>CM019043.1:24805803-26201564 GCA_009664405.1 Drosophila bifasciata
AATATTTTATCATTAAATCTACTGCTTGAGCTTTCTTCCCCGGTAATGTGTGACACAGGCACGTGTCAGACCATCTGTAGCTTCATCATCGCTCCAGGGCACAGCTTGTAATGGAATCCAAACTTAGAGTACTGCAGCTCCTTTTCCTCCAGATCCCTCCAAAAATAACCATAAGGTTTTCAAGAGTTGTTCTATGTTCCTCGAAGATCATCTCTTCGAATTGCATTAAAAAAAAGTTGTATCTGCTTTGGCGTACATGTTTCAACTGGCTTCTTGAATCGAATACTGATGTTGATTAAAGGAGTCTGGGTCCTTATATACACACCGTGGTTCTTTTTAACCTTATGTTTCTTTACATAGATATTGTCAATGAGAAGTGCATCTAGCCTCCCTTTTTTTTCATATGTATGTATATATATGTATATTCACGTATACTTATATAAACCCTGGTGATCCCTTTTATTCTATAATAGAAAATGTATAGTTGTTCTTTCTTTTCTCTTACACATCCATAGGATGTGCTGTATTGAATTATTTATTTATTCTTTTTACATATAAATTGAAAATGGGCAGTACTATATCTAGTCATCTTCTTTTCCTTTATATATATAAGATGGGAAATTCCATGTTCCTTCAACATCTTAAAGGGGGTGTTTTTGATGAAAATTTTGATACATAACTTTTAGGTAGAAATATCCACAGCTGCTCGTTGTCCTTATCAGTTAAATAAAGGACTACTTTATTTCCAAATGATGTTTTTTGAGTTTACACCCAATGATCTTGTACTCCAAATCCTATACATAAATCCTCAACCTTTTGTGTATCCAACCACAGGCTTTGCATCGTTAAGTATTTCTAGGAAAGTCTATTCATATTTTGTTAAACGTTTATTCTTTTATATAAATGCAGTATCCTCCTTTTAAAGTTCGAATACTGACTTTTATTTATTTAAAGGTATATAGCTTATTATATTCAACTTAATTTGGGTTTAATTCTAGCCGCGATTCTTTTGCTTTGTGCCTTGTCCGAGATTCTCCCAGCGACTGAGTACATCTGTTATTTCGATAGTTTAGTGAAGAGACAGAGGATTAATCGGTGTGACCGCTTCTTGTGTTCTTATTCCTTTGATACCCCTACGGCATCCCTATTCGGCCCTCCTGACTCTTGGATTCGTCCCGAATTTTTTCATATAGTCCGCGACTGTTGATGTTTTGTACGGGCCTTCTCCTTCTCCGACCCTTTTCAACTTCGTATCGGCCATGGTTTTTAACTTTTGACTATTTTATATGGCCTCTAGGTACTTGCCCTTCAATTTCAAACCAGTCCCATACTGAGTGCGTTTAATGGCTACCAAATCGTTGATCTTATAGTTTTTTTCTACCTTTTTCTTGGCATCAAAAGCTCGCTTGTTCTCAGCTTGCATAGTTTTGAATATTCTCCTCGCATTCTTTTCTCAATATTTCACGCTCATCATCTAACTCCGAAATCAGACATGTCTTTTATCAGTTCCCTTAGCTGCACATCCCCTGAAATACGCATATCTAACCCAGTAAGCAGCTTAAATGGCGAAACTTTTGGTACTCCTCGGCTCGGTATTATTTATGATCTGCTGTACCTTACCTACATGCTTATACCAGCATCCTGGACTTTCATGACTCATTTTGGATATCATTGGGACAACTATTTTATGCATACGCTCGACTTGTCCATTTCCCTGGGTAATACCTGTTGCAATCAACAAATGTTGAATCTTCTCCAAATCGCAATACTCCTTAAAAAGGAGGGAAGTGAATGCAGCTCCGCGATCTGAAACGATCCTGTACGGGTTTCCAAAGCAAACCGCTTGACGCTCCAAACAACTAACAACTTCTTCTACTCCTGTGCTTCGAGTAGGATACAACCACACATACTTAGAAAACGCATCTACAATCACGAAAAATGTGATTATATCGTTTTTGGTCAGCTCCATCGGGGCCAACATGATCCACATGGTAGGGTAACCAGCGGTTTATCCTCTTTGTCTATCGGGGTGAGGAACCCTTTCTGCTGCCTACCTGCCTTTGCATTTACCAGTATGCACTCTACACAACTGTCAACTACTGAGCTACTTTCTCCTTGAGCTTGGGAATATAATATGATTTCGATCAAGTCCTGAGTCTTTTTACAAGAAAAGTGACCTTGCTGGTGATTGATCTTAATGATTTCATCTTCCATGAGCGAAGGTACTACTAACAACTTTTTATTGGGATCTTTGAACAGAACTTGGTTCGAAACATAGAAATCCTCATACCCTTTTGACTCGACAACACTCTTGACCACCTTCGTCCATTCATCTAAGCGCTGTGCCTCCTCAAACGATGTAACAAACTGTCGGTTAAAACGTAACACGACACCCGGCTCAACGCGTCTACGTGTCTCATCTTGGAACCAGATCGATGCTCTATCTCATAATCGAAATCTTGTAGATACATCGCCCATTCGACACTCTGAGTGGAATCTCCTTCTTCTTCTTCATGGTCATGGTAAAAGCGTTGCAGTCTGTAACTATCTTAAACTTCTTTTCCTAAGACGTACACCCGCCAATTTTACCAAAGCTCCAATAACTGCAAGCACTTCGAGTTCATAAGAATGATACTTTCCTCGCAAGGCTTCGTTTTACGACTCATGTAGAAAACTGGATGCCACAAAATTTATCCACTAAATCTCTCTGAAGCATAACAGCCCCGAATCCGAATTTCGAAGCATCAGTATGAATTTCCGTTTCCAGCGAATGATCATACAGCTTCAACACTGGTCCACTGATCAACGCTCCTTCAACTTCTCGAACGCTGCCAAATGTTTCTCCTGAAACTCAAAGATTACCTCTTTCCGCAATAAATCCGACAGTGGTTTGGCAATAACTGCATATCCTTCCACAAACCACGAAAATATGACGTCAATCCAAGGAATCGTTGTATGCCCTTCTTATCGCGTGGAATTGGAAACTCAGCAACTGCACGAGTTTTCTCTAATCCTGGTTTGATAGTACCCTTTTCAACGACGTATCTAAGAAATTTACCTTTCGTTTTAATAACTGACACTTACTCAATTTATTCGTAAGCCATTTTCTCTGCTACTTCTAAAAACTCTTTTTTCTTTCAACACGCCCCTTTCGATACTTTTCTTACTGGTAATAATCACGTCATCCATGTATACGACCGCATCCTCATTCTTGATTAAATCACGCATGACAGCCATGATAAACCTTGTAAACACTGCTGGAGAGTTCGAGATACCGAAAGGGTACAAACAGAAACTCATACTGCCCATTCTGAGTTACGAACGAAGTATACTTTTGGGATTCTTGCGAAACAGGGACGTGAAAGAACCATTTGTCAAATCTAATGTCGTGAAAACCTCTCCACCTTGCAGTTTCTCCATCACGCAGTCCATATGAGCTGTTGGGAAGTTATCCCGGATAATCTTTTCATTTAACTTGCGATAATCGCAGCACAACCGCTTTTTCCCGTTCTTCTTGTCTATAAGAACTACTGGCGAAGCAAACTCGGATGTACTAGGCTTTATAATGCCTTCCTCTAACCATTCTTGAACCTGATCATCGACAATTTTTCTGCTCTGAATATGCTAAACGTCGCGGATGTTGAAATACAGGCATCTCATCTGTCAACAACAGCTTCATCTCTACTGGCGAACTGACGTTTTCTTCGGCTTATAGTTTCTCGATCATAAACTTACTTCCGATGAGACCTGTCGACTCAAATGATCCAAATCCACCAGACACTTTTCCTTATAGTCTTCCATGCTTACCATGCACAGGCTTTCAAACTCACTCATGAGCTGCACACAAGAACTCTGCCCGAAAGTTGCCCATCATCTGTTCCTAATTCAGCTCTTTTGTCCTACAAAACGAACCCTTGGCGAAAATATGGTACCATTCTTGGTTACCATCATATCGACAGTTTCGAGGATCGTTGTGCCCAAGATTGCATCAAACTTCATGTCCCCATCCGGGATAACATGAAAATCGATTGACATGTCAATCCCATCGATATTGACATTTGCTCCGAAACTTCCAAAAGTAAGCACCTGACTTTCACCGATCCCCCTGTCAAAACTTTCTGGCGACCTGTCAGACTTCCAACGCCTACTCCACATTTCATGAACACGCTCCTACGCATCAAACAAAGCTCAGCTCCTGTATCCACAAGACCTTTAAATACGATATTCTTGAAAATCACTGATTTCAGTTCCAGGCTCGAAGGAAACGGAGCACAAGGTGGTTTCGGAGCGGCTTTTCCGTCTCGAACTACGTTTGTTGTTCTCTCTATTTTCGCTAGTACTTTGTGCCTTTACACTGTGCTGCTCGGTGACCTGGCTGATCACACTTAAAACACTTTTCTTTCACTGGACAATCTCTCTTTATATGAGACGAGTCTCCACACCTAAAAACACTTCCTAACAGATCCAGCTCCTACTTCCTTTGTCATCTCGTTGCCAAACTTACTGTTTTGCCCAACATACTTGATTGTCAGCTTAGACGAACCACGAGATTTCTGATATGCCTCAATCTGCATCTTTAGATCTTTTAAGTTTCTAGCCTGGTATAAAATTACCTTGTTTGACCTTGTATCTGGGATACCCTCTATAAAGTAATCGATTAAACTCTCTTCTTCCAACTGAATGGGCTTGGCTATCTCCATTAAAGCATATAGGAACTCATGCAAAGATTCACCTTTTATGCTGCTGACGTTTTCCCTAATCTGCGATGCACTTCAGCTGATGAAAGTTTAACCTCGAACTCCTCAAACAAAAGCATCCTTCAAACTTTCCCAATCCTTTATATTTCTCTGGCTTCGCACAAACATCTTCGCTGCTCCACACAGCAACTGTTTTGCGTACACGAATACCTGTAGCTGGTTCCACTCAACTGTAGCTGCACAATCTTCCAATTCTTCAACCCACTGATCAATATCGGGTGACTTCGATCCGGAAAACTGAGTTACACTGCCTTCTACATCTTTAAGAGTAAATGACGATCTAATCTGCCTCTCCATTCCTAGACCTTGATGCCAGCCTGCAGTGTTTTGCCGATTAAGAATAGTTGCCGCGGATGACACCGATATATTGTCTCCACCACCATCCTCCGTCTCTGACTCACCATCATTTACTTCATAGTGTGACAATAATCTTTTGCTGCAATTCCAGCTTCAATCCAGTCGTACTCAATTGTAACTCCGACAATTTCCGACGCAACTCTTCAACACGCAGTGCCAATATCTCGCTTCTCTCCATTTTACAAATTTAACCTGCCGTAAATTATTTCAATTCAATGTCAATAATATTAAATGTAACTATAACAATAATATCTTATCAGCAATTGATAATACTTTAACCCTTTCCGCCCCTGTATACAATACCAAACTTTATGGTAACCTCCGACGCCAGTCGGCGTCTCTTTCGTCGCTCTCTTTCTAGTGTATGGCGCTCTCTGTAGCTTCACACACACTTTGCTGCCTTCAAGCTCAACTTGAAACTTTTCGCCGTCCTCGTCTGTTGCCAAAAATCCGTGCACGAACCTTGCTTGCACGTTTGTGGGAAACACACGTTCCGATGCTCCAGATCCAATATCTTGCTGTCTATCGCCGTCCTGTTCTCTCGTGTATGCTGCTCAATGTAGCTTCACACACACTTTGAAGACTTTCAAGCTCAATTTGAAACCTTCTGGTAGTCTTCGTCTGTTGCCAAAACCCGTGCACCAGCCCTTGCCTGCACGTTCTTGCACACACGCTCCGATGACGCAACCAGATCCAATATCTTGCTCGCTTCTCCGCTGCCTGCACCACGTGTCCACGAGATGCTTCTTAATTTTCTTCAAGCCTGTCGACGATTTTCTTTGAGCATTGCCCTGCTCCCCTGCTCAGCCTTCCACGATCTGCTGCTTGTCAAATTTAGTTTCCTCTCGTTCACCACCCCTGTCTCAGCTTGTGTATGGGTGTATTGGTGAGTCGCCGCTTCTCGCTGTCTCTATGTGCGCTTTTCTTGCCTCGTTGTTTGCAATTCCGCGTCTCTCTGATGAAATTCTTGCCGCTTCGCTGTGACACTGCTGTTGTCCTTGTCGCACTCCAGCCAATTGCTATGACGACTTTCCGACCTCTCCAGCCTTTCCTCTGCGAATTTTCTTCGAATTTCAGTTCCTGTTTTGCTTAAAATTGCGCTCAATTTTGTCGAATGGTAGGCTATAATCCTGGTTGAGCTCCCCCAAAATTGCAGTATCCTCCTTTTTAAAGTTCGAATACTGACTTTTTATTTATTTAAAGGTATATAGCTTATTATATTCAACTTAATTTGGGTTTAATTCTAGCCGCGATTCTTTTGCTGTGCCTTGTCCGAGATTCTCCCAGCGACTGAGTACATCTGTTATCGATACTTAGTGAAGAGACAGAGGATTAATCGGTGTGACTTCTTGTGTTCCTTATTATTTTGATACCCCTACGGCATCCTACATAAATAATAAAAATTGTATGCATACCATTATATGAATAGAAACTATTTAAAATAGACACGGTTTTATACTAAATTATTGAATCAAGATTACATGATCTTTTATACTCTCATTAGTTCAAATTGATACATAAGAGACCCATGCTGATTGGTAGTTGAGTGATAATAAGTAAATGGTCCTAATGTTGTAAAAAGCCAGATGTCTTAAATCTGATTGGTTGTTGGGTGATAATTGAAACAATCCTTCTATTCTATACGTATACGATTAGTATATGATTTTATATCTACATACATATATACATTTTCTGTCTTTTATATAACCGGTAACATGACAACATTATATAAACAGAATGAAATGTATACAATCTTTTGTACATACATACAAATGTATGCACATCACTTGAAACCCTATATAATAACTTCGATTTCTTAAGATAATTTAGTTCATTTTCAATTGAAATGTGTGTACTTCATTGTGAGTTGTGCTATGCTAAAACATCGTTTGGTCTCGCAATGCTCTGAAAAACACACCTTAAAAAATTCATAACTTTAGTTATCCAAAATCAAAAGCATCATTTTATCGCTGTTACTTGTGTCCTGGACCTAAGATGTTTTGGCTAAAATTTGACTTCAATATGCATATTTTATTGAAGCATAACAAAGAATTAAAAGCAAATAAATGAAAAATTACAAAACAAAAATAAAAATAATTTAACCAGTATATGTATATCTTTTTAAATGTAAGTGAATTTACACTATTGTACCTATATTAATAGGATGTGAAATTCAACCAATAAATACATTCAATACCAGGTACCTATATGCTACCTGAAATGCACTTATTATTTTTGTGTAATCCTCGCTGGGAACAACCTGTTTTCAACGAATCATATGATTCTCTGGGGGATGTAACATGTAATAGTAGGAAGTGAAATTCACCTAATCAGAAGTAAAAAGGAAACATTGAGAATAAATTTTTAAATGTAGTTTTTTTATTATACCTATGTATGTATGTATATAATATAATGATTAGAAAAATACATCGAATATTCTTATTATACATTATTTAAATCCAGCCTCAGTTCTTTCCAACGCCGTCATTAACTCAGCGTCATCTTCATCCCGAAGTAGTTCCCGGAGTCGATCCCTTTCACCGCAGTTCTGATCATCGACCAAATCGAAAATTTGATCATCATCCGGGAAAACGTATGGTGTTTCACTATCAGAGTCTTCAGCACCACAAGCATACTCCCAGAAAATTGATGACGTTGGAACCATTTGGTCATCATCATCACTAACATCCCATTGAATGGGATGAACGGGATCCCAAATCCTCTAGATAACTTTTGGTGCGAATCCCAAATATAAGGAAAGGTCCTCAGACTCTGGCTGAGAGTCTAGAAATATGATCTCTTGGTCATCCATGTTTTGTCAGAGATTAGTACTTACTGTAATAGCTTATAGCTATGAGTAGCTATTATATAGGCACTCAACTATGGGATAGTATAAGGAAAACAAAAACAAAGAACAAATTTTAGCATAATAGTAAAAAAAGGTCAACGAGATCCTTTTACAGGGAAATGCTTGGAAAAAAAACTACTTCTAAACTATCACATCAAATATATTTCAAGCATATGAAAAAACCTGTTTGACACTGGTTTCGAACCCGTACATTAAACAAGTACATTATAAACAAGAGGGAAAGGGAAAGTGCATGAGTGAGAGGGAGGATCTAAGGGTAGAACTCGTTTAGAGAGAGGGGAGGATCTAAGGGTAGAAACTCGTTTAGAGAGAGGGAGAATGTAAGGATTGATTTTGAATTTACAGGTAAAATAATCGATATTTATTTTACAGATTTTCCAGAGGAGAAAGGAACTTTGTTGCCGATTTTCGCCGATAGGTGGCGCCACCAAGTAGTAATGATATAGGCACTCCTGCGTATATTTACTATAAGAAGTTCTCTTTAGAGTTCATCTTATACTTTTTATGCATTGATTGTACCCTATATACAAATAGAGTTATAACTCTACTCTTAAAGTATATGATCATGGTAAATATCAGAAACTGAAACCATTTATTTTCCCAACTCAATGTAATACAATTTTTATTTGACTTGATCATGGTAAATATCCGAAACTGAAACCATTTATTTTCCAATTCAATGTTATAAAAAAATATTTTATGTTAACATGATCATGGTAAATATCAGAAACTGAAACCATTTATTTGAAAACCACATGTTGCTAAGAACAGGGTTGTTGAACAAAATATCATGTTTCACATCCTTCTGCAACATGTTGCGAATTTGTAATTCACTTGCAACACGCACGAGTGCCTATATCATTACTACTTGGTGGCGAAATATATTTGATGTGATAGTTTAGAAGTAGTTTTTTCCAAGCATTTCCCTGTAAAAGGATCTCGTTGACTTTTTTTACTATTATGCTAAAATTTGTTCTTTGTTTTGTTTTCCTTATACTATCCCATAGTTGAGTGCCTATATAATAGCTACTCTGATTCTATACGGTCTTGGTGTACTTTGTACTGAGGGCACCATACACACGAGCCGTACTCTAAAAATCGGACGAACAAGCGAAATATAGAGAGTCTTCGTTATATAGGGTCGTCAAATTCCTTTGACCACCTCTTGATAAACAAAAGCACTCCCTACGGCTTTTATTTACCATGGTAGAAATATGTTCAGAAAATTTTAACTTGGGGTCTAGTTTAACACCAAGATCATCAACCTATGTAATTCTTCTCAAGAGAACCACCGCAGAGGGTGTAAGGAGCCAACAAGGGGCTGGAGCGATGAAATGTCATTACTTTTTACATTTCGAGGCATTCAGGTGTAAATATATTTGCAAAACACCATGACTGAAAGTTATTGAGATCGGATTGCAAGCGAGAGTGAAATGAAATGTCCTTGTACTGGACACAGAGTTTAACGTCATCCGCATACATGAGTACTCGAGAGTTTGTTAATACTGAAGGCAGGTCATTAATGAAGAGTGTGTGAAAAGTAGGGGGCCATGATGGCTGCCCTGTGGTACCCAGAAGTAACCTGAACAAGTGAAGACAAGGAATTTTTGAAGAGCACTCTTTGAGACCTAAAGCAAAGGTAGCTTGAAATCCATTTCAAAAGATTGGGCGGAAACCCTAAAATGTCAAGTGTTTGTGCTAAAAGGAATGGTTTACAGAGTCGAATGCTTTTGCTGAAATCGGTGTAAATGACATCCGTCTGCATGTTACCATGGAAGCCTTTAATAATAAAACGAGAAAGAACGTACGGAGTCGCTGTAAACGCGACTCTACTTTTTATACCCGTACTCAGTCTGTACACATGTGATTTATGTGGAATTTTCAAATGTATTATCAGTTTTTGCATTTTAAATTTTACATTTGTTTGCTGCATCTGTCATCTACATCTACATCAGTTCTCACAACAACACACGTACACTGCATGAGGCAGAGTCTGTGAGCATGAGTGTGAGTGTGAGAGAATCAGTAGCAGCCGCTTCTGCCATCAACCCTAATAATAAAATGTATATTTTGGTGCGGGGGCAACCTCCAAGGGGACCTCGCTGCTGAAAATTAATTTTATCATTGTGGCTATAATAATGATCCGATCTGAACCAAATTCGGGAATTTGGTAAATATGGTCATTTTCTAACATACTGAATTTTTGGTTTTTTTCTATCTTCAAAATTGTGGTTTTTCGTTTTTTGGGGGGCGGGAGTGGGCGTGGCAAAATTTTGAAATAAACTTGCACTGAAGCGATATCACAGGAGTCTAGGCAAAAAATTGGTTGTTCTAGCTCTTATAGTCTCTGAGATCGAGGCGCTCATTTTGTACGAAAACCAATTCGACTCGATTTTTGTGAGTGCGAAAGAGAGGGAGCGAAGTTTTTTCGTATGTTTTTCTCTATTGTGGCTATATTAATGATCCGATCCGATTCAGATTTGACCCCCTGATAGATATGGGTTTTTCTATGATTCTGCTTTTTTCGTTTTCCGCTATCTTTAAAATTGTGGACGCCACAGATGTGCGCCTTTTGTGGGGGCGAAAGTGGGCGGGGCAAAGTTTAAAAACACTTTTCTAGGAGTGAGATATCACATCAGTGTGGAAACAAAATTTGGCTTCTCTAGCTCTAATAGCGTCCGAGCAATGGGCGATAAACAAGACGGACGGACGGACGGACGGACAGACGGACAGACGGACGGAAAGACAGGGCTATATCGACTCGGCTATTGATGCTGATAAAGAATATATATACTTTATGGGGTCGGAAATTATTCCTTTCTATGTTACACACATCCACTTTTACCATTAAATACAATATACCCTTTTACTCTTCGAGTACGGGTATAAAAAAGGTAAACTCTAGTAAATTTGTAGTTGTTAATAGTCGCCTTATAAATCCGTGCTGAGCTGGAGATATAAGTGATTTGCAGAGATGTTGAAAAAGTGCGGGGTAAAAATTTTCTCAAACATTTTTGGAATAGCGGATAACTTTGATATACCTCTGTAGTTCATTGCGTTAGACTTACTACCTTTCTTATGGAGATGAATAATAAACGATTCCTTCCAGATCGGAGGGAAACATGAGGAGTTAATGGATAGGGTGAATAGTTTAAGCAGGGGTCCAGAGTAGCTTTCATGGGAATATGTTGTTTGAAAAATTGTGCAAAAAAGATCGGCAATGGCCTGATCATTGTTGGCCGACGAATTATGAAATGATAGAGAGGATGGATGTGCGGACGTTTTACGCTTGCTGTTTACGAAGCTGTAAAACAGTTTAGGGTCCTGAGAAAAAGCGCATCCTGCATCGAGCTAGGTAATTTTTGTAGCATTGAGCGTTTACAATGGTGAAATTTGACCGAGCTATTACATAGTGAGAGAGAGAAGAAGGAGAGCAAACTTCTTGACATTTTTTATAAAGTCTTGATTTTATGTTTTTAGACTGGATAGCTCTTTGGTAAAACCAAGGGGGCTTCCCAGATCTAATCGGACAAAAATATGGGACACAAGAATCAAAGAGTGTGTCAAGTACATTATAGAAAATGTTTGTGCCTTTATAACGTCAGTGCACAAGTACAGAGCGGACCAATCGAAATCCCTAATCAGGCTATTAAGCTTCGTAAACTCAGCCTTACGAAAGCAGCGGACACGTTTAGAAAGCTTATCAGATCGATCCAATATCGACCGATACTTCGAAAGTAGGATGGTAGGAGTCTTCAGGTAAAGTGAGCGGAAGGGCTCGGGGTTAACAACGCTATGGTCGGATCCGAGACTAAGCACAGATCGAGCAATCGACCCAAGGAATTTTTCACATGGTTGACTTGAGACAGGGACAGGTCCAGCAAGCCGTCAATAAAGTCATGTCGTGATATGGGCACATGGTTATTCGACTCGTTTACCGAAGACCAAACAGTGCCTGGCAAATTGAAATCCCCCAGAACTATCATGTGGTCTTTATCTGATAGCGAGGAAGATACAGTTTTTAAAGCGGACAGGTGCTGCTCGTATATAGAGATATCCGAAGACGGTGGAATGTACGAGCAGGTAATGAAAATAGAAAAGGCTGGAAGAATCAGTTTTATGCACAGGGATTCCAGGTCTTGTTGAACCTGAATATGAAATGTTCCGACGTGAAGTTAGAGTCCACTGCGATGAGGACCCCTCCACGTCGAGAGAAACGGTCATTTCTAAATATTGTGTACCGATCTGCCAAAAACTTCGGAACTAAGGATGTCCGGCTTTTAACCAGGTTTCAGTTAACACAATAATATGGGACAAAAATGTGAAACTTTCAAGATAGAGAGTGCTGAGCTTAGTACGTAAGCCCTCTAGCATTCTGGTAAGTATTTAAAAAGAGAGGAAACTAACTTTTTTGGATGGGTGGAAGTAGAGCGGGAAGATGAGGATGGAGCACTGGTCTGACTGCCGGGGAGAGTTATGGGGAACCTAATCTTCTTCTTAGCCTTATACTCTTTCACAACCAAGTGCTCCGGCCAAAAATTGGCAGAGCAAATGTTGTCGAAATGAGATGGGGAGACGCTTATCTTAAAAGAAGCTATCACCCTGGCATAAGCGAAATTCAACTTCTCTACCTTTAGGCCTTCGGCTTTTATTTTGCTTTTATAAAAGCAGTTACATCATTAGATGTAAGATCAGGGGCAAAACCGAGAGACAAAAACTTGCCGCTTTGGTGGGACACCCACCAGTGGTTTTGGCACCACAGGTGCGGTACCTGTGATGGCAATATCCGGTGGTCCGGACGTTCAACAACTGTTGGGTTCGTAATCGAAGGGATGGCTATGGAGTTTGGAGTCTGCTTCATAAACGAACGCATTTCGTTTTCTACCGCACGGCAATCCTCGCAACTATAATGCAAGCCGTTGCGTTGTGAGATGGCATCACCCACACGGCCAGAAATACCTGCACACTTTGCGTACACTACTCTGTCGCAAAGCCAGCAAGGTATGTTCAGTTGATCGTGAGCGATCTGCTTGCAGGTTTTTTGCGCAGACCACAGAAAATTCCATAATTAGATTTTTAATTTTTTTCAATAACAAAAAGAAAGATCAAAACAAATAGCAATCAGACCACAGTGCAAGCAGTTTCTAAAAGCTATGCTTAAAGAAGAAATGGAAAAAAAACGAGAAAGAACGTACGGAGTCGCTGTAGGCGCGACTCTACTTTATACCCGTACTCAGTCTGTACACCTGTGATTTATGTAGAATCTTAAAATGTTGTATCAGATTTTTACATTTTACATTTAACATTTGTTTTTGCATCTGTCATCAAGACCTGCAAGAAAGTTCTCAACAAAACACACGTACACCGCACGAGGCAGCATGTTTGAGCGTTTGTGCGTGTGAGAGAAGCTGCTGCGACAATCACTTGTAACAATTGAATTACGTCGCAAGAGGTGGGGAATTGCTTCTGAAAATTCATTTGATCATTGTGGCTACAATAATGATCCGATCTGAACCAAATCTGGTAGATAAGATATAAGGTCATTTTCAACAAACTGCATTTTTCGTTTTTTCCTATCTTCAAAATTGTGGATTTTCGAATTTTGGGGCGGGAGTGGGCGTGGCAAAATTTTGAAATAAACTTGCACTGAAGCGATATCACAGGAGTCTAGGCAAAAATTTGGTTGTTCTAGCTCTTATAGTCTCTGAGATCGAGGCGCTATTTATACGAAAAACCAAAATTACTCGAAAAATTGAGTGCGAAAGGGATGGAGCGAAGCTTTTTGCGTATGCCCTATTGTGGCTATATTAATGATCCGATTGATTCAGATTTAAGCCCCTGATAGATATGGGCTGCCCCTATGATTCTGCGATTTTAGTTTTTTGTTATTTTCAAAATTGTGGCCGCCAGATGTGTGCGCCCTTTGAAGGGGGCGGAAGTGGCAGGGGCGAAAAAAAATGAAAATTTTCAAAGGAGTGAGAGAATACATCAGTCTGGAAAAAAAAATTTGTTGTTGCTCTATTTTATAGCCTCCGCGCAATGAGCGACAAACAAGAGGGACAGACAGACAGACGGACAGACGGACGGACAGACAGGGCTATATGGACTCGGCTATTGATGCTGATCAAGAATATATATACTTTATAGGGTCGGAAATTATTCCTCTCTATGTTACAACACATCCACTTTTTACCACAAATACAATATACCCTATTGCCGGCTTCGAGTACGGGTATAAAAAAAAGAGAGAGAACTACTGCAACACCTTTCAAGTGAGAGAGATACTGCACAAAAGGTTTATAAGCGAGAGAGAAAGAACACTTAGTTTGGGTGATAGAGAGAGAGAGTTGCTAGACAAAAAGCAAAGAGCGGCCAAATGTATTTTTTTCTTACTGTAAGCAACAACAAAACACAATTACCCGCCGCACAAAATTGGTTAAAACGTGGTGTTTTATACACAAAAACGAGAAAAGAACGTATGGAAAGTCGCTGTAGGCGCGACTCTACTTTATACCCGTACTCAGTCAGTACACATGTAATTTATGAAATGGAATTTTCAAATGAAGAAATAAAGACTTACATTTTACATTTAACATTTGTTTGCTGCATCTGTCATCTACATATACATGCAGTTCTCCAACAACACACGTACACTGCACGAGGCAGCGTGTGAGCGTGAGTGTGCGTGTGAAGAGAGCGATAGCGACAATCATCCCCATAAATGACTTACGCTGCAATCGGGCAAGGGAACACACTGAACGGCGCAGTGGGCATTCCCGCTGCTGAAAATTCATTTCATCAGATGATAAAACAATAATGGTCCGATCTGAACCAAATTTGGGAATCTAGTAGATATGGTTATTTTCTACAATACTGCATTTTTCGTTTTTCCTATCTTCAAAAATTGTGGATTTTTGGTCTTTACGGGGGCAGGGTATGGGCGTGGCAAAAAATTTGAAATAAACTTGCTTTTGGAAGCGATATCACAGGAGTCTAGGCAAAAAAAAATTTGGTTGTTCTAGCTCTTATAGTCTCTGAGATCGAGGCGCTCATTTATACGAAAACCAAAATTGGTCGATTTTATGTGAAGAGCGAAAGCAGGGAGCGAAGTTTTTGCGTATGTTTTTGTCTAAAATGGCTAGATTAATGAACCGATCCGATTCAGATTTGGGCCCCTGATAGATATGGTTTTTCTCTATGATTCTGCATTTCTACTTTTCGGTGGTTTTTTAAAATTGTGGACTGCCGCAGATGCTGTAGCGCCCTTTGTGGGGGCGGAATGATGGCGGGGCGAAATTTTGAAACACTTTTCTAGAGTGAGATATCACATCAGACTGATAAAAGTTTGGGTTGTTCTTGCTCTTATAGCCAGCGACCAATGGGCGACAAACAAGACGGACGGACGGACGGACGGACGAACGGACGGACAGATCCGGACAGACGGACGGACAGACAGGGCTATATCGACTCGGCAAATTGATGCTGATTAAGAATATATATACTTTTATATGGTCGGAAATTACCTCCTTCTCTATGTTACACACATCAACTTGAACCACAAATAGAAAATATACCCTTTTACTCTTCGAGTACGGGTATAAAAAATAGGCATTAACCCGCGGATTTGGATGGAAAATCAAAATAAGAGTGTACCAATTAAATTTATTAGGGAAACACCGGTTGTTTGTAATATTAAAAAAAACCAAAAGCTCGGAGCGCAAGAAAAAAACACGTCTGGTCATTACCAAAGAGAACGAATGATCTGATAATTTTAAATTCCATAATTTTAAAGATAGAAAAAAACGTAAGGACCCAGTATCGAAAAAATGACCATATCTACCAGTTCCCCGAATCTGGTTCAGATCGGATGGATTATTATAGCCAAAATGAAAATGCTAAAATTAATGGCTTTTCAATAGCGAAGCCCCTTCCCCATGGCTCCAAAAAAAAAGAGTCATATAGTGATGATAGCCGCAACTGATTGTCTCCTTCAGGCTCCAGGACACTGCTGACTCGTGCAGTGTAAGATGTTATTGTGAGAACTGATGTAGATCCAAAGATGACAGATGCATATAAAAATGTAAAATGTAAAGACTGATAAAAACATTTGTAATTCCCCCATATTTCAAAATACCGACTGAGTATGGGTATAAAAGTAGTGTCGCGTGAACGGCGACAACTAACGTTCTTTTCTCGTTTTTGATCGGTTTATGATCGTCCCGGAATCCACGAAAACTAAGATACCATATTCCATGGCCACCCTTTATATTGCAGGGTATTTTCTTTTTGCTGTCCTTTTTCGGTAATTTTGATTTTCGAACGCGGCGTTGGGAAGTCATTGTTAAACAAGAACACCATTTTTTTCCAATTTAGCATGAGGTATATTTATACATCCCTCACGGGAGAAATAAAGACGGTGTACAGAGAAGAGCAGAAGCACCAACAGTAGAGATGAGGACGAGCGCTGAATACAGTTTCTGATAAAAATGAATCCGAGTAGAAGAAGCACATCTTTGGTTTCGCCTCTTTTCGCCCCCAGCCAGGCAGATTTTGTCAATATGTGTGAAGAAAGATAGAGTGAGTTATTGGCGCGGGGTAGGGCTAAGTGCTGACAGGATGTCCCTCACAGCGGGAGGGAAGAACGATGGGGATGATAAGCCACCGGGGGCGAAGAGTGTCGGTGATGACGGCCCGACAGCCAAAACCATGGCAACCTTATGCCACACTAAGCGAGAGTCGCTCAAAATGTTTCCATGCTGACAAGCATTCAGAGTAGCATAGAGAATAGTGCACCTCTGTGTATCCTAATAAATAATACAGTCGAAAATTCCAACGGCATGGTTTGTAATAGCTTGGGCAGCTAAACTACATGTTCATTAGTGTCTAGCACTTTCTGACTACCCTCTCTCGCCATGTCGCTGTTAACGCGACACTACTTTTATACCCGTACTCAGTCAGTACACATGTGATTTATGTGGAATTTCAAAATATTTAATCATTTTTTTTTTTACATTTTACATTTTTTTTCTGCATCTTTCATCTAAATCTACACCACTTCTCACAACAACACTGCACGGCTGAAGGCGGCTAGCTTCTGAAAATTCATTTCATCATTGTGGCTACAATAATGATCCCCTCTGAACCAGATTCGACAATCTGGCATATATGGTCATATAGTCTCCGAGCACTGGGCGACAAACAAGATGGACGGATGGATGGACGGACAAGGCTATTCGACTCGGCTATTGATCGATAATATATTTACTTTATGGGATCCGAAACGCTTCCTTCTGTGCATTACACACATCCAGTCTTACCACAAATACAATATACCCTGTTACTCTTCGAGTTCGGGTATACAAAAACTTAAGAACTAGCGAAAAATACAGTGATATTTATGCATACAAAATACGAAAAATAAGCAGCAGAGCAGCCTGAGCGAGTCCCATGAAAATTGCATTATACTCTTTTCAAACATTTTTCAAACACAGCAGAGCTGCGTAAGTGAAATCTTTCCACGCATTTGCAGATAGCTTGAAAAGCCAAGGCACATCTGGTATTGTCCATGCATACGTATGCACCTCTATATATACACATAAACATGTATATATTTATGTACAAATACTGTTTATTTTGCATATATGTACAATCATACCTTTTTTATTTGGCTTGTAAGAGATTCTTTGCAGCAAGTTTTTTTGTACGCCATACCCTCCAGAGTTGTCTGGTTAAGCAGAGAAAGCATGCCAATTAAAATATGTATAGTGCTATTCAATACATATATACACATATACATACATACTTTTATTATGGACACTTTGACTTAGGCCATATATAAAACAAGTCACCAGAATATATGAGCGTCCATGTTTCTGTTAATGTGTTTAATGGCAAAGGTGATTAATAACCGATTTAAGGATGAGGAGAAATTATATAAAGGCAATTCAAATGTGTTCTTTGGTTCCCATTTGAAAGGTGAAACTTTTTTTCATTTGCTTGTGCTTCATAGTCAGTGCTAGAATTGTCTCACTTCACTTCCACACGGCAGCACGCCACTCCTCTGTAACTGTGTATAAAGTCTTGCTTAAATTCAAGATTCTCCCTTTTTCTTCTCCCCTGAATAACAAATAAAAAGTGTTGCGTATACGGAACAGTCTGCTATACGTAATGCCAATTCCACAGAAAGTTGTACTGCTATGCTATGGATTCGACTGAACCCATACATCTCTTAAGCCCAGTTCTCTTCCTCTGTATATCCCCTAAGGGAGCTGCGCTTTTTGAAGTTTTAGCTGCGTGCATTTCGCGTTCATTGCAACCAACAAAGCTCAAAAAGCCCTCTTATACGAGTACACGCCTCATGCAACGTACCTTCTGCCACCGTTACTATTACAGGGAGGCAGGTTCAAAGCCCAAGTTTGCCTGGCATTACACAGAGGGGTTTTTATAAATTTAATTTTTTTTTCTACCTGTTTCCATAACAACAATGGGTATTATTTTTTGCAGGAAGGCCACTTGTAATTTAAACTTAGTTCTATGAAATTTTATTGTGAAAATTAGCGCAGAATCGGTATCAGCGTCCGCTTTTCTAATATGCATACATATAACATTTTCGCTGTCCAGTTTTGAAATTGAAATTACAATTAAACTAGTTTTAAGGCAAAGGCAAACCCAATTAAGGCCAGCCCCATCTAACCATAAATGCATGCGGGATAATTTCGTCCTCCTCCTTTGGCAGGGATTGATCATTAGCAGAGTTTTTTTGTGGTGCAGCTGCTACAAATGTATTGGCAATGTGTTGGCAATGTCAAACTAATGGTTTACCCCCAGCAAGGAAACCAGCCAGCTTTGCCAACTGTTTGGCAAGCGAAAAACTTTTGCGATGTGTGAGAGGAGGTGCTCAGAGAAGTGAGCAGTTGGAGTTTGGGAAAAACTGTGCCAAACACGGCATAAAATGACAGGCAAATGTCTTTTAAATGACGCGAGTGAGACACAAAGGGAACGCCCCGCGGGATTTGCAGGCCGAGGGAGATGGGGATGCTCCATGGCCATGCCATGCTCGTTGTAGTCAACGTGGCTGACGATGCGCAACTAAGCCCGTAAAAATCTATTTTTCAACCCAGTTGACAAGGCAAGCAGATACACATGCTGCGCATCCCTTCGCGACTCCTCATCATTCACCACTTGGAAGTAGTTTCGGAAGCGTGTGAGAATATTTTATGCCAGGCAAAATTGAAAATGGAAAGAAAATATGACAAATGATATAAACTAAATCTTAAAATGTGGGAACAAAATTAGAAAAATACTCGAGCATTATTAATGTTTCAAGAATTAAGCAGGATTGAGAGAATAGTACTGGAATGTTTGTTATCAATCTGTACAAGAAAATTTTAATTCCCTGTAGAAATGTAGAAATATGGACAAATAAACACTTTGAAAAAAGTCCTTTTTCTCGCACAATATCAAAAATAGGGCTCTCGAAAAGTCCTTCACCATTTCCTCCGTTATTTTGATCTATCAAAGATTCTTCCTTCTTATAGTGTTCTCCTGAACCGAACCAAACTAAATGAAATAGAAAAAAAAAACCTCTTGGGAGTCTTCCTAAGAGCCGGCGCTGGCCCAGACAAACAAGGACCGCAATCATGGCACTTTTGACGTATTGACGTAAAAACGAGAAAAGAACGTACGGAGTTCTGAACGCGACTCTACTTTTATACCCGTACTCAGTGATTTATGTGGAATTTAAAAGGTTTTTTGTTTTACATTTTACATTTTTTTGCTACATCTGTCATCGACATCTACATCTACATCATCTACATCAGTTCTCACAACAACACGTACACTGCACGAAATGTTTGAGCGTGAGTGTGTGTGTGAGAGAATCTTGCGACAATCAAACCCCAATAAATGGCAATTGACGAGGGGAAACACAGAAACCGCGGGTATTTGCTGAAAATTCATTTGATCATTGTGGCTACAATAATGATCCGATCTGAACCAAATTCGGGAATCTGGTAGATATGGTCATTCTCTTACAATACTGCATTTTTAGTTTTTTTCTATCTTCAAAATTGTGGATTTTCGTCTTTTGTGGGGCGGAAGGGGCGGGGCGAAATTTTGAAATACACTTGTTCAGGTTCGGTATTACAGGAGTCTGGGCAAAAATTTGGCTGCTCTAGCTCTTATAGTCTCTGAGATCCAGGCGTTCATTTTACGAAAACCAAATCGACTCGATTTTGTGTGAGAGTGCGAAAGGGATGGAGCGAAGTTTTTGCGTATGTATTTGTCTATTGTGGCTATATTAATGATCCAATCCGATTCAGATTTGGGCCCCTGATAGATATGGGCTGTCTCTATGATTCTGCATTTTTAGTTTTTTGTTATTTTCAAAATTGTGGCCGCCACAGATGTGCGCCCTTTGTGGGGCGAAAGTGGGCGGGGCGAAATTTTGGAACACTTTTTCTAGGAGTGAGAGAATACATCAGTCTGGAAAAAATTTGGTTGCTCTATCTTTTATAGCCTCCGCGCAATGGGCGACAAACAAGACGGACAGACAGACAGACGGACAGACGGACGGACAGACAGGGCTATATGGACTCGGCTATTGATGCTGATCAAGATATATATATACTTTATGGGGTCGGAAACGCCTCCTTCTGTGTGTTACACACATCCACTTTTAGCACAAATACAATATACCCTTTTACTCTTCGAGTACGGGTATAAAAAGGTGTAATATGTACTAAAAAATAACAACAACAGTTACGAAATTTTTTTTTTTTCTTTTTTCGATAGAGCTTTTATGCTGTACGCAAAATTAATAAACTGATGAACCGGTTTCGGTTTGTAGTGTGAGGGAACTAAGGGTATGCCTAGCATTTTGAGAATGGTAGTGTAGTGTACAATTATGTATAATTGTAGGCTACAAAAATTTGTCAATGCAGTTAGAGTGCATGTAGCACTTAATTTGCAGACTTTGTAGATACTTTGTCATCGTAATGAGAAAGCCGCTAGAAGCTATAGAAAGGAAACTCATTTCGACATCTGGAAACACAGTTCCACGCCATCAGCTATGTCATATGAAATCTTTTATATCAAAGAATTCCCCAACAAAAAGGTCTTTCCCCTCCTTAACCATAGCCAAGGGGTATGCGCCCTCACGACATGAGCCCAAACCTTTTTAACCCGACCTCTTTTTTCGAGTGTTTTTCCCCTCTGGTAAACTTTTCTTCGTCCTGCTTATCAGTTGACAATAAATTTTTGTTGCCTACGGCACATAAATTGAATGCTCGGCCTTTTGTGTGATGTATTCCCTGTATAATATTGGGTTGGTGATACCTGCAAAGCAGGGGAAGGCAGTGAAGTGTGGAACCCCACAAAAAACGTTACATACTTTGCGGCATTAAACGGGAATTTTATGCTGGGAAATTTATGGGAATGCAGTTTAAGGCGGCGGAAAGCAGATGCCGTGTCCGGGCAGGCCTCAAATCTCTCAGGGTGTTTGACGATTCTTAAGTTTAATTAAGCTGAAAATATTTGTTTCCTTAAATAATAACAGCTCAAGAGCCATAAAATCTATAACCATAAACCGAAAAGCAAAACAAGCAGACCAACGGCAACGTCAAATGCAAATTCAAACGAAAAGATGGGCCGCCCTGCTGCCGGAAATAAAATGCTCAGTATAACTGTAAATACCGCGCTGCGTATGCGTACTTTGGAAATTTTATGCAAAAGAGCTCGGGCTAAGACGGCACAAAGGAAGGCCAATGAGGGAACGAGCGAAGAGTAGAGGGGCAGCTCTACGGCAACGCTTGGGTGCCTGTGTCCGACTATGAAATGGCGCCCAGAGTAAAGGACCAAGTCCTTGCTGGGGCCACCATTTTTAAACATGCTCCTTTGTGTGCTGTTACTGCTACTGTTACTGTAACTGCCTTGTTTTTGCTGTTACTTCTCGTAACTGCTGTTTGCCCATTGCCCTGCTTTGCACTGGCCTGTCTCGGCTGGCTTCGCTGCCCCGGCATTAAAATGTGAAGCACCAAATTAACTGTAGCTTTTGAAACAAACAGAAAGCGCGAGAAGCCTTATAAATACCCTAAAAGCCAGTGGTATACGTCAGTGGGATATGCAGGTGTCAATGATATCAGTTAAGTTTGGGGAGTATCCAGATACCGAAATAATATCTACAAAAGTGGAACAAAATGTAATTTTAGCAGCATAGAAAACAATAAACAATAGTAGGGTATACTATTCTTTTGTTTAAAGTTCAAGAACCAATAAGAGGACGCGAAGTAATAATTTCTAAAATGTAAATATAATATATGCCAATGTGTTTGGAAAAGAATATGACTCTCTTAAGAAAAAACATTATTCGTATTTCTTTTTTTTTAAACACCAAAAGTTAATTAAAATTTAACTAATTAACTTTTGATTAGATAAAAAAAAATGTGACACTAAGCCATATACGACATTTTTACACATCTCAATCTGTCTTTTATCGAAAACGTGTGCAATGCATTCCCTAGTCGGTTTGTTAGGTTTATCCCAAACTTTCTACTTGTTATTTTTATTGTTTTTTGTTTTGGATGTTAAGTGTGAGACATTTTCGCTGGCCATTGGTGTTTTTCTGGTTTCTCTAGCCTCTGTGCTAGTTTCGGGGCAATGATGATGAAAATTAAAATAAAATGAAATACACTTTTGCCAGGGGAACTACTGGAGGCCAAGTTTGCACACAGCATTCCGCCATTTCCTGCTGTTGCGGGCAGAATACACCAGCTGCTGTTCCTGCTTCTTCCGCTCGGAGTGGTGCCGCGCTATGCTAATCGGAAACGGAAATGGCGCATATTAATACGCCAGCTGCCTGGTAAAGGAAATCGCTAACGCGATTCGCTGCTTCTGCTGGGGCTGTAGCTGCAACGCGAGCGTCCAAAATAAGGCAGCGCATGAAAATTTTAAACCTAATTAAAATGTTGAAATGGAATTTGTTAATTTAAAATTGGGCAATTCAGGCTAAGCGCACTGTAAAATGACTAGAGGCAAGAGAAACGTGAAGTAGCAGGAAGCAGCACCAGGGAGGCGCCCCAGCTGGGGCCAGCGACATCCCGTCGTAGCAGTTAACAACTTTGTTGTAAATTAACTACTCATAATGCCCGAAAAATAACGAAGGATCCGGCTGCTGTCTTGCGAGGAGGAGGAGCAGGAGGCACCACTGAAAGCTGCTTCCAAATTGGCATTCTGCTGCAATTAAACGTTATTTATAACGGTCTAGTGGAGTTGGCCCCTTTCTTTGTTGGTACTCTGCTCTGCTCTTTCTGCTTCTCCCATTTGGGTGGCTGGTTCTGGCAGAGCAATGACTTAACAGTTATTGCATTTTTCACCTTCTATGCTTTGCTTCCGGTTTCCTGCTTTTTTTCTCCTCTGCTTTGCTTTTCCCGTTTCGATATTACACAGTTTGTCGCCGACTCTTTTGGCATCAACTTTTTCCGTCGATTGACAACTTTTGTTGTCTCCTTCGTAGCTCTTCACTCCTCCTCCTATCCCTCTGCTATCTGATTGAGACAACAAAAGTAGGAGCATATAAAAAGAAACCGAACTTCAGGCAACTTGAGTGGTAAGAATAACATTAGTTGAGGTTGGGCTACGCGATACCCCTTGGATTAAACTGTTAAATTGCCTCTCCAGAAATGCTCTCACGCCTATTGGTTTCTTTTAAAACGGGCTGGGGCTATACTCTTAGTCAATCCATAAAAGGGTAGATCAATTGCTTAAACTCCACTAGAATATGGAACAATAGCAACGTAACGAAGGCGATTGCCCACAGGGGGATCGATACAGTACTATATGTACTTTGCTGTGTTCAATCCTCCCATGAATGATTAATTTCCTCAAACAGCATACATGCAGGTCTCTTAATTATCTAAGTACTCGTAATCATGCAGTAAACTGTTAGCCTTCAATTGAATTTCATCGTGAAATGCTATGACCTCAGCACCTTCCATAGTTGGCTTTACAAATTTATTTGCCAACAGGCTACCAGACCTCCTTCGACTCCTGACTATGTCCTTACTCCGCGTCCGGTCTGACTTGGAAAAAAACTCCACTAAACAGCTTTTGTTTTTTATGTTGTCCTCTGATATTTCGCCATTGTGCTAGCGGAGTTTTCTCTCCTTCTGCTTCCATTTTCTTTTCCCTGTACAGATGTATTAGTTTATCGCTCATATTTTTCTTTTCCAACGAAACGGAACTCATTAAAATAATTCACATGCAAGCATATTTTATCGATCGGCATTTGACGTTGACGAACGTCGTCTGGCAATACTCTTTACGTTTGGCTCTTCTTTCGTCCTCCCCTTTTTTGTTGCATTATTTTCTGTATTGTTGGTTGCTGTTGCTGCACCCCAGTGCGGGGAAAATTTTCCGTTTTCCGCTCCCGATTTTCTTCTTTTACGTGTTGGGCTCTCGTGGATATGGCCCTGCCGTCCAAGCGTCTGGGCAGGAAATTCATTTGGCCCGCTCCATAAATTGTTCAGTGCATGATGCACACACCCTCTTATATCCCCACTCACACACTCATTTATGGGCAGACCATTAAGTATTAATAATATTTTAAAACGATGGCGCTAGTGATGCGATGAGGCAGCAATGCCGGAGAATTTACGCAATGGAAAGAAAGGATGGATACATATGTGTGTTGATGGCGCCTCCTCGCACTTTACAAAAAATCGGCAAACGGCAGTTAATGTTAACTGACAGACAATACGTAGGTTGCTATATTTTTTCTCTCCTCACTATGAAAAACCCAGAATGGGCGGCTGGAAATGTTTTTTTTTTTTTTATCAATACTCTTCTGGAATGTAAAATCCTATTTGAAAACACTTTTATCCTATTTACACGGTACTAATCAGTCCCTTTCGCTTTATGTATGTAGATTATGGATTTTTTGTTTATATTTATACGTCCGTGATTCGTCACCTGAAGATGTTATTCACAGCTTTAAAAGCACCATATTGTATGCCCATATTCGTATTAGCCACAACTATTTGTTTTAAGTGACCCTCACGAAATTCGTCCTCTATCGAAACAACGTCCACGATTCTCTAATTCGCGATACAAGGTTTTTTAACCCGTAAACGAAGAGTAAAAGGGTATATTGTATTTTTTGGTAAAAGTGGATGTGTGTAACCAAATCCCAAATCTGAATCGGATTGGCTTATTAATTTAGCCACAATAGAAACGAGAAAGAACGTATGGAGTCGCTGTGAACGCGACTCTACTTTTATACCCGTACTCAGTTAGTACAGATGTGATTTTATGTGGAATTTTCAAATGTTTTATCAGTTTTTAAATTTTACATTTAACATTTTTTTTCTGCATCTGTCATCTACATCTACATGAGTTCTCACAACAACACACGTACACCGCACAAGGCAGCATGTTTGAGCGTGAGTGTGCGTGTGAGAGAATCTGCAGCAACAATCATCCCCATAACTGACTTACGCTGCAAACGGACGAGGGGAAACACTGAACGGGCGCGGGGTAATCCCGCTGCTGAAAATTACATCTACATGAGTTCTCACAACAACACACGTACACCCGCACAAGGCAGCATGTTTGAGCGTGAGTGTGCGTGTGAGAGAATCTGCAGCAACAATCATCCCCATAACTGACTTACGCTGCAAACGGGCGAGGGGAAAACACTGAACGGGCGCGGGGTATTCCCGCTGCTGAAAATTAATTTCATCATTGTGGCTACAATAATGGTCCGCTCTAAACCAAATTCGGGAATCTGGTAGATATGGTCATTTTCTACAATACTGCATTTTTCGTTTTTTTCTATCTTCAAAATTGTGGATTTTCGTCTTTTGGGGGCGGGAGTGGGCGTGGCAAAATTTTGAAATAAACTTTGCACCGAAGCGATATCACAGGAGTCTAGGCAGAAAATTTGGTTGTTCTAGCTCTTATAGTCTCTGAGATCGAGGCGCTCATTTATACGAAAACCAAAACGACTCGATTTTGTGTGAGTGCGAAAGAGAGGGAGCGAAGTTTTTCGTATGTTTTTCTATTGTGGCTAAATTAATGATCCGATCCGATTCAGATTTGGGCCCCTTATAGATATGGTTTTTTCTATGATTCTGCATTTTTCGTTTTCTGCTATCTTCAAAATTGTGGACGCCACAGATGTGCGCCCCTTTGTGGGGGCGGAAAAGGGCGGGCGAAATTTTGAAACGTTTTCTAGAAGTGAGATATAACATCAGTATGGAAAAAAAATGTGGTTGCTCTATCTCTTTTAGCCTTCGAGCAATGGGCGACGAACAAGACGGACAGACGGACGGACAGACAGGGCTATATCGACTCGGCTATTGATGCTGATCAAGAATATATATACTTTATATGGTCGGAAATTACTCCTTCTGTATGCTAAAACACATCCACTTTTTTACCATTAAATACAATATACCCTTTTACTCTTCGAGTACGGGTATAAAAACCATTTGGTGAAGCATCGTTCCCTGGTTCAGATCGGATCAATGATAAAACGAGAAAGAACGTACGGAGTCGCTTCGAACGCGACTCTACTTTTATACCCGTACTCAGTGATTTATGTGGAATTTTAAAATGTTTTATCAGTTTTACATTTTACATTTTTGCTACATCTGTCATCGACATCTACATCTACATCATCTACATCAGTTCTCACAACAACACACGTACACTGCACGAGGCAGCATGTTTGAGCGTGAGTGTGTGTGTGAGAGAATCTGCTGCGACAATCAACCCCAATAAATGACTTACGCAGCAAACTGGCGAGGAGAAACACTGAACGGCGCGGGGTATTCCCGCTGCTGAAAATTCATTTGATCATTGTGGCTACAAAAATGATCCGATCTGAACCAAATTCGGGAATCTGATAGAAATGATCATTTCTTATGATACTGCATTTTTGGTTTTTTTCTATCTTCAAAATTGTGGATTTTCGTCTTTTGTGGAGTGGAAGGGGCGGGGGCGAAATTTTGAAATACACTTGTTCAGGTTTGGTATCACAGGAGTCTTGGCCAAAAGTTTGGTTGCTCTAGCTCTTATAGTCTCCTGAGATCCAGGCTACACAAAATACAAAACCAAATCGACTCGATTTTGTGTGAGTGCGAAAGGGAGGGAGCGAAGTTTTTGCGTATGTTTTTGTCTATTGTGGCTATATTAACGATCCGATCCGATTCAGATTTGGGACCCTGGTAGATATGGTCTTTCTCTATGATTCTGCATTTTTCGTTTTCTGCTATCTTCAAAATTGTGGACTACAGATGTGCGCCCTTTGTGGGGCGGAAGTGGGCGGGGCGAAGTGCGAGTGAGATATAACAGTATGGAAAAAAAATTTGGTTGCTCTATCTCTTTTAGCCTTCGAGCAATGGGCGACGAACAAGACGGACAGACGGACGGACAGACATGGCTATATCGACTCGGCTATTGATGCTGATCAAGAATATATATACTTTATGGGGTCGGAAACGCCTCCTTCTGTGTGTTACACACATTCACTTTTACCACCAATACAATATACCCTTTTACTCTTCGAGTACGGGTATAATTAATTTTCAACAGCGAGCCCCCCACCCCTCGCAACAAAGCAGTCCTTTAGGGATGATAGCCACTACTGATTCTCTCTCGCTCACACACTGCTCACACACTCTTCCCCGAGCATTGTACGTTTGTTGTTGTGGGAACTGATGTAGATGACAGATGCAGCAAAAAAATGTAAAATGTAAAAACTGATAAAACATTTGATAATTCCACATATATCAGGTGCACGGCGACACCTTATGTTCTTTCTCGTTTATATTGGCAATTCATGGTCAGTAAAACTTGCACTTACCTGATTTAATGCTTGAAAATCCACATCGAAAATGGCGAAAAATCATGGTACAGGCATTTTCACGTGCTAGTTTAAAATTTTGCGGAGAATAATTTTTCGTTAATCGATGACAAAATTGTCTGTAGGTTCAATCCAGAAAAGATCAAACTTTTTTTTTGAAACTTAAATAGCAGACCTCGTACGTACACGAAAAACATTTAATGATGGCTTTCAATTACTGCAAGAAAAGGTATAGATTTTAGGAGTGCGACTGGTAGCTACTTTGCTGATGTCCTTGCTCAAAACTGTGCAATGCTAATTAACTTAAAAGATAATTTAAAAGCCTTTGCTATTCGATGTACTCAAATAGAGATAAAAGAAATAATCGTACATACGTAAGTACGTACCGTAGTACATACGTAAGTACGTACCGTAGTACATACATACGTAAGTACGTACCGTAGCATACTGACTAAAAACTTTCAAAAATAGCAACCCGATTAAACTGAATTTCTCTCAAATGAAAGAAAAGCACCCTAACCATCATGGCCCGTCTTTCCCGAACTGGTTGAAAAAATCAAGCAACCCAGCCAATAAAACGAATAGCCAGCAAAAATTGAGTTTCTATCCAAAGCCTTATATGTAACAGTGGTGCGATGCGGCCCGACCAGAAGATGGGGTGACGGTTCCAAAACGAACATAGCTGGATAAAGATTTTCTCCACTGCATACTGATGAATGTGCGTCTGAAGAGTGAATGTGCGAATTGGATGGATTGGCTGTCTCGCATGGCTGAATGGATTGGCATTATCGAATGGCCCATGGCGCTGGTTCTTCACCGTCTCCGTGTGAAGGTGATTTTCATGGAAAGGCCGGTAAATCGCATTTCGTAGCGAAAGAAGCCATCTTATTTGTTCATCATCAATTATGGGCATGGACGCGTACTGAAACAGAGACAATACATCGGTGTTGGGAAAAAGAACGGAAACATAATGCATTGGATTCAAAAAGTATCGACATACAGATCTAGTATCTACAGGAGGGAGTTTGGCTTGGTATATGGCGGTGAGTAAAAAGTCCCAAATATGCTTGCAGAGCAAATGTCTCAGCTGATTGGAGTTCAGAAATGATGTAAGTATTTTTGGCATGTGGACAATTTGGTGCTATCGAAGTTTTGTATTTTTAACTAATGCGTTCTCTGAATTAATTTTTGTACCTGTACTCGAAGAGTAAAAGGGTATACACTTGACCCTCGTTTAACACGGACCTCGTTTAGCACGAACTCGGTCTTACACGGTTACAAATTTACTCCTTTTCCCCTTTTAACACGCTGAAAACCTCGTTCTTAGACGACGGTTACCAAACAATTGAAAATAACTGATTTTTTGATAAGGAGCCAAAAAAAAAAAAAAATTTTAAAACGAAACCTTAAACTATTGCCACCAAATGCATTTAAAAATTTGATATTAACAGAATTGATATGTTTTAAAAGGTTTAACCTGTAATTATTGAAGCAACTTTTTAGTTAAATACCAATTTTTTATTTTGAAACATGAATATGTTAACGTATTTTTTGGTAACTTTTGGTTAATTTTGAACAAATGAATGAAACTTTAATAAATGCAGCCCAAATTTGAACAATAAAAAATTTTGTGTTGCCAATTTTGAATTTTAAGAACGTAACCCTCCTATTTTGTATTGAATCCAATCCATGTTTCGCTTAACACGATTTCGCTTAACACGAGGTTTTCTAGGTTTTCTGGTTCGTCGCCCATTGCTCGGAGGCTATAAAACATAGAGCAACCAAATTTTGTTTCCACACTGATGTGATATCTCACTCCTAGAAAAGTGTTTCAAAATTTTGCCCCGCCCACTTCCGCCCCCACATTTGTGGCGTCCACATTCTTGAAGATAAGAGAAAACGAAAAATGCAGAATCATAGAGAAATCATAACTATCAGAGGCCCAATCGAATCGGATCGGATTATTAGTTTAGCCACAATAGAGAAAACCATTTCGAAAAACATCGTTTCTTCTCTCTCGCACTCACACAAAAACGAGTCGATTTGGCTTTTCGTACAAATGAGCGCCTCGATCTCAGAGACTATAAAAGCTAGAGCATTTAAACTTTTTGTCCAGACTCCCGTTATATCGCTTCCGTGCAAGTTTATTTCAAAATTTTGGCACGCCCCCTCCCGCCCCACAAAAGACGAAAATCCACAATTTTTAGATAGTTAAAACACGAAAAATGCAGTATCGCTCTCTTTACGCAGTGTACGAGTGTTTTTGTGAGAACTGATGTAGATGTCGATGTAGTTGACAGATGCGCCAAAAAATTGTAAATGTAAAAACTGATAAAACATTTGAAAATTCCACATAAATCATACCGACTGAGTACGGGTATAAAAGTAGTTTCGCGTAACGGCGACACAACACGTTATTTCTCGTTTAACATTAACTGATTAATTTCAGTTTTTATACTGATTAATACCCTTCTTTCTGCATGCCTGTACATATAACAAAGATAACTTACAGGGTGAAGCTAACTCTGGTAAGTTATTAAAAAATTCATAATATTATTATGTAAGAATTCTGTACTCGCTTAGTAAAATGCGCTTCGATTTTAATATCATATCAGAGACAAACTTTAGCTCTACCATATTCCGTATGACTGATTGATCCAATGTATTTATTGCTAAGCAGATTTAATTTTCCGCTCAATTGGTTAATATATTACTTGGAAACTCTTTTGCTTGCCTGCCTCATGTGTACAACTTTCCCTATGTAATATTTCCAAAAATGAACTTTGATTGCAAAGTTTTTCTACTGTTGCTGACGCTTTCGATTTATGTTGAAAAATGCAGCATAGCATAAAAGTTTTGTTTGGGAGTTTAGCGGGAACACATCGCATACCTCCCCTCGGCCGCATCCACCCTCTATAATCTAGACTGCCCCATTTGATGTGGCTTTAATTTGATCCCCGAAAATTGGTTTGACTAACTTGATGATGGACTCTCTGAACTTTGTCGACCGAACCCCCACACAGCAACAGCCCTAATGGAGTGTATAGTACTTTCTGCTATCTGAACTGGACCATCTTATAAGCATTGTCCGGCATCAGCAGCCATGTCACCCCTACGGGTTCACCTTCAATCTTTTACTGGGGGTGGCTTCTGCTCTGATTTCCAATCTCGTTAAGCTGATTTCATAACAGCAAGACTAGAAACTAGACAAGCAGAGTGAGTGGGTAGTATCATTTTGCCTTGGCCGATGTTCTCCTTAGTGATTTAAATCGAAGCCGACCCATGCCGTTACATTTCACACTTGAGGTTGAGGTCCACCACACTTCCTCCTACGAAGTTAACAGAACCGAACCGACCCAATTTTAATGTCCCCAAGGGTCTCTGGCGTTTTCTGGTACTGCTCAGTTTTCTGGCATTGCCGCGATATGATTGCCAACCGGAAGGTGTCAAGGAAAATTATATTTGCACGATGTGGCAGGGCAAGTGGAACCAAATGTAGCTGAGTGAAAAAGCATTCAGCGAGGGTGAACAAAAAAAAATAAATTATATACTACCCAAAATGTTGGACTTCATTCATTTACATTCTTTTTCCGGGCCCTTATCTCCAGAGAGTTGTTACTTATAAGCAGGTTATGTACTGATGGTCCTGGCTGTTAACAATTTGTGTTGGTTATCATTAAAGTGCAGCAACAGCTTATTAGCTGGTGTATCTCCAGCCACAGGACATCTTAGCCTCTTTTGAGGAGAAAAAGAAAAACGCTCGATGAGCCACCGTATTTTGTGTATTTAGAGACCACCAAGGAACTCAAGGGTTTTTTCTTCCAATTTGAAAGGCTCGAAAGAAATTACTAAGTTAATTACTTCCTGACCAATCAGCACAATCAAAATGTAATATTAAACAAGTTTTACTCACTATTTATGCCAAGCCCTCAGTGGAATGATTAACCCATTGCCGACCCTTTACAGTTTTTGCGCCTGTTTTAATATGCACTTTGTGGTCTACAAATAAATATAAATACATATACGAGTATATCCATATATGTATATAAAAAAGAGAGCAGAAAAAAAGCATAAATAAAACTACGCAATCAATGTGAGTGCTAAATCGTTTACCCCCCGCGGGCCGTCTCCCCTGCCCCCACGCGTTTCGTTCTCCTTGCTCCTCCTGTTGTGGCTCCTGTTATTCATTGTCAATAAAAAGCGTACAGATGGTGGGGTCATAGTATGGCTGGTGGTGGGTTGTTTGCGATTGGAGGGGTGCAGCGATGAGTGAGGGAACGGACGTTGAGCTGTCCTGAGTTGCATGCAAAATTAGCCAAGACGCGCGTGTTTGCCGTCAGAAATGTTGGGCTGTGTCTAGTGCTTGGGTGGATTGGATGTTGGACAGGGGGCATTGGCATTGGGGCGTAGTTGGGCAAAAGCGAGGTTAGATATGGACCTCAGTTTTATTTGTTGTCGAAATATAGTTTGTCAACCTTTGATTGCTTATCGTAGCTGCTGTTTTTTATGCGCTTCCGTTTTAAACAGAATTTACAAAAAACTGTTTGGGATTTTTATACCGCTGAAACCAATTTATTTTCACCATTATCGCGCTATGCGGGAATCAATCATCGTTGATGAGTCTTTAACCTTTTTCGTTCGTTGTTTTTTTAGGAATTCAAGGTCCTTCCCATTCCTAGTAGATCGGCGGTGTCTCCAATGGGCTTTAGTGAAATTAAAGACCATTAATACTCATCGAAAAGTGGCAAATACTCTAAACGGAAACGGAAGCAAAACTCGAGACAGTTCACGGCAACAGAAAAGGAAAAGATATATTTATGTACATATGTACATACATACATATGTAGAAAGATTGGAAGAGAGTAAATGGTAAAGTAATAGTGGGTGGAGAAACGCCTCCGATGACTACTTATACCAACCAAAAACTGCAATGGGGTAACGTTGATGTGGAGCCTTGGAAAGGGATGGGTGTTGTCTGGTCTAGCACGTGGTTTGGTTAGAATTTTCTTCTGGCCGTACCCCTGCTGGCCGTTCTAATTTGCTTGTGCAGCGTATATTAAAAAGGGAAATGAAATGATTGCGATTGCTATGGCCATTGCCAGTACGCCCCTGCCATTGCGGCTGGCGATGAATGGGGCATCGAAATAAGTGTTCACGATGACTCTGCTTCCAGAGAGCTAGACTCATCCCGTCCGTCCTCAGCACTGGACCAAACGCAATTGGCACAATGTCCGCAGAAGCAACAGCAGTAACGGAACCAGCATTCAGATCTCATCTCTTCTCATCGAATTGAATCGAATGAGGCTGAAACTGAAGCTGGAATCTCGCGCCAGTTGTGCAAACATTGGGGGCTATCGATTTGTGGCTGTTGCTGTTAAGAAAACCGAGAGCAAACAGGAATCCGATATAAATGTATAGTAATTGCCACCAACAAGCAAACCGCTGTGTGGGGTTGCTTTCTTAGAAGGGAACCAAGCGCAGCAGAGCGATATGAATGTGTTCTGGTCTGATTTCGCTTTGGGGGATTAAATGAGGCCCATCCAAAGCACTGCTTAAAAGTGGCTATGTTATAAAGTTAGCTTGAAAAATACTTTGGAAATTACGAGGAACTAGGATTATTAAACGACTTTGCTTTCAACAAAGCTAACTCATTGTTGGGAGCAGCCTGAGCGGAAGCCATTATTAAAGAAAGAAGCAACATAATTATTGACATTCGACTTGACACCAGTGTCGCGTACCACGCATTTAAGTTGGCATCCTCTTACCCTAGAAATATGCAATTACGATTGTTTCTTCTTATTGTAAAAGCCCATTAAAGCCCACTCAACTTGTCACATATTCCTTTTTGTGTTAAATCATTTTGACCCCATCATGTACATATGTAGGAATCAAAGTCCGAGAGAGACACGACGCGGTCGTACTTTTGTCGTGTCGTCTGTACACGCTGGCTTCGGCTCTGAGAGAACCGAGAGTGAAGAAGGGAGATCAGTCTGGCTCGAGAGTCAGTGACAGTCAGTTGCCAATTCAGCCACGCATCACACGACACACACAAACATAACTGTAATACAAATTGTAGTTAAAGCTACTACCTAAATATTAAGTTCAGCAACCATGCTTATTTATAAATTTCCATTAAGCAAATAAAACTGGTATGTATGTGTATTAGTGATCAATAGTCGAGTAGACTTTTTTTCCGACTTGATGAGCGTCCAGATCTTAAAGGCATCACCTAGCTTAGTTTTTGAACACACTCTATTTTTTTAGTGTGCACTGGTAGCAGTTAGTTTTGAAATTCACCCACAACCTCATATGAATAGTATTCTTGCCAGCCTCTCTTTACGTAATACTGCCACTCTGGGTGTTTTTCTGATGTGTGAACCCAAATTGGTAGACCCTGCCATTCATGAATTCCAAAAGAAAATCAAGTTTCTTTGAACTTGAATCATTACTCCTACATTTTCTTTTCTGTCCTTTGGATAGGATGTCTCCTTGGGACTAGGGGCAGCACTTAAAGTTCCCACACGTTTGCGTGGGTATTAAATCTGTTCATATAACCGCACACACAGCAGATGGGGTGAGAGGAATAGGTGGAAAGGTGGTCCTATGTATACCCGAAGGTGGAGTTAGAAATCTGTCCTGAACCTGATGACAGCGCCTTGTCGAAGCTGATAAATCTTTGAACTCGGCCGCAAACACGTAGAAGTATTCGGTGGTTACGGCAACCATTTTTCCGCTCTCTCTCCGCCAGGGAGGCAGCCTTGTCATAAAATGAAAATGTCCTCCGCGTCGTCACATTTGTTGGAGTGGCAGGGGTAGTTGGAGCTGCGGGGTGATGTAAGCTAAGGGCTTGTCTCTTTGGTGTTTGCGTGTTGCCGATAACGCTTAAAGCGCACTGCAGATTTCTCTTAACTTATAGCGTGGAGAAAGGGGAGGCAAGTTCTCATTCCACAAGCATCTCCGTCCCTCTTGTTCTTGTTTTAATGGGTGTGGATCCGAGATCCAGTCTCGACATCTCCATCTCCTGGGCCGTGCCAAGTGCAGAATTTATGAGTAATGAACTTCTTGCTCGAAAATGGCAGACCACAAGGTGAGCGACGGTCGAACGGGGGTCTGGGAATTCCTGAGAGGAAGGATGCTTTCCGAAGGGTGAATTGTGGAATTCCAGGGGCAACCTTTTTGAGTGTCGACTGCAGGCGATGTCGTCGTCATCGTCTGGCGGCTTTTGGAGGAAACGTTTCTGCTGAAAGTAACAAACTGTGTCAGCTCGACTGGCATTCACAAGACGTGACTGTGGGACCTCCTCCGACCCACACTTAATTTTCCGCAGACCCCCTCATATGTGGCTGTGACATAAAAACGACAACCGCGTGCTAAGGCAAAAAAAAAATTTAATTTATATTTTGACATAAAAATTATGAAACAGGAGCGAAATCGTACGTATCCAAAGTTCATAAAGACATAAAAAAAGATTCGCTGGAGCGATAGAAATTTTACACCACAAAGGGAGTTTGCAACGGACCCCATTTTTTATTGAGCTTCAAGGATTGGCAAAAATTAATCTGATTAATGCAAAATTGATTAAGTTTAGTGCAGGAATTATGACTTTCAGAACTCCACCCGGTTGAGTCAAGGGATTGGTTCTGTGGCAAAGTATCTGGTGAGGTATCTCTCTCTTACATAAAATAGTTATTGGTCTCTTTCCGACCACTCACGATATTTGGCTTTCTGTGCCTCTTCTTCTTATTATACCCGTATTCGAAGAGTAAAAGGTATATTGCATTTGCTGTACTCCGACCTCATAATGTATATATATTTTTGATCAGCATCAATAGCCGAGTCGATATAGCCATGTCTGTCCGTCCGTCTGTCTGACCCTCATGTTTGTCGCCCAATGCTCGAAGACTATAAGAGCTTGAGCAACCAAATTTTGTTTTAAGATTCATATGATATATCTCTCCTTTAAGTGTATTTCAAAATTTCGCCCCGACCCCACAAAGGGCGAACATCTGTGGCGTCCACAATTTTGAAGATAACAGAAAACGGAAAACAGAAATGCAGAATCATAGCGAAAGCACATATCTATCAGAGGCTTAAGTCGGAATCGGATCGGATCATTAGAATAGTCACAATAGACGAAACCATTTGGCCAAGCATCGTTTCCTCTCGCTCTCTCTCACACACCAACGCGACTGCTTTGCCCATTCGTCCAGATGAGCGCCTGGATCTCAGACTATAAGAGCTAGAGCAACTCAACTTTCTGTTTGTTATACCACTTCAGTACATGTGTATTTCAAAATTTTGCCACGCCCCCAAAAAAAAAACAGTTTTGAAGATAGAAAAAAACGAAAAATTCAGTAATGTAGAGAATGATCATATTTACCAGATTCCCGAAACTGGATCAGATCGGATCATTATTAAAGCTACAATGATGAAATTAATTTCCTGCAGCGAGCCCCCCCACTCACACAACTAAATAGTCATTTAGGCTTGATAGGCGCTACTGATTCTCTCTCTCGCTCACACACTGCTCCCAGACTCTGCCTCGTGCAGTGTACGTGTGTTGTTGTGAGAACTGATGTAATTAATTTAAATTTAAATTTAAAATGTAAAAACTGATAAAATATTTGATAAAACACATGTGTACTGACCGAGTACGGGTATAAAAGTAGAGTCGCGTTCACGGCGACTCCGTACGTTCTTTTCGTTTTTATTATAGTACGAGTATTTTTCTCAAAATCAATAATTTCTTTACTGTTAGGTACCTCACCTGAAAACTAAAAATTCAAATGAAGTTCATTACCCATTTGATTAATAGAAAATTTAAATTTTATACGAGTATTTTAGACTTTACAGAAATTTGGCTTTAATGATACCGCTATGTTTTACAGCGCTTTTGCCTGCTTATGTTATTGTGACTCCTAGCGGGCTGTTCGGATTTGGTCTTCTGTTGTTAATATTGCAAATTTTTTGTCTTTTTGTTTGTTATTGGCGTCTTGGCACTAAGTACGCTCGGGAATATACAATTCTTTCTCAATCAAACGTTCGCCCAATGCTGCGAAAACACTTCAAAGCAACCCGGAATCCCCTATCCACCTACCCTACCCGACACGACCTTCATCCCAGTAGCTGCAGTGCAGTAAGCCATCTTGCACCACTTCTGGCTGGTTTTGGCCGTCTGGGGAAATTTGCCCTTTTCTGCACAATAAGATTTACTTGTCTAGCTCGTGCTCATGGCTCCTTTTGTGGCCAATGCGATGCTGCCACTGCTGCTGCTCTTGCTGCTGTTTCTGCATTAAAAACTTTGACAGCTCATTTACCCGTTGCTCGAACTGGGATCTATGCTCTCTCTTCGCCCCTGTAAGGCGCATTCAATACCCTGTTTTCGTATTGTAACTCTTTAATTCTTTGCGATGCCATGCCTGCTAGGTCCGTTTCCGTTTCCACATTCCCATCTGTAACTTTCGTGTTATAATTAATTTAATAATTTAATTTTATAACTAAATTAATAAATTCCTTCTAAAAAAACCTCAGTAATCCACTGTCGGATAATCGAATGATCGGCTTAAGCGTATTTTTCATGCCCGATGTTGGGAGTCGGTTGCAGGCAGCGTTATGCTTAGGTTTGAAGTCTATAACTGCTGTCGTTTGTTGCTGCTGTTCGTGTTACTGTTTCCGCCGAAAGAGTTTTCGTTGCTGGCACTGCCCCGTCGTTCAAATTGCTTAGTAGCTATTCGGTTGTGAGTGCCGAAATAATGGAATCCGCTGCATTATCCGAAACATTCGTTCAACAACGTTCAATTTGCCTCCCCCCACTGAGTCGCCGCAATGCTATAGAAATCTATTTTGTTGCACACTTCTTTGGGCGATAAGTCGCAGACGTGGCAAATTATGCTATTCCTAGTATCCCATAGAAGCAAGCAAGCCAAACAACTTTACAGTGCACAAATTGATATTCTCTGTCGAGGTCCATGGGTTCTGGGACTAGTCCAGTACTCCGGGGGTAGCGATTAGCTAGAGAAGAAGTGGCATCTGAGTGTAGGTGAGTGGCTAATGAACTGTTGAAGACTGACACTTGCATAGGTTTGCTGGAAATTAGGGAGTTCAATCCATGGATAAAATACTTGCGATTCATTTATCGCAGTATCGGTATCCAGTAATGGCTTACCTGTACATTAAAGGATGGAGCTATGAGTGTTACTCAATCGTATGGAAGACAGTTCTTGAACAGTTCCACCGACATATGTACATATGTATGTATGCATATGTAGTGTACGAGTAAATGATTTAATTATAAACATACTGTATACTGTATGTAAGGCTTTCAATTGATTTATTTTATAAACAATGACTAATTCGAAGTTTATACACCCAATTTATAACAAGCAACGCCCTTAAATTACCACTGGCTTTGGTTCGGTTCCATTGAGTCTTGAAATGCTCTCAAACACATACATATGTGTACATGTACGCATATAGAGAGAGATACATTACGCATACACAGTGTTGCGCTGAGCAAATCCATCTCCATTAGCGCATACAAAGTTCGCCGCAAGAATCGATGTGTGGTCCCCTCCTTTGAGTATGTTCCCGGTGCTCTGTGTTCCGTGCTCCGTGCTCCTCTTTTTTGCAGCCTCATATGAGCTGCTCACCCCACACATGCTCAGAGCGGTTGGGTTCTTAAAACTGTTTGCTGTTAAATTCAATTTCAATGCTCGTTTGTTTCCTGGCGCTGCGCTGTAGCGCGGACCCCAGAAACAGGACTTAAACCCCTGCTTCTGCGTCTGCTTCATTGGTTTATGTCTTGCACCGGGGTGGACAAAGCCAAAGTTTTGTGTAAGTAGCCACCCACCCCAAGGCATGGTTGGTTTTGGTTCGGTTCGGTCTTGGCTGGTCGTGCATGAGAATGCAGCAAACGGCTTTTTTATTGTTGGCCATTTTGGTCATAGCGACGCAATTTTTAAAGAGCCCAAATTGCCGCATTGAGCCACCCCAACGAGAGCAACTATTGCGGCTTCGTTTTTCACATATGAGAGGATGCTGCGGCCTCACTGTCCTTGTAGTTCGAATTGACCGCTTAACTGGGACGCCGACTACCAGCAGCAGCGGGGAAAAAAGGAAAGCTAATTCTATTTTGCGGCGGTATTAACGTGCGGAATATTCCTTTCCTTTATTATTATTATATATTTTTTTTTAATTTATACTAGGATTATCCGATCTTCACTCGTTGTGCTCGGCAATCGCCTGCCCCTTCAAGCGTTGCCCCCACCCCCCCTTGCTACTTTGTGGCTGTCACATTTGGCAATTTCCATTATTTAATGTCCTCCGCCTGCGTCTCGCTCAGTGTCATCTTTATCGTTCATCCTTGAAGCCAAAGTAAATTTTATACGCCACTTTTCGCGGCTAAACAAAAATTAAATAAAATTTAGCGGTTTTCTTTGGCTTGTCCAAAAGCCAGGCAACTCTGGGGGTACGGCTTCAGCCCTGTGCCCTAGCCCCATCCATCTTTCGCAGTCAAGCCTGGTGGGGGGGGTGGGGGGGGTTTGTGGCACCGGTCTGGCCCTGTTTATGGTCTGTCTAACGATTCCCGTCCAACTTGGCTGGCGTTGATTAGCCTCTGTGCTGAAGCCAGAATTAGAGCCAAAGACAAAAACGTGCGCCAAAAGCGAAACTTGAAAGCCAAAGCCAAAGTTGGCACAGTGGAAAACACTTTTCGATTCAGGGCCACATAAGCGAATTAAACAAGTGCGCCCAATATTGTACATTGGATTGGGGCTTTTTCTGAGCGAACATCTCAACATTGGTGCCACTTTTTAAAGCTAATATTTGAGACATATTGCAACTGCTGCTTGCTGATTCGGTACTTCATATATTTAACTCAAATATTTTAAATCATTCGAAGAATATAGTTGACGAAATAGATTAAGTTTTCTCCATTGTATAATGTGCATGGAATTATCTTCAACATTGCACAATGGCTTATATACTATAGTATTGATACCACTGTATTTCATGGCATTCATTCCACTGTCACAGACGTAACCACATGGTGACGACTGTGACGTACTGACGCACGGACACTGACGGCTGGTCTCATCAGGGGCGTGGGCTACGAGGGGGAGGAGGAGAGTGACTGGGGAGTGCGCAACATGCAAATGAGGCTGTCCCGTAGTTGGTTTTCTGCTTGGACGCTTCGCTGGCTTCGACGCTGCGTACTCCGGGGCTGCCCTGCCCTGTTTTGGCATTGTCAGTGTCGTTTTTATGGACGCAGTTGTTAATAGAAAATCAGGCACGGCGCCCTAGCTACTCTGCACCATCTTGGCCAAATCATAACGGCCTGTCCCAGATAGATACAACAAAAAAAGAAGGGAAGAACCGAAATGTTTTTATTGATGTAATTTACATAAATTTACACTTGGCTCGCAATCTGTCAAAATATTTTGCTCGCTGACGCTGCCTCTTCTTCGGCTCCTCCCCAGAATTTAGAGGCTGCCTCTTTCATTCGTCACTTCAAAAGCTTTTGTGGCCAGGGCCATCATTAAAATGGACTTAATTAAAAGCACAATGCAGCATCCTCGATAGAGAAAGCAGCAGCAGAGCTAGCGAGCACGGCACATGGCGTTTACGCAACGTTTGCCAAATGCGCTTAATTACGTCATTAGCAAAGTCAATAGAATTAGTTTGTTGCCATTGTTGTAGTTGCACTATGCACACGTTCATACATATGTACACACATACGCTCGAAAGTTAAACAATGAACACAGTGGTAGAACAAAAATGCTGACATTTAATTTCGCACTAATCAAAATTAAATTTTTCAAATAGCGCTGAGCACTATCAGCAGCACTAGAAACAGCGGCAAAAATGCACTGACGTAAAGTCGCTGCCATTAAAGCTGAAGCTACCACAGATGCTACTCCTCGTCAGCCTATTACTACCTCCTGCAGACCTTCGCCAGCCAACAAATGACAATGACAATTGAAACTGAAGTGCCAAAACAATAACTGGCGCTTCGCGTCGCGTACCAAAACACAAACAGACACACAGACATACGTAAAGCGGCTGCTAAAACATGCATAGTATGATGCAAGCTTATGGGCGAGACTGTGTTTTTGCGAGGACAGATCGGGAAGTTAGTGCTGGATGAAGTTCTACAAAGATATATCCTTGATATCTGCGACGAAAACAACCGAATATTAAAACACACTTTTTGATTTTGATTGAACAAACTTCTCGGGCAACCCTTTCTGCGTCGCTGCCCTTTTGTTTGTGGGCCCACATTACCATTTATTTTTTGCACTTCCATTTCATTTTTCAATTTTTTTATGCTTTGCGTTTTATAATTTTTTCTTTGGGATTTTATTTGTTTCATGTTGTTCCTGCAGACCTCTTGACAAACTGCAGACATGGCCAATGTGCAAATCCCATCGACATCCGTAGCAGCTTCACATCCGCACCGTGGTATTACATCAAAGTTTACGGGGGGATTTCGCGGAATACCATTTGGGTGCTTTAACCGTTTGCATTCCCCGGCCGTGTACACTTTGTGTCTTTGTGAATTCATCTTGTGCCGCCCTGCGCTGTGTGGAAACGCAATTGCATTTAAATTACCCGCTAATCAAAGCGGCGCCTGACCGTGTCTTGTCATTTGCATTTCTCGGCCCACAGTTCTGCTGCTGATGAGGATGATAATGGTGCCCGGGTATTCCATTGCACTCCTATACATTCCATTCCATTGTTGGGGCCTGGCATTGTCCGCGCTTGGGTCTGGGGACCACTCTGGACAGGACAGGAGTTGGGAGCCTCGGTAGTGTAGCCCTCGTAGTTGTCTGCCCGCAAATCGATGCGAAAATTTTTACATCGCGTTGCGGTTAATAGCAGTCGCAGCTACCGCTCTTTCTGGCTGGGTTTTGTCATCCAAGTTGGTCCTAAAATAGAGTAACTCAGCTATCTGACTGCGACTGTTACAGAAAGGAATACAGAGTGGTTAAATCTCGAAAAAATGTGACTTTATCTTGCATTTCTGGGATTAATTTTAAGCTGAAAGTCCTTAGATGCCGATTAATTATAGAGTACAATGATGGTTTAGCATTTGAGTTGCTGTGAGAGTAAGATGGACCATGAATTCTTTTGTTTGGTGTATTTAATTCGAATTTAAGAGTATTCAAGTTTCCTTTCAGCCTTTAAGTATATCCTTTTCGTGTTTCTTTTTTAATAAAAAACGGTGGTCTCTCTCGCATTCCATTTGGGACCGGGATCCACTGCCGCTGCTGTCCAGGCTGCTGCTTGGCCATTCATTTTTAATTTTTATTAAAATATTTATGCAAATATTGAACATATGCTGGGTTGCTCCTGCTGCTGCTGCTGCCAGAGGCTTTAATATTAAAATTGTATCCGGCGTGCAAAAATCAAAGGCTATTTAATTAGTTGAAAGTGTGAATCCTCAGTCCCCTGGTCAGTCTGGGAGATTTTTGGGGGGATGAGGCGACCTCCATTCGACACTTGGCTGGTAATTAATGCATGAGCTTCGTTCTCCTCCATGCCATACGACAGTCGATCCCAGTTGCCCAGCTGTCCACCCGTCTGTCCATCTTTCCTCCCGTACCCGTTTCTGATGCTACTGCTTGCACAATTAATTTCATATAAGTTTATTGTCGCCTCTCGACTGCACTTCACTCACCACACTTCCCATCCACACTCCCCCACCGATGCAATTGTGGCCAGCAGAACAGGGTTGGAGCGCTATAGGTGGTAACAAATGGACTTAATTACGTGCGCGGAAATCAAGTATTTTCTACAATTGTACGCTCTGCCACGCCCATGACCGGTAACGCCATGAATTTGCCTCTTCCCCGCTTCCACGCGCACTTTCCTGCGGTTTACATCTCTTTTCTCGCCCTCACCATATCGGGTTGTTTGCATTTCAAATTAATCATACGCCCAGGCTCACGCTGCCGAAGAGTAATGAATGCCGTGTCGGTCTGATCGGTTCTGGAATTGATTTCCGATGTAAGGAGAAACCGGAGATACGATTTTCAACTACAACTCATCGAAGCATTTGTGAATTGTTTCCGAGCTATATTTATAGAACTTCTGGATACTAGCAGTTGGAGGCTATCTATCGCTATGACTATAACGAATTTTCTGTAAAAATTTAAAGATCAATATTCGTGTTCAGGGCTAAAATAAATTTCAAGAAAAAGAAGAATGAACATTTATTTTACAAATCCTGTTTGAGCAAAAGCAGTAAAAATGTGAAACGACAGTTTGCCGGATATACAGATTTGAGGAACACAATTCTCTCTCGATTCTCTTCTCCACCTGGCCCGTCATTAAGGCCTCGGTTAGCTGTCCTGCCTCCATTCTCCCACACTTACTCTTATGCGGTCCCACACGTGTGTGTAGAGTTGTAAATGATCCAGACAACTGCCAATTTGCGCATCAATTGTTGAATAAAACATGATAATCATAATAAACCCGAACAGAGGGAGAAGGGAGGGCATGCAGCGCAAATAAAAGTGAGTATAAAATAAATAAATTGCGAGAAAAATAGTAGACCATGGCTCTGCTCTGGTCTGGCAGCAGGCCAGTCCAGTCCAGTCATCATGCATAAATGAGATGCGAATCAAAGCGATACCCAATTGAAATGGTCAATGACCAAAGCCAATCTAGGATGAGGTTTGCCGACTGGGGTTGTGCAGGGGCTGCTGAGGGAGGGTCGAGTTGTGGGTACTGTCCACTGAAAATAAATAAATGTAATTGAAGGCAATTACCGACGTTCAATTCAAATTCAAGTTTGTTTTTGCCTGCGGTGCAGTCCGGCGATGAGCAGGAGGAGTGTTAAATCCTTACTTATTTTAAGGTGTATGGTTAGGTGGTTTTGTTAGCATGTCTTGATTGTTTAGAACTGCTTCTACTGTCATCTTGTCCGTGAACTAAAATAATAAAGATCCTAATAAATATTCTTGGATTCCATATATGGATTCTATAATGGGAGCGTCATGTAACGTCAAAATGTATCAAATACCTAAGCTCACATTTCTGGCATATAGAAATAATGTACAAATGTAATTAAGAATTTCAAACAAAAAATGTAAGTCTTTAAACTATAGAAACTCATTACTAGTTTTGAAAAATGGAGATGGTCTAGTGGAAAGGAGACATAAATATGTATGTATGTATGTACTACATACACATATGTATAGCAAATGGCGATATCATGTCTAGCTTTTATAGTCTTAAGTTAAGCCTGTAGATTCACTCTGGCCTTCTGGCACCACCTACTATTTTAGACAACTTCATATTTAATATGAGAAGGAAACTCATAAATATTCAAAAAGATATATAAATGGGGTCGGCTTCGACCCCCATCCGAAAAATATTTTTGGATGGAAAGAGATGGGGCAGGATAGAGCACTACAAAAGCCACGTTCACGTTCAGTCGGAAATGCTATTCAGTGGGCACTACAAAAACGTTCACGTTCAGGGAGAGTAAGGAATGATGATGGGACTCCATCTATGTGTGTGTGCGTAATTGTTTAGGGGTATGTGTGTGATGGCTTTCTGAAAAGTCCGAGCCATAAAATTGAATAAACCGCATTGGAGAACATTATTTTTTATTAACTGCAGGGCTTGGAATTGGTTGTAAGAGGTCCTCTATAGTGCTATACCAAAATCACGAGCAGGTTGTCCCTACGTCGCCTTTGCTCTGTCCTGGCCTGCCCTACCCTGATGTCCTATGCTCTGCTGTACTCTGTCATGTCCTGTGCTTTTGACCGACGTTTGTCAAATAGCGTTTTGCAATTCACACACTCAAAAACTTTTGTGCGACAGAGCAGGCCAATGGGCTACTCTGACGGGACTCCCATTTAAGGTTACGATTAGAGATGGCGTAATGCCAAGAGTGATCCACAGCTCACTTGATTGAATGGTTAACAAAGTGAACTCATTATCAAAGAAGTATCGGTCTGTAATTATCTCTTTTTCGGTTCTATAGATTGAGGTTCAACTCGTGTCACGCTCTCATCTCATCGCCAGTTTTGTGCCCTTTTCGGGGATACATCAGCATTGGGTGCAGCGTTTGTTGGTTATGGCCCAAGAGTTGTCCCCATTGGGACAATGGTAGTGGTTGTGTATGAGTTGTGTGGGGACGTATCTGTGTTTCCCTGTATGCACTGGCACTTCAAGCACCTTATTTATAAGCACTTTTAATGGAGTTGGCTTACAAGGGACGGCGAGCATGAGAATGCCCTGGACAGGCAGCATATTTCTTGTCGCTCTCTCCATCTCGTTCTCTGTGTGTCTCGGAGGGTGTGTGTGTGTGTGTGTGTGTGTGTGTGTATGTGCTTCAAAATCTGATTACGATTTTTATATGACACTTTGATATGATTTATTTGGTCATTCAGCTTTTCAAAAGCAGGCCTCGACTCGCCATCGTCTACAATCATCTCGGTGCCCCTTTTGGACCACAGTTGCCACGTCCCGCCGAAAGGGTGTCAATGGCTTTTGAAATATCTGCAGAGGATTTCATTTCTGTTTTGCCTGAACCCTTACCATGACCTCCACCCCAAAAAAAAAATAATAATAAAATGGATCCAGACTGAAGAACCAGCTTCCTACTTGTGCTTATGGCTGGATAATGTGAGACTTCAGCCAAGCTATTTGGGGCGGCTTGTTGTCTTTTTTCTTAGTGTGGGAGGTGTATGGAGTGTGGGGAAGATGTTGCTTCTGTAATTGATGACCCTCGCGATACGTTGGCGTAAGCCGTAGATTAATTTTTCCAGGCTCCCTTTCGTCTTATTTTTGGGTCCTATTTTTATGGCGCGGCACTAAAAATGTATATTTTAAATTGAATTTAATATAGGGCGTGAGTCCGAATAGGTTAAATTAAGGGGAGAACGATAGCCAACGGCCTTACCGTATTCAAATGGCATATCGAAAAGAAACGACCGAACGTAAAATTAAAGGATTGTATGGACTGATTCCAAAAATATGCTTAACGTAGTATAAAGATTTAAAAGTGGAAGAATATGTAAATAGATAGTAGATCAATAATCTTGCAATGTACTGTTGAGCTGCGATATCACAATAGTGTGATATTACAAGCAATATTATCTATCTTTGAGACTTACGTGAGAACATACATATGTAATAACTATAGTTACACAATCCTGAAGATGTTAAGCCAATCGGTGCTATGGCAGCTAAATGAAGTATAATATTTGTACATTTCACACGCCTTGTAGTCGAGCAGAACTTGAACTTAAATCGGTTGCGAAATAGCCCGCCAACTTCAGAAACATTTTCGTAGTAAATTCTATTGTGTGTACAAAGAAACAGCGATAAATAAATAAATAAAATAAAAAATATATATCGCTCAATGCAAAGTCCAAGTGCTTATCCTGACCATTTTATGGCCTCGGTTCAAACTTTGTTTGTTGCTGCTATTTATTTTTTTATTACACAAAAGATCTCCTACCCGGCTCCTGCCTCTGTCTGACCTGAATCGTTATAATAATTATTGCAGGTATTAAGTCAAGTAGCCGTAAAGGGCTCTCGGTACCCCCGGCTAGCCCAATCCACACTTTTAAAACATGGTCTGTCCCTGTCCCTGGCCCCTTTTTATGGTAAATTTTGTTGGCCTTTTGCCGGGCCACGACAGGGCTTTGCATAACAATAATTTCCTTTGCTGCCTCTGACTGCCTCTCTGCGCTACCGACAAAAAATATCGTTGCGGTTTTTTATATATGTATATAAACATACATATGTTTGTTTATATATATATAGAAACCGCAGCGATTTTCGCGCAACGCGGTTTTTTGTTGCACCCTTTTACATAGAGGTGTGTGAAGGGGTGATGGCCAAAGCTAAATTGTGTTTAATTAATTTTTGCTGCATAATGCGGGGGATTTTAGTTTTACGCCTCCGCTGCTGCAATGAAAGCAAAATAGCAAAAATTCAAAGTGGTTTGTGGTCGCTGTTGCTTTGGGTGTCGTTGCCGCCATTGAGAACAAAATGGTGCACACGTGCACCATTAACAGGCAGTTTGGTAGCTACCATCAGCGGTTTCTAGGAGGGTGGAACACGAGAGCCTGGTATCCCAAAGATGTTTTTGGAAAATTGACAGAAGGAAATGAGAAATTTCTACCAGTCTTAGAATAACTATCTTAAGTGAAGAAAATTCCAGATAAGTTAGCTAACATCTAGGTCTATTTCGGTCGTCCCAACATGCTATTCAAAACGAGATGGAACGTGTTGCGTCGCCGTTAGCCCGACACTAGTTTTATACTCGTACTCAGTCAGCAACCATGTGATTTATGTGGAATTTTTAAATATTTTAACAGTTTTTACATTTTATATTTTTGATGTATCTGTCATCTATAGTACAAGCAGTAACACGCGTACTCTGCACGAGGCAGAGTACCACAAAAAAAGAATATACCCGTTTTCTCTTCGAGTTCGTGTAGAACTAAGGGTAAAACTGTTGTAAGTATTCGAATTTGATGCAAAATGTGGATTGTTCGCGAGTGAATTTAAAAGAACCATTTATAAAACAGGATTTAGAATGTCATGTACATTATGCATGAACATCATGTATGTTATGTGGTAAACCATCAAATGTTGATGTTCTTGGAGGTGTTGTTGATTCCGATCTTCAGTTGTTAATCTCGTTTGGTATTAAGTGATCGCTTTGATTTTGTGAATACGGACTATTTCCATTGAATATTTTAATAGCCATATATAATATATCAAGGATTCCCAATATTCTATTATCAGAAATAAACAGACGTTTTCTGTAATTTTTCATTACCTACCGATAAAAAAATGTGTTCATATGTCCATGTTGGGGCCAAACTCTGTTTCAGCTTTTCTTCTTCTCATTAGCCACGTAGACTCGCATGCAATAACCTTCATTTCGTTATCAATGCAGATTTTACACGTAGCAAAGTTTCGGGTGGGTGAGTGCATGATGAAATAATACAAGGTGATCCCGTACCACAAAACGATCTCTTCTCGGGGCTTATCGGCTAAGTACGACTCGGTTACTCGAAGTGAGTGGTTGTGCGTGAGATCGGACATTCTGGAAAAAAATATGCACAAGCGTGTAAAATAAGTCGCTGTAATAACAGAAAAAGGTGCAGCACGGTCATTCGATCCCTCACGGGACACTGGCTAAAAGGAACCCATGCCAGAAGGATGGGAGCCCCATACAATGATTACTGCCGCAATCAGAGATGAGGAAGAGGAGGAGACAGTGGAACACCTGTTCTGGTCCTGCCCGGATCAGTAGAAGAAGGCTACAACACTTGGGCTCGAATTTTCACAGACATATCACTGATGTCCAACATGTGTCCCAGAAAGATAGCGAATTTTATTGGCGCGGCCGGATGGGATAATTGTGACAGGATTCTCTCACAGCGGGAGGGGAAGAATGATTCAATGGTGCCACAACGGGCCGAAGTGTATGTGTGTCGGGCTCATGACGGCCCGACAGCCGATACTACCTAACCTACCTAACCTAACAGTTGTTTTTCCTTCGATTTTAAAAATGTAAAAAATATAAAACATTTTAAAATTCTCTTAAAAAACATGGCGTCAAACTCTCTCAGTAGTGCGAGGTAAAATAAGACCCGAAGCTTATGGATGGGATAACCTTCCTTGTGTTATTTGTTCATAAGTGAGTGCAAGCTCTGTTGTTAGAACAGCTGAGCGGAGCTTTAGCAATTGCTGTGTAAAACATAGAAGAGGAGCTTTTGAACTGGAATTCGTTTAGAACTTTAGATCGTATTTAAACAGACCAAAAGGTCAGGTCGTTCTCTTTGCAGTAATCAGTGGATCCGTTCATGCGTAACCTTTTAGATAAAACTTTTGACAACCACGTCTCCAAAAATCGAATGATTATTTATTAACTGAGTCCGCAAAATTTACGGGAAAAATTCGCCAGCTGTGAAAATTAATTTTATCATTTTATAAAATTATCCGATCTGAACCAGATATGGTCATTCTGTACGATACTGCATTTCCCATTGTTTTAAATCTTCAAAGATTGATGGACTTTCGTTTTTTCGTGAAGGCAGAAGGGTGCGGTGCTAAATTTGGTTTGGATTGACAAAAAGATTGGTCGCTATAGCTCTTATAGTCTCTGAGATCCAGGCGCTCATCTGGACGAATGGGCAAAGCAGCCGCGATGGTGTGTGATAGCGAGCGAGACTAAATAATGCTTTGCCAAATGGTTTTCTCCGTTTTCTGTAATTTTACTAATCATCCAGATTAAAATGTCTGAGAGATTTGAGCATTGATTCTCTATGATTCTGCATTTTCCGTTTTCTGTTATATTTTAAATTGTGGTCGCCACAGATTTCCGTCCTTTGTGGGGGCCGAATTAGACGGGACGAAATTTTGAAATACACTTGTAGGAGTGAGCTCTAGCTCTAGGGCGACAAACAATACGGACGGACAGACAGACAGACGGACGGACAGACATGGCTATATCGGCTCGGCTATTGATGCTGATCAAGAATATATATACTTTATGGGGTCGGAAGTGATTCCATCTCTGCGTGAGATCGGACTTTAACCACAAATACAATATACCTTTATAGCTTTCGAGTACTCGTATTTTCCGCTCGCTCTTACTCACCAACGCGTCGTTTTGACCATTCGTACAGATGAGCGCCTGATCTCAGAGACTATAAGAGCTAGAGTAACCACCCCCTTCCGACCATAAAAGTCCACAATTTTGAAGGTAGAACAAAACAATAAATGCGGTATCGTAGAGAATTACCATACATATGACCATATGTATGGTTTAGATCGGTTTAGATGTATGATTATTGTAGCCGCGATGTTGAAATGATTTTTTCAGCAGCTAGCAGACCACCCTTCACCTTTGCTGTTGTAAGAAGTGATGTCGATGTAGATGAAGAATGCAGAAAAAATGTTAAATGTAAAAAATTATAAAATATTTTAAAATTCCACATAATTCACATGTGTACCGACTGAGTACGAGTTTAAAGGTAGTGTCGCGTTTACAGCGACACAACACGTCCGCTCTCGTTATTGCTTCAACCTGGCTCTCTATCTGATCGATTGGTCATTCCCAGATGACTTTCATGTTATTTTTATACCCATACTCGAAGAGTAAAAGGGTATATCGTATTTGTGGTAAAAGTGGATGTGTGTAATATAGAGAAGGAATAATTTCCGACCCTATAAAGTATGTTTATTCTTATTCAGCATCAACAGCCGAGTCGATATAGCCCTGTCTGTCCGTCCGTCTGTCTGTCCGTCTGTCTGTCCGTCTTGTTTGTCGCCCATTGCTCGGAGGCTATTCGAGTTAGAGCAACCAAATTTTTTTTCCATACTGATATGATTTCTCACTCCTAGAACCCGTACTCGAAGAGTAATAGGGTATATTGTATAATCAAATCGACTCGTTTTTGTGTGAGTTTTAAAAGGGAGGGAGCGAAGTTTTTGCGTATGTTTTGTCTATTGTGGCTATATTAATGATCCGATCCGATTCAGATTTGGTCTTCATCTATGATCCTGCATTTTTCGTTTTTGTTATATTCAAAATTGTGGACGTACAGATGTGCGCCCTTTGTAGGGGCGGAAGTGGCGGGGCGAAATTTTGAAACATTTTTCTAGGAGTGAGATATAACATCAGTATGGAAATACAATACAAATACAAATACAATATACCCTATTACTCTTCGAGTACGGGTATAAAATAGCGAAATATGCAGCATCGTAGAAAATGACCATATCTACCAGATTCCCGAATTTGTTCAGATCGGATCATTATTGTACCCACAATGATCAAATGCTTTTTCAGCAGCGAGCCCCCGCAGCCACCGCAACCCCTGCAACAAAAATATATATTTTTTGAGGGTTGATAGCCGCTACTGATTCTCTCATACGCACACTCACTGCTCACATATTCTGCCTCGTGCAATGTACGTGTGTTGTTGTGAGAAGTGATGTAGATGATGTAGTTGTAGATGACAGATTTAGCAAAAAAAAATGTAAAATGTAAAAACTGATAAAATATTTGAAAATTCCACATGAATCACATGTGTACTGACTGAGTACGGGTATAAAAAGTAAAGTCGCGTTCAAAGCGACTCCGTACGTTCTTTCTCGTTTAGTTGTATATTCAATATCTTTTAATACATATGTACCTTTAGTTTCGTCCTTGCGTAATCTCAATGGTCCTGTCTGGTTCACTCCGCGCTTGATAAACCTTCGGAATATTAAACATCGTTTCTATAAAAAATTTAAAAAAATTTTTTCGCAATTGGACTTTTCTAAGTACTCAATCGCAAAGAGTAAATTTTCGTTACTTAATAAAAATCTGTTAAAATAACAACCTGCACAAATGTAAGCTTAACTTAAAACGAGATCCGAAGCAATTCTTTTGGGTTTGCTAACTCGAAGCGTAACTCTTCCCAATTTCCATCTTCATTTTCATTTAATGGCAGCAAGGCTACTCTATTCCTTCTAATAATCATCCCTCTATTCTCGCTGATAAATTTCGTCCCAAGCAATCATATCCCTTCCTCCTGAATAGTTATACCCGTACTCGAAGAGTAAAAGGGTATATTGTATTTGTGCTAATTGCTGTCTGTCCGTCTGTCCGTCTTGTTTGTCGCCCATTGCTCGAAGGCTATAAGAGCTGTGAGCAACCAAACTTTTATCCAGTCTGATGTGGTATCTCACTCCTAGAAAAGTGTTTCAAAATTTCGCCCCGCCCCTTTCTGCCCCCACAAAGGGCGCACATCTGTGGCGGCCACAATTTTGAAAATAACAAGAGACTAAAAATGCAGAATCATAGAGACAGCCTATATCTATCAGGGCCCAAATCTGAATCGGATCGGATCATTAATATAGCCACAATAGACAAAAACATACGCAAAAACTTCGCTCTATCCCTTTCGCACCTTCACACAAAATCGAGTAATTTTGGTTTTTCGTATAAATGAGCGCCTCGATCTCAGAGACTATAAGAGCTAGAACAACCAAATTTTTGCCTAGACTCCTGTGATATCGCTTCAGTGCAAGTTTATTTCAAAAATTTTGCCACGCCCACTTCCCGCCCCCAAAATACGAAAAAAAAAAAATCCACAATTTTGAAGATAGAAAAAAATAAAATGCAGTTTTGTAGAGAATGACCATATCTACCAGATTCCCGAATTTGTTCAGATCGGATCATTATTGTAGCCACAATGATCAAATGAATTTTCAGCTGCGAGCTTCCCCTTCCACTTGCGGCGTAAGTCATTTATGGGATGATTTTCGCTAATGATTCCTTCGCACGCACACTTACGCTCAAACATGCTGCCTCGTGCAGTGTACGTGTGTTGTTGTGAGAAGTGATGTAGATGAAGCAGATGTAGATGACTGATGTAGCAAACAAATGTATGATGTAAAAACTTATAAAAATTTGAAAATTCCACATGAATCACATGTGTGCTGACTGAGTACGGGTATAAAAGTAGAGTCGCGGCAACAGCGACTCCGTACGTTCTTCTCGTTCTAATTGTATCTATTCTCCGTTCATAGACTATAATTGCCTCTTAATCAACTTAAAATCGTGTAAACTCTCCTTTTCTACAGGCCCGGATAGGGTTTCCATTGCTGTTCTAAAAATTGTGCAGATTCTCTTTTGTGTGGCCTTCCTTAAACTGTTTAACCTATCTCTCTTGCTTGGCGATCCACCGTCTGGAAAAGGATCACGCATTATTCCCATTTACAAGAAGGAGTCTAAATCCGAAGTTTCTAAATATCGTGACATTCCAACTTATCTGCCATTCCCAAACTCTTCGAAAAAATTATAACTTCTCAGCTCCAACACTTTTGTAGTTCCTTATTTTCTGAATCGCAGCCCGGATTTGTGAAACGTCGCTCTATTTTAACCTCCCTGAATTCTCCACCTTCGCAAAGCAGTCTCAAACTGACGTTTTTCACACTGACTATAACAAAACTATTAACTATTAGTTAAACTTATTAAGTATAACAAAATAATATTTTGTATTTATGTGTACTTATTAATTTAATAATTTTAAAATGTAAATAACAAGCAATAGTAATCATTTTAAAAAGTTAAACAATCAATAATTATAAATAATTAATAAAATAAAAAAAACAAGAAAAAATTATGCAAATTTTATTAACATTATTAAAAAATAAAATGCCCAATAATTCTAGTTTATTAATTGAAATAAAAATAAATATTAAAAAGCATAATTTTTTTTTTTCAATTTTTGAATACTAAGTTATAAATTAATTCAGTAAATCAGTAAATTGATTTAGTAAATAATAATCTCCTTATCCAGAAGCTTAATCTCCTAGGGGTTCCATCTGATCTTGTTTTCTGGATTAATGCCTATCTTTTGCAATCGTTCTCAGCGAGTCCTTTTTAATACCTCTCTCCAGACCTGTTTCGGTATCGTCTGGGGTACCTCAAGGTAGCAATCTTGGCCCTCTGTTGTTTAATTTGATCATCAATGATCTTCCGGTGCCTTTTAACACATTCCCGAATACTTATGTATGCGGGACGATGTAAAGTTATGTTTTTCCTATTGCGATGATTTGTCCTCGTTATGTTTTACATAATCCGAACTCGACGCAACAATAGGTGTTTCCATCGTGGAAGGCTTACCTTTTTGACTACACTATCCATAACTGTTCCTTACAATGCCTTTAAAAAGTAACTGACTTGGGAATTATGTTTTACCTAATCTAATCTCCCACATATCCGCTATTTGGAATAAGGCCAGAGGAGTTGGGCTTAATCAAAATTTGGTCAAATAAGTTCACCGACCCTTATACCACTTGACTTCTTTATGTGTCCCTTTGTCCGACCTATCCTTTTAATATGGTTTCTGCGTCTGGTCCCCTCATTATCAAAAATATCGAATATAATTGAGTCCGTCCAAAAACAATTCCTCCTCTTTGCACTTCGTGGTCTTAATTGGGAGCCATCTCCCCTCTATGGGAATTGGCGCCGCTTTTAATATCCGCTCCATTCCATTCCTTATCAGCATCTTAGTCCGTTCCCGCCCGACAGGCTTTATTTTCCGCTTCATCTTCAACTCTGTCTCCCTAATTACTTGATTATAAATCTTTCCAAAGCCTTTGTCGTAACTAAATACCTTTTTCCATATCTTTTTCTTTTGATACTAGTTATGGTAAAATCGAATTTAATGAATATCTTCAAACAATGTGATCTTGTTTTAAAAAATCTATTGGCTATTGTCCTGACCACTACTGGGCCGTGAGCTGGACCAAAGCGGCAACTTAAGCCAATAAATTAGTCCTATCGGGTCAGGACTATAGCCATAGCCCGGTGATACTTTTTTATACCCGTACTCGAAAAGGAAAAGGGTATATTGTATTTGTGGTAAAAGTCGGGATGTGTGTAACATAGAGATGGAATATTTCCGACCCTATAAAGTATGTTTATTCTTATTCAGCATCAACAGCCGAGTCGATATAGCCCTGTCTCGTCCCTCCGTCTGTCCGTCTGTCTGTTTGTCCGTCTTCTTTATCGCTCATTGCTCAGAGGCTATAACAGATAGAGCAACCAACTTTTTTTCCAGACTAATGTGATATCTCACTCCTAGAAAAGTGTTTTAAAAATTTTGACCCCGCCCACTTCCGCCCCCCACAAAGGGCGCGCACATCTGTGGCGTCCACAATTTGAAGATAACAGAAAACGAACGAGAAAGAACGTACGGAGTCGCTGTAGGCGCGACTCTACTTTTATACCCGTACTCAGTCAGTACACATGTGATTTATGTGGAATCTTCAAATGTTGTATCAGTTTGCTGCATCTGTCATCTACATCTACATTAGTTCTCACAACAACACACGTACACTGCACGAGGCAGAGTCTGTGAGCGAGTCTTGTGAGAGAATCAGTAGCGACAATCATCCCCATTGTTCAGAGTGGGGACGGCGCTGGCGGGGCAACCTCTCTGTGGGCATTCCAGCCACATCTCAGTGTTAGCACTCCAGCTACGCAAGCGGCTTCCCTCGCTTTCGCCTCATACTTAAGAGCATTTTTCCCCGGCGACGCTCTTCAATCTTAAATTCACCACGGGCACGCTCCCGCCCACGATCACGCTCCCGCTCTCGCTGCCGACAGCCCTCGGCAGCTTTTGAGCGCACCTTTCCATCTACGTGCGCTCCCGCTCCAGCTATCGCTCCCAGCAGCCCTCAGCAGCTGGAGCGTAACTTCAATTCACTTCGTTCCTACACTCTAAGCGACTCGGGCTACATTCGCACGCGAGTACCTCTGTACATTTACATATACCGACATATACGAAATAAATCTATTGAAATCGACGACCCCGGCTTTTTCTTGACTTCTCTTGACCTTTCTTGGAACTCCTGACTTGAACTTGCGAAAAGTGGTTGGAGGGCAATGAATTTCACTTAATCACGGATTTTCAAATATGGCACTTGCGCGGAGTTGTGGGGACTGTTATACGCACGATAGCTCGAAAGACATCGATATTAACAGAGGCGATAGTTCACTTTTGGAAGTGGAAGCGAACAAGACAGCACGCGTCGAAGAAAACCTATTTCACAATTAATTCACTCTACATATATTTTTCAACTTATTATATCCAATAAACACTACTATACTACTCTAAAGCCATCCCTTCACAATATGGAATTTTCAGTGGTCTGTGCAAAAACCTGTAAGAAGCAGATCACTCACGATCAGCCGAACATACCTTGCTGGCTTTGCGATAGCGTCGTGCACGCAAAGTGTGCAGGTATTTCTGGCCGTGTGAGTGATGCATTTCACAACGCAACGGCTTGCATTATAGTTGCGAGGATTGTCGTGCGGTAGAAAGCGAAATGCGCTCGTTTATGAGGCAGACGAGGAGTGGCTTTAAGGAGCTGATCGTGGGCTTTAAAAGCAATACGATCGGCTCTTAGCCATGGACACTCAGTTCAGCAGTTTACAGCTGCTGGCTGAGTCTCCGCGGCGCAAGAAGTCCACTCCACGGGACTTGCAAGTGCCAACTGCCTCACGCCCGCCGTCATCTGAAAACTAACTTCGACCACTACGCCAGTGCAGCAGTTGATTTCGTTTACTACCCAAGGGCAACGATCGCTGCTGGTGATGCAGATTCGCTAGCCGAATGCATCGTCTCGGAGAACATGCAGCCGACTGTAGCGTCCGTGTCCGTAGAGTCCGTACCAAACTCCATAGCCATCCCATCGATTACGAACCCACCAGTTGTTGAACGTCCGGGACCACCGGATATTGCCATCACAGGTACCGCCAAAGCGGCAAGTTTTTGTCTCGGCTTTGCCCCCTGATCTTACATCTAATGATGTAACTGCTTTTATACAAAGCAAAAAATAAAAGCCGAAGGCCTAAAGGTGGAGAAGTTTAATTTCGCTTATGCCAGGGAGATAACTTCTTTTAAGATAAGCGTCTCCCCATCTCATTTCGACATCATTTGCTCTGCCAATTTTTGGCCGGAGCACTTGGTTGTGAAAAGAGTATAAGAATAGGCCCCCATAACTCTCCCCGGCAGTCAGACCAGTGCTCCATCCTCATCTGCCCGCTCTACTTCCACCCATCCAAAAAACTAGTTTTTCCTCTCTTTTAATTACTTACCAGAATGCTAGAGGCTTACGTACTAAGCTCAGCACTCTCTATCTTGAAAGTTTCACATTTTTGTCCCATATTATTGCGTTAACTGAAACCTGGTTAAAGCCGGACATCCTTAGTTCCGAAGTTTTGGCAGATCGGTACACAATATTTAGAAATTACCGTTTCTCTCGACGTGGAGGAGGGGTCCTCATCGCAGTGGACTCTAACTTCACGTCGGAACATTTCATATTCCAGGTTCAACAAGACCTGGAATTCCTGTGCATAAAACTGATTCTTCCAGCCTTTTCTATTTTCATTACCTGTTCGTACATTCCACATTCCACCACAGATATCTCTATATACGAGCAGCACCTGTCCGCTTTAAAAACTGTTTCTTCCTCGCTATCAGATAAAGACCACATGATAGTTCTGGGGATTTCAATTTGCCAGGCACTGTTTGGTCTTCGGTAAACGAGTCGAATAACCATGTGCCCATATCACGACATGACTTTATTGACGGCTTGCTAGACCTGTCCCTGTCTCAAGTCAACCATGTGAAAAATTCCTTGGGTCGATTGCTCGATCTGTGCTTCGTCTCGGATCCGACCATAGCGTTGTTAACCCGAGCCCTTCCGCTCACTATACCTGAAGACTCCTACCATCCTACTTTCGAAGTATCGGTCGATATTGGACCTTCTGTATTGGATCGATCTGATAAGCTTTCTAAACGTGTCCGCTGCTTTCGTCAGGCCGAGATTACGAAGCTTAATAGCCTGATTAGGGATTTCGATTGGTCCGCTCAGTACTTGTGCACTGACGTTATAAAAAGACACAAACATTTTCTATAATGTACTTGACATGACGTGTCCCATATTTTTGTCCGATTAGATCTGGGAAGCCCCTTGGTTTACCAAAGAGCTATCCAGTCTAAAAAAACATAAAATCAAGACTTTATAAAAATTTCAAGAAGTTGGCTCTCCTTCTTCTCTCTCTCGCTATGTTATAGCTCGGTCAAATTTCACCATTGTAAACGCTCAATGCTTCAAAAATTACCTAGCTCGATGCAGGATGCGCTTTTCGCAGGACCCTAAACAGTTTTACAGCTTCGTAAACAGCAAGCGTAAAACGTCCGCACATCCATCCTCGCTATCATTTTCATAATTCGTCGGCAAACAATGATCAGGCCATTGCCGATCTTTTTGCACAATTTTTTCAAACAACCTATTTCCATGAACGCTACTCTGGTCAGCCGTATCCATACAGTTTACCAAGATCGAACGGCATTTTCAGCCCTACGTTAAATGAAAGCTCACTGCTTCAGGATCTTCGACTAGTTAAGCCGGTGTTCTCACCGGGTCCTGACGGAGTCCCCGCCTGTGTACTCAGGTACTGCGCCGACGCTCTGTGTGGACCCCTGCTTAAACTATTTACCCTATCCCTTAACTCCTCCTGTTTCCCTCCGATCTGGAAGGAATCGTTTATTATTCCTCTCCATAAGAAAGGTAGTAAGTCTGACGCAATGAATTACAGAGGTATATCAAAGTTATCCGCTATTCCAAAAATGTTTGAGAAAGTTTTAACCCCGCACTTGCAACATCTCTGCAAATCACTTATATCTCCAGCTCAGCACGGATTTATAAGGCGACTATTAAAAACTACAAATTTACTAGAGTTTACCTTTTTTATTATTAAAGGCTTCCATGGCAACATGCAGACGGATGTCATTTACACCGATTTCAGCAAAGCATTCGACTCTGTAAACCATTCCCTTTTTAGCAAAAAAAACTTGACATTTTAGGGTTTCCGCCCAATCTTTTTTGAAATGGATTTCCAGCTACCTTTTGCTCTAGGTCTCAAAGAGTCCTCTTCAAAAACTCCTTGTCTTCACATGTTCAGGTTACTTCTGGAGTACCACAGGGCAGCCATCTTGGCCCCCTACTTTTCAAACTCTTCATTAATGATCTGCCTTCAGTATTAACAAAAACTCTCGAGTACTCATGTATGCGGATGACGTTAAACTCTGTGTCCAGTACAAGGACATTTCATTTCACTCTCGCTTGCAATCCGATCTCAATAACTTTCAGTCATGGTGTTGTGCAAATATGTTACACCTGAGTGCCTCGAAATGTAAAGTAATGACATTTCATCGCTCCAGCCCCTTGTTGGCTCCTTACACCCTCTGCGGTGGTTCTCTTGAGAGAATTACATAGGTTGATGATCTTGGTGTTAAACTAGGCCCCAAGTTAAAATTTTCTGAACATATTTCTACCATAGTAAATAAAGCCATGGGAGTGCTTGGGTTTATAAAGAGGTGGTCATAGGAATTTGACGACCCCTATATAACGAAGACTCTCTATATTTCGCTTGTTCGTCATATTTTTAGAGTACGGCTCGTGTGTATGGTGCCCTCAGTACAAAAGTACACCAAGACCGTATAGAATCAGTCCAGAAAAACTTTTTTTACTTTTTGCTCTGCGTGGCCTCAACTGGGATGAAGGTGTGAGACTGCCTTCTTACTCTTGCAGATTGCTCTTAATAGACCTTCCATCCTTACTTAATCGTAGAAAAATGCTTGGTGTGATTTTCATGCACAACTTGATCAGGGGGTGACATCGATAGCCCTGACTTGTTGAGCCGCATAAACTTCACGAATCCTATTAGATCCTCTAGAAATTTTATTCCTTTGTACCTTCCACTGTGTAGATCGAATTATTCCTTGCATGAACCGTTTCGGATCTTATGCTCGGATTATAATTCGTTCTACCATATAATATCCACCACTAAATCACTTCCTCTACTTAAATCACTAATACTAACATACCTTGCACGTAATTAGTAATATTCTTTTGTAACTTTGCATGTTTAGCGTTGTGTTTAGCCCTAATTTTTCTTCGAATATTAGTCTAACACCTATCTTTTCCTGCATGTTCTCGATCGGTTTCGGTACTCGTGTCGCGAGTAGAAATAAAAAATCCTTTTCGAAAACCTACTTTTAACCATATGGAAGTCGTCGAGTACGCCCACCGCTTGTTTTGTGATTATGCAATTTGAGGAGCAATTCAGCGAAGTAGTCTCTCACGCCCACAAGCCAAATTACATTCTCATATGAATAAAACTGCAACTTGTTATAAATGTATGTATATATCTTTCTGTAAATGACATTTCACCCTCAACTTGTGCCGTACATTTGAGGAACAAGGCCCTATTATCATACCCACCATATCATTTGCATTTTTTTGTGTCCATTTCGAGGCTAGCATACGTCGCGTGTAAATTTGATAATTTATGTGAATATGCTTCGTACTCGTAGTCGTCCCTACTATATTATGTTAAGAGTACGAGTATATTTGTGCTTGGGATTCGGGGAGCAATGAACTTGAAAAGTGGCCTTGTTCAGGATACGGGCATGTCTTCTCCCTAATATGTATGGCTCTTTTTTCTGGACACAAATACAATTATTTGCAGCAACTCAACTTTTTTTAGTCCATAGCACAATCACTCACTCCCTGTAACATTTCAGGCGCGATGTTGGGGAGTAAGAAGGGCGCACGCTTTTAGTCCCGGCTGGGGCTCGTCGGCAATTGGGTGGAGATCTTGCCCTTCTCACCTCTGATGCCTTTCACTCATTATACAAAGCTAAAAATGTTGCGTACTGTACGAGATAAACGGACCTATTACTGAACATAAACAGACATTACTTCTCTCTCTTCTCCGGCCCTCCCTAGAATGCTTTCTTCCGCCTCAGGTCTTGACGAGACGGAATCTGCCCTCCCTACCTAGATCATCCCGGCTCTCCTTGCCGCACTCGGAATGACCCCCTCAGCATTCCTACTTCTCCCCTGAGAACCATTCGGCTAGCCGAAGGCAAAATTACACGAAATTTAAAACATTATAAAATTTATTTCCTAAACATTAAAAATAATTGACATGGCAAAGAAGGTAAACGGTGACAAAAAGATATGCACAAATAAACTAAAACTAATAAAAAAATATGAAATTTTAAATAATGGAGATTTTTGCAAGTATAAATTAATGAAAGGAATTTAGAAAGAATCAATGGTCGTCATGAAATTAACTAAAATTAGATTTAAATAAAAAATAATAATTTGCGGAATTGACCACAAAAAGAGTGCCGAGAATTAACGGATCAGACGAAAGGGGAAAAAGAATTCTTGTGCGAATTGAATGGGGACCTTTTAATTATCTTGCATGACACAATTTTACACTCACCCGCTACTTCCGTGCGTCCAACGAAGAAAGCGCTTTCCCGAGGGTTTCCGGAGCTGTAGGGAGGGCTAAAACAAGGAAGCCAGGTTCTTTTCCTCGACAAAAAGAGTCGAGCAACAAAAAAATGCCCCAACGCCTAATTCTCCATCTTCTTTTCACATGGAATTCTTCTTTCCTTCTCCGTCCCGCTCTCACACAAAATAAGAAATTAAACTCACTTGCACATCACCAAACAAACAAAAAAAGATAATTTACATATACTATTGCTAACTTAAACCGAACCACTAAACATAGTTTTGGACCCTCTTCGCCGAGGATTTGGAGAAAAACTTTAAATTTTTGTTTTTTCTTCCAATTCAAGACTTCGCGGATCTTGCCCGCTGTAACTGAGTCGCCGTCGCGCCGAAAACTAAATGCTCGCGGAAGCTTTTCTCCCGCTCAGACGCCCACGAAACGGGCTGCGCTCTCGAATGATTTTTTCCAGCGCCTCTTGCCTCGACGTCTCCGTCCGCTTGGGCGAGATTTAAGCGGCCGCCTCCTGGACCCCTTGTGGGCCCCCGCAGCTGCTTTGGAGCTCCTCTCTTGAGGACTCGAATCGCCTTGGAGGGCCTCTACTCCCTCGAAAATTGGACAGATTTTTGGGCCGGTTTTTTTTTCCGGATGCCGCCGCGCTGTCTCCTCTGGTGCCACTATGGGCCGATCTCAGACCCTACACAGGGCGAAAAATCGTCATTGCCGGAAGACCTTTTTTTCCCCCCCCCCCGGGCTTACCTCTAGGGAACTGGTGGTGCTGCCTCTCCTCTTTTGCCTTTCCAACGTCTCGCGATCAACGCAGACGCACTTGAAAATTCCCATCCGAATTGGACAAGCGCACAAATGACAGAGGCTGAAGCCAAGCCACCCAGAAGCCTGAAATAACTAGCCTCTCTCCCAAAAGGTTAATTTGACCCCGTCAAATAATCTCGGCCTTTCCCCTGACCCTTTTGACTTGCCCAACCCTACTACCTAGAGGGCGCTTTGGCTGCGGCTGCTCTGCTCCTCGACGACCACCAGGTGGCGCCAGGACCTACAAAACCCAGTTGCTGATCCAAGCGTTACATCCCTCACTTGCCCAATATCTGCGAAACGATTAAAAAAGGATTACATTACTGACAGGACGATCAGAGCTTGAAGTGTGATAAACTCACTTTAACCTTTTCCGAGTTACATTGGGCAGGGGAAAACGTTTCGTGTTGTTTCATTCAATGACGCTAATCAATATGAGAATTGCATTTATTCCACAAAGTTTGAATTACTAACCGGTAAGTACAGAGAGATAGATGAACAGAAAAGAGAGAAATTTAGAAAGATATAGAGAACACGTCTGATAACCTATACACTGGTAGATTATGTTAATAAGATAGAATCCTAAGGTTGCTTTTCAGCAGCTCAAATTAAAAAAAAAATTTGATCTTAATATTAAATATTTATATTAAGATTAAATACTGTATATTGTAAGCATTGCAATTTTCAAGTACAAGTCTTAAATGGTTTTAAATAAAAAAAGTGTCGTACTAAAATTTAATTTTAATACACTAACTAGATTTAATTGGAATCTTTTTGTTTGAATTGTTTTAACAATTAAATCTATGAATTGATAAGGATTGATAATTCAATTGATATAGACAAAGTGCGATCCCTTTTGTGAACATCCATTAACGAGGTGTCCGCATTTTTTCGTTAATAGAGTTGTATCAAACTTAAAAGTATAGCCACTGTTTCTTTGGCATGCTTTATGTTCTCCTTACTTTAATTTAGCTCTCCTACTCACGGTGCAAGAGTCAGCTACTAAGCTAACATCACTGCGTATGCGTAATATATTTATAATTGATATTTCCGCTCCAACCCAGCCAACGCAGGGTAGCTGATTCTCAAGCTCCTAGAATGTGAGACAGTGTCTGTACGAGGATGAGCGTATTTGTGTCTTCAGTTTTTGGGCAAGCGAGTGCACCAAAGCGAAAATTAAAACAATTTTATTGCGCTAACACGGTGACAGGGGAGAGGACCCGGCTCGAGTAATGAACACACTTTTCCCATTTAAGCTGGTTACTGCACCACGCTAACGGGGAGCGCGTCTGCAGCAACAACTACAAGACAGCAACAATTGTTGGTCCAGGTTGCTATCCTCACATATTTAATTCCTTGGCACATTTGTGTAACGTGACATGAAATCCATTTGATGCTGCTGTCATCTTTCTCTTCAACTTTATCCGTCTATCTTGCTCTTTTTCCGTCCTCCTGCAGTTGTTAACAAGCAAACACGCTTTTCTACTTTTTATTGCTAATTTGTATTTTATTCCTTGCTTTTTATTTTTAAGAGAAAGAAACGCAACTCGGCAACAGCGATGCTTTTTAATGCGATAACTCCCCTGGCAGTTGAGCTCATAAATTTATAAATGAGCCAGCGACTGTAAAATGCGAAACGAGCCGTGACGACTCCGCTCGAGGGGCCGTGAGCTGTACCAGGGGTTACTGGGAGATTGTCTTGAAAAGTACTCTTCATTTTTGGTTTTCATCCTGAGATCATGAATGTGAGAGGGTATAACGGCTCAATTTTTGTTTTTGAAAACTTTTTATATTATACAGAATGTTGTTATATTTACCATAACTCAAAATAATCAAGAATAAATACCAATCATTAAATAGCTGTGTCAAACCAACAACTAAATAAAAATATATACATATTTTTGTTATGAAAAAAATTAAATGTAAGATATTTGTTTGAATTTTTCGTTCGTAATATTTCAGGAAAGCTATAGCCATTCTTTTTATTATTAAGTATTACTAAGAGCATTTGCATGTTTACTTTCTCTAAGATTTCCATTTTGCCTTGGCTTTTATTTATTTGTATACAATTTGCCATTCATTATTATTTGGTGTTGTTTGTTTGTGTTCTTCTGTTGTTGGCCCTGACATCGAAACTTCGGAAACGGAAACAAATGAAGTATCAGACCTCCTCTGTCTGATGTGTTTGCTTTACGAAAATTGACTGAATGACTGACTGAGTGCTAAAAAGCATTCGAAATACTTTAAATATTTAATTTCAGAACTCATGAATTTGTATGGCCATCAAATAGGGACAGAGAGGGAAATTTTTAATATGCAGTCACGCTTTTATGAGTCCGCTGACAGAAAGGCAGTGCCAGGGTAACCTTAATTATTGTCCATTTGGGCATACTCTTTCTCTGGTTTCTATGTACTTTTGATTAAATCAGCATTTTTTATTGAGCTCAATATCCTCTGCTTGGTTGGTTTCCTTTTTTAGTCATTTATATTTGATGCGTTTTGTTTCCGCGGTGGAAAACCTTGGTGGAATTTTGAGCCTCAATAATGCAATTAGCCATTTTATATGAGAAAATTTATTGCCAAAGCCAGTGCATTTTTCATTGCATCAAGCTGACTATGGTTGTATCCAGTGGGGATCTACGCGATAAGTAGCTTTTTTCACTAAATGTCGCATTTACATAACTCTTATAATGACAATATAGCGATGACAGTATAGCAATAGTCAAGCACTTGTGCTTGCCCTTGTACTTCTGCTGGAAGACATTTCATGTGAGCTGCAGCTCAACCGTAGCCTGGATAATTTATATTTTGACATTTATAAACATATTCGAAGTAAACTTCAATCAATGTCTCGAAACAAAGAGACGACTTGCCCGCTGGCAAGGAAAATGAAAGACTCAAAAAGTAAATAAAATAAAATAATGCAGGAAAAAGCACAAGTGGGAAAACAAAGATGAAAAAAAACCACAGAGAAAAGTGGGCAGGAGCACCTTAAAAGTCAATTTGCCGTAGGCATAGCTAACAAAAACATGAAGCGCGACGACCAACAGACAATGCATATAAAAAAGATGCCGAAATTTTCACACTCACACAATCTGTCGCACAAATTTCCATACCTCAAATAAAAGGGGCGAAAATTGTACGCAGCAGCAAAAAACCGCACTCACGCACAAAAATATTTTTATTTTTTCTTGTCCACAGAGGTTGGTCCTAGGGAGAGGTGCAGGGTAAGGACGTTTTTGGCTTCACAAACGATAAACCTCCCGATCCTGCAGTTACAAGTGCCCCTCTCTTTTCTGTCTCTCTCTCATCGCTCGTGGCATGCAGACAAGGAAACAGGCACTAAAAGCGACTTATTTATAACATTTACATGCAATATTTACATGAAATCTCTTATAATAACAGTTATGCTTGACAATGAAGCTCATACCCTTTGCCATCGTCATGTCCGTACCCACTGAACCTGTCTCAAAACCCAATTCTTTATTGGTGGGGAAGAGGCTACGTTCCTTTTCATGGAAATATATTAATTATCTAAATTTGTTTAATTTAATTTTACTGGGAGAGAGATATATACTAATGGAACTATTTGCACCTCGATTCAATTTTCAATAGTTAGCACAATTAATCAAAACAGTGTTTTAACAAACAGACGGACTTGGCTATATCGACTCGGCTATTGATCCTAATCAAGAATATATAAACTGTATGTAAACTTTACATTTCCTTCTCTGCGTTACACACATCAACTTTTACCACAAATCTAATATACCCCTTAACTCTTTGAGTACGGGTATAATAAACGTAGTTTGAAGTGGTGGGTTGGATGCACATAACGGGCAAATAACCAATTTGCTACAGTTGAAATTCATCAAATCTAGTTAGGCAACAGGACTCTCCATTTGTGACGCACAGAAATAAGAAATCAATTCTTCGATAACACTGAAATATGCCATGTGCTCTGTGCCTAAAAGTTTCGGCTGAAAGCCCACATATGTATGTACATACATACATACATATGTATGTAGAACATTTCAGCATTGCCACTGATTTTTCAACACGTAGCCCTATAGGCAGCGCCTCAAAGAAGGCTTCGAAAAATATTACCGTCGAGCCGCATTCATATGCAAATACATGAAAGGAACAGCCAGAAAAGGGGACACCGGGAATCGTACGTATATGTATAGTACATATATGAAAGAAAAAAAAAAGTAGAAGGAGAATAAAGCGTATCCGCAAAAAGCGCGATGCGCAAATAGCGCGCTTCCTGAAATAATAATTCAAATACTGTGATAAAAATCGACTATAAACTCGCATGCTGTGCGGAGGAGTCCCGTCCCCTTACCCACCCCAACACCATCCCGTCCCATCCAAATTCGTATGTATGTATGCAAGTCCCCATCGGAACCAGCCGCCCTTCTTTCAGGGTGCTCTGTCGTGTCGGGTCCCGCTCGGTGCGTACGTGCGCATATTTCATTCCCCTAACGACCCCTTTTAACTGAGAAAATGTGTTTTCGTTACTTTTTTAGCATCTTTATCAAATAATAATATTACGCCGCTCGAACCCCAGCGTCTTCGAGGCGACCGTCTGTGCCCCCATCTTCCTATACTCATCCAATTTTACCGAAAATTTTTTTGTTTTCAATCTTGAAGTTTCCATTTTTTTACTTGGTAAGGTGGAATGTAAGAAATGTTATTAATAATATAGGACATTTTCTGAGATTTTAAAAAACATTGTTTCAACACAACGACTTTGACGTAAAGGTCTTCGTAAGGTTTTTAATAGCCCTACTCAACGAGATAAGGAGTATATTAGATTTTTGGTAAAAGTTTATGTGTAATTATTAAAGTAGTGTTCCAGTAGCTGCGACTAAACGTCCCTTAACGTTTTTAATACATCTGAAATACACATATGGATGTGTGTAACGCGCAGGAATCGTTTCCGACCCCATAAAATAATTCTTGATCAGCAGCAATAACCAAGTCAATATAGCCCTGTCTGTCCGTCTTTTTTTTCGCCCAATGCTCATTGACTATAAGAGCTAGAGCAACTAAATGTTGTTTCCAGACTCATGTGATATCACACTGCTACAAGTGTATATCAAAATTTTGCACCGTTTCTTCTACGCCGTTTCAATGATAACAGAAAACGAAATATTCAGAATCATAGAGAGAGCTATCAGACACTCAAATCTCAGAGACAATAAGAGCTAGACCAAACTTTCTGCCCAAACTCCTCTGATATCAGTTCCCTACAAGGGTATTTCAAAAGTGCGAGTGTGAGTGCGAGCGGGAGGGAATGAAGTTTTTATACCCGTACTCGAAGAGTAAAAGGGTGTCCGTCTTGTTTGTCGCCCATTGCTCGGTGGCTATAAAAGCTAGAGGGACCAAATCTTTTTTCCAAACTGATGTGAAATCTCACTCCTAGAAAAAATGTTTCAAAATTTCGCCCCGCCCACTTCCGCCTCCACAAAGGGCGCACATCTGTGGCGTCCACAATTTTGAAGATAACAGAAAACGAAAAATGCAGAATCATAGAGACAGTCCATATCTATCAGGGGCCCAAATCTGAATCGGATCGGATCATTAATATAGCCACAATAGAGGAAAATATACGAAAAAAACTTCGCTCCCTCTCTTTCGCACTCAAACAAAATCGAGTCGTTTTGGTTTTTCGTAAAAAATGAACGCCTGGATCTCAGAGACTATAAGAGCTAGAGCAACCAAATTTTTGCCCAGACTCCTGTGATACCGAACCTGAACAAGTGTATTTCAAAATTTCGCCCCGCCCCTTCCGCCCCCACAAAAGACGAAAAATCCACAATTTTGAAGATAGAGAAAAACGAAAAATGCAGTATGGTAGGTAATGATCATATCTACCAGATTCCTGAATTTTGTCTAGATCGGATCATTATTATAGCCACAATGATGAAATGAATTTTCAGCAGCGAGCTGCCTCCCCCTCTACAACCATAACAAAATATACATTTACTTGAAGGTTGCTGCTGCTGATTTCTCTCACACTCACACTCGCACGCTCTGTCTCGTTTAGTGTACGTGTGTTTTTGTGAGAACTGATGTAGATGTAGATGACAGATGCATCAAACAAATGTAAAATGTAAAAAACTGATAAAACATTTGAAGATTCCACATAAATCACATGTGTACTGACTGAGTACGGGTATAAAGTAGAGTCGCGCCTACAGCGACTCCGTACGTTCTTTCTCGTTCGATATGGTTTTCTATATTGTGGCTATACTAATGATCCGATCCGATTCAGATTTGTGACTCTGATAGATATGGTCTTTCCTATGATTCTGCACTTTTCGTTTTCTGTTATTTTAAAAAATTGTGGACACACCACAGATGTGCGCCCTTTTGTGGGGGCGGAAGGGCGGGGCGAAATTTTTTAAACACTTTTCTATGTACATACATATATAGTATATATAGCACAAAAGTCGTTTTCAAATTTGCTGTCTAATATATACTCATTGATCCAACAGTTTGGTTTCTTATTAAATTTAAGGTATTTACATATGTATTATGAAAATAATCAGTGCAGATGACCGGTCTATGTATCTGTTGTAAGTGTAGTTATGTGTGTTAAAAGTGAGCATTTACACTTACCAGTGTCGTCACATATTTATTCTTCGAGTACCAGGTGTAAAAAGCATGAAATTAAACCACCAATATCATTATTAAAGTTATTGCTAGAAAGGCCGCCAAACTAACTAGATCGCAGAACCACCAGAAAACTTAAAAATTACGCGCAACCCCTGAAATTATCTGAATTTAATTATATTTTGTAGCCGTCTCTGGGACCAATTTTCCATTGTTACCATTCCTGACCCGTCTCCAGCGACGACACCGGTCAGCGTTTCCTGCTGGTTGCGCACCATTTAGCAAAGTAAGTCACGTTCAATACTGCAAATCGTTGCTGGCCCAATGGCAGCCGAAAAAGCTTACACCGACACTGACATATACTCGTACTCGTAGGGCTCGCGCACACACTAGCTGAAAGCGGAACTGAAAGCGGGGCCGAGAAAAATAACCACACTGCCCCAGTGCAAGTGCACAGATTTGTGCTAAAAGCTCGGCCATCTATCAAGCAAGTTTGTTTTTATCAGCAAGCTGATTCAGCTCCTCTTTCAGCTATAGTGTGCGTGTGCCAATAGTGTTTGTACTGCACGGTACATTCAACTACACGGTTTTGGTTATTCCAGGCGTCTTGCAATAATTTTTATAGCTTGTCACTTGCTGTTTCAAGGGGGAAAACATTTGTATGTGGCTGTTGGTATTCCTTCCATCGCTGGCGATATATTCTTTTCCATTCTGTCATTCTGCCATTCATTCAATTTTAGTTACTAGGCCCCCGAGACGTCTTTAATTGAGGCCGGTTGCTGTTCCCTCCTTCGTGTTGCTCTGACTGTTCTTATTGTTCGGTTTATGGCGCCCCCCTGAACCACGCTGAACAATAAAACTGAAGAGCAGAAACCTTTGGCGTCAATAAAAAGATCGTGGTGGTGGGCGGGGGCGGGGGCGCAGTCGTTGCTCCTTTCGTTGGGTGGGCTTTAAAGTCACTGCCGACACGCATATTAAATAGACTTCAGGACGAAAAAGGGAACCTAAAACATAAACTGGGAGAATATCAATTTGTAAAAGTTTGCGTATCTGCATGACATACAGGAGAAACCGCATTTTTTTGGTGCTTGGGACCTAAACTGAACCCTTATCATCATTTTGGTTTTTTTTTTGTATGTCAATTTATAGATCTTCCCAGCGCACATGTACAGAGTTTCCCTTCTATTTATTCCCTAGGTCTGAGTTCTTTTTTCATTCTTAACACGGTTTATTTGCCAGATATGATGTAGAAAGGAACATAGAATCGTATATATAGAATTGGTTAGCAAATCAACAGTAGAAGTGTTAATTTTGGTTTGATTCAATATTGTTGACAGCCAACTACATAGTAATAAGATTACAGTGCAGTTTGAAAGTTAGCAAATATATCCTTTCTAAATTTATTTTGGATATTTATAGAAATTTACTTTTATCATGTTTTCATAAGTCTATACTTAAGCATTTCTACCTTCTATCCTATAAATAATTAAAAAATGTAATGATAAAAGCATTTATTTGCGTAATCCAATCTATGGATAAGTATATCTATACATTCTGTATTGCATTTAACAGTAAAAATATTTAGTTTTTCCATTATTGCAATTTTAATACAACAATGGGACATGAGCTTACGATCTGATGGCCGAGTGTATTATTTTACGGATATATAATATGTATATATACAGAGTATGCATGTAGTAGTTATGTTTGCTTAATGGCCATTTATTGATAAGTATGAATGTTTACCTGCCATAATTCTTTACCTTTGATATATCATTCGGCCCTAGATATTTTCCTTTTTAGTTTTAACCCAGTTCCACCCTGGGGGTAGGCTTAATAGTTACTAAGTAATTTTCCTTGTACTGTCTATCTATCTTCCTGTTTTACTCAAAACTTTTCTTGTTTTCCTGTTTTAAGCGTGCGATGTTCTCTACTACTTCTTGTCTAATCATTTAACGCTCCTTACTCGATTCCTCTATACGTGACTGATCTATTATTTATTTTATGTTTGGATCAATCGGTGTGCGCATGTTAAGACCCGTTACTTACTTGAATGGCCTTATCGTGGTACTTCGTGGCTCAAAACCTCTTGATCATTCGCTGTACTTTTCCTTTGTGCTTGTACTATCGACTTGCCTATTTCCTCTTGTGGCAATCATAAAATTCTGAATTTTTTCTCCCTCACAATACTCACGGAACAAACTGTAAGTAAATGCTGCACCTCTATACGTCACTAGTCTAAGAACTTAGTTGTCTGAACACTTAACGACCTCTTCAACGACTGTACTACGAGTACCATATAACTAAGAAAACTTGGAAAAACCATCAACTACTACCAGTATATAATTATACGGTTTTTTAACATTTCCATTGATCCAACGTAATCAATGTGTTATGTTAGCAATGGCCTATCATCCTCTATTATAGGTTACAAAAAACAAAAACATTATCGTCCATTTACGATAATGCACTCAACTGATCCATTTTGTCTAACAATGCCTTTAATATCCTCCACCAATCGTCTGTTAGCTGAGCTTTTTAGACGATGACTTATACTTTCTGCCAACATAATAATACTAGCTACACGAATTATCGCGGCAACGTGCCTCATTTTTGTCCCTGACCGCTGTTCAATAATATAGTTGAAGTCTCGAAGGCACATGACCCAACGTTTATTGTCATTGTAAACGCATTACAGTCAATGACAATTATGAACATTAAGTTTGTTTATTAAACCCAACTACTGTGTCAACCGTCAACGACAACCGGCTTACTTCCATATCACTCCGCCGTGTGATAAAAATATAGCGCTGTTAACCGCAAAATATATCGCGAAAAGAATCTCAGGAGGGTATGCGTGGGTGTATGGGCTCGTGCTACCCGTAAACAAAATGATCAAATCGTTATAAAATAAATAATAGATACGATCAAATTAAAAAAAGGCTCTTGTAAAAAAAAAGTAAAACGAAGGGACGGGATGAGTCGCTAATAATGCGACACTACTTTTATACCCGTAGTCAGTCAGTATGATTTAACTGGAACTTTTATATATTTTATCAGTTATTACATTTGTCATTTTTTTTGCCTCCAAGCAGTTGGCGACAAACAAGACCGACAGACAGACGGACAGACGGAAGGACAGACATGGCTATATCGACTCGGCTATTGATGCTGATCAAGAAATATATACATTTATGGGGTCGGAAACGGTTCCTTCTGTGTGTTACATACATCCACTTTTACCATAAATACAATATACCCTTTTACTCTTCGAGCACGGTTATACATTTTTCGAGATTAACTTAAGAAAAATGTTTGGTTAATAAATCAGATATAATATCATTACTTCCCTAACATGGTGATATTTAATATCTATGTGTTAGTTTCTTGCAAAGAGGTTCGCATCCCTAACGAGATGTTGAGCGCTCTGATTATCGCTGAAGATATTTATTGAACGGAGCTGTCGAACGCCAAAACCTAATTCGTCACAAGCTTGATGGTATAAGCGGCTTCTTTAGACGCCATGGATAGTGTAATATATTCAGCCTCCGTACTGCTAGGGGAGAACAAACTCTGCTTCTTAGATTTAATTGAGAGTGAAGCCCCTGCAGTAGGGAAGGTCCAACCCACGCTAGCCCAATCGGCGTTCACAGCGTCGATTAGTCGTGCCTCTCAGTTATCGATGGACACGTTGGTTCAGTGTAGGCATCAGAATAATCTCTGAGTATATCCTCTATATACTGCTTGTGGCCAACCCCTACACATCCGGATTCGCCATCTTCCTACACTTCCTTTCCGATGAAATGCTTTAGTTGGCCGCCATCGAACACTTTGAACTCGTCAGCAATGGCAGTCTTCACGCTTTCGGGATATCCTCTGTCGGAACCTGCTTTTAGAAGATCATCTTTTATACAAAAAAATAATACAAATATTAGTATAAGCTTTTCTACTATACAAAATATGAATCGCTCGACATTGCTATCCTCATCACACTTTAATGCGAAGGCCGACAAACTGCCAATTTTTTTTTTTTCACCCTTTGGTAGATCGACCAATAACCAAGTCCCAGTTTCCCAAATGGTTGCTTGTCAATGCCTCATTTGCATTAGCAGGGACACTTATATCCTCAGCCGATATGGTATATTCCTTTGCTGGGCGTCCTGGCCGACCCTTATTAACCATTTCTTCTGAAATCGGCTGCCCGACGACCGACTTTCTGTCATGGTCAATCTGTGTTTTTTATCAAGGGCCTGTTCGTCCAGAATAGAATACACATATTCAGCAGCACCCGTCGAAGCCATGCGATTCCTATACAGGGTGTTCCCGATGAAAATTATATCTCGTGCATTAATCACTTTATGTTTTCCGGGATTTACTATAACAGCCTATATGTCTTTGCTGTTCAGCATAACCGACCAAATTATGTTCTTCGCCTTTTTGGCGAAAAATTTCTGATGGTGAGTTTTATTTAAAACTATGACAATTTCGCCAAAGATCGCCAGATGGACGACACAGGGTTTCCTTCCTGCTCACACTTCAGACGGTTTCATGCCCGGTAAAGCATGAAGCATTAAGCATTTGTTTTCTTGAATTTAAAACAAGAACAAGTGTGTCGTTTTTGCAATCATTATGACGACGTCATATTGTTTTTAATCCCGCTTCTGTCTTCGTAAATTCTACGGAGAAACCATTTTCTAGGGCATCGGAGAGTAACATCAAATTTCATTGCAATTCCTTCACATACAGACTAGCTTTATGTCGCTATTTTCCCAAGTCAAATCCAAGTAACTCTTTGTGCTCTCTTGGATCTGTAAAACGTGGTCGCTCACAAAACAAGTGAGCCGTGGCACCACTGTCCACAGTCGGAAAGACTGGCGTCGATAACAGCATGGCATTCAAGGTGGGACACGGCCTCTAATGGACGATGGGCCCATTGGATTGTCCTTGACATTGCGTTATGGATAGTTCAGAGAGGTGAATTACCACCTTACCCAATTTCTGACAGGCCACGGAGGCTACAGGAAGTACCTGCATCGGCTTAGACACAAGGATATCCCCCGAGTGGTATACCACACCACGAAGTACCGCTCAATAGAGGAGCAGTTGACCTGAAAGTCAGAGTCTGAGGAGCACTAGAATCGCGTCAGCAACACCCTACGGCATCCAGATCGATCGGGAAAGATGCGAGAAGGAGCGACGCTTGGCGGAGAGTGCCTAAGGAAGGCAACCCATCCTCGCGAAGTGTAGCTGTGTGTGGTGTGTTTAGCTGGAAAGCCCCAGAGGGGGTATTCCAGTTCGCTAACTGGAACGGGCCAGTCGTGTCTCATAAAAATTCTTACCCACCATGGCGTATCCATGGACACAAAAACGAGAAAGAACGTGTTGTGTCGCCGTTTCGCGAAACTACTTTTTATACCCGTACTCAGTCGGTATGATTTATGTGGAATTTTCAAATGTTTTATCAGTTTTTACATTTTACATTTTTTTGCTGCATCTGTCATCTACATCGACATCTACATCAGTTCTCACAACAACACACGTACACTGCGTAGAGAGAGCGATACTACATTTCTCATTTTTTTTTTTCTATCTAAAAAATGTGGATTTTCGTCTTTTTTGTGGGGCGGGAGGGGGCGTGGCAAAAATTTTCTGGACAAAAGTTTGGCTGCTCTAGCTTTTATAGTCTCTGAGATCGAGGCGCTCATTTGTACGAAAAATTTTAGTTTTTCTGTAATTTTCAAAATTGTGGACGCCACAGATGTACGCTCTTCGTGGGAGCGGAAGTGGGCGAAATTTTGAAACCCTTTTCTAGGAGTGGGATAGCTCTAATAGCCTTCGAGCAATGGGCGACAAACAAGACGGACGGACAGACAGACAGACGGACATTTACCACAAATACAATATACCCTTTTACTCTTCGAATACGAGTATAAAAAACGAAAAGGAACGAGTTGAGTCGCTGATACCGCGATAATACTTTTATATCCGTACCCAGGCAGTGATTTGTGTGGAATGACAGATATAGAGAATGAATAGCAGCTTACTCGCTGAAGAGGTGGGGGCTAGCTGCTGAAAATTCAGAGAATTCATCATTTTGTGTGTAATGACAGAGATAGAGAATGAATAGCAGCTTACTCGCTGAAGAGGTGGGGGATAGCTGCCGAAATTTCAGAGAATTCATCAAGTCTATTTCAAAAGTTCACCCCGCTCGCTTTAAGAACGAAAATGTGTGGTGAACATGAAAAGATAGCATACTGATAAAACATTTAAAAATTCCACAACATAAATCAAATGTGTACTGACTGGGTATGGGTTTAAAAAGTAGTGTCGCGTTTTCGTTTTATTTTCTTTTATATTATAAATATTTTATAATTTTTACATTTAACATTTTTTTTGCTACATCTGTCATCTACATCTACATACATCACCTCTGACAACAACACGCCGCTTCAACTGGTTCTCCGCGTACACTGCACGAGGCAGTGTGTGATCATACTTTGAACGTCTAAAGGTGAAGTGGGGTAGGAAGAGAAATTGAATTTCTTCATTCTGGCTATAATAAGGATCCGATTTGAACCAGATTCGGATATGGTCATTTGCATTATTTCACGATACTGAATTTTCCGTTTTCGAAATTGTGGACGCCCAAAATTTTTGTCTGATATTACTTGAGTCTGGAAAACGAACTTAGGTTGCTCCAGCTTATATAGTCTCCGAGAACTAGACGACCAACAAGACGGACAGACAGGCACGGCTATATCGACTCGGTTCTTGGGGCTGATCAATAATACTATATACACTTTCTGGGTTCGGAAACGCTTCCTTTTCTGTGTTAAACACATCCACTTTTACCACAAATACAATATACAACATAATCCGGCTTTACCGAAAAAAGTAGTGCTGGACATATACACTCTAGGCAGAATGCGACAATTGGAGTCAACCCATCGGCCGAATTTCAGCGGTAGCACAGATCGGAGAGGTCTACGCTGCACAGTGGTCGAAATAGTAAATTAGCTCCATTTAGTTCAAAACTTTAAAACAGAATCTGTTTAAACATTTGTGCGTTATCCATTCCTAATATCTTACTGATTATAAAAGTAAATGCCTTTCAGTAATTATTCGCGCAGCTGTAGTGCATCAAACCGAACATAATTGGGAACAGCTTTAATAAAAAAACTTTGTCAAGAAATGTTCAAAAAAGTAGACAAACAACATGTCATATAAATTAATTTTCAATAATCAAGTTTTAAATTATCGTTTGCATCGTTGTTTAGTTGAACAATGTCTATTTCAATATTTTTTCCCTAGCGGGCAACCAAAACCAATACAACTCAAACTCTGCTGTCGCTGTGGTTGCTGTCTCGCCCGGCCCTCTCCATCCTGACCCTTTTTTGACTGGCTACCATTTACCAAAGATTGTGCCTAACCTCGCCTCTTGCCATACCATGCTACATCTAGTTTTTTGTGTGTCCCAAGACGAAACTAAATTAATGGATTTTTGCGCTCTTTGGCGTTTTGTACGAGGGAAAAGATGCTTCTCTATGTCTATGTTGACAAAGAAAAAGTTTAAAGCGGATGCCATGGATGAAAATTGTCGTACCAGTCACTAACTCTGTGTCCGTCTCACATCTGTTGTTGTTTTCGCCGTCGTTTGGAGGTCTACTGAGCTGACATTATTTAAACAGTGCGCTGAAAAATCAAAGCACAAAAAATCTATATTTTATGATATCCGCTTCCTGTGGCTAGACGACAAGAGTTTCCCAAGTCAGGACCTCTGTGAGGGTAAATGTATGCGCGTATATGATAGGTTATATGATTGAATGTATATTTACCAAACAAATTTATATTTGGTATATCTTTAATATTCTATATTTTATTCGCACTCAGCTTCGTAATCTACGTTACACATGTACTATGTTCAGTGCCAGTGTATTTTTGTGTTCTTAATCCAGTGGGTACATATATATTTTACTTTTGTTGCGAGTGCATAGAAATGCATGTAGTTTTCCCATACATACTCGTACATATCGATTTTATCCAACCTGGATTTGGTGTTTTTGTACCATGCTCTCCTTATAAGGTATATTTCAGTGATGTTAGGCAACGACTTCATATTTCCTCTATCTCAACCTCTTTCCATTAAACTGCAGAGAACGATGAAACAGGAAGGCAGAAGCAGTACAAACAAAAAATTACATTTCCTCTGACTCGAAAAGTTATTCGGCTTGAGAGTAACCACCAAATCCCAACAACAGCGACAACACCAAACAGGAAAGGGATGTGTTCGGTTCTGTGTTGGGGTTATGTTGCCCCTAGCATTTTCCCCTCTCTGATGCGCTTGTGAGCGTTTCCAAATAATTTATCATAATTTTGTGGCATTCACTGTGGTCGCAGACCCCGACCCACACCCCGACCCCCTTAGTTCCCCATTTCTGGTGACACGGTTCTAAATCGATGATAAAGTATTGAACCGGTCCTAATTTTAATGTATGTATATTGGTATTAGTTTTATTTTCCTTGCGATCGATTGTGTGTGTGTGTGAGAGTGTCGGGCGTGATATTAATTTATAATTTGCATATCCTACAAAAAGCCTTCAACTTTAGAGTTCACCAGAATCACATCTGTAAAAGGGAGCGAGTGAAAGAGAGAGAGTCTATTAGGTAAAAGTTTTTTCCAGCAAAAGTTTCCTTTTATAAAAAAAAGTATATTTTTTAGCTGTCAGTGCAATAAATTGACTGGAATGAGAAACTTTGGCAGAAATTGCGGGGATGGGTTAGCTGGTCGTAAAGGAAACTGGCAGAAGTTTTGTTCGTGCAAGGCAATGTGCGTGAGAGCTTTTTAATGTGTCCATTGGATACATTTTAATTATATTTCTACTATGTGCCTGTGAACTCGAAATAGCTTATCAAACGTTTAGGTTGGATAAAATGAATTTAAAACCGGAGCCTGGCTAAATGATTAAATATCATTCCGAAACTCAAAGAGTATAGGGATATACGAGCCCCGACCACTATTAATTCGTACGGCAAGCTTTTTATCCATATGCAATGTTTAACAGACGATATTTCCAATATTAATGTAGATAACACATGCAAACTTATTTTTTCTGAAAGATCCTTTTATTCTCTTAAGCTTAGAAAAAAAAAGTTTTGTTGTACTACAACAACAACAATAATAACAAAATTTTTTTGAATGCTTTGCTTAATTTATAAGAAAAATATTGCCACTAATTATTCTTACGGTGCGCTGAATATTAACTGTTTGATTAAAAATATAATTTTTTTTTAATATTAATATTGTGTAACATCACCTTGGCTTCTTTGTAATCATTTACAATGCTTTGGAATAGATTTTTAATAAATCCTGGTATTGTTTATCTGAAATAGAGTCTCACATCTCTTGAAGTTTTCTTTTAAGGTCAGGAAGGGTTCTTTGAGGCTTATTTTTTAGATTTCTTTTCATTATTTGAAGGCCAATCTAAGATTGGCTAAGATTCAATCTTCATTGAACTGCAGCCATGATTTGGTTCGTTTGGCAGCATGAGATGATGCTCCATCCTGCTGAAATGTGTATTCACCACTGTCAGCCAGTTTGGGTGTTGATGGCAGCAAACTTTCTTCTAAAATTTTAACGTATTTTTCTGCGATAACTATTCCCTCAATGAAGTGAAGTTGTCCTACCCCTTTGGCAGACATACAACCCCACACCATTGTGCTTGCAGGGAACTTAATTGTCCCTTTCAGGCAGTCTTTATGGTACGCTTCTCTTTTGTTATGGATGATTCTCCTTCGCGCATCACCGTCACACAGATCAAATTTAGATTCATCGCTATATATGATGGTGGTTCATTGCCTTTGAGTCGAAGACACCCGTTCCCGAGCCCATTGTAAACGCTTCTTCTTTTGACGAAGCGTAAGCAATGGTGTTTCCTTGGCCTAAGAGTAATTTAAGCTATTGAGTATGTAACATGGATAATCACTATAGATACTTTATAGAAGTTATATCCAATATCTCGCAACTGCAGGCGCTTCCATTCACGCTTCACACTTTTTCCGATTTTTATCAGACCACTCAGAGGCTACATTTCTCAAGATTTGGCGACGATCAGCCTTCACAATTGTGGCCAGGGCTCTTTTGTCACGAGCTGTTATTGTCGATTTTCGACCTCTCTTTTGCGAAATTATTTTCAAAAATTATTGTTTGTAAGGCCTTGAACGGACGACTAAGCCAGATTTAATTGCTTGGCTATTTCACTAAAAGTGATCCCCGATTTATAATAATCTAAAACCAAACTTCAGATTTCGTTGCAAATCGGCTTACCACGTTCCATCGTTGCTAAACTTTGACTAATTTAAAGCAATTACATATTTCTTACATTCTGCATTATAAGACTGCATCCAGATTATTACTAGATAGTTTTTTTTTGCACTGTTTCCTTTTCTTTTGATCTTCTTTCAATTCTAAGCTAAGCTAGCGCACCGTACGAATAATTAATGGCAATATTTTACTTATCAATAAAGCAAAGCATTCAAAAATTTTTGTTATTAATGTTGTTCTTGTAGTACAACAAAACTTTTTTTCTAAGCTTAAGAGAATAAAAGGATCTTTCAGAAAAAAAAATAAGTTCGCATGTGTTATCTACATTAATATTGGAAATATCATCTGTTAAACATTGCATATGGGTAAAAAAGCTTGCCGTACGAATTAATAGTGGTCGGGGTCGTATAAGTTTTATGTGGGAGGAATTGTTTCCAATCATATTAAGTACACATATTCTTGATATGCATCAAGCCCCGATTCGATATAGTATATCTGTCTATCCGTCTTGTTTCCCCCTTAGTTCTCAGAGACTAAAAAAGATAGAGCAGTAAAATTATTTTCTGGATACTGATTGTTATGATATCACAAGAGTATTTTCAAAGTTTACCACGTCCCTTCGCCACAGATGTACGACCTCTGAGGTGCCCGATCTTTCTAAGCTACTGCATTTAAACATTTTTTAATTGGAAGAGAGCGGTGCAAAATATTGAAATACACATTTATTGAAGTGATATCACAGGAGCCTGGACAGAAAGTTTGGTTGCTCTAGCTCTTATAGTCTCTGAGTTCCAGGCCACAATCAAAAGCACACGCATTGGAGTTATAAACAGGATAGAACCAACATATTTATCAAACATGTTAGGTTTACTGCATCAAGGAAAACAAACAATATAATAATATGTCTTAAACACAGACTAGCTAGCTCCGAAAGCCACTTTCATTTCAATATTTTACCCCCGCTTACTTCCGCCTACACAAAAGGCGCACATCTGTGGCGTCCACAATTTTGAAGATAACAAAAAACGAAAAATGTAGAATCATATAGAAAGACCATATCTATCACGGGCCCGAATCTAAATCGGATCGGATCATTATTATAGCCACAATATAGAAAACCATTTCGAAAAACATGGTTCCCTCTCGCTCGCACTCACACAACAACGTGTCGACTTTGCCCTTTCGTACAAATAAACGCCTGGATCTCAGAGACTATAAGAGCTAGAGCAAACTTTTTGTCTAGACTCCTGTGATATTACTTCAGTACAAATGTATTTAAAAATTTCGCCACGCCCCTTCCTCCACCACTAAATATAAAAATCCACAAAGTTGAAAAATAAAAAAAAGGTTCAGATGTGATCATTATTATAGCCACAATGATAAAATGAATTTTCAACAGAGATTTCCCCCTTCCTCTTGCAGCATAAGTAATTTATTGGGATGATAGTCGCTACAGATTCTCTCTCTCGCTCACACACTGCTCACACATTCTGCCTCGTGCAGTTTACGTGCGTTGTTGTGAGAAGTAATGTAGATGATCTACATCTAGTAGATGACTGATGTAGCAAACAAATTTAAAATGTTTAAACTGATAATACATTAGAAAATTCCACATAAATCACATGAGTACAACCACTGACCAAATACATTATAGATTGGTAACCACTTGTAACGAATTTGTCGCAGCTGAATTTGAATTCCGGAACCCAGTACCCCTTTGAACATGTTCGCAATCCAACATTTCTGTCACACGGACATAAAATGTATGTCTGTATTGTCTTCAACTGGTTCGACTTCAGATTTGGGGTTTTGTGTTGTGGTTCGTAGCGACTTAGACGTGCGTGTGTTCTGAGTACTCACAAACTGTGCGTGTATTGGTTATGGGATTTGGTTTTCGTATTTCGCGTTGAAATTTGTATATTCCTTTCCACATACCCTGACCCTAGAATTTTTGGTATAATGACGCGTTTTGAAGAAGCTTGTCACAGAATATATTTTCTAGTATCCTTTGTATGTTAATTTGTTTTATATAGGATAAAATAATGGATAAACCGAAATGCACATGTAAATACTCATAATAGATATCATGTTTGACCTTACATTCGAAGAGATGCCCATTAGAGTATTGAAGGTGCGACGTGAGAGTTTTTTTTTGTCTTTGGTTAGTGGTACGGGTATAAAAGTAGAGTCGCGTTCAAAGCGACTCCGTACGTTCTCTCTCGTTTTTTTAATTTTCGACACTGCAAAGAACGAAATTCTGTGGCGTCCACAATTTTGAGATACAAGAATAAAAAACGCAAAAATATATAAAAAGCCCATATTAATCAATTGGCCGAATCTGAAGCAGATCGGATCATTATTATAGAGACAATAAAGAACATTTAGAAAGGCATCATTCCCTCTCACCCTTTCTCACACTCCACGGCGTCTGCTTTACCCGTTAGTCCAGATGAGCGCCCAGATCTCAGAGACTATTAAAGCTGGAGCCCCCTTCCTTTTAGCGAAGCAGCCGCTACTCATTCACTGTCTCCCTGACACATGCTGCCTAGCCTCGTTCAGCATGCGGCCAATGACGGAGAAAGATTTTAAACGGCGTCTTTTTGTGAGAAGTTATGTTGATGTAGATAACAGATGTAGCCAAAATATTTTAAATATTACCTGAAAATAATTTCAAAATTCCACATAAATCAAGAGCTCACATATACATGTATGTATTTACTGACTAAATACGGGTATTTAAGTAGATTCGTGCCTACTGTGACTCACAACGTTACCTCTCGTTGTACATACATTTCCGACCCCATAAAAAGTATTTATATTATTGATCAGCATCAATAGCCGAGTCGAAATAGCCATGTTTGTCTGTCTTTCCGTCTGTCCGTCTTGTTTGTCGCCCTGTGCTCAGAGACTAAAAGATCTGGAGAAACCAAATTTGTTTTCCACTATTCACTATTGCAGGTGTTTTTTTAAATTTCTCCCCGCTCCCTTCCACTACCACAAAAGGCGCACATCTGTGGCTTCCACAATTTTAAAGATAACAGAAAACAAAAATATAGAATCATAGAAAAAGCCCATATCTATCAGAGCCCCAAATCTGAATTGGATCGGATAATTTATATGGCCTTATAGCAATAAGGTGCACCCTTCTAGTCCCGCTCTAAACAACTAGTGTGCTATATTAAACCTTTAGGGTTTTTTTTTTAGCAAGAGGTCTCTACTTTTCGTACATTCTTCACTGATATTTTGTATGTTTTTTCTGTCCCAAGCCGCCCAAAACGCTGATTCTACAAGGATTTCATTTAATTTTTCGAGCATCCCACAACCCAACTCCTCTAAACCTACTTCATACTCCCTCCCGCCCAGGGACCAGTCTCTAAAGTTCATTTCTACGCTCATTACACTTTTGCTTGCGAAAATTGTTTTTCAAGCCGCACCAAGGAGAGATAGAGAAAGATAAGGAAGGATGGGGGTTGGAAAAGAAGAGAATGGAAAATATGAAGGAAGCTGAGAGCGGGTTAAGCGACTTTTCTTTTTGGGCGCAGGGCTCCCAGCCAAGCTGTATGGTTGACTAATTCATTTAATTCAAGAGTTTTAATAAAGTTTGTGCTCGAGCACATTTCTCTGACCCTCCCATTCCATACTCTATACCCCACAAAAAACACAAAACCCGAGCCATACCCTGACCCACCCATTGACCCTTGTCCAACACCCACTTGGACACTTTATTAAGCGCATAGCGGGAAATTTTTGCGCTTTCTCTTCTTTTTGGGAGCTTCGCATTTTTAGGTATAGGCGAAATCCCTTTTTCCCTGATATAATCAAAATTGTTGCGACCTCAGAACAGACCCCGAGCCGAGTTTCTTCCATCTCTTCCCTTTCGACTCCTTCCAACATGTGCAATAACTCATTTTTGTGTGGTAATAGGAGTCCTTCAAAAATTTCCTTGATTTGCTTTGTGGCGTGAAAACCTTTTTTTTCGCCACGAAGGGCTCCCCTCGCTTGTACGAGTGTATGCAAATTTGTTTGCTCTACTCTGTAATTTATTTAAAAAATTTGTTAGGCTTATCTGACTCAGATTCGCGACCCCTCTCAAAAGTTTCAATCCTTTTTTCACTTTGGATGCTGGCTATGAAACTTCGCTCGAGCATCTAGTATTTGCATTTTTATTGTAGTTTTCATAATTGGAAAAAGTTTTTTGGTTTTTCCTATTTTTAATTTGTAAAAGTTGCAAAATTCAATAGCTGAAGAATGAAGGTTTCATTACCAGTTACCAAGGAGCCAGTTAGAATTGAAAGAAAAACTAGTTAAAAATTTAAAAGCCAGGAAATAATTTGTGGAATGTTGTTGCTAAGAAGGCGAAGTAATAAAAAACTCATCTGTCAATGGGAAAGCAAGTGAAGAAAACTTTCTCCCAAATTGAAATCATCAATCAAAGTTAGAATATGTTCCCCCCTTTAAAGCTTTTGCTCGTTTTATGGCCAAATTTTACATTAAACAAAAAAAACTCAGCAGCATCCTGACCATCCTGACCTCCATCTTGTCTAACCGCATCCTGTGTAAAGAACTTTTCCCACCTACTCGGAATGCCGCTCGATGTATTTGGCCGTAAAACCGCAACGCTAAGAAGTTTTTGAATCTGTGAAGCCAAGCATGGAAACCAACCCATCCCAAATGAATGAATCTTCAAGGGGTCCAAAAATCAAATGTCGTCATGGCTGGTCGTGGTCATCATGCCACAATTCTTGTTTATAGACTTATGAAGGGAGTGGCGTGGGTCCAGTATTATGCATTCTTTGCTGCAAAAACCACATAAATCTGCCACGCAAAAACCTGCTTTCCTACCTAAGACTTGGGGGAGAAATCTAAGCCGAGCCGAGACTTCCCCATTTTCAATATGCGCTCCACGTACGCATTAATAACTAATATATGCATATATGTACATACAGTCATAGACTCGCAGGGAGCATGTCTGACTTGCACATCTTATTGTTTGCCAGGCGGTACACATAATGTTTGTTATATATAAATCTAAAAACATGCTCATATCCTTCACACATATTGTTTGTTGCGCGGCACAAATATTATTTCCCATGCCAGGGCAGGGTAAAGCAATCTAATATCGCACAGTCCATGAGACGCAGGAAAAACTATATCAGAACAATAACAGCACAGATGATTACGGAAAATAGAAAATATTTACTCTTTGTTACCATTTATATTACATTTTCAGTTTACTGCCTATACTCACCTAGGGCTACAAGTAATATTAAATATGAGACAGAATCCAGCTGACCAAATAACATTTCTCGAATTGCATGGTTTGAGGGCATTATGCAAAGCACTTCACTCGACTTACGCTAAAAGTGAAGGTAACAAATGAGATTTTAAATGCAGATTTTCTAAGATCGCCAAGCAAGTAAATACGCTTTCGTCTCTGCATCATTTTAGAGATTAATTTGATTGAAAAATTAGTTCTGGCATGGATCTTTAGTAGGCTTCAATAGTGTATGCTTGCTTCAATGTTTATTTATAGCGCAGAGGTTTGATCAAATATTTTAACGATTTCAAAATGTAAAGTCTTAATTGATTATGAACGATTCGAGTCCAAAATCACTCTGCTTCATTAACACTGAATCAAAACTGAAACCATCAACGGTTAATTAGTGTTGGTAGTTAATAAAAAACTACTGCCCATGTGCTGTAAAAATTCGGATATATCTTGAGATTTCATAATGCAACAGCTTCGTCTAGAGCTGAGTTGTTGTCATACATGAAATGGCAACAACCTGGATATAGGTTGCACTATCAATTCACATTCACATTTACATACATGCATATCTATATTCATTTTGGTGTAGTTTCCCCGTGAATGTAAATTCAAACTGATTTATCTCATTATCCTTATCATTGAGCATTATCTCAACAAAATGTGTTGGCAGGCGCACCAGTAAGGACTGTTTTGAGTATCTGCCGTTTGCTCTCAGCCAAAATGAACATTTCCTCGCTAGGCGGCCATGGCCCCTATTCCAGCGACTCCCACCCATCAGTGGATGCCAGTGTTGCAAGTGCCAAGTCTAATCTGTTTCAGTTTCCTTTGGCTGTTTTCTGCCTCGTCCTGCTCAGCTTTCGTACCCATTTCCATGTCCGCCCTAACCGAAGTTCCGTTTGACGCCCCGCAGGCCTTGGCAAATGCCGCTCACTATCTAACTGCACCTATGTATGCATATATTTATGTATGTACATATATTCAAAGAGGGGGTTGACTGGGTCAATAGAGCGAGCAGACGCCTTTGTTTGGTTGTTGCTATTTAAAGCGGATTTGCTGTTAATTTTGCCAGGCCGTTTCCGTTCGCAAAGCTTTCCACGTACATAAGCCAGGATATCCGGTTTCCTCCGTATGTGTACATCTGTGGGTAAGCACTATTCATACCCTGTCTTCGATTATTATAAACCTCACTAGCCTTGCTATATTCGTGTACGTTTTGAATCCAAAGGTGCTTATCTATCTTTCGGACCAACAACCGAATTTATACATACATATGTATGTATATTCAACATAATCAAATGCTACATATATTAAAAAAAAAAAAAAAATTTTAGTGATTCTGTAAAAATGAGAAAATGTAAATTGTAACTTTTGTCTCTTCGCTCTCAAAATAACGTTTCATTTTTTACTTCCGTACTTTTGTTCGTCTGCCTGTCTAGAGCTTGAAAATTGATCAACCAAATCTTAAGTTTTGGCCTCCATGTACCGGGTACCCGAAGATTGGGTCATCTACTAAAACGCTTTTTTTTTTGTGTGTCGGAATGTGTGAGTGCATCCATTCGCTGCCTGACTTCTCATTATGTATTTGACAGTGTCAGTGATGGCGTGTCTGTGTTTAGCTTGAAGTACTCGTATTCGTACACACTCAAGAGCATGACTGCCTGAGCGACTAGTCTGGGAGAACTTTAATTGAATAATTTTCAGCCATGAATATTTCTAATGACCAAACAAATTGTTTAAGCAAGCACTTTCAAAAATTCTCTGTCTGCCTTTGGTCTCCATATCCCTTTGTTAAACTGGCTCTATCACTATCCCTTCTTATCCACCTCCCTCATAGTGTTTACAGTTCTGGAGTTTTGGAGCATTTTTAATTATATGCATACAAAAGCCCGCCACAAAAGCCATCCGCCACCTTTATCGACGGTTGGATGTTGATTTTGGGCCACCCACTGAGGACCCCATCTGGAATATCCAGCAACCAGGATCAAGACAAGGAGGAATACCAGTCGTAGCACACAAGCACAGACATAGTTTTTCCGACTCTGTGCGTAAATTTCATCAACTTGTTCAAAATTTCAAATGTAAATAAATCTAGACGGCCAGTGGGTAGCGTGGGACAAGTATGGGCTCAGAGGGTGTTCAGACGAGGGCATGGGCTGGAGCCGGAGTTGTGGCAGATGAAGAGTCTGGCCAAGTGTGTTTTGTTAGCTAGCCACAGCAATTTTCAATCGCCTGGACAAAACTTTGTTTGTTTGTTTGTTGGTGGGTCTGCCTGCAGACAGGCCAGACCGGTCGAGCAGACAATGATGCTCCTTGGAAATTCGCTGCGCTCAGCACAACTCAGAACAGAAGCAGGACCACCTATTCATTTGGTTTTCGTACCAACAAATTGGTGCATTGTAATCGTGGAGCAGGTAATGAAAATTTTGATTGCTGGGCTTTTACTATAGATGGTTCATGTAAAGAAAACGATGTTCTTTCACCTCCTAGTGTAAGTCATGATCACATATTTTCCAATGTTTCCGTTATCCTTGGTCTTAATTGCTTGGCCTGGTTTTTTTCTTCAGCAACATCCATGGCTGAACTGCTGCATTGTGCCGACATACAAGTCTGTCTGTCGATCACCTGTTATTCTATTTTTTTAAAAGTTACTTCGCCAAAACGACGAAGTACGACCTTACTCTAACTTTCTTCTTACAACAACATATATTGTACATCCCTTTGTTATACCCGTACTCGAAGGTTAAAATGGGTATATTGTATTTGTGGTAAGAGTGGATGTGTGTAACGCACAGAAGGAAGCGTTTCCGACCCCATAAAGTGTATATATTGTTGTTCAGCATCAATAGCCGAGGCGATATAGCCATGTCTGTGTGTCTTTTTTCCATGGACCGTGACCGGCTCGTACCAGTCAACGAACTGGACTACCCCCTGGGGGCTTCCCAGCTAAACTCACCACACACAGCTGCACACCTCATTCCCCGCGGGATCACCGCAAAGTATTACTTGCTGGGATGGGAGCGTCGCTCCCTTTCGCATCTTCTCAGATCGCTCTGATGTCTATGAGGGTGTCGCAGAAGAGCTTCCATTCTCCTCGGACTCGGTCATGTATGACATCAGCTCCTCTGGTGGTGAGACAAACCAAGTTCCTGAGCGATACCTCGTGCAGTTGTAGACCACATGCTCCGGATCCTCGCTCTCATGCGGGCACTCGGGACAATCGGGGGTATCCTAATGGTTAAACCTATGCAGGTACTTCCTGTAGCCTCAGTGGCCAGTCAGGAATTGTGTGAGGTGGTAATGCGTCATATCCGTCGCTAGGATGTCCACCGGTATCATACCCGCGAGGACTAGGGCAGCATCATCCGACACCGTCCCATATCCGGACACGACTCGAAGAGCGCTGAGCCTATAGGGCACTGACAGCTTCCTTCGGAGACTCTTGTTGCCGATTGGGGCTAACGACCACACCGGCGCAGCGTACAGCAGGATCGAGGCCACCCTTAGCCAGGAGTAGCCGCCGGCCTGCTTTTGACCCCCAATGTTGGGGAGAATCCTCGACAGGGCTGCTGCATCCTGGAGGCTTTCTGGCTGACGTACTCGAGGTGGGAACGGTAGCTCAATCGATTGTCCAGCATCACGCCAAGATACCTGATGGAGTCCTGCGACTTAATAGTCGCGTTTCCCATCTGGAAAGACGCATACCCACCTTTTTTCTGCTCGTGATAAGCACGGCTTCCGTTTTATGGCCGGCCAGGTCCAGTCCTGCACTTTCCATCCATCTGGACACGATCCGGACCGCCTCGCTCGTCGTCGCCTCTACCGCCTGAAGCTCCTTGCCCACCACAACCAGAGCTAGGTCGTCGGCAAAGCCAATCAACTGGCATCCCTGCAGAAGTTGGATTCTCAGGACGTCGTCGTACATTATGTTCCACAGAAGAGGTCCCAGAACTGACCCCTGTGGAACTCCGGCTGTCACCTTCCTCCGTTTTGTACCTCAGTACCCTATCCGACAGATGATCGTCTATTATCTTGAGCAGGTAGATGGGCATTCCTATTCTTCCGAGGGTCTCCTTGATCCGAGTCCAGTTCGCCGAGTTGAACGCATTACGGATGTCCAGTGTCACAACCGCGCAGTACTCCCTTTGTGCCAAATCTCCATCGGGTCACCTCGATCGCCTTAGTTGCGATGTCGATGACCGCTCTGATGGCGTCGACCGTGGATCTGGCCTTCCGGAATCCACTCTGGGACTCTGACAGGGCTTCCTTCTCGTCGATCACTGTTAGTTGTCTAACGTACAGGATCCTCTCCAGGACTTTACCGACGGTATCCAGCAGGCATATTGGGCGGTATCCTGACGGTTCCTCCGGTGGCTTTTTTCCTTTAGGCAAAGGATTAGGCGCTGCACCTTCCACTGCTTGGGAAAAACTCCTTCCTTTAGGCATCTATTGTAGGTATCTACAAATACCTCAGGTCTGGGGGTTGCTCCAAGCTTCAAGGCCTTGTTGGGGATCCCGTCTGGTCCTGGGGCCTTCTTGTCTCCGACTCTCTGGATGGCTTGCATCACCTCCTCTGCGGAAATCGTGGTCTTGGCGCGAAAAACTTCCATCCTGGTGTGGGTGCTGTGGAAAAAGTGCCTCCACAATGTTACGAAGTAGCGTCGGGCACGTTACTTCTGGCGTTTCCTGGCTTCTGATCCTCTTGGTGACGACCTTGTATGCTATCCCCCAAGGGTTTATATCCGCCTCCTCGCATATCTGCTTAAAGCAGGACGACTTTTGATGGCTCGCTTAAGATGGCTTGGCTGCACGGAGATCGTCTCCCAACGTGTCAAACTCTGGGCGACCCGGCGCTCTCTGGTAGCACCTCGGACCGTAGGCATGCTTTCCTGAGCTGGCCGTCTCTTCGTTCCACCAGTAGCAGGGGCTCCTCGACTGCTCGGCTTCCTTCTCGGCATTGAAGCGTCGCACGCCTCCTCTTGGCGTTTTGCAAGTTGCAGAGCCAGGTTATCTGCCGTCCCCGTTGGGTCCAGTTGGCATCTCAGACCTTGAACGTTTCCACGTCCAAGTGCTCGTCCTTCCACCTGGGCCCATTCGTCTTTACTCGCTGTCCCCTTCGTATTACTCCACAGTCAAAATGGAACGCCTGGTGGTCGCTAAACGTGAACTCCTCACTTACACTCCATGTAGCTTTCCTAAAGAGTGATCTGCTCATGAACGTCAGATCTATAATAGACCCACGTCCCGCCTTGAAGTACGTTAACTTCCTTCCGTCGTTTGCAAGCACCACATCCAAGGACGCAAACGCCTCCAGCAGACACGTGCCTCTGGCGTTGGTCTCTACTACCCCACTCCACTGACCACGCATTAAAGTCGCCCGCTATCACTAGGGGGGCACTGTGCCGCGCGAGTCTTCTGTCATGTCTGCTAGCATTCTGTGGAAGCGCGCTTGGTCCCAGCTCGGCGGAGCGTAGCAGCTGTAGAAGGTGACCCCTCTCAACTTCGCTCTGACGAAGCCGTCTTTGTCGGCACATATCTCCCGCGGGGGTGTTTTTACAGCCCAGATGACTGCCTTCCCACATCTGCTGTTGGTCCAACCGCTTCCCGGTATCGTCCTGAATGGCTCGCATATGAGTACGACGTCCGTCTTCCTTTCTCTAACATTCTGTCTCAGGAGGGACTGTGCCGCTTCGCAGTGGTTGAGGTTCATGTCTGTGTGTCTGTCTGTCCGTCCATCTGTCCGTCTTGTTTGTCGCGCAATGTGTAAAGACTATAAGAGCTAGAGCAACAAATCTTTCTGTCCAAGCTCCTGTGATACCACTACAGTACAAGTATATTTCAAAATTTTCACCTCAAAAACAGAAAGTCCACAGTTTTGAACATGAACGAGAAAGAACGTACGGAGTCGCTGTAAACTCTACTTTTATACACGTACCAGTCAGTACACATGTGATTTATGTGAAATCTTCAAATGTTTTATCAGTTTTTTACATTTTACATTTTACATTTGTTTGATGCATCTGTCATCTACAAACACAAAAACACACGTACACTAAACGAGACAGAGCGTGCGAGTGTGAGTGTGAGAGAATCAGCAGCAGCAACCCTCAAAATAAATGTATATTTTGTTCTGTTGTAGAGGGGGTGAGGCAGCTCGCTGCTGAAAATTCATTTCATCATTGTGGCTATAATAATGATCCGATCTGGACCAAATTCGGGAATCTGGTAGATATGGTCATTTTCTACCATACTGAATTTTAGGTTTTGGAAATTGTGGATTTTCGTCTATTGGGGGCGGGAGTGGGCGTGGCAAAATTTTGAAATAAACTTGCACTGAAGCGATATCACAGGAGTCTAGGCAGAAAATTTGGTTGTTCTAGCTCTTATAGTCTGTCTGAGAACGAGGCGCCATTTGTACGAAAAATCAAATCGACTCGATTTTTGTGTGAGTGCGAAAGGGAGGGAGCGAAGTTTTTTCGTATATTTGCCTCTATTGTGGCTATATTAATGATCCGATCCGATTCAGATTTGGGCCCCTGATAGATATGGGCTGTTTCTATGATTCTGCATTTTTCGTTTTTGTAGAGTATCGTAGAGTATGATCATATCTATCAGATTCCCGAATCAGCAGCAGTTGTGCACCTTGCACTTGGGTACGATAAGCAGAACATTAGTGTACATAATGTCGACAAAGTCAACACGTTTGGGTGTGAGCGCGAGCGAGAGTGAACGATGCTTCTCGAAGAGTAAAAGGGTATATTGTATTTGTGGTAAAAGTGGATGTGTGTAACATGGAGAAGGAATAATAAACGACCATATAAAGTATATATGTATATTCTTGATCAGCATCAATAGCCGAGTCGATATAGCCCTGTCTGTCCGTCCGTCTGTCTGTCTGTCTGTCTGTCCGTCCGTCTTGTTTGTCGCCCATTGCTCAGAGGCTGTAAGAAATAGAGTATTCAAATTTTTTTTCCAGACTGATGTGATCTCTCACTCCTAGAAAAGTGTTTAAAAATTTCGCATCGCCCACTTCCGCCCCCACAAAGGGCGCAAATCTGTGGAGTCCACAATTTGGAAAATTACAGAAAACTAAAAATGCAAAATCATAGAGAAAAACCATATCTATCAGAAACACAATTCTGAATCGGATCGGATCATTAGTATAGCCACAATAGAGAAAACCATTTCGAGAAACATCAATCCGCACTCAGACGAAATTGGGTCATTTCGGTTTTTCGTAGAAATGAGCGCCACGATCTAAGAGACTATTAGAGCTAGAGCAACCAAAACTTTTTGTCCATACTCCTGTGATATCGCTTCAGTGCAAGTTTATTTCAAAATTTTGCCACGCCCACTTCCGCCCCACCAAAAGACGAAAATCCACAATTTTGAAGATAGAAAATAACGAAAGATGCAGTATCGTAGAGAATGACCATATCTACCAGATTCCCGAATTTCGTTCAGATCGGAATCATTATTGTAGCCACAATAATCAAATGAATTTTCAGCAGCGATTTTTTCCTTCCCCTTGCAGCGTAAGTCATTTATGGGGATGATTGTCGCTACAGATTCTCTCTCTCGCTCACACATTCTGCCTCGTGCAGTGAACGTGTGTTGTTGTGAGAAGTGATGTAGATGTAGGTGGCCGATGCATCGCAATGTAGCAAAAAAATGTAAAATGTAAAAACTGATAAAACATTTGTAAATTCCACATTAATCACATGTGTACTGACTCCGTACGCTCTTTCTCGTTTCTATTGTGGCTATACTAATGATCCGATCCGATTCAGATGGGCTCCTGATAGATATGGTCTTGCTCTATGATTCTTCATTTTTATACCCGTACTCGAAGAGTAAAAGGGTATATTGTATTTGTGCTAAAAGTGGATGTGTGTAACATAGAGAAGGAGTAATTTCCGACCATATAAAGTATATATATTCTTGATCAGCATCAATAGCCGAGTCGATATAGCCCTGTCTGTCCGTCCGTCCGTCTGTCCGTCTGTCCGTCTGTCCGTCTTGTTCGTCGCCCATTGCTCGAAGGCACAAAAAGAGATAGAGCAACCAAATTTTTCCAGACTGATGTGTACTCTCACTCCTAGAAAAAGTTTCAAAATTTCGCCCCCGCCCACTTCCGCCTCCACAAAGGGCGCACATCTGTGGCGGCCACAATTTTGAAAATAACACAAAACTAAAAATGTAGAATCATAGAGACAGCCCATATCTATCAGGGGCCCAACTCTGAATCGGATCGGATCATTAATATAGCCACAATAGAGGCAAATATTCGAAAAAAACTTCGCTCCATCCCTTTCGCACTCACACAAAAATCGAGTCGATTTGGTTTTTGTATTTTGTGTAGCCTGGATCTCAGAGACTATAAGAGCTAGAGCAACCAAACTTTTGGCCAAGACTCCTGTGATACCAAACCTGAACAAGTGTATTTCAAAATTTCGCCCCGCCCCCTTCCGCCCCCACAAAAAGACGAAAATCCACAATTTTGAAGATAGAAAAAAAATAAAAATGCAGTATTGTAGAGAATGACCATATCTACCAGATTCCCGAATTTGGTCGGATCATTATTATAGCCACAATGATGAAATGAATTTTCAGCAGCAATCCCCCCCCTCTTGCGGCGTAAGTCAATTATTGGGGTTAATTGTTGCTGCAGCTTTCTCTCACACGCACACTCACGCTCAAACATGCTGCCTCGTGCAGTGTACGTGTGTGTTGTGGGAACTGATGTAGATGATGTAGATGTAGATGTCGATGACAGATGTAGCAAAAAAAAAATGTAAAATGTAAAAACTGATAAAACATTTTAAAAATTCCACATAAATCACTGAGTACGGGTATAAAAGTAGAGTCGCGTTCGAAGCGACTCCGTACGTTCTCTCTCGTTTGTTTTCGGTTATCTTCAAAATTGTTGACGCCACAGATGTGCAGAAATTTAGAAATATACTTGTAGGAGTGACATATCACATCAGTATGGAAAAAGAATTTGATCTCTAGCTCTTAAAGTTTGCGAGCATTGAGCGACAAAAAAGAGGGACAGACGGATTGAAGGACAGACAGACACACGACTCGGCTATTGTTTCTGATCAAGAATATACATACACTTGGCCCTCGCTTAACACGGGGGGTTACGTTCCTAAAAACCTCGTGTTAAGCGAAATCGTGTTAAGCGAAACATGGATTCAGTACAAAATAAAGGGTTACGTTCTTAAAATTCAAAATTGGCAAAAAAAATTTTTGGTTTAAATTTGGGCTGCAGGGTTGCATTTCTTAAAGTTTCATTCATTTGTTGAAAATGAAACAAAAGTCTTAAATACGTATAACATACACATTCATATTTTCAAAATAAAAAGTTGATATTAAACTAAAAAAGTTACTTCATAAATTTAATTAACAGGTTAAACCTTTTAAAAACTCAAAAATTTTAAAAGTAAGAAGATCATATGTCTTGTTAATATCAAATTTTAAATGCATTTGGTGGCATTTATAGTTTAAGCCGTTCGCTTCAACAAGTTTTCTTTTTTGGTGGCTCCTTATAAAAAAAAACTGACTATTTTAGATTGTTTGGTGGCTTTTAAAGCCACCAAATCGTGCAAGAGCGAGGTTTAACCGTGTTAAAAGGGGAAAGGGAGCAAATTTGTAACCGTGTAAGACCGAGTTCGTGTTAAACGAGGCCGTGTTATGCGAGGGACAAGTGTATATACTTTATGGGGTCGGAAACGCTTCCTTCAGTGCTTTACACACATCCCACCTTACCACAAATACAATATACTCTTTTGTGCAAATTCCAATTTTTATATGAATTATGTATTCGTACATAAGAAGAACAACCGTGCGTTGAAGTTTTCTGATCTTCCAATTATTTGATAATAACAATTCAACGTACTTTTCAAATCCATCATAATAAGCCACACAATTTCAATTATTGTCTTCCGGCAACCACACACCCATCCTGTCAGCTATCGGCGTGGTCTCCTCCTAGTTGGGGAAGCCAAGAGGCTTGGAGCGGGGACCAAATTACCTGCCCTTGCCCACTCTGTGTGCGAGGAGGAGCCAAGTCAACTAGTAGAAATATTTGAAATAATCTTAAGTTAAATGGAAATTGAATTTATGAATTGAATAGCAGCACAATTGCAAATTTATAGAGAGCAGTAGGTTCCGATTTTGTAGGTTAGTATGTATATTCAGTTAGGTATGTATACATAGCTGTTGCACATGCCTCTGTAATCTGCATCTTTCAGTGATCGGGATCAATGAAATTGTGTGTTTGGTAATAAGGAACATGACTCCGAGAATCTTCCAAAGAACCCACAAAATTAAACTCTTCGCGTAAGTCGCGAGTGTAGGTTTGAGTATAAATGTAAATTTTCGGCATTGTATGGATTGTAAATTAATTGGATTGTTAATTAATCACGAGTATACTGAGACGTGCTTATATTTCTCTTGGGAGAGAAAAGCAAAATGGTGGTATATATAGATGATGTATACTATTGTGTTGCAATCGTCTATTCCCAAGTTCTAGGTTAAACTGGATTTTTGGCTTTTTTAAGTGTAGACGCACAGAGCACAATACGAGTAATTCGCATTTTCTGCATTTGAAAGAACACAATTTCAATTGTTTCTGGCCCAGTCTCTACAATAACTGTACCCTGTATCCTGTACCCTGTTTCCAGGATCCAATCCACGTAATTAAACTTTGTAGCTTCAAAGCCAGACATCGTCGCTCAATTTCCGGGCAACAAAGGCCCAGATCAAATATTTTTTTGAGCAATTGAAATGGGCTACGAAGTCCTGGCTGACTGGCTAGCTGAATGCCAAACAGGACATGCTTCCTATCCAGCGTGCAGTTGCGCCTGTGTCCTGGCTGTAAACTGTTGTTATTTTAACGCAATTTTCAAGTGGAATGTAAATTGTTTAATGATTTCAATTGGAAAATTGCTGGAATACTTGACGAGTGTTGGTACCGAGAAACCAAGAGTAGCATGTGCATAGTGTCGAATTTTGTACTCCCTGTAACCCTATTTAACACATAATTGTTATGTATTAATTAAATTCAATTAAATAGCATTTCTAAGTATTAGTATTTACTAACCCAGTTACGCCTACAAGATGTACATATCAGTAGATTTTACATTTTATATTGGAGTGTGTCAACTCCGATTGATATACGATACAGTTGAATTTTTATTATGACAACTATAAGGTTTTTATCAGGATTGATTAAAAAACAAGTCCTTCAACTAGCATTTTCGTATTGGTAAGATAATAAGTAGTATTAGGAATCTAGGTCGGCTCGGCATATCCTTCATATAGTTCCATGTACCCCACTCGTCAGGGGTATTAGCAAGCAAAAGCTGAACGAAGGAGGCAACAATGGACCGGTGGACCCTTTCTGAGCCATCCCCAGCTCACCCCTCTATCTTTCTGTGCTCCCGTTGCTCCCTGCAGTGCGCCACCCATAGAGGATTCGTGCGTAGGCATATAGGAAAGATGGATAGATGAATGGTTGGTTGGCTGGGTAGTTGGGCGGTTGGAGACTGGAAGTTAAAAGGGAAACGCTGGGGCAGGACTGCAGGACTGTTTCTCTTTGCTGCATTTTTCGTACACAGAGTGTCTGATTAAATTAAGTTGATGAGACGGTCCACACCCACACCCACTGCCAAGCAATCTGTTTGAAGGACTTTTGTGATATATTGATGCATTGTGTCCCGTTCTCCCGCCCCTTCCCGCTCAGCAGTTACTCAAACACTCGACTTCTTCACTTGATTCGTTCATTTAGTCCGCTTTCATTTTGGCTGCTTTCCTGCTTTTGTTCAGCACAGGCTCCAGCTCCGGCTTCTGTTTCTGTTTGTTTTTCCTTTCACGTCGTGCCCAGTTCTGGGCTACCGAATGAACGAGCTCCTTCATCAGCTTTTGCTGAATTTGTTTATCATTATTGGCATTAAAAGGATTCGAAATTGTTTATTGTCTAGCCAGAGAGAGTGGGAGTCGGTGCTCGGCCCTCTCCACCTTTATGCCTTCTCGACTTTGTATCCTGTCTGCCAGTCACTGTCACTTAGTCGTCCATGTCCGCCTGGCTTCGTGCCTCCAAGTGCAGTTTATTTAGACTTTTGTCCCAACTCCCTCTGACATTGTCGCCAGTTCAGAGCCAATATCAGGGCCTGTATAGGTGTCGTTGGCTCAGCTAACAGTGGTTGACAGCGACCACAACTGGTGTCCACATAATACTACTATATATGTGGATATTGGTTTGTAAATATTCTTAGTCGAACTGAAGGGAATGTATTTCCTGGGGATAGTTGTAGCTAATGATTAGTCGGATAATGTTGAAAATCCTGAAGAGTGGACATCTCAACTCTTCTACTTTTGTGTTCCATTCTTTGGACACATTAATGATTATTGTATTATATGATTTGTTATTTTTTGAGGAGTTTTACTATCCGCAAACTCTCTGCCTCGTTGCCTATTACATTTTTAGGATTATGTCGAAGAGTATATCCGTGTATTTACTTTCTCTGTCGAAATTCTCCTAAAAGTAAATTTGGACTTTTATGACTTTGCGATTTTTGGCGACAGAAATTTTTACTAAAGCCGAGATTTTGACCCTCGTAAGATATCCCTGGATTCATTTTTCCTGCTTCTTTCTCCACTGTTCTTATACAGCTGTAGTCATTCACCCAGTCGCGTACTCGTATTCTCTGCTATGGCAAATATTCTACTTCTTTTTTGTTTGCAAGTCAACATGCTATTTGTAATTAATTGTTTTTGCTCGATGGAGCTTGCCTTGGCTCCCGCATCCACATCCACATCCATCCTCCCTTCAGTCCATTCTTTGCCCCACTTCATCAATCGAGCCCTTTCGGCCTGCTTCTGCCTCCTCCTCTGCTCCGTCTTGAAGAGCTGCAGTGCACTGCACGATTTATTGAGAAATCAATTGTTTAACAACAGGCAATGGAAACCACAAGAGTTCTTTGCAAACAAACTTCTCGCCTCGAGCCGTCGCCCATCCTATCGCATCTCCCTCACTCTTTCCCCCTGGCCCCCTCCTTCTTTTCAACTTCCGTTTGCTGATGCTTGGGGGATTGATGGTGATGGGCGAGGGAGTATTTGGAGGGTTCATTGTGTGGGCATTTAATTAAATCGATGACAAAATTACGCCAATTAAAGGCATCCTGTACAAACTGTCTCGTCAGCAGGGAGAATACATAGCATTGTTGCACTGTCAAATTGCAGGTAAAAGTTATCAAAAAGTTGACTCCTGTTTCTATCTCTGTCCAGGGCTGTCCGACACTGAAGACCATCAATTCGTGTCAATTAATTTGCCAGAAACGACATGGCCATGCCTCCCTTTCCAGGTCTCCCCTGCCGTGAGGCGGCACCTGGAATGTCCTTTCTATACAGTTCGTCCTCTAATATAATTAAAAACTTTTGCCAGGTGTTGCAAATTTTCCCAACTGATTTCTATTTCAGAGTTGTCCCTGACTTCCGCATGGAGCAGCGAGAGACAAAAAGAAAGACCCAAGACGAAACCCTGAGAAATTATTAGGGGATTCCTCAGTTCCTCTGGTCCTCCTCAGTTCTGGTCGGCTTTGGCTGCTACTTTTTTCAGAGATGCTTCCCCAGAAAGTAGTTACAAACTTTACGCTTACACTTTTGGCTTTAAACTGGTGATTTCTGCCAGGAGGAAGAGCAAGTTGCCGGGGATGTGCAAAGGCGCTAATGCTTTGGCTTTCTGCTTTGCAGAGATGTGTCTCCAAAGCAAATTTTCTCTGTGTACCTACTGTGTAGGTCCTCGTATGTGTGTGTGTGTGTGGCTATCACTGCCGCTCCTGCTGGTCGCCTATTGTTTACTCTGTTCCAAGGGAGAATCTCTTCTTGATGATGGCAATGACGATGCATATGAAACAATGAGACCTGGTTTATGCATTATGTAAGTTAGATATGTGTCTTTCGATTGTTTGCGTTAAACTCGAGGATTGAAGTTTGTTATCTCCATACATATGTATGTATACGTGCATACATGTGTATGTATGTATATCCGTAGGATTGAGCCGGAGACTCAATATTGTCCGTAAATGTTGATGACCACAATACGGCTGTCCTATTGTTGGAGCTTTTGTCTAGCCAAGGACCGTATGTTGAATATTTAACCACTTCAAATATATTTCGAGAACTTTAGTCCTTCGACTTCCTATTGGAACAAGCCGCTTTTGATCTTTCAGATTATTTAGTGAGCAAGCAGGGATGTAGATTTTTCTGAAATTGAATAGGTTATAGTAGCATGTAATCCACCAAAGAGGTGATAATAGGCATTTTTTAGATCATGAATTCGTATGTAATCCTATGGAATCGTATATAATTGTAAACTATATGTCTATATTAATGGAGTGCCTATATGTACATATGTATATTCATTCATAAACTATGATTGCTTCGACCAGAATGACTATCTTTGCCACAAACCCAGCAAGCGTATCAAGGACAAGGGAACAGAAAGATTGAGCGAGAGCCTCTCGCCAAGGGGGAGAGTCCGCTGACGAGAGTGAAATTTGAATTGACCGCCTTGTTGTTGGTACTAGGACTCTGCTGTACCCATTTTATTCCTCTACCGACCGCAGTGTCTATAGTTTATCCTGCCTAAGTTCGCAAAGTGCAGTAAAAAGTTGCGGAGGCATAAAGACCTGAGACCTCATCCTCGCACAAATTCGGCAGCATTCAGGCCCCACCCTGGCACACAAAAGACAAACTTTGTGTACTGCTGCAACGAAGGGAATACCGAGGCAAAGGCAAAAGTTCCCATCCAAGATGTTGCGCTTGGGGAACAGGCAGCACATGCCCTGTTTTTTGCGGCTGCGGCTTGAATTTGAAATTTTGCAGTTTGTTTTTAGTTGGGCCATTCGCCTTCTCCGCCCCCGTTTTACTGGATATGGTGGGTGGAAAAGCATAGATCACATTCGTTTCGTTGTGAGATCCGCGATGACTTAAACTCTTGTTCAATGCGATGAACGTTATACACGTTATACGTTTAGTTTGATGACTATTGACTTCGAAGAAAGCCATTCTTTTAGTTATATCAATAGGTTAGTAGTGAATATGGAGTGTAGTATGAGTAAAAAGTCATATAAATCGGTTAAGTCCTGGCAGAATGTTAATGTTGATTATATTGGGGTTAATCTTAATATCTTCCATAACTTGATATGCTTGATTATGGCGATCCTTATACTATATCATCATATGTGAGTTTTATACGTTACTCATACATTTGTATATGATCATGATCATATCTTGTGTTAGAGTGTACAACCAAATCTTCATTAAATGTGTGGCATGCTCCTTGGCGCGGAAGATTGTTCTTGTGGCTGATTCTGCGTTGCCAACATGTTGAGTGAGCCTAAATCGTTAAAGTTTTCCACAAATGCACTTTTGGCAAATCCTCCAAGCTCGAAAGGGACTCTTCTCCCTGTCCTGGCCAATTCCATCCCACGAAAATGTACATGAAAGTTTCGCCTTGTATCCAAAAAAGCCGCCAATGCTCGTTGTTCTGCTTGTGCGTTGTTGTTCCTGATCCTTGTTGTTGTGTTCTGCTCTGTTCTGTTCTGTTCTGTTCTGGGTGTCGGCGATGTGTTCTTCAAAAATTTTAATTTAAACTTGCGCCATTTTGAAGGCTTTAAGTGGTTGCCACAGCTCGTTGACAGTTGCTCCTGACTGAGGACAGCAAAGGCTGGCTGCCTGCCTGCCAGTCCTGCCAGTCCTGCCAGTCCTGTCAGTGCTCTCTGGCTGTCTGCTGTCCTTTACCGCTGCTGCTTGTTATTAGTGCTCTTTCCGTCTCTCTCACACACTCTCTTGGCCCCCTCATCCTCAACCTGTTTGTTTATGTGGCCGTGTCTGCTACTGTTTTTGCTGCTGCTGCTGCTATAGTTGTAGTTTCCGTTGTTTTGGAGTTTTTTTTTTCTGTTTGTTTTATTGCAACAACGCGTACACAGGAATACAATTTTGCGCCTGGGTTTCGCGAGGGTTGACGGTATAATGGATAGGGTTTCTAATAAAACCCAATTTAAAAATTTGGAAACCTGTACTTTTGGAGCATGACAGCATAGTTCTCTTCCGACAGATATATTTTAGATCTATAAATCTAAACGTACTACTACAAATTAGAAGTAAAAGTAGACCCTCCTTTACCTTGTACCCTCCAGTTTTTAATGAAACAATACTGAATACAAAAAAATATTTAAATGATATTTAAAAAATATCAGTATCAGTATATATTTGAATTTTGAATCAAGCACTGCAGTATCAACCCACTCATTAAATAGCCAGGCGCATAGCCAGAGATGACTATGCAGTCATCACCATCATCATTCAACCTCACCACTAACCCTAGCTACCCTCTCTCCAGCGATGCCAACCCACCCAAGGCCACCAACCTTCGCCGTTTTTCGCTGTTGCACATTTTTAGCCAGCCTGCAGTCATGTACAAGCTTTGAATATTTATGCAGCAGCAGCCCATGCCACCCGCAACACAGCCAACCCACACCACTCCAAAACCACTCACACTCACACCCGCGCTATGCGGGTCTCTTGCAACAGTTGCTCTTCACTTGTAGCTCTGACACATTTTCAAAAAAGTAGGGTCATCATCAGGTTCTGGCTTAAAACTTGCTGTTTTGAAGGGGTTCGTGGCGTGGCTAGATGGAGCGGCAGTGCCCAGAGCGGAGAGGAGCGTTAGCGAATGGTTGAAGGAAAGTTTACTGCTTTTTTAAGCCACCACGCGTAAGTGCCCTAATTTTTGTACGTATGTATATTGGTGGCAGTGTGCTCCGTTTGACAGTACTCATCCAGGCCCACTGCTCTTTGCGCCAGTGGTTTCTGTCCTTTTGTTTGTTTTTACGCCGCGAGAAATTTTTGAATGCGCTACACTGAAAAAATGTATAGTTAAAGGAAACACACTTATATTTGAATTAATATGTTATTTTTTGTATATATCTAAAACAGTAATTTTTCATCTAAATGCAAAACACTTTAAAATAAATATAATATAATTAACAAGTGGTTTCATATGCTTCATATTTCTATTAAAACTTTAATGTTTTCATATTAATATTACAATTTAAAATAACCATTCGTGGATGAAAATCACTGGCATAAGAATTTAAATCCAAGTGCAAATTTTAGGCTTTTTTTCTATGGTAAGTGGTTTAAGTATTATTGTCTCAAATCCTATTGACGCGTTGGCAGGACCATGCCACCGGTGTGTAAGGCCATAATGAAAACAAAATATAAAAAAATTCCCTATTTTCCCCATTCTAAACCGAAGTGATTTTGCCTTTCTGTTTCTCTGATGGCCGAACTCCCGGCTGCCGCTCTTGGGCCAATCAGTTCTCTTCCTTGCAAGGCGTGGATACATTTAGGTACTTTTCGTTAGCCTAAATTCGCGCGAAACCTCCATATAGTATAGTCCGAAGTTACAAGCCACTTCAGTTGGTGATGATATTCTATTACTAGTCCCACTGGCAGGTAATTTTACAAATATGGAAAAAGCAATGAAATAAAACGAACTCTCTTCTCCTGATATGAAATCATCGTTTTCCTTCTATTCGATTAGCTTGGCACGTTGACATTGTTCGATTGTTCAGAGGTGGCGTCATCGTTGCTCTCCGGCTCGTTCAAACCTGTAGCTGGCGTTGCTAGTGTTCGCGCCTACTGGGCCGAATGATTTGGGTTTTGTGGCAAAGCAAAGGTTCTTTATGTGCCTTATACCAAAAAAAGACGACACTGGACCAAAAAAAAAAAAAAAGGAAAAACTTTTGTGTTTCAGAGATGGCCATTTCCATTTTCAGTTGTTAGTTTATTTTGGTTGTGCAAAATACTTGCTGGTTTTTGAAAAGCGCTCTATTCGCGAATTTGAAACCTGGAAACTTGGATTGCCCTTGGAAACTTAACTGGATTCACTTGTTAGGCTCTTGTGCGGGTTTGGTGGAACAAAATGTAATGCGTTAAATTGACATAAATTGAGTATAGAGCCGTAAAAGTAGCAAGCAGAAGTTGATAAATTGATGTGGCTTAGTAGGGACTAAAGTTTTATTTCAACCTCAAAGCTAAAAATGTCTTTATGAATGAATTAACCTTTTCCGACCCCATAAAGTAATATATTATTGATCAGCATTTTTTATTTCAGACTGTGTATTTCAAAATTTCAAAATGGGCGCCGCCCCTTCCGACCACACAAAGGGCGCATATAATTGGCGTTCACAATTTTAAAGATATAAGAAAGCGGAAAATGCAGAATCATAGAGAAAGCCCATATCTATCAGAGTCCCGAATCGAACTGGCTCGGATCGGATCATTAGTATAGAAAGAATGAAGAAAACCATTTGGAGGCATCGTTTTCTTTCGCTCTCTCTCACATACCAACGCGTCTGCTTTGATTGTTCGTCTACTATTGTGTCGCTTGAATCTCAGAGACTAAAAGAGCCAAATTTTTTGTCCGAGATCCTGTTATATCACTTCAATACAAAAAACGAAAGTCCACAATTGTGAAGATTGAAAAAAGCGAAAATGCAGTATCGTAGAGAATGACCATATCTACCAGAAGGCCGATTCTGGTGCTGATGAAATGATGAAATAAAATTTCAGCAGCTAGCCCTTCAGCGATCAAGTTGCTATTTATTCTCTCTCTCGCTCAGTGTTCAAGAGAACGAAACGGCGTGTTGTTGTGAGAAGTAATGAGAATGTGGATACAGAAGCAGCAAAAATAACATTTTAAATGTAACAAGTGCTAAATATTTTAGAAATTCCACATAAATCATATGTGTACTGTCTGACTGAGTACGGTTTTCATTCATTTGCTTCTACATAGATGTGAAAACACGATAATAATTGTTATTTTGGTACGAGTATCTGAGTACAAAAGCAGCAGCAATAAGCAATTCAAGTTGAACACTCAAAAAAAAAAATGCTCGTTGTGTAAATACTTTTGACCACCTCGGTACATTTAGAGGTGACGAGTTATGGATGTACAAATATAGACTCGGAAAATTCAATAATCGATGCAATGTATGTTTTAAAAGCGAAATAGAGTGATTAAGGCCTGTTTATTTTTAAGTGTCTACCACACTTTCTTCTTAGTGCTAAAAATGGTGAGAAAATGAAAAACCATTTTCAGCCGCCTTAGTTGGGTGTTTAATATTTAGGAGAGAAACTGAAATAGCAACTTACGTACTACATATACATATATCTTGAGCTCATCTATGTAACTACACTGTTTTCTAGACATTGACCTGGAGGCTGCAAGCCATCGACCGTAGGTCACATAACTCACATAACTTATTATTAGTTGGTTTCTGAGTTCTTTATGAACCAAAAGCAATACCAAACCGCTTCTGTAGTCCCTGCACCCTCTGACCCTCCCGCCCAATCCCAAGAACATTTTTGCACGTCAGTGCAACACCAACGAACACGAGAAGAACGAATAAAGTGCGCACCAAAATCTGCACAATTTACATTTCTGGCATTTGTAGTTGTTGTCCCTATAGTACCCATTTCTCTCGCTGAGCTGTCAACGCGGTTTTCACGCTGCTGTCACAATACACATGCAGAAATGAAGGACGATTTGAATACACGGAATACCCTTGCATAGTCGTTGTTATATAAATATATAATGCATGTAGCAATGTAGAAATTCGCCTTGCTAAAAATGATAACTATAACGCTTTTTATCTATCTAAATTACTTACAAAAAAAGCTAAAAGCAAAACGGTGTCCTAATAGCTATCCAATTTTTATTGACTGGCCCACGTGGACAGCCGAACAAGACTTATTCAATTTACTGGCGATGGAGATTAGTCTCGTCATGTATGTACATATTAATACCCTCAGTCAGGGTATAACAATGCACGCAGAATGAGAAAACTAGGGAGACTCAAAAGTTTACTTTCGCCGTGAAGTGACGTCAGTGGTTGAATGACGTACACTTGAGGGATTTTGCGAAACAATGTTTTTAAACCAAATTAAAATACGCAACGCAACGAGCACTTTTACCCGTCATTGCTTTTTTTTTCTTTTGCTGTCTTTAGCTGTCGTCCTCATCCACTCCCTTCATCTTAAGCCAACTTTTCTGCGAGTGTCCTGCGAGTTATAAAGAACTTCCACTCCCCATTCCCATTCCCATACAGATCTTCTTTAGCCCGTCAGAGCGTTGCGAGCACCTTTATGCCCTAAGTTTTATTAATTTAATTAAACTACTTAAAAAAGTTGTATCCCAGCTATCCACGAAGTCCAAACGCTCGGCATGGCCCCCCTTCACTCCGCTCCGCTGACAAGTGAGAAAAGAGGGATGGAATGTACATACACAAGTAAGAATATACAGAAAAGAAAGAACAGTTACCTGGATGCTGGTTTCCTGACATTAAGTGTGTATCTATGCCGAGCGCAACAGAGCAGAATTTCGCTATGCGCTGTTTAGCACCTAACTTGCCTTGGTCATTGCTACATCCCATTGTGGTTGCCCTAGTCTAAGGGGCCATTTGAAAAGTTGTCGGTAGATACTCGACCTGGTCTGTTACCAATGTGGGATGGTGCACATACAGAAAGAATCGGATTGATGGTAAAGAAGGTCCCTATGATTTTTTAACTCAAATGTACATACTATATATGTACATATGTATGTATGTATATCTGAAATGAACTCTTTCGTAGAAAAAGAGATTCCATATGAACATACATATGACATACAGATGTATGAAGAAAAATCAGTTGATATTATTTGTCCAATAATATATTATTTTGAATATGCGATGTATTTATATGTTACACTGCAATTCAATATTTTTTAATTAACTATAAATATACTAATTCATTATTCTACCATGTAAAAATAAAGCCATTGCTTAGTTGTTTTTAGGTATTTTTAGTTATTTACAACTTAACTTTAATATTCTTTACCAAATATTCTTTACAAATTTAATTTTAAAAAGTATATGAATGCTTCCTTAATCTTCGTAAGGTAACTGCTTAGTATTAATACATAGAATATAGATGCATGCCTAGCTCTTTCAGTGTCGCGCATCATGCGGCATCGCCCCTCGGTCGATTCGGCGGGAGGTGGTTAGTACAACTGTTCAATCTCCCCAGCTGCAACCTATGGCATTTATTTAGCTTTGGTCTGGTGTCGACCTTCCTTTGCTGCGTGAAATAGTACCTTGACTGCGTACATTTGATTATTTAGCATTTAGTTTTCCTGTTTTACCTTACTCCTTTTTCATCTTCCTCCCTCTTTCACTTGTCTTTGCATATATATTTCTTTGGGAGTGGGCACGCCATGACTTCAGTTTTCAGTTCACGCTTCTCAGTACTTATGCTCGGATACATTTTAATAGACACTTAGAGTTATAGTTGGGAAGCGATTCCGTCTGGGTTCCTCCCACTTTTCTGTTGTTGTTTTATTTATGTACATACATAAGTGTGTGTGTATGTCGAGGCACATTTTGCTGGTGCTTAGACTTGCACCATGTGTATTTGCAAATAAATTATATGTAGCCGTTGACTTTGTGACCTCTCTTGGAATGCCTTAGGGCAGCTGGGTGGGACCAGGACAAGCTCCTGTTTGGTATGACTAGCCTGGGCATTCCGTCTGTCTGTGGACATATGCTGTTTGTCCGTTTCTCGTTTTCTTTATCACCAAGCGCGTTTTCAAAGTTTTGGTTAGTTTAGGTTTCGAAGCATGATTACTACGGAGACAACCTTCAGTCGTAAATTGTGCGGTGGTAACCCTGGCACATAGAATGAGTTTAAAATTTTTAATTTCAATGGATAGTTAGTGGCTTCATCTTCATTTGTTACACAGTCAATTGATTTGAAGAATGTAGAGAACCAATGAACCATTCTGATCTTGGTATTATTGGCGGTGTTTGGGGAAATCTCCAGACAGTAAAATCATCGGGCCTCAAAACATCTCGAGTCATTGCGTAGATCTTTCAATGTTCGGTCTAATGCTTTCAATGTTCGTTTATGTCCCATTGTGCATTTGTATCAGATTACTATTTTCGATGCTGATTAAACTTTGGTCATTGCGGATTGTTTTGCAATATTACATGTTTGTTCTTCAATAGTTTAAAGATTTAACGGCAATTTTAATGCTGAATGAGTCGTACGGCATCCCATTCCAGAAGAATCTCCCACAAACAGTTGCTAATTCTAGTGTCAAGAGAAATGTCTTACCAGTTCCACCAGGCGCATCAGGAAATATAAACCACCATTTCCATCATCAATGGCCGTCATCAATGTATCTTAAACTTCCTTTTGTTGGTGATTCAACAGCGGTACGTTCTTTTGAACTATTAAATCTTATTTCTGGTGATCATATTCAGTTTCCGTTCAAATTCTAGATTAAATGCGTTATTCATTTCACGATTTGGCGATTTCATTCCTAACCTGACTGATAAATTACTGCACATCAAGATCAAATCCCGATTACGTATCTCCTCATTCATTTGAAGGTCGGGATTTCTTGAACTGACACGAATTTTATGTAAAATTTCTTCTGACTTATAATCCTGTATTTGTGCCACAAGTTAGATGGGTTCGATGGAAAGCATTTCGAAATGATGATAGCAAATAATGTGCAGCCAGTTTTCTGACTTGGAGATGCAGAAAATTACTTTAACGATTGTCGTTTCCCAATGGGTATCGTTTTCTAGTAAATTTAGTGACTGAAATTACGTTAACCCACGCACATTTACCAGCAACAACCACAAATATGTGGTCGCTTCATGATTCTTTGGATGAACTGTATACAAACCGCATCTTTGATGAAGCATTCCAAGTATAATAACGTGCCATTTCCGAGTCAGGCAAAGTTCGCGCAAACGGATGGCTTCGGCAGATCTCAAAAGAAACTGGTCAATGTTGTCGCTGGAGGTGTTTGAGCACGTTGAACAAAATTCGAAGCCGTGAAATATACATCTTGACCTTTCTCCAGATGCACCGTCAAATGCACAACAGTAGCATGACGTTTATGAATATGGAATGCGAATATACGCCAAATCGCTTCATTGCAGTTCACATACCGACCAACAGTCTTTCATCGTTGGCCAAATGGCGTTAACAATAAATTAACTGCTAGATGCTAGATTGCTGGATTGTTTTTTAACTGATAAATTCCATTTGCAATTTTCCTTTTTGCGTGATAAAAAGTATCCGATTTCGTTTTCCTGGCTCTAAGCTAACCGCATCACCCATTTTCAGCCAAATCAGTTCAGCCGTTCTTGAGTTATAAATAGTGTAACACACACGACTTTCTTTTAAATATACTATATATGTAGATTAATTGTATGCCCACTACTCATTATATTTACATACATAAGGGGAGATAAAAACGAGGAAGAACGTACGGAGTCGCTGTTGCCGCGACTCTACTTTTATACCCGTACTCAGTCAGCACAAATGTGGAATTTTCAAATGTTTTATCAGTTTTTAAATTTTACATTTTTTTGCTACATCAGTCATCTACATCTACTTCATCTACATAACTTCTCACAACAACACACGTACACTGCACGAGGTAGCTTGTGTGAGCGTGAATGTGCGTGTGTGAGAGAATCTGTGCGACAATCATCCCCCATAAACGACGACTGCTGCAAGGGGGTGGGGAAGCTGGCAGCTGAAAATTCATTTGATCATTGTGGCTACAATAATGATCCTATCTGAACCAAATCTGGAATCTGGTAGATATGGTCATTTCCTACGATACTGCATTTTTAGTTTTTTTCTATTTTCAAAATTGTGGATTTTCGTTTTTTTTTTGTGTGGGCGGAAGGGGCGGGGCGAAATTTTGAAATACACTTGTTCAGGTTCGGTATCACAGGAGTCTGGGCAAAAATTTGATTGCTCTAGCTCTTATAGTCTCTGAGATCCAGGCGTTCATATTTACGAAAAACCAAAATTACTCGATTTTGTGTGAGTGCGAAAGAGAGGGAGCGAAGTTTTTTCGTATGTTTTTCTCTATAGTGGCTATATTAATGATCCGATCCGATTCAGATTTGGGCCCCTGATAGATATAGGCTGTCTCTATGAATCTGCATTTTTAGTTTTTTGTTATTTTCAAAATTGTGGCCGCCACAGATGTGCGCCCTTTGTAGGGGCGGAAGTGGGCGGGGCGAAATTTTTGAAACACTTTCTAGAGTGAGATATCACATCAGACTGGATACAAAGTTTGGTTGCTCTAGCTCTTATAGCCTTCGAGCAATGGGCGACAAACAAGACGGACAGACAGACAGACGGACAGACAGGGCTATATCGACTCGGCTATTGATGCTGATCAAGAAATATATATACTTTGTAGGGTCGGAAATTATTCCGATTATTTACACACATCCACTTTTACCACAAATACAATACACCCTTTTACTCTTCGAGTACTGGTATAAAAACATGTTGATTGCCTTTTTATTGCTGGAACGGAATTATCCAATATAATGTCCTTTCTTTGTGCATTGCTGTCCTACAGCTCCACAGCGCACACAAATAATACATTTTTACTTGATTTAACACAACTGTTTAGCTTGTGAGCTTTTCAGATAAACACACGAACAATAGCGAAGGGTGCGGGTTTACTGCCGACAGAGTTTCATACATACATACATACAGAGGTGGTCAAAAGTATTTACACAACAAGCTTTTTTTTTTAAGTTCAACTTTGATTGCTTATTGCTGCTGTTGTTGTACTCAGATACCAAAATTACAGTTATTGTCGTGTTTGTACATCTATGCAGAACTAAATGAAAAATAATCAAAGAAATAACTGTTCATTTGCCAAAAATATACGCATTTGAACTGATGCTTACCAGTTGTCAAAAGTATTTACACACATTTTTTAGCGTCAAAATTATTTACACACAGCTTTTTCTATTGATTTTTGAGTTTTGTATTGAATTCGTCCGTCCGTCTGTCTGTCCGTCTGTCTGTCCGCTTGTCCGTCCGTCTTGTTTGTCGCCAATTGCTCGGAGGCTATTAGAGCTAGAGCAACCAAATTTTATTTCCAGACTGATTTGTTCTCTCACTCCTAGAAAAGTGTTTACAAATTTCGCCCCGCCCACTTTCGCCTCGACAAAGGGCGCACATCTGTGGCGTCTACAATTTTGAGGATAGCAGAAAACTAAAAATGCAGAATCAAAGAGAAAGACTATATCTAGGAGATAGGAGCCAGAATCTGAATTGGATCGGATCATTAGTATAGCCACAATAGAGAAAACAATTTCGAGTAAGACCAATCCCTCTCTTTCGCACTCACACAAAAACGAGTCGATTTGGTTTTTCGTACAATTGAACGCCTGGATCTCAGAGACTATATGAGCTAGAGCAACCAAACTTTCTGTCTAGACTCCTGTGATACCAAACCAAGACAAGTGTATTTCAAAATTTCAAAATTTTTTTGAGGGTTGATACTGCTGCTGATTCTCTCACACTCACACTCTGTGACGGTTAACCCACTGTGTGTTAACCCAAGATGTTATTCATAGCTTTTAGACGGCACGCTAATTGTTATTCCGGCTGCTGGCTCGTCGGCTACGAGTGTGGTGTTCTTTCCAAAGCTAATGCCTACTCTATTATTACCTTAAATTTCTAACGCGTGCACAACAAAAAAAACCATACGGAAAAGCACAACACCTAAAACAGAAGACAATAACTACACTTGGGGAAAAGGACAACATTCCTCTGATGTCTTTGAGGAACACTTCCCCCACCCTTCCTTGATCTTGTTTGTGCATGTAACTGAATTTCATTACAAGACCCCTTATGTTTGCGGGGCCTACAGGGGCATTCTGCTGGAGATCAAACCATTCACTTTCTACTCACACATTATAATAATTTATTATTTACTAAAACACTAACAGTTCAATCTTCATTCCATTAACTATTCCCATTATGTTTTCCCCTAGGTTATAAAATATAAATTAATTATAATTAAATAAAAATATTTAGACTTAAATAAATAGAGAACGAGAAAGAACGTACGGAGTCGCTTCGAACGCGACTCTACTTTTATACCCGTACTCAGTCAGTACACATGTGATTTATGTGGGAATTTTAAAATGTTTTATCAGTTTTACATTTTACATTTTTGCTACATCTGTCATCGACATCTACATCTACATCATCTACATCAGTTCTCACAACAACACACGTACACTGCACGAGGCAGCATGTTTGAGCGTGAGTGTGCGTGTGAGAGAAGCTGCAGCAACAATTAACCCAAATAATTGACTTACGCCGCAAAGGAGGGGGATTGCTGCTGAAAATTCATTTCATCATTGTGGCTATAATAATGATCCGATCTGGACCAAATTCGGGAATCTGGTAGTTATGATCCTTCCCTACCATACTGCATTTCGTTTTTCTCTATCTTCAAAATTGTGGATTTTCATCTTTTGTGGGGGCGGAAGGGGGCGGGGCGAAATTTTGAAATACACTTGTTCAGGTTCGGTATCACAGGAGTCTGGGAAAAAATTTGGTTGCTCTAGCTCTTATAGTCTCTGAGATCCAGGCGTTCATTTTTACGAAAAACCAAATCGACTCGAATTTGTGTGAGTGCGAAAGAGATGGAGCGAAGTTTTTGCGTATATTTGCCTCTATTGTGGCTATATTAATGATCCGATCCGATTCAGATTTGGGCCCCTGATAGATATGGGCTGTCTCTATGACTCTGCATTTTTTAGTTTTTGTTATTTTCAAAATTGTGGCCGCCACAGATGTGCGCCCTTTGTGGGGGCGGAAGTGGGCGGGGCGAAATTTTGAAACACTTTTCTAGGAGTGAGATATCACATCAGACTGGATAAAAGTTTGGTTGCTCTAGCTCTTATAGCCTTCGAGCAATGGGCGACAAACAAGACGGACAGACAGCAATTAGCACAAATACAATATACCCTTTTACTCTTCGAGTACGGGTATAAAAATGTATTAAAGGTAAAGATATTAAATGTAGAAAAATAGCCAGAAAACCAAATGGGCATGAGCCATTGGCATCAGAAAGAGATAGGACGTTACCTACCTACCTACCTTGCGGAGACAAGGATAATCAGAAAAAAAACTGATTATTTGCATATGCAAACTATTTTTGAATACTGTAGAAATTCCGAAACGATTTTTGGTGAATGTAGGATGCCTTTACTTAGGCTTGAGACGCGGGAATTAGCGGTACAGACCAGAGCTGTGGGCGGCGATAAAGGACGATCAAAAATAAACCGTGCGAAACGAAGTTCAATTTACGACTGCTTTATTCCCACGCATAGCTTTGTCGGCTATGCTGCGGGCGTGTAGTAACATGTTGCTTGGATGATAGAGTGGCGGGACTTCGTGCCGTAACCTTACGAACTACATTACATTGCGTATAACTTCATTACTTTCTACTTATTGACTATTATTTGCTATATATCTAACGACAAATACCCTTTAATGCTTATTTGGGTGTGTGACCGCGACATATTGTCATGTTTCTTTCTGGCTCTCTGTTGAGCTTTGGCCACCAATGCACAAATTGTGGACGCCACTAAAATTAAACAATGATTTAAAAATTACAATAAGACCTCCATCGACGAAGCGCTTCCGAGTTCGTCACTGTAAATCATAACTAAACAAAAAATATAAAGAAACACACAATTTGCACCACACAAAAAAAATGTACCGGTGCAATCGGTTTGGTGTTTTTATAATTTCTTTTTCTTTCTCCACCTCTCCTTTCCCCCTCGGCGAACTACCATCTTGCCGTGATGAGGGGGCTTAGTAAGCGTAAGGACCCCGAGAGCTATACCGGCGGCAGATCATGCTGCCAGAAGGGCCACGCAAGCCGGGCAGGTCAGGGCGAGCGCCGAAGCCAAGAGTAGTTTCACCCTGGCGGTAGGGCTAAAACGCATCGTTCAATGGGAATGTCCGTTAACGAATTAACAGTTACGGTGCAGGGAGTCGGAGACCCAGTACCGGCGGTGATTGGGGGTGCGAGCGCAGGCCCCCCGGCGTCGATATTCTGCGACTGCAGGAACCCCGAGTTGGCAGTGGAGAGCTTTTGGCTGCCAGCTCGTGTAATGCCACAAGCGATAGGAGGATCCGCAGGTAGAAGGGGACGATCGAGGATCTGGAACCGGGAACCAGCGACGGAAGCTTCGTCTTCACTGGCCCCTCAGTGTCGGAGGCAGAGTTGGCCAAGGCCTTCTCTCGCCTTGGACATAGCGAGGGAGCTGCCGAGGGCGGAGCCGCAAGTCACGGTTTCCCACCATCCAGGTCGACTCGAGTCCACTACCTGGGACGGAGGATGAGGCTCAAACCCGACGCAAACGGCTTTCGGGATACAGGGCATCGGTGAAATACCTTCGTGGTATGAGCCAAAGGCCCCGAAACGCTGACCGCGAGGGAAAGGAGCCTTAGGAAGAAGCACGAGCAGAACGTGCGGAGGTACGAGCGGCTGAACGGAGTCGCTCCTGCCAACGGAGACCAGTCCCCCCAAGCGTACACGCGACGCACAGTGGGGTGAGAGACCCCAAAATTGACGATTAATTCAACCGTCTAAAAAATTGGACCATGTTATAATTTTGTATTATGTATTTGATCAATAAAAGTAGAATTCATTAACTTTTGAGTATTCCGTAGAGTATTTTTTATTTTTACATTATTTTATTTAAGTCAATTTTCCTAATATTCGGTTTTTTTACAGAATAAATAGCAATTTCATAAATTCTAACGCTGAAATTTTTCCTTTATCAATTATGTACCCCTGGAGACTATATTCATGAAGAATAATAAGAATCGGTTTACTATATTATATATCTGCCATAGAAACAACACGCTAAAAATGCATGAAAGTTTTTTTTTCTTTAAAATAAAAAAACGGGTCATATACATGTATAATTAAAAGTTTATTAATATTAACAAATTTTATAAATAAATAAATTTAAATAATACATATATACATTAATCAGACTCGATATCATTTTCGCTTTCTTTCATCTATTCTTTCATCTATTTCAGACGCTTTAAAAGGGACAAAGCTTCTTTTTGGAAATGTGTGATTTTTTTTATTGGATTATTATTATTATTGGATCTGAGCAAAAAAAGAAAGAAAAGTTCCTTTCGGCAGCGCTTTTGACATTCTTGAATTAAAAGAAATCTTTGACTTTAGCCAATCCGTATAGGTATTTACAAATCGACTGTGTGTCCGACTTGATCTTGTCCATCGAGACTTAAACCCACGGATGAAATCATTCATTTCGCGCTCGAATTCCGCTAAATCATCATCTGAAAGCTTAACAATATTCCTCACGTGTTCAGATAAGAAAGATAACTTGTCCGTATAATTTGTTTTGGCCGCTGTCTTTCATTATATGCATGTTCATTTGCATGTTCTTAAATGTTGAAACAGAGATTCACTATATAGTTATTATATACCGGTTACAAACAAACACCCTAGCTAAAGACCAGAAACACAATTAAAAGCGGTCTGTTTATTACTCATTGAAGAGACACATATATTTTATATAATTACACAGTAAGACAATCACAATAACACGTTCACAGTTAATAAGAGTAATCTAGTACATACGCTGTACTTCGCTTTCCATTTCTTCGTAAACTATATTTAATAATACAGCTGCGCTTAAAGTTGATCTTTCACTAATTAATTGCAATTGACAGACAGCTTACAGCTGACCAAAACAGCTCACCGAAACAGGTGACCAACACTCATAAAAACAACTCTGTTTTGAGATTAACCGCCCAACTTTGAATTCAAATAACTCTCTTGGGGCAAAACGGGGCACAAAACAACTTGGTGGACACTTAAGTTGATATGTGACACATAAATTAAAAAGAATGGCTACATTTGGTTACGTTTGAAGCAACTTTTGGCTATTTAAAGATCAAAATACCTCTAATTTTACAGGTACTTTTTATTAAAATTGTTTCCCAATATTTACTAAAATTTTCGATTCAAACAAATTTACGAAAATTGTTAAGGATTCAAATTTATTGTTTCCATTTTTCAAAAAATAAATTTTATTTTTATTTTTTGCGTGAACTTCGTTATCAACAGTGACAAAAATATCAATTTTTCGTATTTCGAAAAACGAAAACACAAAGTTTTAACTTTGACGTCACATTACAGGGTATCTATTAGACATAGGGCCATAAATTTTTCACTCCCCAATGCAGAATTTTTATATACTTTCACTTCATATTAATTTGATTCCGCAACTCCAAAATTTGTATTTTGAATTAATCGTCACTTTTGGGGTCTCTCACCCCAGTGTGCGACGGTGGCAGAGGACCCCAAGCCATCGTCTTCACCGTCAGCAGCAGCTGGCACGAAGACGATGTTGGACCAACCCTCATCGTCATCGTCTGCGAACTCGCGAGGGAGAAAGGAGAAGAAGGTATCCGGGAAGCAGAGGGAGAAGACCACACCTCAACCGCAGAACACGGCAAGCGCCAAGGTACCACCAACGCCCTCTGTACAGAAGGCAACGGTGGAACCGACTGGTCGAAGCCAGGTTCAAGCGGCAGAGAACGGATGACTCCGTAAGAGCCTCCGAGCCGAAGAAGGCGAAACCAGAGGACATCCTGGCAAGCCTAGGAGCACCGCCTGAGCTACAGACGGTGCAATCGACCGAAGCCACCAGGAAGGGAAAATATCGGACGCAAATTGGCTGAAGGCGGAATCGGAGATCCTGACCGCCATGAAGGATGCCATTGTTCGCGCAGACAACCCAAGAGCGCTGGACCGTTAAAGGGAGGGTTCGGGGACTGAACGGTCGCGGATACCGCCTTCTCACGCCACACCCCGTGGGTAAGCCAAGAACCTGTATCGTGGTAAGAAGCGAGCTTAATGTTCTGTTTTCTTGCAGGTACAGCACTCCGGACCTAACGGTGGCACTATGTGAGGAAGGACGGGAAAAACCTATACCTAGCCTCGGCATACCTGCCGTACGAGGAAAGGACCCGCCCTCGGGGATGTCAGGCCCTAATCCACCAAGCGCGGAAAGAGGGTCTCGACATCGTCTAGGTTGCGATGCGAATGCCCACCACTCCCTTTGGGGAAGCACGGGCACAAATTCCAGAGGAGAGTCGCTGCTCGAGTACATTCTGTCCACAAATCTTGTTGTGTGCAACCGGGGAGACCACCCCACCTTCCGCAACAAGAACCGTGCAGAGGTTATTGATATAACACTTGCCTCGGACAGTGACTCCCCTAACCATTGATGATTGGCATGTGTCCGGTGAGTGCTCCTTCTCGGACCACTACAGGATAGTGTTCAGCATCAAGTGGAACAGAGAAAGGCCCAAGGCCTACCGCAATCCCAAGCGGACGGACTGGAGCCGCTTCTCCGCAATCGTAAAGAAGGCACTACCCTCCCCACCGGAAGGGAACATCCTTCAAACGGAAGCACTAGAGGAAGCGGCTCAGAATGTCACTAAAAAGCCCTACAGGGGCCTTCCTTGAATCTTGCCCGATCAGCCGACCTCCAAAGTCTACTCGCAACCCGTGGTGGACGCGGGAGCTGAGCGAAGTCAGGAGGGAGTCAAGGAGGCTCTTCAACAGGGCAAAAGTGGCAAACACACAGGAAAGCTGGGACGAATATCGTCGCAGCTTTAACACCTACAGGAACACCTGTAGGAAGGCGAAAAGGGAATCTTGGGCTGCCTTCTGCGATGCCATAGATGGTACCACCGAGGCTTCAAGGCTTCGACGGGTGCTATCAAAGGCGCCAACCACACCTGGACTGCTCCGCAACCAGGATGGTGTCTTTGCAGAAAACAGTCAGGAATCCCTAGAGCTCCTCATGAGCACCACTTCCCGGGATGCTCAGATGTCACCGGTGACGAATCAACGACATCAACGACACTGAGCCATACCGGGGAGAGGACACTGAGGATCTCATACGTGACATTATGGCACCAGATAAGATTATCTGGGCCATTAAATCCTTCGGTCCCTACAAGTCACCGGGGCCGGATGATGTACGACCAGCCATGTTGCAGGCAGCCTGCCTGCCCCTGCTACCATGGCTAAAGAAAATCTTCGAAGGATGTCTCCGAATTGGGTACGTTCCCCAAGCATGGAGAGAGGTGAGAGTGGTCTTCATCCCCAAAGCCGGGAAGATTAGCCACATCTCCCCAAGGACTACAGACCAATCAGTCTATCCTCATTTTTGTTGAAAACGATGGAAAGGCTGATCGATCTACACATAAGGACCAAACTCGACAGACAAGTGTTCAGCGGAGCTCAGCACGCCTACCTCAAAAGGTAGATCAGTTGAGACCGCACTACACGAGGTTGTGGGGGTATCGAAAAGACTCTCAGCCATAAGGAATATGCTTTGGCGGCCTTCCTAGACATAGAGGAGCCTTCAGCAACGTCAGGATCGAGTCAATAACGGCCGCACTGACCAAGATTGGCACACACCCGACGGTAACCTTATGGCTGGACAGCGTTCTCAGGAGCAGAACGATCAGCGCTGGTCTCGGCACCTCCTCTTCAAGGAAGACGGTCACACGAGGTACTCCGCAGGGGGGTTATATCCCTCTCTGTGCAACTTAGTCCTCAACGACCTTCCTCTTCAGTTGGGGAAGAGCGGATACAAGGTTGTGGCCTATGCGGATGATCTAGTGATACTGGTAACGGGTAAGTTCTACCTACAATCAGTGATCTTCTGGAATCTGCATTGGGAACGACCGCGAGCTGGGCACACCAAAACGGTCTGGGGTTAACCCCAAAAAGATAGAACTGGTGTTGTTCTCACGAAAATACAAGATACCAAACTTCAAACTACCAGAAATTGGTGGAACGACGCTTGAGTTATCGAAAAAGCCAAGTATCTTGGTGTCATCCTGAACTCAAACTCTCTTGGAAGAGAAACACGGAGGAAAGGAAGAAAAAGGCAATGGCTGCTTTCTACATCTGTAGGAAGACCTTTGGACGGACATGGGGCTTACAACCGCACATCATCCATTGGATGTACACAGCGGTAATAAGACCCATTCTGACATACGGAAGCTTGGTGTGGTGGGAAGCGGCCAACACCAAATCCCACCTCGAGAACCTCCGGAAAGTTCAGCGGACGGCATGCCTTGGAGTCACTGGATCCCTCAGATCCACCCCACAGGCTGCTCTGGACACCATGCTAAACCTGGAGCCCATAGACCTCCACCTTAAGTGCAAGGCTGAGACAAGTGCCGCGAGGCTTTTTCAGTCGCGCGGTTCTTCAAGCCATTGCCTTATGGCACGCCACAATACTTCGTAAGGAGGAAAGTGGAACGGGCGAAGTTTTCATGGAAGAGGAACTTTAAAGGACACATACCGGAAACAGAGGAATGGACGCGTAACGCTGCTCTTGGGCAGAACGTGCTCTCCATCTTCACTGACGGGTCAAAAAGACAGTCGAAGGGACAGGAGCTGGAATCTTCTCTGAAGAACTAGCAACCAACATATCCCTAAGACTACCAGACTGGTGCAGTGTATTTCAGGCGGAGATATACGCAGTATGGCAAGCGGCAAAGTTGATATACACCTTGGAGATACCTCAGAGGAACATAGCAATCTGTGTTGGCAGCCAAGCTGCTATCAAAAGCCCTGGTTTCCTGTAAAATCACGAGCAGACTCGTACGTGACACAGTGGACGCGCTAAACCAGATCGGGCGCACTCAATCACACTCACGTGGGTCCCGGGTCACACCGACATCGCGGGCAACGAGAGTGCGGACGAGTGTGCCAGAAATGGATCGGCCAAGCCACTGGCGGACGCAGTCAGCGATATACGGAGCCCGCTGCGAGACATCATCTCGTTGATGATGGGTCGAGCTAGAACGAGATCAGACAGACGGTGGAACGCAAACCCAACTGTGAGATCTCTCGCTCGCTCTGGCCCCATTATGACCCTAAACGCACTAAGACTCTCCTAGGTTTCAGGAAGAGTCAGGTGCGAACACTGACAGGGAGTTATAACGGGGCACTGTGTCATCGGCCACATGGCCACTAGGTACAGATTGCCCCATCATGACTTCTGCCGCAGCTGCAGGGACGAGGAGGAAATAGAGAGCATCCAGCATCTTCTCTGTGGCTGTCCTGCACTCATGGAAAGGCGTCAACGATTACTCGGCAGCGCCTTTCACTTAGTCGGATAGCCTGGCAAACGTGCCTTTGGAGAGGCTGATGCTCTTTGTTGAGGCCTCGGGATGGTTCACGAAATCTCCCTAGGCGCCGGACAATGGGCAATTTTTGCCTCCGAGTGACCTCGACTTAGGTGGAGCAGCCCTATAAATCTAACCTAACCTAACCTTCTCCACCTCTCCTTTACACCGTCATGTCTCGCTCTTCTTTTTTTTTCCTGATCACCGGTACTTTTGGATTTGAATTACCGGTGTTTCAATGCTCGGCCTCAGCAGCGGAGGCAGAGAGAAGCAGAGAGAGATATATGTACATAGATAGAAAGAATAAAGAATAGGGGAACAACGGGGATAGAGCGATACTACTACATTCGGAGGGTATTCGATATGGTCACATATTGATATGGCCCACAAAAATGTTCCGGCAACTTTATCACCGAGTTATTTTATCTATCTATGTATGTATATGTTTTATATTAGAGGTTTTTTTTTCACGTCTCCCTCTTCCCGTCCCGCACGGTAACGACGCCGCGGTTCGCGTTGAAGAGGCTGCTGTCTGCCGGGTACTGTTTTGTCCCTCTTCTGCTGATCGCTGTTCAGTCCCAAGCGAGGCCCAAAGCTCCGGCGAATTCGCTGTTCCAGCTGGGTCGATGTGGCTGACGAGCCTCCTCCAAGCATAAGCCTACCCATGGTGAAATTGTACAAGGTGATCCCATCCGTAAGCTCAGGGGTTTATTTTACGCACGCACTATTGAGAGAGCTTTGACGCCATGTCTGATAAGAGGCAAGACAGAGAAAGATATACAGAAGTTGTTTTGTTTAGTTTTCTGTACTCTTCGCTCCCTTGTTATACGCAGCCAAATAAGCCCGAAAAGAGTTTGCCCTCTGGGATGGGATCACCTTGTATAATTTCATCATGAGCCTACCTACATACATACATATGCATATATATATTTTTTTTTTTCTCGCTTGCTAACTGCTGCTAGCTATCGCCTTTCTTACCCGAACGGCTGGTGGCGAATTTGTTGTCCAGTTATCCGCTGGTGCGGTATAGTGACTCCAAGCAGTACACGGGTATTATAAATTTTTATTTTTAGGTAGGTATACCCTGGCACTCAACAAGAAAGCTTTACTCAATTTCTCCACTCACAAAAAATGATACCGCCCCCAGACAACGATGGGAAATAACATGATGGCGTCCTGATGCCCTCTATTTAATGGCTATTTGCTATCTTCGAAATTCGCCTTCGAACCCGCTCTCATTTTGCTGCTCTAGTTGACCTGTCTAAGCAGTCTCCATGCATTCTCCTCTGAACTGTTTCCAAAGCTTCGACAGGCAGTGCCTAATTTTCGGCGGAACAGCTACAAACCTCACCTTACAACTCACACTCACGCTCGCAGACTCTGCCTCGTTTAGTCTACGTGTGTTTTTGTGAGAACTGATTTAGATGTAGATGACAGATGCATCAAACAAATGTAAAATGTAAAATGTAAAAACTGATAAAACATTTGAAGATTCCACATAAGTCACATGTCTACTGACTGAGTACGGGTATAAAAGTAGAGTCGCGTTCACAGCGACTCCGTACGTTTTTTCTCGTTTTCCTTGTAGGAGTGAGATATCACATCAGTCTGGAAACAAGAGTGGGTTTCACTAATTAATTTAACTAATTTAATTCCTTGATCTTGACCAGCCAATCTCTACTCTGTCTCAGAGGCATCCCCAAAACAAGAGCACGTTGAAATTGCAGTTTTCATGGAATAAAGTATGAGTGAGAGACGGAAATCGCTAGATCTGGGCAGGGGTCTGGATGCCCCCTGTTCTATATAGATTCTTTCCAAGAGATTAGTAGGGAAACATGCATAAAGTGTTTTGTGGTTGCCCGGTCATGCAAGAGGTCGAAGGATGGATGTCGCGGTGCTGGCATTTTTAGCTCCCAGTCTCAGACTTTATCATGGCCCAGTCATTGCCCTGATCCTGAGCTGCTCTTCCCCCAAAGCCATGTCCTGCTGGTAGCCGCAAAAAGCAATCTACACGTGTTTTCAAATTAATTGTTATAAAGGCCTTTGTTGACGTCGTTTTTTTTGTTCGTCCGCTCGGTTTGTGTGTGTTAGAAAGGACAACCCGACTACCGTTTGAATATTTGATGAGGGCGTTGCGAAAGCATGAAACACCGTGAATTTTGTGTTTTTGTTTTTACCTCTGTTGTAGTTATATATCTAACGCCTAAAATTATACAACAGTTCCCTCCAAAAATGGTGGGGACCAGCCGACCCCGGCGACTTTTGTGCTCCGCATTTTTTACCTTATTAAAAAGCTTGGCTGACCGCAAAAACCCTGGCGAACCTGTTTGACAATTGTAAACAATAAAGCCGTGCCGGACGGGGAATGGGCTGTGCAGGAGAAGTGCCATATAACATTTTAGCAACCCGCAAAACAACTCAATGTCCAGAGCCGGTATGGGCATATATGCATAGTACGAATATAAATTTTGATAATTAAGTTTTAGTTCACTTCGAGACCGGATCACCGGAATTATTAAAATGAGCTAAAGACAAGCTAAGCATACATATAAATAAGCTCTGCTCTGATTTAAATGGTTAAATTAAAGAAAATTTAAACCCAGTTAATCAGACTAAAATGTTGAAGGCCAATGATCAAGCTTTTGTGGAAACTGATGCAAACAATAAAGTTGTGTTAGTCTTCTCACAAGAAGCATTCTCAAATTACAATTTGCTGTAAATAGCCTTAAAGAAATGTTTTGAAATAAAGTCTTGTTCGTAGGGCAGTCTGATATAGGGAATGTAACTTTAAGACCATAGTCCTTGACTACAGAATCCCTCAAAAAGCTGAACTGCTTCTCAGCTTTTTGATTATTTGGCGGCTGTGGGAATTTTAAATTGGAAACGCAGTAACCCTCTTTACTCTTGTGCGGCCAATGGCGTTTAGACGGTTCCGTCAGGCAGCTTTGTTAGTCCCCATTCGAGAGAGCTCCATGCCCGTGGAGAACCTTCTAACATGCGGTTTGTTTGGTTTTGCGGAATGGCAGCTTTTTTGATTTTCGGGGCCAATGCGTTATAATTATACCCGTACTCGAAGAGTAAAAGGGTATATTGTATTTGTGGTAAAAGTGGATGTGTGTAACATAGAGAAGAAGTAATTTCCGACCCTATAAAGTATATATATTCTTGATCAGCATCAATAGCCGAGTCGATATACCCCTGTCTGTCCGTCCGTCTGTCCGTCTGTCCGTCCGTCCGTCTTGTTCGTCGCCCATTGCTCGAAGGCTAAAGAGATAGAGCAACCAAATTTTTTTCTATTTTGATGTTATATCTCACTCCTAGAAAAATGTTTCAAAATTTCGCCCCGCCCACTTCCGCCACCACAAAGGGCGCACATCTCTGGAGTCCACAATTTTGAAGATAGCAGAAAACGAAAATGCAGAATCATAGAGAAAAGACCATATCTATCAGGGGCCCAAATCTGAATCGGATCGGATCATTAATATAGCCACAATAGACAAAAACATACGCAAAAACTTCGTTCCCTCCCTTTCGCACTCACACAAAATCGAGTCGTTTTGTTTTTTGTATTTTGTGTAGTCTGGATCTCAGAGACTATAAGAGCTAGAGCAACCAAACTTTTGGCAAAGACTCCTGTGATACCAAACCAGAACAAGTGTATTTCGAAAATTTCGCCCCGCCCCCTTCCGCCCATACAAAAGACAAAAATCCACAATTTTGAAGATAGAAAAAATGCAGTTTTGTAGAGAATGACCATATCTACCAGATTCCCGAATTTTGGTTCAGATCGGATCATTATTGTAGCCACAATGATCAATTGAATTTTCTGCTGCGAGCTTCCCCCTTCGCCTTGCGGCGTAAGTCATTTATGGGGATGATTTTCGCTAATGATTCTTTCGCTCGCACACTTACGCTCAAACATGCTGCCTCGTGCAGTGTACGTGTGTTGTTGTGAGAAGTGAGGTAGATGAAGTAGATGACTGATGCAGCAAACAAATGTAAGATGTAAAACTTATAAAAATTGGAAAATTCCACATAAATCACATGTGTGCTGACTGAGTACGGGTATAAAAGTAGAGTCGCGGCAACAGCGACTCCGTACGTTCTTTCTCGTTTTCAACTCTATACTTTGTCGTTGCTACTATTTCTGGTTTGGTTGCATGGCTTAAATTTAAAATGTATCTACACACATCGGTGGTTGGTCAGAGAGAACGAGCCCTGGGGGGTGAACAATAAATTAACAATCGGCTGGCCTGTGCTCCATCTCAATACTCCGTTCTGACCTCCCCTGCGTTGCCCGCTATTATTGGCTCGTAAATTAGTATGCAAGTCAAATAAATTAATTCTTTTTTGCAATATTTGCATAAACAATTTCGCATAATATGCGCAATCTTCGAGTGAGAGAGAGCAAAATGTACATTCGCAGAGGGTGGATTAATGAGTGTTGCATGGAATAAATGTGCATTCGGATAAAACTTAGCTACAAATGTTCTATAATCAGTTTTTATTTTAGCTTGATCAACTGATCAACAAACAGCTCAAACAGATATTGGCTTGACCACTGTAGTGAATAGCTTTCACTCGAATTAAAGAAACTTTTTTCCTCGTTTCGATGATCAAAACTTGTACAATAAAACACGAAACATTATAGACAAACTATTTTATGGAAAAAATTTAAAACAAGTTAGTGCGCAGATGAATATTTGTAAGGAAGCTTCATTATTTAAATTGATTCATCTACTCCACACAATATATGAAACTCCTCGATCCACCGTCTGGCATGCTGCAGTACACGCTTCCTGTTTGTTTGCCTTGCTTTTGCCTTGATGCCTGACTAGACATTTTACCTATTCAGAATGGACCTCAGGCTGGGAGGAAGATCACACACGGCCTATGCATAAACAACAGCAACAACAACAAGGGGCGTGCCACATGGCTGGGCAATGACCAAGAGCTATGTTCCAAAGGCGACCAGCCCTGATCCTGGTCCATGCCCTCCTTTCAACCAGTGTCTGGCCTTTGCATTTGGCATATTTTTAATATGTAAATGTAATTTCTCCAATGAACTGGTTGCATGACGAGGCTTGCGTCCTTTTTATATCAGAGTCTGGATGTCCGTACATTCCGTCTGTCCCTGCATTCCGTCCCACTCATGTCTGCGGCTAATCAAAGACAAAAGGACCCATCGGAAATGGGAGAAAGAGAGAATCACATAGAAAGGAAAAGAGACTCTGACAGAATGTGCAACAATTAATGTTTCCCTATACCCACATCCGCATCCCCATACCATCCGTGCACCTTTCATTACATTTACTAACCACATTACGCATACGCCGCGTCTGACGGGTGTTCCCCGTGTGTTGCTCTCACCGTCGTTTAACAAAAATGGCAAGGCTAATGACTGCACCGCAAATTGATGTGAGCCAAATGTGCGTATAAACGATGCTAGATGGCGCATTTACGTTGCGAAATTAACAGTTAAGAAAAAAGGGAGTTTTGGACTACAGTGGAAACACGCAAGACCCATCCGAATGCACTAACAAGGCAAAAACACACACGCACCGTCACAGGCGTGGACTAAACATAGCGCCTTTTCATATTCGTGTTGACGGAATTACTCGTATGAGCCCTGCTCTTCTGAGTAACTATATTGAATAGCCCTTTATTGTGAATTATCGGTTGAGGGTATCTTTTCGGGAAGAGGTAAAATGAAAATTACGAAAAAATTTCTCATTTGCTTACTGTACTATATACAGTATATACTGTATATAGTAGTACTGTGTACATGTAAGATGAGAGTCTGAAAATGACAACTTCCAAATATGGCAAATATGATTTAGCTCAGGAGATATCATAATCAGAGAATTCAAAGCTAACCACTTCGCACGCTGAACGAGGCAAGGCATTCTTGCTATAATAATAATCCGATCTCTACGATACTGCGTTTTCCGTTTATTTTTCCAAAACGAAACAGTGTAACTTTAGTGGCATCATTGAGATGTGGTTTTTTATACCCGTACTCGAAGAGTAAAAGGGTATATTGTATTTGTGGTAAAAGTGGATGTGTGTAACATAGAGAAGAAGTAATTTCCGACCCTATAAAGTATATATATTCTTGATCAGCATCAATAGCCGAGTCGATATACCCCTGTCTGTCCGTCCGTCTGTCCGTCTGACCGTCTTGTTCGTCGCCCCCTTGCTCGAAGGCTAAAGAGATAGAGCAACCATTTTTTTTTTTCCTAACTGATGTGTTCTCTCACTCCTAGAAAAAGTTTAAAAATTCCGCCCCGCCACTTCCGCCCCACAAAGGGCGCACATCTGTGGCGTCCACAATTTTGAAGATAGCAGAAAACGAAAAATGCAGAATCATAGAGAAAGACCATATCTATCAGGGGCCCAAATCTGAATCGGATCGGATCATTAATATAGCCACAATAGACAAAAACATACGCAAAAACTTCGCTCCATCCCTTTCGCACTCACACAAAATCGAGTAATTTTGGTTTTCGTATAAATGAGCGCCTCGATCTCAGAGACTATAAGAGCTAGAACAACCAAATTTTTTGCCTAGACTCCTGTGATATCGCTTCAGTGCAAGTTTATTTCAAAATTTTGCCACGCCCACTCCCGCCCCACAAAAAAAGACGAAAATCCACAATTTTGAAGATGAAAAAAACCAAAAATGCAGTATTGTAGAAAATGACCATATCTACCAGATTCCCGAATTTGGTTCAGATCGGATCATTATTGTAGCCACAATGATCAAATGAATTTTCAGCAGCAATCCCCCACTCCTCTTGCAGAGTAAGTCAATTATTGGGGTTGATTGTTGCTGCAGCTTCTCTCACACGCACACTCACGCTCAAACATGCTGCCTCGTGCAGTGTACGTGTGTTGTTGTGAGAAGTGATGTAGATGAAGTAGATGTAGATGTTCTTTCTCGTTTTAATTTGAATCGCTTCAAATGTTTGTCACTCTAAATAGCGCGTTTGACAGTTGGATAACTTGCATTTACCCCGCATTCTTTCCTGATTTTGGGTGCTGATCGGTTTAATTTGAAGAAGTTATAACAATGAGTCGCATGGTTGCTGGTTTTGTCGCGTGTTTTCATTACATTTTAGCCATATGTAGCCTCATATCGTATTCAGTCAGTCTATATGCGCACTTCTGATTTACGTGGAATTTGTAAATATTTTATAAGTTTTTACATTTTTGATTTTTTTGCTACATCTATCGTCTACATCACTTCCCGAGTCAGAGTGTGTGAGCGAGAGAGATAATTAGGACCGTCAGCAATGGTGAAGGGGAGGTGGGATAGCAACAGAAAATTAAGTTCTTTATTCTAGCTATAATAATGATCCGATCTGAACAAGATCTGGTATCTGGTAAATATGGTCATTACGATATGGTCTACGGTACTGCATTTTCCGTGTCTTCTATCTTCAAATTTGAGTTTTTCGTCTCTTGTGGGAGAAGAAGAGGGCGGTGCGAAATTTTGAATGCACTTGCATTGAATTGATATCACAGAAGTTTGGATCGCAAGTTTGGTTGCTCTAGTTTTTATAGTCCCGAAGATCTAGGCACTCAACTGGTCGGTCAGGCAATATAGACTCGTCTATTACTGATGATCAATAATATATGTACTTTACGGGGTAGGAAACGCTTCCTTCTCTTCCCCTTAACTCTTCGTGTAATTGATTGTAACTAGATTGTATGCCGAGATGGATAGATCACATTCCAGTACTTAAAATTTTCAATATACCCCGAAATCTTTTTTAAAAATTCAAAAAATAACCGCAATTGCGTGACTGTTTGCACTTTTATAATTTATACTCATAATCTGCATCGCGGATATGCACAAAAGTAATACGTTAACAATAAAATGGAATTCCTTCACAGCATTTTTTAATTCGCGATTCAAATTGAAGTTGAAGTTCAAATTCTTTCTTTAATGCACATATGTATGTACGAAGGTAGTTCGGTTATAAGTGTCCATCCTTCATTCGTCAGTGTCCCACGGTCCTTGAGTGGGAGCGACCTGAGTGTAAAAATCTTCGGTGTATGAGAAAGTGAAATGAATGTCCATTTTAATTATGGCCAGTCCACGCCCACATAAGAGTAATCCCGCGGCTATTCTACAAGAATGAAATGTAGAAATAATGCCTCAAAAGAGTTTGAGAATTGGATATTACTTGTAAATGCTTGAACAGCTGAACGAAACTCTTACACTAATCCTTAAGAAGAATTCAAATTTCTCATTTTCTGCTTCTTGTTCTTCATTTCTAATTTTTTTGTAAATTTATCTCCTGCTTCGCCTTTAACTGAATTGTGACCTTTATTTTTAGTGATTTGCTTATCCCGACCAAAAACAAGTATAAAAATGCAAACTGAAATACGATGGGGCCAACGGCTTTGACCCGCAGGCCGCACACCTCCCTGCCTCACACCCAAGCAGATTCTCTGGAAGGCTTCATATAAAAGCACTGCGGCAGACAGGCCATCAATACAAAATGGCATAGTGTTGAGTGGGAGTTTACAATATGCGCAGCCGCCGTACAAATCAACCGTCCCTCAGGGGGAAGGGGCTTTCATTGTGGAGCTCCCCCCTCTAAATGCTGCGTATGTTTTGGCTTTTTGGGCCATCGACTGAGCTCGTTTGCAATTTCTCTGCTGTCGCTCTATCAGTGGCCCCTCAGGGCTGCCTCTGGTCCTGTTCCTGCTTCTTTTACCCCTTCTGATCCTGGGGTCCTGCTAAAGTGTCTGCGAATATGACGCGTCACTCTGGGATCACACCAATTTGTTAAAAAACGGGACGGCCCACTATATGGCGGGGTGGGGTTTTCGCAAGAGCAGGGGTATTGAGAGGCGGCGTAGGCTCGGCTTGTTCGTTCATTCACTCAAAATGTCATCAGCGTTGAGACGACAGATTGCAGTCATTTCGCTTCCATTTTTTCTGGCATTCTCCATTTTTTGTTGGTATCATCTGGTTTGGTTTGTTTGTTTGTATATTGTGTTTGTGAAATGGTTTGAATGGGGAGATGTAGGGCACTTTGCATGGTATAGAATTGTCAGACAATGAAGATTGGGGTATTGTTTTCTAGGAAATAAATAAACACTGAGAAGTTTTAATAAACGATCTTACGATTATGTTGTTATATTTTTTAAAATTTGAAATATTGTCCTGCGTATTTTTGTACGCTCAATTCCAAAATGGTCAAATTTATTAAGATTTGTGTTATGAAGTTTTTATTAATCCATTATAGTCCACATAAGTATGTATGTATGTAGGTATCTCTTTATACAAAGTTCCCCTAGACTTTCTCACATTCGAAATGGTTTTATGGTTGTGTGGTGTCATTTCATACTATTCTAATGTTTTACAAAAGTTTGTGTAAAATGGTATCGTCTGAAAGTTTATATAAATTAATAGGTCATCTGGGCTTCCCTATGACCGAATCAATGCTCGTCCTTCTCTCTTGTCCCAATTCAGACACGCAGCTTGGCCTGGCTCTCGGCAATGCCAGTGACATTATATCTTCTCCATCAAAACCACTCACTCCATGCTTTATCGCTTAGCACTAGGATACACGCCCCTATCATTGCCTCCCATCATCCTTCTTCTCACTCTTCGATTCCACCGTCCCTTTGGATGTTTCTGGTGCGCTCTTCTCAGTCTGAATGCGTTGACAAGGGCCGACAGTGAAAATTGCGATTTAAATTTAAAATCTTTTTAAAAGGCAAAACGAAGTGTAGTGCATCGTTGGCTAGGCTTTCTAAATTCCTTTTACCGTACTCTCCTGCGTGGAAACATCAAAACGTCATTATCGTCGTCAGGCAGGAAGGAGCACACGGAACCTAACCGCACTGAAAAGAGGCTGAGGAAGTGCAATTCATTTCTCGCACCATACCTACACTAAACCATTCATATTCATAAAATTTCATAATCTCGAAGAGCCATAATAATCAAAAACATATTTGCGGCATGCATTGCCAAGTTTGTGCCTCCCTTGGAACTGCTCCTTAACCTTCTCTCGTGCCATAATAATTCAACTTTTGCTTTGCTGAATTGTGGCGTAGAGTAGAACAAGGGTGTGATGCTGGTGCAACGAGGAAAATGAGGTTCATTTTTTATAGAGAGTGGAGAAGGAGCACGAATGACAGAGAAGTAACTGCAACAGCAATAGCAATAGCAATCGGCAACGGCAACGGCAATGGCAACGGCTATGGCGCCCAAGTTGGCGGAAACAAACGTAGTGGAGAGTCACAAGAAGGAGAATGAACCGGGTTGAATGATTTTATTTATGCCACTAGAAGGAGATGAAGAGGTGTTTTCAGGGAGGGTGGTGTTTCAGAAGCATATCCTGCTTTTCGGTGGTGGTGCTGTGCTGTTTCGTAAAGTTAAGTTAAACCCAGAAGCCATAAAAGGCGTTGGCAGTGGCACACTCAGCAGTCATCATAAAACTATAAATTTCATATTTGCCACACACACAGGTTGGCCCAGAAGGAGGGAGCAATAGGTAGGCTGTGTAGGGACAGGGCAGGAACGGTAAGATGGGCGAAACTATGATCATGATGGGGATACCGACGATGGCGATGACGTTGATGACTTTGGCCTGGAAATGATTATGGTGACGCCTGGGATTTTCGGCAAAGACTGAAACTGCCGTTATGCATTAAGAGAAATTTTAATATGTATGGAGATAAATAACGTTAAAATATAGCAAGAGTAAAAATACTACAAAACTATCTAGAAGAACAATAGATAAAGAAAGAATATAATAGTACTCGAAAGAGTAGCAAAACATACGATTTAAAATAGAGTACAAACAATAAAAGACAAAGACTCTATTAAGGTAAAATCTAAGTTCAAGAACATCTTGAAATAATGTTATGTCTATAGGATATTGTCCTGACCACTACCTGGCTGTAAGATGAACCATAGCGGCAACTTTAGCCAATAAATTAGTTCCATCGGGTCAGGACAATAGCCATAGTCAGGTGGCACTTATTTTGTCATTATTGTTAGTTCCTGTATTAGCTCGCTGTATGAACTGCTCATAGTTTAAGTCTAAACAATAAACAATTTTCTGGTAAAAAAAAAACACGACGAACTTTTTTTTAAAATATCAGGAGAAAACCTGCTCAAGGGAATGGGATTGGATCATCTATAAATAAATCTAACCAATTAAAAAACCAAATAGATAACACATGCGAACTTATTTTTCTCTGAAAGATCATTTTATTCTCTTAAGCTTAGAAACAAACAGTTTTGTTGTACTTCAACAACACAAATAATAACAAACATTTTTTTGAATGCTTTTCTTAATTGATAAGAAAAAATATTGGTCTGTTAAATATTAACTGTTTGATTACAAATGTACAAACTTTTTATACCCGTACTCGAAGAGTAAAAGGGTATATTGTATTTGTGGTAAAAGTGGATGTGTGTAACATAGAGAAGGAGTAATTTCCGACCATATAAAGTATATATATTCTTGATCAGCATCAATAGCCGAGTCGATATAGCCCTGTCTGTCCGTCCGTCTGTCCGTCTGTCCGTCCGTCCGTCCGTCCGTCTTGTTTGTCGCCCATTGCTCGAAGGCTATAAGAGCTAGAGCAACCAAACTTTTATCCAGTCTGATGTGATATCTCACTCCTAGAAAAGTGTTTCAAAATTTCGCCCCGCCCACTTCCGCCCCCACAAAGGGCGCACATCTGTGGCGGCCACAATTTTGAAAATAACAAAAAACTAAAAATGCAGAGTCATAGAAACAGCCCATATCTATCAGGGGCCCAAATCTGAATCGGATCGGATCATTAATATAGCCACAATAGACAAAAACATACGCAAAAACTTCGCTCCATCCCTTTCGCACTCACACAAAATCGAGTCGTTTTGGTTTTTGTATTTTGTGTAGCCTGGATCTCAGAGACTATAAGAGCTAGAGCAACCATACTTTTGGCCAAGACTCCTGTGATACCAAACCTGAACAAGTGTATTTCAAAATTTTGCCATACCCCCTTCCGCCCCCACAAAAGACGAAATTCCACAATTTTGAAGATAAAAAAAAACCAAAAATGCAGTATTGTAGAAAATGACCATATCTACCAGATTCCCGAATTTGGTCCAGATCGGATCATTATTGTAGCCACAATGATCAAATGAATTTTCAGCAGCAATCCCCACTCCTCTTGCAGAGTAAGTCAATTATTGGGGTTGATTGTTGCTGCAGCTTCTCACACGCACACTTACGCTCAAACATGCTGCCTCGTGCAGTGTACGTGTGTTGTTGTGAGAACTGATGTAGATGATGTAGATGTAGATGTCGATGACAGATGTAGCAAAAAATGTAAAATGTAAAAACTGATAAAACATTTTAAAATTCCACATAAATCACATGTGTACTGACTGAGTACGGGTATAAAAGTAGAGTCGCGTTCGAAGCGACTCCGTACGTTCTTTCTCGTTATACCCGTACTCGAAGAGTAAAAGGGTATATTGTATTTGTGCTAATTGCTGTCTGTCCGTCTGTCCGTCTGTCCGTCTTGTTTGTCGCCCATTGCTCGAAGGCTATAAGAGCTAGAGCAACCAAACTTTTATCAGACTGATGTGATATCTCACTCCTAGAAAAGTGTTTCAAAATTTCGCCCCGCCCACTTCCGCCCCCACAAAGGGCGCACATCTGTGGCGGCCACAATTTTGAAAAAATAACAAAAAACTAAAAATGCAGAATCATAGAGACAGCCCATATCTATCAGGGGCCCAAATCTGAATCGGATCGGATCATTAATATAGCCACAATAGAGGAAAATATACGAAAAAACTTCGCTCCCTCTCTTTCGCACTCACACAAAAATCGAGTCGATTTGGTTTTTCGTATAAATGAGCGCCTCGTTCTCAGAGACTATAAGAGCTAGAACAACCAAATTTTTTTGCCTAGACTCCTGTGATATCGCTTCAGTGCAAGTTTATTTCAAAATTTTGCCACGCCCACTCCCGCCCCCAAAATACGAAAATCCACAATTTTGAAGATAGAAAAAACCAAAAATGCAGTATTGTAGAAAATGACCATATCTACCAGATTCCCGAATTTGGTTCAGATCGGATCATTATTGTAGCCACAATGATCAAATGAATTTTCAGCAGCGAGCTGCCCCGGCCGCCGCTACAACCAAAACAAAATATACATTTATTTTGAGGGTTGCTGCTGCTCATTCTCTCACACTCACACTCGCACGCTCTATCTCGTGCAGTGTACGTGTTTTGTTGTGAGAACTGATGTAGATGTAGATGACAGATGCATCAAATAAATGTAAAATGTAAAAACTGATTTGAAAATTCCACATAAATCACATGTGTGCTGACTGAGTACGGGTATAAAAGTAGAGTCGCGTTTACAGCGACACCGTACGTTCTTTCTCGTTTTAGTATTAATATTGTGTAACATCATCTTTAACTTCTACAACACATTTACAATGCTTTGGCATAGATTTTAATAAATCCTGGCATTGTTCTTTTGAAATAGAGTCCCACATCTCTTGAAGTTTTCTTTTTAGGTCAGGAATGATGCTCAGTTTTTATATTTTTTTTCATTATTCCCCATATATTCTCGATTGGGCTTAGAACCGGGCTATTTGATGGCCAATCTAAGACCCCAATTTCCTTTGTACTGCAGCCATGATTTGGTTCGTTTGGAAGTATGAGATGATGCTCCATCCTGCTGAAATGTGTATTCACCACAGTCAACCACTTTTGGTATTAATGGCAGCAAACTTTCATCTAAAATATTAATGTATTTTTCTGCGTTAACTCAATAAAATGCAGTTGTCCTACCTTTGGCAGACATACAACCCCACACCATTATGCTTGCAGTCTTTATGGTACGCTTCTGTTTTGTTCGGATAATTCTCCTTCGCACATCACCGAAACCGACATGAAATTTAGATTCATCGCTATATATGATGGTGGTTCATTGCCTTTGAGTCGAAGACACCCGTTCCCGAGCCCATTGTAAACGCTTCTTCTTTTGACGAAGCGTAAGCAATGGTGTTTCCTTGGCCTAAGAGTAATTTAAGCTATTGAGTATGTAACATGTATAATCACTATACATACTTTATAGAAGGTTATATCAATATCTCTCAGCTGCAGTCGCGTCCATTCACGCTTCACATTTTTTCCGATTTGATCAGACTACTCAGGCTCTATTTCTTAAGCTTCGGCTACGATCAGCCTTCACAATTGTGGCCAGGGCTCTTTTGTCACGAGCTGTTCTTCCAGATTTTCGACCCCTATTTGTGACATTATTTTCAATATTGCCATTTTTCTTATAAGGCCTTGAACGGACGTGCCATCGTTGCTAAACATTGACTAATTTGAAGAAATTACATATATCTTACATTCTGCATTGTAAGACAGCTTTTAGATTATGACTGGATAGTGATTATGTTACACTGTTTCCTTTTTGATCGTCTTTCAATTCTAAGCTAAGCTGGGCGCAACGTACGATGGAATCATTTCCGACCCGATAGAGTATATATGTATATTCTTGATCCGATATCAATAGCCGATTCGATATAGCCATGTCTGTCTATCCGTCTTGTTTTTTCGCCCAATGCTCAGCAACTATAGTATAAGAGCTAGAGAAACCACATTTTTATCAGACTCATATGATATCACACTGCTACAAGTGTATTTAAAATTTCGTCCCGCCCCCACAAAGGGCGCACATCTGTGGCGTCTAAAAATTTTGAAGGTAACAGAATACAAAAAATTCAGAATCATAGAGAAACCCCATATCTATCAGAGGACTGGACATAAAACTGGATTGGATCGGATCGGATAAAGCCATTCGGAGAAGTGTCGAATAGAAAAGCGGGAAAATGTATTTGTATTATCTACTATATACTAAATAGAGCGCCATCTATGATACATAGCATGTACTACAAACCAATATTTTAAGTAGGCGCCGGTGCGTAATACATTGCTTTGACAGCTACTCATTATTCTCTGCTCAGTTAATTTCATGTGACAAACCGGGATTGTGTTCACTGTGAAAATAAATTTTAAAAAAAAGTTTCCTCATATTTCTATTGGAAACCATCAAATCAATCACGTGTATTGTGAACAGGCATTTGTCTTTAAGGTGGTAAGTTGAACTGTGTAAATTATGTCGATCGTGCATTTGAGGTTGAATTCACCACTCTGTCCACAGTCCAAAAATGCCTTTAAGACGACGTTCGAACATCGGCCTCCGCACAAGACATGCAAGCCAGCAACAAGTGTATTTACAGAACTTAATAGAAAGACAAAACATAATAAAAGAGAACACGTGAGGACACGAAGATCATTGGCATCATACAATCGCTTGGCATTCCAATATGATCCCACTGCGAACTACAGTGATGATGAAAATTTAGATATTGGACCAATGACGACTATATGCCGATATTGCAATGCGTTAAAGTTCAAAGAGAAACGGCTGGACTGTGCTGCGCAAGTGGAAAAGTCAAACTGGATCCATTACTTACACCACCACAGCCACTGAAACCATTGTTCGATGGAAGTGATCCCGATTCAGCCATTTTCTTCAACACATCCTTGAATACAATAACTGCTTTCGCATGACTTCCTTTGGAGCTAATATCATTCGATATCATTATCATTCGATAATATCATCCAATCATTTGTTGGCAAGGGCAAGGCGGATACGACATCACGTTGAACATGGTCGATCCAATTACAGGTACAATATTCACACAATAATTATTGCTATTATTGGTTTCCATTAACAATTCATTTAATTTTGCATTTTCAGGCGTATCAACGAATAAAAATCTAAGTGCAATGAATTACTATGCGTATCGTATGATGATTCGTACACATGAGGAGAATGTCATTCTAAAGTGCCGTCGGCTATTCCAGCAATTCGCTGTCGACATGTATGTTAAAGTCGAGACCGAACGTTTAGCGTATATCCGATTCAATCAGGCAAAGCTACGATCTGAGGACTATATACACTTACATGATGCTATTCATTCAGATGGTGATGTTCAAAATATTGGAAATATTGTTTGCGGGATAAATTTAGAAAATCATTGTTTTTCACATGGGCAGTTATACGTGTTCACGAGTTGGGAAACCATCCGCTTTGTTTGTGTTAACGTCAGACCAAAAACTAAAAATGTGGTTTTACCAAAAGAGCACTTCAATGAAACGGATAATTTGCGAACACGCATAACGCTTCGATTCAGTATTTACTTTGGATTCACTTTCATTTACTTAGAGAAGTTCAACTAAATAACACTTCATTTTTGTAATCGAAATGAAATTTTTCCTTTTTAAATATAAAACAAAAAAAAAAATTGTTCTTCATCTTTTAAATCCCAAACGAAATGTTACATAAAACGAAGCCATCTGGTGGCGAAACGGAGTTCGCCGGGTTTGCTAGTTACTTTATAGAAAACAAAAATAACTCATTGTAAAAATTTAGTTTTCGTTGGAAAAACACGTTTATATATTTTAATTTGATTTTTACTTTGTTATGGTGAAATTACTAAATAACCGTTGAAAACGGTGTGATTGGCCAAAATATTTTTCTCTCACTATATAATTATGATACTGACAAACTTCTTTTGTATAAAAATTCATTGTGTATTGAATTTTTGGATTTTTTCGTCTTTTGGGGGCGGGAGGGGGCGGGGCGAAATTTTGAAATACACTTGTTCAGGTTTGGTATCACAGGAGTCTTGGCAAAAAGTTTGGTTGTTCTAGCTCTTATAGTCTCTGAGATCCAGGCGACACAAAATACAAAAATCCAAATCATCTCGTTTTTGTGTGAGTGCCAAAGAGAGGGAGCGAAGTTTTTTCGTATGTTTTTCTCTATTGTGGCTATATTAATAATCCGATCCGATTCAGATTTGGGCCCCTGATAGATATGGGATGTCTCTATGATTCTGCATTTTTCGTTTTCTGTTATCTTCAAAATTGTGGACGCCACAGATGTGCGCTCTTTTGTGGGGCGGAAGTGGGCGAGGCGAAATTTTGAAACATTTTTCTAGGAGTGAGATATCACATCAGTTTGGAAAAAGATTTGGTCCCTCTAGCTCTTATAGCCTCCGAGCAATGGGCGACAAAACAAGACGGACAGACGGACAGACAGCAATTACCACAAATACAATATACCCTTTTACTCTTCGAGTACGGGTATAAAATGTTGTCCGTCAAAGGCAGACGGAATACCAATCATAAAGGAGACGAGAGAGCGTCGCTTCATTGCGACTCATACATACATACACACATGTATGTCAAGAGCAAAAAGCAAAAGGAGATCAGACATAGTGCGTTGTCAAAGTATACATATTCAACATATCGTTTAGCAATGCAACTCTCATGTTTGTTGTCAGCTGAATTTCTTCACATAGCGCCAAAGATTCGATGATTTGAGGCAAGTTGGTCTTTGTATTACTGGCAGTGTTTGGAGGAAATCTCCAGACTGTAAAATCATCTCGCATTCAAAACATCTCGAGTCATTGCGTAGATCTTTCAATGTTTGGTTTATTTGTGCATTCGTCCCAGATTACTATTTTTCGATGCTGATTAAACTTTGGTCATTGCGGATTGTTTTGCAATATTACATGTTTGTTCTTCAATAGTTTAAAAGATTTAGCGGCAATTTTAATGCTGAATGAATTCAGAAGAATCTCCCACAAACAGTTGCTAATACTACTGTCAAGAGAAATGTCTTATCAGTTCTATCGGCGCATCAAAAATATAAACCACCATTTCCATCATCAATGGTCGTCATCAATGTATCTTAAACTTCCTTTTGTTGGTAATTCAACAGCGGTACATTCTTTTGAACTATTAAATCTTATTTCTGGTGATCATATTCACTTTCCATGCTGCAATCTATCGAAACGCTGCTCGATTCAAATCCGTACTTTAAGATATGTATTTCTTCTTGTATCTACTTATTGATCTCTTATGTTTTCTCGATGATGTGCATTGCCAACCGATTCGTTTCACGGGCTGCCTGGCTTTCCTGGTGTAATTGAGAAGCGCGAAGTCCAGCCATACTAAGGCGGCGATCTTCACGCAAAATTTTTAATTCTAGTTGCATAAAATTATATTAACCATATACTACATTACGTTTAGCTGTCAGTTGCGTTCACAACAAATTAACTGCTAGATTGTTTTTTTACGGCCAACCGGTCAAATTCAAAATTTGAAAGTCATTTCGTCATTTCAAAATGCCAGATTGCTAGATTGTGTTTTTGTTTTTATAAATTGCATTTTGGGTTTTCGTCCTAAGTCTCCTGGTCCTAAGCTACCTCCCACACCAATTTTTAGCCAAATCAGTTCAGACTTTCTTGAGTTATGTATAAATGGTGCAACACACACGACTTTCTTTTATATATGTATATAAGATAGATAGGTATGTCTCAGTTGAAAACTTTCCGGGTTTTTTTTTTACCGGTTTTTCGTTAATTTGTTTTTTACACAATTTTTTATATTTTAAATAAGATATTATAATATGTTTCGGCCTCGAGCTTCAACAGGCATACTTTGTTATTTGAGCCATGCGATATTTTTTTGTGCGCTAGCGGATAAGCAAGGTTGTATTTGATAAAAACATACATATACTTACATATGCCTAATATTTCTGACCGCTACGTGTCGCTCTCCCGTGCACCCCTTGGATTCGAGGATTCCCACATATCTATTTGTTGTTCGAAGCAATGGCAATTCGTCTCGATCCACTGTTATCGGAAGTCCAGATACTCCTCTAATAATAAGGAACAGCATATTCAGGCAGACTTCGGTTTTGACTTTCGCAAACAAATTCTGATTTCTAGCTGTTCCGAGCGGAAATACATATATAAACGAGAATGGACGTGTTGTGTCGCTGTTAAACGATATACCCTTTACTCTTCGAGTACGGGTATAATAATAATAATGTATACAATCGCTTTTGTGCTTATTTGGCCCTGTTATTTTGGGCCTCCTATAACTGTTAAGTGGTTAATTACTCAATACATACATATGTACATATTTACATATGTACAACAGTGTGATATCCAGACTAATAGTCTGGAAAAAAATGTGGTTGCTCTAACTCTTATTGTCTCTGAGAACTAGGGACAAACAAGACGTAACGACACACGGACCGACAGACTGACAGACACTGACTCGGCTGTTGATACTGATCCAGAATATATTTACTGTAATGACCTTTAAACAGCCCAATAATTATAAACCAGCTGCACGCAATTACTCAGATATACAAACAATATTTATTATTTCTTCGGTGCGATCCGCACTCAAGAGTGTCCTTCCCAGACTTATATATCACCTGGAAACGGTATGCCTGTAGACGTAATAACCACCTCTCAATTCTAGCTGGAGTTGGTTAAAAATCGTTTCCAATGGCTTATGGTCAGTTACCAACTCAAATTCCAAACCAGCAACATTATCATGCAATTCTTCCATTTGCGAATATCGTTTCTCAACATCAGAAGGCTCTTAGTTGCAAACGATATGATAAATGGATTATTTTCGAAATCACACTGTATTAAGACCGCTCCCAGCGCTAATGGAGGGCATCAGCTATTAAACGAGTTTTTAACTTAACGTCAAAATATGCCAACTCCGGAACTCGTGAAACTCGTATTTTTAATTTTTCGAATGCTTGCTGTTCCAGTTGCTTCCACACAAAATTTTTCATCCGCTTTGAGTAACTTTCTTAACGGTTCTGTTGTATCTGCCAAATCTGGCAAGAACCTTCCCACGTACGTGACCAGGCCTAGAAACTACGAAGTTCTTCTTTGTTCTTTGGTGGCCTGAATGCCGTAATTACTTCTACTTTCTATGGATCAGCAGAAGTGCCTGTGTCAGATAATATATGCCCGAGGAACTTAAGTCGCTGTGTTTTCCATACACATTTATCTTTGTTGAGAAATATATTGTTTTCCTTGAAGATAACTTTTACCATCTCCACCATTTTGTCGTGTTCCTCCAATGAACTCCCGAAGACAATTACATCATCAATATAATTTAATGTATCAGGGCATTTCGCTAATCGTTCCTCCAGCAGTTTTTGAAATATCTCAGGTGCTGAGTTAACTCCGCAGAGTTGATGCTTGTATCTATACAGCTCTTGTGGTGTTATAAATGTAGTAATTTCTCGGCTATTTGGATGCAACTCGAGATGTTGGTAAGCACTTTTCAAATCCAGTCGAGAAATACTTAGCGTCCTTAAGCTTCGTTAAAACGACTCGAATGTTGGTAATGGGTAATTTTTCCGTTGAATTGCGTTATTCGCTTGGCGCCTATCAATGCACAGCCTTATATTCCCATCACCTTTGAATGCGATAACTATTGGAGAAATCCATTCACTCGGTCCATGTGCTGGCTCTATGATATCTTGAGATAAAGCCGATTCTAGCTCTTCTTTTACCGTGTCCTTAATGGCGGCTGGGATGAGGTGTGCCTGAGCTTGCATGCGTCTGATGATGCCTGCCAAACCAGACAAATGTACGCAAAAACCGCCCAGAAAACTGTTCGCCAATGAAGATAGAGAGAGTCAAAGAATGCCAGAGAGGCAAAGCCCTTGCAGGAGTCTGGATGCCGAAGTAGAAAAGCACCTCCGGGCTCCTGCTGCAGTGCAAAACTCGAAAGTGCTGTCTAGTACCATATACTCGTTCCCCGTTCGTCCGCATTCCTTTCCCTGTTGTGTTTGGTTCGAGGTGGAACTAGGGACTTCTTTCTGTTAGGGCATTGATTGATGTGCAATAATTATCCAAAGTTGATTGTTTGTTTGCAACAGGCCAACAAAGCATTAAAGGCAAGCACACCAATCGAAGCAATATCCTGCTTAAACGAGCTCTTTTCTTACTTTTTGTTTCGGTCCTAGCTAGCCTGGTTGCTCCTTCAAAATGCTGTAGTGATCCAAATAAGTATTATAATGGATCCCTCTACCCCCATGAACTTGTTTGGATCCATTTTTTCTACCCACGTCTTGCAGTGTAGCTCCCCTCGATGTTGCTCTTTAGTTATAGTTGTTGGTGTAGTTTTCGATGTGACTGTGCATGACGGTTATGATGTTGCTGTTCCTTATGCTACAGCTGTTCCTGCTCGATGAGATAAGTGCGCTGTTAAGTTTAAGAGCCACAAGCTGAAAACTTCCTTAAGTTATCTCTGATAGTAAATAGATGCACAGTAAAGGGTATCCATGAGAATTTCGATTTGCTATGAGCTTTGCTTTGGTATGGAGATGCAGAGCAGCTACTAAAATGTGGGCAAAGAATGTTCAATAAACAATTTATATAAATCGGCTTATTAATTTGGGGTTTTAAGTTGTAGGTTCAGGTGTGTTAAAATATAGCTGTTAACCGTACTCGATGACTAAAAATATGAATTGCACATGAGGTATGAGTGTAACGCAGAGAAGACAGCTTTACCCAACACATAAAGTATATATATTTTTTATCAATAGCCCAGTCGATAAAGCCATGTCTGTCTGTCCGTCCGTCTGTCCATTTTGTTTGTGGCCCAGTGCTCGGAGACTATAAGAGCTGAAGCAACTAACATTTTTATCCGGACTGTGAATTTCTAAATTTCGCCCCGACACACCAAAAGATGAAAGTCCACAGATGGAAAGAAACGAATTGAAAATGCAGTTCCATGGAGAAAGACAATATCTAACAGATTGTCGAATCTTACTACATATAGACATTACTATAGGCACAATGATGAAATGAATTTTCAGCAGGTGACCCCAACCCCTTCAGTGATCAAGCCGCTATTCATTCTCTCTCTCGCTCACACACTCTACCTCGTGCAGTGTACGCGGAGAACGAAACGACGTGTTATTGTGAGAAGTGATGTAGATGACAGTTGCAGCAAAAAATATAAGATGTAAAACTGGGCTGTCCATATATAACGTTATCAAAAAATGATCATGTAATCATTGTCCAAGACCTCCCCATGTAATCAAACCCCTAAGTGATTACGTAATATATGGACAGCCCCTAGAATATCTAAAAATTCCATATAAAAAAACTGATTGAGTATAAACTCAGCACGTTCGGCGACTCAGCACGTTCCTTCTCATTTTCTATTGGGCAACTTTAATTTTTCAAACCACTAAAAAACTTTTATTTTTACAAAGGAGTATGCTTGAAAAATTTACTTGTTAATCCATCTGTTCTCTTTACTTATCTTGTTAAGTTATCTTGATAACATATTGAAAATCAAATTCTCTTGTTAAACTAATGGTTTTTTTTCTGTAGCTGCTTGGGTAAAGTGGCCATGAATGCGTTATATCCATTTTCTAGATATGAAGTCAATTATGTGACAATCTATGTATTCGCAACTTATGGGATAGTTTTACTTTTAAACTGTAATATAATTCAAAATGAATGTTGTTCGTGTTTTTAGATAATTTTATTAAGCTTGAATTGTGAAATTAGTACTCAGACTTTTCTTTTGATGCCCCGTAACAAATAAATGGTTGAATGGCAAATGAGGCTCAGGGATTTCATTTTAACCATCCTTAATAAAATTAAAGAAAGAAACACACAGAAAGGGGAGAAAATACAACTTTTAGTTAAACTTGCTAACTCCATAAAAACCTCCTTCCCCGACCTCTAGGCTGGGTTTCTTTTGCCATTGGGTTACTTTAATCTGTGCTGTGGCATTTAGCTTTAGGTTTTTAGTTATTCTTGTTGCAGCATTTGTGAACCGGAAGTACAGACAACACAGCTTTGTATTGAAGTAGAAGAGTTTGGTATAAAAAAACCCCACTCGCCCGAACACAATCAAAATACTTTGTCTATACAATTTATTGGGGCAAAAACAAGTTCAATTTCAAATAAAATTCGCTTCTCGGTAAATGGAGAGAGAAGATAAGCATTGATGTAGTTGTATGTGCTTTGTATTTTTGCGAGAGTGTGCATCCGTGTAGGTTTGACCCTAGAGACAGTCAAGATTCAAATAAATATCCACATGCGAGTACGAGTAGTTTCACCTTTGTGTGCAGCCACATAGACTTTTGCCCAGTGTGGATTCAGTTCTCCAATATAGAAAATAGTTGAAACATATTTGGCCAAGTAGCCCAAGACACAGATACTCATAGAGGGTTATAGAGAATACATATGTATATATGTGGAAGAGAGACATTTGGCAAGACAAACAATCAGGTAAGAGCTTTAGCAAACGATACTTTGCCAGAATAGATACATGAAAGGAGAAAAAGGAGACTGTTTTATTGAGCTAACATAACATTTTAAGGAAAGGAAATTCAATGGATGGGGGGACAAGGATATATGGAGTACCATGTATACTGTGATTTCCGTTCAGCTTCCGGTCATAGTCTGTGTTATAAATATACACAAGAGTTCGTACGATCAAATCAATTGATAGAGAGCGTAATAAACTTAAAACGTATCCTTTTATTTACATACAATTTCTCTGCAACCAAACACTTAGTTTTTATTTGCCTAACCCAAAAGCTTTTGACTGGTTTCATCCGAAAAAACATACATTTCATCTATGTATGCACGACAAAGAAAAGAAAGAAAAGACACCTTAGTATTGCATCAAATGAATGTATAAATGATGAATGATGATCACAATGGCTAGTAGGCTTTTAAAGCTGTAACTTCTGCGTAAGGGTATTCTCACTATGTAGGGATCACAATCTTTTGTTATAAAACCGCAAACAACTGGCAAAAAAAGTGAATGGCACCGGAATCAATACACTTTGGCACAATAGACGTACATCGTACATAGATACATCAGCGTGCACAGAACAGCAAACGTTCTCGTACTCTCGAAATGATTTAATTTTCTAGATTTAGCTATAATAATACAACACACATGGACACATATTTATTTTCAGTACCTGTGCGAATATTTCCCGTGTTTACAATTTGATTTCACTTTAAAGTTGAGCCACAGGCTTTCAAATTGTTTAGTTTCTGCCAAAGTATCGCGATCTTTGACCCTTGAAAAATGGCTGAAAACTTCCGATTCACCTTTTTCAGGTGACCGGTGACTAATCCTTTCCGGCTAGACACGATACTTTTCGATTCTTTGCATATCTTTGTGGTGTAATCTCTGCATAAATAATACGGCTCTCTTACACTCTATAGCTCAAATGGTTGGTAGTTCTAAGCAATATCCCATGTACAATTGCTCGATGTCAACTGCAAATTTATGCACATTCTCGGTTATTTGGGCTGGGGTGTCCTTGGGCTTATTCTTTTTGTTGCGGCCATCGCGGTATCAAAAGGAGCTAGAGTCGCTAAACTTCGACGAGAATACGAATGGCAACCAGAATTATCTGAAAGTTGTATCTAAAAATGTTATTGGATTTCGCGTGTCGCATCGACTTTTTATACCCGTACTCGAAGAGTGATAGGGTATATTGTATTTGTGGTAAAAGTGGATGTGTGTAAACATAGAGAAGGAGTAATTTCCGACCATATAAAGTATATATATTCTTGATCAGCATCAATAGCCGAGTCGATATAGCCCTGTCTGTCCGTCCGTCTGTCCGTCTGTCCGTCTTGTTCGTCGCCCATTGCTCGAAGGCTAAAAGAGATAGAGCAACCAAATTTTTTGTTCCATACTGATGTTATATCTCACTCCTAGAAAAATGTTTCAAAATTTCGCCCCGCCCACTTCCGCCCCCACAAAGGGCGCACATCTGTGGCGTCCACAATTTTGAAAATAACAAAAACGAAAAATGCAGAATCATAGATGAAGACCATATCTATCAGGGGTCCAAATCTGAATCGGATCCGATCATTTATATAGCCACAACAGACAAAAACATACGCAAAAACTTCGCCTCCTCCCTTTCGCACTCACACAAAATCGAGTCGTTTTGGTTTTCGTATAAATGAGCGCCTCGATCTCAGAGACTATAAGAGCTAGAACAACCAATTTTTTTTTTGCCTAGACTCCTGTGATATCGCTTCAGTGCAAGTTTATTTCAAAATTCCACTAACGCCCACTCCCGCCCCCCCAAAAGACGAAAATCCACAATTTTGAAGATAGGAAAAAAAGAAAAATGCAGTATCGTAGGAAATGACCATATCTACCAGATTCCCGAATTTGGTTCAGATCGGATTGTAGCCACAATGATCAAATGAATTTTCAGCTGCCAGCTTCCCCACCCCCTTGCAGCAGTTGTCGTTTATGGGGATGATTGTCGCACAGATTCTCTCACACGCACACTCACGCTCACACAAGCTGCCTCGTGCAGTGTACGTGTGTTGTTGTGGAGAAGTGATGTAGATGAAGTAGATGTAGATGACTGATGTAGCAAAAAAAATGTAAAATTTGAAAACTGATAAAACATTTGAAAATTCCACATAAATCACATGTGTGCTGACTGAGTACGGATATAAAAGTAGAGTCGCGGCAACAGCGACTCCGTACGTTCTTCCTCGTTTCCAGTTCGTTTATTTTATTACCAGTGCCGTTTTTGCTAGTGCTTATTTCGTTGCTTTTTGGGGTTTGTTGGAATTGTGCCAATAGCTTTTTCAATTATACTAATGACATTCAAAAAGAATTCGTGGAAATGCCAGCAAAAAACAAAACCAGGGCCGCCATTTTGTATCACACATGCATGTGGCAACTCTGTTCTCGCTTGCCATTCCTCCACGGCTGTCTGTCTGTCTGTCAGTCTGTTTGTCTATGAGTTGTTTTGTGCCAACATGTTGTTGTTTTTGCTGCTGTTTGGCTTTGGCGACTGGGCAAATAAAAACAATTTGCGCCAAATTAAACTTATGAGGCATAAAGATATTTTTGCCTGCTCCCTGTTAATGCCACACATAGATACAGATACTGCCACAAACACAGACACAAAGAAACAAATTCTTGACAATGGGAGATGTAGATGAGAATCAGAGCATGCCAAGCCATGTGGCCATGGGTAAACAAACAAAAAACGAGAAAGAACGTATGGAGTCGCTGTGAACGCGACTCTACTTTTATACCCGTAATTAGTCAGTACACATGTGATTTATGTGGAATTTTCAAATTTTTTATCAGTTTTTACATTTTACATTTTTGTTTGCTACATTGTCATCTACATCATCTACATCGTTTCTCACGACAACACACGTACACTGCACGAGGCAGAATGTATGAGCAGTGTGGATATCTTAGTAGTAAATCACATTACTTGTTCATCCCAAAATGATCCTTTCTAAATTTTACTTGCATGGTTACAAACACATTATATATTTTTGAACCCTTTGAGTACCGAGTACATGTATTTATTGTGCGTATGTACATATGTATGTATGTACTGCACAGGCAAGTGATAAATCGGAGCAAGACTTTCCTTCACCCACACAAAGTATTGAAGTATTTATGTATCTGTATGCGTGAGGCCAAAGTAACAAAGGACACAACAACGGCGAGCATAGACAAACAAAACGAACATCCAATGAACGCCAAAAGACCAAAGTCGACGCTAAGAAAGGATATTAAAGATTAAATGATACAAGCAGCAAGTTGACGTTAAAACAACTCGAGGGTATATGTATGTCTTCCATTGGGGGGCGAGTGGGGGACAAAGAATGCTGCGGATGGGTTTACGAAAGTAAACTCTCCCTAAAACTTAGCCAAGCCGAAAACACCCTCCGCCAAATGAAATCTGAGCGCCATAGATAAAATACATGATGCCCCATACTCGTATGTAGTCTCCCGCCAAGTCTGCGTTTGTGTGACATTGAAAAGGATAACAAAAACAGTCCAACCCCCAGCAACCCATCAGCATCAGCCCCATCTCAGCTGAGGCCCCAATTTCTATCCACTTTTTATACCCGTACTCGAAGAGTAAAAGGGTATATTGTATTTGTGCTAAAAGTGGATGTGTGTAACATAGAGAAGGAGTAATTTCCGACCATATAAAGTATATATATTCTTGATCAGCATCAATAGCCGAGTCGATATAGCCCTGTCTGTCCGTCCGTCTGTCCGTCTGTCCGTCCGTCCGTCCATCCGTCTTGTTTGTCGCCCATTGCTCGAAGGCTATAAGAGCTAGAGCAACCAAACTTTTATCCAGTCTGATGTGATATCTAACTCCTAGAAAAGTGTTTCAAAATTTCGCTCCGCCCACTTCCGCCCCCACAAAGGGCGCACATCTGTGGCGGCCACAATTTTGAAAAAATAACAAAAACTAAAAATGCAGAATCATAGAGACAGCTCATATCAATCAGGGGCCCAAATCTGAATCGGATCGGATCATTAATATAGCCACAATAGACAGAAACATACGCAAAAACTTCGCTCCATCCCTTTCGCACTCACACAAAATCGAGTCGTTTTGGTTTTTGTATTTTGTGTAGCCTGGATCTCAGAGACTATAAGAGCTAGAGCAACCATACTTTTGGCCAAGACTCCTGTGATACCAAACCTGAACAAGTGTATTTCAAAATTTCGCCCCACCCCCTTCCGCCCCCACAAAAGACGAAAATCCACAATTTTGAAGATAGAAAAAACCAAAAATGCAGTATTGTAGAAAATGACCATATCTACCAGATTCCCGAATTTGGTTCAGATCGGATCATTATTGTAGCCACAATGATCAAATGAATTTTCAGCAGCAATCCCCCACTCCTCTTGCAGAGTAAGTCAATTATTGGGGTTGATTGTTGCTGCAGCTTCTCTCACACGCACACTTACGCTCAAACATGCTGCCTCGTGCAGTGTACGTGTGTTGTTGTGAGAACTGATGTAGATGATGTAGATGTAGATGTCGATGACAGATGTAGCAAAAAATGTAAAATGTAAAAACTGATAAAACATTTTAAAATTCCACATAAATCACATGTGTACTGACTGAGTACGGGTATAAAAGTAGAGTCGCGTTCGAAGCGACTCCGTACGTTCTTTCTCGTTTCTATCTTGTTTTCGCTGTGTCTAATTAACCGCGTGCGTGGCGCATCATAAATCGTTTCAACCATGCACAGGGCCATTAAAATTCATATCAAACCAGATACCCAGCGAGGGAAATGTTCTGGTAGTAGGCTGTTCGTAGAAACTGAAATCTCCAGAAGCATACTTTTGGGAGTTGGCATAATAAGAGCTTGAATTTCTAAGGAATATAATGTATACAGTTTTATTTGTCGATTTATTTAACGAATTAAGATATCTAAACAAAATATGTCTTGTAAATAATCTTAATAAATATTAAATGTTAATTTAACTGAATTATTCACTGGATGTTCCTCGGAACATCATTATTTTGCAAGTTTCTCTACATTTTATGGCCGCATTTAAATATCATATAACCTACACTCGGCCATAAACAACCTTGGACGCATATTAATTATTGAGCTCAATATACAATTATTCTCTCCTGGTTTTATGTTTTCCAGGGAAGTGCAAACTTTAGTCATAAGCGTATTGTAGACAATAAACAGAAAGTAAGACTATTTCCAACTCAACTTGATTCGGTCCTTAACCATATGTGAGCACTTCTATAGTAATTAAAATTTCCACTCGTTATGATTTTGGCATTTATTTGAAGGTTTTTTTTGTTTTCTGCTAATGTAAATCACTAAAGCTGTTTGCGACATTTTTGCGACAATTAAATTACTTTCTCTACCAGACACTTTGAGTGTATGTGGTATTGGCTGTGGGTGCGTATGTGTGTACACTGTGCATGTATCGTAAAAAGTTGATTATGCTGGGCATGTTTATAATTTCATAATTTACCAGAAGTTTTGTGCTACCTGATGCTGTTGCTGCCACTGCCGCCACATGTCCTGCTGTGAGTGCGTATGGGTGGAGTTCTGTTGGATACTGAAGGAATGGCTCATGCACTACAATTTTGTGGGAGGTTTAGTTTGTATGAATTCAAACGAAAATCAGAACCGGTTCGTGCGCCAGAATTTGCTTAATGTAAATTATGAAGATGTAAAATTTGTGTGTAGTTCAAGCGAAAGCAAATGAGATGCAGTTTTATATTTTAATTTAACTTATGTACATTCATCATGTGGGTCCATCATAGGTTCATATACTCATATTCGACACTATCATAGTGTATCCAGAAGCTTGTTCGAATCTAAGCCTCCAAGCCACGCCATTGTACATCAACATAATTAGAAGCTGTCGCTAGTAGCTGAAAGTAATTTTTCTACTGTTGTTGCCACCCCAGTAGCTCTCTGTACACCACCTATGTATAAATGCTTGTGTACAGACCGCCCACAGTGTGTGGATCGCCCGCTGTGAAGCCCGAGAACTCTTGAAATATGTTGATCGGATTGAACGCCCTGGAATTGGGAAACAGGGTGTTTCTATATGATTTTTGGCAAGAACCCACCCCATTGGTAATACATATTCCATTAAGGAGGCCTTAACAGGGCGGCAACTCCCCGCACTCGCGTCCACTCCTCGATGCCACGGCTCTTCCGTTCTTTGTTTCCGTACCCTCTTATGCGGAAAACTAAATGGCAGACTGTCAATTACAGTTGCCGCCTCAAAGTGGGACAAGAACTTAATTGCTCAGCTAAGAACTCGACTTCCAACGAACAATCCAGCGAAAGAGAAAGAAATTATTAATCAATGCTGAGATGTGCGAGAAAGAATGGAGCGGGCTCTGAGATAATCCTAAGGCAGATGCCTAATGCACAAATCTCTTTAATTTGGCGGAAGCTATGACAAGTCAAGTCATTATCATCTAGTGGGTGCGGGTGAGGATTTTTGTACCGCCTCTCCATTTGTTTGAGTTTTTATCAATATATGTATGTATAAATATATACAGAGAGTACTGTGTGTTTGTATGTGTGTTCGTGGCGTGTTGACGCAGTAATTACCAGATGATGGATTGTTGCGCTGCGTTTAAATTTAATTTGCCTGACATTTGGCGCCTTGCTACGTTTCCCTTTGCTCAGTTTCTCAACCCAAATGGATGGATGCGGGAAGTGCGTGTTCTTGGTCCTGTCCAAAGAACTGTGAAATTATCTACAGTATCTCCTTCTCTTTCTGTTCCGGAGCATGGGTACGTCAGGAAGCGGAAGTTAAGTAATGTGTCAGTCAAGTCATCCAGTTGGCATTGATCAAATAGGCGGGAACATACATACATACATATATATATGTACATAGGTATGTATACAGCGTCTAATATATATGGCCTAATACTGGGGAAGATAATTTTGGTTACGTTCGAAATATTCTAACGATGGCTTGTCTAGTTAATGATAATGTGCGGATCTGGGGTTGGCTAAGATTATGGTAATGACGACCGTTTTATGGTTTACCTCTTATGCTCATTAATATTTACACACATACAGACACCTCATTTTTAATCATTACCAGGAATATTCAAAAAAGTTTAAATGTTAAATGTTTAAATGTTGCAATACAAAATTGTCATATGTCATGCCATTTTTTTACTGCGACTTTGTCGCGAATCGATAAGCCACATAGGATGGTGATTGAAGGACACGGGGACTGATATGCGTGTCCCAAGTTCCTGGGCGCCTTATTACACACTTTAATTTAATAAAAGCTGTAAGTGCCTGCACACATGCACCCTCTTCTCAAAGCGGACCGAAACGGAAAATGCTACGCGTTTTCATTACATAACGAGGAGCAGCCTTGGGTACACTTACCACCCATCTCCACTCTCCTCATTAGATATTCGACTAGCACAGCTTTGCTTCCTGGCTTCAGTGCGGGTAAAGTGCGTGAGTACCGCTTGGGATTGGCTGTGTACACCCACACCTGCCCTCAGCCGGCTCGAGTCTCACTCTCTCTGTCTCAGACTCAGACGGCTTTGACGTGTCGGAAATTACAAATTATGCCCAGGAGCCCCTTCTGCGGTAAGAGTGCGGCATTTGAGGGGGACAGGGAGTGTAGAAAAGACCACCATCAATGTCCAGCGGAGGCGGTCAGAGACAATGACGAGCGTCGACGTCCCTGACGTTTGAGGAGGGTCTGTTCTTCATTTCATTTCATGTTCCATTCTGCTCGGTTCAGTCAAGGTTGCAGGTAAAGCTGAAATCGAAAGCAAAACCGCAACATCTATTGTATGTATGTTTGTATGTACATATATCTCCAAGGGGAGATATTCTTTGTGTATATCCATATGAAGGTTATTTAATTTTTTCCGCTTTAGAAGTTTTTGATCCGCTGAGAGATCCTTTCGTGCATAACATTTTATGTTCAGTTTTAATATTTTCCCCCTATGGTTTTATCTTCAGTGGCGTGCCTCAGTTACAGATGAGACTGCTTGAAAAGGTGTTAGATCGATTCCCTTGTTGTGTAAAATTTTAAATTGCAGTCTTTGGGTTAATTGAATTCATTGTTGGGTGAGCTATTTTCCTAATAAGTTGTCGGGAGTCTTTTGTTTAACAACATTTATAGAGGAATGCGGGCGGTCCCGACCATTAAATGTACGTGCAGAGAATTCATACGGGGCTGAAAAGTTTTAGCTGTGGTACAGCTGTTAATAGTTGAGGAATATGCATACATATTTATTGTTGCTGGCACAAATTCTTGAGAGAGAGAGAGAGAGCTTTCCGCCAGATTGAGTTTTAAGTCACGCTATAATTAGAAAAAAATGTCCTTTATTTTATTGCTTATTACAGTTTTTAATTAGCGGTTCCCTTATATTTCCCCAGAAATTCCTCAAATAATAGTGGTGCAGAATAACGTAATTCTTCCTTTGTTTGCCATTTGCACTGCCCACTGTATAAATGTAAATATAGTATTGTAACCGTTTGTTCGCCTCTTTATCCCGTCTTCTTCGTTTGACTACTGCAACTGTACCATCTATGCTGTGCTCTCGCGCTCTCTCCCTCTATACATCGCGTTTTCACTCGTCCTCGGCTCAACAGCAGCCGGAGCTGTTATAACGCTCTCCTTCTATCGCTTTCTTTCTTCTCTCTGTCGCCTGCATTAGGGAACGGGCAATTCGACCCCCCCGCGCTAAGTTGGTCTGAAACTAATCTTCAGCTAATATCGTCGCTATCGCTCCTACTAATTTCTGTCGTCTTGATTTGGTCTTGAACTTGCAAGAACATGTATACTTTCGCATACCTTCACTCTTTAAATCGTCACATTGTGCACACATACTATAACTACATACATATAATATATTCAGTCTCATATACGTCATACGAATCGCGTTCTCTCCACACAAACCGTTTCCATCGCTGCCGGCTCCTGCATATCTATGTATACCGCGCGACTAATAAACTAAATATACTTAACTAAATAACATTGACTTCTATTTACAATCGTTTTAACAGTTAGTGAAAGAGCTCCCTATCTCAACACCCTTCATTTAAACAAAAGGAACAGACATTATAAGGATTATACACGGGCAATAATTACTAGAACATATTTTCCCAGAAATCCTCCATAACAGATGTCTCTTGTTCAACCCGAATGGTGTTGAGGGGGGGCTTAAATGATAGATAACTTTACAAAGCCTTATATTTTTATAGGATTTTAGTCGTGCCTCCTAGGCCACTGAGCTGAAGCCACTTCCTTGTCTGGACTTACTTCTCCAGCAAACCATCCAGGCTGCCCTTTCTTTTCCTCTTGATCATCCTCACTTGCTTTATCTTCCTTAGTTGGATGTTTCGTGGTTCGTTTGCTTGCTCTTCTTCAACATAGTATGCAACTAATCCTTTTTACAAAATCATAATCGCATGGTACGCAATCAGCACAAAGCACCGCCCCAGCCCCATCCACAGCTAAGGCCACTGTTATTCGCGAAGGTCTGCCGACCGGAGTCACGGGAACATTCATTCAGCCTTAATGCTAGTTTCATAACTCGTGCGTTCACCGGGCCATGAGCGAACCGCACACCCGAAGCCCTGCAATTAACGCGACTCCTTCGACTTACTGCCACAGTTTGCCGCAGCATCGTTATCCTTTTGGCCTTTCGCTGTCGAGCCTAAGCTACGGATACACACACAGATTTATATGGGCCCCTCAAGATAACAATTAATCACGAACATCTCAAATTTCAACTCGTTTGGTTAGGTATAGGGGAAATCTCAAGCCCAAACTCCTCCTAATCAAGCACAGAATGAAGAGGGAAAAAAATTATAAATTGATATAAATTTGAAAAAATTAATTGAAGGCACTCTCTGAGCCTTCCAAACCACATATTCCTCCCCTCCAGTGCTTGTGACATTTGAAATTTTTTTCCGCCTTGTGTAAATTATATACTCGAATACAGAAGACATCAAGGAGGAGGGCTTTGCAATGATGATGGATGATCCTGAGTTCAGTTTTTCATATCCCAAAGCCAAAAAAAACGAGAAAAGAACGTACGGAGTCGCTTCGAACGCGACTCTACTTTTATACCCGTACTCAGTGATTTATGTGGAATTTTAAAATGTTTTATCAGTTTTACATTTTACATTTTTGCTACATCTGTCATCGACATCTACATCTACATCAGTTCTCACAAAATCACACGTACACTGCACGAGGCAGCATGTTTGAGCGTGAGTGTGTGTGTGAGAGAATCTGCTGCGACAATCAACCCCAATAAATGACTTAAGCAGCAAACTGGCGAGGGAAACACAGAACGGCGGGGTATTCCTTGCTGCTGAAAATTCATTTGATCATTGTGGCTACAATAATGATCCGATCTGAAACAAATTCGGGAATCTGGTAGATATGATTTCCTTTGATACTGCATTTTTTGGTTTTTCTATCTTCAAAATTGTGGATTTTCGTCTTTTGTGGGGGCGGAAGGGGGCGAGGCGAAATTTTGAAATACACTTGTTCAGGTTTGGTATCACAGGAGTCTTGGCCAAAAGTTTGGTTGCTCTAGCTCTTATAGTCTCTGAGATCCAGGCTACACAAAATACAAAAAACCAAATCGACTCGATTTTGTGTGAGTGCGAAATGGATGGAGCGAAGTTTTTGCGTATGTTTTTGTCTATTGTGGCTATATTAATGATCCGATTCGATTCAGATTTGGGCCCCTGATAGATATGGTCTTTCTCTATGATTCTGCATTTTAGTTTTCTGCTATCTTCAAAATTGTGGACGCCACAGATGTGCGCTCTTTTGTGGGGGCGGAAGTGGGCGGGGCGGAATTTTTAAACTTTTTTTCTAGGGTGAGAGAATACATCAGTCTGAAAAAAATTTGGTTGTTCTATCTCTTTTAGCCTTCGAGCAAATGGGCGACGAACAAGACGGACAGACGGACGGACAGACAGGGCTATATCGACTCGGCTATTGATGCTGATCAAGAATATATATACTTTTATATGGTCGGAAATTACTCCTTCTCTATGTGACACACATCCACTTTTACCACAAATACAATATACCCCTTTACTCTTCGAGTACGGGTATAAAAAAAACAGGGCTGAAAAACGTTTTGATTCTTATGGGTTTTGCGTACGTGTTGGGAAACTAAATTGAAAAAAAAAAATTAAAACGAGAAAGAACGTACGGAGTCGCTTCGAACGCGACTCTACTTTTATACCCGTACTCAGTCAGTACACATGTGATTTATGTGGAATTTTAAAATGTTTTATCAGTTTTTACATTTTACATTTTTGCTACATCTGTCATCGACATCTACATCTACATCATCTACATCAGTTCTCACAAAAATCACACGTACACTGCACGAGGCAGCATGTTTGAGCGTGAGTGTGTGTGTGAGAGAATCTGCTGCGACAATCAACCCAAATAAATGACTTACGGCGCAACTGGAAGGGGACAGCTCGTAGCTGAAAATTCATTTGATCATTGTGGCTACAATAATGATCCGATCTGAACCAAATTCGGGAATCTGGTAGATATGGTCATTATCTACAAAACTGCATTTTATTTTTTTCTATCTTCAAAATTGTGGAATTTCGTCTTTTGTGGGGGCGGAAGGGGGGCGGGGCGAAATTTTGAAATACACTTGTTCAGGTTTGGTATCACAGGAGTCTTGGCCAAAAAGTTTGGTTCCTCTAGCTCTTATAGTCTCTGAGATCCAGGCTACACAAAATACAAAACCAAATCGACTCGATTTTTGTGTGAGTGCGAAAGGGATGGAGCGTGTTTTTTTTGCGTATGTTTTTTGTCTATTGTGGCTATATTAATGATCCGATCCGATTCAGATTTGGGCCCTGATAGATATGGTCTTTCTCTATGATTCTGCATTTTTAGTTTTCTGCTATCTTCAAAATTGTGGACGCCACAGATGTGCGCTCTTTGGGGGCGGAAGTGGCGGGGCGGAATTTTTAAACTTTTTCTAGGAGTGAGAGAATACATCAGTCTGAAAAAAAATTTGGTTGTTCTATCTCTTTTAGCCTTCGAGCAATGGGCGACGAACAAGACGGACAGACGGACGGACAGACAGGGCTATATCGACTCGGCTATTGATGCTGATCAAGAATATATATACTTTATATGGTCGGAAATTACTCCTTCTCTATGTGACACACATCCACTTTTAGCACAAAAACAATATACCCTTTTACTCTTCGAGTACGGGTATAAAAATTCGAAATAAAAATTAATTAAATGAAATTGTTGCGGCGGTTCCCACTTTGGTTGGTTGTCTGTGGGGGATGGGATGGGGTCTATAGTAAATGAATCATAAAATATGGCAGATTATTACATTTGGTGTATGCCCTATTAATTGCTAATGTTTTAAATTTTTAGAAATACGAGCGAAGGGTTGATATAAGGGAAAGAGTGTCTTGAATTCTTTAGAAGTAATTGGTGGTCATCAGCGTTGATTGATCTATGTATGATAGTATGGTCCAATTTATAAAGGCTTTCCAGGGTTTGATGCAGATATATAAAAAGGGGCCCCGTATTTGTTGATGAGGATGCGGTTGAACAAATTTAAGAATGGATATATGAAAATTAAAACTTAGTGGAATTATCTTGGAGATTTGAGAATATTGAGAATATAAGCGGTGGGAAACGAATTTTTTGATTCGCTTGCAAATCGATGGAGCTTTCTGTATAAATATCAGTCAATATCAATATCATAGTGGTAACGTATGGTTGTCTAATCATCAAACATATAAATTTATTTTTTCTCACAAACCTTGTTTTATCTCATTTCTGGTTTATATAACCAATCTTTCCAAGCGGTTCCAAGTAATATACATATTTACATACAATAGTTACAGTAGGGGCCAATCCCAGGTGTTCATTTTATAGATATTTATTCAAAAAGTTTTCTTGTTTTATATGTATATGTATCACTTCTTTTCATATCCATAAAACAAATAATCTTGTATTATTCATATTCAAAAACAAGAGGGATCGTTAGGTCGCAGCTTCTGCGACACTACTCTTATACCCGTACTCAGTCTGTCTATATGTGATCTCATGGTTTACGTAGAACTTCAAAATATTTGAACAGCTATTACATTTTACATTTGTTTGCTACATCTGTCATCTACATCACTTCTCTCAATAACACACCGCTCAAACTTCTGCGTGCTCCGCCACCGGCCGCACACTGAACAAGGAAAGCCGAGGGTGTGAGCGAAAGAGAGAATGATAAGCGGCTGCAAAACAACTACTGAGAACTATGCGAAAAAAAAGACGGACGGACAGACAGGCATGGGGCTATCACGACTCGGCTATTGATATTGATTAATAATACATATACTTTATGGAGTCGGAACAGCTTCTTCTCTGCGTTACACATATTTACTTTTATAACAAATAGAATATACCCTTTTACTTTTGGAGTACGGGTATAAAAAATACTTTACGACCTATTCGCAGACCAACTTTATATATACAACAAAATAATCGCTCGAGCCGTCTGGGAGAATGCAAGAAATACCAATAGATTAACAACTCCATTAAAGGTTCACTTTCCAATATACAATGAAATGTCTCATGACTGATAAAATCCCAGTCATAAGTCTCCCAGTAACATGTGTCTCTGTTACGGCTTCCAGAGAGTTTTCAAGCTTTTCAAATGCGTCAAATGCGCTGCTTATTGTTCACTCCTAATCAGATTAGTTTGTTCGACCTACCCTAATCAAATTTCACACAAATAACCATTTTTAATCTATTTGCTAACCGGGACAGATGCACAAATACATACAAAAGCGAAGCTTAGTCTCAATGGCTGGCAATCCTTCAATCAATCACAATCCTTGTATAGAGTTCCTCAACTGTCACACATTTCTTTTCTCATCATCTTCTGTTCTTGGCCCTGCTCTAGCTTCTGCACATTCTCCTGCCTTTGTTTTTTGTGAAAATCCTAGACTATCTTGGGGAAGAGTGACACAGAAAACTACCCTTGAATACTTAAAATTCCACCCCTTTCGGTGTGCCCCACCTTTGTAAATTAGAGAAAGCTGAAAAAGATGCTGCAAATCATTAATCCTTGAAGAGATTTTCACTTTTCCCCGAGGGGACAAGTCCTTTTAGTCTGTATTTCGAATGTGAGGGCGATGGCCACATACAAATGTGGAAGAACAATTTTATGAATAATACTTTACTCGTTTATCAATATTCGGATGTAAAGATAAATTATTTACACAGTTGCTCCACGATCTAGAGGCCGCCCGAAAACATTTCTCTCTCTTTCTATCTCTCTCCTGGAGAAGGACACTCTCATAGAGAGCGCTAGTGAACAAACGAATTTGTAAAATTCCAATTAAAAATCTTTGGTTTACTTTGTAAGTTGACTCTCAACTTATTTAGACACTACACAACGCCACATGAAGCACACACGAAGAAAGTAATTCCATGAGAGTGGAAAAGAGAGAGGGAGAGCTGTGAAAAGAGCGGGAGATGAGGATGGGAATGAAACGGAGACAGATAGTAAGAGGAGCTGGGAAATCCTAACACACACTTGAGCGAAACAAAGAGGACACAGGCCAACGGACAAGGAAAAACAGGGAATAAATAAAAGCAAAACAAACTCACTATAACACACACTCAGATACTCGTACACTCTAATACACACACGCACAGTGAAATCCTAGAAGGGGCCAAGCCGGGGTCTCTCCTGTCCTGTCCTGCTGCTCGTCCTTGCTCTAATGGAGGAATAAATTGCTCGTGAATGAAATGAGAGTGCGAAGCCAGTACCCCCTGTGCCCGTCTCCTCTTGACAATGCGCCCCTGCGACTCGCTGAGATGTGGGCGTGGCGGAGGACAACGATAACGCACTCATACGCAAAGCAAAGCAAAGCAAACAGACAAGCATACAAAAACAAAACCAACAAATAAACAAACAAACAGACAAACAGACGAACGCAAACTGAAGCGAAACGGATGCCCGAGACGCAACTAAAAACTAAAAGTGACATAGAAGGCGAACCACCCCCCGAAGAGCTAACTTTCCAATTCTATTCCATCGGAGTTTAGGAATGGGTCTTCCAAATTGGAGGGCAAGCCGAAAACATGGAACTCGAGCCAAGACTCTGTTGTGTGTGCCCTTACTGTTTCCCTAAAAACAAATTTTATTTGAGTTCATATGAGAACGAATACGCTAAGACAAAAAATTAATCAATTAATGATTCATCGGAATAAAATAAAATTAAAAGGAATGTGTTGAGTCGCCGTTACTGCGACACTACTACTCAGACAGTACACATGTGATTTGTGTGCGTTTTTTAAATATCTTATAATTTTTTTCATTTTTCATTTTTGTTGTTGCATGTCATCTACATCACTTCTCACAACAACACGTGTGCATTGCAGGAGACATCAGAGTCAGCAGAGAAACAGTAACGACTATGATCGCATGGCCCTGCATGGGTGGGGGCTAGCTGCTGAAATTTTATTAATTCATTGTGGCTATAATAATGATCCGATCTAAACCAGATTGGGCAAGTTGGTAGATGTAGCTATTCTCTACGATACTGCATGTTCCTATCTTTTAAATTGTAGAGTTTCGTCTTTTGTGGGGGCGGAAGGGGGCGCGTGAAAATTTTGAAATACACTTGTAGTGAACTGATATCAGAGGAGTTTGGGCAGAAAGTTTGGTTGCTCTAGCTTTTATAATCTCTGAGATCCAGCCGACACAAAAGACGAACAATCAAAGCAGTCGCGTTGGTGTGTGCGAGAGAGTGTGAGGAAACGATGCCTCCCAAATCATTTTCTTCATTGTGGCTATACTAATAATCCAATCCAATTTAGATTCGGGCTTCTAATAGATAAGAGATTTCTATATGATTTTGAATTTTTCGCTTTCTGTTATAATACAAATTGTGGACGCCTCAGACGCCTTGTAAATAAAGTATATATACTTTATAGGGTCGCAAACGGTACCTTCTCTGCGTTACACACATCCACTTTTACCCCAAATACAATATACCCTTTTACTCTTCGAGTACGAGCATAAATATCTGTATGGATTTAATTGTTCTTGATCCGACTCAATCACCCCTCAACTAACATCACGCATCCTGCAGTGTACATCTCTATCTTACAAAAATAATCGCCACCAAAGATATTTCCATTGGATTGAGCCTTGGAGTCCAGATTCAAGCAGGGAACATACATATGTAAGGTAGGCGAGAATTCAAGGCTCGCTGTTGTCGTAGGAACTCCCTCCAGATGACTGACTTGATGGCAGCAGATTTTGGTTTTCATTTCACAGCCCAAAAGACAAGATGGATAAAAAATCAATAACTGTCCGCAAGGACATCGAAATGGGAGCAATCGAAAATGGAAGACCCTGGAATGGAATTAAGCGACAGAACTCGACGAGAAGGAAAACAAAGCTGATGTCAAGAGCAGTGGAGGAGAAGAAACAAAGGAGGATGGCAATTCGTGGCGGAGCGAAACAAAGACAAGTCGAGCAATAAAGCAATTAGCAACCAACAAGGGAGATAATACAACTAATTAAAAGTAAAAGTTATGCGTCAGCGAATGAGATTTTTATTGAGAACACAAAAGGACCTTGAGCGGTAGCCGGGCGTGGCAGCTTGCTTAATGTATGGCCACCCCGGTTAGAACAGTATTAAAATGCTGTTAACACACCCAACCTACCTCAATCCACTCTACTCGCTTTCGTGCGGCCTGAATTATGAGGTTATAATTCACAATTAAGCAAACGCAAGCATAAAACATAAGCACATGACATAATTATTCCCAGCCTCTTCGGATTAATGTACAGTGTGTACACGTCCTTATGCGTATAGTAGTGTATATTCAAACTAAAGGAGAATTGTTAAACAAGCACGAGGTATGGTGAGGAGTATGAAGGGGAGAGGTGTCTTACTGACCTCATCAGACTGCCAGCTCTGAACAAGATTCAAATCAAATTAATGAATGGTTTTTGCCTGAATGAAAGCCGAATGGACAAATTTATTTCTTTGAGATTTTCAATATACTAGATGGACTAGTTACGTTTCAGAAAAATAGGACAGATGTTACCATGTGGGGTTTGATCTGGGTACTTCTGTGTAATATGCGTATACGCGTCTCTTTTTCTCCCATTTGTAAACTCTTTATTCAAAATACTCTCTTAGGAGCTTTGAAAACAGTTTAGAGCAGTATAGTTTTTTGTGCTATTGGCTTTTCGCAACTAGTATATATGTTTGTTATTTATGTACGTATGGATGAATAAATGCATTTAATTTTGGCAATTTATTAATGAGCTTTTCGCTATAGAAAATGCATTAACTGGTGCACATTGCACAATCTGGTGTTTGTTTGTGTGTGATATTATTTATTGCTAAAATGCATTAAAATTGTGGGGGGCCAGAAAGAGTGGGAGATTATTTATTTGGTTGCTGTTGGATGCCATTAACTGACAAATTTGCACTAATTGCATTGCATTAATAAACTGAGGTAATGCCAATATTTACAACGACAGCATTAAAAACGAGAAAGGAACGTTGGGTCGCCGTTTGCGCGTGACTATTTTTATAGGTGTACTCAGTCAGTACATATGTACATAGTATGTGGCTTCTGATTTATGTGAATTATTAAATAGTCTCTGAGATTTAGGCGCTAATATGGACGAACGATCAACGCAGCCGCGTAGGTATAGTAATGATCCGCTCCGATCCGCATTTGGACCCCTGATAGATATTCGTTTTCTCTATGATTCTGTATTTTCCGTTTTCTTTTATTTTCAAAATTGTGGAAAAAATATAGGATTTCTCTAGCTCTTCGAGCACTAGGCGCTCAACAAGGCGGACAGACGGACAGTCGGACAGTCAGACAGACATGTCTATATCGATTTGACTATTGACGCTGATCAAAAATATATATACTTTTGGGGGTCGGAAACGTTTCCTTCTGTGAGTTACACGCATCCACTTTTTCAACAAATACAATGTATGTACCCTTTAACTACTCGAGTAAGGGTATAAAAACTGAAAACCGATGTCCGTGACTATAAATTATTGTCTTTGATGGAAAAGAATATCTACTATAATTGCATCTGCAATGGCAGCAACTGCCATATACACCACATCCAAGGAATGCAAAAAAAACAAATCAGAGGAATACCAATTCATTGACGGCTGCCTGCGTATTCCATAAATATGCATCGATGGAAAGTCAATCCCACCCTTTAACCGGCGATCGAAAGCCTGGTCCCTTCTGCAGACAATAAAATTTAAGTCGAATTTGAAATTCAATTATATGAAAATCAATTATATGAAATTCAATTTAGTACATTTAGTATTTGAAATATGCATGTGTCTATCTCTCAATTTGTTGGCTTAATCCTGGACTGACCGTTTGCATACTCTGTGTAATCTGGTTGCACGGATGACTCCACCGAAAATGGGTGTGGTTAACAGTCCGCCATTCAATGTAAGAGGGCGTGCCGACACATCGACGCTATAGGGCAGAAGGACAGGAAGGACAAACAGGAACGGCATGATGACGGTCCGTGATAATAATTCGTGTGCGTGTGTGCGAGTACTTTTCATATGAATATGAACGACTTTAATGCGGTTGCACTAAGTGGCATGCGGAATCGCACTCAAAGTGCATTCAAAAACACTCGCCAAGCACGTGGAGCGGTCTCTCTTTCTCTCAGGCAGACAAACAGACAACAACAGAAAGGTCAATTATACTTGAGTTGCATAAATAATTCAGTCCGAGTTTATTACTATATTTATTTACTTTTGTTACGAATTTTTATGAAAATACATAAATAGCGTACATGTATGTACTATACATACATACATATGTACATTTAACCGTATACTCGATATAAGTATCAGCTGGTTATTCCACAGAAGAAAATTTTTGGTGGTTAATACAAATGTCTAAAGGCTAAAAAACTAAGATTGTTGTCAATTTGTAAAGTATAAGAACGGTCTGACGATGTTGCTGCTGAATTTGATCATTGTGGCTACAATAATGATCCGATCTGAACCAAATTCGGGAATCTGGTAGATATGGTCATTCTCTACAATACTGCATACTGTTTTTTTCTATCTTCAAAATTGTGGATTTTCGTCTTTTGTGGGGGCGGAAGGGGGCGGGGCGAAATTTTGAAATACACTTGTTCAGGTTTGGTATCACAGGAGTCTTGGCAAAAGTTTGTTGCTCTAACTCTTATAGTCTCTGAGATCCAGGCGTTCATTTTTACGAAAACCAAATCGACTCGTTTTTGTGTGAGTGCAAAAGAGAGGGAGCGAAGTTTTTTTTTCGTATGTTTTTCTAGATTGTGGCTTTATTAATGATCCGATCCGATTCAGATTTGGGCACCTGATAGATATGTTCGTTCTCTATGATTCTGCATTTTTCGTTTTCTGTTATCTTTAAAATTGTGGACGCCACAGATGTGCGCTCTTTTTGTGGGCGGAAGTGGGCGGGGCGAAATTTTGAAACATTTTTCTAGGAGTGAGATATCACATTAGTTTGGAAAAATGATTTGGTCCCTCTAGCTCTTATAGCCTCCGAGCAATGGGCGACAAACAAGACGGAAAGACGGACAGACAGACAGACAGACGGACAGACATGGCTTTATCGACTCGGCTATTGATGCTGATCAAGAATAAATATACTTTATGGGGTCGAAAATGATTCCTTCTCTATGTTACACACATCCACTTTTACAACAAATACAATATACCCTTTTACTCTTCGAGTACGGGTATAAAAATTTACTGCGACTCAACGTTACCTCTCGTCAAATTGTGACCAACGATTCTTAGCTATGGAAATTATATTTTGAATTAACATAACCAAAATATAATACACCAGAAATGTCTATCATTATCCCGCATTGAAAAATAAAAGCATTGCATTTTTCCATTTTTGAAATAAGTTGATTTATTATTTTTGCTTGACTTATTCTGCTTTTTTTGTTTCATTCTGTTTCCCATCTGTTTTCGACTGCGTTATTAATTTGTTTTCCTCCACACCTCCGTACTCGCTTTTTTAGTTAGTTTTGCGATGATTTAAATTATATTTCCACTTACGCACTAAATAATGAGCCATGTTTTTTGAAAACAACAAAAAAGTTTGAATAATCAAATGAACGATACATTTCATATTTTTGATGCCTCTCTTTAACCTTTCACACATATTTATATATAGAAATTGCTATTCATTTGCATAAACGGTATTTAGGAACATAAAAAACCTTAAAAATTATTTTATTTTTAAATATTATATTTTTTGCTCCTTTTCATCTGATGGTTGTATGAATAATTAAAATGAGTAAAGTGTGATTTGAAAATGTTTAATCCTTATATGGTATTATATATAAATTTTTATTTTGTAATTTTTTGTTTGTAAAAATTGTGATTAAAAAATTGGGCTTAAAGTGAAATTTATATTATTTATTGTTCAACGATAATTTTTATAAAACTTCTGGCTTTTCTTTTTTCAATTTACCTATAACTTTTGAGTTATTTTGGTTAGCTTTAATTTATTGCATTTCTTTGTTTTAAAAACTTAAAAAAAATCATCGAATAGTCCCTTGATGCTGTTTATTGCTCGACTTGTCTCTTAATATTTATTAAATATTTATCGTTAGTATCTCAAGGGTATTTCTTTTGCAATCTTGCTTTCTGTTTTTAAATGTTGCGCTAAATTCTTCTGCATTCGTTTAACTTTTAGATGTTAAAGGGGTATCTTATTAATATATGTATTTAGTTTTGCGGTGTACATTATGCATTCAGACGTTCAAAAATAATTTTTTTTTTTATTTTATTTCAGTAAGGAAACTATATATACATGTATGATAAAACGATACTGCTACACTGATTTTTATATAATACCTTTTTCATGAATAAACTGCCATTGCATGTCTTTATTTTTGCTTCATTTGTTATTTTATTGGCATATAATTAAATACGTTTCATGGGCCAAGAGTAACATTGCCGCAAAATTAATTTTAATTTATTTTCAATTTGTCTGACAGCTTCTAGAATAACATAAAAATGATTTAAGAAACTATATTTTCAAAAATGTCTTGGAATTTGATCAAATTAACGAAAAATAAAAAATAAAAAATGTAAACACAGTTTTAGTTAGAGCCCCTGACCCTGACAAGTTTTTGTAAGGAATAATACAAAAGTCGGTGCTATGTAGAGTTATATAATAGTTTGTGGAAAGAGGAGTTCAAGTTTAAATCAAGGAATTACTATCAATTAGGAATCGAAGGAAAACAACAAATATATTTCATAATCGTTCCTTCTGTTCAAGCTCATTCCTTCTCATTCCTAAAAAGGTTACTCTTAACCAATAACAGAAGCTATTATGAGCCAGGCTGTATTTAATTAAACTCACTCTCTTTCGTTTGGATTTTCTTCGGAACTAAATATCAACAGCAGATTCACGGGGGGCATTCGTGGCGTCGGCTCATTATTATCTCCCTGACAGGACATGAATGAAAATGAGTGCGCACTCGAGTATGTATGATGTGGTATTATTTTTTTTATTTTCAATTCGTTGAGTGTCAACTGTTAATATTATTATCATAATATATATATAATTATTTATATATGGCTGTGTGTACTCTTATATGTAGATATTTCCATAGCAGTTATTATGACTTTGTATTGTTTTCAGCGCGGGTTTTTCTGGTTGTGCTCTCTGCTTTTGTTTTCCAATGGCATTGTTTGATTTTTATCATACAATTTCCTTACATGCTAATTAATTTTTCTGGATATCTGATGCTACAGTGAGTCGGAATCTGTCTGCGGAACGGCGGAAAATGATCTTAAATGATGGAGTGAATATGTGGAAATGTGGATAATGCTGTGGAGGGTGATGCAATATTTATTAGTTCGTTTGTTTTATTTTTTTTCAACATGGTTTTTAAGAATATATTTTTATTATATTAAATATATTAATGCTAAATATATATTTAAAGTTTTATATATTTATATGCAAGTGTGAAGAGTATGTACAAGCGTCTTTTTATGTGTGATAAAAACCATTTTTTTCTTCATTCCTTCGCTAAGTTTGCTGTGTATGTACATTAGTTGGATAATTAAACACCCTTTTTGTGGTTTATCCTCATATTTCATCATCATTTCATATTTAAGGTATTTTTAGCCTTTTATTTACAGTGGAATAATTCAACGTTTAATTTATTCAAAGAACTAAAAGTATCAGTCTGTTTCAAACCTAAAATGCCTAAAAGTATTATTTTCTAACTTCTTATCAATGTTATTTTATAAGTTATCCCAATATCAGTTTTATCAGTTTGAGTTGGTTTTTCGTATGCCTTCTTTTTGTTTCTCATTAATTCATTATAAATTCACTGGTTTCGCAGTCTGTCTCTGCCTTCTATCTACTCCTATGTGCCACATCCTCCGCCCATCATTCTGCCCTCCCCGTTACGCCCATAGATCATGCAGTGGTTTGACGGCCTGGACATTGTCCTCGAGCTCGTTAAGGCTCAGATTGGACTCGTAATGCGTTAACTCCGGCTGCCTGCTATTGTTGCTGCTGCTGCTCATGGTCACACTGCTCTGGGTACCGCTCTCCAAGCCCCCGCAGCCACAGACAAGTTCGTCGTCCGCATTGCAGTTGCAGGGCTTCTTGCAGTTGTAGGCACCGCCAGTGGGCCCGAGTGGCGGGACAAAGTTGGAGCTGAAGCTGGAGGGCAGCACGGCGGACGTGGAGCTCTTGGTCAGGACGCGCTTACCGGTTCCCAGGCTAATGCACTCGCAGTTGCTGCGCTGCTGCTGGAGCTGCTGCTTGGCGTAGTCCACGCTATCGTACGCTGGAGCAGCACTGGGAGCATACGCCGGAACCGCGTACTCATGCTGACTCCGCCGATTTGGATGCTGCTGCTGCTGGGGATGATGATGATGGTGCTGGTGCTCCAGGGTCTTGGCCATCCCGACGCCCCCACTAAGCTCGCGCTGCTTCTTGGACAGCTGATTCATTGTGTTGAACTTGCATGCGGCGGCCGCTGCTGAGGCAGAAGTGGGAATGGGCTTGTAGCCCACGCCCCTGGTATTGCCAACAGCACCGCACTCGTTGATCGTGGCGTAGTTGTTGCTGCAGTCCGCATAGAGTTTGTCGGCCAGGCGAGCCGCAGGAGGAGGTACAGGCACACCACCAGCAGTAATCACACCGGATTGGTATTCATGCGTGGAAGAGTACATGTTGGCCGAAGGAGTGCGGGCTGCCAGGCACCCCGTTATCCTCTTATTATTGTTGGCTCGACCATGGGGCAAGGGGAGGGCCAGGCGCAATTTTTGCCAGAACTTCTTGTCGTCCCACTCGATGCACGTGCTCGTTCTAAGATAGTGCCGCATATCGAGATCGATGTCTCTCTGTGGAAGGTCCCCGTACAGGATGAAGACAACTCGTTTTCGTCGCTTGACCAGCTCGTGAAGAGCGCTCTTGTACTCGAACCGGGACCACTCGTTGTACAGGAAGTTTTTGGACAGGACCAGCACAAACTGCTTGGCACTCTCCGCGGCCTCGATCAAGGCATCCGCTATGTACGCATTGATGTTCACGTCCCGATAGTGCATGCACAGGCGATACCCAATGTCGCTCTCCAGGGTATTGGCCAGAATCTGATTTACAAAGTGCTCGTCCTGCAGGCTGTACGCGAAGTAGGCGTCATTGGGTCGTTCCTTGTCCAACTGGTCCACAAAACGTGGCGAGCGATAGCAGAAGTTCATTAGGCAGCTGGTGGAATGCGCCCACATCTTGAGCTCGTGTCGGTAGCAGAAAAGGCCGAAAATGATACCGAAGAAGGCCACAAAAGCACAGGTGGCTACCAGGAGCAGGGGCAGCAATCCCTCAATCTCATTCGTGTGCATGTAGTGAGCCACACCATCGCGCAGGGTGCACTTGGTGCCGTTCTTCTCCCGCAGCACACTCGTGGCGTTGTTGTAGATGCAGCTGACGCGAGAAGCATCGATAATCTTCTCGGAGCTCTGAGCCAGATAGTTACGAAAGCGCGCCAGGTAACCGCACTCGCAGCTCCACTGGTTGTCCGCCAGGCTGATCTCCACCAGATACGGATTAGCACTCAACTGCCAGACTTCAAAGTGGACCAGTCGGTTGCCGTCGAGCCGCAGCACCTCCAACTTCCTCAGCATCTGAAAGCTACCATTCGCTATGCTGGCAATCCGGTTGGTTTGCAGATACAGCTCCCGCAGATTTTCCAGGTTGTGGAACTCGTTTCCCTCCAGCGAGACTATGTGATTATCCTCCAAATGCAGAATTAGCAGACGCTTCAGTCCACTGAATGTTGTGTTGTGTATGTGGGCCACATTGGAGTTGTTGGCAAACAATACGGCCAGGTTTTTCCTGCCCAAAAATGAGTGCCCCGCCAGTTCCACAAAGTTGTTACCGTCGATGTACAGCTCTGTGGTGTCCATGGGCACGCGACGCGGCATCTCCGAGTAGCCAGCACCCGAGCACTCTACTATATTCGTGGACCAGGTCTGGTCGTGGAAGCAGGTGCAGTTGCTGGGGCAGGTCATCTCACAGTCGCAGGCATCGAACTCGCAGCAGTGGCAGACGGCAAAGCAGTGCGTCTTGTACGTGCACAGGAAATGCTTAGGTTCGGCCTCAATCAGGGGGATGTAGGCCCTCTCGCGGTTATTGAGCAGCTTGCAGTAGATGGTCTCGAGATCCATTATGCGGGGGTACTGACGCGACGTAATGTGATTGATCTTCTGCAGCCAATCGATGTTGCAGTCACATGTGAAGGGATTTCCCCCAATGTAAAACTCCGGCAAGGCACGGTGCTCCCATACGGGTAGAATCCGCAGCGATTTAATGTCCAGTGTGGTTATCTGATTGGCATACAGGTCCACCCGAGTGAGGTTCGACTTGTGCATAAACGTGTCCGGATCCACAGTGGTAATGAGGTTGTCATTCAAGAACAACAACTCTATGGAGTTGGGTATAGCACTGGGACCAATACGCTGAATCTGATTGAAGCTTACGTCGAGAGTCTGAAGTCTCAGGTCGGTATCCAAGCCAAATCGATTGGACAGGGCGTACAAGCGGTTCTTGTGCAGGTCCAACCACTGAAGAGTAGATGGCACATGACCATAATCGAAGCTCTCAAGACGATTATCGGAGATGTTGAGCCACAGCAGGGAGGGCATATTGCTGAACAGACCATTGATATCACTCAGATCATTTCCATCCAATCGAATGGCCTGAACGCTGGAGGTAATCTCGAAGGCCCCCGGCTCGACGACAGCAATGCGATTTCGGGCCAGATTAAGGATCTGCAAGCTGGGCAGATCCCTGAACGTGTGCATAGTAATATTTTCCAGATAGTTTCCAATCAGGCGCAGGCCGTACAGATTGCCCAGGCCCTTGAAAGCACTCTCCTCCATCACGGTAATCATGTTCTCACCCAGGTCCACGGTGCGCAGATGTCGCATGTTGCGCAGGGCCAAGGGCACCGTCTTTAGCTGATTTCCATTCAAATTGAGGTCCTGCAGGGCACTGCAGTTGCGGAAGGCGTCCGGATGCACGCCAATCAGAGCATTATTGTCCAGTGACAACAGCGACAACACATAAAGGCCGTTCAATGCATAGGCGTCCAGGTACTTAAGCTTATTGTGGGACAGCAGAAGCGTATGCAGATTGTTCATCGGTGCGAAGGTGTCCGCGGCAATGTTCTCCAGTTGGTTGTGGCGCAGGTTGAGAATCTGCAGCGTATATAGGTCACTGAAGATTTCCGGCTCCAGCTTGGTCAGCTTGTTGTGTGACAGATTGAGTAGCACCAGTCGAATAAGACCCACAAATGTGCTCCGGTCAATCCAGGTGGAGGTTATTTGATTCATGGAAAGGTCTAGGGCCTGCAGTTGGTCCAGATTCGAGAAGAGCTGCGGATTGAGCACACTGATTGAATTGTTCTGCAGATATACCTCCTGAATTATCTTGGCCTGCTCCGCAAATAGTTCCGTGGGCAGGGCCACAATCTTGTTGGAGCTGAGATTGAGCACCTGGAGGTTCTTGAGACCACTCAAAGCCTTGTCGGCAATCATTGAGATTCCATTATTGTTTGCGGCCAGAACGCGAAGGCGTCGCAGGGTGCCAAAGCCATTCGCGGGCAGTACGACAAAATCGTTGTGACTCACATCGAGGAACTCCAGGTCCAAAGAGCAGCTGATTGTACTGCTTCCTCCAGCTCCACGCTTCGCCGACTCCGTGGAGGAACTCGACTCCGTTGAGCCGGTGGCTGAGGTTTCTTTGCTGCGGTCCCTGAATCCTAATTCGTTAACATCCTGCAGGCGATTCTCGCTCATATTAAGAGCAGACAGTGCAGACAGAGCACAGAATATGTTTTCCGGCAGGGACCAAATGTTGTTCGAGCTGAGATCCAGACGTTCCAGCTGCTTGGTCACAGCGAAGGCATCCGCCTCTATCTCGAAGTTGAGCGCGGGCCACAGGATGTTGTGGGTTCGCAGCGTGAGGTTGCGCAGCTGGTCGAGTCCATCGAGAACCAGGCGTCCCAGTTTCCCCAGCTTGCAGTACTGGATGGACAACTGCTGGAGTCGCGCCAGGTGGGCGAAGGACTCCGCCTCCAGGCGGCTCTTGGCCATGATCTCGTCGTTGCAGAGGATGTGCAGGGCCACCGTGTGTTCCGCTGGGATCACACTGAAATTGGTCATGTCGAATTCGCTGTTCACCGTCCGCAGGTTACAGGTCAAGGCAATCTCTGGCTGGTCCAGCCCGGCAGCGGGCATGAAGTGACAGTCATCGGGGGCATCGTATAGGGCGGGATCCCCTAAGCCACCAGCTCCTGAAACTCCTTCCGACAGGGGACGCAGCGTTCTGGCTGGACTGGAGGGCTGCAGGAGCTGAGTGTTGGACACACCGGCCTCGCCCATGATGGCATTCGAGTGGGCCTGCTGCTGCTGCTGGTGCTTGGTGGACAGGGGTTCCGCGAGCTTTTGCTGCTGGGGCTGTTCTTGGGCCAGGCTGAAGGCCACGGCGAGCAGGCACCAGGGATAGTAGTGGATCAGCATGGTGGCGGATCGATTTCTGGTTTTGTGTGACTTGGGAAGAAGGTGGCTTCCGTTCCCTATGTACAACTCATATATATGGAGTGAGAGAGTGAGAGGTGTAAAGGGGAAAACGAAAGGAAATCAATTCCACTTGAGGGCCAGGAAAAACTCCGCGCACATATTTTCGGCTTCCTCTGCAGCTGCTGCGTCTGGTGGAGCCTTCAAAATTATTTATTTTCGCTTTTTGCAAAATAGTTATGTTTTTGGCGTGGCCAAACTTCGTTTCGTTTCTTCTTCGTATAGACCCGATATACGTAAAACTCTCCGGGTAGCTACAACTCGCGGAACATTATCGAGCACATTTCAGGGGATTTTTCGCTTTTGTAATTATTACACGACGCGGCGTTTGTAGGAACCTTTGATGAATATTAATTTTCTACGGGCGCGTGTACTATTATCACTTTACGAGTATCTCTCTCCAAAAACACAACATTCACCGAACGGAACGGCGCTGAACCTATTTATGTGGGTGCGAGTGTGCGGTTGTGTGTGTTCGTGCTTACTATGCAGTTGCTTCAAGCGTCGTTGCGCCGTGTCGTGTGTGTTGCGCGCTGTCTGAGTTCTGAGAGTCGAGTGACTGCCGCAACGTGCGCAGCTCTCACTTAAATAGAACGTTGTCCGAAGGATGGATAGAATGGCCGTAGCGATAGCGATGGCGGTCTGCACAAAGGGAAAATTTTGAGAGCAGCATTTTTCCCAAAGGGAAATTCGCTCTGCTTCAGTGAAAACGAATGACGGCAGCGATGCTGCTTGAGGGAGAGGATGTCCTTAGGATTCCGATTTCGTTCGGTGAAAACTACTCGTACTTCTCCATATTCTTTTGCTTTTCTGCATTTTCCCTCTAATCGCATCAAACAGCTGGCGTTCGTTGGCATTTTTTTTTTGTTTTCTGTCTGTTGTTGTTGTTCTTCCGTTCGTATCCTTTTTTTTGCCGCCGAATCGGGAGTCGGCTCCTTCTCTGGTCCCGTCCCCCGTCGAGGACTCTCTCTGTCTCTGCTTTGATAATGAAAATATATGATGTGCATGGGCCAGGGCAGCGACAATCTTCACACAAATGTAATTTATTTTTATTCCACTACCACGTGTATATGTTTGTGTGTGCGTGTGTGTGTGTGTGTGGTTGTGGGTGTTGGGTAGTGGGCCTGCTTTGGGTCCTGGGTCTCATATAAAAATAATAATTCCTCACATTCCATTAAATTACAATAATAATTTTAATTAAACTGTTTTGTTTGCGCCTCATGTAGCAATTTTTGCGGTTTGATGACTTCTTTTTTCTCTCCAGTGACAAAACGAGAAAGCTCTCTCTCTCTCTCTCTATCAGCAGGCTGACGATGATGATTATGATAACGGTTATGGGGGCTCTGTGGGAGTACGAACTTTGCTGCAGTGTTGCTGATTTAAAATTATTTTTTTGGTAGAGCTTATAAAGTATGGTTTATATGATAGGAACGAGCATGGGTTGAGTTTATTGACAAGAGGTTCTGGGCATACTATATAGTATGAATTTGAGGTGTTATGATTGCACTCAGAGCATAGAGAATTATGTGGGTTATTTGTAATTGTGGGGATTGGGTAGCTCAAATTGAAGAGTCAGATTAAGAATATGACTCATCAGTTGCTAACCAATTTGATTATATTCATGTATATACATATGTACATATGGTACATAGTACATAGTACATATAGTACACCCATAGAAAAAAGCCCTGCAATTTAAATATTATCTATTAGATTTAAATACGTCAATATGCCATTTATTTTGATAATTTTCAATAATATAAACAATTTTTTTTTCACTTACATTTTGATATTAATTTTGCTAGATTTTTATTTAAAATTCATTTATTTATTAATTTATTCATTTATTTATTATTATATGATTCCAGTTGTGTACTATATCTTATTTTCATGATTCCCTCTATTTCTCACCCATTCTCAAACGAAACTTTACGATTTACTACACAAACTCTCATCATTTATCATAGCTTTTTTGGAATATGACGTATTTGTTCAGAATCGCTGAATTTATGATGGATGACAGTCACCTTGCATTTGAAACTGATTGGGTTTCTCTGATAGACTACTCTGATAGCCTATGACTACTTTTAAGCCAAAACCTTTGCCGAGGCAAACGCCTTATCTTAGAGTTACTTCTCCCTATTTTCCTCCCTAGTACCCCGTGTTAGTTCTCCAAGATACACTCGTACGTATAGTATAATCTCGTTCTATAGGCATTTGTCCCCCATCCAGCCAACACAAACAGAAAAACATTTTTAGCAAATTGCGTCAGCGAAGACTCCCCTCCCGCATCACGCTGGGCTAATGATTTGCCTAATGTTTCTAACAATTATGGGCCCGGGCCCACACAAAGGAATATATTATGTAAGTTATTAAAATTATATCACCAGCAGCAGCAGCAGCAGAACCAACAGCAGCCAAGTCTAATAAGCCTCCTCCAGCTCCTACACAATCACCATCGCCTTCTGGGCTCTGCGGCTCTTTCAAATGTAAATGGCGACGACGTTTTTGTTGCTCTTGTGGATCCTTTGTGTGGTGGCGGCACATGCAACCAAGGAAGAATATTTTTCTGGTCTTTTTCGGTGGTTATCAATTTGGCGAACGCTTCTGGCTTTTGTCCTGGTACTGGTGCTGGTCCTGGTCCTGGTCTCGGCTCCTTTATTTATGTTCTCCATAACGCAGGTTTCTTTCTGTTTTTTTCTGGTTACTTCTCTTACGTGGTTTCTTTTCTGGTGGTAACACGAATGACAAGATTTTCATCAACGTCATTAATATTAACTTTTGCAATAATTCTCGAGCTGTGGAAAATTATGAGAAATGACCCACCAGATAAAGAGCGAGGCTCTGGTCCACTTTTCGACAAAGCCATAACTCTCAGAGAGATTGGATTGGTTTCATAGCCGACTCTGGGTGCTGGGTGCCCTTACAATGGTATTATCCTGATGGCTGGACGTCTTTCAAGTCAATCTTAATTGTGGCTGCCTGGACTCGGCCTAATGACAGCATTTCGGATTACTTTCACTCAGGGTGGGCACGGCATATTCTCAGAACGCCTCCTTGGGAGGAAAAACAGCACAAAAAAGGTTGCATATTTGATGGCGCCCAAGCAGCTTTACCTCAAAGTCTCAGACAGGGACAGGGACTCGGATGGAGACCGATGGAACTATGGTGTCTCTTTTCTATTCCGGACAAAAATCACAATTAAATGTCACAATTGCGTCTCTGGGGGCATTGAACGACAATCGCTCCACACGAAGTCTCAGTAACAGAAGCTGAAGGATGGAGCTGGGGTTGGGGCTGGAGTTGGAGTTGGAGAGGGAGCATCCTGTCAGTTGCTTGTCCACTGCCAGCTTAAATTGCCCATACACGTCAGCATCCCCCTCCCAAGGTTCGCTCTGCATCCCTTTTTGGGGCAGGCAGCTTTTGCTCGTCTAGTGGTCTTCCTCGTTTGTCTCTCTTCTGTTCACTCGGTTTGCGTTTATTAATTGTTGCCTTTATTTGGCCTCATTTTATTTGATTTGGTTTTCCTTCGGCCTTTCTTTTGCGCTTTTTGCTACACTGTTTTTCTGGTCTTTTGTTTTCCAAGCAGAGTAGACGCAGCAGCCATAAAGCCGAACCTAATTGACTTATCTTGCCTTGGGTTTGCTAATTTCTTGGCCATTGTGTCTCGTTCTTGGCCTCGTGCAGCCCTGAGCTCCACCCATAAAAATAGCCAGATAAGTCAGTCAGTCAGTCACTGAGGCAGACAGCCAGATAGAATCTTCGACGCACTAATTAGCAATTGACATGAATTGCTCATTAGCAGCAAACTAGAGCTAAAATTTAGCCAGGCTCCCTCTGAATAGTCAGCGGTATCTGTATCAGCCAAGAACGATAGGGCAAACAGTAACAGATAGGATAAAAATTGCCTGTCATGGTGGGTAAGACGGTGGGGGCTGTGATGCATCACTAGATAAACTTGTAGAAATATCATATAGAATATGTATGTACATATGTACATATGTATGTATTTTGGTCACTAATTCAGGCTGGTTTGAGCATTTAAATACGTAGGACAATAACTAAAGGAATATGATACTCAAAGGTACTACTTACAAACATTTAACCATATTTATATATGCAAACAAATGCTGTGTAAATACATATTCGTAGTTTTCAAGAAATCCCCCTAAATACTCCCGCAAGAGCAAACGTATCATCGGTCGGTTCATCGGAAGTTTCGCAATTACCCCTCTCATAATACTCGTACACTCCTTATACTTCTATAAGCAGAACTAAAGGAATATTTACTGATGAGAAAGTTGTAGACAAAGGCCTAGTTGGCTGAGCTTTAACTGAGTACTGGAAGTCATATTCGCTTACAATGCGCACTTTTCGTTCTGATAACGAAACAGATATTTTCAGATTTTTCAGGGGTGTCCACAAAAGTCATCAATTCTTATTTCGTCACTTCTAAATTCTTAATACATTTTTTCTGTTAAAAGGAATCAATTAAAACTTTAGCTCTTAATTTTTATACAATTGATTAATGAGGTTAGAACAAAACGGTGTCCACAACTAAGCCCTTTCCCTTACTCAATATATTGTATCTCTTGCAGAGCATACCTGAATGTCCTGAATGTGGTCTGACCGAAATCCATAATGACAATTCGGCCCAAAGAAAATTGCACAAGTCAAGGACATGCCAAGGAAGGATATCACGGAAAGGAAAAATCGTTAGTTTGAATTGCAGCATTTGGCCTAGGCAAGTAATTGCCCAGTCGACCTTCAAGACAGGCCACAGTCGACAGTTCAGCTCAGCTCAGCTCAGTTCGGTTCGGTCCACACACACAAAAGTCTTGCCGCAGATCTGTGGGCTGTGAAAGGTGGCAACCGGAAATGGGACATGTGGCCAGCTCATACGGAAACGGGGGAAGCTGGCGAAGGACAGAAGGGCAATCTTTCTTATATGGCATTTCATTTATGAAGAGCAGGTCTGCCTGGGTGGGTTGCTCGCCTTGGGTGGGATGAGGGTCTACCCATTGCCCATCCACCAATTTAGTTGTCAAAATACGCCAAAATGTAAACAATCAATGACCATTTGATTGAGAGAAAGTGAAAGGAAAAGATGCATCCAACTGGGCTGACTTGACATTTACCTACATGGCAGTGCTTCCTGCTTCCGCTCCAATGACATCCAAAAAGGACAATGCACAGGACTCATAAAGACATTTGGGAATCAGACAAACAAATTTTTTATTCCTCAATCGTAAAAAAACCAAGAAGGACGAGCCAAAGACACACACAGAGAAGATGAATTGCCATTGGCAATGCTGTAAAATGTCCTTTTAAAGCAAATAGAGGAGGACCACCACTAATCTTGAACATCCGCAAGTGTTTGCTTTCTACTCGCTTCCTTAAATCCCTCAATCTTCTTTCACAATTGTGAATTGTGTGCATGACTATTGGGTTTTGCATTGAAAGTTGTAAAAGTGGTAGGAAGAGAGGGAATATGTGTATGTATAGAAGTGGATAATATCTTCATCGAGATGACAACCCCGGGGCAGGCAGTGCAGCGATTTCTGCAGATAAGTTTACTTTTCTTTTTGCTGGCAATGTTGTTGTGACCCCTTCAATCTCTGATAAAAGTGTTGAAAATGCACTACTGTTTACCCAACAAAAAGTGGCTGGTTTTGGCCTAAAAGGAACACTATAAAGATGAGATGAGATGGTTCACTTTGGATTAGCAAAAGTGGTCAAATTTGATCAGATTCGTGATCTGTGGGAACAAAACTTGAAAGAAAGTCAGTTGAAAGGACCAGTCTGAATGGATTGATACACGGGGTCAGGTGGTTAAGAGATTAAGGCACATGATAATATAGCAAAATTAACATGTATAGAAAGAAAAAAAAAAGATGTAGTAAGATATACTCGCAAAGTAGTGAAAGATAAACAGAAATTTTTTAAATATTTATTCGAAATGTATATATTTGTTTGAAATTCGTTATTCAACAAAATTGTATCTGAGCTTTTCCAAATAATTATTATTACCATTACTATTTCTACAACTTCTGAATTTTGGTGTGACGGTGTCCGCTGTTAAAGCACTCTGCTATACTCTTCCCTGTACATTCCATAAATAATAGAAAACAATTTTTTAGAATCAAGAGCAGAGCACCTTCTCAAATTACAAAAACTTAGGGGAACTCTGAAGGAGCGAAAGTGTCAATTTCCAAACGATTCAATCTGGCCCTACTTGTATGTGTGTGTGTGGCAGTTACGTTTTATGAACATATAACTGGAATGTCCGTATAGTTGCGAAATGTGTATGATTTTTTCTGCAGCTACAATTGAACTCGAAACAAAAGGCTGTGGTAGCTGTTGACTAGGGGAGGGCGAACACAATACGAAGGCATTTGGCACTGCGCCTAGCAATCAGTGCTGCCTTTGTCCTCAATCCTGGAGATTTCACACTGTTTAGCTAGACATTTAACTGTCAATCAAGACGGGGTACTCTGTTCATTGTTGTTCTGTCCGTCTGCCGTCCTGAGAAATCCTGCGAAGTGTGTGTGCATGTGTGCGTGTATGCATTTTGTGCCCTGTCCAGCAGCCGTGAAGTGTGACTCGAGTCGAGTCGATTCGATTGGATTGACTAAGATTCGAATGGAATGAGCGGTATGACAGCTACCATAAGGCCATTATGCACAGCAGGAAGGTGACTGAGGTGTCACAGGAGCTCCGCAGGACAGGGCTTCACACCAAAAGGAAAACTCATTAAATCATAGGCTGAGACAATGATGAACACTGGTATGTATAGAAATGCGAAAAATGATGGAGAAAACTCTCCAGCGCGAAGTCAGAGTCGGCCGAACACAATGCACTGCATGGTGCATACTGTGCACAACGAATTTTCCTATAGAAAAACTGTGACGAACCAAAGGATCCGTATCGCTAGAACGTTTTTTTCCTCAATACATGTGTTTATATATATATACGAGTATATGTATGTATGTACGTACATATATAACCATATATTTCTGGAGTTTTGAGAGAGCGACAGCTGTTGTCCATGGTGAGTTCTGTCGGGCCACAGTTCACCACACCACACTGAGAGCATTATGTCTGCGCTCTCTCTGTGTCTCACTGGGTCACCCGGGAAATTTACTCCCTTTAATTTTCGCTCTCTCACGCTCTCTCACGTCCTCTCACGCTCTCTTAGACGCTAACGTTTCGCTCCACTGTTTTAAAAAGGGGGTGACACATTTTTTGAGCTCGAAATTTTTGGAATAATTTTCATGTCTTCAAACTTAGAAAAATGAAATGCATTTCTGTAGAATCATTATAGAAATATCAGTGAAATATAGTTCATTGACTTTTGACACTGATTGTTGGGTGCCACTGCATCTTTTGCAACTCCCCTAAAAATGCTTTCCTTTTGAATCACTTTTTGTTCGACACTTTGTCGGTGTGAATGGCGAGTTTTTTGTTGTTGTTGCTGCTGTTATTATCTGTTTTATCATGTTTTGTGCACATGTTTTCGAACTCGTTTCAAATTTATTTTTGCTAGTTTTTATTTTCATATCATCATTTTTATGTGACCATCAAAACGTTCCTCTAGAGTGGTTCGGAACTTATTTTTATCGATGGTTAAAATGGCACTCAAACACTTCCTATTGAGTTTGTTGATAAGTAAGGATGAAAACAAAAAAAGATGATTAAGTATACTGTGTGTAAAGCTACATGTAGCTCAACCGGTCTTCCTGGTTAGTTTTGTTCGGAACTAATCCCATAGGTGGTGAGAAATATGTTAAGCCTAATCAGGATTTCATTGTTGGGTTGATTAGTATGTTGGTGTGTTGAGCTTAGGAACGTTTAATATAAGCCCGACTTTTGATAATTACATCAATATATGTATATCTCCTTTACTTTTACGTACATAGTACATACATATGTATATCACTATATTAGATGGTTTTTTTAAAACTGTAACTGGAAAAGAACATCCTGTTTAAAGATCCCTGGACCCCCATACTCTGAGAATCGAATTCTGGACCCGAATTTGCCTTTACGAATAAAATTTCGTTGTCCGGTAAAAATATTTCGTAACAATTAGAATACCTTCCAAGGGTATATAAAAGTTAAAGGAAATTGGCATAAGTAAGATCATTAGTGAACGAAACATTGAACATACATATATGTATATTTGCTATTTACTATTAAGTATAATTGCTGCACATCAAAATATTTGAACACCAGATACATGGATATCAATGGAAACCATATTGTCTTTCGTATGTACATATACTATACTCATCCATAAAGTCATCTTTTTGAACTATGGATCTATAATAAATTCATCTGTGTATGTAATCATTATCTTTCAAGTCTGTACCCTCAGTTGTGCGGTTTCTGGGTTCTGTTCATCCTAAATTTTTCGCTGAGCCGAAACACTTTTCAAAACAGAGGCTCAAAGCTTTGTATGGCAGTAACTTTGCAACCGCAAATATGCAGGATAGAGTGTCGATGAGAGAAAGGAATAAATGGAGTAATGGGTAGTGGGCCTAAGCAGAGGCTTCTAATAAAGTGTTCACGTCAGTGAACGCTCAGTAGAGCGCCCAGCCTGGAGCTGGAATTATTTGACTTTGATTTTTGCCCCAAGGTGCGGTTGAATAGGCTCCCACAATCATACCTCAAACATCCTTCCCCTCAATTGTCGTGTGAAGAGGTTTCCAAGCTCTCCCTCTGTCATGGAAACAATTAAATTGGCAGCCCACCGATGATGGTATGCCTGCCGTCAACATTTTTCAGAAATAATCAAAGTGAATAAATAACATGAAAGAACTTCTTCACTCGATCTCTAGTCTATACCCCATTTGAAAAGGGCGGCAGCGCAATTAGAAGTCAAATTTGTTGTACTTTGGTGGAGGCGCGGCTGGGGTTCGAGGGAAATTAATTAAAATGTTCCGAAAAACCAGAAAGTGGGAGGGGTGCCATGAGGCCGGCAATTAAATTTCATTTATTTCTTCATCCTTTTTCCCTTTCTGTTAGTGTTTTTTTCTACCAGCGACAACGAATGGTGGCCTAGAACAGTTTAAGATGGGTTCGACATGGGGGAACACGCGGAAAAGGAATTTCACGTAGAAACGTGAAATAAATTTTAAAATGGATTAAATACATATTTTTTTGACCTTTTGACATAATCGAAAGTTAGCCTTTCGGTTAAATAGTTAATCTTGACGACATTGTAATCAATCTACCGAATCGACGTAGAGGGCTCATGATCATCTGAATATCATTTCGCCGTAGGATCAAAATATGGGAAGCAGGGGGTGCACTGGATACTCTAAGCATCTAATCTACTCTAATATTATCTTCCGTTCTACTGTTAATGCACCTCGGTCCGGCTGGTACCGCTGCAGCGCGCTGGATGCACACAGTTCTAGCAGTATATGCATATGTATGTAAATATGTCCATATGTATTTTCAAAGGGCACTCAATCAGGGGCTGCCTTGTACAAAAATATAAACCGTAATCCGTTACCTGTTGCTGTTCCATAATACCTTTACCTATCCAATCTATGTTCTTTAGCCCGCTCCTATCGTACATGTACCCCTCGTCTGACTTTATCTGTCAGACTTTATCTCAATGTTTTCAATCAGCGTTTAGTTTGGATGCGCAAAGCATCAAATGTGTTACAATGCAGCCGTACAAATTGGTTGGAAAGTTTCCAGTGCAGGGCACAGGGAAGCAACCGTCCGTCTCCCTCCTCTCTCTCCATTCTAAAAAACATACCATAAATTAAATTTCATAAAAACAATTACAGTGCAGGAGGGATGCTGCCTCCTCGTTCACCTGCAACCCGTGACAGGTCCACACGTTCCCAGGCTGTGGTTTACACTTGTAAGCATTTCACCCAGGCATATTTCATGCAGAAGCTGCCAGAAAACCCAGGTACTTTCGACTCCGGACTGAGAGTCGGACTAGGGAGCATTTGCAAGTCTGTAAATTTTATAATATTTTTGGTGGTTGGAACAGGAGCCTGTGGGGCAGGGACTTATGTAGCTGCATTGCTTAAATTACCAGAGCCAAAAAGATGTAGGGCAACAGGTCGAACAAGGGAGGCGCAGACTGGATCCCCATCGGGTCAGCCATTCACTTTCCCTATTTTCGCTAAATTGCCGAAAAAAAGGTGGGTTGTGCTAGGACATGCCTCCCTCCCATGCATCATTTCCGCCTTTATGCTTTTTATGTCCTTTTAATAGATGTCTCTGCATTGAAAGCAATTTATGCGTTTTTTTCCCCAAGAAATCTACTATAAAAACAGGAGATGGTTAGTCCAAGTCCCAGTCCCAGTCCCAGTCCTGGGTCCCTTCCTGTACCGTTATTTGCATTTTATGTATTCAAATTGTGACATTTTCACACAGGCAAGCACTCACACAGCCACACACACCAATGCCCATCCATATCCACACTCATGTACGACGAGTACACGTCCCCAGCAACACTCATAGATATTCATTTGTATGTCACACGACTTCTTTACCCACAGTCCTGCACAGTCCCTCATCCTGCACGAATGAATCTAATTGCGCAAATGTGTGTTAAATTATATTTTTGCATACGCAGACAATCTAGAAAACGGGTTGCGGGGGCCCACGAGCAGAAGCAGGAGCAGGAGCAGGAGTAGGAGCTGGAACAGGCCCAGTGCCAGCTGTGGCTGTACAGTGGTGAGTGTACACCCAGCCGCTGGCTGTTCTATCCGTTGTTGTTGATGTTATTCGTACTTTGGGTTTGCCTTCTCTTCGACGTCTAACATCCAGGTGTGTGTGTGTATCCATCCCGCTCTGACATCACTTCTTCTTCCTACTCCCTGTACCTGTAGTTGCACTCTCCTGCTTCTCATGCTGGCGAGGGCTGTTCTTTCAGTTGCCTTGCGAAAGGCCTACGAAAATCCAAATTCAATAATCAGAAATAATATTATTTTTGTGAAGACAGGCTGATATGCTTGGCATTCCGATCAGGATCTATGTATTTCTTGACAGTTGATAGTAGCTCCTGGCGACCGTTCTGTTGTACAGAAAGGAGAATTTTACTTCCACCCCTCTCAACATCATTTGAGCAATGCTTTAGGTGTGGCTTTGGGGGGGGGTTTCGGGGAACGAAGGTGGAAGGATATGGCATTCTTTGGCGGTATGTATGACTGGTGTGCCATAATTGTCAGTAGCTTTTGTTGAATAATTGCTGCCATGCCAGATGCCAAAGCAACATCGCAGCAACAGAGGTTAGCAATCCCAACGCACCAGAGTAGAACATACACCCACATCCCAGACTCACATGCAGCGTCAATGCCACTTTGCCTATACATACATACATACATACATATGTACATTGGTGCTCCCGTTCGTTTATTTTGTTCTCGATCATCCTCACCTTCGTCATCTTCCTCGGCGGCAGCAGTAAGGAGCAGGAGCAGACAATGTAAGGCAACCTGGCTCCACCATGACTCTTCTCTCTCTCTACTGGGGAAGTTTAATACATTTGGATTTAAAAGTCAAGACATGCGGCGTTGTCAAGGTTTTCTTTCAGTAGCTGGCGGTGCGGGGGATATACATATGTATGGTTGGAGCAGGAGAAGCGTGACCCAGGCACATAACAAATTGCGACCTACACGTTGTTTGCTATTTTACATAAATTACAAAAAAACAAAACCAACAAACACAAACGAACCCTCCAAATCCCCTATCAGATACCCTCTCCTCCACACGTACGTTTTGGCGACGTGCAACATTTTTATCAATTAGTTTAATCTGCTCCTCCATGGGGGAGTTCCCAAATTTCCCCTATATCAAGGACGCCAACTGTTGGCAGAAGCTCTTCTGTCGCTGCTGGGGAGATGACACCAGAAAATCGCTTAAATTGATTTTGATTTTCGAAAGAAAAGAAATCCTTATCTTTTGGCAGACACTGAGAACTTGCGACAGTGGTAAATCAGGCAAATTGTATTAATTTCCCACATTGTCAGATCCAATTCGCATGGCACCCAATCGCCATTGAAATAAACAACAGTCTAAAAATCAGACACGCACAAACAGTTGTGCAGAAAATCGATTATTTTAAAGCTCATACAGTAGTAGTTGATGAATCACCGATACAGGCGATAGTAGGGAGAGAAATATAGTTAACGTTCATACAATAGAGGAACTACTCAGATATAAGTGATTTCTTCTATATCGCCATTAATTATTGCAAAAATAAATGTACATTAAAGGTACTTTTCGACTAACTTCTCATCAATGCAACCACAATGTGCCACAGTGGAGCGTGGCCGGACCGCCAGTTTTTGTAATAAAAGTTATAGTGTTTCTTACAATCTTAAACTACAATTTAAAGTTACAAGCTTCTATACAAAATGGCCCAGCCTCTCTTAAGGGAATCCACAAAAAGCTGAAAAAATAAAACAGCAAAAAGGCTGATGGCCTGCCAACACAAGGGTGTCCTATATGGCCACATACACTGAGTAGAGCTCAAACGAGTACATACATATGCACATAGTACGTACATATGTATGTATGTATATAGTTTTAAAAAAACACTAAAATGCTCTTATTCAAATGCAGATTATCCTACGCCGCACCCACAGACACACACACAGACACAGGCACAGGCACGCACATACAGGCGAGTGGAGGACTCTTGCCCAGGCTTAGGCCAAGGATTTACTTTCATTTGTGCAAGAAGTGCGTGCGGTGTCCTCTCGACTCTCTCTTTCTCTTTTTCTCTCTCTCTCTCTCTCTCTCTCTCTCTCTCTCTCTCTCTCTCTCTCTCTCTCTCTCTATCTATCTCTCCGCTTCCACTTTAGAATGAGAATTAGACAAATGAAGTAGAATTTTGAATGTGGCACAGACACATTGAGACAAAATTTAAAGTACGCACCCACACACACACTGAAATAAGCCGTAAGAGGACACTAAGGTACACTACCCTTCATTGTGTGTTCACTTAATTCGATTTATGTAGTAGTTCGGACCTTGCCAAACCTTTCCAGAAATAAACGTTTGTGGTCCAAAATGAACTTGCAGTAAGATGTGGTACGGAGGGGTAGATCCGAAAGTGTTGTCAACAGCTGCGTCAATGTCCTTGAGAGTCTTTTGATATTCGAGCTTACTGGACTGGACTGGACTGGCCCGAACCGAGAATGATAGATATTTTGCCAATTATCGATTTGACACATTTGTGAGTTGTGTTTGGCCCACCAATAACGTTTTGACAGACACACATTTCGGTTATTGTGATTGGAGCTCTCCCAAATGGGCAGCAGAGAAACAACAGAAACAAAAACAAAATTCAATTGGTTTGGATTATCAAATTTTGGTGTCCAGAAAACGAGATGAGAATGCCAAACCAGAACCATCGAACAAACCAGAGCCGAAACAAAACGCAAAATTCTGTTATTTTGTCAATGGCAATTGACAATTTGTGAAACGAAAAGCTTTGAAATATTTGATATCTACTAAACTGATGTATAAATAATGAGATGGATGGGGTGCGGGATGGATTCTACTTATTTTCTGAACAATGAAACCAGAAGCCAAACGAAATATTTTATGACATATTTTTGAATCCTACATCCTTAGAAATCGTTTCTTCTTAACTGTAGGGAAATACATTATACACATGTACCATTTCAGAATATACGTATGTACATACGTATATTCTTATTCTTTTATCCTTCTTTTCGCTCTCAAATTTCTTGTTGTTGTGTCAACAACAGCCGGCCTGCAAAGCCGAGCCCATGTATTCAAGTGCCGCCTTTCTTCGAATAGGTCATAGATCCTATTATATGCTCTCATGCCTAGGGTTGCCCGCTGCACCATGAGATGGCGTCTTAAGAGATTGTAAAGAACTGAAGCTGCTACATAATCGGCTTAGGATTAATTGCCGGCAATCGATGCTGTCAACGAGGCTCAAGAGCGGCCAGGCAAAAATCTATTTAAACACCATTTTCTCATGTCATGTCACAAAAAAAAAAAAAGTAACTTAAACTTTACGATCAAATATGTAGATATCTGCACTTAGCTTCACACCATTTCTGTTAAAAGATCAAAATCCAATGGAAACGCACGTAGAATATTTAAATTGAAAATCCTAAAACTTGCAGGCCGAAATTCTCTTAATTAGATTGAAACCCTCCTCAGTGTTTTCTGGGGAATGACTTAGCTGTCGTTCGTGTATCGATCTAACAAGTTCGGGCGATTTAATTTTATTTGTAACCCATAAAAATACAGAAATCCATTTATCAAACTGGATGATTTTGGGCCAGCACAAACAAGATCGTGATAGATCCCAGTGTCCGTCAGCTGACGGAGTAGCGACTCCAGGATATGACTTTTAAGAAAACATAGCCGAAACGAATAGGAACCGATTTCTTGCCTGCTGTTACTCTGGGTATCGGGTGAGAGATGGAACCGCTACTATGCCATATGGCTGTTCTTGTCTGGGTCTGGGTCTCGGCCCCGCCTCTCCCTGCTCGAACTCTGACTTGCCTCTCCCTGCCATATGTTGCACTCCTTTTCCAGTAATTATCCTTTGCCTAAAGTCTCTACCCCTGTTTTTGTCTCTCTCTCTCTCTCTCTCTCCTGTTTCGAAATTAGTTATAGTTTTTAGGGTTTGTGTAGACCAAAGGCGCTGCCGCAACAATGCGTTCTCGGCCTTGGGTGTATCTGTATCTCATGGATGCGACCGCAGCTAATGTGTTTATGTACGCTCAATAAGATGCTGACAGCCGTGTGGGGCCTTTCAAGGTGAAGCGCGTTCATAAGTCTTTGCTTCTGTGGTTACTCTTAACGAAAAAGGTTTTCCTTGTACTCGAAACTTGCAGCAACTCCACTACCCTTCCTCTTCGACGGTTTTATCTTTGGAATAATCTGCATATGTATCATAGTTCAGGCACTAAATCTAACGCCCCCGAACGTTAAGCACTTAGCGGCAGCTGCTGTCACATGCGACTGTGTATCCTCTTCGTTGGAGTAGTTTCCATTGTATTTTGATACTTTTGGTGTCATTTATCATGCCCTTCACTAAAAATAGTCCCTCTTGTAACGATATTGAGAAACGAGGCCGAAGAGAAGAGATGAGAGACCCCTGGAGATAATGCGATCGGTGATGACGTACATGAAGTTACATCATGTACTGGAAGAAATGTAATAAGTTAGCTGCCAATTGTACATATGATCCGACAGGGATCCTAACCATGTCGCTGGGTTAAAGAAATATTTGCAATTTAAACTACCGGACAAAAGGCAGTATGTGATCTGAAATAGTTTAAGGAGATCAAAATGTTAGTCTTTGTGGTAATATACTCGTATATACTATACATACGACTTCAGTCGCTTGTCCATATTTACGTAGCTAATTTACCAAATCATTAGCTCTTTTAGTGTTGAAAGTATTCGCAGTCTCTGTGCCCAATTCTATCTCGAGAAATCGTATTATTTTACTGAAATTTCTATTTTGTATATAATTAGCAAAGTTTCTTCCCCTTTACTCGTACCACCTCTCTTCATCTTTTAAGTGTTATTTCAAATTCAACGAATTAATTCTGGTGTTCCACTCCCTAAAAGAGATAAAAGATAGGAACAGCGAAAAATTTTCACAGTTTTCCAATCACCCGCTGACTTACTAACTAAGCCAACAGAATTCCAGCTCCCCTCCCATTCCGGTCGCTTAACCACACAGCCCACTCCGCTCTGGCCCAGCTCCCTCCGTACCCCAATTGGCCCAGACTTTTTACGTGCAAGTGAATTTTAATTTAATTTCCCTACAACTAGACGTTGAGCTAGACGTTAGCAGAGCACCCCTGTGGCCCCAATTCCTGACCCCACCCATCCACCTCACCCATTCATCCTCGAACTCGACACCCTGCTACCCTCCCGACCCATATATGATAGACATAGCTCTACTCTACTGTGGTGGCTTCCTAGATCCTGGGCGCTTTAATTGTGTATGGCATGACAGCGCACAAAATGGCGTCGAGAGTTGCACGTCACCAGGCGGGGCTGCCACGCTGCCTCCTCCCATTGCAGACACTATCACTGCCGACCCGAAACACCTCCTTACCGCACTCTCTCTCTGTTGTACTGTGTTCTGTATGCGATTTTCGTATTTAGTTAAACAAAATTAAAACGTGATTTGTTTTCTTGTTTTCGCCCGGCACTTGCCTTGCCTCTATCGACCGCCTCATCCGCTACTCCCACACCCCCTTCCCACCCACGCTCTTCCACATTTATTTCCAAGCACTTGCCCTATACATTTGGACATTTTTGGCGTTTTTGGGGGAGCTTACTTCATTAGATTTCAGGTTCTGGGCTTAAAGCGTTTTCAACTCGACTCCTTGCCTTCCCGTCCGCCAGAGGGACGGCGGCTCAATAGAAAATCTATTGCATTTACAAGTCGATTTATTATGCAGCGTGTCGGAGTAGAACAGACGAGGGAACGGAGAACGGAGAGCGGAGAGCCAACTGATTCTCATCAAAACTGCCTTGTGGCTTCGGTCTGCTTTTAGTTCTGGTTCTAGTGGAGCTGCTGTTGCTGCCATTTTCCAATCTCCACTTTCTTTTCAATGCTGCTGACAATTTCCATCATACGACCCATCCAGCTACTTCTTCCTCCCTCTCGTACACCCTTACTCCGCCTTTTTTTTTTTCTTCCCGTTGGCTCCCCCCGGCCATGAACCGCAGCTGCTAACCAGCTGACGTTTAGATTTGATTTGGAATGTTTAAAGTGCCAACATTATAAAATACATATGAACAGCTTCGGGAGCTTCGCTTTCTGCCCCATTCGCTGAAAGCTCATATGTATGTATGTTTGTCTCTCGTTCTCTAAGCCAGCCCACATTCATACATACACATATACATATGTACATACTATGTATATAGGTTGTCTCCTGTATTTATTAAGCGGAGGGATTATTAATAGGGTTGTGAACTATTTGCAAACGCTACCAGTGAGATGTTTGGGTGTCAAAAGCATTTTCATAATAAGAATCTGATTACTTTTGAAAGACTTTCTACGTCAATTGGAATAATCAACCTATATAATCAAAAAATAAGCTCTATAGTCAATCTCGTACATAGTTTTTCACTCATTAACAATTTTCAGTGAAACTTTTAAGCCAAGTTAACGATGAAAGAAGACGAACAATACTTTATATTCTTCTGTTATATAAAAACTGGGATTCATAGGACTCTAGGCCAATAGTCGATATAGTCTGTACATATGTCTATCCCTATTTACATACATACATACATAGAAACATGGGCGTATCTGCCTCAACTGTGCGGCTGTGTGCTTTAAACGCATCAAATGCTTGGGTGTGATTAGTTTCCATACGACTTGACAGAGAAAAGTACGCGAAGACAAGACAGGATGCTGATGGCGAATGATGATGTTGCTGTGGTGCTGATGGTGCTGCTTCTGCCGAGTGGGTGGCCGGGATTTGGTGGTTAGAGATGAATGTCTTTGTTGACTAGTGCCATGGCAGCCGCAGCATCATCCTACGATTCCTACGAGTATTTTGTCATTTGGCTCGTTGCGTCATTTTGCGTTTTCAACGCTCCCGCATCATTGTACTCGAAACTTTTTGCGCTTTTCGGGATACTAAATATGAATTGAGAATGGCGATTGTCCTCAGCGTGTGCGGGCTTGGATATGTTTGTCATTTGTTAGAGCTTCGGCATACAAGGAATGGCAGTATAACTGCCAGTCTCTGCTAACTGCTAACTAACCATGCCCTATTCCTTTCCCTTTTTCATTTCCATTTCTGTTCCCATTTATATTGCCAATAGCAAACTACACGTTGAGTGCCGAAACATTGCGGCTAATGAGCATTTGTAATTCGCACATTTGTGACTGTAATCAGGATTTGTAGGCTTCACTCGCTGCCCTCCCCGTTACCACTCCCAAACTAGCAGTCATTAACAGCTCCTGGCAACTTGTTAACAAACTGGCACCCGTAACAAGGAGGGGAGAGTTGCCTCTGCGAGTGCTCCTGCTCCTGCTTCTGGCTATGTGTTGACAATTAAGCCAGTTAATATGATTGCCACTTGATGTGCTGAATGCTGGCTGCTGACTGATGATGACTAGTGATGAGGCCGACGATGATGAAGCTCCTCCTGCCGCTGGCAAATGAGCGAGAGCAAATGCGGACCTAAAGTGAAAGCCCAATATCACCACGCCAAGGGTACTGTAGAGTCGGTGGATTGTGTTGTAACAGTACCAAAAGCCATAAGAGGAAAACTTGGAATTGAAAATGAGATTAAGGTGGATTAAATGTAATGGAGCCAAACAAAACTATAGTACAGAATTTAAATATACATATGTACTCGTACCTTGTAAATGCTCCAGAATATCCAGATGTAATTGGTCCAAACTATTCGGTAAATAGTTAAAGTTTGATTTCGTACGACATCCATCTATACATATAAGACTACGAACCACCATTTAAGTTTTAACTAAAATAAGAATATGTGGTGTAGGGATTAAACGATGAATGGGAATATGGGGACAGAATATTTATACTCCATAATTCTTTCTTAGTCGATTGCATTGTGAGACTTTTCCTTTCACTAATTAAAAAGTGCATTCAGCTGTCGCATTTCGCAAGGTTCGCTCCCATAATGATGGGCCGATTCCTGCACTTGCTTTGCTTCGCCTGCAGTGGGGTTTCGTTCAACCCTCAACCCTTAACCCTCAACTCACGCCTCGCCCCTTGTCTAATGCGAACTTTGCGCGCAATTTGTTGTCGCTGACACTGACAGCTGTGAGAAAGGAGAATTTGTTCCTGTTTCTGTTGCTGTTGAGCTGTTGGGCTGTCTGCATTCAGGCCAGGCCAGGATGTCAACGGCAAATGCAACTGCAACTGCAAATGCTGGCATTCCCATTGTTCTGGAGAGCTGAAAAGAGATGTGGAGAGAATCAGATAGAGAGAGGCAGTGGCAGAGGCAGAGACAGAGAGAGGGAGAAAAGAAGAGAGAGACAGAAAGAAAGAGAAGTGTAGCTGGGGAGTGAGTGCGTCAGAAAATGGTAACGACATTTTGTTATTTACTTATTGCATTCATTTAGCTTTAAGAGTGATTCCCTTCCGTCTCTCCGTCCTCTCTCTCTCTCTCTATCTCTCTCTGTCGCACTCTCAATGTCTCCTTCTCGGGTGCCTTTTGCACATTTTTAATCTGACTGCCTTTTGTATTGCACTTAACTTGGCTGCAGTTTTGGCCTGGCTCTCTCTGAATGCCCCTCAATGCCTCTCAGCCCCGAAGAATTTAGCCAGGAACAATGGGCCTCATATAATGGGGCAAATTGAATTTGAATTGCTTGGTTGGCTTGGTTAACATTCTAAGCGTACTCACACTCAAACAGAGGGAGAGGGCAGTTGAGGGAGACTGAGACTGTGTGTGTGCATTGGCCACATTTCAGATTCTCAATAATGCCTGTTGTCAGGGAATTGAATGCAAAAACAATGCCCTATCCTGGAATCCTGCTCTGTCCCGTCCCATTCTGCTCTGAGCTACTATTGTGCGTGGCTCTGTAAATATTATTATTCCTTGAAAATTTTCGAATGCCCGAGGATACGACGAGAACTGATGAAGAAGGAAGGGACAAATTTAAAAATTATATTTCTGACGAAGAAGGCGGAGTAGGAAAGGTTATGGCAAGCACTCACCATTTGTTCCAAACAAGATGAATGAGACAAGAACAGGAGAGACGAGACCTTGTGAAAATCAATTGAAGTCGAGTAGAAAATCCATAGCGGACTCGTCTTATTTCTCTCTCTAACTCTCACTCTCCCGTTCCTCTCTCTTCTCTTGGTTTATTCTTCAGTTTTTTTGTTCTTGTGTTGTGGGAAATGACAAAGGAGCAATTATGTTGAGCGCCCAAGGAATAGACGAAGCCACGCGGGTGAATAGAAGATAATTGTTTGTTGAATAGTAAGACAATAAGTACATAGAGTGTCCTCAAGAAGGGCTGAGACATCAAGCGAAGCACTAATACTACAACAGATAAGTATCATATAAAATGTTGATTAACGATTAGCAAGGTGTCTTATGAATCGCCGCTATCCAACTGTCTAAGAGAGTTCGACATATGCTCATATATACATACATATGTATGTATGTTCATATTGGAATTGATCGAGACCTTTTTGGGGTTGGAAAATACAAAACAAGCACCTATAGAGTGCACCTTAGGGAAAGTGCGTAAAGTGTAGTGTATTCATGCAGTGTGTTTGGCCTAACCAATTTTTTCGCCCCAACGATTTTGTATAAATATAAGCTTCATTTAAATAAAAATCAATCATTACTGAAAGACCACCAATCATACTACAAAAGATACTTGGACCCGCTTGGAGAAGCATACGGAAAATGCAGACACTTTCAATTATTATCATTATTTGCAGCCACTCGGAGTTATCGAATTTATCAATCGATCTGTTAGCTATTTTATAGAAACAACCTTCAATTTATTTGAAATTCAAATCACCACTTCACTACAAACCCAGACCAAGGATGTGCGAGGATTCAAAAACGTGCATTCATTGGAAAAGTTTTAAAGAAAAGGCTGCCCACAAGCTCCAAATAAACAATTTATGTATATCTTTGACTTGAATCGCTTGTCTTTCGATCAGGATTAGAGTGAGCGATCTCTAATATCTTAACGGATCCTTCATTAATTTACTCAATTTCATTTTGGTACAAATATTCCAACCAAACCAGATCCACGCACGGAAAGTATCAATGGGTTAAACTCCTGCCAACTCAATTTTCTGCCTGGCATACCATATGCTTATATGCACAGACCACGTGTATCGATCCACTTTAAGCCCAAAACCTTGACATAGACGATATCCGTTGTTGCTCCTGTTGTTATGGCGAATTGGGAAAACAGCCACACCAAAATGCTAATCCCTTTTTTGGGAGAGACTTCCGTACTGTTCGGCCTGCATCTGTGCAGCAGTTGGCTATTGTTGTTGTCACTTCTGACTACAGATGGATTTTTTCCGGACAAATCAACTGATCCACTTTGCGTACAGTAGCAGCCGCCCTCCTTGTTTTGACAAAATGTTTTTGCAGAGTGCCATTGACTTCGGTTAGAGGCAGGCAAGGAGAAGGGAGCAGTAGCTGCAACTGCAGCGCTAGAAATTACAGAATTCTTTCTACCTGCACATCCACATAATCATGGTGACCACTTCCGTTTTGGGCTAAAACACTCTCCTCACCCACCCAGTCACATATTTTAATTTTCGAAACAATTCAGCAAAGCAAAATACATACGTACATACATACATATGTATATGTATGTACGTACGGAAAATCAGGGAGAATGGACCATGGTCGAACGAATACGCTGAGAACTGTCCTGCAACGCTAAGAGGATTATTTTTTGTTGCAGTATGAATGTACAGTATGTGGAGCCTGAATACGAACGAGCCCAGCCCAACCGGTTAGAGGAAATGGTAAAACTCGCAATTTTTATGAATATGGTAAAGCTGCTTTAGTCAGCAAAAAGAAAACAAAAATAATAGCAAACTAACCAACTTCAAACATAAGCACAACGTACTCCGTGCGGGGTTCCTGATCACTGAGTGCCAAAACCAAAACAAAAGAAAAAGGTGGAAGCTGCCACGATTACGCCAACTCATTTGGAGAAGAACCTTTTAAAAGGCATTTTCTCGGAGTTGGGGGTGGAAGGTAACTAAGCTTAAACTGACATCTACTACATATACTGGATGCTGTCCTAGCCTGTCCTAGAGGTTCATAGCCTTAGATGGAAGTCAAGAAAAAGAACTGGAGGTTCCGATGCCATAGCGTATACATATGTATAGATGTATGTATGTACAGTGGGTGCTGATGTCCTAGATATTTTTGGCGGCTTTCGAGCGGTACCTAGAAGAGGGTAATCTTGTTCCGCAATCCGTATCCATTCCATATTAACTTTTCATATTCGTACTGGTATTTCTCCTCAATACTTTTGGTAGCCGCAATAGTATATTTTATCATAAACTGTCTCTCTTTCCCTGTCTCTCCCTTTACAATAATTAGTTTCGCCTTTTGCCGATTTGTCACAGAGTTGGAATGTCAATGCTCTCCGAGCTCACCCTTACCACACCCTGAACCCCCGACGACCAATATGACTGCCGTCAGTCTTAAAGTCTTAGCCAAAGAAACTTTAAGTTTTGGCGCCCATAAATATGCCATAAAACTATTTGAACGGCTGGCTAGATAAAGGGGGCGGACAGCCAGGGAGCCTGTGTAGCAAACAACCAAAACAACCACCGGACGACTTCTGAGGCAGCTTCTTCAACTCCTCTCTGGCCCATAACAAAGTTAATAATAATACAGCAAAGCATAGGGGAGCAGGGCACGCCGGGGGAGCAGTACTGGGGCACATAGAGCGGGGGAGACTCTGGGGCACGCCCCAGACAAAGTCCCCGCCAAATACGATTACAATTTGTTACACTTACGCAGCACAATCGTCGTCATCCTCCCTAGAACAATACCATAGCATTCCATGCTACACCAGACTGATCCAGCTCTGGTAAGGAGATGGGTCGCCAAACAGTCGCCAGTTGTTTCGGCTTGTGGTTACACAAATCTGTAGACTGGCATCAACAGCTCGAACGACCTGACCAAAGAAATGCCCCAACGAACGGGCGCATAAATCAGGACAGCGCAGTGTAAGTGTAGTGCCAAAGGGGAGAGACGGCATTATGTACTACAAAACAGAGTCTCAGCCCAAGGGGATGTTTCAGACTAATCAAAATCAAAGCAAAAGGGAATACCAAACATTTTGGGAAGGGATTTTCGAGGGCGGGAAACTTTGAAGAAGTGGGGGATTTCTCAGAGAGACGATCAGCCGAAATAAATTAATTTATCAAAGTCAGCCAGTGCACGACCCAGGGGAAATACTCGTACGACCAGTTGAGACAAGGCCATTGGGAATTAAACGACAATGAACGATCCCAATACATCAGTTTATTAATACTACAACACGCTCTCGGAATGATCATCCGGGGGTCGATTCCGGAAGCGGCTGCAGTTGCTCTCTACATTTATAGTCTTCCATTTCTTTCCCAATCAGGTAAAACATTTGACTCTAATTAATTACATCTAGTTTCATTTATTTATAACAAACAAATTGTTCACAATTTATCATATTATCTTAATGAACTATTCACATATTCTGTGTGTGTAGGCATGTACGGACTGACGTTCTTATAGATTCATACGAATAGATCTACAAATTTTTTATTTCGAAACGAAATACAATTTTCCTGAGTATTTTTTAGAGACGTTCGCTATATTTCAGCTTCTGCCAGCCAGCCCTTTGTCGTCGCAACTCTCTGTAGCTGTTGGGCAGGCCATAGAGAAAGTATATGGATAGTCCTATATGTATATGTATACAGAAAGCTAATTAGTTCCATCTGTAGATTAAATAGTTCAGGCATGCATTTGGCTCATTGCTTTTATTACACCATATTTATTTTAGTAAATATATTTTATAGTCTACGACTAGTTTCAGGATGTTATACGATTGTGTGTAATTAATAATATAATATAATACACATATAACCAACACAATCCCCGTTGTAATAGAACCTTAGGACATGCGTGGGGAATTTCATAGTAATAATAATTTGAAAAGAAGATGTTTTTGAGATTATTTACAAGATCTCAAGATCCTGAAGTCACAATTATACAACCTACAACTCCTTTGTTAATATTATCTAAAAATGCTATTTATATACAGCTCGTTGCATTCTGCCTGCATTTGCATTCCACATGAAAGTTTAGGTACTTTTAGGGAAATTGCACAATCTTTGGTTTCACTCCTCACAACAGCCTCATTCAGCTTTCCGCCTCCTCTGTCTCCGCCTCGACACGCTGACGGCAGACTGGGTCCGGATGCTGTTGGGTGCGGTGCGAGGGTCCACGCTGCAATATGGCCTCCAGTTTCGCTTTGAATGGGACCAACTGCGGCTCCTGCCCCTGCCCCTGCCCAGGCTCTGGCTCCGGCTCTAGTTCCGTTGAGGAAGCTACAGTTGCTGCTACCTCTAGGTTCTTGGCATCCACAACATGCTGTTGGCTCAAACTGGGTCGCTGTTTGCGCAAACTAATGCTGTTGACGGTCTTGTACAGAACTGGATCGAATTTCGGTGGCCGAGGAATATGGCCAGCCGTGTTGCCGATGCTGCTGTTCGGATGCTGTATCGATGTGGAGGTTGGCGTGGTATATGAATTGGAGGAGACATCACCCACATTACCATCCTCATTTTGGTTGATTTTCAGTTCGCTGATGGCCTTGAGCATCAACCGGCGCACATCGGTTTCACTTTTCGATTGCTTTAGCAGCGCCCTTTCTGGCCTTTCCGCTGGTTCTGCCTCTGGTTTTGGCTCCCCGGGCTGATGCTCCCCTATCCTCTTCGTGGCTGTATGCACCTTGTGGGCACTGGCATTCATAATGATGTGGCTCAAGCGGTCTTTAAACTTTTCTGAATGCATAGGATCCTCGATGGCCGAGGCCTGTGACCTAAGAGACGTCTCGGATTCGAGGCGCCGAAGCTTCGTATTGCCTCTAATAATTTCCTTAGAGCCACTTTCCTCTGCACGTTCAGCCTCTTCTCGGGCATTTAGGGCTGTTTTTAGCTGCTCAAAGAAGACCACGCTATTGTACATATCATCGAGCATTTGCTGAGCAAACATTCTGCAATCATCGTACTTTCGCAACTTCAAAGACTGCCGACTGACCACCTCGTCATCCTCACTACTACTATGGACGGTGGCCACGATTACCGTCTCTATCACACTCGGGTACAGACTCTCCGAATCTAGACTGAAGTGACGCTCAAAGATGTGGTTCTGCTGGTCCAGCTCCAGTTGCCGTTGTTGCATGTCTTCTGCGTCAAGGACATCATCCAGCATTGCTATAACGGACTGTTCATCCTCGCGAGAGGGCGATTCAGTCCCACCCAGGGTCGCAGTGGAGTTCTCGCTCTTGGTGTCTTCCACATAGAAGATCTTTCCATTGGAATTCTTCACCTCGATTAGATCTTCTCCCATCTCGCTTAGGTTCTGTATTCGGTTCAGGCTGCTGCAGTAACTGCTCTTCAACTGAGTGTCCTGTGAGGCTATTATGCTTTCCTTGGACAGACCATTATATGCAGTTGTTGAAGGTCCTTTGAGGGCCTCATAGAAGGCCACGCGATCTGGATTGCGTTTCTGTGGATTCTTACAGTCGTAAAGATACCAGCATGCAAGGAATATGGGTATGCCTATGTTAGTACAGACAATGTGTTTAATACAAGGTTAGTTGAGGAAGTGACATGCATTACTCTACCACATGCTCAGTAGTTCAATGAATCAAATCGCAAGCTCACCCACAATCATCCACACCCCAAAGCGTATCCATGTCCAGCTGTCCAGCTGCAGCATCAGGTAAATATTAATAAAGATGCTGATGGACGGCACAACTGGAACAAAGGGCACTCGGAAGAGCCGACTACGAGCTTCTCTAGGCTGTAGACAGATCAGCACGAGGACCAGGCAGATCAGCCCGACGAACACCACCAGCAACGTTAGGGCCCACGCAGCTTGGGATCTGATCGCGGAAAATGCGTGAATAATCAGCAGGCCCAGACCCAAGGCAAGAAGACCTGAAAAACATTGATGCCTTAGATTTCATATTTGATCTGTAATCTTTATACTCACTGAAAATAGCAGTCAGCACTCCCACAATTCTCGTTGATATCCTATTGGGCTCAGGGACGCGATGAACGTTGAAGAGCTTCGTGCAGACCGAACCGCAGGTGAACCGCTCCGTTCTGGAGGTCAGTGAAGTAGTTTCTGAAGCTCGACTATTAATTCGCGGTTGGGTTTCCTCCGCCTCATAGTACTCCATGTATCTGAGCAGCATTATCGAAATGGCTACCACGCTGTAGGCCAATAAAGTGCCAATGGACAGAAGGCTAACCAACTGGGCCAGGTCGAACAGACCCGCAATGACTGCCGTAAAGAGAGCGGCCACAATCGATCCCGTTACAGGTACCTGGAATCGCGGGCTCACCTTGCCCAGGAACCGAAAAAGCAGACCATCCTGTGCCATCGAATACATAACACGAGGCAAGGGAAACAAGGCCCCAAAGAGACTGGCCAAGAGTCCGATCAGGCCACCAACCGTAACAATCCACATGGCCACCGGCCAACCCACGTACTCGAAGGCGTAGGGCAGCGGGGCATTGGCATCCTGCAGATAGTAAGGTAGCATCAGCGTCAGTACGGTGGAGACGCCGAAGTAGCACAGGAAGATTATAAGCAGAGAGAGAAGAATCGACTGTGGGATGTTCTTGCGGGGATTGCGAACCTCCTCCCCAGTGGTGGCGATACAATCGAAGCCCACAAACCCGAAGAAACAGGTAGCAGCGCCTTGAAGAGTTCCCTCGAAGCCGTATGGAAAGTAACCTCCAGCTCCAATAGTGGCATTAGCACTCACAGTCGATGGATCCACTGTCCAATTGGTAAAGTCGGCTGGGAAGGAAATATGATTAACTCAGTGACTGCAAAATACACACATAATGAAAGAATTTACCTTTGATAGCGCCAGCTATGATGACGAACGCCAGTATAAAGATGTTCAGACAAGTGACGCAATTATTTGCCATTGTCGAGGTCTCCACGCCAAAGGCCAAGGCAACTAAAGGAGTCAGAAATTAAGAAATCTATTTAAAAGAACCTTCTTCGAAACATACCACCGAACACGACCACCAATCCAAATGCAAGAAAGTCGAAGTAGCTGCCTAGGAACGTGACATTCATTGGAGCCACTTCGGCAAAGGTTTCTTTCAGCGTATCATTCAAGAGTGAGTCTAGATACAAGCTGATCCCTCGACAAACACTGGCAGTGCCTATGACATATTCCAGGATGAGATTCCAGCCAATCACAAAGGCGGCAAATTCTCCAATGCAGACGTAGCTGTACACATAGGCCGAGCCCGCCTTGGGGACTCGCGCGCCAAACTCTGCATAGCAAATACCTTAAAGTCGGAGAACGAATAGAATTACTCAGACAACAGAGGTCGCCGTGTATCCTTACCTGCCAGCAGGGAGGCCAGAGCAGCTATGGCAAACGAGATCATAACCGAGGGACCCGCCTGATCTTTGGCTATCTGTCCGGCCAGCACATAGACCCCCGCTCCCAATGTAGAACCGACTCCCAAAGCCGTTAGGTCCCATAGTCCCAGAACCCGGTTCAGCTTGGTCTCGCCCTCACTTCCATCGGCTTGGATATGTTTCCGTCGTGTCAGAACCTTCCAGGGAGAGACCTGTTGAACCATCTCGCTCCTGCTCTCTCTCACTGTGCAAAAAGTTCACTAAACCTTGAAGCTGGAAAGCAAAAAAATTCCATCTTAACTGAGGTATGTACACCCAATCGATGTACCAAGATCATGATGCACTTCGATCTATGCATATATGTACATAGTAAGTGTTGTTCCAATGTCTTATCTTTTCGGAGCTTTCGATTATACGATGCAAATAATTGAGCTCAAATTGTAATCGTAATAATAGCCCCAGCCGGGGTGAGGCGAGGCTATTGTTAGCATCCAATTCGAACTCGACTGCTCTACTTAGAACTGGGTATACATACACAGGGACGCAATATGCAGGGACGAGACTGAATTCTATAGGATTTTCTAATGGACTTTCTTCGAGTTGGTGCTTATAATTGAGGAGATTTATTATCCCTAATTATACCGGAGTGGCATGGGATCAGACTATCATAATGGATATATTTTGCAGAAATATTACATTTTCAATGGCCCTCCGCCTACAGTTCCTCCTCTAACAGTGACTAATCAAGCACCATCCCACTCACTTAGTGATACGATCAGATGCTCAAGATATCTTCCCCTACTTTGTTTGTATTTCTAGTACGTAATTATACCTACTTTTCTGTCTTTGCATATCAAGGTAATTACGAGCAAGCGATTTGCTCACAGGTGGGGCTTGTTGAGCGGACACTTATGCTACATATGTACATACATATGTACATATAATTACCATCTGAATTTGCCAAAAGAAAAACACTTACCAGGCGTTAATATTTATGTAATTACGGGTATTGTGTCCAACGTTTGTAGTTTTTTATTATCGAATTGGAAAGTCTTTCTTTTTTTTTATATTTTTCACACAAGACAATACAAAAATGGACAGTAACGTGTGACTGACACACTTGGCGATCTGCGTCTGGTTCTGTCTCTGTCTTGGACTGCTCTGCCCAGGCCACCGCGGGTGTCGTGCTAGTATTACAGACGCGAATTCGTCTTCGTATTACTCTTAAGATAAGACGAAGCCGAACCACAGCCGGATGAGAGCGGTAGCCGTCGCCTAGCCAAGATCAAGCAGGGGGAGACGAAGGTCGGAAAAACAGCTTGTGTGTGCCCGAAGCAAACTGATAAGAGACGACTACCTCCCCACGTTCACCTAAGTCAGGTGTGTCGAGAGGAGTGAGAGAGGGAGATGATCTGGGTTGTAATTGGAGCGATAGCAACACAGCAAACAAATTAGCATGTATGGTGGGAGAGAGAGAATGGGAAGATGCTGCCGCGACCGCTCTGAATCACGCTGTGTGACGTCGAATGCCGTTGCTCTTGTTGTTTCCCTTTTGCGTTTTATGATCTTTGCGATAGCGAAAAATCAGATTTTACCGCACTCACTTCCCTTTGCTCGACCCGGCGCACCCACCCACCGCACTTTTCAAACTGTTGTTTCAGATTAGATTATTTTTTTTATGTTTTCTTTTACTTTATGTCCGATCTACCGTTTCGGCTACAGATTTGAGCGTACCGTAACTTGCTCACACTCTCGCTCACTCCCTTTTACCTGTTGCCCGTTGCTCTCTTCCCTCTCTCGCTCTCTGTCGTTGATGTTTTCAGCGCATAACGTCAACTGAAAGTGTAAGATAATATTCTGCCTGATATATACGAGAGGAGAGGCCTCGGAATACTCGTATTTGCTGTCCATATACAAGTATTCTACTAGTAGTACCCGTGTATAGTGGAATGAAACAATACCGCACACACGCACTCACATATAGATGCGCTTTTGAATTGTTGTTATTGGTTGTCGAGTGTCAATTCATACACACAGCCCTTTATGAAGTGGTCGAATCGGTCGATAAGCTTGGATGCGCTCTATAGAGAATGAGTGAAAGAGATTGGAATTTCGAGCAAACATTTGGGTATATAGTAGACGAAGTGCACCTGTAAGCATGTAAATATATTTACTCATACGGTAAATTATAATTACATTTTCATAAGTATACTTTTTTACGGAGTCGCTGTGAACAAGACTCTACTTTTATACCCGTACTCAGTCAGTAAACATGGGATTTATGTGGAATTTTAAATTTTTTTATCAGTTTTTACATTTGACATTTTTTTGGTACATCTGTCATCTACATCTACATCACTTCTCACAACAACTCACGTACACTGCACGAGGCAGAATGTATGAGTAGTGTGTGAGCGAGAGGGAGAATCTGTAGCGACAATCATCCCCATAAATGCCTTACGCTGCAAGGGGAAGGGGGAAATCTCTGCTGAAAACTCATTTTATCTTTGTGGCTACAATAATGATCTGATCTGAACCAAATTCGGGAATCTGGTAGATATGGACATTCTCTACGATACTGCATTTTTCGTTTTTTTCTTTCTTCAAAATTGTTAATTTTCGTCTTGTGGTGGTGCGGAAGGGGGCGGGCCCCGACACAAAATACAAAAAACCAAATCGACTCGTTTTTGTGTGAGTGCGAGCGCGAGAGAGCGAAGTTTTTCGAATATTTTTCTCTATTGTGGCTATATTAATGATCCGATCCGATTCAAATTTGGGCCCCTGATAGATATGGTTTTTCTATGATTCTGCATTTTTAGTTTTCTGTTATATTCAAAATTGTGGACGCCACAGATGTGCGCCCTTTGTGGGGGCGAAAGTGGGCGGGATGTAAATTTTAAAAAATTTTCTAGGAGGGAGAGATCACATCAGTTTGGAAAAAAATTTGATTGTTCTATCTCTTTTAGCCTTCGAGCAATGGGCGACAAACAAGACGGACGACAGACGGACAGACAGACAGACAGACAGACGGACAGACATGGCTATATCGACTCGGCTATTGATGCTGATCAAGAATATATGTATATACTATTTATGGGGTCGGAAATGATTCCTTTTTCTTCGATACGGTTAAAAAATATATACATATAATATGTACATACATTTGTAATATGTATAATAATAGTCAAGCAAACACATTTATGTAAATATGTATGTTACATTCATACTAAAGAATGTTGAAAAAATAATGAAAGAGTCAAAATTTTGACAGAATATTATCCTTGTTAAATAATAATTAAGTTGAGCTATATTCACCAAAGAAATAATAATTAATATTCGAGCTTAAGGTTTTAAATATATAAGCCAAAATATGACCTGAAGTTGTGTTACATACTTCATAACTCATAACTTCATAACTCTGCAAATTGAGTATAAATATCTGTACTCAAATTTTGGTGTATTTATTTTTTAATTTTTGAAAGTTTTTAAATGTAAAAACCTTTCTTCCGCGGAGGCATCTGACGAATTTTACTTTACGTTACCATATTCCACGGAAATAAAAGCTTAGCCAAGATTGGTCAAATTTGTCTGGTAATTTTTGTAGATAGTTCTAGATGCTATAGAGACTTTGAGTATAAACTTTTATTAAGAATCTTTTCTGGGAAATAAAAGTAAAAGAAAACATTACCATAAAAATACTGGAAAAATACCGAAAACATGAACTTTTGTTTAATTTAATACAGTTGCGTATCAATTGTAATGAAATTATGTGTGAATTGGGTAAATTAGTTACCTTTAACAACTTTAGCATATGTATAATATTGTGGGACAAGTATATGGAAATAAGTTTTTATTGACTTTTCCCTTATTTTTGGTCTTGTTGACCTTTTGGCGGGACTGCCCAAACATATGTAGAGAGAGGCTCTATCTGAATATAATTGTAATCGTTGTACGCCGGCTGTCTTATCTTTACAAATTGAAAAATTACTGATTGTAGACGAAGAGGTTGAATAAACGGCTCCATTTCATAATGAGATTGTGTGGCGAAATCGGGACCCTCAAAAAATATCAGCTAATCGCATTATATTATCTGTTAACTGATTTTAGGCATTACTAGGCCAAAATCAAACTTAGTCGGGGCGTCACGTGCCTTTGTTTATATTGACGTTTCCTTTACATTTTTTCGTATTAATTTACATGTATTGGCTGTGTCAGCAATAACAATTACACTCTTCCAAAGCTAATCAGATGCTCAAAATGTTCTTCACACTTTCCCTTGGGGTGGAGTTGGGAAATTTCACTGCCATTCCACGCATAATGTTTGCCAGGGTATTACAATTTTACTGCACCCACATATGTACATACATATTTATGTAATGCATGTGCGAGTGTTTGTACATACATATGTACATATGCATGTGCATACGTATATGTATAAAAGGAGGAAGAGTTGGATAGGAAACTTTATCACATGTCTGGATGTGTTGATGTGTAGAGGCTGGCTTGGAGAATTGGGTATGTGTTGTCTACCGCCGTGTGGCAAATATAAATGATCCAATTTAAATAATTACGCCCACAAATGTGACGCGCCTACCGAGATTGCCTTCGTTTAATGCTCGAGTAAGGAAATTGCCCCCAAGCAAACTAATTCCAAAGTTGGCTGTGCTTATGGGCTCACAAAGTGTTTGTGTATTGCCACAATCGAATCTCAGTCCGTCTCAGGAATATTGTATTAAAGTTCTCAAGCTGGAATACCGAATATGACTGTTTCGTACACAGCTGAGGTGGCCTCCTGCCGTCACTTTGGCTGCTTCTGGAAACTCTTGGCCAGGTAAGATGTCTTTGATTGTTTGAAAATGAGCTGTGCATCGAATCAGCTACGTAATCGGCAGATGGCGTGCAAGTATCTACAAGATTATATGGGTGGATTTATTGGCGTTTCTGGCCAGTTTCTATTGTATGGCCTTGCTGTACCGCTATGTCCTCAGGGATAGTGACAAAGAGTGAGTTTGTTTTTGCCCCACCCCATCCATAAGCCGCTCAGATATATGATTTTCAGGATATTTGAGGATATTGTCGTGTACTGCCACAGCTATGGCACCCTGATACCTCTCTCATTTGTGCTGGGCTTTTACGTGTCCATCATTGTTGATCGCTGGTGGAATCAGTACATCACAGTGCCCTGGCCGGATCCCCTGGCGGTGTATGTGAGTGCCCTGGTACGCGGTCAGGATGAGCACGGACGACTCATGCGTCGCACAATCATGAGATATGTGTGCCTTGCCCTGACAATGGTGCTGACAATGATATCGCCGGTGATTAAGCGGCGGTTCCCCAGCTATGACTACCTCATCGAGGCGGGCATGCTCAATGCGAACGAGGCAAACATCATCAAAGCCATGGACGCCAAGTTTCCCAAGCATCCCAAGTACTGGATGCCCATCATGTGGGCCAGCAGCATTGTGACGCGTGCCAGGAAGGAGGGACGTATCTGGGACGACTTCTCCCTGAAGTCCATGATCGATGAGCTGAACAAGTTTCGGGCTGGCTGCAACATGCTTATCCACTATGACACTATAAGCGTTCCCTTGGTCTATACGCAGGTGGTGACCCTGGCGGTTTATACGTACTTCATGGCCGCCATATTTGGTCATCAGTGGATCGACAGGGAGCTGGCCTCCGGGAGCAGATATACGAACGTGATCAACTATTACTTTCCGCTCTTCAGTACCCTAGAGTTCTTCTTCTTTATGGGATGGCTAAAGGTGGCCGAGACTCTGATCTGTCCCTTCGGGGATGACGACGATGACTTTGAGCTCAACTGGCTGATCGATCGCAATCTTCAAGTGAGCTATCTAATCGTAGACGAGATGCACAACGATCATCCGCAGTTGGTTAGGGATCAGTACTGGGACGAGGTCTTCCCGAATGAGTTGCCCTATGCAGCGGAGGGACAGCGGGCAGAACATCCTGAGGCTTCTACAGCTAGAATGGACCTGTCCAAGATCAACACGGTGACATCGGTTCCGAACAAGGCTCATAGCTTCGATCTGGAGCCGGATTGGACCGATTTCGACGACGAGGATGAGGGCGAGAACGAGCTCCGCATTCGATTCGCCCCGCGTGACTTCCGCTCCAGCAGAAGCTCCATATCCATTTCATTTTCCTCCGAAGGCCCTTTTCCACAGGTCGATGAGGAGTTGGGCGAGGAGGAGCACCTGAGTCGTGAGACAAGCAAAGACGACTTTGATCGTCTCAGGGAGGAGCGGGAACGCGAACGCATCACACGTCAAATCCATCAGGCTGCCATGACCCTGGAGCTGATGAAGGGCGAAATTGCCCCAGGAACCAGCTCTGAGATGGGTTCGGAACAGGACCGCGGCAGGCCGACGCGAAAGGACTCAGAAATCCAGACAGACAAAAGCCACATAAGCAAGAAAAAGGGCAAATGAATCTGTGTGAAGCGAAACTTAGATAAATACTATAAATATACAAAAATATCCAAATACTTATTCATTTGATTTCTGTATGGCTACACTGATCACTCAGCTGTATTTTGTTTACATAGTTCTGCTCAATTTAGGACTATAGCGAATATTTGACAAAGTGGAGATAAAGGAGCGCAAGGACTAAATTTATATCCGGTGTCGCTGAAGGAGGTATGTACATACATACATACTATGTAGATGTACAAAGTAGTCAATGAGTGAGTGAGTACTAGTCTAAAAATAGAATTCAAGCTAAATTCTTTTGAGTTTTTTAATGTGTTTACTATGAATTCACTGTCAAAAGTTCACATAGTTAGTTTATGCCAGTTCGAAAATACATTCTGTCCAGAACTATTAACATTTTGTCCTTTCCCTTAATTATGACTGTGACCTATACAGCCAACGTGAACACCTCAAAGGTGATAAGCAACTTTCTGAAATTGCTTTTCAGGTTTGTATAAAACACTCACAACATAGCTCAAATTATGCCCCTAAATCTCTGTCCTCTGTCTTTTAAGATGGCGCGGCAGTATTTACAAGCTGGTTTGGATAGATCTGATTATCTTCTTTGCACTGTATTGCATTGTGGCCATCTCCTATCGAACGCTGATGACTGAAAATGCCCAAAAGTTGGTGTGTCTGTAATCTCAGATCCTTCCCTAACTAAGAACCAACCTCAACTGATAGGATCTTCGAGGGCATCGTATACTATTGCAGTACACATGGAAATCTCTTGCCGCTGTCTTTCGTGCTCGGCTTCTATGTCTCCATTGTGATGGGCCGCTGGTGGCAGCAGTATACGACCATACCGTGGCCCGACTCTATAGCCATCTTGGTTAGCTCCAGTATCCAGGGCTTCGACGATCGGGCTCGGGCCATGCGCCGCACCATACTGCGATACGTGTGCCTGTGCCAGGTGATTGTCTTCACGATGATATCGCCGAATGTCAAGAAGAGATTTCCCACCTACAGCCAGATCATCGAGTCCGGGCTGTTGTTGGAGAACGAAAAGGCCATCATCGAGAACTTGGACGTCGCCTTCCCACACTATCCCAAGCACTGGATGCCCATTGTCTGGGCCGCTAGCATCGTGATGAGAGCCCGGAAAGAGAACAAGATACGAGATGATTATGCCGTCAAAACAATCATTGATGAACTAAACAAGTTTCGCGGCTACTGTGGATTCCTTTTGTACTACGATTGGGTCAGTGTTCCGCTGGTGTACACCCAAGTGGTTACCCTGGCCACCTATACCTTCTTCCTGTTTAGCGTGATCGGCCAGCAGTGGACTCAAATCAGTGAGACTGGCGGCGAACCCAATCGAGTCGTGCAATGGTTTCCCTTTCTGACCATTCTGCAATTCTTCTTCTACATGGGCTGGCTGAAGGTGGCTGAGTCGCTGATCAACCCCTTTGGCGAGGACGATGATGACTTTGAGGTTGTTCGGACTTTGTACATATATGTTAACCAACACTATAGAACCAACATTACTCTCTGTTTGCAGCTCAATTGGATGATAGATCGTAATTTGACAGTCTCATATCTGATTGTCGATGAGATGCATCAGGAGCATCCGGAACTGGTCAAGGATCAGTATTGGGACGAAGTCTTCCCTAACGAGCTTCCCTACGCAGAGGATGCGAAGCGGACGGGCCCGCCCGAGGCCTCTACAGCCAAACTTGAGTACAACAAAGCAAATACTTCGGAGCAAAAGGTATTTCTACTATGCCGTTCGTCTGTATGTTTACCATTTTCTAGATACAGACCACTGCCCACGTACATGTGCATATTTTTAAAGTAATCCTCTCCTCTCTCTACAGAGATTCTATATGTCCCGAGACTCGACTGTAACCAACAGGAGTGGGCGCGACAACTTTCTCAATCATATGTTGGATAGGCAGTCCACCAGCGCTAGTTTCGCGGACTACCAGCATCAGATACCCCCGGCTCGTCGGACCACCAGGGAGAGCAACTCGCAACTGACCTTCAACGAGCCCCTGGCCGGTTCGGAGGAGGACAAACCACGCCTGCGTAGGCCTTCCAGATCTGAATCCGCCAGTCGTAAGCTTCCTGAATCCCTCTCTACACGACCATACCAACAAAAGCATCCCAATTGTTCCCCAGTGAATTTTGATGAGCTCATCGAGCAACGCCATCAAGAGCGAAGGGAACGTATGCGTCATCGCTTCCTTAATATGCGGGGCACTCACACCCGTACAGCGCCATCGGGAGGCTATACGGTAACCGTGCTGCGCGCTCCATCCGAGGAAGCATTGGGCGAGGAAGAGGATGCTTAGGCACGACACTGCTGGCAATGAAGCCCCTTGAATGGAGAGGCGTTGAAAATAAATCGAAAGACAACTTTGTTTGACCCTACTTTTGCTTAACCCATTTTGAATTTACTTTGTACTTTATTTCCTGTGGGTTGTATACCCAGCTCAGAGCTTTTCAATTGAAATCATTGACAACGATTGCCTCTGATGCGGTAAGACAATGCGCACAGCACAGTATTATCTGAAACATGTGTATGCCACGGTACCCATGTACTCGTGCCCGCTGCCAGACCAAGCCACAGGTCTCAGCAGCATCGAAAAAGGAATATAAATCCCCGTTTAACATTCATTGTCATAACCAAACATGGAAAATCTGACGCGATGCGTGTTGTTAAAAAAACTGTTGTTAAAAATGTTTACACTTGAAAGGGCTTTCTGCCCCGTGAAAGCCGTGACAAAAATGAAATTAAATGACATTCATTTTAAGGAAAACTATCACAAACTTGTATTATACATATGTATTCAATGCCCTTTTATTGGTGGAGATGTCCTGTCCTGAATCATTCCGATTCTGCTCGGCACTTAATGTGTTTGCGGGGAATCATAGAATTCGTTTTTTCTTCTTTGCTTGCCCTGGTCTTCTGAATTTAAAATTTCAGATCATTTCAGAAATATTTTCGCATCCGGCGGTTTTTTGTTTGGTCGAATAAAACATAAGCAAGTGTTGTAGCATCGAATGGCGAATCGCTAAATGGGGGTTGCTCTATAAGAGCTCTATAAGAGCTATTGGAAGAATTTATATCACTAAAAGAGCCAATAAAATATATTTGTTTAAAGGCAATTCTAGATACAGTGGTCGTCCTAGAGATCTATGAAAATTAAAAGTTAATTAAATTAAATTAAAATGAAAGTCAAAAAATTATTTCTAATTCTAAAATATCCTGATTTGTTGTTGATGGACATGTAGATTTTTCGAGAACATTTTTCTATCGTAAGAAACGAATTGGTCTCGCTCTTCATCGAGTGGCACCAGGCAAACCTTTGACCAATTCAGATATGCAGTGCATCCCGTCCGTGAAAGTTCGGTCAAATGTGGGCGTAAATACTATATAGTATAGTATTTCATATTCGAACATCGCGTAGTTTGTGTTTTGTCGCCTCGTCTAGCCTGCTGTTGCTGCTTCCTTTGCTGGTGCTGGTGCTGTTGCTGATGCTGCGGCTGATTGATGACGCGGTGGAGGATTGCAGATTTTTTGTGCTCGACTTGGGAGGATTTCAGGCGGGGTCAGCGCGAAAAGGGGTTAATTTAATTTCGCGCTCGAACGAATTTGTCCATAATTGGCAATTAGCATTGACCATTGCCACATTCTCGTTTGTGCATTTATGTACTTACATATGTATATACATATGTATGTATGTACATGCATACACATTTACATGTGGAGGAGCCATGGCAATCATCGTATCGTCATCGTGGTCATCTCTCATGGTCAACTTACAACATGGCCAGAGCAAAGTCACAGTCACAGTCAGAGAGCAGTGTTGGGGCTGCTGCAACAAATATTTGCTCGATTCTGATTCTCTCCACTTTTCATCGCTGTTTGTGCTGCATTTTTTGTGTCCATTTTTCGAAAAAAAAAAAAAAATAACATTTTCAGAATTATTGAGGCGTTGAAACAATAATCATCGAATTTCATTCTCTCGCATACATATATATATTTTTATGTACATACATATGTACATATATACGAGTATATCCCATATATAGAATGTATTTATGTTCGTGTATGTTGCTTGATTGCAGCTGCTCTGCATCGTTAATTGCAACACAGTCATGCAAAATGCGCTTAATGCAAACTGCTTTTTGCAGCCCCTGCCTTGAGGTGTGTGGGGTGGCCCGACCACCCGGGCTCCCTCCACTCGTATGCTACACCATTTTTCAAAGTCAGCCCCCAGGTTGTGTTTAATGCGACCTCTGGGAAGGCGCAGGGCATTTTTTCCCCAAATCAAGTACAGATTAGAAGGAATTGGTTTCTATATGGTTTTTTTATAAATGATACGGGTGGTAGAGGTGGAAGGACGAGAGAAAACGGGAAGAGGCAGCTATCAAGCTAAAATGTATGCACGGGTCAGGGTCGGTTGCCCACCGAAGGAATCTTTCTATTCCCTAATCATTAAATAATAGTTAAGGGATTTCATATTTTAAACTTGAGTATTGATTTTTTGGGATGTCAGAAGAAATCAGTAATTTGACTTTTATTTTGGGTAATAAAAGTACAATAATTTTATATACATATGTACATATGTAAGTAGATATACAGTGGTCGCTTTTTACAATGCTTTGCCAAGCTAGTCTACTATCAAATCAAAAACCACGAAAATCGGTACAGCCGTTCTAGAGTTATAAGTGCTGAAACGCAAACCGAAGTTCTGTTTTATACATATGTAGATATATGTAGATACCCATCCCACGATTTATATATATTTTACGATTTTAGGAATCCTGTTTAGGATAAACTATATCCTCTTTTGTTTTTACTCCATTTTTTATACCCCAAAATTAATCTTTGGTCTTTATTTCAATCTCATTCGTCACTCTTTATCTCAATGGGAAGTAAACACTTCTAACAGATTTCTACATCTCTCCCCCAAGGACATCAAAAAGTCACCATGCCCAGCCCAATCAGGAAAAGGCCAGAATCTCCGAATCTGACATAAGATTCATTAGGACATCTTTGGACCTTATCGTTTGGCCATCTTTGACTTCCATCAAGGCCAATGTTGACGTCAGTATCCCCATTTTGTTCTAACTCTTTTGCTTACCTTTTTTTGGAGGTTGATGGTCCGATTTAGGTTGTTCCAGGGCTAATTATGTGACAACCTATTAGCAACTCGGTAAATATGTGCCCAGCGGAGAAAGGCGAAGACCTAATCCTAATACTCATACCGCCCATTCAAGCAGAAAGATTTACTCTATGGAGCCTGGTCCAGCGCCGCCCCTTTAGCTTCCACGGCCCGCCCTTCCGTTCATTCATTAGATATGCGAACCTTGCTCCCGGGCTGATTATGACAAAGCACTTTTACCCAATTGGGTAAATTAGGTGGAAACTGAAAACTAAATGAAACGGAACCCGCCACACGCCCACTTTTCCGTTGCTCTAATTTCTGTTAACCCAAACTTTAGCCAGCAAACTGGGAGAGGGAACATAATATTACGCTTCGGTCCCCATTTTTTTTTGTCCTGTTTTTTTTTTAAATATTTTTTTCTGCGCAACTCTGGTAAACTCGGACCACGAACCGTAGCAATTATTTTGCATTACCGAAAGGGTTTACATTTGCGTTTTAACAGCAGCAAGCCGCATATAAAGACCAGGTTTTGGACTGGTGCGGTAAGTGGACAGTTGTCCCGAGGGGTGTTCGCCTTGTAACTGCTTTCGTTTGTGTACCCTTTAGAAACCTGTGAGCTACCACAGGGTCTACAATGGAATATTGCTAAAATGTAATGCTAAAGAAACGGTGGAAACGTTGGCCTTAGTCATATTCGAGCCACTACAAACTGACGAGTACACCCAATTTATCTGGTAAAAACACAATTATTTCGTACCAATTTTCACTTCTTTATTCTTCCACTGTGCTCAATCATCTCTGATCATTTTCTGTGATTCTTCGTTTCCTGTTTATTTTTTCTTCAAAAGTTGAAACAAGCTTTATGCAGTGATACCACAGAAGTCTCCACATAGTATTTGACTCCTCTAGGTCTTACAATCTGTAAGATCTATGCGATAAAAGTATAGTATAGAATGAGGCGGGAAACGACTTTGCTTACTGGGCATACAGATTTTGAAGAAATTCATCCTTTCTTTAATTTAAAAAAATGCCGAAATAACTGTTTCTAATAGAAATCCATCCCTCCTCTTGTCGAATATGGCATCTTATTTTATGGACAATAACTACTATAATATATTAGTCATATACATAGAAGGTATGAACCTGACCACCGCGGTCTAGGGTAGCCCACCTGTCGACTCCTCTCCAAGGCAACATTACCAAAAATTTTTTGCGGCTGGTGCGACGACGACGACGATAAATTGTTGTAATTAATTTTTATTTAACTGTGAAAATGGAAATTCTTTTTTGTGTTGCCATTTTCAAATTGGCTTAAAATGTAAGTTATTATTGTGGCCAGCATTGTGCTACATCATGTTACATTTAAGGCATGGGAAGTATACGGATGGGGGTACCACACCCACTGAGAGGTGAAGCACATTGTGATGTCTATTAATTAAGCTCCATGTGTGGGTGAGGGGAGGTTCAGCCTTCGTTTGTAGTTGTCAGTTTGTTAGGTGTTTAACCTGAATGACAGAAGGGAGGGAAGGTTACCGGGAAGAGGAAGCGATGCTCGACTACATAATGTGAGGGATAATTACTAGCTGGCAGAACTTTCCGCACCCTTCCGCACAACTGTCGCAGCATATAGAAAAAGAGGCAGACAGAGTCGGAGGAGGAGACGAATACCAACGCCAATAATTAAAATTAGGTCGACGAGCATTTGGCACCCGTTTGATCAGTTTGTACATCTCCAGCTTGCACTGAAGAGAAAAGATTTACAAAGAGCTTCTCTTATTCCTTCAAAATTAAAAAAGAAATCTCAAGCCAAACTCAGCAAACTTTACGCATTGAATCCTTTCATATAAGGATCTCGGACTCTTTCTGTCTTCCTGTTCTTCTCTAACTGTCCCTATTTACTCTGTGTGTGTAATGTGGATAAACTTTTGTCTAAGTATTACCAATAAAATTGATGGAGAAATAGTCCAAAACTATTTGGCTGTAGATAAAAAAACTTTTCCGCAATGGGCAGGGGGGAAAACTCAACAAGAAACTCTCAAAATGCTGTAAAAGAAGCAGAGGCAGCTTAGCTTAATATTAAAATTCTCAACCCAAGCGATAACCTCCCCACCCCCACCCACAATCCTACCCCTAAAACTAAGGACAATTTGGGTGCCATGAAATTGGGGAAGCCCCATTGCTATTGCTATGACGCAGGACAGTGCGTAACGGTAAAATACTTTTGTAAGTATTTGGCTTGGTTCTCCACCGCTCCTTCTCCCCTTTCTCTCGCTTTTTAGGTGGATTAAAAATCTATAGCATTCAAGTTTTAAAGCAAAAAACTTGGCAGCTCCATATCCCAGAGGATAAGTAAGTATCAAAATGAATAAATGAACAAGCCCAGTTGAATGAATCAGTGTATCGGGATGGCTTTGGAGGGGCTTTAAAATTTAGTTGAGATTCAGTTTTTTAAACCGCTAAAAGAACGGAATTCCATTTCGGAGTGTTTCATGATTTTGAGTGCAATGAGTGCCAACTAGATATGGAAGAATCTTCGCCCGCATAAGGTGACTTCTAAGAAAACTTGTTTCCCAGTGGTAAAGCTGGCTATACTATCAAAACTAATAAGACCTACTATATTCTACATAGCAACAATTTATAGAAAAACAGGTACGACTACTATACTCAAACGCCAATTTTGAATTTTACTAGAACAAGTCCAAGCGAGCAGATGCAATAATATCTTTACGAAAATCATTGGCATACTTAGCCGAAAAGACAGCGAGCAGTTCTCTGCCTCTGCGAAATCATATAAAACCCAATCAAAGTTTCTTTGAGCAGGTGCTGCTGTACTCTCTGTATCGCTCTACCTTCCACCTTTCGCCCTTCCCGCTTTTCCGACAACCATCAACCCATCGCCTTTTTGGACCATTGAAGCCGCCACACGCACAACTTTCAGCCACTTGTAATTAGCTTTTCATGTCCGATTGGGAGCCAAAAAACGATAGTCCCCGCCATACGCTTACTCTCACGCAGCTGTACGCTAGCCATCGCCTTCCCCAGTCCTCACCTCACACCAATCTATACCCTCGCCCTCTAAGATGCTGTCTATCCCGAAACTTTGCTGGCAAAAACTCTCCTTCAACCGCTACGAAAGATTTAACTTTTTGATTGAGAAAACATCATTAACGCACGTAAAAGGTGAACTAACTATTTACGGTTATGTTCTCTGTATACTCGTATGAGTGAGTTTGTGTATTTTCTGTTCCTGTGTGTGTGTGTGTGTGTGTGTGTGTGTGTGTGTGTGTGTGTGTGTGTGTGTGTGTGTGTGTACTTGTAGGTTAAAAGTTTCGGATTTTTCCGTTCCGATGGTAAAAATCAAACAGGGGAATTTGCGAGAAAAGCGGTAAACGAGGCCACGAGTGGGTGAGTGGGGGAGTGGGGGAGAAACAGCAAGAAGTTTCTAATCTCATTTACCGCAATCACTAACAAGGTTTTTTGTTGACTTCGCCGATATAATCAGAGTATGGCAGGAGGATGACTTCAAAAATATGTGCGTACTCCAAAGTAAATACAGTAAATGAAATAATTTAATTAAATATGAAATTAAGGTTAGCAAAACCCCAGCGGATAAAGCGGATGAAGAATAGCAACAGAAGCTAGAGCCCAATCAAGATGGCATTTAACGTAATCCGATTTGGAGATGGGAATTTTGTCTAAAATTTGTCCAAGATGCAAGCAAGAATCGTTTATAAATTTCAACAAAGTTAGGAAAATTATAAATTTTTTACATTTTAATTGAATGTCAAGGCGTCAAAATGGAACCCAAGGTCCTACGATACCTCTGCTACTTAAACATTTCAACCCATCCTGTTTTTTAAATCCTGTTTTATAGGGCAACCCATTACCAATAAGGGGGGAAAAGGCAGAAACCACTTCCCTATATAAATAACGAAATATTTCTGCATAAACAATTAAACGCTGTGGCTCGGATCCCATAGCAGACTACCCCCAAATCAAACAGCTAATTCGTTACCTATAAAGTGCACCCCATATACATTTGTTACACAATGAAAACCTCCCTTGGGTCCATCCGATCCCTCAAAGTGCTTCATTAATGTCAGCGACATCTACCTGGTAAATGCCAAATTATTTATATCGCACTCAAATTGGCAATGAATAGAAAATTAGGGTTTATATTTTTAAAAAGGGGTGAGAGTTCTTCCCGATGACAGCTGCTCTCAGCGAACTAAATAAATCTTCTTAGCCTCCACTCAAGCATTGAGCCATTGATCGGCACTCCTATGCGTCGCACAGAAGGCAGAAGAGGCCGAAGAGATCCTAAGTAAATAATAATCAAGAATAGGAAGCGAAAGAGCAAGAAAACACATCTTAATCCTGGAACAATTAACTTTAGACTTAAATGATAAGGGCGTGGTCGCGGGTAGGACCCTCATTTGGTAAAGAAGAACGAGGGTAGTCAATGCACAAATGTACTGGAATACCAGCGCTAAAGAGTGCCAAGGGATGAGGGCGAACTCGAAAATTGGAGCAGAATTCGTTTTTGTTACATCCACATGCGGCGCTCTTCCCCCTTTTTTTTCATTTTTGTATCCTCATTTTCCTCCGATTTTCAGCGTACGTAATCCTGACATTCTTTCAAATTGAAAACCTTTTCTTGTTCCTTCGCTTTCGTTACGCCCACATACTGAGGCGGCCACAAAGTGTGGAAGAAATAAATGAAAACCAGACACAAATGTGAACTTAGAAAAGACAGACAGAGAGTCGCTCCAGCAGGAGGTGGGTTTAAGGAGTATGTGTTCTGTTTGGAAAAAGAAACAAAATAGTGTATGAGTGTATAGCAGATTAGGAACAACTGAATTATATTAAACACTTAAGTATATGTTTTAAGTCAGTTATATCGGACAACAGTTAAAACCGTTTTATTCGAAGAGGTACATCTTTTATCATTATCAAGTTCTTTGAAAACATAACCCTACAATGAATACACTTTGTACACTATGTACATACATATGTACGAGTATGTCCGTATGCAGTTCAATCACAATCGATTACATCGATCACAATTCATCTTCCGTTGGCCACAAAGCATCCAATATTTCGTCTTGGTTTGTAGTCATTTGTCTTGAAACCGAAGCCTGGCGAGAAACCTGAACATAAAATTTCCTTACAGTCAACGGGCAGGTACCCCACACACAAGCTTCTGACAAAATATACATAGTACAAACAGCATTTCGCATTCGAAAAACCACAAAAAATAAGCAGAACTTGAAGATGAGGAAAAGCGAGCTCCAAAGTACAAAAATTTGTCCGCTTCGTTTTCCGCTTGAATTACAAATTGCAACATCAAAAGTTTGACATTCTCTTTCCTTTGTGGCACCCACAGTACACTAAAAGAAAGCCCGAGAATATTAGACTATGAAAATGTCAAAGTTCAAACTCTGCAATATCGTATAGTATGTACATATGTACTATAGGTAGTTGTCTCTGGGTAGTGTCGGCTCCCAATAGAGACTTTTTTGTTCGATCAACAAAAGTAGCAAGTGGTTTTTATTAGTGTACCACCCTATAGCATTTACTTGCTTCCACTCTTCACTTTCGTCTTACTTTGCTGCTTCTGCTCTCTCTTTCCTCCTCCCATTCTGTTATTGCTCCTGTTGTTGCTATTGTTGGTTAACAATGCTTTTTGGTTCGGCTCTGTTCCTCTGCTCCTTGAAGCTGCTTCTGCTTCTGCTTCTGCCGCTGAATGCCGAATGCCGAAAGGAAAGCAATTTTCCAGCAATATGTTGAACGTATTAGAATTTTGTTTACACTTGAAATGGAAAACATGTTGTGGAGTGCAAGATTGAGGGGGACAAGGGAGGGACCGTACAACGAGAAGAGAGACAGACTGGGAGTGAGAGACAGGAAGCTTTCCATATGTACAAATATCTGTCGCTCATTTGTTTACTTTGAAATGTAGTTGTCAGGGATTTTGGTGAGCGTGGAGTGAACTTTGATTTGAATTTTAGGCAGCGAATTCCCCGAAAACTTTAGATCAACCATCAGTTTTAGTTAGTTTTAGTTCCACCCACTTCTACTATATAGACCGTATGCTAATTACTTCATAGAAGCTCGAGTAGCAGGAGCAGCTGTTGTAATAACTCAGCCATAAACTGCTCAATGTATGTATACTCTAAAAATTATGCATAATTATTTCAAAGCGTTTTCATTAATTAGCTCCCTGCTCCTGCAGCACTGACAGCAGTCCTTCAATACAGTGCAAGAAACTAAAGTTTTTATATCAAGATTTTCTTTCGGAAGGCAACAGAAGTTCTCAGAAGTTTGTCAAGCGGCAATAGATTCTCATTTGAACACTTTTTCTTCGAATGCTTCTTTCAAGATTCCTTAAACTGACATATAGCGAATTTTCCCACAGTGTGCCCCTTTTCGACAATGTATGTACATACATATGTACATATGTAGGTCTCTAGGTGCCACCATTTGCATATCGCGGCGCAGATTTCGCCAATGTAATGCCTCCATTATTAACTGAAGATAGACCAAAGGCAAACCCGTTGTAGAGTACCAGAGAGAGCTCGAAATAGAAGGGAAAGGACCCTGCGTTCAACATTTTATGGTTTTGTTAAAAAGTTGATTTTCCGTTTCTGGCTTAATTTTTTTCGTAAATTCTGTTGAAAGCTTTGCCCCATAACTTTCAGAATATTAATGACGGGAGGGAGGAGCTCAACTTTTGCCCTCTCCTTCACACTGTTATTATTATATAAATGCATTGTTGTTGAAGGAGGCGAAGAGAGATACATTTTACAAATTTTATAAACTCTCCCTCCCAACATCGTATGCTGTGCCATATAGGACAAGCGCTCAACAGTACAAACGATTTGCTAAAGACTTTTGATAAGGCAAGTGTGAGTTCATGGTAATCCTTCCTAAACACAGCTTAACAATTCAGCGAGCAAGCAAAACGTTTTCCATAGCAGAGGTCATCAGAATGGAACTCTGCGTGTAATTGATTGGATCCGAGAGCAGCCAGAGCAGCGCTGATGATGATGGATGGATGGATGCTGCATTTGCTGTTCAGTTGATTGTGTGGGAGACGTAAAAGTTTTTTATTTTTCGGCATATTTATACCCGTACCGGAAGAGTAAAAGGGTATATTGTGTTTGTGGTAAAAGATGATGTGTGTAACGCAGAGAAGGAATCGTTTCCGACACCATAAAGTGTATATATTTTTGATCAGCATCAATAGCCGAGTCTATATAGTTATGTTTGTCTGTCCGTCCGTATGTCTGTCCGTCTTGGTTGTCGCCCAGTTCTCGGGACTATAAGAGCTAAAGCAACCAAATTTCGCCCCGCCCCCTTCCGCCGCACATAGGGCGTACATCTATGGCGGCCAAAATTTTGAAGGTAGAGCCCTCTTCCGCCGCACATAGGGCGTACATCTGCGGCGGCCAAAATTTTAAAGGTAACAGAAAACCAAAAATGAAGAATGTCCAAACTCCTGTGATACCACTTCAATACTAGTGTAAAGGCCGTACATCTGTCACACACTCTACCTCGGCGGTACATCTTGTTATAGTGAATAGTGATGTATGGCAAAGGCAGCAAACAAATGTAAAATGTAAAACCTGATAACATAATTAATAATTCCACATAAATCACAAGTGTACTGACTGAGTACGGGTATAAAAGTAGTGTCGCGGTAACGGCAACTCAACACGCTCCTTCTCGTTTTTTTCGATTTGTTATGGCAGAGTTATAAAACTTCATTGAATAGGAGAGTAGGAAAAGCTTGTTACGAATTTATAACTGGAAACTCCCAACTGGAGTATTTGTCTGAAGTGGATTCGGAGGGATCTGGAACGAAATGGTACAGGGAATGGCAAAATTGGCCTTTATGTTGGATATGGGAAAGCCTTTGCAAGGTATGAAATATGAACAAATTTGACGGTGTTGTTGATTCGAATTTAGTCGCACTTGAACAGATTCTGATAAAAATTTGTAGGTGTGTTTGTACATATGTATATATGTACCTAAAAGCGTATACAATTGTAGGAAGTTAGAGATCCATAAGGAACCTGCAGTCTCTCAGAAACCTCAAGTAAACTTGGGTGTCGTCTCTTTCATATATGTATATGTACATTAATTAAACCTCGCCTCAGGAACATCTGCTCCAAATTTCTTTGTTTTGATCAATATGGATAAGCTGATGTTTTGAGCATTATATGGCTATAATCCAGCAAGGCCTTTAACTAATACTTTTTCTTTTCTCCCTCATTCTCTATGGCTGTGTATACGCTTTCCCCCTGAGCCTGCTCATTAGCGTTTCATAAATTTGATTAAGACAATTCCAAGGGGAATCTGTTGTTTGCCTGTTTTTCTACGAAGGGGAGAGCCAAGCCCTTTTCCCCCTTAGCATTTGGCAAATTAACGGGCCTAGCCACCACCGAAATGATGCACATATTGCATACGGCTTGCCTAATAAGTCTGGGGTGGATTTACATACATATGTATGTACATACTATATATTCATTTATATGCAGATATGTGTTGGAGTTTGATGAAAGTCTTTTAGAATTTGGACGCCACTTTAATTGGATTAATCAGCATTAATATTTATTAGAGGCTAATGCAGACAGAGCCGTAAATGGAGAACAGAACCTGTGGCTATTTGGGAAGCGACGAATCAGCTATTTCATATTGAATACAAATTTCTTCCTGCTCCGGCGCTGCTTTGCTTCCCCCAGAAACATGGCCACTCTTGAGTCGGTGAAAGAGGAACGTGGCTAAAATGTGCACTTGGAACTTGGAACTGTCAAAGCAAATATGTCAAACATAGCAGAGTTTGTCGTTGGTTGTCCTTGGCTGCAGCAGGAGCATTTTTCTTGCCTTATTTGCTTTGCTTTCGAGCGATGTTTGTCCTCTTATATGAGTATGTATGTACATATATCTGTGAGTGTGTATGTATATGTGTTTATGGGTGGTACTCCCGCTGTTGCGTCTTCTATTCCTGCTGCTCTGATACTGCTTCTGCTTCTGCTCCTGCATTTGTTTGTTAGCAAACATGTAAGTTGCCTTTGGCCAGTGCCCCAGGAGCCCCGGAGTAGTTAGAGAGGAGAGATACAGAGAGGAGAGCGACGGCAAAGAGCAGACAGCCTAAACATCGCTTACTTCAATCATCTGGCACTTGGCGCACCCTCTCTCCCCCTCTCTCTCACAGTACCTTTTCCTTTATGTCTGGCAGCGCTTCCAACCCCTCCCTTTACACAAACTAAAATCTATTTTACAATGCAGGAACGTCCTTTTTCCTTGGTGAATCATTTTCTTGGGATTCTGGTAGTTCCGCTTGCACGTCTTCTCTCTCTTTGAGCTCGGGGCCCATTTTATATTTTTTGGCAAACACTTCTTGCTTCAGTCCGCAACCCTATATCTCCACCCATGGCCAACAACTATGGCCCGCCCTACCCCAGCCCGCCGCTCATGATGTATTTGATTTCGCAAAGTGCGCGCTGGAAATTTGATTTCGACTGCTGCAGTCATAGCAGCAGGAGGACGAGCCATGCTGCCATGCTGCCTTGCTACCATGCTTCCTTCCATGTGCCACACACACACAGTCTATGTCCTCTCGTGCGGCAAACACAGAGCAACCCCTTCACAATTTCTTTCTTGGCCTTTGTCCTGCTGCTGCTAATGCACATTGTCATATGTTCAATATCTGGATACAGAATTGAGGGCAAATAGGTTTGATTCGAGACATCCTCATAAGCTTCAATTATCAACACTTTTTTCTTAAAACATTCTCAACGGGAGAGTATGAGGCTGAAGATCTGGTAATATTTGATATTTTTTCTCTATATATGTTGAGGGCAGCAGCGCTGTTAGCGGAAGTAACAGCGCGCTGTTAGCTCGCGCGCTCTCTTGTGCTGTTCGCTCTCGCGCTCTTGAGCGCGGTCGACTCGGCTCTTCACCATGGGCTCTAGCCGTAGGCCTAGCTTGACCTGTCATTCGATCTACACAGACGAACTCAGCCGCAACACCCAATACCAGCCCCATTTGTGAACCCCCCTGTTTTACCCGCAATAAATATAAGCCACATTGAAGTGACGCCCCCGATCGTTTTACTGGGAATACTGCCGGGATATCCACCCTCCTACAAACATTGGTCCTTCGAGCCGGATCTTCGCCTTCCCTATAAGGAGGAGTCCAACCTGCAAGCATCGGTGGATTACATCGCTACTTCCCAAGATAAGTACGACTTCGTCTCCCGGTTGGGTTTATTCCCCGCAAGTCCGCGTTCCGTTTATATATGTATATATATTCTTATATACATATCTTCTTTTTGAGTTCCATCCTCTTTCGCCAGCGCCATATTCTTGGCGATTCCGGCTGCTCTCAACTTCTTTATCTACCACTACCAGTGCTACGGTAGTTTTTCCGATTCCGTTTTTTGTGTTTGTTTGTGCGTGCAGTGTGTTTAATTAAATTAAATTAATTAAATAAAAATCAAAGCACCTATATCCAGGTGCACCCCAGTGCAGTGCAGCATATGTGCATTCAAAGTCGCAAGAGGGACCCGCAGCGACATAATTACATACATCGCTACATGCATTACACACATATATAAATACATCGGCACACCTGAGTGCAAACATAATAAAATTAAAGTGTTTTTATTTCGTACATATACACATATTCACATTTATTTCCATACATATATACATTTATTTCCATAGTTGGCCGCAATATATTTATATTGCCAACTATATATGTACCTAAAATAACCCTACGCACATACAAGAAAATACCACGCTACGTATTTAAATACCGTATCCCACACACATACATTCCGCGCATATCCACATACATTTAACAATAAATTCTGCGATTCCGAACAGTTTACGCGTTCCAGCAACACCTTTGGTCGCCACAAGATATAATATTATCTCCAATTCCGTAATAAATTATCCTGAACCCAGGCACAGCGCATTTCCATAGCTATTTCGCATTTTTCGTGACAATTTGTTGGAATTGTCTGTCTATGTATATGTTCCGAACTAGAGGTGACAGCGTGTAAGGACAACTATCGGTATCACGAACACCGACAAATAAAACAAATAAATTCAAGCCGCTGAATTATCCAAAAATACAAAGTGTTACGTTGGTTCCGCTTCAATTAAAAGCCGACTTTTACAAGGAATAATTATTTTTTTGTTATTTCATATCCAGTGGCAATTAGTTTTTTGGGCCCATTCCTCGTGCTTGTGATTCCTTTCGGCTCTACAGCCGCCGCAACTGAACAAGAAAAGATAATAATTTCGTACGCAATCCTTCCGAGAAAAAATATTATTTGCCAACTGCACAAGTCCGTCAAAAGGTAAACGGAGAAGCGCCGCACTAACAATATTTTTTTTAAATATTGTCACAACCAGTGTGAACGTTCCTCTCCTCGGCGTGTATCAATTGATCCACTCATTGTTTTGGGAACCTCGATCCAGAGCGACCCCCAAATAATCCGAGTCGGTATTGAAAAATTGTTGTCCAACACAGAGCGAGGCCTTTTCGTTTCCATTCACCCAGCAGTGGGTTTCTCTTTTTGCGTATTTACGGAAGTTATTGCCTTCTGTTGTGGTGCCCTGCCCAGCCTAAGTTTTTTTGTTTTCCTTCCGTCAATCCGACTTCAGCTTCAGACTTCGCAGCCACACTCTGCGCGTGGGCGTACGTAGTATGCCAACGGGTGACAAGGACAGCAAAGGGTTTCTGGCTGCGACCTCTCCACGTCGGCTACGCGCCTCTTCCGCCTCAGGAACTACCCCCCACTCAGAGGATCAAGTCGCCAGTCACTCCCAGAGCAGCCAGTAGCAGCCCTGCTGCCAGGACCAAATCGGTTCTCTTCCCGTCTCCCGTCACTCTCAAGGTGCCAGCTCGGATCCAAGCCGATCTCACCAGCTCTTCCGTTTTCAGTCCCATCAGCTCGAGACCCGTTATTACAATGGCTCAATCCGCCACCACTACGGCACGAGCAAGTTTAGCCGCCGCCATCGGCCGTTTGGCTCATTTGGAAGCGCGCTTCACTGCCGCTCCATCCGCATCTCTTTCCGAGGTTCGCCGAGGACAAATTCTGAGTATGTGGGCGGATGTCGAGGCGGAGTACAAAGCGTGCTCCGCAGTGATGGTTGACGAGGATCCAAGGGTCCAAGAGGACATCCGAGATAAGTACGGCGAGTGTTATGGGGTATTTGAACAGTGCCTCGCTAATCTCAATACTCAGCTGGCACAAACATCAGTCCATCCGTCTGCACCGCAGACTTACCAGGGCGGCTGTCGACTGCCCCCTGCGACATCGAGGTCTTCACAGGAGATTACGTCCGTTGGCCTACTTTCCGAGATTTATTTACGGCAATTTATATTAACAATTCTAGGCTGTCTCCGGTAGAGAAGCTATATCATCTCACCGCTAAGACAAGTGGCGATCCGAAGGCCATAGTCGAAAAGTCCCGCTGACAAACGATGGGTTCGAGTCGGCATGGTCGGCCCTCCGAAACCGATATGAAAACAATCGGCTCCTGGTGACCAACCAGATCAATATTCTGCTCTTTCTGCCTCGCGTCGAGTCTGAGACCAGCCGAGCTTTGAAAGAGCTTCAAAGCACGATGCAAGGGGTCCTCACCGCTCTTGCTCACTCCAAAGTCTGCACGGACAACTGGGATAGCCTCCTTGTGACTATCTGTGCCTCCAAGTTGCCGAAGTTGACCCGGTCCCTGTGGGAAGCATCCGTCACCGACAAGAAAGAGGTTCCTCCATGGGCGGAAATCGACGCCTTCCCTCACTCAGCGCTATTTGACGCTAGAGGCCATGGAGAGCGACCCGTCCACTTCCAAAGGCCATACGAACCCACCACTGTCCAAAGGTACCCTGAATTCGCAGCCCTCCGGAAGCAACTCCAACCCATTCCGGTCTCAGGGGAGTCCCGTGCCCAGGAAGTTTCACTCCTTCCAGACACAAGTGAGTCCAAATAGAAGAACGTGTGATCTCTGCTCTAAAGAGAACCATCCGATCCGACTCTGTCCGCACTTCCTACAGATGACCGTGGATGCGCGGGCCAGTTGCATTAAAAAAGGCAGCTGTGCTTGAACTGTTTCGCGAGAGGGCACCAGCTCCGGGAATGCCAAAGCGCCCACAGTTGCTTCACTTGTGGAGCCCGCCACCACACGCTTCTGCATCGGGGTACCTCAGCTCCCAGCGAATTGACTTCCGCGACCGCGGAGGAGTCCGGTTCCTCCGTCGCTCCAGCCAACGTTCAGAACTATTTTTCCTCGGGAACAAGAGCGGTGCTTCTCGGCACTGCAATGATCAACATTTGCCACCGAGGGGACAAATTTCCGTGCCCGCGCTCTAATCGACTCGGGCTCCGAGGCAACGTTCATTACGGAACGTCTCTTTAATATCATTCAACTACCATTCCGCCTTATTCAAGCCCAAGTTTCAGGCCTTAATCATACTGTAGCAGCTCAGTCCAAGAAACTCTGTGATTTTTCCATTCGCTCCCTGGTTACGCCGAGCGTACAGTTAAACGCCACGGCCTACGTCCTGCCAGAGATCGCCGGCAATCTTCCGTCATATCCGATCCCGCAGAACGCGCTGCGAGACTTGCCGAACCTGCCATTAGCAGACCCTACGTTTTATGAGAGCTCACAGATAGACGTTCTGATCGGAGCCGATCTCCTTCCGTCCGTATGGTTAAGCGGCTCACAGACCGACATCTGTGGCTCCCTCCTCGGACAGGAAACTATCTTTGGATGGGTGCTTACCGGTCCATTGCCAAGTGCTGTTCCTGACCAGATTGCATCCTTCTCCACTCGAATTTCCCACGTCCGCGACGCTCCGTTAGACAAACTTCTCACAAAGTTTTGGGAGGTGGAGGATCTACCTATCAAGGTAGTAGGAGAGTCGGACTCCTTTTGCGAAAGCCATTTTGTTCGAACCACGTCAAGAACGTCAAGCGGGAAGTACGTGGTAACACTGCCGTTTCGTGACCCCGCTCATTGTGGGTCAGGCCTGGGGCATTCAAGGTCCATTGCTCTAGCTCAGTTTCTCCGAAATGAGAATCGGCTAAAGAGAAACGTTCCATTTCACGAGCAGTATAACTCGGTGATCCGTGAATATTTAGATCTCGACCATATGACAGAGGTTTCGTCCACTAATGATTCCGCCAATTATTATCTCCCGCACCATGCGGTAATCAAGCCGGAGAGCACTACTACGAAAGTCCGCGTGGTATTCAACGCGTCCAGCCCTTCTGCGAACGGTACGAGCTTGAACGATCTGCTTCATGCTGGTCCGGTCCTCCAATCCGACTTAACCATCCAAATCCTAAAGTGGCGCTATTTCCGATACGTCTTCAACGCCGACATTACAAAGATGTATCGCCAGATTTGGGTACATCCGACGCACACCCCCTTTCAGCGAATCTTATTCCGGAACCAGGCGGGTGAGATTTTTCGGGATTACGAGCTGAAAACCGTGACTTTTGGAGTCAATTGCGCTCCGTTTTTAGCCATCCGGGTCCTGCAACAGCTTGCCGACGACATCCAGTCGCGATTTCCAAGGGCAAGTCACATTGTGCGGCAATTCATGTACGTCGACGACGTCCTAGCCGGAGCAGACTCCGTCAAGGAAGCTCAGCTGGCCATTCACGAATTGCAAGCCGCCCTCAGCTCCGCAGGTTTTCCACTGCGTAAATGGACGTCCAATAAAAAGGAGATTTTGGACGGTCTTCCAAATGACCACCTCCTGCACACCGATTTTCTGGAAATCGATGCCGAGAGCACGGCAAAGACCCTCGGAGTTCGCTGGAAGGCGACGTCAGACGAGTTCTTCTTTGTTCCTCCCGTGTTCACGCTCGAGTCATCCTTTACCAAGCGAGAAGTTCTCTCTCAGATTGCGAAGCTGTTTGACCCCGCGGGGTGGCTAGCCCCATTCATCGTCCGGTCCAAGATTTTCATGCAGGAAATCTGGTTGCAAGAATTGGGATGGGACGAACCTCTGCCCAGTGCGTTGTACCAGCGCTGGCTGGACTTTCTGCAGAGTTACGCTGCACTCCCCGAAATCCGAATTCCAAGATGGATTTGTGCCCAGCCATCGGTAAAGGTCGAACATCACGGTTTCTGCGATGCCTCCGAAAAGGCGTACGGTGCAGCAATCTACGTGCGCGTCGAGTGTGGCCATCATATCACGGTGCATCTGCTATCAGCAAAAACACGAGTTGCTCCCGTGAAAACCGTCTCACTTCCTCGGTTAGAGCTGTGCGGTGCAGTGCTCCTTTCCGAAATGGCGACGGCTATCCTGCCAAGCATGCCGACAAAAGATCCTCAATGCTACTACTGGACCGATTCGACTATTGTGCTGGCCTGGTTGAGCAAGCCAGCGTGCCACTGGACTACCTTTGTGGCCAATCGAGTAACCAAGATAGCTCAGACTACCGACCACGAATTGGGCTCATGTTCGGTCGAACATAACCCCGCTGACTTAGCGAGTCGGGGCGTAGCGTTACCAGAACTGGTGGGTAACCACCTCTGGTGGCATGGACCAGCTTGGTTGCAATCCCCACGGGAACAGTGGCCACCTCAAGCCAACGAAGCTCCACCTATGACTCCAGAGCAGCGGGCCGTGAAGGTCCATTTTGCTGCCGGCCCTCCCCAAGATTTCCTGGAGCGTTTCTCCCAACTTGAGAAGGCTCTTCGAGTGCGGGCGTATGTGCTCCGTTTTATTCAGTGTTGCCGGAAGGTAACACCCGCATGCAGGGGCCACCTCACTAGTGGAGAAATTAACAACGCGGAGCAGACTCTTATCCTAGAGGCTCAGCGCCGGGACTTCCCCCAAGAACTTCACTGCCTGAGTGGTAAACGTCCCGTGCCAAGTTCAAGCTCTATCCTGAACCTGAACCCCTTTCTAGACCGACATGGGGTCATGAGATCCTGTGGCCGGATCACAGCGTCACAAGATTTGAAGTATGACGAGCGTCATCCAATCATCCTTTCCTACAGTTGCCGCCTGTCTCGCCTGCTGGCGCATTTCACGCACAAAATAACTCTCCATGGCGGTAGTCAATTGATGACTCGCCTCATCCGCGGCAAATATTGGATTCCCCGAATCCGGAACCTGATGAAGGGGTGGTGAATTCCTGCAAAATATGCATCATCCACAAAAGAAGCTACAGACCCAACTAATGGGTGATCTCCCAACAGACCGAGCTTCTTTTCTCCAGACCATTTACCCATACCGGTATCGACTACGCCGGTCCTTTCGATATAAGGAACTATTCCGGGAGAGCGTGCCTAATCACCAAGGGTTATGTGTGCGTATTTGTCTGCTTTTCCACGAAGGCCATTCACTTGGAGGCCACTTCCGACCTGACCACCGAGAAGTTTCTGGCAGCTTTCGCTCGTTTCGTTGCTCGACGAGGCTGTCCGCAGCGTATTCATTCCGACAATGGCAAAACTTTCGTGGGAGCCGAGACTATACTTTCTCGAGACTTTCTAGCGGCATTCCAGGATTCGGTCACTGAAGCATATAGCCACCAGCGAATTGCGTGGCGGTTCATCCCGCCAGGAGCTCCACACATGGGAGGCCTGTGGGAAGCCGGTGTAAAGAGTTTCAAAACACTCTTTACAAATCCACGGCTACTCGAAAGTATACCTTTGAGGAGCTCTCGACGCTCCTCGCTAAGATTGAAGCGTGCCTTAATTCCAGGCCAATCTCACCGATGTCCGAAAGTCCGACGGAGTTGCTGGCCCTCACTCCCGGCACTTCCTTATCGGAGGACCGTTAATGGCGACCGCAGAGCCCGAAATAAAGGGGAACCTCCAGTCGATGATTAATCGGTGGCAGCATTTAAAGGCCCTCAACCAGCAGTTCTGCCAGAGATGGAAGGATGAGTACCTAAAGGAACTCCACAAACGCAACAAGTGGCAGACGGATATGCCAAATCTCCAGATCGGCGATTTGGTGATCATAAAGGAAGACAACCTGCCTTCCAACGACTGGCGACTCGGGAGAGTACAGTCCGTGTATCCCGGCGCCGACAACAGGGTCCGTGTGGTAGACATCCTTACTGCCCGCGGGGTGCTCAAACGCCCGGTCGCTAAAGTCGTTCTCCTTCCGGGGGAGCTCCCTCGTCCCGCACAACAGTAACGGAATGCCTAGTCCGTTGAAAAAGGGCCTGTCCTCGTCCACTGTTCCACTCCCGTTTCTGTTGTTGTTTTGTTTTCGTCTCCAGAACGCCCTCGTGCATTCTGCCAACTGTACGGCGAGAGTGCCTGTCACCTGTTCCTATCACGAACTAATGCGTCTCCGCTTCTTCTTTTCCATAACAGCTGTTTTTTGCCTCCAGATTAAGATGGCTCCACAACCCCGGGACACTCACACCTCAGGGAGCAGACGGGCACGAACGAAGGCTTCCTACAGCTGCCGTGTTCTGTTCCGGAAGCCATCCGCTACGGGACTGCCGCAGCTTCCTCAAGCTGAGCGCGGCCAAGAGGCTCGAGCTGTGTTGGCGAACCGGTATTGCCAGAACTGCCTGGCTCATCAGCACTCCGGCAAGGATTGCCGAAGTGGCGGCCGGTGCAAGGTGTGCCACAAAAGCCACCACACGTTACTCCACATGCGACCGTCCCAGCGTCCAGCTCGCTCGGAGTCCCCACGTCCGGTGCGAGCTCCGTCTCCAGCTCCTGTGGCCCGAGCCGCTCGCCGCCCCCGGATTCCCACCAGACGCGCAAAGGCAGGGTCCGCCAGCCGTCGAGCCCGCTCAGAGTCGTCAGCGGCAGCTCCGGGTCCGTCTACCGCTCCAGTGCCCCGAGCTGATCGCAGCCCCATCGTGGGAAATCCGGCGCCATCGGTCGACACGCTGCTCCAGCACCGGAGCATCAACTTTCTCCCGACGGCCCAGGTGGTCTTGCACATGGGGAAAAAGACCCATGAGGTGACGGCGCTCATCGACCCGTGCACGCCGGTGAGCTGCATTGACGCTGCCTTGGCCACCGACCTGAAGTTGCCCAGCACTCGAATCGGCGCTGAGAAGGTCGCCACCGCCATCATCCGCGCCAGGACAGGCGAGATTCAATTGGACGTGGTCCTTAAGATGGAACCCCGTTTGCGCGTCCGCACACCGCTGCGACCCTTGAGCGAGGAGACTCGGGCCAAGTTCGACGACATCCGCCTTGCCAACGAGCAATTCCATCGCCCGTCTACCGTCTCTCGTGTTGGGAGCAGACGTCTACCCGAAGGTTATCCAACCCGGGTTCCTCGCGCGAGGAGACGGCCTTCCAGTGGCCCAAAGCACGGTCTTTGGATGGATTGTGTCCGGGGCCTGCACGCTCCCGTAGGATGGGATATTGCAGTCCTGCAAGGAGGGGGAGGATGTTGAGGGCAGCAGCGCGCTGGCGGAAGTAACAGCGCGCTGTTAGCTCGCGCGCTCTCTTGTGCTGTTCGCTCTCGCGCTCTTGAGCGCGGTCGACTCGGCTCTTCACCATGGGCTCTAGCCGTAGGCCTAGCTTGACCTGTCATTCGATCTACACAGACGAACTCAGCCGCAACACCCAATACCAGCCCCACTTGTGAACCCCTGTTTTACCCGCAATAAATATAAGCCACATTGAAGTGACGCCCCCGATCGTTTTACTGGGAATACTGCCGGGATATCCACCCTCCTACAAACAATATATATCTTCCCGCTACAATGTTTTTAATTGCTAAGTAGTGCTTTTGTAACCATCCAATCTCCAATCTCTCATCTATTAATCCATTATAATTACACATGCCTTCTGACGCTCCAAATCCCATCTTCCTCAGCTTTGCCCGTCCCCTCTTCGACCTTCAAGTCGAACCCAACTTGACATCTGCGTAAGCTAACGTACCTCAAACCCCAGAGCCAGTGGCACCTTACTATGGAAAACAAAAGCTAAGATCCATTAACGCCTGAACCCAACTCCTTCCTCCCATTGCCGTTCTCACCCACCCGTCTTCACCCTCACACCCAGTGGAGCATCATAACTGTAACTAAAACTATAATGCTTATCACGCTCCACACTCCAGCACGCTTAGGACTTTCTTTGATTATCCACAGAACCCCACATCCATGCCCAGCCAATGAGGCGAAAACAAATGAAAAACTTTTCAGCGCTCTGGATTCGAATTTAACTCGTTGACAAACCATAAAGTAAAATTTATGTCTCCTACGTGTCTGGGCTTAGGTAGGATAGCTGGAGAGAAGCCCCAAAAATCTCACGTAAAGTCTACACAGAGGTGCGAAATCGCTTTCATCTAATGCTCAGTCGAACTATCTGTATCTCTGTCTATCCTTTTTCAATCTATCTGAACTTTTCATGAGCATTGAGTATTGAGATCCGCCTGCATTTTCACTTTGATGTTATATTGTTGGGTGTTACGGTAGGCTAGAGCTACATAGAGTGTAGATAGAGGCAATTACCAAGACGATGGTCGCAGACACAAAATATGGAACGGGGCGAATAAGAAAAGCTTCATTCCCATCCTTAAACGGTGTTCAATGTTGCATTTGCGGCCTTAACTGCGTCACTGCACGTCCATAACATATCCCTGATAAACGATTATACTATACTATATATAAATATGTATTATGTATCTCAGCATAACTGATGTTTTACGTGCTGCACGAGATGTTTCCATACATACATTTGTGTGCGTGTGTAATGATTCGGTTTTTTCGGTAGGAGTATATTTTATGTCCTTGGATAAATTGAATTTCACAAAATTGTTGAAGCATAAAACCGGCTTCAAGTGAAATTTTAGCGTGCTCATTCTCGTATAAAATAATGTTTCTGTCTGTCATTCCACTGAAGAAGAAGACAAAGAGGCAGGGGGAAAAATTCTATCCAAGAAAAGAAATGCCGCGTCACAGAACATGCAACAGCAGAAACAACAAAAAGAAGCAGCTTAGGCTAATTTACCAGGATGGACAACATTTAAGTCAGGTCTAGGCGGGACAGAGAAAGCGGGGCAAGAAGGAGTGCTATATATATAGTGAATGGGAGTTGTGGATGGGGACCCTGGCAAACTCTGGCTCTGCTGTTTTGTCAGGCATATCCGCCACACTCACGCACTCGCACACATCCTGCAACCTTCCGCCGCCGTCAACGGGGCTCAAGCGGCAATCGCCACTTCCGCATCAATGCTCCAATTCGACATGAGTCGAAAAATCAAACCAACGGGAGAAGCAATGGCAAGCGCGGAAGGAAGGGCAGACAGGACGGTGCTTCTGCTGTGGCCAACCATGTAGGAGATAAATTAACCACAACAAAATGTCCGAAGAACACACATACTTTGGGTCTGTTACCAATTATACTAAGAATGCCAACAATGTAATGGAGTTATGAAGGCATTTACACTAATCCCTTAGTTTTAGGCGAAGAATCAATCGCATAATGCGATTCGGGATCGAAGTACATCACAAAATAAAACAAGAACAAAAACATCGTTTTTTATCATTTATCAGCACGTGCACATATCCTAAACTTCGAGTAATTTCCAGTGGTTTTCGAACTTTTTTTGTTTGCCTAACTAACAAGGATTTGGTGATAGGGGTATGAAGAGATTTATCATTTCATTAACTGCTGGTGACTGGCAAATTCTAGTCCTGGGTTTCGGTCTGTGTTGCCAATCCTCATATAAATTGCTCATTATGAATGTGACTCCATCCCTCCTCTAGCACATTCGGTCTAAAAGGAAAATCAAATCGTTGATTTAATTTGTGCTTCGCTAAGCTTCACACTCAACTTACTCCCACCCAAGCCAACACAACTCCAACACCCTGCCACCCGAAACCCAACGCCAACCTTTATTTTAACCCTGTATCTTTGTACATATGTACATATGTATATTTTGTGTGTGAGTATGTACATATGTACATATGTAAGCTGCCAAGACAAAGCTCTTGCAGAATGGCAGGGGGGGTACCCTTTATGACGTCTGCCAACAGCACTTGAAAGGGGGCATGCCTCATGATGTGTCGAAATGTGAAGCGAAACTTGGGAAAGACGGTTAAGGTCGTCGTATGGGGCCCTGCTTCCATTAAATGTGCACATAGCTGATACTTGAGCTCAGCTTAAGTTGAAGTTAAGTTGAACAAGGGTCCATCGCTTATTGGGCGACCCTCTGTGAGAAAGTGCGATATTTAGGCAACTCTTGTAATATTAATTTATTGGAATATTTTACATTCTGCACACTTAACTTCAGCATTTTATGGTCAACAATTTTCCAAAACCATAATGAGCGTAAAACAGCTGCCAGTGCGACCCGAGAAAACCCAAAAGCACAGATTTTAGACCAGGCATAACTCATGAAATTACCGTGGGACAAGGACAAAGAAGGGGGCAGGATTGGGCGAGGGTATATATGTATAGTATGTGTATATGCCATCCAGGGAAGCAGAAAATAGGGCAGCAAATGAGGTAGATAATTCTATAAGCAAATTCGCAGATTACAACCCCACAAATGGCATCCTTGACCAAAGAACCCATCATATTTTCGACATAACCTCTCCCCGTCCCACACAACTATTGTCGACCCCAAACAACAAGGTCGAGACACACTTTGTTTGTTATGTTCTTTTCAAACCAATAAATGTAAAATTTTCCTTAAGTATATAGTATAACAAAAGGGATCATAAAATAAACCAATAAATACCGTAGTAGAATTTGGGCGCTGTCTTTCTGTCCCCCCTTACTATGAGGCTGTGGCTTGGAATTTGTGATTTCATACCGAATTTTGTTCTCCTTGATACATACTTTGGGAATGTTTGTTATTATTGTTTGGACGCTATAAAATCCGAGGCACACAGAGCCGTACAAATATTAAAGATGAAACATCAAACAAGAAATAATAAATTTATGCAAATGAATATGAGTGACGGGGGCTGAGCAATGCTTAAGCTGCAAAATTGAAACTATCCTACTATGTATGTATGTATACAACAATCTAACAAGGACCTCATTTCCAGTGAACTTTGAATCCAAGCAATTTAACAATGAATGCCCGTTGACAGACAATGGAACCTTCATAAAAGTCTTGCAAATTCCTGCTGATTTTATATTCATAAAGGATTTATTTGAATATATATTATTACTATGCTTGAATTTAGACTATTTTAATTATTTTTTGTCATTTTTATCAGATCTTTTACCATGATCTGCGAAATCGAAATCGCATCGTCCAAAAAGTGTAACAAGAAGGTCGCATTGTCGCAGAAAGGGCCTCCTCGTCTTTGTTTTTGCATAAAATATATAAAATATTTAGACTATTTTAATTATTTTTTGTCATTTTTATCAGATCTTTTACCATGATCTGCGAAATTGAAATCGCATCGTCCAAAAAGTGTAACAAGAAGGTCGCATTGTCGCAGAAAGGGCCTCCTCGTCTTTGTTTTTGCATAAAATATGAAATTCAATCCCCCCCCCCACCACCACCACCACCACCAAAGACTCATTTTTATATGCAATTATTTACACATTTTAGTGTGTTACCAAATTGTTTTCCAATTGTGCCTGCTGTGGCTGCTCCTTTAAACTCCACACGAGTGTGAGCTGAGGTGCGTGTTGGCGCCTGTCAAATGGCAGTTTAACAGCTTTAAGTGCCTTGCTGGCTCTGCTCTCTCGCATGCACGTGCCTCGTTTGTTGTTGTTTATTTTCCCCTTTGGATAATACATATAACGGGGAGGGAAATGAGAAAAATTGGGAAAGCCATTTGTATGTGAAGAAGCTCGGAAACTGTTTAACATTCATTTGGTCAACCAACAGGCCCACCCCGCCCCGCCCTCACTCTGCTCCATTCTGCTGTGGCTCTATGCTTTTGTCTTGCTTACCCTTACCCACCCCCCCTTACTCTTATTTTTTTGTTCTTATCGCTCGGCCATGCGACGCTTTTTAAGTAGCCGCCAATGCGTTAAATTGTGTGTGTTTGCGATTATCAGGAGCGGAGCCCGTTCTCTCTTGTGGGCCGCTCATTCCATCTCATCTCATCTCGGCCAGGCATCCATATGACACTTTCTTGTTAATGGGAGGGGTTCAGGGAAACGGAACTGAGGGAGTGAGGGAAAAAGAGTGGCTTGTGGGTCGCTCATAAATGACGTTGAAAGCGTTTACACCTGTGCTCTTGCGCTCCTAGCGGGGGTGCAGATTCAGCTTGTTTCTGTCCGCCGTGTGACCCCCTCACTCTCTCCCTCGCTCGTTCTTCCGCGAAGTGTGTATTTTGGTGCGTGTATTTTGCAATTTATTTTAATGGCTCACGCTTTTGGACCCTGGCAACCGCGTTTAATGCCCCAAACGCGTCGAGCTAATTTTGTGTCGTTTTTATGCCACCCCCCCATACTTCTCCTACCACAAGGTGTGTCGCAGCTGCGCGATCATATTTATTTTGTTTTTGGACGATATTACGCGGTAATTAGATTCTAAAATATCCCATAAAATATTCATGCGTCATCCATTGTGTTTTTTTATGGCACCCAAAACATATGTAACTGCAGGTACACACATACATATGTATGTACATATATGGTAACACCCGCTGCCTCTTTGAAACCACTTTCACACTCCTTCCCACTGAATCTCCTTCCCACTCATCTCTCGCTCTGGTCAATTTGATGGCAGCAAAAGCATTTAAAAGCCATGAAAAGCATCTAAAACATACCAGCATAATGCAAATGGCCGTTGGAAAGAAGTGGGGAAGGCTGAAAGCCCGAGCGCAAAAGAGGAGCAAATTTACAAATTAAGCAAATCAAAATCAGACAGAGGTTTGGTGAGAAAGGTATGGATGGGGTGGGTGGGGCAAAGTGTGTGTATGTTGTCAGTTGTGAGGCCGCGGGGACAGGGTCGTTGGTCGAGCGCAAGGCACCGCACAGAGGAGAGGCAGCGCTAAAAGCGCGGCTAATGAATAAGTAATCAGGAAGCGCAAGTCACTTTTTTTTACGCTATTTCATAGGGTATACGAAAGGGTATACATGTTGGGAATTGAAGAACGTCTTACCATACAATTGTGTTCGCATAACAGAAAATTGTTGATCGTTCAGTAAGTTGGTCGAATTAAAAGCAAAGAATTATAATTACGAATCATGCTGAAAGTAAATTGATTGCAGGATATTTCTTAGTCGGTATGCGGTGGCATACCCCAAAAAAATAAAAACAAGCAAACCTTTGATATGTATATAGTATTTGTCTCTCTGGGTGGAAGGAAGGTCCATCTGGTGCAGGACTGTTTTGCTTTGGCCCCGGTCTCTGGTTTGTCTCTCCATTTGCTCGACCAGCTCGAGCAGCAGAAGCATTAGGACGCATATAATACGGTTATATTCATAAAATATGAACTCTCTGCTCCACTCTGGGCGACAACTGCGACAGACTTCCCACTCCCATCGGCATCCCTACTCTGCTAACTAGCTTTGTATGCCAGTAGCATTTTGAAGCGTCTTGTGGCGCATAGTTGCGGGCTTACAAAATGCTGGTTGGGGTTTCGGGGAGGGACCAAGGAGTGGAGGGGGAGGCCCTGTTAGTAGCCACATAAGTGTTTGTGTGTGCCGCAAATTATATTTGTACATTAAGTTTTCGCAGCGGCAACGGCAGCGACAGTGGCAGTGGCAACAGCCAAAGGCGAGCCATCCGTGGTACGGCAGTTGACTTTGTTCCTTCAGCGGGAGTGGGGACAGGAGTAGCAGTCACTGGAGCAGCATCCTTGTGGTTGGCGTGTGCAACTCCTCAGCCTGCTCCTCATCGTTTTCGTTGTCGTTGTATGCCACAAAAATTCCTAAGAGCTCATTAATTATTGAGATACTATAAACAAGCTGAAGCTGTGCTCGCCTGCCTCCCACCCTTTCTCGCTGAGCGCCAAGGGAAGTCAAGCTCGTTTGTGGCCGCCTACAGCCCCAAACACATTTTCAAAGTGACTCGGCTCCAGCACCCAATCCGAATGAAAAAGGACACTGTTTCTTTCGTACACACATATGTACATATACCCCTGTTTGACGGTAAAAGTGTTTCGAGTTTCTCACCAACTTGGTGAATATTATGCAGAGGTTTATACTATCTGACAAGTATTAGGAAATGTTGAAAAAATATACACTTGTATGTTTTGAAGATGGATGCTAATTTCAAAATACTCGAAAGCAAGGATAGGGCAGAAAGATGAAAAAAATTATTCCTATGCTTTGCTTGAGATGTGACTAAAAAATGTCAAAATTTATTTAGCTGCAGATAAAATAGAACAAAAATTTAAAATCTCAAAGAATTGTTAAATTTGATGTAAATTTTTGCAAATGGTGATATATTTATTAAATTTCTAAACTCAAATTTTGAGTTGATTTGCCTACCATTTGTATGTACATATGTACATATATCTTAAATATACGGAGATCTTTCTATTGGTTGTTAGGTACAGCACTGTTCGACTTGAAGTGGAAAGCTGTCGATTTGCGATGTGCTCCGCATTTCGCGTGCCCCCAGACCCCTTCTTGAGGCACTTGCTTTCATTTTATTCTCCACTTTTACTTCATTTTACTCACCCGAAACACTCAAACTCCTGCACGCACGCACATAGCGTTCCTTCGCTAACACACATACACGCGTATATGTTCGCTCTATTCATAATTTATGCCAAAAGCACATTGGGCCCTGCGCGCTCGCCATTCCACTTCCGCATTACCACCCCCCCCACAACCATTCCTGTTTATTCCTGTTTCCCACCATACAGTGCGAGCACCGGAAATGCCACCATATACATATGTACACACACACACACATATCTATATATGTGTTCGTGGGAATTCCTTCGGGCATTCAGGGTGACAGTGGTAGGGGGGGACTGGGGCTGGTTCGGTCTGGGACTTGGGGCAGACGACAATGCGTGACAATAAGAGGCCACGGCTGACACTTGAACTGCGCTCCTATTGTCATTTAGTTTGGTTGCTGTTGTTGCTGGAGGAATCCCAACCCCAATTTGCACGCTCTTTTCCGTAACGGCGAATGCAGTTAGCCTGCCTCCAGCCCACAACACCCACCCACCATATTCAGCCCCACCCGCTGGGCAAGGTTGTTTTCTTTTTGGGGTTTGTGGGTGCTGTGGCACATCGTTTTTTCAACATCCTCAAATGCCCCCTCTCTTAAATGCCCCAGAGTGCTAAATTGCACACACTCACACATATGTTCTTTCCCTGGGGGACGGGCAAGGGCAAAGAGCAAGGGAATGAGTAGAATTAGTAATAATATTTGACCCATGCACTACAATTAACGTCACACACAATATAGACAACAAGGGGAATGGGGACAAACATTCTATTTACATCCATAGCCATACATACATATGTACAAACATACATACATATGTATATTTGGGTTGTTTCCTGGGTTTGGGGGCATCCTTGATGCCCTATAAAATGTGTACGGAATGTTCGTTAAACTATTTAATAACATTCAGAAATATGCTGCCAAGAATTTAAGTATAAGAAAAGTTGTGGTATTTATGTATATTTTTATATGTATGTATGTTGGGTAAACAATTGTAATATGTACCAGAAAAGTTTGAAATATATGCAAGTGTAGAATAGCTCGTCTTATATTGGCGAACATTTCGTCCTCGGTAATGATATCCTTGTAGATTTTCATGTTGGCACGCGCTGTGTATATTATATATAGTGAAACTATTTATCCGGCGATAACTGATATATTATATTAATATGATAACGCCCTGATACATATTTAAAGGTATGTAGTATGAAGTCTTTTCAGTAATGATCGGTATTTTATGTATATTTTTCGATATGTATGTCAATATGTATGAGGGTAAACCTGCCCAATGCCCGTGTAAGGTTCGTACGGTTTAGATGCAGACGCATCACTTTTGGGCAGCGACAATGACCGTTTGAAACTGCATCATATTGCAACTTGGCCTTGGGTGGTGCTAAAATTGGTTAGGCCAAACACACTGCATGAATACACTACAGTAGAATAGCTCGTCTTATATTGAATGCCAGATCAACAGTCGGCAAGGCCCTATCAAATGGGCATAGAAAGGGAGCTGCTTCTACACACAGAAACACACTGCAAACATGCAAGTGCACTTCACCAGATCCCTAGGCGAGGCTTAACACTCGTTCACCTACAAATCATTGTTTACTAGGGTTTACCTTGGCCCCCTATCAGCTATCTTTTTTAATCGTGGTCATTCCCGGCAGAGATCAAGCCTCGCCTTTGCACCTTGTGTGCCTGTCCTTTGCTCCTGTGTTTCGAGAATTCTTTTTTTGGAAAGTTGTGTGTGTTTCTTCCTTACTTGAGTTCCTTCCAAATCGCCAATCGATTCCATTCCGTTGCTTTTGTGCAGGCGCATTGCCCAACCCCAATGTTCGTTACCGTACTAATTTCCATCCGAATCTACAATCACTCCTATCTTCTATCCGTCCGGCTGCGAGTAATTCGAGTGGGTACACTTTTCCGGAAGATACTCGTTCATCTACCCAAATTTGTGTGAGTGTGATTTACCCTGTTGCAATGCCAAAAATTTATTTGGATTTGTACGCCTGCCTTTCATCTCCGCACCCCATCTCTCTATCCCCTTCTCACTGCTCTTCTATCCTCTTCTTCCCCCTCCCACCATATAGTTCTTCGCCCCTTCCGTATCATGCTCTTTTCCAATGCAATTTAGTAGGTCAATCGGGCTTCTTCTTGTCCGATTTTCCATTTTTTGTATATGTGCGTTCCTCACACACACGCACACTTCACTCTTATTTGGAGTCGGGTGGGGGGAGGGGGAGGGTTGGCGCTCTGCGGGGAGGTTGTGAGCAATGGAAATGTGATTGTGACAGTGGGCGTGCCAGGCAGCCACGCCTACCCAAAGTTGTCACGCCAAATACAGTGCAATCTCTACTTCCCCCTGCCCCGTCCTTCATTTCCTGTGCACCCCTACGCCACTTTGCCCCCTTTTACTCAACCGTTCCTGCAGCGATCCTCTCGGTGCTGCATGCAAACGTCTCGAACAATAAATTCGCTTGCATTTCTCGAACCAAAAATCTGTGCATCGTGCCCCCTTTCCACTCACTCTACTTGCCTCTCTTGTGTTCCCCTCTCCCGACCATAGTTTCGGCCGTGTGTGTGGCCAGCCTGTCGCCTGCCTGCCACCACAGGACATAGTGCATATTTGATTTTATCTGTTAACTCTTTTAGCCACAAATCTACACAACTGCCCCAATGCAACCAGAAATGCGTTTTGTTGGTTTTGTTTGGTTTCTACCAAATAGCCGACACGCTTCTCTCGCCCGCTCCTAGGGATCCGAGCCTGGTTGTGACAGGCGACCTAGGCCTGCTCTCTGGGTTCGGTTCCTGATTCTCATCTGATGATGCCAATGTCCAGTGAACGCTTTTGGCACAAATGTATGCCTCCGATTCGTAGCTTTATCCAAACCATATACATACATACAAATGTACGTGTACATATGTACATATGAACCATGTACATGGTATGTACATGGTACATGTACATATGTACATATGTACGGGAGTATGTGCCGACCAACAACCGGAGTACTTTTTGCTCTTCGACATACCAGTTTTCCCCACCGAATTCGTTTTATGACACACAGAATGCAGCCTCTCATTGTTATGCCCCAGAGTTGTGCCCATGGAGGGGTTTATTTCTAGGGGTATATTTGGTACGTGATGGGGTTTGGAAGCGGGATTTGCAAGAGGTAAGTTGATAAGAAAATAATACCAAACGTAATTATTTTGATTGATCCTAAGTGAAATGGAGGTCTTTTTACCACGTATTGAGATTTTTCGACAAGGATATTCTATGGAAAAGATAAACCACACTAGTCTGTTCAATCGAGTGACAAGGAACTCTAGGCTTTGCCTAAGAAAACTAGTTTAATTAAAAAAGTGCCTATTATGAACCCAGATATTCGGCCAAAGGAATGAAACCATCGAGAATAAAGGTATAGAACTTCCGCAAGGTCTATGATGTCCTTGGCGAATTTTATAATTACCCGTGGCGACCGTGCATGTGTTTGAGCGGCGGTGTATTTACCCAAATTTATGTTGATATAGTTTTTATACCCGTACTCGAAGAGTAAAAGGGTACTATATTGTATTTGTGGTAATTGCTGTCTGTCCGTCTGTCCGTCTTGTTTGTCGCCCATTGCTCAGAGGCTATAGAAGCTAGAGGGACCAAATCTTTTTTCCAAACTGATGTGATATCTCACTCCTAGAAAAATGTTCCAAAATTTCGCCCCGCCCACTTCCGCCCCCACAAAGGGCGCAAATCTGTGGCGTCCACAATTTTGAAGATAACAGAAAACGAAAAATGCAGAATCATAGAGACTGTCCATATCTATCAGGGGCCCAAATCTGAATCGGATCGGATCATTAATATAGCCATAATAGAGGAAAAATATACGAAAAAACTTCGCCCTCCTCTCTTTCGCACTCACACAAAAATCGAGTCGATTTGGTTTTTCGTAAAAATGAACGCCTGGATCTCAGAGACTATAAGAGCTAGAGCAACCAAATTTTTTGTCAAGACTCCTGTGATACCAAACCTGAACAAGTGTATTTCAAATTTCGCCCCGCCCCCTTCCGCCCCCACAAAAGACGAAAATCCACAATTTTGAAGATAGAAAAAAACTAAAAATGCAGTATTGTAGAGAATGACCAGATCGGATCATTATTGTAGCCACAATGATCAAATGAATTTTCAGATGCGAGCTTCCCCTTCCCGTTGCGGCGTAAGTCATTTATGGTGATGATTTTCGCTACTGCTTTTTCGCACGCACACTCACGCTCAAACATGCTGCCTCGTGCAGTGCAGTGTACGTGTGTTGTTGTGAGAAGTGATGTAGATGAAGTAGATGTAGATGACTGATGTAGCAAAACAAATCTAAAATGTAAAAAACTGATAAAACATTTGAAAATTCCACATAAATCACATGTGTGCTGACTGAGTACGGGTATAAAAAGTAGAGTCGCGGCAACAGCGACTCCGTACGTTCTTTTTCGTTTTAAATAAATCGAATTTGATATTTGTTGAGACAATACAATTACAATATATAATTTTTTAAATTAAAACACTTCTTGATTAATAATATGGATACCAATATTTGTACCATTTCTTACAATTCTTTTAAACTAAGTTGGTTTCATTCGAAAAGAACAAACCCTAATTAGAAATTTACGGGTGGAATGTTAACGGTATGGGACGGCCATGGGATTTTTACCGATTGAAGGAAAACGAATGGATTTTTCCTATTCTGCCTGAAAGTATGCTTTTATTGGATTTTTCATATTTAGCCTGAAAGTATGCTACTAAGGGATTTTTGCCTGTTCACTACTCTACGCGTTATGTAGAGTAACGAAACGAAGATACAAGGCAATTTAACATAATACATTGCATAATAATAACAGTCGAATTTTAAGGAATTTAACATTAGGGTATTCAACAATCGGTAAGTTCTGTTATATGTATATTGTTGATTTTTTTGCGGTTGCGTTCGCGGGTCACAAGAAAATTTATTGTTTATTGTGCAATGTGCAATACATATTTTGTCATATTTTGCGAGCCTGGCCAATCCGCGTAAAATGTTCCACGTTCAACAGCAACAACAATTGTGTTTTTGGGAATTTTCAATCTGGTGGAAAAGATATTTTGGCAAAGGACAAAGGAAATTCAGCTGGTCATAAAAGCAATATGCCAAAGTTAGATAAAAGTTTACCGGCTAGTGAATAATTAAATATTAATTCGAATTAGCAGGCAAAAATATTGAAATACATATTGTACACATGAATGTACATATGTACAGACGTACAACATACATACAGTGCCGCATTTAAGTGTTGGCACAGTTGGAAATTTGAACTTTAAAGGCTATTTCTAGGCTTCTGGAGAATTTTCAAGAACCATTTTGTTTTTATATGCTTAAATTAAACATTTCTAAAATTAAAACGCATAGTTAATTTTTTATTTCGTTTCATACACTTAAAACTATTTATAATTTAGAAGAAAATGAACCTTTTTTCGTGACACAAAAGTCTTGGCACACTTGCAAAACTTATTTTATTTACTTTTAACTTAAGCCCGATCTTATCATAATTTTTGTGAAATTTTTAAGGGCACCCCTAAAAACACATTCGTCTGATATTTCATTAAAAATTTCTGTTTTAGTTAGTTATTCTGCATTTTACCCAAACGTTTCTTGAGTTATTTGAGAGGCGCAAAGATAAAGTGTAGCTTGGGGAAAAATTGTCCTTCACTTGCACAATGAAGGCAAATCGTATAGCGATATAGACAACATTATGGAATCGAGACGATTTTCCATCAGAAGCATTGTACAGAGGTTTAAAGGAGCATCAAACTTTGACAAACCCAGAGCAGGACGACCAAAGGCTTTAACTGACAGAGAACGCCAGCAGGTGATCCCCAAAATAAAGGTGGACCCCAAAATTTCAACTTCCAAGATTGCTCATGAGGTCAAGGCTGAGCTTGGGACGGAAATCGATCCCATGACTGTAGGGAGAGCCGTGCTCCAAGCCAACTACCATTGTCGTGCTGCTAGACAAAAAGCCGTTGATCTCGGAGGTCAATAAAAAGCGTTTTGCCTATGCTAGAGGGAATTTGAGCAAGCCAATTGAATTCTGGGATCAAGTGCTCTTTTCGCAAAAAAAAACAAAATTCAATATATTTCGATCCGATGACCGTCAACAAGTGTGGAGAAAATCGAAAACTGAATTAGAAAAAAAAAAAAAAAACTGCGCCCACGGTGAAACACGGCCCTCCTTACAGTCATGGGGTAGATTTCCGTCCCAAGCCCAGCCCTGACCTCAGCGGCCATCTTGGAAGAGGAAATTTCGGGCTCCACCTTTAGTTAAAGCCCTGTTAAAGGCTTTGTCTGTCAGTTAAAGCCTTTGGTCGTCCTATTTTGGGTGCGTTGCCCAAGTTTGATTCTCCTTTAAACCTCTGCACAATGCTTTTGATGGAAAATCGTCTCAGTTCCATAATGTTGTCTATATCGCTATACGATTTGCCTTCATTGTGCAAGTGAAGGACAATTTTTCGCTGAGCTACACTAGTTTCTTTTGCGCCTCTCAAATAACTCATGAAACGTTTGGGTAAAATGCAGAATAACTAACTAAAACTGCAATTTTTTAATGAAATATCAGACGAATGTGTTTAGGGGAGTGCCCTTATAAAAATTTCACAAGAAATTATGATAAGATCGGGCTTAAGTTAAAAGTAAATAAAATAAGTAGTGCAAGTGTGCCAAGACTTTTGTGTCACGAAAAAGGTTCATTTTCTTCTAAATTATAAATAGTTTTAAGTGTATGAAACGAAATAAAAAATTAACTATGCGTTTTAATTTAGAAATGTTTAATTTAAGCATATAAAACAAAATGGTTCTTGAAAAATTCTCCAGAAGCCTAGAAATAGCCTTTAAAGTTGTATTTCCAACTGTGCCAACACTTAAGTGCGGCACTGTATGTACAAACACAAATTGTAGAAAAAATTTAAAAAAGTAGGAAATTTACATCTTGGGCTCGTCCGGGATTTGAACCCGGGACCTCCCGCACCCTAAGCGGAAATCATACCCCTAGACCAACGAGCCAGTTGCAAATCAAGGGTCAATTTACGAAATTTAGAAACTACAATTTTAGTTTTTTTTAAATTTTTATTTAAACTTTGTATGGAACTGGTTACGAATTCAATCAAATGTGATGCCAAACTGAATATATTTAAAAACAATTCGATTTCCTTTTTATTTGTATAGCCGTTTATATCTTTTACGATTTTTTCTGCCCCATAAAATATCGTTCATATATAGTACTTCAACTTTCAGTGGCCGTCATTGTTTGATTTTCAATATGAGCGTTTAAAACAAAAGACCAACAATAAAAGAAGCTGGGGATATTGTTTTGACCCCTTCCCTTATGTATCACTAGCCCCCTTGACATATTGCTGGCTGTCCCGCTTTTGTTGGCAATTTTCCTACAAATATTTTAGACAAACAGCGAGTGAATGTTCCTTTGCACCTCCCTCTGTCCGATCCCGAGGAAAAGTCCAGTTCGGTGAAGTCAATGCAAAGCAAAGCAAAACACAAACAAAACAGACAACGCACACATGGACAGTCGCACTCGCTCACGCACACACACGTTCATCAATGATTTGTTTGCCTTTTCTTTCCGTCTATCATGTTACAAATGGTTCAAGTGCTGCAGATATATGTACGGCGAAACAGGAGAAGGGGGCCAGGACCAAGACTTTGACTTTCTTGGCGTACGTTACGTTTGGCCATCCGTTGTCCACATACCACAGCCCATACCTTACCGCCCCTGAATTGTTTCCCTGTCCTGGAAACCATTGAAGTGTATGTAAGGAGAATGTGTAGGAGGAAGGATACTCCTAAGGGTTTGTGGCGGGGAAGGGACAAAAGTTTTCCAAAGACAAATAAAACTGTTAAGCGAACTCTCTCTCGAATTTGTTGCTGGAAAGGGAGAACAAGGACACAGGAAACGACAGAAAGGGATGCACGGCGGAAGGGGTAAGGGTAAGAATTAGAATGGAAAGAGAAAAAGCTTTAGTCGATGGACTTGTAAATATCAAATTTTTAAGTACGAGTACATACAAATATATGTACAAAATAAGGGCATGTTTAGAATTGGCAAACAATTGTGTTGTGACTCAATCGGTTGAACTACCCTACCACATCCTCTACGCCAATCCTCTGAATGAGGATACCTACATACATACATATGTACTTGCCTACATATGTACATACATATGTAACTACCTGAATCCTTCCTTACGCCAGCGGATCCGCTAGATTTGTACAGTTGAAGCTGATTCAAGGCGAGACTAACCAAGGAGCACGAATATGGGCACTTAAATCAGAAGAGTCAAAGAAACTTGTTGGACAGCCTTACCCATTATCAATGTACGTTATTGCACTAGATCAATGGGTGTAAACCACTATTTAAATCGGTCATATCTCAAAACATCCTGAGCAGGCTGCATAGCTTTCATGTCGTACTGAGTTTTCTTTAGCTTCCGTCACATACATACATACATACGACCATTCCTCTCCGTCTTCTGCTGTTCCTTGCCCAAGACGAGGACTCAATTCAGGTGCAGAAATAGACCCAAGAACAGGCACCCAGACCCGGACCCGGTCCTCTTCCGTTCGATGTCCCTTTTTGCTTACATCTTTTCCTCAGTCCCATTTCCATCTATTCTCGTGCCTGACTCCCCTACCCACACCTCTTCCGGGTGCTATGACAATGTCCGTATTGTAGTTGAGTCAATATATTATTGTCGTCTCTGTTTCTCGGTTGGGCTGGAGAGTTGTAAGTGGAGGGAGGTCTGAGAAGCTCTGCGTGAAGACCGGTTAAAGCTTTGTTAGCATTTTTTCAAGTGAACAGCTTCCCTGCTAAGGGGCACTGGTGGAAAAGTGCGCAAGTAGCACAAAATGTCAATGTAAATAAATAAATTTTGAAACGTATATCTCCCTTTCTCCTTTGCTATTTCTGACATCTAGTACACACCGTTCGTGCTGTTGTGTTGTGTTTATATTGCTGTGTTTTGCATGTGTTCCCGTTCCCCCATAAACTCGCTGGTACGGATATATGTACATACATACATAGCTACACATGTTTCAGGTTGGTAAACACAAATATAATATATTGCGCATACGTACCGTTGTACGTACTGTGGGGATTTTGTTGCTACTGCAGATGCTAGTGGAGGTTTTATGTGTTATGGCTTGGACTATTGGGAAAAGTGTGTGGGATATCATTTGTTTTTGTTTTATTGGTTAATTTTTGGTCATGAAATATGGACCAATTGTGTGGGGCTGTGGGTGGGCTGTTTGCAAGAGGAAGGGAACTCAATTAGACTGATAGCCATCCATGTGTGTTTGTGTCTGGTGCGGAAATATACTGAAATGGCTACAGATCCAACAATTCTCTATCGAAGTGCTTTCAATTGTAGAAACATCAAAGCAGATCTTACACTGAGCTGCAGCTAACTATAGGGGAGATCCTTAACAGAGCTTTGAGTATCCAGGCATTATTAATTTGATAATAATTTGATAATTTTTGACAACTATTGAAACTAGTTCGTAGCTATCAAATGTTCAGCCGCGCTCGGAAATTGCTTACGCAGATAACTTGACTTTCTTCATCTGTTTTTTTTTTTCTTCTCATGCTGTTGTCGGTAACCCATATTTAGATCCGAAGCCGTGCCACGCCTCCCATGGACCATGGCTTCTGTGTCTTACAACGTATTTACTTATCAGTAGTTTGCAGGTGCCTCGGAGTAGCATCTGGCAGGCCTGGACAAGATCTCGTTAGCGACCGACACACGCAGCAGAAATCATCAAATGTTTTTCAAAATTGATGCTATCATACTGCAATGATAATTATCAAGAGACAAATGGTTCGGTGTTTTTCTCTTTTTCCTACTATCCAACGCTCAGCAGCAGTCCTGGGACCGTGACCGTCAGTCAGTCCGTCAGAAAGTCAGTCAAAAAGTCAGGTACCCATAGCATGAGCTGGCTATAGGAATCCATCAACGTGTGTACATATTTCAAATCCAATTTATGTACTTGCATAGCCGAAACGCAATTACTTCGCAGTTAACGCCCAGTCTCGGTCTCGGTCTCGGTCCCAGTCCCAGTCCCAGTCCCAGTCGTAGGTCCAGCTCCATCTTTGTCAGCGGTTGCGTTGGAAATCTTCACTGGCCGCAAGTCCGAGCATAAAAATCAGCACCCATGCAACAAACAATAACAACAACGACAGCATCAGCAGCAGCAGCAGCAACAGCAACAGCAGCAACTGGCTATGAGTGCCGCCGGTTTGCGTTACCAACTCGTTGGCTTGTAAGCGATCCTGCGCCTATAAATTGCAACCAATACTTGCTGCGTCTTCAGGCAGAGGGGCAAAGTGGCAGAGAGTCATACCCGCGGCTGCTTGTTATACACCTGATATGTTGATGGGGTATATTCATTATGACATGGCAGTTGGTCATAGAGATGCAGCTGGAGCCTTGTACTAAGGAACGTGTCACGGATGTGCGATGTTTCTACTTTCAGGTGGTGCTAAGCACAACAGATGCTGTTGTAGGGAGCTCACTTCGAAATTGGCTGGGTACGGGGAGATGATTTGTGTGTATCAATGCACTTTGACAATTATATACAAATATTGGGCTTAGATGGAGAAGTATTAATTATGTTCCAATTCTTTGCTATAATTTACTAATTTGTTCACAGAGTCACACTATGCCTATTGAAATGGGAATGGAATCCTGTAATCCTTTGATTGTTTAGACTACCCAAGTAAATTTGAGAATATATCCATCTTTAAACCATATACATATCTATCTTTTATATCCATCTTTGGAAATATTATTCAGTCAAGGCTTCACTGTGATATGAATAAAGCATCATAACATCAGATTGAGTTCCTAATGCTACTTAACAAAAAAACTTTCTCTTTGAAGTGTTTGACACTTTCTTGTGCAAAATGTACAGTGTTGCAAAATATCCGTTACAATATGGAAACTCCTGACATAAATGATGTACACCTTGCACAAGATTTTAAAGGTTAAATCCTAATTTATATTCCTTTTGACTTATGTGCATATGTACTTTATTTATGAATTCTCCACCTTAATGTGCAACATACTGATTGCTTAAGAGCATTGCACATTCGAGAACCTCACCAGCTTTTGTTGCTCATGCTGTATGCCGCATGCATGTGTTGTCCATACATACTAGCTGTCGCGCTCTCTCGCACTCACTCTCGTCTGCCTGTCTCTTTCCTCAAACTCCTGCTTCTGGCCGGGCTTGCATGATGACCAGCCATGCCACGAAGTTAACAAGTTTGCGCCAAATGGGAGAAAGGCCAACGACTGAAACGCTGCTGCGACTGCGGCTGCTTGCTGCTGCGTTACCTGTGTAAATTTTAATGGCTATGGAAGTCGATGCATCCGCACAGCTCCCATCTCCCCCTCTGTTGGCGTGGCCCCTAGCTAGGAGATCGTTGCGTAGGGCGCTTCTGTTACTGCTTCTACTCTGCCTCAGCTGAATTGTAGGCCGCTGTTTCAGCTTGTTGTCGATAATTAGCGCTTGTTACCGCAACTCTGCCTCTCCACCCATGCCGCTACCACCGCCAGACCATTGGCGTTCCCTGCTCACCTAACGCACGCCCGTTGCAGCTGGTTATTATGATCTTGTTGTTTTTGTTTTTCATCCTAGCTCGCCTGGGCCAAAGGAAACTGCATTCACCTCACCTAATCACCCTGCCTCACCCTCTTTCTCCTTGCATTGTCCATAATTATTTGAAGTAAACGCTGCGCTTTAGCCCATACACAATTCCTGATGAGCAGCAAGAAATTCAAAATTATATTAGAACAGGGAGCAGTTAGTTTTCAATAATTTGTTCTCTCCTCCTTAATATTTCTTACGGTCTCCCTTTTCGGACTACTTCCCCTTCTGCTGGTTATTCATCGCTTGGCTGCTGCCAAGACTTTGCGCTTTTGCTTTTTTCACTGCGTTGGCCCGCAGTTGTTTGAGCATTGAAAGCCGTTAAGGATGCCAGTCGTTTACACCCAGCCATACCCCTCAGGGTCCAGAACAGCTCGTGGCTGGGGCTGTTGTATTACAGTAATTACAAAATTAAAGCCAAGCCTTGCAAAGCCAAAGATGGGAAAGGGAGAAAACAAGGGGGAGATCGGTAATGGAACGAAGAAAGACAGAGGAAATCCCGAAGATCTGATAGGGAGCACAACAAAGAAATGCCAAAGAGCTGGCCATAATCAACACGATCAACCACTATGTGGGGAATCAGGTAATCTCCATAGAAATGAGACATTTTCACGCTTTGACTTATCTTTTGATAGAATTGATATTAAAAATAAAACTCCAACAGGAAAATTAATTTTATTTGTGCATTAGTCTTTTCCAACTCTAACTGCTAAGTATCTAAACTTTAGATGCATTTAATAGCAAATATAACCCAGTTATTGTATATTTCAAAACATTTTAAGTATGTAGTATCCATCCGGCTAAAATTCGTTAAGGAGATACAAAATATTGTTTTTAGTTGATTATTTGAATATTTTAAACAAAAAATTAAGTACATACTACTATGTACATACATACATATGTACATATGTGCTAATAACTGCTGCTCCTTTTGATATATAGAATGAGATATACATTTTTAATATACCTTATCGGATTATGAGATATACATATTTGTACACCTTTATCGGATTCTCCGGTCCGGCAAAGCTCTTGCTCAATATATTAATATTTGGCATTCTTGCTCTCTAAAATATACAAAAATCAAATATTTTAAATTTGATTGGTCACTTGACTGTGCGAGTGGGCCACACTAGTAGATCATTTAGCATCGAACGGCGGTGGCCCACCTGGACTTTGTCCATGAGTGATATTGAACAAAGACGCCTAACTCAATCGTGTCCCTGGGAAACAGCTCTCTATGTTTGTGTGCGGACATGTGCAATTTTCAGGAACTATTTGTGAGGTATACCCATAGAAAGTAAACCTACCAAAATGAAGACTCTTTAAGTAAACAACAAGAAGCAGGGAGAGAACTGCTAAGCTGAACAGAATAAAGAGTTTGTTAAGTCGTAGGAACGATCGATCAAAATAAATCACAAATACGTACAACACACAAAAACACACTTGGAGTGGGTGGGGGGCCGAGGAAAGGAAAGCCTTACAATTGTACAGACAATTTTCCAATTTTCCACACACTTTGTGTGTGTTTTGAGTAAACAAACGCTTCCTTCCTTGCCTCATTCCTCTCGCTTTTTTGCGTAACAAAAGAGGAAAATGCAGGCCAAGAAAATTGCCGCGTCGTCGGTACAAAGACACAGCTGTCAGGGCGAGAAGGTCACATTAACCCAGTCCGAAAGGAGAGGGCTGAAAAAAAGGACAACATCTGCTGCCATGCTGTGAACGGGACCCATTTCGAGACGCCTGGCAGGAGTCCCTCTCTTTTCCTTTTCCCAAAAAGGGTCTAAACCATTTTCGGGCCTCGGCCATTGTTAGACACGGCCAATTGCTTGGAAATTTGTGGTGTCCTTAGCCTCAGGTAGGATGAGGACCTGGATGAAGATCGATGGCAGAACAAAAATACAGAAATTGTGTGGTCGCGGTCAGGCCGCACATACATACCTATATCAATGGGCAAGAAACTGCGGTTGACCCGACCAAGACTCTATGGTTTTGACTTGACACTAATCATAGATCAGGCGTGGAGGCGTTGATTTGTTGCCTGCGCTGCTTGCCGTCGAGTCAGGTAACCACTTTTCGCCTTTGGTCGAGGTCTCCCCAAGTGGCATTGTCGAAAAATGTAGCCACAGAGGAAAACCTTAATAAATTCATCAAAAATCAAGTGCCAGCATCTCACGATCCCAACAGCGCCGATCCAAGCATACCAAACCAGTAAGGAAATCGACTGGCTGGTTTCAGCACAACGAAGGGTATTCATATGATGTATGGACATATGCACACCCTGGAAGTACAATCGGACGAAGATGGCTAAATCGACTCGGCTGTTCATGCCAATTCACAATATCACATACATAGGAGTACATACATAGGAGAATACCCTCTGTAAGAGTACACGAGTGAAAACTGCAAAAGAATCAATGCCAGTTGATCGTCAAATAGAAAACTTACAAATATATTTAGAATTTTGTCGCTGCAGCTGGACATGTTTCGGTTTCGGGTTTCTGCTCTCTGATTTTACACTTGGGCCACAGCAGAACAGAGCCAGGCCCAAACCCAGACCGAGACCCATACCCATACCCATACCCAAAACCCAGGCCAAACGAGTTAGCCGGTTTCTTTTTCTGCTGGTTGGTGGCGGAGGCGTCTTTACACATTTGCATGCTCAAACAGCAATCGATCACAACAGCAACAGAGCAGCAAGCAAGAAGACACCACACACATGGAAAAACTCGCACACACATCAGAGCAGCCGTTTGAGCAGCAAAAGCGATCAACCGTTCACCGGATTGTCTACAGTGGGAACTGGGATGGATGGGATGGAGACACCAAAATTCTTAACTGGGTATGTAAGAACATAAAGAGAGCAAATTCTGAATGAAAAGAAAGTAAAGATGGGGGCTGGAAAACGGAAAGATTTCTTTGATGACTATGGCATTGAAACATACATCTTTGCAGATCGGATATACATACGTATATGAGGATTTCAATATGTCACTCTATTACATCAGCGTCCCTCTGCCAATCTTCACTGTGGCCTTTGAATGAGGAGCTGGTTAGCTGCAAACTGGTTTAGTCTGCGTACACATGCAATGGACGGAGGCGACCCAGGCAGAGCTTTTGTTGTTGGTTATTTTTTGTTCAACACGATCGTTGTTCGTACGCTTTTGGTAGTGTTGCATGCCACTCGGCATGCTGCCCTCTCGCCCTCTTCGGAGAGCAGGCAGGAGCTGGCCAAGTGGAGGTTAAGAAAATTTGCAAAAATATTAACGAAACGTAGTCTGCTCCAAAGGCCTCTGCCTGTGCCTCTGCCTGTGCCTCTACCTCTGCCACTGCCAGTCCCCGTTGCTGCTGTGGACACTGGTGCTGGAACTGAGGCAGAGACTGATCCATTGGCTGCTGCTCGCCTTTTTCCATACACACATGAAACTGCAATTATAGTGCCTTTTCCTCTGTTTGTTTCGCTGGGACGGTTTGTTGAACTTTGACAGGAAGTCGAGAGCCCAGAGACAGGCTCAACTCAACGTGAAGAGAAGAATGCCTTGCTTGGCGTTTTTTGGCCGAAGCTAAAGCTGAGGCTGCGACTGCTGGGCCTGGTGACTGGACCTGGACCTGGACCCATTGTTGTCGGCTGCTGGGCCTGGGTGACGGTTGGCGGACATGCAGAGTGGCTGAAGACAATTGACAATGTGAAAACGATGTCGATTAAGTTGCTGCCGTTGCCAGCATACCCAAAGGTGAGCACTGCTGAGGCAGTGTGGAAGCAGACCGTGTAGTAGGAGGAGTGGGGGACAGGAGCTTAACGATCGAAGACGAAAGGCAGAGTTATTCCAGACATCAGACAGCAGACAGACCAGACGGAGGGGAGGGCGGAAGAAACGGTTCGATTTGCGGTGTGGTGTAAATTGATTTAACAGCCTTGAAGGATTTGCAACAGCAGCGGCTACCAGACACCTTCTCTTGGTTTTCGTACAAGCGTGATCGGAGGTCACCGAAAGTTGATTGAGGAAATGGCTCAAATTAGCAAGGGGTCGAGGGCAGCAGCTCATAAGAACTCTGGCAGAGATTAAATTTGACTATATGTACTTGCACTTTAATCGCCTGACAAAAACAATTTGGGAACTGCTTTGTTTGGGTTCCTCTGACCAACGCACTCTCAATAAATGGATCAGTTTAGTTCTTGAGCTCCAGGTAACAACTTTATAAGTTTAGTCAAGTCAAATTTATTTTCAATCAAATATGAATCTGCCCCTGGAAATCATTCGCGTTCCATCAGTGGCATCAGGCATCAGTGTTGAAGTCGGACTGCATCCCTTGCATCTCCTGCCATTATCCACTTGAGTAGAAGCAAAATTAAATAGCAATCAAATGAAATCTTTTGCCAAGTACTTGGATAGTCTTGAACTAAAGGACTTGTCTCAACCACTACCACTACCACTTCACTCATCTTCATCATCATCAAATTCAGCTCTTCAAGAGCCTCCCCGCCTCTTCCTGAGACAGAGTCCGTCCCCCAATCACTCAATCAATCAGCAGCTGGCTAAACCAATTGTAATCAGCGGAATGAAAACTTAGATCCAAATTATTGAATGGAAAAATGCATTAGGCAGATACCTGTTCCACCTCGCTCAATCTCAAACCCTCTTTTCCCCCTTATGGCTGACAAATCATTTTCCCAGCATTCCTCCAGCTAAATAGCTCCCCGGAATCGCAGTCCCATAAAGCTGTCACTCGCGACCAATTGCTGCAGAAGGCAACCACTAGAAGGAAGACGGTTGGGACGCAGAGCTTTCGTTGGTTGCTCTGGTGTGAAAATCAAAATGAAACTCCCCGTGCGCACACAGGGTCCCTAGTCTGTCAGAAACGATTCGAGCAATTCTGATGCCTTTTTTTTTGTTGCTGTATGCTGAACTAAACAAATTTCCATAACATTCACACCGAACAATGAAAATTTAGCAGTGGAAGAAGAAGAAATGCCAATCCCCAACTTTGGTGCGGATCTCAATGTCCAGACTTCACTACCCTTTTTCCTCTCGGTACCCCTCAGCGCCCCTCAACAAACATCATACCCCCTTTCGCGCAGTACCCTCATCATCAGCTTTCTTGAGGCTTCGCTCTGTTTTATTTGCCACGTCATTTTTTTCGGTTAACTTGCGGTTTATAGTCAGATGCCAGTATATAGTATTTATGTATGCCAGCCTCTCTCGAGGTTGTGCAGCTCAGCACATCTTTGCTGATGTTTTCTTGTATTTCTGCTGTTTTTTGTTGTATCTTTGATTTCTTGCTTAAGTAGACACCTACCTAACTGTGAGCAGCGCAACGAATCGTAGTAAGTATGCGCATCGCATCTGTCGGACATATATTTTTCTGCCTGCTTAGCGGCCAAAGTATGTAGTTAGGATCGATAGCCGGGACGGGCCCGACCAGGCCGGCACTGGGACTGCGACTTGGTCTGTCTTGTTTTTACCTTAACCTACCGATCGCCTGAAAGGGGGAAGCGGCTACGGGGGGAAGGAGCTGCCAATAATGCAATGGAGAGGCGTGATAATGCAGTTTAGTCACTGCTCCTACAGAGCGTTTGGATGGGGGGCTAGCAGGGGCCTGGCGTTGGGGGGTGCTTGCTGAAGAGTATGACGCGCTGGAACTGTTGTAAGTCGGCGCGTCCAAAAAAATAACAATAAAAAAAAACATTTTTAGACCGGGAGGAAAGTTTCACTGAGAGAAAATTTGTGTTAAAAAATATAACTGGCACTGTACTTTCACTGTACAAATTCTCAAATCAAATCAGCTGCCTATATGTTAGGACCATGAAAAGGAAGTAAAATTACAAACATATGCACACATATGCATACTCATGATCATATATACATACATACATATTTAATTGGGGTGGGTGGTTTTCAAAGTGAAAGCTTTGAGCTTCCCGTTTTTCTCAGTGCAATCGATAGTCAGCAATCAGCGCAGTCACAGCTACGTGGCCTCCGACGTCTAACGGATTGAGTGACTGCCGCCGAAGGACGGGGATCATGGGGGAGGAGCCCTGGTCTCGGCTTAGACCAACGTGCAATATGCAGCACTTGGCACGATATTTTTTGTTGTTGGTTTTAAATCATTTACCTTGCCTAGGAAACGACGACGACGGCGACGACGGCGACGAAGACTCAGACTGCGACTACGACGAAGGCGCAAGACACTTAAAACGTGATCGAAAAATGATGTAGCCCCAACCGCAAGATCTCCAGCTCCCCAGCCCACCAATCCCCCTAACCATCTTCCGCTTTCAGCTTCCAGGATTCAGCCTTAGCATCAGCCTCAGCCTCAACCTCAGTCTAAGCTTCATCTGCATCTGGGCAATTCTGACTGTGCGGGGAAATAAGGTCACGTGCAAAATATGTTCGTGGTGGTTAGCTTTCTGGAGGAGATGTTAATGATTTGCAGCTCTCGACTCTGGCAACAGCTCCAGCTCTGACTCCAGCTCTGACTCTGACTCCAGCTAGAACGGTCAACAGTTTTGCATATTTCTCTAGTCCGCCGCGATAGTAGGTAATATGCTCGTTAATGTGGCCAACACTCCCCCTAACTCTGTCCCAGCCGCCTGCCCCTTGCATTCAGTGGGTTGAAAAACCAGGAAGTGACTCAACAACAACAACAACGGGAACGGAGGTGAAAAATATGACTTGGTTATTTATTGTTGATGTGTTGCAGTGCAAAAAAGCAGAAAACCAGAAAAGCAGAAAAGCGAACGCCAAGGCATTTTTCGGACGGGGGCCTAAGCTTCAGCTTTGGGTATTTAAACCTTGATTTATTTTTCCCGGCGCGGCAGGCGGTACGATAAGTTCGTACAGCACCTCCAACATACCGCCATCCCAACCAGAATTCGTATTGGACTTCAGCGAAAACTAAAACCACAGACCACATGCATTCACATCCACATCAGAAACCATCCATTCAAGTGACCATTGTACAATAAGCCATAATTATTATATGCCAAATTGATCTGATTTCGAGTTGAATGTTTTGTTCGCAGTGCTTCTCCCAGGGCGCTTGTTTTGGCGAACCAATTGCCAGTTTCAGATGTGTCATAGAAAATTAAATTAGCTGATAGTGGGGTACATTTAAAACATTTATTTGATATCTAATCATGTACAAATCGGAGTGGAAGGTGTCTAAGTCCAATGTATTAAAGGTCATGCTTCGCCTCAGAATTTCTTTCTGTTTTGCAATAGCCTAACTAAATTTAAAAAAATTTATTTTATGAATGGGGTGCAGCAGAAAATTGATAATGTAATTGGTAATTCATTTTAATATCCCAAACAGTTCATCATTTAATGCAACAGTTAAAGTGCCTTATGTTATGGCTTATCAGCTTTGAATCTGAACCATCCCACCCTATAAGGTAGGTATTCCGCTTGCAGTGATAAGTTCTGATCCGATCTGAAAGGCGATTCAAAGTCAGCCACAAATCGAATTACATTTTTGAATGGATGTCCCGTTTGTGTGTTGTAACCTGTCCTGTTCCCAAGCAAGCAGCAATTATTTCTATAGATAATCTCTCATGCTAATGCCTTCTCACGCCTCCCGTCTTCCCCTCTTCCACAGCAATTCACAAGCATACTCATACACACACACGCACAGATGCATACACGTGTACATTCACTGTCACATATCGCCTAGACCCTTCTCAATCAATTTCGAATCGAAACTTCAGGCAAACACAAATCGAATGAGCGAACAAACATCTAAGGGGCCCCGGAAAGATCCCTCCTTCCGGAGCTGTAGCCGTAGCTTTAGCTGTGGATGTAGCTGCTGGTGCTCCAAATGCTGATCGCTGTCCAAATCGATAAAACGCACTGCGATCCGTGCGGCACACATCAAATTAGTTATTAATTGAAGTGGAAAGTTCTCAGAATGTGTACGCGCAGCGGGCGGTCAACGCGCATGCGTCTGAATCTTCTCCCAAACATATAGAGAGGAGGATACCGAACCCCATGTCATACCCATACCATGCCTACCAAACCTGGGTTTGGGGACTCTACTTCGGTCTCGTTTGTTCGCTGCCTTGTTAAGCATTTAACCTGTTTTCTTGCCAGAGTTTGTATGTACATATCTGTGTATGTGTATGTACATATGGCTTTGTGCTTGCACATTTAAATTTTCATTTATTCTGGAAAATGCCATTGCATTTATAATTTGAATCATGTGACCAAAAACAGCTTTGTCCTAGTTGTCGCCTAAACCAATAGCTGCTACTCCTGCCACTGCTGCTCCTACTCGCACATACATATATACATGCATACATGTACATATGTACATACATACTCCCCCCCACCACTCGACCTAAAACGTTTTTGAACAATTGGTGAATGGTTGGCCATAAATCTTTTTATTTCTCCTCCGTCTCTTTCTGTTCCTCTGTCTCTCGATTTGTTGTACACACACTCTGCCAGCGCTGACAACAAATTCATGAGAAAGTATGTGGGGAGTAGGCAGCAGTAGCCTCTGTCTACAGATCTGCAGGTCTGTTTGTTTGCCTGTCATTAGAAAGAAGTAAAAAAAAGAAAAGATCCCAATCCAATCCAAAGCGAAAAGCGTCAAGAGTGGCTAGAGGAGACACTAGACCGAAAGTCTACGCTCACTTGTGCTTCTTTAGATTGGACTCGAAACTCAAGTGAAGTGCACTTGTATGCCAAAACAAGCCACGTCACTTTGTCCACTCCACCGCAATGTGTGCGCTGTGGTTGTGCCTTCAGAGCTGCCTTCACTCCAATCCAGTCTACTCTACGCCACTCCATCCATCCACATGCGGCGTCATCATCATCATCATCGTCATCAGCTCCAGCCACAGCCACAGCATCACCATCAGAGAATGGCCATCATATCGCATCTCGAGGAGATCCCAGTTCAGGTAACAGTCCGCGTCTCCATCTGGCTGCTAGATGGCTGCTCCATTCCATTCCTCCATCGAAAACAGTAACAACCGAGAGCGTTTTGGCTTTCACTCGACATCTCGTTAAGTGTCTTGTAAATGGCATTGTTTTCGTTTTCGTTTTTCATTCAAAAATGTGCGTCGGACTCTTGGACTCTGCCCAGTACCAGTACGAGTACCAGTCAAGAGACAATGGCAATGCCCCATCCATTTGAGTCAAAGATGTTTACTAAGGCAACCCCAGGTATTGCCCTAGACCGTTATCATATTTGTCATAAACTTCATAAATTTATTTTTGTCCATAGCAGAAATCGATGGAGCATTTTCATTTTATTTCGATATCAGGTGTTCCATCTGGCCTGCTAGATCTACATTTCTCTCTCTCTCTCTCTCTCAAGCTATACGTGTGCTATTGAATTAGCATCTGGATTTACATAATTATATTTATCTATCTGACCAACCTACAACATATCAAAGGCTTTCGTTTGAGTCAACATTTGATGCTATATTATCATAATACTGCTATATTAAGTTGATAAAAACTAGAGATCATTTTCTGATTATCATATAAATTGTGTTCAATATTGATCACCATAAAATGTCTTCCCAAATATGTACAGATGCTGATCTTTAAAGTTTTTTTTAAATAACTTTAAAACCAAGTGCACTATGATTGGTCCTGATTGATCGTCGGCTCATGGGACACAATTAGTTTTCTTTCAGCTTTCTAAAGTTCATGACTCAAGGATCATCTATAATTTGCTTTCTAAAATGATCCTCGACCAATATTTCCCTCTAGTGATGAATGACGACGGCCGAACCGTGAACAGTTAACAGTGAAATAGCTGATCGCAGATCGTCGATCGTGTGTTGTGCCATTCATTTAAGCATTTTATTGTCATGCGACAAAACTCAAAAATCGTAGGCTACAAGTATCCAACTGGTGATCCGCAGTTCAAAAGACCAATGCCATCGGGCACAGCACAGCCAACTCTTGATCTTGAACATAACCGTGATCGAGGATCGAGCGGAGCGGAGCGGCATCGCGATCTTAGTGATCGGTGATCGGTGATCAGGCCCGAGTCCGTGTCCGCGTCCGTTTCTCGGCCTCCTTCATGACTTCCACTTTAAATGAGCTCGCATGTTGGGTACCGTCCCCCCCTCCTCTTAACCTAGACTCTAGTTCAAATTGCTCGTTCAGACAAGGGAAGGGGAAACAACTACATTGACTTGTCCGCTGACTTTTCATACATTCAATTCAATTAAACAAATTTTTCTGGGCTCCCTCTAATCTACCCATTTGCAGCGCGCCAAACTTTTCTATTTTGGCCCCAAAAAAATAAAAGAGAGCCCGCTACAAAACAAAACAAAACAGAGAGAAAAGGCCGAATAAACAAAATAAACAAACCAAACAAACAACAAAGTGTTAAGACAAACGTGCAACGGTTTGGGGTCAGTACCATTCACTTTTGGCTCGTTTTAAACTGGAGTTAAGTGCTATTTGAGGTAAGAATTTCATTACGTACTCCGTACGTGTGCGCTTTGGGTCTGGATTTGGGCTCCGATTTTTGTGACTGTGCTTCTTCTATTTTTCTTCCAAGACAGAGCGAGATAGAGTGAGTGGGGGCACTGGGGGACTGGAGTCTGGGGACTGGGGGGACTGGGTCTGGGCACAACCCATAAGTAAGCCAACTAAGCAATGCACAGCTCGATGGTGGAGATGCGACGACTACGACACGTTTGCATTTTGAAAAGTCACGACCCACTTAGCCAGCCATGAGTAACGTAACGGACAGCGGATGGCCAGCAAAGCTCCCAAGTCTAACTCCCGAGTACCTGAGCCAAGTGTTTGTTTCTCTATAAACAAATCGAAGCGAATTGAATCGAATCAAATCGAAACAAGACGAGGCGAGACAAAACGAACGGATCTCATTTGGACTTTGAATCAGACTCCAAAGCTGACTCACTGGGAATATGCGTTGATTTATTGCAGAGCTGACATCACTCTGGAACCGCAAAAAGCCAAAAAAACGAGAATGCCCCACTCCCATTCATTAAATAAAGTGAAATCTCTCAAGCCGTTTTTATTTTTTTTTTTTTTTATGCTTGTTCGTTTTCAACAAACATTTTTCTTCTCGGATCGTGTGAAGAAGAAAGTGAAGTTCACATCGACAAAAACCGAAAATAAACCTTTTGGTAACAACAATAGCTGATAAAACAAATACATTTGTCGCCTCTTCTTTAGAGAGAAATGTAAAGATATTTCCCCGTGGATGTAGATGGTTATTCAAAACCCAACCTGTGACTGAGACTGAGGCTGGACTGGGACTGGGGCTGTGTCTGTGATTTATTTGCTTGTCAGTGGGGCCCAGCGAAACGGCAACAACATTGGATGGGTTTAAACGATGCGGGAAATTCTTACACACAATTTTGAAGTTTAACCACAGACAAAGGCCGGGCTAAAGCCAAAGCCAAAGCCAAAATGCTCGTGACCGTTAGACAAATAATATTAAAAATCAGCTCTGTTTGGGTCCCAGAGGCGATGAGGGATGGCGGAGCCTACTCCAATACGAAATTAGAGAAATAGAGACATTGTCGCCGCGGCACAACATCATCAGCAGCTATTGAAAGAGCCCGATGTTCATTTACATAAACTCATACCAAACCAAACCGACCCGAACCAATCATGATCATCCGACTTCGCTGATGATGATGACCAAAAGAAACCCATCAGGCCCGAGACTCGGCTCTCAGCTTTCAGCTCTGCGGCCTGGCACAAAACGCATTGAATTTTTCTGTCGCTGCACGCACGCGCTCATAAATCAAAAGCCAACTTGTTTATAACTGAAAGCGATCAATTAAAACGTTAACGCAAAAAATAAAGAAACAAAACTCCAGTTGGAAAGAAGAGGTCCCATTTGAGAACGAACGCTGATCGGTGATCGCTGATCGCGAGGCTCGATCATGCCGAATTTGAACACTGGCCAACGGATCTCGTGGGCCTAACGAAACAAAAACAAACCCGACACGAAATTAAGTGGAAGAGAGAGCGAGACAGACAACTACGTAAATTCCAGTTAAAATTTAAAGCTGTTAACTGCATTTTGGTGTCAACATTATGGCTAAATGAATCGGGTTTTATGGTCACCATCGAAAGCCAATCAATTGCTGGAGCTGAATGAGTCATTGAGCAATGATGTCCAGGAGGCAATGGAAACGAACAATTAAATCGCTGGGAAAAACTTGTATCATTTCTTCAACGTGTATTCTTCCCGCAGCTTAAGTATTTTCTATTGAATATAATACCAGGCTAATTATGTCCCAAATTATCAGCCAAATACTTTATTCTTCAGAGGTGTGTGACCATCTAAAAAGACAAAAGTAAAGAGCTGAAATTGTCTGGAAGATGTGTGCTCACGACCACAAATTCCAGTTAGCCAATCGAGCGCTAAAACGTCCAGCCTGAAAAGCTCCTTCTCATCTCCGCCTTCTGTGCGTGCTTTCTCTTTACTACCTTTCGATGGTTATCGTTCGACTCGCAACACCCCACACAATGTCGCCTTATCAGGGAAGGCTTGAGGCCGAACAGATTCCGAGTCAGAGTCCGAGTCAGAGTCCGAGTCAGAGTCCGAGTCCGAGTCAGGCATTATCCCTTGACAACACCCCTGCAAATACCGTCGGCCTAAATATCGGCCCTCTCCAGTTAGTGTTCAATGCTTATACTCGTATCGAAATTATCAATAATGTGCAATGCTGCAGCTCATAAAATCACAGCGAAGTGGAGACGAATATGTAGCCAGAGTGCAGGAAAAAAACTGCGAAAAAATATTAAATATTTTACGCTGACTGAAGGCTGGAGTCCAAGTCGGATCGGATCTCTTTTCCTTGATCAGGTGCCGCCAAGGGAGATCCCAACCGAACACTTAGCAAAGCAAAGCTCAGACAAGAGAGATGCTGCTGATGCTGCTGAGCTGCTGATGGTGCTCAGGGAAACCCTTCTGCCCCAGACCCCTGCTCGAGGACCAGGACGAAGACGAAGACGATCCCGATGCGTCCGGCGCGATAAGCAGCCGATGCAAAACCATTAATTAGGAGCAGCAGATACTCGTATCTGTGGAAGTTCTCTCGGTTGTCCAGTTTCTTGGGTCGAAATTAAGGCTTTAATCGTGCATGAAAATACGTGAAACTTACGTGTCTGCAAGAGAACTCCTTCACCGCTCTCCAGCCATTCGCAGATGCAACGTGATCGCGATAAGATAAACGCATACAAATTTGCTTTTATGCAAGGCAGCCAAAGTCTGAGGCTGCGTCAGAGTCAAGTCCGAGTCCCCGATAGTGATGCAGGCACATCGACAGGGGGAACTAAAAAATGATTATTATTTATGCAGGGTATCAAATATTCCCTCAACGCTTGCGTCAACAGTCCAGTGTCTGTCATTTATTTCAATGTAAACCATCAACGATACTCATTCGAGACCTGCCGGGCGAGACCGTGGTCATGCCCATACTGGTGGGCTCATTAATTGCCCAGTAATATGTCAATGTCGTCTCCCCTTCGTATATACAGTATGTACATACATACATGCACTCATACATACATACATAGTCCTTTGCTCTTCCAATGCTGATATTGGCCATGGTGATGATTGTGACGTGGATAGTCGTCGATGATAAACCTAAGCCTATTTGCCATTTCACAGTTGCATCTGACAGTAGCTGGATGCTCTATCAGGCGGGTTTGAATAAAAGTGGAAATGGTTGAAATGGAACCAGCAAGTATGAAGGTAGCAACAGTAAGTAGTCCTCCTGCATCCGAAATGCTCTTTCACAAAATCTATTTTGAGCGCACCTGGTGACTATCTGTTTGCATCTGCTTTGAAGCGCAAAAATTGCAAATCAATGTTGTTTTGACAATGTGCAATAATTTGTAGTCAATTTTATGTGTCTACGGTCGCTTCATTTGTTTCGGATCGGATCGCATCGGTTCTGCTCTCTGTTCGGTTCGGTTCGAGCTGGCTTGTTTCGGCAATCTACCCCTCTCTGCACCACCGCTACATAGTGTGACAGTGGCCACGAGGTAGACGGGCGGTCAATTTATTGCTGGTAAATTAGCAAGAAATGGAAATTGAGAAAAATGTTGCTTTTATTGCAAACAGTTGTAGTCGGCTTCCAATAAAATCATATTTATTTATACACTATAGGATGATGCTCTGTGAGTAGTCTTATGGCTCTCGATTCGTTTGGAGTCAGTCTAATGAGGCAATTGGTGGGTGCAATGATGGGGGGCTGCCTAATTGACGGCTTGCCAAGATGTACATGGAAAATATACAATATTTTTGTGCCGAATGTGCCGTTGCTGCAGCTGATTTATAATACTTTGATGGATTTTTACTTTGGCAAGGTATCACTCATCTGCCTCCGAGCATCCCTTTGGTGGATGGTAAAAAGTTCAGACTGATGGTCTCAGCATTAGCACCAAGCTCTAGATGGGGCAAAGTACTTTGATTTGACTTTGAGCCCAGGGTCCAAGACTTGCTGCAAAACAGGGCGAATAAAAAGTTCTAAGCTGCAGGCGGAGAAAATTTGATGTAGGTTTCGGTCGCGGAGCAAACGTGTTACCAAAATGACTAGACAGGAGCGGTTCAGCTGTTAAAACGGTTCGTATTGTGTGGGCAATTGTTGAATTGTAAACATTAATATATCATACAGAAATTGGACAATTTTCAAATTAAATCATAAATACTCTACCCAAACACAGCTCCGTTCCCCTGCCTAGATCTATAGCTATGTAAGCGAATGCGCAGATCTGGCAGATTACAGTCCATGGTACGAAAATCTATAAATCAAAAGCCCTTTTCGACACTAAACTGACTTGTAACCCGAAATACATATGCGTTTGCCAAATGATAGACAGCAACATTGCCATTGGCCTCCGAAACCAAAGGCTTACCCCCCACCCTGCAAAAGAAGTCCTCTAAACTTTCCGTAACCGCACTGAAGCAGAAAAAAAAAACAAAATAAAATAGGGACTCTAATTTGGGTATCGATTTTGTTGATACCCTTTATAATCAGCCGTTCCAGTACTATACTATATCCTCAATTTGACTATGAGTTGTCTTCAACACAAAGAGAACTTTTAACTAAAGGACTTCTATGCTACTCTGATTCTAGCGTTGATGATTTCATGCTCACACTCAAGGATCGGGAATGATTCTTATTTGAGTGGCATCCACCTGGTCAAAAACAGAAAACCCTCTGAAAGTGTATACAAATTCAATTGAAAGTTTGCCTCATGGATTGCCAAAGTCTGCCCTGGCTCTCACCTCCTTCCTACCACCTTAACTTTTCCCTTTCTTTACAGCAAATCCCACAGGCAAAATTGATAAAAAAAAAAAAAAGGGAAAGAAAATAAGGATAGAGGGCCCGCCAAGAGTGGGGCCATTGGGTACCAAGAGAAAGTAAAAGCAAAGAAAAGTTTTTAATATTTGACGTGTTTCTTTCTTTTTCCGCAAAAGTCTTCCCTTTCCGTAAAGAATCGAAAGAAAAAAAAATATTGAAAAGGGTTTAGCCTGAGCTTGAACTTCTCCCCGGGTTAGCCTGTCCACAAGATACAATACTCTTTCTCTCTCTCTCGCTCCCAGGTCGTTGCACATCAAAGGCAGTTGGCTAGCTCTTGGCTTGCTCATGATTGATTGAAACATTTGCTAATTTAAGCAATGTGAATTTGATTGCGCATTTAATTGATCATTCAAATTATTCATTCATTTCGAGCTGAGGTGTTTTTCAGACGGAATCAGGCGGAATCAGCGAAATATGTACATATACCGCTGTGGACTCTCATTCACCAGAATAACAACAACAGCAGGAATCACTCGTAAACGTTGCCAAAAGAGATACGATTACAATATCTATAAAAAAGACATCACAAGATATTGTTTGTATATTTGTGCTTAAAATTAATTCAAATGGAGCACCATCGTGGGATGGTTTGCCTTTGCTCTGCGTGCGAGTGTCGAGGGTAGGTTGAGCACTTTTTGGGCTCTTCGAAAGACATGTAGCTCCAAATTGTCTTGCACGAAAAGATAATTTCTTCATTCATTATTTGGGACTTACACTAGAATTTACAGTCCCACCACATTCAATCCCCAGCGGCAACAGAGCTTACTCTGTACACATTACAGACTTCCACTTCCCAAAAAATAGTACTCTCCAATTCTCGTTACCAGTTACCTCATCAAGCAACATCATACCAGAGTGTTCCCTTTCCATCCGCGCTTTTTATCTTCCACCCGTCGTCGGTCAAACGAGAAGCTTTCCTACTTATCTTGCAAATTTGTTCGCCGCTCGTAATAGAACACCAGCCGTCTGACATAAGCAAAACAAGAGTCCGAGCAGACTACGATCCCCCACTTGGATCCGCGATTGCTGGCATTGGAATCCGCTCCAAAAGCGTATTAAATGTCAAGGCCCGATAGTTTGTGGCTTATCAGCAGCAAACGAATAAAATAACAAATATTCTGCAAGCAATGAGCGGCGATACGGAGATGAGAAGAGTGAATAAAAAGAATCAAATTAATTATCAATTTCGTTTATACATATGTGTATTTGTTTCAGTTTGGATTTTCAAATCTATATTTTAGCTATAAACTAGAAAACATAAAATTACTATATAAAATACATACATTTGTCTGTTTCTGGATAGTTCAAGTATTAACAACAATAGGCGAGTAAATCGTACTTAAATTTTATGCATATTTATATATGGTACACATGTAATCAGTCGATTTATGTTTGTGCTTTTCGTGTTGCATATTTAATCTTTTTTTGTTTTTGTTTCATACAGTCCGTTTTTCTTGTTATTTCGTATATTTATTATGTACAATACTTTCTCAATTTAATAGAATTAATATGGCTGTATTTTTTGTAGGCGGGGTGGATATGGAAATGGATTCGTATTCTTTTTCGGTTATCAACTTATGGTCTAGACTATCTAATGAGGATAAGTTTCCTTTATATATGTACATACTATACATACATATGTATGTATGTAGATTGGTAGGAAAATGGTATTCGCATAATATAAATTAGAGCTTAGGGCTAAAACAAAATATCACAATGATTAAACAAATAAGGTTGAACAAAGTCAACTTCTTATCTATGTATGTACAATCTTAGACGTTAAACTCTAAACCGAATGTGAATCCTTCTAGAGAGAGTGTTCTTTCTGTGTTCACTAGTTTTGTTCTCTGTTTTCTGGTTTTTGGAATGCAGTTTTCAATTGAAGTGGAATCAGAGATGGTTGGAGGTGGATATAGAAAGAGGGAACAGGAAACAGGCGTAACAAACAACGGCAAACAAGGTAGATTTTAATCGCTTCCATTCGGCTCTGTGGTGTTTTCTTTGCTTCGTTCTTCTTCCCTTCTTCGTGCCTATCTCTGATGTTGTCTTCAGCACAACTTTGTGGGCCAAGACAGCACACGTGCTGATCTCCCTCCACCCACTCGGTTTTTTTATTGCAAGGAAACAGATTGGAGGACAACTTCTTCCAGCAAGGTCGCAAATTGAGGTTTTCCTCCTGCAAATTCTAACTCAGATTCAACTTTGTGACTTCGAGTACGCTAGAGTGCGCACAGCATCTTCTTTAAAATCTTTGACTAGCATGGAGAAAAAACTGTTCTTTGATTCCTAATGAAATCTAGACATTGCGTGACCTGAACAGCTTTTACGGAAAGATTGAGTAGGGGAGAGCTCTGTTCTAAGGTAATACGCTCTTCTCCACACATGTTTCTGATTCTTGTCGCTCAACAATTGTGTATCTTTATCTATATCCCACGCATTGCATTTGTTGCATTTTTCCTTCTCTCTCTCTCTCTCTCTCTATCTTTCTTTGCCATTGATTAGCACATTTAATTGTAGCCCAAAAAAGAAACCCAATTTAAACCCAGCTGCCGGAGGAACATTACTGGTAGAACGAGAGGAATAACAACTGTTTCTAGACGGTCTTGGCCTGGTCTGTGTGTCCGTGTCCTCGTCTGATGTCTGATGTCTGGCTGCCCTCGCCCTGCTTTTGTTACAATTTCTGTTGGCCATACATGAATTCTCTGATGTTTTGCGTTGCCTATTTTCTCCAGTACACCTTGAGACGGACAGGTACAGACCCTCGTTCCTCGTACAACTACAGATACATAGATAGTTTCTACACACGTTGAGCTTGTTATGGCAAAATGCAGCAGTTAAGATGAACTAAGCAGCAAGCGTTGCAAACAGAGAAAAAATGAAGGAGACGAAACAAAATAAAGGCTAAGGGAAAAACAGAAACGGAGAGAAATACTTTTGGGTATTGGCTATGGTGGCTGTGTAGCTGTGCGGCTGTGGCTGTGTGGATGTGTGGCTGTGTAGCTGCTTTTGTTGCTGCTGACTGACTGGTTGTTGTGGTTCTAGTTTTTGCTGGTGTGCTGCATGCAACATCAATTTTCTGAATCTAGCTACGAGCCAGGAAACTGAAAATAGCTGGCCGTAAGAAAACAGAACACAACCGAGCAGGACCAGGGAACAACAATTGGCTTGGGGACGGACTGCCTCAGTGATGCTTGGTATTTTACTGTTGTCTTTTGTTGTTATGGCTGTTGCATGTTGCTGTTACTGTTGTTGTTGCTGTTGTTGTTGTTGCATAGCTCTTGGTCTCTCCGCACTCAATTTTCTCTTACTTTTCTATTCCATCTGGTAACTAGGGCTTTATCGCTAAACGCTAGCATTTGCATATTGAATGAAATTCCCATTTCATTTTAGACCTGTGCAACTCCACACCAGGAAATTTCAACCAGTTTTAATACAGATCTGTCTGAAGGTTGTGGCGGGGAGGGGGGTTGCGGTTTATCTACTACTTCTACAATCACTTTTTTATCTCAAAGGAATATCTATCTATCAGTATCTTTCATGATTTCTGTGACTCTACATATTAATCCGATGAGTACGTACAACATTCTCTCTACGTATAACTCTCGCTATATATCTCCCGTTATTTTTGAATTTTTCTCCGTTCACCTCAAAGTTTCTCTACACTCGTACATCTCTTTGCTATCTCTCACCCACTCACATATGCAGATTGCGCGAAGCCGGCGTAGGTTGCGTTGGTGGCAGCGGTAGACTCTGCTGCTGGATGCCACCCGCCAGGGGGATCATCTGTGGTGGGGCAGGGGCAGGTCCACCCACCTGCACTCCGCCCATCAGCAAGGCTGCCTGCTGCTGTTGATGCTGCTGTTGCTGCTGATGGATAGAGGGCTGGCGACGAAAGCTGCCGGGCTGCTGGGGGGGAGGCGGAAGCATAAACTGCTGCTGCTGCTGCTGATGATGATGGCCGGAATGGGGCATGGGCAGCGGAAGGGCCTGCTGATGCACATGGTGGTGATGATGGTAGGCCGCATGGTTGATAGGCACGTGGCAGGACTGGCCGGCGACGGAGCGCTGAGCGGTGGAAGATACATCTGGCAATGCGAAGCGCAGCTTCTGCCAGAAGAGCTTGTCACCCCACTGCAGATAGGTGTTAGTCTTCAGATACAGCCGAAGATCGGGGTCCAGCTCCTTTTGGGGCACCTCCCCAAGTACAATGACAATCAGGCGACGGCGGCGATCTCTGAGAACCGACTGATGGGCGGACTTGAACTCGAAGCGACACCACTCAGACTTGATGAAGTTCTCACTGACGACCATGATGGTGCGCCGGCTGCTGTCGATGGCCTGAACGATGGTTTCGGGCAGGTAGCCGCCCACAGGGAAGTCCCGCTGGTGCAAACAAAGTTTGTAGCGGTGCTCACCCATTTCCAGCATCGGGGCCAGCTCTTCGTTGACGAACAGCTCGTCCTTCGAGGAGTACGAAATGAAGGCGTCGAAGAGCTTCTCGCGCTCGTTTTTGTCCACATCTTTCTGCCCGTTGTAGAAGAGCCGCACCCCGAACCGTGAGTGGCACCAGACCCGCATTTCCTGGCGGAATATAAACACCAGCAGCGTGCAGATCATGATGAAGATGAAGGCCGTGAGAATGGCCACCAGAATGGGAATGTAGTCCTGCTTAGGCGGCTGATTAAGTATCATTTTCGTGGACGTCATGTTGCCGGACAAGGCTCCACCCTCACCGCCCGCCTGCTCCGCGAAGTTGTAGCTGTTGTCCAGGCCCAGGGGCAGGGTCTGGCTGCACTGAACGACGGGCAGGGCGGTATCCGTGCTGGCATAAATGGCCATCTGCTGGGAGCTGTTCCCGCCTGACTCGCAGCGCAGCCTCGGACGGTCCACCACATAGTCGTGCCGGCTTATGTAATCCCGCAGCTTATCGATGAACTCGCAGTTGCAACTCCAGTGATTACCGGCCAGGTGCAGCTCGTTGAGGTAGCTGGGCAGGAAATTCCACACGGCGAAAGAGCCGATGGCGTTGTGGTCCAGCCTCAGGATCTTTAGGTGGTACAAATGCGTGAATGTGAGCGTGTCTATGGTGGCTATCGAGTTGTGCTGCAAGTATAGCTCCTGTAGGTTGTCCAGGCCCTGGAACTCGTTGCCATTGAGCACCTTGAGCTGGTTGCTCTGCAGCTGCAGCACCTCCAGCTCCAGGAGGCCGTAAAATGTACGATTGTGAAGGATCTCGATCCGCGAGTGGTTTAGATGGAGAACCTTCAGGCGCTTTCGACCGATGAAGGCGTGGCTCTGCAGCTCCTTGAAGTTGTTCCCGTCCAGGTACAGCTGCGTGGCGTCCATGGGTATGTGCGAGGGCAACGCGTGCTCGTAGGAGGCTCGACTGCAGTCGACTACGTTCGATGTCCACGACTGGTCGTGGTAGCAGGAGCAGCGGTCGGGGCACTCCATCTTGCAGTCACAGGCCTGGAAATCGCAGCAGTGGCACAGGGCGAAGCAGTGCGACTCGTATTTGCATAGGAAGTCGTTCGACTTGGCCTCAATGAGGGAGACATGGGTGGCGCCGCGCGCATAGGACAACTTGCAGTAGATCTGGTCGAGGTCCATGAGCTGTGGCTGGGTGCGTGACTCGCGATTGATCTTCTGCAGCCAATCCAGATTGCAATCGCACTCATACGCATTGTGCCCGATGTAGAACTCGGGTATCTCGCGGTCCTCGGCGATCGGCGAAAGTCGCAGTGCATTCGGCTCGAGTGTCGTCAACTTGTTGCGTACGAGATCTACACGGGTGAGATTGGGCTTCTTGAAGAACGTGTAGGGCTGGATCTTGCCGATCTGATTGTCGTTCAGATAGAGCACTTCCACGCTGTTGGGGATCGAGCTGGCCGTGATCTCCGTCAGCAGATTGTAGCTGGCGTCGAAGGTGCTTAGGCTCAGCTCGCTCTCGATCTCAAAGTAGTTCCCCAGCTGTGTGATCCTGTTTGCCCGCACGTCCAACCACTGCAGTCCGATGGGTATGTGCGAGTAGTCGAATTTTTCCAGCCGATTCCCCGAGATGTTCAGCCAGACCAGGTTGGGTAGTTCGGTGAAAAGGCCTGCAATGGACTTGAGCTGGTTGCCGTCCAGGCGGATAGCCTGTAGCTGGGTGTTTCTTTGCAGCGATCCCGCCTCAATGGTCTTCAGTTTGTTGCCAGACAGATTTAGAATTTGCAGAGAGCTCATCCGATCAAAGACCCCGCGTCGGATGTGCGTCAGAGAGTTCTCCGTCATGCGTAGGCCGTAGAGATTCTCCAATTGGGTGATGCTCGTGTTCTCGATCTGACTGATCATGTTCTCACCCACGTCCAGGGTCTTAAGGAGGGGCACATGCAAAAGGGCCTCCGGGACCGCCTGCAGCTTGTTATCATTGAGGTGGAGGTCCTGCAGCTGGCTGCAGTTGATCAAAGATCGCTGGTCCAGACGGTTAATGCGGTTGTAGTCCAGGGAGAGCACCAGCAGGTTATTCAGGCCCTGCAGAGTACGCTGCTCGATAACCGAGATGCGGTTGTTGGACAGGATAAGTGTGTGCAGGTTGGTGAGGTCCGCGAAGATGCCCGCCGGCAGCTGATCGATGTAGTTTTCCTCAAGCTTAAGAATCTGCAGGCTGGCCAACGGCCGGAAGATGTGCGATTCCAGGCGACTGATCTTATTGGCCGACAGGTCCAGCGTCATTAGACGCTTCAAGCCCACGAATGTGGCCGCGTTGATCCACTGCGAGTTTAGCTCGTTGCTAGCCAAATCGAGGACCAGCAGCTCGGCCAGCTCCCCAAATATACCGGGTGCCAACACATTGATCGAATTATTCCTCAAGTGGATCTCCTGAAGCTGTTTGGTCTCCGAGAAGAGCTCAGGGGGCAGCGAAGTCAGTCGATTCGCGGACAGATCCACAACACGCAGCGAGACGAGACCCTCGAAGGCACGGTCAGCCAGAAAGCTCATGCTGTTGCGTGCCATATTCAAGTGGGTCAGCCGACCCAGTGCCGATAACATGGCCGACGGCAGACTGACCATCTTGTTGGCGCTCAGGTCGAGGCTTTGCAACGTCGAGCCGCACACCCGCGCCTTCCGAGAGCTCAGCGAGGCGCTGAAGTAGAAATTGCTGATGTCTTGGATCTTGTTGTAGGAGGCGTTCAGGTGCTGCAACGACTTCAGCGGGCATACCATGCCGTCGGGTATCAGCCAGATGTTGTTCAGACTCAGGTCCAGCCTCTCCAGCTGTCTAAAGTCCACGAAGCTGTTGGACGCCATCTCCAGGGACATGGTGGACCAGTCCCCATTGTGTGTACGGATGGTGAGATTGCGTAACTCGTGCAGACCCCGGAAAGAGCCGTCGGTGAGGTTGCCCAGCTTGCAGTACTCAATGGTGAGATCCCTAAGCTCCACCAGCGACCGAAAGCTGTCCGGACTGAGGCTGCTCTGGAAGAACAGCGCATCATTGCACTCCAGCCTCAAACGCACTGTATTGTGGGGCTGGATCACGCTAAAGTTGGTGTTCTCCAGCTCCGAGTTGATCGTCCGGAGGTGGCAGACCAGGGTGATGTCGTGCTCCCCGCCGCCGGACCAGCGGCACTCGTCCGGGGCCTGGTACAGAACTGTCTTGCTCAGGGCCGCACCAAAGATGGGCATCACGCAGCTGGCGATGAGGACGTAGAGCATATGGCTAGTGGCCAGCATTGTGTGTGGATGTATGGTAGTGGGTCCCTTGGATAGTGACCTGGGATGTTGATTATCTGGATATGTGGGGGGATTTCGGTGCTTTGGTCTTTGGGTTCCCGATTATTTGTGGCCCATTTTGTATGTATTTTTTATAGTTGCCTTTTCTCTATTTTTATATAAATCTTTGCACAATCGCCTCCGAGGGCAGATCACAGCACTCACATCAACACATCAGAATTTTCCTCGGCGATTTATCTAATTTAATTTTCTTATGTTTCTCGCCTTTTTTCTATTTTCATTTGATTTCTTTCTATTTTTCGATGTTGCTCTCGCGTTGACCGTAATCCAAGTGGGGGGCGATAGCGCGTCTAGGTTTGATAAATTTCATTCGAACAACTTTCAACCACTCGATTCTGCTTCATTCCGCGACTGCTTCTTCTTTCGATTTCTTCTACTCCGACAACGCGCGTCCGCTCGGCTCGAAGTCAAATGTTCAATTGATCGCTCTCGGAGCGGCCAACTAGCACGTCCACACGGCAGAGAGAGAGAGAGTAGTCAGCAAACCAAAAGACGGAGAGCGTTTCTCGCCGTGAGCCTAGTCTCTCAACTGCTGAATATGAAAAGTAATTCAATTCAGCCGGGAGAAACTCGTATAACCGGTGTGACGAGTGTCAATGTATCTTTGGAATTGTTTGCCTGCTTTGTCGTTCAACGAAACCGTCAGCAAGGGGAGCGAGAGGAGACACAGAGAGCTGCACAGTGTGGCAGAGACACAGATATTGGTAAGGTTGCAATTTACAATTGAAAGAATATTTATACAAATGTATGTCAGGGTTACGGTATGGCATATTATAAGAAAAATCGACGGGTTCCGTACGCATATAAATATATGTACATATATATATATATGAAAAATATATGTAGAGTTCGGATCTGTAAATTTTTTTTTAAACAATACGTTTCACACATGCCACTCATTTTTTCCTGTCAAACTCAAATAACATTTTTTTCTATTGTTCTCTATTCAAACCCCTCCCAACCTTCCCAAACACAGTGAAACTCCTTGCCACACCGCACACCAATCGATGGTATTCATCCCACTGTGCCATTATGCATTGCGTTTGCATTGCATAGTTTTGTTTGTTTGACCGCTCCCCGCCGCTGACGATTGCACCCATCGCTCGCTCTAGTTCTTGCCTCGCTTCGATTCTCTCGATGCTCCGCTGCTGTTGTGTGCGTGCTCATTGAGTGCTTGCTCCCTGAGAGAGCAGCAGGGAGAGCGCATGAGTTTGCTGAATTGCGCGATCGGCTTTACTCTACTCACATCGAAACACCAGAAAAAATGCAATAATCATAAAAAATTATTGAAATCAATTGTTAATTCAGCCAATGTCAGTTTGATATAAGAGATCAACCTCACACACATAAATATGTACATATGTACATATTTGCAGAAAACAAAAAATTACTGATTTTTCTTGATTTATGAGAGCAAAGCTGCCGCAACAGTTGGTTTTTTTTTGCTTTCTTATACCACGTACCCGTGCACTGCAAAGGGCATATAAGTCTTACGTAGATTTATGTAAATAGTAGAAGGAACCATTTGCAATATATTCTTGATCAACAATCAACATCTATATTCTAGCTCAACATAATTTTTTGGCTTCCTGTAGTATACTCATACGGAGGTACGGTGCGGGTTTCTCGAGAACACCTCTCCTAGATCACATGGTATTAATAATATAGACGTTTTAATATAAATACACAATACAATAGATATATGGATATTATCACCTGATCAAATAAAACCAGAATAAATACAAAAAATCTCGGTGTAATATATTTTTTAACGAGTAGAAAGTATTTATTGTCGTTAACGAATAGAGGGTAACTTATGGTCCGGATACCTTCTTATTTGCATTTTTTTATTTGTTGCCTTGGGACCGGCTGGGCAATCGAGATCGAAGGGAGATTTGGGATTTGAGTCTTACTCATTATTCTTTGGTTAGGAACGGCCTGAGCTCCAGATGGAGTTCCAGTTGGGTCTGTCTGCGCCTGAATCAGATATTTTTGCATGATCGTCCCATATGCTACAACCGCACTTTCAAACTTTCCCAAAATGTTTGGAATCCGCACGATCAAAGCAAAGAAGAGCAGACCTCTTTGCTGCCGATGTACCTGTCGACGACGCCCGTTGAGTCGTTGGGACAGGTGCTGATTAACCAAACACATCCCAGGCGATGCGTATCAGTCAGCCAGTTAGCCCAGCAGCTTCTTTATATGGGAGAGTGCGGGATGGATCTGGCTGTTCTCAAGAAACCCGCACCCAGCCTCCGTATGAGCAAACTACAGGTAGCCTACAAATTATGTTGAAAGTTGACCGTGCAAACATCTTGGTCTTGCCAGGGGTTGCCTGTCCTGCCCTACTCCTCTTCAGCTGCTCAAGTAAACAGATTGGTGTTGGTGCTGTTGTTATAGCGATATCTTTCGGCTAGGATTTTGTTACAATCCTCGCTCAATTGTTTGTTCCTGCCTCGTACCTTTCCTTCGTCATTCTTCTTTAAGCAGTTCTTTATCGCTGGATCGATCGATCAGGCCAGTTGGTGTAAGCCAGGAAGTGCCTGAATAGGCTTACGATTGCACGTCATATCGAGGAATAGGAGAGCCTTCGAATCGGTAACTGTATACGAGAGGCAATCATACCGGCATGGATTTGATTTGATTAGATTAGTCGGGTCGTGTGGAGTTGGGGAAGTTGAGGCAACATTTTCCTTCGATGACTGATCGTTCTCTTTCTCGTTTATTTTGCGCAAATTATATTTTTTGTAATTGTTTCGCTTGTGTTGTAGTTTCCCCGGTCGGTATCTGTATATTGTGGGTGCTGTGCACATTGCTCATTGGGTCACAGTCGCATGACTCATGGGCCATGATTCTTTTGTAGATACCCGTACGATATTTTTTGCCAGCTGCCACTGCTTGCAAAATTTCGTTTGTTGTCTTGTAATTGGAATTGCTTTATTCATTTGTCTAAATACAATGACCCCGACGAATAGTGGATTGGAAAAAAGAAACTCTTGAGAGCTGGTAAGGGAAAAGATCACTATTAGCAGATTGAATTCGTCTCTTACCATCTCTTGGGAAGATCTCTGAAAGCCTACTTCCTTTTTGGTTCCTTTTATTGAGGCACAGGTGCCCGACGCATAACCTAGCCAAACATTACCTAATCCTACGAACAGTTAGTTCCGTTCCAATAATATGTAATATAATATTAGTATATTCCTGATCATCATGTATAGAGGAGCCGATCAAGCGATGACCGTCTGTCTGTATCTATGCATGAATTTTTACATACTTATGTAAGTAAGAAGCTGTGTATACCTACACATATGTACATGTGTACATACATAAATGTATGCGGAGAACTTCATCGGCATGATATATTCTGCAAAATCTGTATATTCTCCCCACCTGTATTAAGTATAATTAAAAGGTTTTCTCCTTTCAACTTTCCATACACCCCTATACATACATATGTACATATATGTACACCCCTGTATATATGTAACTTACGCCCGCTATGCCACTCGGTTTTTTGCATTTACGATTCTAATCGTACATTCCCTAGCGATGACATGTCAACGAAATGGAATCCATCAAGTGTCAAAAGAAAGAACCGAGTACCGCTGACAAATCAACTCAGCCACATCTCGCCTGGTCCGGCGTTGAATAAGTTGCCATTGTTCTTAATTATAGCGCGTTGTCATGTGAGCTTGCCATTCATTCATTCCCTCATTCATTTCACTTCATTCCATTCCATCCAGACGTCCATCTAAGGAGTCATCGGCAGTGTCGTCGGCTCAGCTGTGCTGTTCTTTATGGCTTGACGCCTAATAAAAATTAATTTAATAATCTCCCAGAGGTTGTGTGCAAGTGAGTGTGGGTGTTGTGTGCAGTTAACGCTTATGTAAACAGTGGAGAGGAGCCGCGGCCGAGGATGTCGTGGATATCGCTTCGTATCTACTGTGCAAAACATATTAATTAGCATTTCCAATTTCGTATGCATATCTCTCGTAACTATCTCGTGACGCAACGCTGCACACCCAAACGAAGCTCGGCAACAGTGCCGCTCGCTCCCGCTCTCTTACACTCTTCCCACTCGCCCTGAAAGATTCGCGACGGTCAGCAGAATACTAGCTTCTCTTCTTCTTCCCTTTTCGACTGTCTCTTGTTGTCTCTTTTCTGCAGGCACTAAAGAACGTTGGCATTGCGTCTGGGCGACTTGACGAGAGCGTAAAAGCGAAAACATCAAAATAAATAGCTCAAAAAATTAACAAGACAACGTCAGCAGAGACGTCCGTCCGCAGTCCGTTCGCAGTCAGCGTTTGCTTCGCTTTCACACCCTGTAGTCACTATAGGAGTACAGGGGTATATTGGTTTTAATGGATGTTCGCAACGAAAAAGAAGGAACTCTCACAGCTCCCAGAAGCAAACTTATTCTTTATAAGCCTTGAGAGCTGTCCTATCCACATTTTGCAATCACATTGGACTTACCTACACATATGTACATATTTCTGTACTAGATACCACATACCTTCCAAACTTAGCATTATTACAGGCGGATGAAGAAGAAACAACCAGATGCCTTGTTTTGGAAATAACTGTTTTTCTAATTTTACTTCGAGCTGTTATTTCTACATCATGCAACGGCAAGTACAGGGTATGGCGCTGCGGAAATACTGCATTCAACCTTCTTACTTGTTGTCAAGTCTAAACCTGGAGTCGAGACGGGTTAGGTCTTGAGTGAACTGACTGACAGACAACCGCCGCGTTGTGGCAACTAATCGAAACGCGTTGCAGCTGCCTCCGCAGCAGTCCAATGCTGTGTCCGCGTTCGAGGCTCGTTCGAGTTTCGCAGTCAAAGTGGTTGTCCGACTTGTTGCACGACACACACAACACAGAGACACCGAGCACTGAGCCAGGCGAGAAGCTCAAGAGCTTATGGATATTTTTATTCGCGAGTGTTTGCCTACAACGCTCTCCAAAAAGTTGTCAGCACGAGACAGGAGGGGAAACTCGTACAGGAGGGAGATCGGCGGTTGCGTTCCGATTGGACGCACAGCAAAAAGACCATGGACACGGGAAAACAACAACCAAAGAACACTCGGGAGAGGAACACTTGAGATCTAATTGAATTGTGCCAGAGGGCAAGCGAATGGAAAGGATACTCAATGCACAGAAGGTAGTCGGTAGCCAGCCATCCTGCTCAGGCTCTCTATATAATTTGATGAACAAACAACGGACAACGGAAAGACAAGCAGACAACCTCTATACATACTCTATCTGAGTATGTTTAAGCATGTACATACATATGTATGTATGTACAATCTATATACATATGTAAACTAGCAATAACGACCAGCCCTGCCACCAGTCAAACTTTGCCCAGTCTATCTCATAATAAATAAGAAACTAGTTCTGTCTATTAAAAAGAGCCTACCACATTGCTAGGGCGAAGTATACGTACATACATACAACAATTACCTCGACCTGCCTGGGACCCCTATTAAAATTAGCAAAAGAAGTCCATAGTTGATTCATGCAATTGGAATTAGTCCAATTACTATAAGTCAGCTCATTTTAATGGCAAATGACACAAGCCAGACAAAATTCTTTGGCTGTATTCATTTATTCTACTAGTATTTCCATTCATAAAGTTTTTTGCAGCTTCCGACTCGTGTCTAACGACAAGAAAAGAAGTGAAAGCGCAGAGAAGAGAACAATGGAAAATCTCTTTAGCTTGTGTTAGACGCTAGACTTGAATTAGTCAGATGGCCAGCTATTTATAGTGGGTCCGATTCAATCAAACTAGATGAAAGGCTTGAGAGGCGAGTTGAAAAATCATTCTTTAGTCTTTAAGACGCAGCCCAAATTGAATAGTGCTTATAACTCATTGATCATAATCAAAGTACTTACAATGTAAGTACATTACAGTCAGTCTTTGAGGTCAAAGGGTGAACGGGTATCCGCATACGGTTGCTTTTTGAATAAGATTGGTCTCTTGATCTTGATTCTCAGAAGAAGAAAATAAAGACTTTCAAAATCGAGAATAAACAATTATTTATCTAACTTATATTTGCTCTTTATCTAAAATACCCATATCTTAACTGTAGACCGAATTGTCTTTTAATTCATAAATATCAATCGCACCCAGCGCCCAATAATTCGAAGCAAATTAGCATAACCTAACAACATTTACATACACATACACATATGTACATATTTACATACTAATTTGAACAGAAATTTCTTATTATAAATTGAAAGGCATTTCCCAAATCAAACCTACCATAAGCAAATTCCAAGCTTGATCGTCTACAACAATTGTAGATACTTGGGCAGAGTATGGTATCAGTTTTATAATGCTGTCCAAAGGATTCAGCTCTTAGATTGCAATTAAAAACAATAGAAAGTCTAAGCGCGTCAAATCTGTTCAGATAACAAGCGCCGAAATACCAAATATTGAGACAATCAACACGAATCGCATTTTAAAGTTGATCTCAAAGACCACTTGATGAGTGGTCAAAGTGAGTCGAGATTGAGATCAGCCTTGGATCTCTGGGAGATTAAATTACCATGTTTTTTCTCCTCCTCCGAGTTTTCTGTTGGTGGGTTCCTAATTAAAAGTGAGTAAAACTCAAACGAAATAAAATAAATTCTGTGGCTCTGCCACAGCCTGGAATGGGAAAAGGGTAATAATTTCACAGACATTTCACATAAATAACATCAATCGAGAGCGCAGGCGACTTCACCGAACTTCTAGGAACTACGAGTATGGGTCTCGACAAAGCAAACTTTTTTGTGTGTGTGTTTCGATGGATGGATGGAGTGGAGTTGGGAGAAACATCATTAACATGTCGTAGATACGAGATGAGATTTCGTTGTTCTTTTTCTTTTTCGGTTTGGATTTTGGTGAAGATTCTTTTTCTTTATTCGGGTTTATATCTAACTGATTAACAATCGACGGGAATTGTTGTTGTTTCTCCGCCAAGGCGTTAAGGCTAAAATGTTGAGTGAGGTTGCCCCATCGACGCTGTAGCACACATCTCGATCGCTGCTCAATCGTCATCATCATCATCATCTCTCGAGATCGAGTTTCCCCAACAATCGTTTCGTGTGAAGCTGCACCAGCTGAAATTTCATTCCAATGGAGAGGCAACAGGTTAACACGCCAGCCAGCGCAGGTTAAACTGACCCGAGAAGACCGCAAACTGATGCTGTTGTTGCCTTGGCCCAAACATTTTTGATTGCTTTTTTAATGTTTCCAATTTATACGAATCATTGTTGTTTTATAGTCCGCCACGTAGAGTCCATAATTTAGCCAGAAGAGCCAGCCAGTACCACGCAAAAGAAATCCGACAAAAAATTGTAGAAAAATTACACAATAAATAGCAACTGCTGCATCGCTTCGCTCTTGTTATCCCCCATCTCTCGGCGTTCTCAGATCCAACTTCAAATGTTATAAAGTCAAAATGGTTTTGTCGTTATCATCATCTTCGGCAGCATTCCCCTTTCCCATTCCCATTCCCATTGATTTCTGTTACGCATTGCGGCAATGTTTTTAATTAGACAGTTTTGATGTTTGCGTCAATTGTCAATTGGCTAACAACAGCAACAGAACCAGGCAGCAGTGATGCAGAAGGAGCCTAAGGATCCTTTTATACAACACTGCTGGCACGGCTTTGCTTAGACGCCTGGACCAAAAAAGGCGACAACGTTGTCGCCAACTTTGGCCATCAAATCTGTGTCAAGGCATGGGGCAACATTCAGCTAAGAGCATGATGCTGCTACTGGCTCTGCTGCAGATCGCGGATGATCTGAAGCGCGACAAGTGATTGCCATCAGTTGTCAGGTCGCTATCGTTGATCACAATGTCAACCAGCAGCAGAATCCACAACAGCAACAACAGCAACAACAACAACAGCGAGACAGTCAGACTGGCGACGGCATATTCCCGTGGGGAGCTGCATTTAAAAGGCATTTAAGCGACAAAATCAGCAGCCACAGTAGCGGTGGCTCCGTCAGCAACAATTACATCCTTTACGAGAGGGATCAGACAAGATAAGGGTTAATCAAAACGAATAGTTGAACACTCTAAAAAGTAGAGGATAATCTAATGATAATCTAATGATGCCATCTCATTGATGTACACAATTTAAAAGTACACAAACATATGAAAACTTATTGAAGTCCCATTTTTTAATGTATATAACCCTTCAAATATTCCATAGACTGCTGCCACAAATGATCAGAATTATTGATGTATGTATGTATATGTATGTCTTTTTCAATTTCTCTTCAATGCTAGCTAAGAGATACATGTAGTTGCTTGAGTCAAAGTCAAACACAATCAGAAAGCATCCATACCCAGTGGAGCAAGGGCCAAACAACTGACAAAAAATGAGAACCACAATAAAGCTGAAGCCGCCCGTAGTCCAGCACTGGCAACCACAGAAGTAAGCAGCAACAGCAGTAGCAGTTACAGTAGGAGCAGCAGCTGGGAGCTAACTTTCGTGACATGACAATTTCGATGACGATGATGAGCCGAAGCTGAGGAAGAGACTGGGCTGGTGGATGAGGTGCTTACAGGGGCTGATCAAGATCAAGGGGCTGGCGGCCAACCTTGGCTCCTGCATGATGATGTTGTCGGTTGACAGTGACGATGACGATGACGACGACGACGACGACGACGCACGTTGACGATATGATAGACGCACTCATCACATCAGATCACATCACATCAGGCCGTGGACGTGCGCGTTGATTGTCACATCGTTCCATCGGCCACTGGCTACTGGAATTGGACATAGGGACCATCGGACCGAGGGCCTTTAGACTGACTTCAGACTGAGATGGGATGGATCGGCATGCTGGTACTGAAAATTGCAATTTGCCGTCATTTTGTAATGAGGGAGCGCCGTCTCTGTCTCTGTCTCCGTCTTCAACGTCCAACGACGCTGCCGATGTCGTCCAACAAAATTATGGCAAATTGTTTATGGGGTGTTTAAATGGCCCTACAATGCTCTCCCTCGCTGTTGTCGTTGCCTTGACTTTGAGGCTATAATTTTATTTGTAAATAAATTCATGTGGAAAACCAACAACAATTGGTGGACCCGCCTAACGTGAGCTCTCGGGAGACCGAACGAGAGCCATTAATCATCTTCTTAGTGTCCCTACAGCCCTCTCGTTTGCTCCTCTATTTCTATCTCTTTCAGTTCCGCCCCTCCTTTACCGGGTGCGTGTGTGTATTTAACTAACTCATTATAAATAAGCAGGAATCTCTAACATGAAATTAAATAACGTGGGTCTAATCCTAATGAGATGACAGGCACTATGTCATGTAGTTGTTGCTGCTGCCGAGGCTCCCGAGTTGTTCTGGTCCCTAGCCCAGACTCAGACCCAGACCCATACCCATACTCAGGCCCAGGCCCATGCATACATCTAGCCGTAGCCCCTGACCATGCAACATTTGCGTCTGCGCATGCGCATTTCCCAACTCGATTCAGCTGTGCCTCATGCCCCATGCACCATACACCATACAGCATACACCATGCACCATCCCTCGACCAGGCTGCTCCACGCATGAGTGAAAGCTGTGATTTAGAGAACGGAAAGGAAAAGAGGAGGAAGACCATAAAGCCAAAACACACAAACACGTGTTCCAGGCCAATTGCAATGGGCATGACTTTTAGAGAGATTTTTGTTCGCTGTCAGAACCCTCAAAAATAATTTATCACATTACTATATGTACATACACAAATGTACAAAGAATCTCGTATGATTTTCTTGAAAATACTGTGTGTGTGTGTGTGTGCGAAACATTAGAGAAAATAATCCAGAAAGTTTCAATAAAGAATAAATGTTACCAAGCTACAACAAAACAGATCATCGCCGGCTAATAAGGAGAAATCTATTTCTCCTTTTCTTTTATGATATCCATACGGAAATCCAGCCAGCATATCTTCATACAGATTTAGGATACACCTTCCTTCACAGGTACAAATACAGACCTTTTCTGCGACCATGCTTAAACTATTTGTTGACTTTAGCCCAACGCCACCAACGGGCATTGCATATTGTCTGCGGACTTAATTAGGCCAGCGTAAAAGCCCTACGAAGAGACCAATAATCCTCTGATCCAATGATCTACGACCGAATAACCATTTCTAACCATAACCCTTGCACCAATCTTAGACTACTAATGATCCGCGGGCAGAGTTCCTCGTAAACTCTTTTACGACCATCTTCCAAGTAAGGAACAGCCTTCTAATGCCTCATGTGGAACAAAACTGTAATTGCAGCAGAAACCGAGCCACAAGACAAGACAAGACAAGACAAGAACAGAACAGCCACTCGCCAGAGATCCAAAAGGAAGGGTCATAAAAATTACAACCGCAGGATTTTCTCTGTCAGCGCGGCTATTAATCTCGGGTTCTCTATGGGTTTCCTTCTCCGTTTGGGTCTTGTCCGGCTCTTGGTCTTTTCAGAACTGATTCCCAATACCCTTGTCGAGTTTTACTTGTGGTTGTATGTAGTTATGGTTTTTTGTTATATTCAGACGAATATTGCAGACCAGCTATATTGACACGACTAAACACATTCTCCAGCGGGTGGGTTGGGCTCTAATAATTTTCTTCATTATGAATTCATTTAATTGGAGAGCGGTGTGGAAGATCAGAAGAGGGGGATCGAGAAGAGAAAAGGTTGCCCTCGAGAGCACAACGGGAGGGCGCCACGGATTGTGTCAAAGATATGCGACGCATGCGGTGCAAAGTTCCTCCAAATTCACAGTTGGTAGTCGGTTTGGTCAGGTTTAAGGGATCCATTCATACCCCATTTTCTACAGGTTTCTCTTCCCCATTGCCTTTCGCGCTTGTTTTTAAAACACTTTTTGAATTGTGAATTTTGTATTTTATTTTATATTGTATTTGTATCTCTTCAGAAAGTTCAAATCCACAAGCAAATTCGTACACAACCTCTTGCCTGCCCGTGGACAATTTAAGTGACGAGGGAGTGGGAAGAAGGTACCGAATACAAACCAGAAGTTTATCGCACCCCCGGCCCTAAGCCCAGATCCGGCAGGCAACGTTGCGTGTTTGGCCAGCTTTGACCCAAAATAAAGTTGGCATTTCGAGTGTTTTATTGCATGGACACAAGTTTCAAGCAATCAACAAAGCGACTGATCAAATGCAAGATCATCCAAATGGGACAGCGCACCCCGAGTTGATGGGGGGAATCCATTGGAGAGTTGGTTCGAACAGGGGCCAATGTGGGGCACCGAGAAATATGTTTATAAACATGCACATTTGGCACGCGATCATCAGTTTGGTCCGTAAAAGCCTCATGCGTACAGTAAGATAGGTAGTTGCTTTAGTTTCTTCTTCGCCCCACCGTCTTTTCCCTCTTGACTTCTTTGGTAGGCTGCCTTGAAAGAAGAATGTTGAGTGAATATACGATATAACCATCCTTGAAAGCTAGGCACCACTGGGAAAGAGAGAGAACGACACGTGAGAGTTAACAGCTCCTGGGAACTTATTTTTACTCGTTCCCCCATATGGGATGTTAGAAATGTATATCTAATTTCAATATCGAGTAGCAAAGAGGCGAAAGAACCTGTACACATAGTTCAGTTGGTCCTATAGTCATTGAGACTTGGAAATCAGTAAAGAAGAACAGCCAAATGACCATGTCCAGAGCGCTTCGCTACCCTATGCACAAATTGGAAATGAGTCTAAAAACCATTTCAGTCTCATCGTCATTGATTGTTACGCGGTCTGAATCTGTCTCCGGTGGGTGTCTTCTTGAAAGTTACCTACCAATTACAAGAGACGAACAATTAATCTGAAACCAGCCCACTGGACCCATGGAGTTGCCCATCAATATGTTTCATTCATTGTCTGCCTCTGCAACTTGGAATGGGTAACCAGCCATTGCTGTACGACTATGTGGTATGGGCTGTGGTGCTGGAGGAGTAGCGAAAAGACAGCACACACAAATTTTCAACTCATTCGATGCCATTTAGAGCAACAATAGAGAGCACAGTCCGTGGTAAAATGTAAACAAGAGAAACACCGGTATATGTTACTTGTAGTACGTAGTACGAGTATCGATACGAAAATGAGCAATAACCAAAAAAATTATACCGAGCCCCAATCGAGACGTTCGGAACCTATGTCCAAGTGTGGAGTCGAGTGAGTCGAAGCTGAGTGGGGGAGCCAGCGAGAAGCGACCTTCTCTTTGGATAAAACAACAAGCATACATACCCAAATATGCGATCATTACTCATGCGCGATTTCACAATAAATCAACGAGACGTGTTCACAATAATTTTATTCAACTTATTTTCTTGTCGGTTGGTCTGGGCTGGCCTGGCCCGGCCCGGCCCGGCCTGGCCTGAACGGGTCTCTCCTTCTCCTTCGTAGCCAGCTCTGTGGTCCGTTCTGGCCTGTGTCGATTGTTATTATCCGTCTGTGTGTGAGTCGCTCTCCCTGTCTGTGTTGGCCACCAAAAGGAGCGCAAGCTTTTATGTTGTTGTCGGCAACAATGAAACCGTTTTTCGTTACGAGCACTGGGAATGTGTTTGCTAAATATGCAAAGCACAAGAACTCGCCTCGAATGCTGCCAGAAGAGGCTGGGGCAGCCAACAAAGCTGGTGGCAGTTGCAGTTACCGCTTTCTGGTTGCCGTTGGCGTCGACTTCGTGATGTGACGCTTCCCACTCCAGCAAGGCCCGGTCCCTGGCCCAGGCCCAGGCACAGGCACAGAGCGCCGCCGAAGCCGCCTTTGGGAGGAGTGTGTGTGCAACTATTTCCATGTCGCGGATCGTGATGAAGTTAGGTGCATCGGCCACGCAATCCCAATCCAATCCAATCCAAGCATCCTGTGAGCACAGCACCCACCTCAGCCGGTTTGGGTTCTTGCAAACCGATCATTTCCCAATTGTGCAGACAGAAAAAGAAGCTACACGATTTAATTGTTACGCACATAGACTGCCTCCGCACCAATGGGCGTGCACACAACAGGCATTGTCTGCCCCCGGGTTATGAGACCATTGAAAAGGCCACCAAATGCAAAATGGTTAGCTCAATGATGTAGTTAGTTTTCTGGCTAGTCAGAGATGCGGTTTTTCGGATAGGTCGAATCATAGGATAGGCAATCTGGTCAATCTGGTCGATATGATCATTTTCACATAGCTTTCAAATTGTGGATTTTCCACAGATTTTCGTCTTCTGTGTGGCGGAAGGGGGGGTGCAATTTTGCAATGCACTTGTTACAGTGTGATATCACATGAGTCTGGAAACAAAATTTAGTTGCTATAACTTTTACTCATATAGTCATATAGAGTCTTATAGTCTCTGAGAACAAGGCGACTGAATAGCAAGAATGAATGATGGACAGACGGACAACAAGACAAGGCTTTATATACTCGACTATTGATGCTGATCAAGTATATATGTATATACTTTATGGCGACGGAAACTCTTCCTTCTCTGCGTTACCCATATCCATTTTTACCGCAATTACAATATGTACCTTGTTAACTCTTCGAGTACGGTTATAAAAACATCATACATCTTTTAAAGCTTAAACAATCGCAATAAAATAATAAAATTGGTAAATTTTTTATTTTCTGTCACCAGATCGACTGTCTCTCCCAATGTACAATTGATCAAACATTTTAATAAATAGCAACTAACAAGTAATCAATCAAGAATAATTTAAGACCACATATGAAAATAGTAGAATTGAAGTGTTAACAAATTAAACTCGCTTTTCAGACCGATTTGTGAAAAAGTGATTTGAATATTTGGAAACAAATTCATTATGTGTAACAAATTCTTAAGATTGCAGCATTCATTCTAGTAAACTATGAGTACTAGCACCTTATAACACAGACAGTACCTCGTAGATCCGTTGATGATTCATAAGATTCCACGCCAGGGATTTTCACCCCAATGCAGTACGATGAAGCAACAAATGGCTGAAAAGAAAAACTGAAAAACTTAATAATCTTTGTGCGATTCGAAGTATGCAGCGCAGCACTTGTGTATAGGGCATGAAAGCTTCGTCGTGTCGCATGCTTTGCATTTCAAACATGTTTTATAAATAACGCTTCCCTCCCAGCAAGCCTTCTCTCCGAGATTCCCTCCATGGAGGCAAAGGAAAAAAGAATAAAGTGCGATCCACTCTTAGTACAGCTCAAGAACATGGATTTCGTTTTAAAAATCGTGTCTTGTTGGCTACTTTGCTTTTGCCACGAAACAAAAGAGTAGCAAAAATATGCCAGACCCAGGGGCAGCAGAGGAACGATAGCTTTGATGCCACAGACCACAGCACAGATCAACTTTTTGGCTGCAGTCTCAGTGAAGCTCTTGGCTAATATGCATGCAATCAGCCAGGGCAGGCAGTACAGAAGACGACATCGGGCACGAAAATATGTTCTGCTTGTAAAACGTTTTCCACGCAAAAAGAAACCAATAGATCAGGCTAGCTCTGGCTATTCCAGTTATTGCTTCGGAAATCAAATACACACCTATGTGATACCCTTTACTCTACTAATTACTTTGTCACTTACTCATTGAGCAATCTTTCAAAAATTAGTCCATCTATCTTTACGATTAGTTGGACTGTTATATAGTACCTACATATATATGTACATATAAATATAAGTAAATATGTACATGTGTATGTAAGTACATACTATTCGTATAAATCTTAACTAATAACAGTTTCAATCGGCAACAGTCTATGCCCTTTTATAATACTATATGTATGTATGTGGTAGAAATTATAATATGCTTTTCTCTCCCAATCTTCTTTTTGCAGTCTTCTTTTGCTACGAGTGAGTGGCATAAATATCCAGACAACCAATATCCCCCATATCCATTCCCGTTTCCAGCTTCTGGCATAGCATAGGAATAGGATGACACATATTTTGCTTAACGAATGTCACACAGCAGCCATCGATGGGACTGTGTGCAACTGCGACGACGACAATGACGATGACTCTTCCTGGTGTTTGTGGCACGTACAGCGTTTTTGTGGCTGCCACTGCTGCTGCTCTTACTGTAGTCAGAGGCCTCAACTGCTACTGTCAAAGTCACGTTTTAATGTAACGCTTGGCGCGGCTTGGCTTGGCTTGGTTCGCTTGGAACCAACCGCGGTTCGGTTGAGCCGGCTGGGGCGCTGAAATATTGAGATTGAGTTACGAGCAGCCAACAATTTTTGTCAACACGCGAAGCTGCATAAATGCCGCTTAAATGGCAAAAAATATGCATATGCATTTGCCTGCCCGCTCGGCCAAAAGACTTTGCTGGATAGTTTCCAGTTGGTCAAGCTAGCCAAGCAAGCTGCAAGTAGTTACTTGGCCAGTTATCGCACCACGCTCAACATGTTTCAGAGTTACACGACTGACGCTTAGGATAAGGATGAGGCTGCAGACGGAAAAGGGGGAGTGCAACGACTTTACCTGACACGCCCTTAGTTAGTTAGTCGTCGTCGTCGTCGTCGTCGACTGTCTGTCCATCTCCAGCCCAGTTCGAATGCAGCTATGTGGCAAGTTTCCTGTTGCCAGCTAGAGGGCCTCGTACTCCATCCTCCCCCTACCATCCCGCAAACAAGAAAAGAAATTCTTTGTAATTTGCGTTTTTCACACCCATTTGATGTAGCACACCACAGCACCCGGGCTTAATCTTAATCCGTGCCACCAAAACAGCTAACTACCTTAAAATACTGTATATGTACATATACACATTAACATACATACATACAATGTACTATACATATGTACATACATACGTAATTGTTCCTCAAAATGAAACGGGAACGGGACGAAAGCGAACAGGGGACTACAGACCATCATAAATCGATGGTGTTGCCATGATATGCCTTGGGTATTTCCACTTGAGTCAGTCCACTCTCTTTGGCCAGTGGGTAAAACTGTCATGTTTTTTTTTTCGTGTTCGTCAAGGTGGAAGGCGAAATATCAACGGATAGGGATATCGTCAAGACTATTTAATAGTCGGTATTGTATGCTTGCAAGATACTATATGTACAAAGTATATTGCATGGTTGAAGAAAGGTAAGGTTAATTAATTCCTGCACTTCGAGACTCCACTCTCTTCATCTTCGTTTGTTATCAGTGACAAGCTTTAGCTTGTCTCCTTATTGACAATGAATATTAAGAGATCATAAAGTACCTGCAGTCACATGTCTGCATAAGAGACTTTTTTGCACCGAATCTAAATCCAATCACCTTAAACCAATTAAGATTACCAGGATTACCAAGACTATTATTATTAAAAACATTATTGGGCATTCCATTTTTATGGCGCTGATAAAACTTTAGCTTATTCATACTTAAGACAGCCTCCATTCACCTTGGCACCCCGCACACCTCCCCACCCATCCTCTGTTGCATGCGCATCAATTTCTTTGTCAATCCCTGAAGCCTCTGAGCGAATGAGAGGGGGGCAAAAGCAAATCAACTTTTCAGCACGAAACCCCAAGCAAGCACCGGTTCTCGAAAGAATGGCCAATGGCTGATTTTTGTACACTGGTGGCTACATCGAATGTGAAATAAGCTAATGTCCAACTCTGAGTGGAAGTCCCTGAATCCGATGAGCCACCACCATTCCCATATGGCCCGAAGCCTGATAAAACTCAATACTTTTGTGTGTTTATGGCCAATCAGGAATCATGCCCAAGCCAACCTATACCCATTCCACTCGTACATATAGTATACTCGTATATACCATATGTATAAGCAGCACTTCTCCCAACAGAATGAATACCCCTCTGGCTGTGCGCTTGCCGAATGAAAACGAGTGTCATTTTTAGCCAATTTCGCTGCAGTTGCGATTGCGTGGCATGAAAACTCAATGGACTGGACACGAGTCTGCTGGACTGCCGTAACTGGGGGCTGGAGTGGACTCCAGCAAGAACCGTGAGCACCATCCCAGCAGCATCGGCAGGAGGAAAGTGCGAACGCGTTAACTACATGGCGTCGCCAATCTTAGCAGGAAAACGTACGACAAGACAAGCCAATTGCTGGGCCTTGGCCCTGCCCTGCCCTACCCCTAGCTCGGACTTTGGCTGGGAATCTGTCTTGAGTGAGACTCGGGCTCGGAGAGCAGCGAAGCGAACCGATCCGAGCTGTGGCAATGGGGATGCTACAGAACTGGAGCTAACCCATAGAGGGAGACGCGAGCTGCACAGTAGCGCCCGCGGCCGAATAAGTGTGTGAAATAAACAATGCGCACACGTTGCTCCTCTATAGTATGTCCCCGGCCCCAAACACATCACCTCGTGTTGGCCTGTCTGTACATTTTTGTACAGCAACGAAAAGGTATAGGAAAATAAATAAATAAATTGCAACATTGGCAGCATATTTTTACACTTCTTCACTCAGCTTTGCACCCAAAAAGCCCACGGTCCGGCCAAGGACTGAGGACGGACAGCCTCGAGGACGCAAAGCAACGCACTTTTAATAAGCAATGGCAAATGGGATAAGAGAGGTATAATTCCACAGGCAGGTAGTTGGTAACAGCGTCTAAAAGACAGCACAAAGAAATTTCTGATTAGAGGAGATCATCCTCTATCTGTGGGTCGATAGTGGGTCATTAGTGTCAATGCCAAAGTCAACATATGTACATATACGAGTATTACTAATTTTAGTTCTAAGAGTTTTCCCACCAGTTGAATGCCAAGCAGAGTAATAGATTGGATTTATTTTAAAATAATTCGTTGACAATTCAAGATTATACACAATGGTAGGGCATCCTCAGTTCGACTTGCTACACTAAGAAACCCCATCTCCCGTGGGTTATTTTTGCACATCGTTTAAGTGGCCGCCAGCATACCTAGCCGGCAGCTTCACTTCTGAAGCTGCTTTTTCTGGCTCTGCAAGCTCGACCAACACGATCTCCATCTCCGATCGGATCGCCGACTGTCAGCGCTATACTTGTGGCGTCTGGAGCCGTACTGGAGTCATCAGAGCCCAATGGACACTGCCCTTTGCTTGATATTTATTTTTACTGTTTGGGCTGATTAAAAATGAGAAATCCAATTTATTTCAAAATTTATTGTGTCTCACACGCGCTGGGACGTTCAGGAATTGAAAAATATCAATAAAGGCATATGAATTGTTACCCAATAATAAATCAAGTCGCGCAGACCCCAGCAACGCAAACAAATATTCCTTTTATTGTTTATACAGATATATGTACATACTATACATACATATGTACATATTGGCATAAAACCAGAGGGAAAAAATAATCCTTCTCCTCTTCGTCTTCCTCCTCCGCACTCTGGCTCTGTGGCATTTTTCGCACTGGCCCCAATGATAAATATTTCAATGCAAAAATCACCGAAAAAACCACCGTGATGAGAGTGGGAAGTCAAGAGAGTGGTCAAGGCTCCCCTGGTTAGCCTGGTTAGCCTGGTACTATGTGCCCGTACCCATTCCTGTGCCCGTGCCCATACCCGTGATCATCATTTCATTTCAATTCTCTGTCCCAACTGGAAGACGGCAATTTTCTAAGAACGGCCGAGTATGAGGCGAAGACGAAGCGCATACCAAGGAGCCAAGCGATTCGAGATTGGCTCCAACTTGGTGTTTCAGAAATATGTGCAAACAATTACGTGCTTCAGCCAAAGACGAAAACGAGATCTGCCTTTGTGGATCTCTTGTTTTGACCCGTCTGCCGTCTGCCTGTTTGTATTTCTCTCTGATTTTCGTCAATTAGAATGAGCCAAAGGGCCCAAAGGAAGCTGTGAATGTGCGAACAGTTCTTTTATGCGAGTAATAGTACCACTACATGTATTCTTTGTCTTCTGTATTTACTTATTTTGTTCGTTTTGGAAGCCCTGGAACCATCAACGGCAGCTAAAATTAATATACCCGCGATAACTCAACATCAGCATCATGGACGGCGAAGGAATCCCTCCCCAAGACCCTTCCCCTAACCCGTTTCATCATTGCAAATGTCTGCCCCACGTTCCTACATCCTGTTTCGTGCCGTTGTTCATCTTGTCTCTCCAATTGTTGGGGCCCATTTCTGTGCTGTTGCTGTGTCTCTTGCTGTTGCTGTTGTTGGTTTTGTTGTTGTTGTTGTTGTTTTTGCCAGCTAGTTAAGCAGTTTCGCGTAAACGTTTTTCCGATATGAGACCCGAAGAGAAGGGTACCCAGAGGAAGATGTAGAGGTAGCTATAGGTAGGTGGAGAGAGGTAAGTAGAGGTAGGTAGAGGTAGGTCTCTCCTCAAGTCGTTCGCTTTTGCTGGAACTGGCCTGTGTGTTTAGGCTGTCTACAGGGTTGTTATTTTAAAATTAGCACTTTGATTTAAGTTGTCTACACTCCTGGCGGCCCGTCTCTAGTTTGCCAAATGCCCCAAGACTCGACGACTTCGGATCCGACTCCAGCTACAGCTGCGTTGCCAAAGTGTTGAACAGCTGAGTGAAGGGTAGAGGGATGCACATTGTACATCCACGTTGATTGCCGCTATAAAAGGTTGAAGGTTAGGGCAAGATAAACTGTTGTTGATGGTGCACAGAAAGTCATTATCCACATATCATCGCCGGATGATTTTCGATGTGTTGTAATGCTGTGATGATTAGTATGCTGCGCATGAAAATTTTATGCAAGAGGTTGATGAAAACTGAATGCCACTTAAGGGAGTTGGTCTGGTAGGCTATTTACTGGTCTTCTCATCTTATAATTCCCTTCCACAAGGTATTATATTTTATTATATTTCGGAAGCACATACATACATACATATGTACGTATTTACATATAAGTATGTACATATTCGAGAGTGCAATTAAATATGTGAAAATTGTATCATACATACATGCCAGATACATAGCTTCAATGGGGATTTGTATACCCCTACTCGAAGAGTTATTCGATTTTGGGTCAAAGTGGATGTGTGTAACGCACAGAAGCACCCCGAGAGTGTAAAGCGTCAAGTAAAATGTATTCCAAAATCTCGGCCCGCCGGTTTCCGCAAACACAAATTTAAAGATACAAAAACAAAAAACGAAAAGTTTACTATTTTCTATCGTGTCATTACGAGTATTATAGGCAGAATGAAGAAATTAATTTTCATTTCTAACCCACTTCCTTCCAGCGCTGTAGAGCCCACATGGATATGACAGATGTATCAAAAAAAAAAACGAGAGAGAACGTACGGAGTCGCTTCGAACGCGACTCTACTTTATACCCGTACTCAGTGATTTATGTGGAATTTTAAAATGTTTTATCAGTTTTTACATTTTACATTTTTGCTACATCTGTCATCGACATCTACATCTACATCATCTACATCAGTTCTCACAACAACACACGTACACTGCACGAGGCAGCATGTTTGAGCGTGAGTGTGTGTGTGAGAGAATCAGCAGCAGCCGCATCTGCCATCAACCCTAATAAAAATGTATATTTTGTTTTGGTTGCAGGGGCAGGGGCAGCTCGCTGCCGAAAATTCATTTGATCATTGTGGCTACAATAATGATCCGATCTGAACCAAATTCGGGAATCTGGTAGATATGGTCATTCTCTACAATACTGCATTTTTATTTTTTTCTATCTTCAAAATTGTGGATTTTCGTCTTTTGAGGGGGCGGGAGTGGGCGTGGCAAAATTTTTGAAATAAACTTGCACTGCAGCGATATCACAGGAGTCTAGGCAAAAAAATTTGGTTGTTCTAGCTCTTATAGTCTCTGAGATCGAGGCGCTCATTTATACGAAAAAACAAAATTACTCGATTTTGTGTGAGTGCGAAAGGGATGGAGCGAAGTTTTTGCGTATGTTTTTGTCTATTGTGGCTATATTAATGATAAATCCGATTCAGATTTGGGCCCCTGATAGATATGGTCTTTCTCTATGATTCTGCATTTTTAGTTTTCTGCTATCTTCAAAATTGTGGACGCCACAGATGTGCGCCCTTTGTGGGGGCGGAAGTGGGCGGGGCGGAATTTTAAACTTTTTCTAGGGTGAGAGAATACATCAGTCTGGAAAAATTTGGTTGCTCTATCTCTTTTAGCCTTCGAGCAATGGGCGACGAACAAGACGGACAGACGGACGGACAGACAGGGCTATATCGACTCGGCTATTGATGCTGATCAAGAATATATATACTTTATATGGTCGGAAATTACTCCTTCTCTATGTTACACACATCCACTTTTACCACAAATACAATATACCCTATTACTCTTCGAGTACGGGTATAATTAAAGCAGATCAAATATTTAAATCATAAACTCATATATGTATGTATGTATGTAGATACATATACATACATATATACTGACTGAGTATGTATAAACAAATAGGCATGGGTATAGTTGCCGCTGATCAAGATTTACAAAAAATAATCCTAATGGTTAATGGTTATGTGCTTAGATTATTTGCATTAACTTTTGCAAGTTTTCCAACATATTTTTCCAACAAAAATATAGTCTAGCCGCTTTCATGCAGATTTTATATATATGCATGAAAGCGGCTAGACTACAAACCCATATGATATTGTCTAGCCGCCCACCAATCCAATTTCCCATTCGATGTACACACATTGTTGGAAACTGTTATAAAATCAAGCCGTGAGGCAAACATCACCCTTTGGGGCCTATTCCACTTGAATTTTGATCGGAAAGAGCACGTTGCTGTGTTCATAGGCGCCAATGGGCAACTGCCGCAATTATCGCGACGATAAAGCACGTCTGAGGGGCTACGCCTTGATACCTAGTCCAGCTGCTAATCAAGTCGTTTATCGGACTCGACTCCCAATCGTAATCCATCATAGTCGAGAGATAAGAAAATATGTTAAAGAGTGTGGATCAGATGTGCGCCAGCTATCGGATCCGTGAGCTGCTTCCGGGCATTGCTGCCTCGCCTCTCCCATGTCGCGCCAAGCGTCACTTGTGGCACTTTTCCATAGTCTGAACGGCTTTCTTTGGTGTTAATTAAAATCAGCTGTAAATGCATCGAAATGAAATGAAATGTCGATGTCGATGTCCATTAAAATGCATTCTCTGAAGTCGCACCGGACACATTTCATTACTAATCAGAGCGGGCCCCGTACGGAGCTAGATACGAAATTCTCATGCATTTTTAATGCTCCGTTTTGTGGCCGGAAGGAAGCGCAACACGTAAACGTGTTAATGTGGACCACACAATCTATTAATTTGTCAACAATAAAGTAAGACAAGCGACATCAGGAGAATCGAATGGGAGCACTGATTGGACTGGACTGGTGTGTCATATTGGATGGGAAAAGTGAGGCATGGCAGAGACAGATAACAACGCGTCTTGACCACAGAAACCAACATCAAGAGAATCGAAGACAGAGGCACACGGACACTGTTGGACACGCGGTGGACAGGGGAAAGGGAGAGCGGGGGGAGCGGGAGCCCGGCCTGGTTGTCAGCACAGCAGGTACGAAATTAATATGCGAGCAACAATTAAGATAACCGCGCAAAGTTGTGAAGTGGCTGGCGAGAAGGCTCCAGTCGGTGGCTGGGTTCCGGAGTCCGTCCAAGAGTTTCCAGCAGCCGCCGATGACTTAACCAGGCGACAAAAGTCAAGGAAGCAGAGAGGAGAGAAGTGCAGCAGCGATCTCGATCACACCTTGAATGGGCTGCCAGTGGACGCTTCTTCTCACAGCAGACGCAGACACTCCGACTCTTCGGTAGCTCTCAAGGAACAGAAAAACATTTACACATGTATAGATACACATATGTACATATATGTTCATATGTAGGTACAACAATATAAGCGTACTACTTTTATGAGAAGACCTTGGTGACAATCGGCGGCAAGTCTTTTGTGTGGAAATAATACGTATTCCTTTCAGACAACTTTTTCTGCGATTCCTCCTTTCTTGAATTATTTGAGGCATATTTATGCCTATAAGAGTCACCCGCTGGTTGTTGATTGTTTTGGAGGAATGCCTCTACCAAATAATGGAGACGGAGGTCAATCAAAATTATACAATACTTTGCATTGTTGCAAAAATTCTGTTTGGCTGTTCTTTATTGAAATATTTACGGCGATTTAGCAGCGTATCCATTACAGCTACCCACCTGATGACAGTTAAAATGAAAAAGTTCGAAATACAAGAAATGGAAAGAAATAAATAGTTTCCACAAACTTCCATCCTAGCCACATGGATGGTGTTCTGTTAATAGACATGTAAACTGCAATTAAAACATGCCAGGAAAAGGCAGATATGATGTCGACGAGGAGGAGGGATTGACACACAGCCACCAAAATATTTTGAGCGCTAACCTGGCTTGATGGGGTTGGTATTTTTTTTTAAATTAAAATAGTTAAGCACGCAAATAGGCCTGCCATGTTAGACTGTCTCAGCCACTACATCTGTCTTTGGGCAGGCTATCCAGTTTGCCCATATACAAGATGTGAGATACGCCAGTTCGGGGGATCTCGGGGCGGGAAAACTATACTTCGCTGGGCGTGTCTCTCGTTTCGTGGCTGCTGCGCGGCTTTAATCAAAGTTTTTGCCAGCGGGGAATCAATCATTTAAAATTTAAACGTCATCGTGCGTCAGACAACTCATAAGACAAACCAACAGTAACAGCAGGCGAACCAGCCCAGTCTCAGATGATCAGAGATGGCATCGTGAGGGATATATATACTCTATAGTATATTATATACATACACTAGAATTAGTATTTCAAATGGATGAGGCGGGAAAGTTTACATGTATGCTTTTCGGAGTACGTACATTTATCACTGAGTTTAGATATGTTTGTTACTACTACTGCTATATAAATTATTTAGGGCCAACTGACTCACGCTACCATCCCAAGCCCGAATCTTGAATGCGAATGTGGCGTGTCCAAGTTTTTATTAGCCTCGCCCTTGCATGCCAGGCCAAACTGCCGACCAACGACCAGAGACCAGAGACCAAAGCAATCACAAGAAACATTTTTCTCCGGCCGATGTTTTGTTTTTGTATTTTTTTTTTTGCTTGTCTTCATGTTTTTCTGTATTTTGTTAATGAAAGCCAAAAGCAAAATTAATGCGTGTGGCCAACGCCATCCGCAGCGCCCCCAGCTTATCATTGCGAAGCGATCTAAACTGGAACTGGAACTTCAATCCGAATCCGAATCCGATCAAAGCCAAGATGAGCTGAGAACGAGCAATCTGATGTTTCAGTAAATTTATTTGCCAAATATCTATAGAAATTTTTATCATTGGATCACTGATGGAAAATTTATGCCTGTCGCCTGTCGCACGGCACTTTGTATTTTGCCTTTATGTTTGTTTTTTTTCACATCGGTTTTTTAACAAGTGATAAACATTTGAAATGAGACTTTTGGAGGCGATTAATTAAGAAATGATAATTGAAATGCCAAACAGCCAGCGGCACACAACAACATGATGGCACAATAAAATGCACAAATTTAATTATTTTTCAGTTCTATGATATAAATTGGGTTTTTTAATAGTAGTTAGAATAAACTGGTCGTTTTCGAATCTCGAATATGCCACATACATATGCATATACATACATACATACATATGTACATGAATAATAGTATGAACTGAAGAGATATTCAGTACGAAATAAGAAGCATGTTGAAAGATATCCTTATACATATGTATGTAAGCATGTACAATATATAAGGATACAATTTCCCAGATATTGGAATTCAAATTTATACAGTTCATTTAACTGCCACTCCTCTATGAGTACACGAGTAGATAGCTTATGCCAAATACTTTTTAAGAAAATATTTCATTTAATACAAAATACCTGGTTCACCAATATAGAAAATATGTATTTCCATTTAAACGATCACTAATGCATCGGGTAAAGATAATTACAGCTAATTTAGACTCTTCAACCGTACCGTGACTTCTATTCATCGAAAACGATCAGTGTCTGCAGATCCCCAATCGTTCATAACGTTACGTAATTTTAAATGAATGTTTACATATTACGTATTAAACAAGGCATATCCTCCGCTCTAGTTCACACTGCATTCCATTCCAATCACAGGGCCAGCCTGCCTGCGCCTTAATACAACAACCATGATGAATGGCAGAAAAGTCTTTAACTTTTGTAGTATTTTGCTTCCCATGGAACGTCTTTTTTCCAACTGTACGAGCAAGTTCAATAGTTTGAACTCTTTTTAATTGATCTTGATTAATCGCACACAACACAAACACCACCCAAAGAGGCGGGCAAGCAGGCTGTAGCTCACCATAACGAATCGGGACCCCGGCCATTAATTACGCTTTAATTACCCACCGAAAAAAGAGACCACAGTGAGTAAAAAACCTTAATAGTTTTGTCTTATCAGCGTATAGTTTTTTCGCCTCTCGCCCTCCTAATTTCATTAGTTTAATGCCACAAAACTGTGGAAAAACCAACACAGCAATGGCAGTCAGGCGGCAAGGCGACGGACTGGACTACCAAACTACGCAAAACGTGCAAAGCGAGGGAATCACCACAAAAAATTGTTAACAATTGTGAGAATAAATTGCTAAATAATTAAGTGGATCAACGGCCCGACCAGACCACGGTCTTTGCTGGGCTGGGCTGGGCTGGTCAGGGCAGGGCAGGGCAGGGTGCCTTCAGAGATCTGCGACTCAGACTCAGACTCCAAATTGCATATGATTAATTAAAGGAAATAAAATGCTGACGACGGCAGTGGCAGTGGCGGCCAGTAGAGAATGAGTAGCAGAAAAGTAAAGCGAGACGAAAAATCTTTTTCTTTAATTAATATTGAAGGGAACCAAACCGAGCCGAAGTTCAGTAGCGAACCGACAGCTCCAGCAAGAGCAAGATAAGTGGAAGAGGGGAGAAACAAAGACAGGAGGCGTTTTTCAACTCATTAACGTTCAAACGAATTCATTTGCATATCTCTACCTGCACCAAATTAATATTCCATGGCTTCAACATTTTTCTACACTCTTTTACTTTTTTTTTTTTGTTTTTTCGTAAATTTGAAGCGCTTAAGAAACGAGCTGAGAAACGGTCTCACACACAATTTGAACTGCAACAGTGCTCGTCGGGTCCAGTCAGTTCCACTGTCCGTCCCAGTTTCCCCTCTGTCCGTCAGCTATTTCAGTTTCTGTTCAGTTTCTTTTGTCTAAATGATTTTTATTAACTTTTTTTGCGTCAGGTATTCGAGAAGGGACACGCATTTGCTGTGTCACTGTAGCAGAGCTAGTGACCACACCACAGAGCACCACAGAGCGGTGGAGAACCGATCGTGGCGCAGAGAAAGACGCCGGCGCAACGATCAGCACTGCGACGAACCCCAGCCAAGACCCAGTCCCAGTCCCAGGGCTGGGCGTCAAATGCATGCCATGCGTAAATGTAAATGCCAAAAGCAGCGCGACCCTCGTCTCTCGTCTCTAGTCACTACTCTCTCCGGGTCGCCCTCTCACACGCTTATCTTGTTGTATTCATCTTGAAAATTGTTTCTAGTTGAAGTTTGCCTTTTAATTGTTAGGCGCAAACAGCCGACCGGCCGACTAAATTAAATTTATGCTGTTCCTGGCTCTCACTATCCCCATCCCTCTGTCAGTTCCATTTGGTTGCGTGTCTTGCCTGTGGAGGGTATACAGAGCAAGACTGAAGCTGAACCTAGCCTGAACCTGAAACTGAACCTGAACCTGAACCGACCCGAACCGACAGCAACCCCAGCATAACTATCATCGTCACATGTCGCCCACTGAGCATGTGCAGCCTTTTAGGTTACCTGACTATCTCGCTCCTAGCTATCTGTTTCTCTTTCGCCCTCACTCTCTCTGTGTTGGGCTGGCCAATAAATGCCTTCGAAAAGTGAATTATTATAACATTTTTATTAAAGTATGCCCTTGCTCTACTTCATTACTATATCTCACATAATTATCATAGTCATAGGGGTACACACACACTATCCAGTCAAGGGGTGGAACTTGAGGCGGGAGCCTGGTTTACTGTCCAATTTTTCACTCAACTGTCTACATTAGTCCATGAAAATTTATTAATTTGTCCAATTCCACTGACAAATGATAAAAAGCTTGAAAATTAATGAGAATATCTGCTGGAATAAGGTGTTGTATTAATTAGAATGCCGGACAGTGCTGTAAGGGTGTTGACTGCGGGTAGGGGTAGGGTAGGAGTGCTCCAGGTACATATATAAACCAATTCAAGTATGTGCATATGTACATACATTTACTACTTTACTACTTTGAGCAAATATGTCTGTCTTCTATTCTATGATATTTCAAATAAACAGAGAGATATGTAGCAGAGATGTTGTTTCTTCAATCAAATACCCATTCAAGGCTTTGATTCGTTCAAAAGTCATGAATTACCATATCGAAATCCCGATAGCATTGTACAAGTGTATACACATGGCTTTGTATAATTTCAAAGATGGGGAATGGACGAAGCCCTTTGTATTGTTATTATTATTCGGGGGCCCCCAAAAGAGCGCCATTTAAGCCGCTTGTTGTTTGGTATTTTTCACAGCTCCACACAAAAGATGGATCCGTCTCCAGCCGTGACGTACCCACGATCGATTCGAGATCGTTGAAATATTTCCCAAAAGAAAATGTTTCTCTGAAGAGTTTCATTAGTGTTTTCTGAAGCTGTTTACGTACACCTGATGTATCTTTTTCTCTTTCTTTCTTTTCTCTGTACATCCCTGACTCTGTCGGACAATGGAACCCACAGGAGGTTGAATGGGTATACAACTATTTTGAATAACTCAAAATTAAACGAAACAAAACGCATCGCGAGTCAACGGAAACAATAGTTTTGGTTCAGTTAGACGAATGTGCATCGTTTTTAGGGTTCATTGCTTTCAACTCACCTCGGCGAACCGCACAAGATGTTCATTCACATGACTCGTCAGTCCGAAACAAAACAAAAATGCAAGACAATTAAACAAATTAACAAACAACAGAGAGCAGAGAGCAGACATGGGTGGAGGACCGGGTCTTAAAACAATTTTACACATGAGAAAATCGAAGAGAATCGAAACCCATTAGGTTGGAATTATTTCCGTCTTATGTATCTAACTGCGCGGGTGTAGCCCAACTGTCAGCTGTTTGCTAGGGGAGTTCAATTTGAACCTGCCCAAGGTAATTAAGTTTCGAGTTTTTTTCCAACAGACCATCGGGCTTGACCTCTTCCATCTGAACCCTTTCGCAGGTCCCATGTGTGTGTGTGTGTCTAATTTCATGGCTGTTAGACGAAAGGGCCACGTCTGAAAAGGCCGCGGAAGACAAACTTTTAATATGCATCTTCCTTCTCCAACTCTCGATCTAAGGAACAGACCATTTTATTATTGACATCAAGGGCCAGTCGAAGAATAATGTGAACCCGCTCCCCTCCCTACCACAGGAAATAACATCGAAGATGGAATGCTCTATCACAAAAAAAAGTATTTACTCAAATATTTAGACTCGTCATTAAATTTAGAGGAGTACATTTACAGTTCTCAATATAAAAAGGAATTATTACTAAATAAATATAACAAACTTATTTAATATTTTTAAGAAAGCTCGAAGAATTTTAATTTTTTGTAAAATCTGTAAATATGTAAATATGTAGGTTACGAAAGGTATTGAATATTCACTAATTCAATAATCCACTGTTGAAAGGGTGAATTGGACTTATCAAAATATCCTCACCATAACTAATTTCACCAGTTTCGTCAACAGGCAAATCACTCAGTCATGAAATGCGAGTAGTTGCAGGGGAAAATACATTACTGCTTAACTCCTTAATCTATATCAAATCCCATCCCAAAACAAACTTTAACACAGAACCCACACAACGGGGAGAGCATCTCTAACAACAATCGAAATGAACAATCCCAAAAAAAAAACAGAAACAGAAACAAGTTCGAGGGCAGCAAATAGCGACAAAGAAAACCCATAAAAACGTTTAATGATGTCACAAAACGTAATAAAAATGCAATAAAATGTCAAAATTATTGAATTTACGATACGAAACAAGTTCAACAAAAACAAAAATAACAAAAACAAAAATACAAAAAAATACAATAACCAAAAAGAAGCACCAAAATAACAATAACCATGGTCTGGTAGTCCCGGGAACAGTGTTTCGAGGAGAGGAGGAGGTGGAGGTGGAACACCTCTGCAACTCTTTGACGGGGAGTCGAAAGGGTTCGGGAGCGGGCTATACTATATGTACCATAAGTATGTTCCATTGTTATTGTTGTTGCGGATGATACGTGTTGTGTTGTGTGTGCGTTGTTGCGTTGAATGCCATGTGCGTGTTGTTCTGAGCCGTGTAGATGCCGCAAGGTGTCGCGCACTGTGAACTACTCTACCATAACATAACCTATGCCTCATTTGAATATATTTCGAGTCGAGTTGTTTTTTTTCCCCCGCTCGCTCGTGGTGCCATCACGAAGCGATTGATTGTTATCTAAATTCAAATCAAATTGAGTTTGCATTGCTTCGTTTTCCTCTACTGGGAGACCGGCACATAAAAGACTTGGGGCGGCTCTGCTGCGGGTCAAAGGATCAAGACAATATGGCATTTGAATAATGGACAACATGCAGACCACAACAGCGATAGGGATGCGATCCCCAACCAAGAGAAAAACAATTAACATATTCTATGGTATAGACACAATGTCTCGCCAGGAGCAGACTTCTTGACTGTATTCCCCAGGGTTTTTCTGTTCGATCTTATTTCTTTCCCATCGTCCCATCCTTGCAATGGGACTCGAGACGCATCCCCATATACTTATGTGTGTATGTGTGTATGTATCTATATGAAGGTACATGTACATGAATACTAATTAGATCAGTTCGGTGGAAGATGTGAGAGCTGATCCGATATTTGGTTCTGATCGTTCTCACTCACCCGCTTTGATTTCAATTGAGGGGAAGCCATAAAGTAAAAGTCTTTATGGCCTGACGTGCTCACAATATCTTTTTTGGTGGAATCCAAGAAGCAACTCTTTATCCATTTTTGCTCATGGGTTTGCCATGGGTAAAATGCCGCACTTTGTTGGGCCAAATGGTAGCCAGTTACCAAAGTAGACTTTCCATTTTGTTAGTTATGAATTTCATAATATCAATCTATTTTTTCTGTAAGCTCAGAAATATTCCATGAATGATTTGATTGCCAGATCTTATCAGTTCAATAAGTTCAATCTTATAAGTTCCAAACAATCTTCATCCATCATCAAGCAAAGTTCAGAGTTAGCCATTTCAACTTCTCTGTTGAGTTCATTCCATTTCATAGATCATAATTTGGAGATCGTTCCCAATTAGTATATAATTATTTTGGACACAATTCTTCCACTCCACTCGAATTGCGGTCACCTATCCCCAATTCCATTCCAATTCATCTCATCTGAGCGGTGCATTCCGGCACAGCATGCAGAGAACGTCTTGTTTGCCCCAATTGAAAATGTCAACCTATCAACAACAAATTAACTTGAAAACTTACAAACAAAAAAATATAACAACAAAAGAAAGAAAGAAAGCAAGAAAAAACCCGGTCACTCTATAAGTAAGACGCCGCCGCCTGCTGTTGGCTGCTGATGCTGATGCTGGGGCTGGGGCTGATGCTGAGGCTAAAACTGAAGCTGATGGCCATCATGATATATGTATGTATGAACGGTCAGGGCTAACATTTATGTACCACAAATGTCAACTGTCAATGTCAATTTATATTATGCTGCCACATTGCGGATATGTCAGCATACATATGAACATATGTACATATGTATAGTATGTATCTCAACAAAAAACATTTTTTTTGGCTTTGTTGTGTTTGGGTTTGGCTGTAAGTCCGAACTGGGACTGACCAGCCAACGCAAAAGAGTTTTGTACATTGTATCGGATGGTAGGATATCAGAAGTATTTATAACATTATTTTCGCACTCTCTCGTGTGGGTGTTGTGGATTTGTTGGAGTTTTCATTGTTGCTTCCATTGGATGTTGCTTGGATGGTTGTCCATTTAATTTTTTATCATTCGAACTTTTTCGGGCTAAACAAACAAACGTTAAGAGGTAAATTATTTTAGGGCTGCATGCCATTCCCCATTTGGGCAGACACAAATACAAGAACAGAGATACCCATACGCATACGAGTGCATGCTCGTGCACGTATACGAAAACCAAAATGCTGGCGCACATTAATAATCTTGTTGAACCCGGCAATTTCGACCCTATAATCAACGAGTGAAACGCATATGCACATATAGACAGAGCGACGGACGGTGGCTAACGGACAACAGACAACGGACAACGGACAACGAGCAGGAGGAGTCCAAGTTAAACTTGAGGCTCGTTTGGTTGGCTGGCTGCCTGGCTGCCTGGCTGCTTGGCTGGTTGAGTCTTTTTGGCCTGGTATACGCCTCTGGGCACCGCCTGCTCATTCCATTGTCTTGTTGCCTGATACTCGTATTTTGTTATTGTATTTTTTTTTGTGAAGACGTGGCTAATTTGAATCAACCGCCTCTCGCTCATTTTCGCTGTCCCAAAATGAAACCGAAAACAGGCGACCGGCGATCGTCAAACTCTGCCACAGAAAATTAAACGCGCATACGCAGCTGACGAACCGGACTCGGTATCGGTATCGGACCTGGACATGGACCTGGACTAACAGTGGGACTTGGCTGGGATCCCGGAGGCTAAACGAAACGCAGTCTCCCTAACTCTCTGCACCTCCCCTCCCCTGCACCAACACCACGAGAAACTGGTGGCCATTGAGCGTCGCTTCCGTAGCCAGCGTTGCTCTCTCTGGTCTCCCTCACTCGGCTAAACTAGCATGTGGATAATTGTTTCCTGGACACTCGGTAACCCGATCCACAAGCCAGATCCCAGCCTAAAGCCAAACCTGAAGCTGCGGCTGAGACGGGAACGTCTGTCTGCCTCTGCCAGACATAAATCCAACAGTAAACATATAAATTTAGCTAAGTTTTCATGCAGAGAGAGAAAAGTTCAATTCAGAGACCCTAATTTCTTAATAATGCTGAGATACCACAGAAACAAACCTATGTAGTAATGGTTTCAAGATTTCTGACTTCTCCAAGTGTACAAAACTCTCTCATTGACTGACTGTCTTTCATCTATTGTTTATTTATGTATGTACATATGTATGCATGCACGTATGTGTGTACATATGTTTATGTATATGTTTTTTCGGGCTTGTTTAGAACGAAAATTATGCAATTATGATAATTGCCCAGCGAAGCAGTGTGGCCAATTATGAAAATATGACTGTATTTATACTACTATACATACATACATATACTTTTGATCAAGGTAGCCCGAAGGCTTCCGTTAGCACGCCATGGCTATAATCGCAGCCCGAAACCCCCCAACCCCCCATGTTAGAGCATGTGAATTTCCCTGCATTTCCCTGTCCATGTTGGGATGCAAAGCGATGCACTTGTCTCTGTGGGTAATGCTTATCATTGTTCAAGAATTGTTCCAATTATGCGGACACAGCACGCACTTTCGCCCCGTCTCCTGCAACGGATGGCAGTGGTCGGACGAGGGGACCTAGAGTGTAAATAATGCTATTTAATGGCCTGGGATGGCTTTTTATTGGTGCCCTCTTAAATGCCGATAACCTTTTTATGCGCTTGCCTGGCAACCATAAAAGTAAAGAAGAAGTTGCGACTGTAGTGAAGATGGAGACTCAAATGCATTAAATTGAATTCTTGGCTTGTTTTTAGTTGGAAAATTGCTGGACAAACGCTGTTCTTGACGCCATGAAAACTAATTTTATTGTTTCACTCGGTTCAGTTGGGTTCGGTTCGGTTATTGTTCGGTTGAGTCGCACATTTCAATTACTATACATGGCCCGAAAAGTCTCCTAGTCGTTACATCATTTAAATGGTCAGCCAGTCATCGGTTTGCCTAGGCTCAAGAGTGGGATTTGATACCATTGGTAGATGGAAGGTGCAGTAAGAGGAGTACTCGTACTACGTTAGGTTCCATGTTCCCTTATTGGATTCCTATTGGATTTCATGTTTTAAAATGCTTGCCTCGTCGCTCGACGATATGTAATGCAATGTCTTCTGTGGCAAATGCATTTTGCACTTTTGTGCATGCTAATTGGCTGCTTCGATGAAGCAGGGGGACTGCGGTCCGACCATGCTTTGCATAAACCGTTAGCCCCACTCATCCAAGCAATTCTCACGATTCCGACGCCACTATCTAAATATATGGCGGCTATAATGTGATAGTCAGACTCGTAACTTCGTATATGTACATGTGTATATGTAGTACGAGTATCTACGCTAAAACCTTCAAGTGCCAACGTTTTATTGTGAAATCGAGCACAACAGAACGCCACTGAGCAGAGGGAGCCTCATGAAAGGATGAGATGACTGTAATGTTCTCGTTTGCGGCTTGTTTGGTACATTTACAACTCTTTTTTATTGGATTAGATTGTTAATATTTTATTTTATTCATTTATGCTACGCTTTACGATGCTCCTCCATTGGGAGTTTGCTTTAGGATCGGCTTACGTGATTAGGGTTACGTTTGTGGGGATCCTGGATTGCCTCTGATTTATACCAAAATTATAATTAGTCGTTAATTAAAAGTTTCCAGTTAGACCGCAGCCTTGCGTCGATTTGTGTGTTATTTATTGTACCCAGTACCCAAAGGTTTTAGGGGTATAATAGATTCGCTAAATGTAAAAAAATCATCTCTCTTTGAACTACTTAGTTGAATTTAATACAAAAAAAAAGTCGATCTTGATTTTAAAATATGAATTACAAGTGCGAACAGATTCCATTGAAGCACGCAAGTGAATGTCTTGGATCGAATCGAAGTCCGTTTCATCCATTATCGTTCTTGGTTAATCAACGCTGGACGTTAAACTAAATTAAACGGTTCCTATCCGATGCGCCCCAATCAACTGGGAGTGGATATTCATTCCCCGTCCCACTTTAGTTCTGAGTCAACACACAGATAAGCCAGGGAGGAAATTAATTATGGAATTGCAATTTGAATACAACTTTGATGGCGGTGGCTCGGTGTTCGCCGAGAAGAGTCTCCGACTACGTAATTTGATTTTCACTGGAATCGTAAATTAATTTTTTCCGTAAATCTTCCAGCCTCTAGTTGGCCATACAAAGTAGTTTCTCTATGGGAGTATGTTTTTTGGCCGCCGAGAGTCTGGCGTATAAACCATCAGATTTCGATATAATCGTAAATTTTCGCCCAGCACACAAGGAGGAACCTCTAATGCGGACCCCGCTCAAACACACACATAGTCGCACGGGAAAAAAAAAATCGTCACAATGGGTCGACGGCAATAAAATAGCTGAAATGGCAGAGGAGACGCGGGCCAAGAGCACGAGCACAAGCAGAGGACACTCACAAGTTTGAGAGTCTCTCGAGTTGAAGGCGAAAATGTGATTAAGTTGCGCACAAAATCCAATTTTTATAACTGCAGAATCACTTCACTTGGACCCGCTACCGCTCCGGCTCACCGCAGTGTTGGCTCGTCCTGGCCACCCGCCCCCCACATACTCGTTGCACTTTTTGTACCCTTGCATAGGGTATTTCTCTTTCTGGCAGTGGAGTGACACTCTGACCATTTCTGTCAGATGGAATCATTTCTTACTTTAACTTTACAAACCTTAGTTATTCATTCTCACATAAGCTTTTACTTTTTGGATCGTCATAATCTTATCCTTCCGAATTGAAATCGATCGGTCAACGAATGGGAATTGTTGGCATGGAAGGGTATTTAAAGCTGCGACTGCCGAAACTGGGCTGCCTTTCTGGTTTCTTTTTTCGGTCGAGTCAAGGCGAATTGAGTTCGTCGCTGTATTTTTTTTCTGCCGTTGCTCGTAAGATGCTTGGCAGGGCAATAATCATAAATTTAGACAACAACGAACCGGCAGCCGCAACAGTAGTAGGCACGGCCTCAAAGAGGGGAGAGATGGAGCCCAGAGAGCCCAGTCCGCCTGGCTGGCGAGGAGTTGGCTCCAAGAGTGCCATGTGTTCCAACTATGACTCTCGCGTCCATGTCTGATCTCCACTCCAATCCACATCGTCTGGTGGATTTCCTTTCGCTTCGTTTCAGTTTTTTCGGGGCTCGTTCTAAGCAAACAAATGCTTAAAGCATAAAATATTGATATTTTTTCTCCGTTTTTATTTTGGTTTATTTGCCCCTTTTTTTGTTTTGTTTTTTTTTCGGTCGTCGCAGCCAAGTTGAAGCTGCAATCGATTTCGAATTTTGCAGCCGAGTTGCATATGAAGTTGTCTTTTTATTTGATTTAACATTGTTTATTGCTTTGCATATTTCATAATTTTTTCGCAGTCCTTGGTGGCTTTACAGCTTGTTTTTTGATGTTTTTTCGCTTTTATTTTTCGTTTTTGTATTTTAATATGGCAAAGCTTCACGGATGTTTTTATTTTTATTTGTGGCCTTACGATGGCGGAAGGGTGGGCAGTGAAGAGTGGTGGGGATGGTGTTATGAATTGGATGTCGGACAGATGGGAGAATCGCACGTGTATATATGTATGTTCTGGCAAATCAGGAACTAGATTTGGAAAATACCAGTATGCAATATAATACGAGGAGTAGTATTGGCAATTGGTAATTGTGTAAATACAATCAATGAAATATCAATTATTACATTATAAAGCTACTGGTAAAAGGGATCCACAATACACAACCACCTCAACAAGACTCTGAAAATATTGATCCCCCCCGCGGCAGTTCTGTCAGTTAATTTCCAATACAATTTTCCATGTGCTAACCCACCCATGGGCGTGTGTACACCAATTGGTTACTTATCAAAGGTGTCTGCTATGCGCGCGTGTGTTCCCCAATCCTGCAAATGCAAGCTGAGAGAATGTGATGTGGAACGGGAAGGGGAAGGGGGAACGGGAGCGGGCAAGCCAGGGCAAGCCCACCACTTGAATTTGTTCATCAAAAGCAGCGAACAGAAGGCGGAGGAGAGAGGCAGAGAATGGAGCAGAGTAGCTGCAGAGATTGCTATCGATGGCAAGGCTGTCTGCCAGAGGTTCAAATACTAACACTTAATGAACTTAACTTTCCAACAACATCAAATTTCCATATGAAAGGCCAAAAGAAAAAGCTTCCGGGGAAGTGGCTGCTGCTGCTGCTTCTGTTGTTGGTGCTGGTGTTGCTGCGTGTGCAAGTATCTATTAGATACGCTCATTGCAAAGAGGACGACGATGCAACGAACTGCAATATACCTGACACTCTCCTTGTAGTTATTTCTGTTCTTGTTACTGTTGTGGATGCTGCCGCTGCCGTTGCCTGCCTTGCCTCGCAGGCTGACTGCTGACTGCTGGCTGCCTGCCTGCACAGAGGCATCAAGATACAGGCCCCAGACTGGTAGCTACTAACCGAATACGAGTATCTGAGTACGAGTATCTCCCCCCCCTTAGCTTCCACACTCCTGGGGTTTTGCGCTGCTCCGTTCTGTTCTGTTCTGATCTGTTCGGCTCGGCTCTTCCTCTGTTGCTCTGCTCTGCAAGCGTCTTTGGCAATCAGCAATTAGCAGATATGTTTACTTCATGTTAACGAACCAATTTGAAATTTAAATGCGGCACAAACGTCGGTTGCTCATACGTCGGTGTTGTCATCACTTCTTCAACTCAACGATGCATCCAGCTCGATGCTGATGCCGATGCCGAGTCGATGTCGCTGTCGATGCTAGAAGAGACTCAGGAACTTCTCGGCAGGCACAGTGGGTCTTCGCAGAAAATACAAAAGCCGTGGATCTGAAGATCCAGCGACCCCGGTTGGCCCTGGTCTATACGTATCAATTTTTGTTAAGCTAAATTTTAATACAACCAACCTGGAAAGAAATCAAAGGTAACAAAAATAAATACCAAAAGAACACAATAACCACAAAAGGGGGGGAATTTGGGACTTCGAACTGGATACTCTATGTGGAGAGGTAATTTGAATATAAGAGTGTGTTTCTTTTCTTTAACATTAACAGACTTCCTCAAAAAATTGATTGAAAATGTTTGGACTGAATGGGACAAAGAAAATCCCTTCATCCTGGAATAACAGGTTCAGTATGACCTACTTAAATAGTTGGTATGACTAAGGAGTTGACGACTTATAGTTAATTTTCTTGTATTAGCTAAGGACGTTTTGTCTCAGAACTTCATAACTTTTTATAACTGGTGCAAGTTTTCAATGCTCTGCTCGACGAACAGGGTATCAAAGCAGTAGAAAGCGAGAAAAAAACGAGAAAGAACGTACGGAGTCGCTTCGAACGCGACTCTACTTTTTATACCCGTACTCAGTCAGTACACATGTGATTTATGTGGAATTTTAAAATGTTTTATCATTTTTTACATTTTACATTTTTTGCTACATCTGTCATCGACATCTACATCTACATCATCTACATCAGTTCTCACAACAACACACGTACACTGCACGAGGCAGCATGTTTGAGCGTGAGTGTGTGTGTGTGAGAGAATCTGCTGCGACAATCAACCCCAATAAATGACTTACGCAGCAATCGGGCGAGGGGAAACACAACCGCGGGGTATTCCCGCTGCTGAAAATTCATTTGATCATTTGTGGCTACAATAAGGATCCGATCTGAACCAAATTCGGGAATCTGGTAGATATGGTCATTTCCTACAATACTGCATTTTTAGTTTTTCTATCTTCAAAATTGTGGATTTTTTCGTCTTTTTTGTGGGGGCGGAAGGGGGCGGGGCGAAATTTTTGAAATACACTTGTTCAGGTTTGGTATCACAGGGTCTTGGCCAAAAGTTTGGTTGCTCTAGCTCTTATAGTCTCTGAGATCCAGGCGACACAAAATACAAAAATCCAAATCGACTCGATTTTGTGTGAGTGCGAAAGGGATGGAGCGAAGTTTTTGCGTATGTTTTTGTCTATTGTGGCTATATTAATGATCCGATCCGAATCAGATTTGGGCCCCTGATAGATATAGGTTGTCTCTCTGATTCTGCATTTTCGTTTTCTGCTATCTTTAAAATTGTGGACGCCACAGATGTGCGCCCTTTGTGGGGCGCAAGTGGGCGGGGGCGAAATTTCGAAACACTTTTCTAGGAGTGAGATATCACATCAGTCTGAAAAAAAAATTTGATTGGTCTAGCTCTAATAGCCTTCGTGCAATGAGTGAAAAACAAGACGGACGGACAGACGGACGGACAGACGGACAGACGGACAGACGGACGGACAGACATGGCTATATCGACTCGGCTATTGATGCTGATCAAGAATATATATACTTTATGGGGTCGGAAACGCCTCCTTCTGTGTGTTACACACATCCACTTTTACCACAAATACAATATACCCTATTACTCTTCGAGTACGGGTATAAAAATATCTCTGTCATCGTACTATGCACCAAAGTACAAATGAAAAGAGTTCGTTAAAAGCTTCTTCATGTTTCTTGCTTTCTTGCTTTCTGTGCCTGCGCCACAGTCCCTCTTTCTCGCTCGCTCATTGTACATGTACCTACATATGCACATATGTATGTATGTGTGTATGTGTGGAGCTGCAAATTCGTCGGGGTCTAGCGTAGAAGACTCATTCTGCCTCAGTCTAAAGTCGTCGTCTGTGCTTTTATAAATCACAGAACGACGAACGACAAGCGACGACGGAGACGGAGACCGGCTCAGGAATTCGACGCTGACGACTGCTGCACAGACAGGAAGGAATATAACGACGACGACAACTTAAGCGCGAAAAAAATAGTCAATAGCGATGGTGGGGATTGGAGGTTGGGGTCTGGGGACTGGGGATTGGGGGAGCAGCTAGGTAGGACAGGGACTTGACTCTAACCATGCAAAAAGATAACAATGCAAGTGGCCTGGCTCATGGCCATGGCCATGTAATTGTTGCAAGTTGGAAGCGGTGCAAAATTTAAAGCGCAATTTCAAAGCGTATGACAAACAATAAATCACCCCGAACCATCGGCGTACCCCCACTATGGAGGTGAAGGAAGTGGTAATAGTTAAATAAGCAGCGCGAGTGAGGCCAAAGCTAAAGCCCGTTGGCTTCCTACAAGAATTTCGAATACATACATAGATACATACATATGTACATATGTATGTATGTACATATGAAGGGCTTTTGGGGAAACTTCTTTCATTCACTCAACTAAGAGTTTCTCTGGCCTTCTCTCTATTTTTATACCCGTACTCGAAGAGTAATAGGGTATATTGTATTTAATGGTAAAAGTGGATGTGTGTAACATAGAGAAGGAGTAATTTCCGACCATATAAAGTATATATATTCTTGATCAGCATCAATAGCCGAGGTCGATATAGCCCTGTCTGTCCGTCCGTCTGTCCGTCTGTCCGTCTGTCCGTCTGTCCGTCCGTCCGTCCGTCCGTCTTGTTTGTCGCCCATTGCTCGAAGGCTAAAAAAGAGATAGAGCAACCATTTTTTTTCCAGACTGATGTATTCTCTCACTCCTGAAAAAGTTTAAAAATTCCCCCGCTCCACTTCCGCCCCCACAAAGGGCGCACATCTGTGGCGTCCACAATTTTGAAGATAGCAGAAAACTAAAAATGCAGAATCATAGAGACAGCCCATATCTATAGGGGCCCAAATCTGAATCGGATCGGATCATTAATATAGCCACAATAGACAAAAAAACATACGCAAAAACTTTTAGCTCCATCCTTTTTTCGCACACAAAATCAGTAATTTTGGTTTTTCGTATAAACTGAGCGCCTGATCTCAGGAGACTATAAGTGCTAGAACAACCAAATTTTTGCCTTTAGACTCCTGTGATATCGCTTCAGTGCAAGTTTATTTCAAAATTTTGCCACGCCCACTTCCGCCCCCAAAAAGACGAAAATCCACAATTTTGAAAGATGGGAAAAAACGAAAAGCCGGTGCATTGTAGATAATGACCATATCTACCAGATTCCCGAATTTGGTTCAGGATCGGGTCATTATTGTAGCCACAATGATCAAAATGAATTTTCAGCAGCGAGTCGCCTCCCCCTTGCCCTTCGCAACAAAAATATACATTTTTGTTCAGGGTTGTTGGCAGCAGCGCTGCAGCGGTTTTGCTACTGATTTCTCACACACACACTCACGCTCAAACATGCTGCCTCGTGCAGTGTACGTGTGTTGTTGTGAGAACTGGATGTAGATGATGTAGATGTAGATGTCGATGACAGATGTGGCAAAAAATGTAAAATGTAAAACTGATAAAGCATTTTAAAATTCCACATAAATCACTGAGTACGGGTATAAAAAGTAGAGTCGCGTTCGAAGCGACTCCGTACGTTCTTTCTCGTTGCATATGTATCTGTCGGATTAACTAATGCGATTTTGCTTGGTTGCGATGCATCCTGAGAGAGAGAGAGAGAGAGAGAGGGGAAATCGTTAAAAGTGTAACGACTCTGCTAGCGGAATCGTAATGCTTGGCTTCGCATCTTTGCCATCAACACCGAAACCCCAACAACCAATATCCATGGGGGGCATATACACACACATATGTACATATAAAGATATGTACATACATATGTATGAACATAAATGATCTTGTAGGTAGCCGGCAATGATCGCTAAATATTGGATTGACTGGAAATTATGCGTTTCTATTTGGGAAATTTCACGTTTATATGGTTATCGTTGATATTGCTGTGGCGGCTCTAAACAATTTCCAGACATTAAAACGAATGGCATTCTTTCAACATAATAACCTCTCTGATGATCAGGTTTATTGCTAATATAAGGGGAATTCCGGTGGCGTTGAACATGTTCAATTTTTAGCATTTGTTTAAATTACAATTACAGACTGGAGATGGAGAACCAACTCAATATCTATTAAGTCTTTGCTCATTAAGGGAGAGTCTTTAGAGGTCATAATTGATGTTAGTCAGCAGCAGGCAGCAGGCCGCAAGAAGCAAGATTTGCTTGACTGGACTGAATTTCCTTGCAACAAAACAGTGCGCTTGCAACATTTGTTGGCTTTCCTCAGGTTAAACAAGCTTAGACAAAAAATTTATTTCGTGTCCTGTGTGCCAATTATTGTTTAATCTTCATTCGCCTCTATTTCTATCTCTATCACATTTTTCGGCTCTTTCAATTATTTACTCACAATATGGATGACCCCCTCTCTGGGAAGCATTCATCAGTTAACAGCCTCAACAAAAACTAATAAATGCCACACACATTCAGATTCTCAGTCCCCCCCATTTGCCATTATCTGTCTGTCCCTGTCTATGTCTATGTTTTTTCTCCCCTGAGCACATGAAATTCGCATAAATGTCGCCAGTAAAAACTAGCAAATACAAAACAAAAATGTCTATTAAAGGCATTCGCACAAAATTTTTAATTGCTTGACAACATCAAAACACATAAAAACACAGGACTTTCTGCTGGAGTGGCAGTGAATGCGAAAGCGAATACGAATGCACTCGCAGCAGTGGGATAAAAGGAGATGCAGTGGCAACCACTCAAAATATAATTCAGTTTGCCACTGACCAGAAATTGGTCCTCTGACCAAAAACCAGAACCTGAAACCAGAAACCAGACGGCCCCAAACCATCACCAGACCATCGCTTCTCGATGGCTACTGTGGATTCTCTCTGTGATTTCATTTCGACTTTCTACTGATAAAGGCCCCACGTCTCTCGGGGAGCAGTAAATACATTTTTCTCGGTTTTTTTTCGGTTGTAGTTTTGTCTCTTTCTGCTGTCGGTCCAAAGCATTTTGTATTCAAGAGTTTGCACCATTTTTGCATTCGATTTGAAAATTCTTTTCGGCTTCGAGTCGCTTCCTATGTATCTGTTTTCGTTGTTGTTTCGTTTCGCTCTTGTTTATTTTGGTATATTTTCATTTTATGTTTGATGAAATCACGTACAAACGACTTTGGCTGGGCCGAACAAATTTCCATGGGAACGGATGGGATGGCAGCGTGATGAGAACAGAGTCGTTCGTGAGTGTTTGGTAATAAAAAGGGGGTTTCGATTAAATATAATCTAATTATAATCAGAGGGACATACTCAGCAATGAGCAATGGATAAAGGCTGTACGACGCAATGGTTTATCTCCTTTAGAACCATTAAACGTAATAACTTAATTTCTGTCCTCCCGACTCTCTAAACGATATTTACATAGTGATGGGAACATTTATGATTAATGGTGAAAAGAAATTTCTAATTAATATCCATAAGTTTTTCAGCAAGTACCAGTGACTGGAGGGACATCGTGGAGTTATCAACACAGGCACGATCAGCTCACGTTTCCACCCCTAGCCCTGGTTAGCCGACACAGGTTTGGGCCGAAGGTGCAACATGGTCGTAACACAGCGAACAAGGCTGACCAAACATAGTGGAGGTGGGGCTGCTCCTGCCAATGTGGATATTCAGTTGTTGTGCCGGCTTCCAAGCTAACGTGTCATTTGCCAGAGGGGCTGGCGGGGCTGCTGCGCAGAGGTGTCAATGTGGTAAGAGGAGAGGGGGAGAACAGAGGAATGCTGTCAAATCAAATTGGTGGCAGAGCGCAGGATAATGCTTTGAGCTGCGGTTAGTGGAAGATTGCTTGTTGTTTGCTGCTGCAGCTTTCCCTCTGTCGCAACCACCCACTAGCACTCTTCTTTCCCCACCCTACTTTCTTGTTGGGCTTTATTTGTTGTGCTTTTGTATTTTCTGCTGAAAGATGTCATTTTAACAGCAGGTACTCGTGGAGTATGTACATATGCTGTATACATAGCTGATGTACCTTAAATATTGTAAACTTCTTTCTCTGTGAACTTTCTAGTGTGGTTTGGGTTTAAGCTCTATGCTTACTATCTCAATGGCGGGCATTCGGTAGCCACAGTGTCGACTACTAATACTACTTCTTTGGTGTTTGGTAATTGGCTGCTGCTTTGTGCTGTTCCACAAAGCTACATGCAAAATGGCGTTCCTATCACATGGCAAAAGCCGCCGGCACCACTCCTCTGACCCCCGCCACCTTTGTGTCTCTGATGTGCCGTGGTATTGCCACAAACTACGTGATTTTTTCATTCGTTTTTATTATTATTAAACATTTCTTGTTGTCCCGCTGGCTGCTGTACACCACGTGTCATAAAAGTTTACAGGCACACGGATACAGGACACGCAAACGCCCACACACGACGGACGTGTGATAGGTCCGAGGTCCGATAGGTCCAGGTCCAATACAATACGTCGCGCATTTTACGACCACACACGAATCACTGTGCTCTGATCTAAATTAAGTTGATTCAATCAAGATTTGCGTGTGCTCCCTTCGTTGCTCCTGCTGCTACCGGTCAATGCATTTGTTTAATGTTTCCCGGACAGAAAACAAGCATCCGAGTTGGACTGCTCAATATGAAACGTGAATCGATTGCTGTCGGAGGCATTCATTCAATCGGTGTAATCCTGGTAAGCAATTGATGGCTTTTTGGGCCATCGATTTGATGCTCCGCCAGAGAAGACCAGAGAAGGAACAATCGTAGATAAATCCCAGGTATGCAAAGATACATACAAATGGTCACAAAATTGCATAACCGTTTTAAAACTCAAAGCTAGAATGAATATCAGGGATGACATTCGATGTAAGAAATAAACGTTAATTCAACAAATATACGAATTTGCTACTACAAGAGTAATTTTACTCCCCTAACATTTCGAACACATGAACACAATCCCTGAGACTCCAGTGCAAGCGTTCATCTCATATTTATAATTTCAGACTTATTCCGATCCAAAGACCCAACACCCCAAAAGCCATTCCTCTCCTTTGATCAGAAGGTTTTTGAACAATTTTATTTTCACTCAGTCCCTGTCTTTATCTTCTCTGCAGCCATGCAGCCTACATGGTCTTCAGAATGGATATGTGTACGGTACGTGGTAATGAATCGAAGCACCGGCCATGAGCAGAGTTTTTTGTGTCTTTTTGTTGGTATGTATGTATGTGTATGACCATCTTAGAGCCAGAACAAAAAAGTACAGATATTAGCAAACGGAATGGAAAGTACATAAAACTGTAATTTAAAATGGCAATTTGAAATTTTATTTCTCTAAAATCTGACAGTAATTTCATTTAAATGACAACGCCACACGCTCCACCTCAACTCCCATTTCCTGATCCGAAACCCACTCCACTGCACCCACTTACTTATGTACATATATACATATATCCAAGGAGAGGCAAATGGAATCGCAGTTGGACACAAACGTTTATCCCTGTCAGGTATTAAATCTCTGTCTCTCTCTCTCTCTCTCTGTCTCTCTTTCTCTGTCTTGGTGCCGTTCTGTTGTTTGCTTGTTTGGCTTGTACTTTGTTATTAACTCATTTCCGTTATGCCATAAATATGCGAACACGACGGGCCCGGGCAATTAAAACAATTGCAAGTTAAAATTTACTGCAACCTCAGCCGGGGCTCTGCTCTGCTGACTCATAAAACCAACAAGATGACCATTAAATTGTGTACCACTGAGGTGGGTGGTTGACCGGCTGTCCAAGACTTGAACAGGATTGCCAGCGAAGGCAGCGGAGAGAGGTAAAATCTCACGAAGCACATTTTAGAAACTACTTGCTATATTCCATTTAACGATTCTTAAGGCTAAACATGATCAATATACTATACTACGAGGGGTATATCTTTCAAGTCATTGACAAAGATTCATGTGTCTTAAGTCGCATATGAATTCTGGCAACTGCATTCAGCAGAAATTCAATTACTCAGCTAATTTCGTAAAAAGCAACAGTACGCGAAATGAATGGCTCCTCCTTAGCCTCCAATTTCGACTGTGCCATGGCTGTAAAAGAGTATACGAGGAGGAGCAATAAAAATAAAATGAGTGGATTGGATACCAAGGTCCATCCAGGTCCACTCCGTTGTAATACGAGTACTAATCGCTGCCAACGCGTTGGCAGCTTATGCCTGCTATGCCTGCTCTTGCCGTCTCTTTCGAATCAATTTCTCTCTCTCTCTCTGAAATACTTAAATGGCGACAAGACAAGCCTAACACTAAGAATTGAGATTCTTTGCCTTAATTATCAACGCATAATGTTTTTGGTTGATTTCATCTGCATATTTTTTAGCCCAAAGGAAAAGAGAACCGCAATGCCAATCTTAACAAAAACGACATCGACATTTTGTAAACATTGTGAGAGACCGAAAATTTATGTACAATCCGAGCCGAATGGAGAACGAACAAAGCCGAGCCGAACGAGTCCAATACAGCCTCGAGACAGAACTATCGGACCAGACCAGACCAGATCAGGGCAAAGCAGAGCTGGACGGGGCCCGCGACAGCGACAGTCATGTTGGGCCTCTTTCGCAGGTGAGAAGTGTCCATCTTAATCGAAGCAATAAATACACTTAATGAATTTCCTGCACTCGGATGGAGGAAGGTTTTAGGCCTCCATCTCAGCCTCAGCCTCAACCTCAACCTCAGTCTGAAATCCACATTCTATTGGTCATACAATGGCGGGATGTTCATGCTGTTGTTGTTATTGGACATTGCGTGGCATTTTCGCACCCATGGAGAATGACTTTGCACCGCATCTCGCATCGCGTTGAGTGTGGCTGTGGCTGCTGGCTGGCTGCTGGCCAGTCCCAGTCCCAGACCCAGGCCAAACAATTCGCTTGGCGATCGTCTCGAGACCGTCGTCCAAAGTGTCATTAAAGTCCTTTAATTTATAGCAGAAAATCAAGTAAGAAACATGCAACGACTCTGGCCATTTGGATCTTTGGTCTTTGGTCATGGTTTTCGACTCTGTCCCTGGGCCTGAGTCGCAGTCCCAGTCCCAGTCCCAGTCTTGGCCCTGGTCTCATTCCCATTCCCAGTTCCATTCTTGAAACGGTTGTTTGTTACTCAGTGGAAATGGAAATGGCAAAGAATCGAATTTTGCTTTTAGCGCGGCCTGTTTTTAAAGTTTTTACGAGAGAGAGAGAGAGAGAGCTGTCGTTTTTACCCGAACATATGGCCTGAATTTTGTTACCAGAAGAACCACTAGAAGAAACCGAGACAAAGCAAGGCTGAGGGGCGGGGCGGGGCGGGGGGTGGTGTGGTGTGGGGAAGCACAAAACCAAACATCAGGGCCGAGGCCGCATCCTCGTCTAGAAGGTGTCGCCCGAGTTGAACGATTGGGCGGAAGTCCACGGCTACAGAGGATAACATGTTCCACTCAAGCCACTCAAATTTGAACGTTATGCATACGAGTATGTATGTATGCATATGTACTATACAACATATATGTATGTACATATTTTTCAGCCCAAAGTGACTGTTTTAGTAATAAGGATCGTGCTGGGGCGTAACGGGTTTACGAAAGTGATCCCAAGTCATTAAGGAAATGCATACCATCTGTTCGACCAATTGTCCCTTCTCAAAACAGTTTATAGCTTCTGGGCAGACTGGGGATCGATTGGGTAAAAGTGAAGCTTAAGTCTCTCTTTTTCTCTCACATTAACCAGACCCGAACAGTCCCATAAAATTCTTATCGCTCACTGGATTAACTGGTTAGAAACTATTTTGAATCTGTTTAATGGCTTTTTGTTGAAAGATCTTCATCTTAATAACATCCTTATAATAAGAACTAAATGAGTTCTCAGTAAAGTGTGGAAGCCTTTTTAATTTTTGTACCGCCTTTTTTTCCACATCATTGAACTTTGTGAATGCCAGAAAGCGTTCAGCTTTAAGGTTTAAGATACATTTATACTCGTAATTGCATTACTTTTCTAAATAATAATATGATTCAAAAAGAATCATTGGCTCTTCATAGGGACCTCTAATATGTACGTGAAAATTTCCATACACTATTCTCGAACGAACATAACTCCAAAAAGAGCCCCAAGCTATCCTCCAATGTAAATGATACGATCCGACCGCCTTCTTTTGTTTTCTATTAGCTGGATTATTAAAAACACATTTTTCCGATCTCCTCAGCACTCGATATTCTTCAGAGCCCCGAACATACAAACGGAGAAAACAGTCCAAAAAGATTCCCACAATAAATTGTCAGCAAGAACAGAAGTTCAACTACTCAACGCTTGATTTCGCCCCCCCCAAAAAGAGTCCCCAAAGGGATCCAAAAAAGAACACAAATAAAAAACAAATTGAACGCCTGCCTCACTAAACAAATTTGTGACCCCTGTGGCAGCAGAGCAGCAGCTGAGGCAACTGATTAACTACCCAATCAGATGGGAAACGTAGAATTTCCCTGCGAAGACAGATAGCAGCTGCGTTCCAGAGGTGGATTGTGCAGTCTGGGGCGGTCGGTCGAGGGGAAAATGTGAAGCAGGGCCTGTTAAATTCTAATTATTATAATTAATTACCCAAGAGCCAGGTCCAGGCAAATAATGGTTAGTCAATAATAATAATGATACTAATTGATTGAATTATGGACCGTAAACCGAGTTGCGCAAAATCACCGCTGGGGGGGCGACGCACGGACATACAGAGCCAGAGCCGGAGACAACAGCGAAAACAATTTGTGGCCAACTCTGGTTGCGGCCCGGCTCGCTCCAAGTTTTCAACACTCGCCTGGGAATATTTATGAATGCCACAGCCCGAGACGAGGAGCGAGCCAAGCACCAAGCACCAAGTCTCTGGCTCAGACATTTATCCCAAAAAGAGTGAAACACAAACGTGCGACGCCCAAAAATAGACATCGAAAACATGCTTCGCAGGCACCCCTCCCCCAATGGATGGGTGGATGGGTGGATGGGGGGGCACTCCGTATCTGTATCTGTGCCGGCGATTATTGAATGGGTCCCCTCTCAAAACTGTAGAGCTCCCTCCTATCCGATCGGGTTTCGAGCGTTTCGTAAGCGTTTGCTTATTTTTGGCGTATGAAAAGGAAAAGTGTAGACAAGGCGACGTTTTTATGGTAAATGATTTATGCCACCAGCGGGCGCACCGTCAAGGTAATTGAGTGGGAAATGTTGGCTGGACTTTTCTCAGTTTCGGTTGGAAGAGTGGAGGTATGGAGGGATGGAGGAGCTGCTGAGATGTGTCGCAGCCATGTTGTTAGCTGCTTCAAAGACAACGCGAACGACTCGCGGCAAGTGTAATTAATGCTGTGAATTTTTGCATATTTAAAGACCAACTTCTGCCATCATTCAGCCGCCAAGCGTATCGCGGGCCCTCTTTTGGTAGAGGTACGATCACTACGTGCAATGGCTTGCAACGAACAATTACTTAGCAATCATAAAGTGCTCAAAAGATTAGATATATAGTATAAAACCCTTTCATTCCGTCAAGAGGTCACAAATCCATTAGATTAAGAAATACCATATGAAAATAGTTGATAGAGTGATCTTAGTACAAATAGTATAAATATATAAATATGTATGTACATATGTATATATATACATATGTATGTAATTTTTGCATACCTTGATGGGTCATTAAGAAATTGTTAACTATAGACCCAATAGAAGGATTTTTGTCACTTGATTTACAACATCACAGACATGTCATCCTCTGAAAGATCGAGATCCAACATCTCCCCTTACCATTACCGCCTTAAAGAGTATATGGACTTCGGACGTGGATTTTCACCCATTTGGTTTATTTTATATGGCCACAACTGCAGCTGATCCTCATAAAAAGCCGCGACACCAAATCCTCGTGGCGTAGCAAACGAGCCGTGGTCCCGTGCTCTCTGTTTTTCCAAGTTGCATGCAACACACACACACACACATATAACAAACGTGTCAAGTTAGTTTGCTCGCACCAAAAGGGGAGTGTCTGTGGATACGGGGACGATGGACGGAGAGCAGGAGGAGGCACGCACAGACAACCAAAAGACGAAAATTTATTACGGAAACTTCATTGACAATTGTCACTGCAAGCTGGCGGCTGTGACGACGTCGCTGGTGCTGTCGCAGTCGCAGTCGCCGTCGCCGTCGTTAACTAAGTGCGTTGCGGTGTTGGGGATTTGTTTGGCTGAACAGCGCATCCTAAAATAAGCAGCAACATGTGCGCCTGTGGTGGGAGCGGAGTGGAGATGGAGATGGAGACGAAGACGAAGACGGAGCAGTGGGCAATACTTGTCTGTGGCAGCCGCTGTGGCATCTTATGGAAATCATATGGCGAAATGTCACCAAAAGCAAAACAACCTAGCACCGAAACCTAAAAGAAATACTCAGTACATATGTACACACATACATACATACCCATGTACGTAGGTATTGAAATTTTAATCGATTTAGAAATTATTCTGTTAGGCTTTAAAGTATATCTATCTTTCACTTTAGGGGGCCGGGAAAGCATATTATAGTGGGGTGGGTGAATTTACATATGTAAATAAAAAAAGCTAATAATACCATGTCACTGGCATGTGACTTAAAGGTAACTATCCACTTTTCATATTTTTGCTTCCCCAATGTCTAATTAATTGATAATTGTCTTTAACTCGTATTGACTGGATGAATAATAGTTCGAATAGTTCGGTTGTTACCAAGCTTGTAGCGCTAGGATGAGGAAATGTATCTAAATACTAGGGGCCAAGCCGCCTGCGCACTCGCTTCGCTCGAGCGCCAACCCTCGGCTCAGCTAGCTCCCACAAACCTCCATGCTCATGCTCTTCGCTTTAACAACACATGAAAATTTTGCATTACTAACTAGTATCCGTTAACGCATTTCTCTAACTCTATCGTTTTCCAATTCACAGAAATCAAAAAATATCGGGTGGTGACCGAAAAAAAAGGAAGGAAGAACTTAGGCGTAGCTCATCTACATATACATACTACATAAATATGTATGTATGAAAGCAAAATTCTTCGCGATCATATGGTACCACTAAACATTTTCCTAATCCCTTCAGCTATTTCTCTGCTCTTTCCTTTACGGATATATGTACATACATATGTACATATGTACATGCATATGTCTGTACGTCTTTCTAATTCCTAGCGAAGAATCATTCCATGTCTATCCCTTCCAATGCCGATATTAAGTGAAACACTTTGTCAACTCTCAACGACCGCGAAGGGCGAATCAGTACGAAGGGAGACGACGCTGCTGCTTCTGCTGTATCTATTGCTGACGCTGATGCTGATGCCGCTTGATGTCCTCCTGGTGCTGGAGCACCGGATGTTGTTTGGTAATTATTTAGTTCTCGCTTCTGCTCGGGCGTTTGATGTGCTTCGTTTGGATTTTCTTTTCTGATATATATAATAACATATTACTGAAGCGCGTCCAATAAGAACAACGCACCATGCGACAACATGGGAACAACAAATAAACAAAGACATCATCAATAACGAGAGGGAACATTGTGAGTCGCTTCAGTAGCCGCGACTCTACTTTTATACCCGTACTCAGTCAGTGCTTCGTTTTGGCTATAATAATGATTCGATCTGATCCAGATTTCGCAAAACCAGGCGACAAACAATACGGACAGATAGGCATGGCTATATCGACTTGGCTATTGATGCTGATTAAAAATGTACATATATGCTTATGGGGTCGGAAACGTTTCCGTTTCTGCGTTGCACACATCCACTTATACCACAAATCCAAGATGCCCATTTACTCTTCGAGTTCGGGTATTAAAACCAGTTGAAGAAGGCCCAATACAAACACAATCCCTCCACTCCAGAGACCATCAAATAAACGAAACGAAATTTGGTGCAAGGGCCGTTCTTCTCCATCTCCTCCATCCATCTCCCCGCCATTCCTCCCACGGCTCCCAGACGTGACATTAACTTTCAATTGGGGAGTGAGATGGGGAATGTTGATGGGATTATAAGTGATTTTCATCAAAAATGCAGCGCACGACAAGAACAGATATAGCATCTATGTACATACTCGTATGTATGTGTATGTACGTATGCCTATATACATATGTACGCATCTATACGGGATATGGCCTTGTTAAAAGTTTTTGAAGACAAGCGACGTGATAACTCAAAGCAGACATCAATCGATTCGTCACCGTCCCAAGCAATCAGCCAGCAGAACTAACCAAACAGATACGTACATACACATATACATATACGAGTACACACGACTCGTCTCTGCCCGGTGGCCGCCCTCGGGGACTTAAAATATTATTCATAATTCCATAAATTTAAAGGCCCCAAGGAGGAGAGCGAGCAGTGCAGCAGAATGGTAGCCCCTGTTCAGGCCACGCGCCTGCGCGTTTGTCATATGCAAAGGGAACAGACATGGAGACCAGCGCTCCTCTTTGTACGCTTGCTCCGCTACATTAAGCTTAATGAACGTGTTCGGCTATAGTGCTGGATGGAAGATGGTAGGCAAAGGACCGGCTGAGGCTGATGCTTGGCTGGTGCTGGTTGGTGTCTCTGTCACTTGTCGGTTTAGCGCTGGCCGGTGCTGCAGAGCCCAGTGTCCAGTGTCCAGGTTCTGGGACTCCGATGACCAAAAGTCGCAGTGATTACCGAGAAGCGACGCTCGAGCCGCATTAGCGTAGAAATATTTAATTAATGGTAATTTATGTGCACGTAAATTGTGCAAAGTGCGACGGAAGCTTCGGTTGAAGGCAGTCAGGCAGAGGCACCGAATTGGACACTTGGTAATATTGGGAGGTGTGCACCACCCGCTGTTTCTCGTTAACATTGGGAATTTGAAAGGTTAATAGGGTTTTTTGGCCGACGGTGTCAGTAGTGCAATGGCAATGGGTTAACTGTCATTGAGGACGGCAGTAGCCGGGTAACGAAAGTGAGCAATCAATGTTGTAAGTCAGCGTGGAGTCATCCGGTGGATGGATTTTAAATAAATAAATAAAGGTGCCGTGGTTGTAGTTCTGAGACCTAGTCAGTTGAATGGTGCTTTTAGTAATCAGTAACTGGATAACTAATAATTTTTAAGAGTCGACCAAATATAAGAGCAAGCGTCATTACCTTATGAACCTTATGATGACTTTGAACCTTACGCACAAAGGTATAATGAATACGGGTATCAGTAGCCAATTACATAGATACATATATGCACATATGTACATATATGAATATGAAGTACTTTACATTTCAATGGAAAGCAGCCTTACGCATTGTGCAGAAACCAACCTATAGTAGGATCAGTAATGACAGAATGGACCCTTGAAACCCCAAACCTATCGCAATAGCACTGACACTGAGGAATGCCATTGGATGTGCACAGTAGCCCGCTAGAAATATTTCCCCCCGACTGGTACGAGTATGCAAATTTTCCAACTGCTACTGTAACGGCCATCTACAAGTCACCATCCTCGCAGTAAAAACTAATAAGATGTTGTATCGTCATGTACATAATATGTATGCAGCTTCTCCTTCGCTATCCGCATCTGCAACTGCATTGGCCATGGCCAGAACTGAACCTCGGGCATCTACAGCAATTCCAAACTGCTGCTGTCCGCTGATAGCTTCTCATTTAATTTCACCTTGTCACGTGCTGTGTCTGTGTGTAAGTGTGTGTGTGTGTGTGTAAAGCAATGGCAATTTCTAGCACATCAGCAAAATATATCTGACTACCTACGCGCTCTGTATCTGTGACTACAGCTGTAGCCATAGCAGGGGCGTAGGAGCTACAGAATATGGGATAACTTTATCGGGATGGCTGCAGATGAATGCAACATTCAGAGATAGCGAATCCTGGTGGAGCCCCGGATCTTCTTTCTGACTACGCACCTGGCTACAGGTCTAGCTGTACAAGTATCTTTATCTTTTTGGGTGTATTTTATTTGGTTTGGGGGAAGCTGCTGGAGCTTTTTTCATTAAACGGTAATTTCACACCGCCCAGCCACAAGACAACACACAGCAACAGCGAGGGAAACATTGGGGGAGAGAGCGAGAGAGAGAGAGCGCGAGGGAAGACTGTGCCGCGTACGCGTTTAGAATTTTTCGGACATTTATCGCCAGGGCTCCACCGTTGCGACGCCTGTCGTCGCTCCTCCAATCTTCATCGCTGCCCAATTACAAGCAAGTTAAAATCAAGTACGAGGCATTGATTAGTTGCATGACCAACCAGAGCCAAACCGGAGGGGACAACCATCGATGGCGCAGCGGAAGGAAGATGGCAGAGCGGGACGGCAGTAGAGAGAGATTAAAATGTAATCTTTAGCGCCGCAGTCATATGAAACGTGTTCGATTAGGCTTTGGTTCGGTTCGGTTTGGTTTGGTTGGGTTTGCGCTGGGTTTGGTCTTGCGGCTTGGCCAACTGCTGTGCCCCGAGTAGGAGGGTATGACGTGGGCTCTTGCAGGACCCCCTCCGGTCAGCGTAAGTGCTGAAATGTGTCCTACCTACGCGAGGAAATGGAATGGGCTGGATGTGAATTTGCCAACGGATGCATACATCTATATGTATGTAGTATGTACATGTACATGTATGTATGTGCTCTATTCGATTCGTTTCGAAATCTTTGATTATGTTAAGGTTTGAAATTATTTGCTGTTTCATTGTTTTAAGAATGAGTTTAGTACTTTAGTAAAATGAAGAAATAGATATGGAAAAGTACTTAATAAAAAAGTTCGAAAAATTTTGACCTGATAGGCACACTCACATGTACATATGTATACACTCTCCCAGAGTGCTCAGGACTTCTCAAAGAGCTGCTATAACTGCTCAGGAGCGGATCATCAGGCCAAAGACTGCAAAGTCCAGCCAACATGCATTGTTTGCAAGCGCCACCGGGCGAAGGACACGAAGCACCAAACGACGAGTTCGAGGTGCCCGCAGTACCAAAAGGCGATCCAGCAGACGAGGACAGATGAAAATCCTCCAACTCAATCTCAACCACTGCGAGGTGGCCCAGCAACTACTGGAGCAAACCATCCGAGAGCACCGTATTGACGTAGCCGTCATAAGTGAGCAGTACCGCAATCGTAACTCCGGTGAGTGGATCGCTGATTGCAACAAAAAGCAGCGATATGGAGCTGTGGAGTCCCACGCAGCAACTACGACACCCGCGTGCCGGAGATGGATTTGCCAGAGCCAGGCTCAACGATGTCTACGTCTACAGCTGCTATTTGCCGCCGAGCCTCACGTTGCAACAGGCGACTGCCGTGTTGGAAGGTATTGCGGATGATGCACGGGACAAACACCCTACACTCATAGCCGGTGACTTTAACGCATGGGCAACAGAGTGGGGATGCCCGCGAACCAACCCAAGGGGCAGGCACTCTTGGAATGCTTTGCAACGCTCGATGCCGTATTGCTAAACACAGGCACCCAGCAGACATTCTGCAGAGCAGGAACGGGGTCTATAATAGACCTAACGTTCGTGAGCAGCAGCCTTAGCTCGAGAACAACCTGGAAGGTCAGCAACCTATACACCGGAAGCGATCATCAAGCCCTGATTTGCGAAATCCAGGATGCGAAAACACGCAACGCGTTCCTAGGCAAGCAGATCGCGTACAAGATCGACACGCTAGAGCCAGATATGGTCCGAGCTATGTCCGAAAATTTTGAGACTAGCGGGACGGCCGCTGAAAGAGCAAGCCAATTGGCTATCCAAACGCTGGCTGCATGTGACGCCTCCATGTTAAGGAAAAGCCCGACCCCTGGTAGGCGCAGGCCAACATACTGGTGGACTGCAGATATAGCCAGTGCCAGGCGGGAATGTCACCAAAAAAGACGGCAATATCAACGCTCAAGAGGATCCCCGGAATTCGAGAGGCTCCAAGGGGAATACAAGGAGAGCAGACGCCTCCTGAAGAGGCAGATCAAAAAGAAAGCAAGCGAAAATGCTTCCGGAAAGCTCTGCGATGATGTAGATGCGAACCCTTGGGGCTACGCATACAGGCTGGTGATGAAAATCTGCGAGTGTTCAGCTCCCCGCCGCCAATGTGTGCAGATCTGCTGGAAAACATTGGGAAAACCCTTTTCCCAGAGCAAGTGGCAGTCCAAAGGGTGATGGACAGAATCCAGCCACCCGAAATTAAAAGCCACTACAGGAGCAGAAATCCTCGAAGCCATAAAAGCGGACCAAGGATGGCAAAGCCCCGGACCTGATGGTGTCCCAAATGTTGTACTCCGCATTGCAATGGAGTCAAATCCACAAGCGTATGTGGGGCTCTTCAATGCGTGCATGGCCGAAGGAATTTTTCCCAGACCATGGAAGCGACAGCGGCTGGTACTTATACCCAAAGGCAACAAGCCGACTGAGGAGCCATCATCCTACAGACCACTCTGCATGCTGGACACAGTGGGTAAGATACTCGAGCGCATAATTCACTCCGAGGCTGGAGGAAGCAGTGACGCATCAGCTCTCACCGAGGCAGTATGGGTTCCGCAAAGGTAGCTCTACGGTGGACGCAATCGGCGAGGTATGCGAAATAGCAAAGCGAGCTATAGATGGCACCCGATGGATGTATGGAAGCAAAGAGTATTGCATAGTGGCAACACTCGATGTCCAGAACGCGTTCAACTCTGCCTGTTGGGACCACATACTGGAAGCGTTAAAAAGTTCCAAGTACCGGCGTATCTACAGATGATTATCTCCGACTATCTGCGAGACCGAGTGCTCATATTCGAGACAGATAAGGGAACACGTGAGTACCAAATCACTGGAGGTGTTCCCCAAGGATCGGTACTCGGACCGCTGCTGTGGAACATCATGTATGATGGAATTCTGAAGATGGACATGCCAATGGGTGCCACGGTGGTAGGTTTTGCCGACGATATTGCTATAGTCGCAGTGGCAAAATATAAAGAAGAGGCAGAAGGAATCTGCAACGACGCCGTAGATCGAGCCAACTCGTGGCTATCCGGGAGGGGACTGGCTCTAGCCACCCATAAGACCGAGGCGGTGCTCATAAGCAGCAGGAAGGTGGTTGAGACGGCCACTATCCAAGTTGGAGCCTCCACTATAAGGTCCAGCGCAAGTCTAAAAGTACCTGGGAGTCATGCTAGATCATAGACTCAGTTTCAAGCAGCACATGGGTATGCCAGCAGCAAAGCCGGCAAGACAGCAGTTGCTCTTGCTCGAATAATGGCAAACACTGGAGGTCCGAAACAGCCGAGGCGGAAGCTTTTAGCGAGCGTAGTCAGCTCGACGCTAATGTACGCTGCGCCAATATGGGCAGATGCAGTGAGGCATAAGTCGTATGCCCGCGAATGCAACGCGGTGCAGAGATTGTGCGCCCTGAGGGAATGCTGCGCATTCAGGACGGTATCCCAAGACGCCGCACTAGTGGTGGCAGGGATGATACCTATCCACCTGCTGGCAACAGAAGCCTCAGGGTTAAGGACACACCGAGGCACGAATGAACAGGAGTCCAGAGATGACGCAAGGCAGCGCACAATGAGGCGATGGCAAATCGAGTGGGACAATAGCAGCAAAGGGGCGTTGGACCCATAGGCTAATCCCGGACGTACAGAGTTGGCTGAGCCGTAAGCATGGACAAGTGGAGTACCACCTGACCCAACTGCTGACAGGACATGGATGCTTAAAATCCTACCTGCATAGGTTCAAGCACGAGGACGACCCTTTCTGTGTGCTCTGCACGGGGTCGCCGAAGACGCTGGGAACATTGCTTCTTTGAATGTCCTAGGTTCCAGCATGATCGGGAAGTCCTCAGCAACAAGCTTGGAAGGGCACCTGCTGTTGCAAACCTGGCTCAATGCCTACTGGAGTCGGAACGAAACTGGGCTGCGATAAGCATGGCCGCAGTAATGTTAACCAAACTGCGTCGCGAAGAAAGAGCACGCAAGGAAAGGAGATAGGCAGAAATTCGTAAAATAGATGAGCCGAAAGGCATCTCCGCCCGGCGAAGTAATGTCTCGCGACAGTCCCGCCGGGACCCGGGCTTGGTGTGTATACTGGTTTTAGTGGGTCCCACACTTCGGCGCTACGCGCTGAGTCGGCATTGAGCTTTCCAGACACACACAAAAAAACACTCTCCCATGTACATATGTATGTACATAAGTAAACAACAATATATTGATGAAACTTCATTTGTGTGCAATTACGAGTATATTGGGGAAAGGGAAGAATGGGCGTTCATGGTTGCTTAATAACCTTAAACAGATTTCCTCCCTGTCTTAGTAATGCTTTTCACTTGTTTACATTGCAGCTTAAAGGATTCTGCCCACATTCACTGCACTGAACCGCAAACACACTGCCAGGCACCCCATCTTCTGCCCAAAGCTTTATTCAATTTTGCAATTTTGCGTAAATGTAATTAAAATATTCTCTTGCATTTGCTGAAAGCTTAACCTGTGCGGGAGGGCTGGAAGATGTCGGTTGCAAGTGTGACTTTCCCTGGCGTTAGACATATGTATGTGTACTCGCATGTCAAGGGGGAGGAGAACTCAGACAGACGCATTATACGCTCTTTTGCATATTGTGCAATGAGAGAGGGATGGTTCAAAGCAGTTGCCTGTGTGTGTGTCGTGACCGTCGCGTCGTCCGCTTTCGGCCGGGCTTGCGTTGGATTGTTTGTTTATTTGTTCATTTGCTTGCCTCGTTGGCCGCTTACTCTCGTGTGACCTTTCGCCTGGCCAAGGACCGGCAAGTGCAGCAATCAAGGCACACAAACCTTTGCTTCGGTCAAAAACACGCACAACAGCGCAGCAGGCAAACAAACAGAGCACCAAAGAGTGGGGGCGCACAGTGGTTGTTGAAAATAGTATGTAAACAAATTTTAGTTTTTCATTTCACTTTTATTGGGAATTTAATATTTGAAACATGTCATTTTTTGGGTTGTCCAAAGGGGTTACTTTCCCACTTTGAGTTCACATTCAGAAAGTATTTTTAAAGGGTTATGCCCCCACAGTGGCGGCAGTTTCAGCTTCGTGACAGTGATAACAATGCGGTGTGGACAAGTGCTGCCCAGCGTCGACACGGTATGGATGGACCGGACTGGCAGGAATCTTCTGGCTCGTGCCGATGCTGCTCTAGTGTGTAATTTAATTGAACGGACATAACGGGACACACTGGCACAACTTATATGTAATACGTACATACATACATACCTACACATACTCGTACACTCATGCATACATACACATGGCATGAACAATGGGGAAGGGAAGAGGTGGGTGGCAGTGCTTCAGTCGAGTACAGAGTCGAGTTCGTTTTGGGGCATCGTGTAGGGGACTAAAGAGTCCTCTTTGCTTAATTGAAAGCAATTAAGTGGAAAATTGAAAACTTTGGCAGCCATAACGTTGACGTCTGACCGGACCGCCCTGACACGCCCCCGCACGAGGTTGCACACCCGCACAGTGGCATATACAATGCATTTGCATTTGATAGTCCCACCAACATTTTCGGGCTGAAGAGGTGAGTGGCGAAAAAAATGTGCAGTCACGTACGGGGCTGACAAGGACAGCGGCGACGACGCCATTTTGTGCTCTGCACTGCTCTGCTACTGTCACTTTACATGCCACAACACACAATTGACAGCGCGGATATTTATGTAAATAATTTTTCATGTTGCTGGGCTGCTGGCAGCCACCGACAACAAAAGTGTGCACTTCTGTTGACGTGACCCGGACACACGAAAAAAGAAACCAGATTATAAACGCAAATAAGTGAAAAAGACGCCCACACAAAGGGCAAACGCCCTGCACCCATCCATCTATTTCTACCCCCAGACCTTGTCAGCCCACTGAGCTCATTGCCATTGTCCAGCCAACAAAAGAGCTTAAGTGCTACATGCATGGATTCGCGAAATTTACTGAAAATATATTCAGAATTCATTGCGGGTAAGTTTTCGAAAGCTTATAGCATATTCAACTAGTGTTCTAGAAATATAAATATAAATAAATCTATAAATCTCCAATTTCACATTAGCACATTCCTTAATCTACATACAACCCATACATAACCCATACAAGTGCAAAACAAGTTGAAAGAATGCTACAAATAGTGAACCGGTTATCTATCCGGTTCAGTGCCAGCATCCTTGCAATCAAAACGTAGTCGAAACTTTTGTCGGCCGTTGGCCTGCACAAAATTGCTTCGCATCCTAAAACCAGGAAATATGCTTAAAACGTGGCCAGCGATTCAAAATCGTCCTGTTACACACACACATGCAAACACAAAATGTCATAGCACAGTTGACTGGACTAATTTGCCGGAAATGACGTTTTCGGTTGTAGAGAACGGAAGTGGAGTGGGGTTATCGATGCGAATTTTTGGGGCGCTTGTCGGATGAGGAAAAGAGGTGTGTGGGAGCACAAAATTTTTCAAGTCCTGGCACGACAATTTTTCCAAAGTGACGCCTGCTAATTTAATTAATTTCCACCTGCCCACTGGCAAATTCCACCCCCATCCGCCCCATCTCAATCGGCGATACACGTAATTGAAACATTCCTTGACCAACAAAATAATAAAAGAGTCTTCAAAAGAGAAAAAGTTACTTCTGCCGCAATTATATGGCACGTCTCTACTAATTAATTACGCCTTTTGGTTCCACGTTCTGAGGCCCTGGTGGTACATTGCTGCTGAGGCTTGGTGGCTCATTGGGTGGACAAGTTTAAAATGTCCACGTTTAATTAAATATGGCCCGGGTCCGGCTCTATAATTAATTTCGGCACTGCAATTTTCTTTAAGGCCAAGAACGCGGCACGAAGCTGAACCAAATTAGAGCAAGACATCTGCACGGATTGGTCCTGCGAGGAGCCTTCTTCAGCCTCAGCCTCTCAAGAGTATCCCAGCTTGGAGTCGGAGTCGTCGGTGGCCAGGGCATTAAAGTGTCAATATCCATTAGGCAGTCCTGATTGTTTAAGCTGCTTTACGCCAACTTCTTTGCTGATTTTCTTTCTCTGCCCCAAGTTTCTTGACACGCTCTCTCTGTCTCTCTGTCTCTCCGTCTCTCTCTCTCTCCCGTTCACTCTCTTTTGTTAGTGAAGTCTTTTATTGCCTGCAAAGCCAGGCCAGGGCACAATGACTCCTTTTCGCGTTCATTCCATTGTTCGCTCGTGTTGTTGCTGGGTTCATTGTTTCAAATAAGAAATGACTCGAATTGGTTAGAGCGAAACGGTTAGGAATGCAAATTAGTGTGGAGGCCAGTACGACAGCAGGATCTGCGCAGGCGGGGACAGTCAATGGGAAAATGGATCAAATGGATGGTATGACAAAAGCCCCAATGCCCTATGGCCATGCAATGAGGGCCAGCCACATTTGAAACGACTCTAAGGCTATGAACTTTCCACAATGAAGAACAAGAACAAGAATTATATAAAAGGATCTTTACACATCATGCTCTAGGTAACAAAATATGTCATCATCAGCTCAGGATTCGGGTACCCGTGAATACTCTTATTTGACTGGTGTTCCCACCTACACCGCCACACCCTTACGTCCCAACCATTCTGCTAAGTTAAAAAGAAATTACCACTGCTAATCTTTGTCATCTGCCGACATGCCGGATTAGTGATTACCTGTTCAGGCAGGAGCTTTTACGTTCAATACCGACAGAGAGAGGGCCGTAGGAAGAAAGAGTGAGCGAGTCAGCTAACGGACTCAAAGTTAATTAGTAATTACATAACCCCGCGGTATGTTCTACATCTATCTTTTGGGTTTATGTGCCAGAAGCTTGGGTTTGCCTTCTTCAGTCAGTCAAGCGGCAAGCCATTCGGTGATTTATATTTAAGCGAAAACTTTTAACTCTAATCAAAATCCCCTCGGCTATCCCCACGGACTCTCATTTTTGTTCTTGTTGCTAGGTTTAGGTTAGGTTGGCTGCGGCGAACAACCCCTAAAAGCTAAGCATTAGCTGCGTGGGTTGTCGAAACTTGTGGTTTCTTTCAATTAACCTTTCATCTATTTTACATGCATTATAAAATTAGACGCGCTCTCTTGGACCACAGGAGCAGGAGCAGAAGCAGCAATAGAAGGATTGGAGTGAAAATTGGTTTGGGGACGGGCTGGCCCTAATGTGTGCAAAACCACAGCTTCAAGACATGGCATTGTTCTTGGTAGTTCGACGGGGGTGTCCAAACGAAGGACGTTAACTCTCTTGATTATTTCCGAGCCACCGTACAGTGTATGCTTGACGCGTAAACGAACACAGCCAGACACAAAACAATGCATGCAAATTTTTTAAGTCAGTATGTTTTTATTTTGTTAACAAATTTTTATTGATTTGTTAGTCTTAAGAATCTTAACTATAATACTATTTAACTAGTAGCAACTTTTAGTAGCGGGACATTAAAATTTTCGTAAAGTATATGCCTTATTATATAATAGATACCATATACATATATTATTGCTAGTGCATAATTCTAGCAAATAATTGTTTTAATTCCACTATATCTCAGAAGAACCGGGAAATTTAAACCAAAAGAACCATTCACACTGAATGCATCTGTTTTTAACGATCTGGCAGGACTGGAAAAAAAATGTTATCAATGAAACTATCAATGATATTATCGATGAAATAATGAAACTTTTAAAATTCTGAATGGAGCCACCTGTCGACATAGATGTAAATGTATTGTTTACTTTCTCGCGCTACATTTGGTCAAAAAAATAAACTCCCATGCTTCCTCCATTCAGAAACGAGAAAGAACGTGTTGTGTCGCCATTACGCGAAACTAATTTTATACCCGTAGTCAGTCGGTATTTTATGGAATTTTCAAATGTTTTTCAGTTTTTACATTTTACATTTTTGCTGCATCTGTCATCTACATCGACATCTACATCAGTTCTCACAACAACACACACGTACACTGCGTAGAGAGAATATGTACTACAGATTCTGTAGCGGCTATCAACCCCAAATGTCGTTTTTGTTGCGAGGGGTGGGGCAGTTCGCTGCTGAAAATTCATTTCATCATTGTGGCAATAATAATGAATAATAATGGTTGTGAACCAAATTTGGGAATCTGGTAGATATGGCTTTTCTCTATGATTCTGTATTTTTCTTTTTCTCTTATCTTCAAGATTGTGGACGCCACAAATGTGCGCCTTTTGTGGGGTCGGAACTGGGCAGGGCGAAATTTTGAAACACTTTTCTAGGAGTGAGATATAACAGCAGTCTGGAAAAAAATTTTGGTTGCTCTAGCTTTATAGCCTCCGAACAATGGGCGACAAACAATACGGACAGACAGACAGACAGACGGACATTTACCACAAATACAAGATACCCTTTTACTCTTCGATTACGGGTATACAAAATTTACCGAAATGCAGCAAATAAAAAAATTCCCGTTGCACTTGAACAATCTATCTATGTATAACGATAAAAATGTTAATGTCAACAATAGTTAAAAAACATCCTGTAAAGTCAGTGACCGAACATACAGAGACCGTTTAACCCATTTGTTATGTTCAATTTATTCACGAATATTATGCATCTTAAAGAATTTTAACTCAGGTGAAAGATATCGTGGTCATTTCTTATTTTAAGCATAGTACTGAGATCGAAATCGAATCAGGGTTGATATTCGTATGAAACCGATAAGAAATTTTTTCGGGCAAAAAAATTTTATAGGATCTGTTCGGAAGGTAGTACTTAGATAAAAAAAACAGGCGGATAGATCCTAGAAACACAGGCAATGGTATTTGCTGGTATTCGATGGTATTTTGTAGCCCCTCGAAAAATATATCTGTGTTCTAACTTCTGATAGCAAACAGAAAGTAAAGATTGCAAAATGGAAGGCAAGAAGCATAATCCAAACAAGCGGAATTCGCTCTTAACTATTATTATTTAACTAATTAAGAAGGTCATTGTTGTGGAATTTAAGAAGTAATCATTTTGATGCAAATGCCATAAAAGCTGCATGGCAGTTTGTGGCCAATGAGATGAATATAAATGCATTTTAAAATGTAATTATATGTTAAAGCTTTGTACTCAGAACGAAAAAAAAAGAGTGAGTCAGGAAGTTTGGAAGTGCTGGGGGAAGCATTCTGAATGCAACGACTTTCTCGGCTTAATCTGTAGTTGAAAATCTGCTCGCCCACTGCCAGGCTTTGGGAGCTGTATGTATCGTTATCCATTTAGCACATAGTTGTCAGGAAAGCGTAGAGTTTCTGTCAAAAACGCTCTTCCTAGCTTACAGTGTGAGATGGCATTCATGACTCTCTTACTTCCATTGGCGCCAACATCTAAGCAGTGTAACCGTACGGAATGCAGTGCACACCTCTGGTCACACCACTGGCCGCTAGAAAAATATATGACATTTGTTCGCTAGCAAACAGTTTTTCGATCTGCGTACTATGGTTTAAGTAAATAGGAAGGACAAGGAAACTATACAAAAATTATTATATTCTGCGGCTTATTTTAAGTTGTTCACCTGCTTGATTAGAGAGGGCGGCTAAATGGGCTAAGTTCATTTTTTTTCTCGGTATATTTACGGTGTATTTTTAAAATTAAAAGGTATATTTCCGTATATTTCTGAGGGTCGTCACACTACCTGCCGAAACCCATATAAAATGTTTACGTGTTAAAATCGTTCCAATATTCGTTTTGGTTCACAAAATGAAGTTTGCTGATGTCTTGCGTCGGCTAGACGCGTACCCCCGCACTTTGGACGATTTCAGCGTACGTACAGTGGGCGGCGCCGCAGGTGAGTCTTCTTCAAGAATCAGCCTAGACTCTAGGCCCTAGAGACTTAAAAATACAACAGAATCAACCGGTATTCTTCTTCTAGTGACTATAATCAGTACCAGCATCATAACCCTGCTAATCTTCCTCGAGTTTCTAAGCTACATGCAGCCCGCCCTGAACGAGGAGCTGTTTGTGGACACCACTAGAGGGCACAAGCTGCGCATCAACTTGGATGTTACGCTTCACCACTTGGCCTGCAACTATATCAGTCTAGATGCGATGGACTCGTCTGGAGAGACACACTTGAGGGTGGACCATGATATATTCAAGCATAGACTCGACCTAAAGGGTGAGCCGCTCAAGGAGACGCCCATTAAGGAAATTGTAGCCGTCTCGCCGCCGAACAAGAATGTCACCTGCGGCAGCTGCTACGGGGCCGAGCACAACGCCACGCAGTAAGCAATGAAACCACCAAAAAATCCCTCTGAGGACCCACTTTAAACGTTACCAAACTTTCCCAGCTGCTGCAATACATGCGAGGAAGTTCTGGATGCCTACCGCCTACTCAAATGGAACGTCCAAGTAGACAAAATCGAGCAGTGCAAGGGCAAGTACAAACGCACCGATGAGGACGCCTTCAAAGAAGGCTGTCGCATACAGGGACACCTTGAGGTGAATCGAATGGCAGGTAGTTTCCATTTCGCGCCAGGCAAAAGCTTTTCGATACGCCAGTTTCACATACATGACTTCCAATTTAGCAACGTTAAGGTATGTATTAGCTATATTATTAGTGTCATAATACTCAAAAATTCTAAGGTAAAGGATATGGTTTGAGAACTCAGAACCAAATATCAACGCGAGATGCGAACAACAAAACCTATAACCAAAGACTATACAATACCAATATGTTGCATGAGCCACCAAAAAGCTGTGCCATGGCGGAGTTTTTCACTACGCCTTATAGGGGGAGGCAGTGCGCGGGCTCATTTAATTTGTTGACTTTTGCCAGCTCTTCGTCTGAGTCCACATATTTCTGAGTTGTCTCCGTATCATATTTTGTTGCTGTATTCTGTCTCTCGACTCGGCGCGGGCCGTAAATGCCCGACAAAGCCAACAGCAGAGGATAGCAGGGAATTGAATTGCAAGCACCGCGAGCCCATTAAGGGTCAAACGAAAATTGAATGGGCGTTTGTTCCTCTTGCAATATCTTTGTAATTGCACAGTCTTTGGTATCAGGAGTTGTTTATTAAATCTTAATTAATTAAATCTTTCAATTTAATGTTTAGCTCTCTCACACAATCAACCATTTGTCATTTGGGGAAAAGATCGAGTTTGCTAAAACGCATCCCCTAGATGGTCTGCGGGTTGACGTTGCAGGTGAGCACTTTCTCTATTGCAATAACTTAGCGTAATTTAAACAATGCTTGAATAATAATTAGTGTAAGTCTAAAAGTTTGCCCAAAATGCCAGCGGAAGGATATCAACAGCGTATTCCTGTACCAATGGCCATGAAAGTACCAAAAGTTCCGCCGCCCTGTATCATGACTTTGCCCACATTGTTGATAAGTTCGCGTCCACGCAGCCCGTATCTGCAAAAGCGAGTTTCAGTCATTAGTTAGCCGGCACAATTACATAACAATGTATCTGAGCTTGCGTCATTTTGCAGGGTGTATTGTTCTAAAGCCAACTCACCTCAGGGCCGAGAATCCCCCGAATAGTGCTCCACTGGCCATGCCGACGCAGAAGCCAATGATAAATCCAGTCTTCATCTTATCAAAGCATGTGGGTCCCTGCTGGGAGAAGGAGCTTGAGGGCAATGGCATGCCGTTCTCTTTTTATTGTCCGTGTACGTGTTGCTTGCGAGGAACCAAAAGCCACGAGTGTCGCTTCTTCGATTCGTGTTTTAAAAACTCGTTGAATTTCTCAACAATCGGTATTTTCGGTAATATTTTTATTTATTCGACTTGATGGACGAACCGACTGTGAATATGTGTATGCGCGTGTGAGCTGTCAAATAGGGGCAAGGGTTGTCGTTGTTTGCCACTGAAATATCGTGCAAGCGATATTTCATTTCTTAATTCATAGCCTGCTTACACTTCGGTTTAGATTGGGTTTTGGGCAAAACCACTAACCATAAATATTGACTGTATGGTTAGTGGCAAAATCCAGATTGATTTTATATATGTAGGTTACCACTAACCATACCCCTAGGAGCCTAGGGGTGGCGAAAAGTAAAGTAATAATTGCGTTTCAGTACGTTTGTTCGATTATCCGAACATTTCAACCCAGTCTGCTTGCTTATCGTGTGAACTATCACCACTAGCAACGACAAAAAACATATGTTGTTTACCATGAAAAAGGGAGGGAAAATGTTAGCCAATTTTATCATTAGATACGAGATGGACATAAAATAATGGGTTTCGTGGTGTGAGGAAGAACTGTCACAAATGTGAATGAAAATCTTTACAAATTAATTTGAATAATTGAACTTTTATTTAATCAACCTTTTCCAAGGTTCCACCAATTTTGAGTTATTAAGTGTACTCGAACTATCGATAGGTAACTCATGAAGGTGTAAATAGGTTATTAATTTAATTTTGCTAATTAATTACTTACTTTTCTCTTCCAGAAACCAAAAGCGAAATGTTCAATTATTACTTAAAAATCGTACCTACGCTTTATATGCGCCAGAGCGATGGCCAGCCGATTTACACAAATCAATTCTCCGTCACGCGATATCGCAAAGATCTAACAGATCGCGAACGGGGAATGCCGGGCATATTCTTCAGCTATGAACTGTCGCCGTTGATGGTCAAATATGCAGAAAAACACAAGTCAGTGCTCAAAATAGAATTGATCTTAGAGCGAAAAAATATTAATTTTCCAAATTTCTATTACCAGCTCCTTTGGCCATTTTGCCACAAACTGCTGCTCCATTATTGGCGGCGTCTTCACGGTGGCCGGCATTTTGGCTGTGCTGCTTAACAACTCCTGGGAAGCAATACAACGAAAGTTAGACGTGGGCAAACTGAGCTAACAAGAACTAGAATCTCTTTTACAGCTTTATTGCAGCTTTACAACGCCTATCTCATTTTAAGCCAGACAAATCTATTATTAATAAAAGTTCTTCATTTGATAGAAAAGACAAACCGGACCGCACTTTTAAGTTGTTCGATTTCCAACAGAGAGAAACCCGGAGGTATTTGAAAAATACTTTGCGTTGGCTTCCGTCTGTGATCGTTCCGCCGCCTGCGGATTCACAATCTCCAGACCCTGCAGCGGCGTGAAGGCCACACTAGAGGCCGTGCCAGAGATTTGGCGCTTGACTGTTGTGTTGCCGCCATAGACCTGTTGCTTCTGCAGGTTTCTGTGCAGGGTCTTGCTGATGCGCACCTTAGTCTTCTCATCCACCTGGGGCAAGCGGATACGGCCAGTTCCAGTCTTTCCAATTGTACCACGCGAGTAACCCAAATCGCCCTGGTAGGCATCCTCTTCGATCTGAAATAGGTGATTAAAGATTATATCAAATTTAAACGATTCTCGGAGCACACCTACATCACCAAAATTCATGCGGTTTGCCTGCTTCCGGAACTCAGTTAGGGCATACCGCTCCTTCATCTTCCGCACGCGTTTTCCTCCACGCTTCTTCTTGCTTCCCTCGATGGGCTTGGGCAGCGGCTTGATGAACTTTACTGGCGGTGGCTCTTGCAGCTTGTCCAGCTTCTTTTCGATGTCTTCTTTGAACCGCAAGCCAATCTCGCCATGGACGCTCTCATGACAAGCGTCCACACGAGCGGCCAGAACAGCTTTGGCAGCCACCAACCTAGCCGCCTTGCGTCGTAAGTCCGGAGCAGTGTCCTGTACAATTTGCGAGTAATAAACATAACCCGTATGCGGTAGCATCTGCGTCTGAGAGAAGCCCGAAAGGGTTTTTCTTTGTGAGCCCAAGACCTGAACATTGCAAGCCGGCATCTTAGAGATCTTGGTGAGGCCGCCAGCGATTCCTAAAAGCTTAGCCGCCGTGGAGGCACCGATAATCATGGAAAGATTTGGAGCTATGAAGGTCATGCGGCTCTCAACGTATTCATAAATTTTCGACTTGAAGTTATTTAGCTCAATGGCCATCTCACAAGCCTCATCAATTTTGGACTTCTCCGCCGGCGTCAGCATGGTCCCTTGTGTAGTGGATGCTGTCACAGAGACAATCATAATGGTAGCCTGCGTAAGTATGGCCTGTAGCTTCTCATTGCTTTTCACCTGGTCCAGATCATTGCCCAGCTCCTTGACCGCAAGCAAATACTCAATTTCGCCAACAATGAGCGAGTCCAGTTCTGGGAAGCGTTTCTGATACTTCTCCTTGGTGAACTTGTGCACTATGGAGATCTCATTGTCGATGTCTACGGCAATTGCATTGGCCTCCACAATCAGACAGTATTCAGGGTCGGACTCCACGCTGCCCAACATTTCAGCGGCGGTCCGCTGGCGACTGGCGTAGTGTTCGATCTGCTGGAGCGTATCCTGCAAACGCTTCGAGTCGCGTAACTTGCACAGTTCTCGCACCGACTGCACTGTGACATCCACGTCCATCAAATTTGGAGCTGGCTTCAATAGTTTTTCCGCCAATTCCTGTGGGAGATTAATATACGTACATTTCAGACTTGAAGGTTTGGGACATTCAAACAATCTTTACTGTTTCATCCTCAGCATTCCCCATTTCAGTATCATCCTCATCCAGCTCATTGTCGTTGTCCTCCTCGAGGTCAGCCAGTAATTCGTCAGCTAGCGACATTTTCTTTTCTTAATAAATTGCTTTGTGAAATTTAATTTTTTAATTTGCGTGCAGCGCCGTCTAATCGTAATGTTGTCAGTCAGCTACAGTGTGACCGCGGATTTATCGATCAAATATACCCTTAGACCCTCAGAAATATTCTGTCTTATTTTCAAAATATACTGTAAATATACCGATAAAAACAACAACAGATTTTGGCGCACATTCTTGGCGTCTCAGAGTCTGTATTTTGCCGGGACAGAAACTAGGAATATCAAATCGAAGTTGGCAGCATGTCTAAGAAGCTCAATACGAGTGTGGGCGGAACGCCCACGAACACGCTGTTTAACTACTTTACCAAATCACCAGCCGTCGACAAAAAACAGCTTGTTCCTAGCGTAAAAGTGGAGCCCACGCCCACTAACAGGACGGACTCAGAAAAGGAGAATCTCTTCAAAGGCAAGAGCCTGGATGTACAGAAGGAGACCAAGCCTTCGGCAAAGAGGAAGCTGCCAGTTTCAGCTGCGTCGGATGAGGAGGAGCTGGGTGGTCGGCGCAAAAAGAAACGCATCATTCAACCTGAGTCGGAGAGCGAAGATGAGATGGAGGAGCAGATCACATCCGAGGACGACTTTTCCGGCGATGAGTCTGACTATGAACCGGACGGAAAGGAGGATGCTGCTAGTGAAGAAAGCGAGAGTGGCGACGATGAGGTCGATGAGGCTATAGAAAACGAAGAATCGGAAGACGATCCTACGCCCAGAAAGAGCCGCAAGAAGGATAAAAACCATAATAACAACAATGAGTCTGTGGGCCAAAAAGTTAAACTGGCTGAAGGCTCCACATTCCAGGAGAAGCTAAAAAACATTCAGAGCAATGTGAAACAGGACGCGGCCTACGATGAGATAGTGACCACTTCATCCAACCTGGATGAGCCTGTGGTTTGGCCTCATCAGAAACTCGATTTCTTGCAGCCGGATAAGATTAAGGACAAGGAGGGCAGACGGCCAGAACATCCCGACTACGACAAGAGCACTCTGTATGTGCCTGAAAAGTTCCTCAATGCCCTGTCGCCAGGCGTGCGGCAGTGGTGGGTTCTGAAATCAAACAACTTTGACTGCGTCCTGTTCTTCAAAGTGGGAAAGTTCTATGAGTTGTACCATGGTGATGCCGACGTGGGTGTCAATGAGCTGGGATTTACCTATATGCGCGGCGAGTTTGCTCACTCTGGTTTCCCGGAGATATCCTTTGACAAAATGTCCACCATCCTAGTAGATAGGGGCTACAAGGTAAGCTTCCTTGGTGATCTTTGGAATCAAATGAACTTTTGTGTAATCATCTGGCTTCTGTAGGTGGCTCGCGTGGAGCAAACGGAAACCCCCGACATGGTGACAGAAAGATGCAAACGCATAAAGGCCACCAAGTTCGACAAGGTCGTGGCCCGTGAAATCTGTCAGATCACAAATCGGGGAACTCAGGTTTTCGGGTCGCAGTGTAAAATCGGTCCCAATCATCAGCCCAACTACATGCTGGCCCTAGTGGAGCAAGACAAGGGGACGTTCAGCAATTTCGGCATTTGCTTTATAGACACAAGCATCGGGGACTTTCACTTGGGCGAGTTCGAAGACGATAAGAATTGCTCTCGTTTGCTTACGCTTCTCTCCCATCACATGCCTGTGCTCGTAAGTCATGCACAGACGTCCAAAATATTGCCAGGTCATACTCTGACATAACATTCCTACCGTTTTAGCTTCTGAATGAGAGATGCGCCCTCAGCTTGCGCACTCAACAGGTCGTACGCACCGTGCTTGGAGGAATACTGAGGGAGCAGCTGCCTAGCAATGGAGCTCATATATGCAACGCTGAGAAGACTCTGAAGCTGTTGGCCGAGCGATACTATGCCGGAAATGGATCCGATGACAATTGGCCGTTGGTTCTGCGCACTATGCAATCCGATTCGGATCACTTGGGTCTTACGCCCTCTGAAAACTACAAGCTGGCATTGAAGGCTTTGGGTCAGTGTATATTTTTTATCAACAAGTGTTTGCTGGAGCCGAAAGTACTTCCCATGGCTCGTTACCAGTTGTATGTGCCGCCCGATCAGCTGGCGGAGGCGAAGCCAGCAGTGGCTTCCACCCTGAGACGTTCGCATATGGTTCTCGATGCCACAACACTGTCAAACTTGAGGATCGTCGGTGAAGAACACACCTTGCAGTCCACCCTGGACCATTGCTGCACCAAGTTCGGGAAGCGGCTGCTGCACCACTGGCTGTGTGCTCCCAGCTGCGATGTAGAGGTGATAAAGGAGCGACAGGCAGCCATTGGAGAGCTTTTGCGGCTGCCCAGTGAGCTGCAGGAGATGCGGGCATTGCTGGCACCCATGCCTGACTTTGAGCGCAATTTAGCGCAAATTCATCTGTTCGGCAATAAGCAGGTCAAGCAGAGGGATCATCCTGACTCTCGAGCCATACTCTTCGAGGAGAAGATTTACAACAAACAGAAACTAGTTGGCTTTATGGCGGTTCTCAAGGGATTCAATGCCCTGACCAAGCTACCTCTGATGTTCCACGAATGTGAAGCTTCGCTGCTCAAGAGAATCACTCAGTTGACTACCTCAGGTGGAGCATTTCCCGACCTTTCCGAAGAGCTGAGGTACTTTTCCACTGCCTTCGACCATGATGCAGCCGCCAAGACGGGAGTAATCGCACCTCAGCCCGGAATGGATGCAGAGTATGATGTGGTCATGGATCGGATAGATGGGATTGAGAAACGTCTAAAGACCTACCTCGTGGAGCAGGAGCGTCACTTTGGCTGCCGCGTTACCTACTTTGGCTCCGATAAGAAGCGGTACCAGTTGGATGTTCCCGAATCGCATGCCCACAAGGCCAACAAATCGTATGCCCTGGAAGGTCAGACCAAGGGAAAAAAGCCCTCGCGGCGCTACACCACCGCAGAGACCAAGATCCTGCTCAAGGACATGCAGCAAGCGGAAGATGCCAAGAACGTCGTGCTGCAAGACCTGGCCCGTCGGCTCTTCGAGAAGTTCTCCAATCACTATGAGCTGTGGAAGCAGTGCATCGACTGCGTCGCCAACCTGGATGTGTTGGGCTCCCTGGCGGAGTATGCCAGACAACAAATGGTCATCTGTGTACCAGAGCTGGTCTCTGGGAAAGATCAGCCGTTCATCGAACTGAAGGAGGGCTATCATCCGTGTGTAAATGCCTCCACCTACATACCTAATGGCCTGGAATTGGGTACCAAAACGGAAGCCCCCCTATCCCTGCTGACAGGTCCCAATATGGGAGGTAAGAGCACCTTGATGCGGGAACTGGGACTGCTGGTGATCATGGCTCAGATTGTGAGTGTGTCTTAGTCTCTCAAATGGGAGTATAACTTAATTCGAATTGACTGTGATTTCAGGGAGCTCATATACCAGCAGACAGCTGTCGCCTTTCCTTGGTGGATAGAATTTTCACGCGGCTGGGCGCTCAAGACGATATATTGGCTGGCCATAGTACTTTTCTAGTGGAGCTGAATGAGACTTCTCTCATACTGAAGCATGCCACATGCCATTCCCTGGTGCTGCTCGATGAGTTGGGCAGGGGTACGGCCACATACGATGGCACAGCCATTGCCGCGTCTGTGGTCAATTTCCTGGCTAATCTGAAGTGTCGCACTCTCTTCTCCACCCACTACCACAATCTAATCGATTACTTCCACAACGACCAGAGGATCACCCTCGGGCACATGGCCTGCATGGTGGAAAATGAGGGTACCACAGATCCCACTCAGGAAACAGTAACGTTTCTTTACAAGTACACCGGCCGGTGCTTGTCCCAAGTCTTACGGCTTCAATGCGGCCAAATTGGCTGGTATGCCCCAGGGCATCATAAAGCGGGCCTTTGAGGTGGGTACTGTTTGTGTTGTCAAATGAAAATGTTGTTGCAAACTTGTCTGTTTATTCACAGCTCTCTAAGAAAGTGGAGGCAATTGCCCTGCAACGCAAGATTACGGCAAAGATCGTAGCCTCCACGGTAGAGAAGGACTTGAAGCAGCAGAAACTAAAGGCGTTGATGGACTTACTACAGCAGCTGAAAATGTGTCATGTCTAACTGACATTAGGATCATTATTTAGAACTCCTTCACTTTGTTCGTATTGATTCTGTTTAACAACATAGGAATTGGTTTTTTTTTGTATTTGGCTTCTATTAATTTTCGAATATTTTCAAAGTACATACATAAATATGTTAATTGCTTTGAAACTATAATTTCAGTATTTTGTAATCCATGAAAAATGTGAATCGTTTGAAATTTGTATGTAAGGTTAAAGTGTTCCATTTGAGTGGGAAGTTCGATTAAACTTCTAATTTCTCCCACCATCAGTTGTTTATTTATTATCTCCGTCCCATGCTATTCCTTATTTCCAATTGAATCTGTTTTTGTTCTTTCAATTGCATCAAAAATAAAGCTCACACTCATTGTTTTTTGTTTTATTTGTATCACAGTAAAATTAAAAATTAAACAAGTTAACAATCAAAATACACACAGACAGATGATATTACTCCATACTTATAAATTAAATGTTATACAATAAATATAAATATTGCAAAAAGTGTAAAAAAAAACGTACATATAGTATATCGAACAGAAATCATACATACGTACGTAAAATATGTAAATTGATATTGTGTGAAAAATAGGAATGGTGATTGTATTTGTATTAGTTTAGGTATGGCTTTTGGCCAAGGACTTGCTTGTGCGAATCGGTCCTAAAATAGTTAATTGGTTAGCCAATTGGCTGGGAAACCTAGTCGAGTAGTTACGCTACGACTTACGCTCCAACCAAGAACCAATCTAGACAATATCTAGAACAAATAATAGCTAAAAACTCATTTAACATATAAATTCAGGAAGTGCTAACTTCACACGCAAAATATTTTTAGGTCTATCCATGCGTCCATCCATCAGTTAATTGCTTGACGAAAATGCTTACAAAAAGATCTACATATTCACTTACAAAGCTACATATCTAGCTAGCTGATAGCTCATTCCAATTGCAGTTAAGCTAGTAAATACATATGTAGTACATACATACATATGCAAATATGTAGGATGTTGCTCTACGGATTAAAATTTCATTTAACTCGCTTTCGTCTTTCATCTCGTTATGCTCTATATTGGACTTGCTGGTAGTTTAAACAACTATATAATATACATATGTATAACCTATATATGCACTGGTGGTATATCCACATATAGCATAACTAGTCTAAGTTTCTAGGTTCTCTTTTGTATTGTTTTTGTATTGTATATGTTACACCGATCTGCCGGGGATCTTTTAGTCTATGGTCTAGTTTGAATACACTGCTCTGCTGCTCCGCTTTTTGATTTCCTCATGCAACACTAGCACTAGTTTTGAGGTCTCGTTCACTTACGGCTAGCTATAAAAAACATTCACTTAAAACTCTGACAAAGAGTAAGCAATCTTTACACATGTGTAGTGGATAGTGACTAAGTGGACAGTGGATAGTGATAGTGGACATCTACAAAACAACATATCAAAGCAACACACTGATATTCAAATGGAAGTTGGGTCTACGTAGTGCCAATGCTAAGGCCCACTATCTGGACCGACTCAAGCACTCAATCGTCGCTGATCACGTCCTTGCGCGCCTTGAAGTTCCTCCATGAGCCGTTGGTACAAACGCCCGCGCCTCGCCACCAATCGTTGAGGTCGTTGTACCAGCGCGGCTTGCGCAGCTGCTCCTCGTTGTGGAGCGTGGCGCAGACCCGGCACCAGTAGTACGTGTTGATGAACTCACCGGTGCCCTTCCACTTAAAGTACGAGTTGTAGAGTTCGTCGTCCCCATCGAGAATACGCAGGTATTCGGCCAACTCCTTGGGCGAGGCAAACTCATCCACGTGTATGTAGGAGCGACGCGGGGCACTCACTTCATAGTCTTCCGGCCGGGCACCCATCACAATTGGCAGCACCCGCCGGTTGAGGGCATTGACAAAGAATTTCTCCGTGATGTAGTCCTTGCAGTTGGAGTTTTCGAAGGCCAGGTAAAACTTGTAGTCGTTGTCAAGTATGTCGAAGCATTTGTCTGCCGTGCTACGCGAGCACTTGAAGTTTCCGCAGGCACCATATATGTCGACCTGTTGAGACAAAGCACAAAGAGCATGGATCAGTTAGGTGCCAAAAATATGTTGGTAAGTATCTTCTCGAGATCCAATCCCATTTCGAACCTCGATGTGTTTTTGCAGCTCGTGAGCATACTGGAGTCGGCCATTCCTGGCGCCACAATTGGACACGAACCAGGCCACCTTCTTGGTTTTGTTCACGGCATAATTAAAGTCCTGCTCCTGCTGTTGAACTTTGGTGTCGTAGTACTGCCACTTCTCATAAGGTGCAACGATAGTGCTGTCGCGTCTGCGCTTAAAAAACCCAAATAAACGTGTAAGTATTTGATTGAACCGTAACAGTGGGCATGAGTCACCTGTAGGTGGCCGTCCAGTTGATGGCATCGGGTGTCTTAACATTTTGCGTGTGATAGGGACACTCCAGATAGTAGAGCATGCTGACCTGCTTGGCATTGCTGGGACGGCGTATTGCCGTGGGAATGTAATGGTCTTTGTAGAGGATCATGTCGGCTGTGCTCGCCACGTCCCTATTGGCAGTTAATTCGCATGTATCCACCGGACACTCGGCTTTTAGGAAGACGTCGCGACCCTTCTTCACGTTCCACGGACCCAGACCGTTGTAGAGGAGGATGGTTTTCAGCTTACCGCTGGCCTTAATCCGATCGTAGTTGTGTGGCACGTACATCAGCTGGTTGACAATGCGGTCGCTATGAGAATCCTGATGCGGCAGCAGCTTGGGAGCATGTCTCTTTCGTGCCCGCCGATTGCTGTAGGTCTTGGCCGGGCGGGGATAGTATTCACCATTGTGAAAGAACCAGAGCTTAGCAGTAGCTGGCTCCGGCTCCAGATTTCGCTCGGCGTCGATTTCCTCCTCCTCGACATCCTCCACCTGCTGACCCTTCACTGATGGGGCTTCTGCTGCTGCTGCAGGTGAGGCCGGAGTTCCGACTATCGGTGCTACAGTGGAGCTGGATGCCTCAGCCCTTTTGCTGACCTCCTCGGAACAGTCCACATCCGACGAGGAAAATTGTTGCAGCTTTTGCTGGTGTTGCTGTGTGGTCGTCAGGGTTGTTCGGGGACTGCGGGTCTTCCATATTTCATATTCCCTGGTGGATAAATTGTATAAATTTTTACTTAGATTGGGACCAATTGGTATCGTATCGTATGTATTACTCACTTGAGATTGAAACCAAATATGAGCAGCAGAGCGCATATCAGTGTGAAATAAAAATATTTTTTCAGTGATATTTTTGGTCGTCGCATTGTGAATTGTGTACGCTACTCCTTTGAATGGGTTCGGACTACAGGTTAGAGGCCAATGAACCGACGTCAGTTGCGTCTTTCACCTTCAGCTGCCTTCAGCTGGCGTTTGTCATTTCGCTGTGCGAAAAGGAAAAGTAAATATTAAATTAAACACTCTTCGACTCTTTATCCAGCCCTCGTCACCTAACCACAACAACAACAGTGTGCTACTAATTACTCATGTTAATTATCTGGGACTGGTTCGACTCTGCTCTAGTTCTGGCTCTGGTTCTGCTCCATTACTCTCTACGCAGAGTCCGTGCTGCTTGCTTAGACTCGCACCGAAAACTGTTCGCTGCTCGACATCGACAATGAGAACTGTTTCGACCCAGCGATCGTGTGGCGGTACAATTACTTACGCGTCCATATACTGGCCTGTGTAATCTATTTATTATTAATATTGATTCTCGTGTGCATACACATTTCTCCAGGGGATGTAGATTTATTTTATAGTTAGAGCCGTTTAGCCGTTACTGATACGATTTCTCAACAAAGCGTAGCCTATCGAATCCATTGGATGGCCGCCATTAGTTCCATTTCGCGTGGCATAGCCTTCCCTGTCTGTCGCATTTCGGTTCTTATAAAGGAACGCTGATAGCCTGGCACATGGTGCAATTATATAGTACATATATATATATATATATATATATATACAATAAGTCGGAAAGTTGGAAATTTTTGAATTTTTAAAACCGAATTTTGTACTGTACTTCATATTTGCACTGCCTAAATATCAAAATAAATGGCTATCTGAATAGCTGACGGGCCGAAAGACTGTGTATCGTTTGTTTTCCACTCATTGAAGTTGTCTCGCCTCGAGAGAGCTGTACCACATCGAGCAGCGGGCGTATACGTAATAAACCCAAAAGAAGAGGCGGTACCAGCAGCGTTGGTTGAATGGGTGGAAGCCGTGATGCCGGGGGGCAGAGTACGGCAATGAATGAATTCAAAGCAAGCTACTTACAGCAGCTTTTATGAGTTTGGTCGTAAGAGGCGCGTAATTACGGGTGTGAGCAAAAGAAGGACCGGGATAGATGCAGCGTCATTTGTGGTCTTATCCCTGGCAGCCCCAAGTGTTCATCCGACTATCACATATCATTCATGGCACTATTTTCTCAGGATGTACGAGTGTTTGTGCCTCTTGCTCTATGGTGTGTGTTCTTCTGCCTGCGGTTGCTACATCATTTAAGGATTGAGGTTCCGGGTTGGACGGCGCGCTACTTTGGTAGCTATGCAAATAAACTAGAGGCGAAATATTGGGGTTGGCACTGCACTTAAGCTGACTTCTCCGTTGCGCTGTTTAGCCCCACCCGCACCCCAACCCTTACTCTTCATTTGGGTCTTTCCTATCGCAATTTTTGACGTTTTTGACAGGCAAACAGAAGTGTAGTGGTGCACGGAAAAGGCGGAGCAGGATGAAAACTGTACTTAGACTTAGTAATTCTTGTTGCTCAAGTAGGACTCCAATAGAGCACAGAGACACGGGCAAAGATATCCTATACATATATACTGCTATAGACTGATGGCTTCGGCATGCTTTACAAGGACTCCAAAAGAAGCGTGGACAACTTCACAGTTACTTTTCTTACAAACGATATTTTTACGGTTAGATTACTTCTAGTATTTATCTTTATATATTATGATACATTTGTACGTATGTACACATATGTATGTACATACATATGTACATATAAATGATGCGAAGTTCAGGTGAAACTAACTAGTTTGTCCAGAGCTGTGGTCTAAACCAACATTTGCGATGCGGTGAATGTTTTCGCTATCAGTAGAGTCACGTAGACACAAAATCATGCATTCGAGAAAATTCGTTTATCTTCAATGATAATCATTAGTTTAAAGTAATTTCATACACTTTGCACAAAATCATTTAATTTTGTCTCCAAGAATATAAAACAAGATCTACAAGAATATAAAATATTGCAGCATTGGTGAAAAGCTCACAGAGTTTTATTTTAAGGAAATAAAATAAAAATCATTTATAATCATTCTATTTAAGATTTTTTTTTTTGCATCAAATATAGTGAATAGTATGTTCAAATTTTATGAAATTACTCAAAACCAATTAATATCATTGAAGAAAACCGTAGAAATCAGAAATTGAAACTTCATGACGGAAATGCAGAAATTATACTAAAATCAAGAATTTGCTGCAATCTATTTTTTTGATCTATGTGCATTATACTATATATGTAATTTAAAACAAACAAAAATAAATAATAAAAATCAATAATTACAGTCCCTGATTTCTATGCCTCAAATTTTCTAAACGCTACTTTGGTCTCTCCCCCTTCTGTTCCTAATTAAAATCCTTATATCTAGTAGGGTGCAGGAGGCGTGCCTTCTGTCAAGGGACTTGATCTATGACTGTAGTGTGTCAATATGCCTATATATGTATGTATGTATGGTTGTGTGTACAGGAGGACAAAAACAGCGCCTGTTAATAAAGAAGGCTGTGAGCATAGGGGGTGAGCATGCCCAACACTTGACTTGCATGCATTGTTGTCCATGGATATCATAGCCCGTAGACGTTTCCCAGGAAATGTCATTTCATTGTTCTCTTCACTCCACACGTTTTGCCCCAACAAGACCTCTGAGTCGAGGTCAGATTGGGTTAAGCCGTCGGTCCCTTTTGAATGGGGTTATAGATTGGAGGAGCTCTTGGCGAGCCCCACTATTTCTTTGCTTTCGCCTCTGGTCATAAAATGTTTTTATTTATACTGTCACACAGTCACAGGACAAGAACAGGAGCAGGAGCGGCATGGCCGGCCCAACCCCCCGCTTTTCCACCCCAGGCCACGCCACGCTTTACGCACGCAGTCTGTCTGTCTGGCCTGAGCGTTATGTCTGTCCTGCTCTCCAAATGAATATGTACATATGTGTGCGTCTGGTCTGCGTGTTTTTTTATCTTTCTTGAAACGCAGTTGGCGAGTGCACTTACACAATTTAATCGAAGTTGTTGTTCCTGGTATCGCCACGTCTTCTGCCTTAAACTTTTCTTTTTCCGATGGCTTTGCTAATTCGAGCACATTTTTCAGTCTTTTTCATATTTGCACTTTCCAAACGTAGCCTAAATTATTGTTTCAGAACTTTTTTACATTTTTTCCCACACATAGGAGTATATTGTATGTCCATGCATACATATGTAAATATCTATGAGGCGCAAATGTCTGTCCTTTGCCTTTTCACGTAACTTTTGCAACTGCGCTGCCCACCCAAAGTGTAGCTGCGGCGCTGGCATCTGCTGAGCCACCGTTGCTTTTCCCTGGACAGCTGGCAACCGGGGAGAGAGAGAGAAATATTTAGAGCGAGACAGTCATTCTTTTCGCATGCAGTTTTCATGCAGCTTTTTTTAAACATGTTGTGCGGAATATTATTTTCATAATTTTCATAATTTATATTAGGTTTTGCTTGGAGCCTGCGCCTAAAAGATGCTTTTAAAGTATATTATTTTACCAAGTTAACAAGTATTTTCGTATGACTACTCTGCGCAGGCTCCGTTACCGTTTCACAGCTGTCCGGGGCACCGCGCTTCTTATCAACATTCCCAGGGCGGGTTTCTTTCTGCACCCCCTTTGGTGGTGCATGACAAACGTCCTAGCCTGTGGTGTTGGTGCCGGCAGAAGTTCTATCTCTCACTCATATTTCCATTTTCAACTTTTTTGACATTACGTAGTCAGGTCTAATTTCCCCTTTTATTGTTGCCTACACTATTACAGTTTTCGTTTATTTTAAAAGGCCTTGCAGTTGATCGCTTTTTAGTTCACCGGTTGAACATCAACCTAATTAAAGGATTCCACTCGGGAATCCCATTCGGGAACTTCTTATCGCTTATCGCTACCTTACACACAAGGTTCTGATTAAATATTCTTATGAGTTAGACTTAATTCGGAATTTGGGACGAAGGCATGCTTTTAAAAACAGGTTTATGAAAGTAATTCTCATGTTAAAATTAAACAGTAATTTATGTATGTGTGTATGCATTTATATAAGCAACCTTACTATACTCATATTTATGTATGTATGCATGTATAAAGAAACCTTACAATACTTATATTTATGTAGCGTTCCAATTGTCTTATGGCCAGGCTAACAGGATGTGTATTAATGAATGTTAAGCTGAGACGTCGTCGTAAGCTTAGGCAGAACTAAAGGTCTCGTAGACATTGGCCCCCAACGTCTTTGACTTCTCCGCCACCAGGTAAAAGGAGAGCAACTGTGTGGGCAAGTTGGTAGTCCGAGCGGCACTGTCATATCCCCTTGAAGTGATCCCACTGATGATGGGTATTAGCTTGGCCATGGCCATCAGAACCGTGTTGATGTTGAGCAAGTTGTTATTATCGACCGTCTGGTTGCTGGGAAGGGGGCTACTGCTAGCGCTTTGGTTGAACTTCAAGGGCTGTTGTGGCTCCGGTTGCTTCAGCACTTCTTCGGAGGGTAGATGCTGTAGAGTTTCGCCGAGGGACTCGGCAATGACGTCGCAAGCCAACACAAAGCCTCGAGTCACATTATGCGAACACACGCCGATGGCATCTTCGCTCTCTAGGAGATCTAGCGTCTCGTTGTACATCTGCTGGAGCAACGGCGAGAAGTTGGAGCTCTGGGAGGGAAGCAGGTACTTCGTCATCTTGGAGTTGGGATCTCTACGAGTGTCCGCATTGATGGCCATTTGCAGAGACCAAAACAGCTGCTCCAGGTCGTTGAGGGACAGCTGACGTGAGAGGGGCATAGACGACTTCACCACTGCGATTACCTGAGTCCGAATATACCGAGTGAGATCTCTGATACCGTCCTCTGTGATGAAGTGACGGATGAGCGAGAGATACTGCTGCTTAAGTTCATCGGTGATTCGTGTCTGCTCCATGGTGATATCACGGTAAATGTACCCACCTAAGAGATTCAGTTGTACTCTAAGGGCAATCACCAACATGGACGATGCGTAAATGAACGTGGCCAGGCGGGTGAACGCCACGACCTTCATTTCTTCCCACAGTTCAACTTTGTTTTTCGGGTTCTGACGCAGCTGCTCGAGCAGCTCGTCCGTACTGCATTCTCTCAGAACAGCGTCACACATCTCCTCACCCATGCCCAGGATCACTTGGTTACAAGTCTTTTCCGTCGACTCAAAGTGATGTGTGCGCCGCGTCCGTTCGAACATCTCACGCGCCTGCTTCTCGTGCATCTCCACCAGCTTGCGTTGGGCGTACCGGGCCGCATAGTAGGCTCCACCCACCAGCACTCCGGTCACGATAAACTTCCTGCGGTGGCGTGACAAGAAGTCCTGCACGCGTGACAGCATGTTTGTGATTGGAATCGGGCTCTTGATAACTCTTCGATTGCGTCTTCTCCGACCTGGCTTGTGCGTGTGAAAAGCGCCAACTGCTCGAGCCACTTTCTCGTCCACCGGCTGCAGTCCAAAAGAGACTTGTTTAAAATTAATAAATGTTTAATGTACAAAGTTCATTTGTGTGAGTTAGCTAAGCCCTGCCGACGGCGCTGCCGTGGTGCCGTGGTGTTAGCCAAAGATTAGATTAGCCGAAATACTTACAAAATTCTGTTGGATCGCTGTTCCCTGGTTACTAGCTCTTGCCTGGTTTCTATTGATTCGAATGTGAGTTTCGTTGTTGGTGCATTAGCACGGATTTTGATTTGGAATGTACGTAAATATATTTGTTGATGTTGGCTGCTTTGTTTTTAGTGTTGACGAACGATACACTCCAGCGAGCGAACTGTAATCGTTAATTTTCGGTCACCATCCAGAAACGATATTTCTCTTTTTTTACATATATTATGCTTCGTGATACTAGATAGCTAGGATCCTCAAGGCCAAACGTATAATTTTATCCTATAAATTAAGGAATATTCTCCAAGATTGATTAATTGTATGTCCTTTTATTGGCTGGTTTCTAAAAAAAGGCTTAAACAAAAAAGTCATCACAAATTTACACTAATTTTACATGGTAACTACATATGCACATCGTTGTTGCATTAGCACAACGAGGTGAGCCCATTACGCGTTTCATTTTTAGTATTTATTCAGTATCTAAGACAATTGCAAGGCGTGTGACCTAGAGAGGGAACAAAATCTCAAACCATCTTCATTCATGATGTCATTTCTATTGTTTATATTTACAGAAGAAGAATATATACACAAATATATTATTGTACTAACGATGTCGTCGTCGGAACGAAAACTAATTGTTGTCTCTGGTTTCGGACCATTTATTGGACATGAGGAGATCAATGCCAGTTGGGAGGCTGTAAAGCTGCTACCGGATATGCTCACCACCCACAATGACATTGAATATGACCTGATGAAGCGTCTGGTCCCCGTCGAGTACGGAGCTGTAGATGAGGCGTGTGCAGAGATATGGAGCCTCCAGCCAGAGGCAACTATATATATTTAACCCTATATCGCTTGCAATTGCGATACTGACGTCATTTATCCAAATACAGATGGTCATACATGTCGGAGTATCCGGTATAGCTAAATGCGTTTATGTGGAAAAGCTGGCCTATAACCACAAGTTCCGAAGGGCAGACAATTCCGGACAATATTTGTCCAACGGCAGTTGTGTGCTCCCGCACAATGGCAAGGCAAATGTTTTGCGTTGCGGCCTTGACGTGGATAAGATCGTAAAGGCTGTAAATGCAACATGCGAGGCGTGTGTGGGGGCCACAGTTCCTAACACTGATAATAAGCCTTTGGGTGCTACGAGGGCTTCAAAAAATGTGGGTGATTTTCTTTGCGGCTACATATATCTGAAATCGCTCGACGTAGACTCCAATCGGAGTTTGTTCGTGCATGTCCCACCTATAAATAGACCATTTAGTACCGAACAAACGGCGGATATTGTTTTGAAAATCATTCAACAATGCGTGCGACAAGTGTCCGCTTCTGTATGTAGAAATTAAATTCCAGTCAAATTATACTTCATTAAATTGTTTTGAATAAGTAATTTCATGAACGGCGACTTTTACCATTTTCTTATTGATTGTTTTTGTGTCTTTCGGAGCATGTGACGAAGCAGAGAGTTCAACAACATGCGGACAATTCATTGCGAAAATAAATCCATATGTTTCCATTACATTATGCAAACAATAATATCAAATTAAACAAAACAACGGTTTTGAATACTTCCCTTATTGAGCAAATTTTTGCTATATTACAATATATAGATAAAATATAATAGTATCAATATTAATTAGCTCAGATAATTCTCAGACTAATTAATTTTTGTGAAGTAAATTCTATAAAATCCAAGATAATATATATATATGTATGTATGTATATTTAAGAATACAAATATTTAACAAAAAACGTCCATGAAATGCTTTTTCAAAATGCCAATTAAACGACAGTGACGAAGACGATTAGTGTGAAGATTTATTAAGTCTATTGTTGTTCTCAATTATATTTATGTATATGTATATTAGCAATGAATGAACAATGAATCTACTAAACGTTCCCGTTAGACACATTTCATTTGTATGAGAAAAATTTCAACAGCATGGGGAAATGAATTAGCAGCACTGTTCTGCACTTATGCATGCATAACTTGTGAAAATGGATAGGTATATTCTAAAATTTAGGAAATGTTTGTGATCTCAAAATCCAATGGGTCCAATCCAATAAACTACTCAGTCTCTGTTTTTAAGCTACATACCTAAACGAAATGTTGCAGTCTATGTTCCCGAAAATAGGTATCGGGGTTGGAAAATACTATGAAGAGAAAAGAAAACAAATCATTAAAAGTTAAGAAACACGTCAATCTATGAAAAAATTATTAATATTTAAAATCAGCTTGCAAAACATTATCTTCATAAGACGTCCTATGATATAACATTTTCTGTTTGAACCTTATTGTGTACACAATCCAATAAAATAAGTTCTTGTACACAATTAATTCATGAATTGGATGAATTATATGTTCAGAGCTGAGAGTCCTAGCTAGTTGGTAATATGAAACAGAACTTCAAAATTGAGAAAAATGATTTCCGATCATGGACAGAGAACTCTAGCCCATTGTCGAACAGTGGTTACTTCGATTTACGCCCAATATTATGAAGCATGAAACATTTTTTACGCGTTTCAGGTTAAAGTTAAAGTAGATATAAGTAAAGAGAAAGGGTGGAACTACGGGAAGAATTAAGAAAAAGAACTATTTTCTGAGGCTTAATTGAAGACTATTTACTATTAAAATAGAGTGGGCTAAGTGGGTTATAGCCTTTTCACACTGACGACCATCCACCATCCACCATCCATTTCGGGGATGGTCCGTAAGGTTTTGCCGTTCCGAAAATTTCCCAGTTATTCCACCATCCATCTGGGATGTTCCTAATTCGCACGTTTCTGTGCGGTATTTTTCGATAATTGTCAAATGCAACCATAAATATTTGACATTCACAACAAAAATCGGAATTCTCCACGAAAATGTAAACAACGACAGACAGGAATATATTAAAAACAACAACAAAAACCCATCAGATCTCACAAAACAGGAGGATCTCCTCGAGGAGCTGATCCGCACCCAGACGACGTTTCAAACGGTTTTTTATGCAATTTTTAAGAGAAAACAAACAGCAGTAGTTATAATAAATTTCTTGTCAGTTTAAATTTAAGTAATTTTAATAAATGATTAAAACTAACTATTTAAATTTATTCTATTTACACAATATGTTGCAATTGCAGATCGTATATGTTCTGCTGAATGATTATAATCAGCAGAAATATTGCTGCGATGGGGTTGTTCTCTCTGCTCACTTAAAATAAGTTCCCAACTTTCATTAATTGAGCTGTTGTGCATGTTTAACATATTGTGCAAAATACAACAGCACAATATAATGGCACTATTGTTTTTATGATGGCTATCCTTTGGTGTCATTTAGTAGTAGTGAGTGCTTACAAATGACCACAACCTTCCTGGCTTCAGTGTTTTCAAAACAGATATCCATTCTATTATCTCCTCCTCGTCAAAGTTGTCCTCATCATCATCATCCATGTCCAGCAACATGATTAGCTTGTGCAAGAATATGTTTTGCTGCTGAATCACATTTACAACCATTGCAATGTCATTTAAATTCATTTTAATTACAAACGTAAACAAATTTTCACCGGATGGATGGTTTCTCATGGATGGTGGATGGTGGATGGTGGATGGTGGATGGTGCCAATGTGAATCGGTGTTTCACATCTTTCAAAAATTCCAACCATTCCCCCGGGATGGGCTCAGTGTGCAGAGGGTATTAAGTTAGTTTTTTCCTCGGTATATTTTGTACAAGAAAAGGTATATTCGGTATATTTTATCGATAAGTCCTCAGAGAACCCTATGTGACGTGACGTGGGGTTGATCAAATTTAGCTAAAACTGTTGACAGTCACTAAGTCGACGCCACTTCAGCACACAGCACCGATTGCAACAACGGCAGAAGTGTGTGATATACCCCAACATATTACTAAGCATATAGAAGTGCCCGCGATGAAATTCCTAATCTGTGCACTATTGGCGGCGGCTTTCTACGTGGCCGCTGGTGAAGTAAAAGTTGAGGAGGGTGTGCTCGTTGCGACAGTGGACAACTTTAAGCAATTGGTTGCTGACAATGAATTTGTGCTGGTGGAATTCTGTAAGTTCTTTCGCATTACAAATCTTAACTATTTACATATACATGTGTACGCGCCGGCTGACGCTTCCCGCTGGCTGATTCATACGATTTCGCGGCTACGTGGTCTTTCGACCGGGAGCAAGTGAAACGAAGCATCGAAAAATATGTCTGCGTGGCAGTTGTTAGCCAAAAGGAATTGTTGTTTGATGCGAGTATCCAAAGTCTGTGCGAATTCAAGCAAGGGAATTGGAGTTTGCATTAACAAGTGAAAAGCCTTTAGTTAATTTTCCGGCTCTTTTATCGTTTTTTAAGCGTTTTTATCTTTCACATCAATGAGAAATGAGAGAGTGCTGAGAGTAACGCTCTCTCGCTGTCCTCTCTCTTGGGTTGGTGCAACAGTCATCTCTTTTCCACGCGCACATCTTGCACCTGTCCGTATGTGTGTGGGAGATGGGAGTGAAAGCGAGCAAGCAAATACTGTGTTGTTATTGTTTCTGTTGTTCCTATAAAAGTGCCATAAATTCTGAATGTTAAATGCCAATTGAGACAATGCTTATGCGCAGTATTACCTTCGGAAATTCCTAACTGCTCCCCCTCTGCTTTAGATCCTTTGACTTCGGAACAGCATTTCTTGTTCCGTATATTTAACTATTATCAGCAATTTCAATGATGTCCGCAGCCCTGGGCGTGGCCAAATCTGTGCCCACGCATACGCTCTATCAATCTCGAATTAGAAAGAAACAAAAGTAAATAAAAGCAGTCGGGCAACTCTTCTTTCGAATCTAGGTTAGACAAGCAAGGCAAGATATTCTTTATGTGTACTTTTATTTCGCTATTTGCTTTCTATTCTGGTTTTGGTTTCCGTTCTGTGCCCTTTTCTTGCGCGGCCACGCAATGGAAAGTTCATTCAACTCTTTCATTGCGCATGCTTAACGGCGCTGTGGCTGCCAGTGCTGTCCCATGCAGAGGAACAGAATTAGCTTTTAAACAAGTCTTAGTGGATCTAAATTTGACTTTGACTAGGGAATTGTTGTTGCCTAAAAGTACTGTATCCGTTCCATTCCATTCTTATCTTCCCGCAAATGAACACACTTGAGAGATAAACAAAATTCAATGATAGAACAAAAATACCCGTCCCTGTATTTCTTCAACCTTAAAAAGCCAGATATGTAGGACCGGCATCTCTGGTTTTGGCAATATGGCGACGGCGCATGGTTTGTTTATGCCAGCGTTTACGTTTGATTTGGATCTGGTGTGGGAATGACAACGTCAGCTAAGTTGCTTATTGGTGCTACGGGTCATCCGCATCAGAAATCTTATCTTCGAATAATGGCTTGCTGTGTGTGCCTGTGGCAATGTTAATGCCAAGGCAAATGGCATGGCCACGTCAACCGATGCCAAGCCAAGCCCGGTGATAAGCAGGGCCTCTTAAGACGTTGTCAAGTCGGTATTATGTCATCTCGCCGTTGTGTCTGTGTGCGTGGATGCGTGTTAAATTGCAGCTGGGGCTACAGGCAATGGGAATCCACCACGTGGAATTTGCATAATTTTAAACAGCTGCTGGCCGTAGAATAATGCGATGGGGCCCTGCTCCAGATCCGTGTCAAATGTAGCGACTATGATTACAATTGACAGTCCAAAATTAGAATTTTCCGTTTGAATGCCAACTGCAAATGTCTGTTACTATGTATGACTTACATTACTGTTAAGTAATGACTCTGCCACTAAGATAGGGAAAAGTTTCATGACACGATTTAAGTAAGCTTTGATAATTCCGATTTCTAATTGCACCTTCCCCCTGTTTGCTTATCCTTTCAGACGCTCCCTGGTGCGGACACTGCAAGGCCCTAGCTCCCGAGTATGCCAAGGCTGCTCAGCAGCTGGCCGAGAAAGACTCGCCAATCAAGCTGGCCAAGGTTGACGCCACCGTCGAAGGCGAGCTAGCTGAGCAGTACCAGGTGCGTGGTTATCCCACACTCAAGTTCTTCCGGAGCGGTGCTCCAGTGGAGTACAGCGGTGGTCGTCAGGCCGCTGACATCATTGCCTGGGTAACCAAGAAGACTGGACCACCTGCCAAGGATCTGTCCAGCGTGGCCGATGCTGAGCAGTTCCTCAAGGACAATGAAATTGCCATCATTGGCTTCTTCAAAGACGCCGACTCTGAGGAGGCCAAGACCTTCACCAAGGCCGCCAACGCCCTGGACTCCTTTGTCTTTGGTGTGAGCAGCAATGCCGATGTTATTGCCAAATACGAGGCCAAGAATAATGGCGTTATCCTGTTCAAGCCATTCGATGATAAGAAATCTGTCTTCGAGGGCGAGCTCACCGAGGAGACTCTGAAGAAGTTCGCTCAAGTACAGTCACTGCCTCTTATTGTGGACTTCAACCACGAGTCGGCTTCCAAGATCTTCGGAGGCTCCATCAAATCCCACCTGTTGTTCTTCGTGTCTAAGGAGGCCGGACACATTGAGGCCCATGTAGATCCCCTCAAGGAGATTGCCAAGAAGTACCGCGATGATATTCTGTTCGTGACGATCTCGTCTGATGAGGAGGACCACACCCGCATCTTTGAGTTCTTCGGCATGAACAAGGAGGAGGTGCCAACCATCCGTCTGATCAAACTGGAGGAGGACATGGCCAAGTACAAGCCGGAGTCGAACGATCTTTCTGCCGAGACCATTGAAGCCTTCCTGAAGAAGTTCCTCGACGGAAAATTGAAGCAGCACTTGCTGTCCCAGGATCTGCCCGAGGATTGGGATAAGCAGCCCGTCAAGGTCCTTGTTTCTAGCAACTTCGAGAGCGTCGCACTCGACAAGAGCAAGTCCGTCTTGGTTGAATTCTATGCTCCATGGTGCGGACACTGCAAGCAGCTCGCTCCCATCTATGACCAGTTGGCGGAGAAGTACAAGGACAACACTGATATTGTTATTGCCAAGATGGACTCTACTGCCAACGAGCTGGAGAATATTAAAATCTCATCCTTCCCCACAATCAAGTACTTCCGCAAGGATGACAACAAAGTCATCGACTACAACTTGGACAGAACTCTGGATGATTTCATCAAGTTCCTTGATGCCAACGGTGAGGTGGCCGATGCAGAGCCCGCAGAGGAGACCGAGGAGGAGGAGGAGGCGCCCAAGAAGGACGAGTTGTAAATCCAACAACAATAACAAATAACAACAAAAAAAGCAAACACGAAAATCCAACAACAATGAAAAGAAACATCCCTACAACAAACAACAGCACCAACAAATAGCAACGTACATTCTGTAGTTTATTCTATTTTCTATTTTTATGGGTTGTGCTTGTGCGCGGCCAGAATCTCCTAATCCACCAAATGAGTTTTTGTCATTTGGCTGTTGGGTCAGCTGGTCGCCCGTCCGCCATCCCAGCATTTGCCACTCAAATTTTATCTTCGCGTTATCAATTTTGTTGTTTTTATCTGTACTTGCAACGCAACTTTCAACGCTCTCTTCAAATGTGCCTGCGGATTGCGTAAACTTAAAATTCAGTTTTATTGAAGAATGAAGCAAAAGCGATAAATTTTAATATGTATTTCTTTAAGTTTTCTATTTTGGAATTTTTAGAATCATTGAAAGAACTGATTAAGAACTTAACAAATAAAGTTGGTAACAACATTAAAACCAGAAAGAATGACTTCAAGGGCCAAGCCTTCTGATTCCCTTACAGATCGCTCGTTGCTAGTGGCTCTTTTGTTATAGTCATCGGATTTTGGAACAATTTGGCCTGGAAATAATGTGCATATGCATATACAGTTGCGGCAGAAATAATAGGATCGATGGGTACCACAGTCTTTATTGCTTCATAACATGATCGTTATCCAACATATATTGTACACTACTATAATATTAATTAGGTAACTCTCAAAATCCTAACGGTTCTTATTACTTTAGGAAATTATTCGAAATAGGACGGCAACAAAAATTGCGCAAGCTAGTTTTTCTATAAAAAAAATGTACTTTTTCGATCTCTTTGATATTTTATCTTCTTGATTAAACTACTAATCGGAGGCTTGAGTCGATTTTGAAAAGAAAGTTACAAAATACTTGTAGTTATTGGTCGTGAAAAGCAGTTTAGGGAAGAAAAAAGCTATTTGACCAAAACATTAATTGCAGAAGGTTTTCGTTGCTCAACGAGATTAATTCACAATTCCTTTAAAAAAAAATAAAGAAGAATATGGAAGAAAGACAACAATATCGACTACTGGTTGATTAACTCAAGAAGGACCTTTATAAACCATCCGCAGAGTTAAGTAATGATCTTAAAAAATCGCTGAGATGAGCAAAGTTAGTTCTTGCTTACGAGAACATAAATTACCTGCCCAAATTCTGTGAAAAAATCCACTTTAGACAGGAAGTCATGAGTAAAAATAACGCAGTAAGCAAAAAAAACCGCTGTCGTTGGTCCAAAGAAATATAAAGAATAATTCTGGAAGAAGTAAAAATTTATTTTTTAGACGAGGCTCTGAATCCAACGTAAGACGGCTACAGCCCCCTGACTAACATATTAAACTAATAAATGATGCAGGGAAAATCACAATGGCGTGTTTCTCGTATTATGGAGAATCCATCCATCGATTATGGATCAACACGACTCTCTCGTCCGCACTCTCGTTGCCCGCGATGTCGGTGTGTCCCGAGACCCACGTGAGTGTGATTGAGTGCGCCCTGATCCGGTTTCACCGGTTCCGTTTCACGTACGAGTCTGCTCGTGATCTTGCAGGAAACCAGGGCTTTGATAGCAGCTTGACTGTCAACGCAGATTGCTATGTTCCTCGGAGGTATCTCCAAGGTATATACCAACTTTGCCGGTTGCCACACTGCGTATATCTCCGCCTGAAATACACTGCACCAGTCTGGTAGTCTTAGGGATATGTTGGTTGCTAGTTCTTCAGAGAAGATTCCAGCTCCTGTCCCTTCGACTGTCTTTTTGACCCGTCAGTGAAGATGGAGAGCACGTTCTGCCCAAGGGCAGCGTTACGCATCCATTCCTCTCTGTCCGGTATGTGTCCTTTAAAAATTTCTCTTCCATGAAAACTCCGAGACACAGTAGTCGCTCCGTTCACCCGTTCCACTTTCCTCCTTACAGAGTATTGTGGCGTGGCCATAAGGCGATGGCTTGAAGAACCGCGCGGCTGAGAGCCTCACGGCACTTGTCGCAGCCTTGCACTTAAGGTGGAGGTCTATGGGCTCCAGGTTTAGCATGGTGTCCAGAGCAGCCCGTAGGGTGGATTTGAGAGATCCAGTGACCCCAAGGCATGCCGTCCGTTGGACTTTTCGAAGGTTCTCTAGGTGGGATTTGGTGTTGGCCGCTTCCCACCACACCCAGCTTCCGTACGGCAGAATGGGTCTTATTACCGCTGTATACATCCAATGGATGATGTGCGGTTGTAACAAATGTAGAAAGCAGCCTTTTTCTTCCTTTCCTCCGTGTTTCTCTTCCAGGAGAGTTTGAGTCTAGGATGACACCAAGATACTTGGCTTCGTTCGATACCTCAAGCGTCGTTCCACCAATTGCTGGTCGTTTGAAGATTGGTATCTAATATTTTCGTGAAAACAACACCAGTTCTGTCTTTTGGGGATTAGCCCCCGACCGTTTTGGTATGCCCAGCTCGCGGTCGTTCCCAATGCAGATTCCAGAAGATCACTGATTGTAGGTAGGAACTTACCCGTTACCAGTATCACTAGATCATCCGCATAGGCCACGACCTTGTATCCGTTCCTCCCCAACTGAAGAAGAAGGTCGTTGAGGACTAAGTTCCACAGGAGAGGGATATAACCCCCTGCGGAGTACCTCGTGTGACCGTCTTCCTTGAAGAAGAGATGCCCAGATTAGAGCTAATCGTTCTGCTCCTGAGAACGCTGTCCAGCCATATGGTTACCGTCGGGTGTGTGCCAATCTTGGTCAGTGCGGCCGTTATTGACTCGATCCTGACGTTGTTGAAGGCTCCCTCTATGTCTAGGAATGCCGCCAAAGCATATTCCTTATGGCTAAGAGTCTTTTCGTTACTCCCAACAACTTCGTGTAGTGCGGTCTCAACTGATCTACCTTTGAGGTAGGCGTGCTGAGCTTGACCTGCCCGGCTTGAGTGGCCCTTCTGGCAGCATGTGCTGCCGCCGGTATAGCTCTCGGGGTCCTTACGCTTACTAAGCCCCTCATTGCGGTAGTTCGCCGAGGGGGTAAAATAAAAGAGGTAAACTCTAGTAAATTTGTAGTTGTTGATCGTTGCCTTATAAATCCATGCTGAGTTGGAGATATAAGTGATTCGCAGAGATGTTGCAAGTGCGGGGTTAAAATGTTCTCTAACATTTTAGGAATAGCGGACAACTTTGATATACCTCTGTAATTCATTACGTCAGACTTACTACTTTTCTTATGGAGAGGAATAATAGACGATTCCTTCCAGATCAGAGGAGTGCTGAATAGTTTACTATTGTTTACTACTATTACTATGAATGGTTTTAAGGGGGGTCCACACAGAGCGTCGGCGCAGTACCTGAGTACACAGCCGGGGACTCCATCAGGACCTGGTGAGAACACAGTCTTAACTAGTCAAAGATCCTGAAGCAGTGAGCTTTCATTTAACAAAGGGCTGAAAATGCCGTTCGATCTTGGTAAACTGTATGGATACGGCTGACCAGAGTAGCTTTCATGGGAATAGGTTGTTTGGAAAAATTGTGCAAAAAGATCGGCAATGGCCTGATCATTGTTTGCCGACGAATTATGAAATGATAGCGAGGATGGATGGATGGTTGCTGTTTACGAAGCTGTAAAACTGTTTAGGGTACTGAGAAAAGCGTATCCTGCATCGAGCTAGGTTATTTTTATAGCATTGAGCGTGTACAATGGTACAATTTGACCACGCTATTACATAGCGAGAGAGAGAAGAAGTAGAGCCAACTTCTTGAAATTTTTATAAAAGTCTTGATTGTATGTTTTTAGACTGGATAGCTCTTTTGGTAAACCAAGGCTTCCCAGCTCTAATCGGACAGAAATATGGGACACCTTTCATAACGTCAGTGCACAAGTACAGAGCGGACCAATCGAAATCCCAAATCAGGCTATTAAGCTTCGTAAACTCGGCCTTACGAAAGCAGCGGACACGTTTAGAAAGCTTACCTGATCGATCCAATACAGAAGGTCCAATATCGACCGATACTTCGAAAGTAGGATGGTAGGAGTCTTCAGGTATAGTGAGCTATGGTCGGATCCGAGACGAAGCACAGATCGAGCAATCGACCCAAGGAATTTTTCACATGGTTGACTTGAGACAGGGACAGGTCTAGCAAGCCGCCAATAAAATCATGTCGTCATATGGGCACAAGGTTATTCGACTCGTTTACCGAGTCAAATTTAAATCCCCCAGAACTATCATATGGTCTTTATTTGATAGCGAGGTAGAAACAGTTTTTAAAGCGGACAGGTGCTGCTCGTATATAAAATTCAAAATCGAAATTCAAAAATATATTTCTTATATGAAACAAATAACATTTCGTTTTAAGATTGCAATAATGCCCATTGCTTTCGGATATGTTCAATTACACTCTAAAAGTTTATATATTAGTTTTAATACCGTTCATTAAACCGTCCATTTAAACATGTTCCTTTAATACAGAAAAATGAGAGCCGTGGTGCTTTTATTTATGCCAGAGCTGTGTATGCAATCCCGAATATAATACTCTTTATAATCGGTAAGAATATGTAATTTATACTCCTAAGATGTTTTTGCACAATGAATCAAAAACTCCACTCCCTAGAAAATCTTTTAAAGAAAACTATCACCTTTTCTTTCGAAAGATAGTTAAGATATAAACGATTTAAAGGTCGGGTCCCTGATTCGATGTCACATGGATTAAAAATATATCTTGTATTGTAAATTGCGCGCATCTTAAATATACGTTCACGCACACTGATTAATATCGAAGTGGAAATAGATTTTAAATATATTATTATTACAGCCACAGTATTACTATTTCTATCTGTAGTATACCGATATAACGTGACAAGCTTCTTAAAAACGAGAAAGAACGTACGGAGTCGCTTCGAACGCGACTATACTTTTATACCCGTACTCAGTCAGTACACATGTGATTTATGTGGAATTTTAAAAATGTTTTATCAGTTTTACATTTTACATTTGTTGCTACATCTGTCATCGACATCTACATCTACATCATCTACATCAGTTCTCACAACAACACACGTACACTGCACGAGGCAGCATGTTTGACCGTGAGTGTGTGTGTGAGAGAATCTGTGCGACAATCATCCCCATAAACGACGACTGCTGCAAGGGGTGGGGAAGCTGGCAGCTGAAAATTCATTTGATCATTGTGGCTACAATAATGATCCGATCTGAACCAAATTCGGGAATCTGGTAGATATGATCATTTCATTTGATACTGCATTTTTGGTTTTTTCTATCTTCAAAATTGTGGATTTTCGTCTTTTTGTGGGGGCGGAAGGGGCGGGGCGAAATTTTGAAATACACTTGTTCAGGTTCGGTATCACAGGAGTCTGGGCAAAAATTTGGTTGCTCTAGCTCTTATAGTCTCTGAGATCCAGGCGTTCATTTTACGAAAACCAAATCGACTCGATTTTGTGTGAGTGCGATAGAGAGGGAGCGAAGTTTTTCGTATATTTGCCTCTATTGTGGCTATATTAATGATCCGATCCGATTCAGATTTGGGCCGCTGATAGATATGGGCTGTCTCTATGATTCTGCATTTTTAGTTTTTTGTTTTTTTCAAAATTGTGGCCGACACAGATGTGCGCCCTTTGTGGGGGCGGAAGTGGGCGGGGCAAAATTTTGAAACACTTTTCTAGGAGTGATATATCACATCAGTCTGGAAAAAAAATTTGATTGGTCTAGCTCGAATAGCCTTCGAGCAATGAGTGAAAAAACAAGACGGACGGACAGACGGACGGACAGACATGGCTATATCGACTCGGCTATTGATGCTGATCAAGAATATATATACTTTATGGGGTCGGAAACGCCTCCTTCTGTGTGTTACACACATCCACTTTTACCACAAATACAATATATCCTTTTACTCTTCGAGTACGGGTATAAAAATTCATGATACTCAAAATCCTATTGTAAAGGGTATGTGAACTGAAAACACAAATATCAACCAACATTTCGAACAGCAAAACCCTGGCCCACATACGCACAGTACGTGAGAATCGTTCCCACACACACACATTAACGTAACGCCGAATCTCACTGCAAAACCGGTTTCCTAGATCGAGAACACACACACACACGTTTTCAGTGATTGGGTTCCCAGCAAGCAATCTGAGCGTTTTCTGACTGCTTTCTGATACTTTTTCTGAGCGTTTACAGTCATAAAGTGTGCAAAAAGAGTGTTTTTCCGTGAAAACGGTCGCACTTTAAGAGGTCAATTTCTGAGTCTAATATGACTCTTTTTTGACACAGAAATAAGTGCTTTCACCCTCCTAATCAATCATTGAAAACGCACAGAAAATGCTCATAAAAGTATCAACAACAAATAGTCTGTTATTTTCTGCAAAAATTGTACACGTCAACTCTGAATATCCTCAGAAATAAGAGCATTTTACGAGCTCGTGCTTAGATAGCACTGGAAGTGCTCGAAAACGCTCCAATTTATGTGTTTCCAAAAACGCTCTTAGGTGGGCTTTTTTCAGACACATAATTTGGAGCGCCCTAACTTTGTTTTGCTGGGATGACGTGACATGACGAGCGACCGCAACCCAGCAAGCAAAAGTTAGGAGCGCTCCAAATTATGTGTCTGAAAAGAGCCCACCTTAAGAGCGTTTTTGGAGTGAACACATAAATTGAGCGTTTTCGAGCACTTCCAGTGCTATCTAAGCACGAGCTCATAAAATGATCTTATTTCTGAGGATATTCAGAGTTGACGTGTACAATTTTTGCAGAAAATAACAGACTATTTGTTGTTGATACTTTTATGAGCATTTTCTGTGCGTTTTCAATGATTGATTAGGAGGGTGAAAGCACTTATTTCTGTGTCAAAAAAAAGAGTCATATTAGACTCAGAAATTGACCTCTTAAAGTGCGACCGTTTTCACGAAAAACACTCTTTTGCACACATTTTATGACTGTAAACGCTCAGAAAAGTATCAGAAAACAGTCAGAAAACGCTCAGATTGCTTGCTGGGATTAGACGAATGTGACGTAGCCGAAGACCATGGTAGCTCTCGCATCCGCGTATGAACTGGCACATCTATATACTGAATGGTGAGTGGGTGTACGATAAAGTTACATATGTAGAATAATTAATTACATATGTATGTAAATGGCAGTGTGCAGACTTTTTCAATTCTTAAATCACATATACAATTTAACCCATTAGGGCCTGTTTCTAAACGGTTCGACGAAATTGCAATATGGTCGACTTATTAAAATAGTTGATATAAGAAATAAAATTACCTCCACGAATACCAAAGAATATATGAGTTATATTCTTAAGCTAGGTACACACGATGCAAACAATTTGCAGCAAGTTGATTGCTGCAATCAAATTTGCACGTATGTATGTATAAACACGAGTGCATGTATAAACACGTATGTATAAACACGAGTGCAACCATTTTGCTGCAAACAAAGAACTTGCTAAATTTTTTTGCAGCAATATTTTTTGCTTGTCGTCTGTATGCATTATTTTATCGTTATCTTGGTTGCGTCAGTTGCTTGCTTGTTTGCATGTGCTTTTGCTTTCAGTCGCAATATTGCAGCAAGCAAAGCAACATGTGGGATCGCGAGAAAACGATAAAAATTAATTGAACTGTACGAGAATTATTCTGTTTTATGGGATGTCTCGTCAGCAGACTATAAAAATAAGCATAAAAAAAAAAATGCTTATCGCGAAATTGCTGAAAAAATTAGACAAAAGTGATGATGATATAAAACAAAAATTCATCATTTGCGCACTCAATTTTGCAAGAGGTGCGCAGAGTGAAGCAAAAAAAAGAGGCCAGGGTACATCGGACCACTATACCAGCAAATGGGAGTTTTTCGATGCGCTTAAATTTATTAAAAATGACGACGGAAATAATTATAAAATTCAAAATTTGGTAAGTAGTACAATTTATTGAACATATCGTAGTAATTACTAATTTAAAATATATGCCATGACACTTCACCATCAGGCGAAACAAACAAATTTTTTAATTCTTCACGTGTATCTTTTTTAACGTTCTAACGTTAGATCGTTACGCCAAGTACCTGGTACCGAGAAGTGGTATCAAGTGGATCAACTTCATTGTCGAATGTTCCATTCGAGCATATTTTTGTTTTGACTCTTTCTTGGCCATTAGCCAGTTATGTAATGCGCAAATTGCAGAGACAACATCTATTGTCTTTTCAGGCCCAAGTTCCAATGGCTTTTAAACCCGAATTCTATTTGCCATTATGCCAAAAAACATTTTCTACCACTCTTCTTGCTCTGGAAAGTTTCATTATGTATATTTTCAATGCGAATGCATCATCCGCTAAAAAGTACACATAGGGCACCTTTAGATCTCGACCTGGAAGTAGCTGCTCCTCAGGAACATAAAGTTTTTCATTTTGTAACGCATATGATAGAATCCAAGCGTTAAAAAATTCCTCCGTCCGAAATTATTCCTTTGCCTCCTACATCGAAGTAAATTATTTTATAGTTTTCATCTGCTAACACCATTAGCACAATGGTGGTAGGTACTACCACTGTTAGACGGAGCTTTCATAACTACGTGTTTTCCGTCTAATGCACCGACACAATGAGGAAAGTTCCAAGTACTTTCAAAATCGGATGAAATTTTAATCCACTCGTTTGTAGAATTGGGAACCTGAGAAAATTCAAATAAATTATTAATATTTTGTTTACATTTTCATTTTATACTTTTTTCACATATATTTAGGATCTAAGTGAAAGCGCAATATTCTTAGGAGAGGCACCATGTTCAGGTAATTCGTCAATAACAACAGATGACGTACCAAGTACATCCAAAAAAAAAAAAGAAAAAGTGACGAGATAGAATTTGAGGACGAAGATCTGCTTATTAAAAAGGCAAACGCTTTACTCGATAAGCCAGCGGATGACCATCAGGTGTTTGGTGATTTCGTTGCATCTGAGCTCAGAATGTTGAACTCACACCAAAAAAGACTTCTGCTTCGCAGAAAAATTCAAAGAGCTATTTTGGATATATCGGAAATTGATAGCGAGGGCACTTTACTTGTTCCCCACCTAATATCGTGTACTCGTCTACCAATTCTCCAGTTTTTGGCTTTTCAGATGGTAAAAAGTAAATGCATACATATATAATTTACATACTTACTTTAAGATATTCCCTTTTCAGGCATTCATATACAGCTCGACAAGACTCCGGCACAAATTACATTAAATTACACCAATAAACATATTAATTAAAAGTTCATAAAAATGTTAATTATATATAATGGCTAAAAAAAACGCAATGTCAGGGCTAATCGCTCTCATTTGGTGGAATCGCAGGACACATTACAGTGTCTTGTTTAGTTATGTAGTTTTTACTTTTTCTAATAAAAAATTGAAATTACTGACTGACATGCGAAAAAAAAAAATTGTAAAAGTTTGTTTCATCGCCATTTTGTAGCTCTTTTAAAAGATGCACGATGCACTCCTTTTTCATCTCTTTTGGAAATCCACTCTTTCACCCAACACTATCTTTTTTTGCAGACTCTAATCTTGTCACTTTTTTTTACGTTTAATTAAAAGTTTTTAATATAGAAATAGCAGCAACTCTCGATTTTTGTGCCGACATAATATAAACACGTCGTTATTCCTTGACTTTTCAGAAAACAACAGAACTTGCAAATGAGTGTCACTTGCAAAGCACTGCAAACAAAAAAAACGAGAAAGAACGTATGGAGTCGCTGTGAACGCGACTCTACTTTAATACGCGTACTCAGTCAGTACACATGTGATTTATGTGGAATTTTCAAATGTTTTATCAGTTTTTACATTTTTAAAATTTTTTTTTGCTACATTGTCATCTAAATCTACATCATCATCTTTCTCACAACAACACACGTACACTGCACGAGGCAGAATGTATGAGCAGTGTGTGAGCGAGAGGAAGAATCTGTAGCGACAATCAACCCCATAAATGACTTACGCTGGAATCGGGCGCGGGGAAACGCTGCTGAAAATTCATTTGATCATTGTGGCTACAATAATGTTCCGATCTGAACCAAATTCGGGAATCTGGTAGATATGGTCATTCTCTACGATAATGCATTTTTTCGTTTTTCCTATCTTCAAAAATTGTGGACTTTTTGTCTTTTGTGGGGGCGGAAGCGGGCGGGGCGAAATTTTGAAATATACTTGTTCAGGTTTTGGTATCACAGGAGTCTGGACAAAAAGTTTGGTTGCTCTAGCTTTTAAAGTCTCTGAGATCCAGGCGTTCACAAAATACGAAAACCAAATCGACTCGATTTTTGTGTGAGTGCGAAAGAGAGGGAGCGAGTTTTTTCGTATATTTTTCTCTATTGTGACTATATTAATGATCCGATCCGATTCAGATTTGGGCACATGATTGATATGGTCTTTCTCTATTATTGTGCATTTTTCGTTTTCTGCTATCTCAAAATTGTAGACGCGACAGTTGTGCTCCCTTTGTGGGGGCGGAAGTGGGCGGCGCGAAATTTTGGGAACATTTTTCTATGAGTGAGATATTACTTCAGTGTGGAAACAAAATTTGGTTGCTCTAGCTCTTACAGCCTCCGAGCAAAGAACGACAAGCAAGACGGACGGACAGACAGACTGACATTTACCACAAATACAATATACCCTTTTACTCTTCGAGTACGGGTATAATGAAAACACGTGTAGACATAACGCAATATATTGCACAAAATACCCCAGCTAAAGTTTGCGTGCAAAACAAAAATTGATTGAAGCAAGACATTTTCTTGCACTATTTGCATAGGTGTCAACATTTGTGCAAACTTTGCTGCAAATTATTTTCAACTTGCTGCAAATTGTTTGCATCGTGTGTACCTAGCTTTAGAAACAAATTTGATCATATTTTTGACCACATTCATAGACACGATAAGAAATCATCAGTCTTTTTTTCAACAAAAAATTTAGCAATCGAGTATCCGATCCGAAAACAAAAATACAAATAGATACTGGAAAAGCAATTGATGGTATTTCCTGGGTCCTAGGTTCAGTTATCGAACCATCGATATATGTATCCATTTCGATAGATCTCTCGACCATCTCTACTTTTTAGGTTTCTACGGTGGATTAGAAACGAGGATTCGTGAGAATTCATGAAAAACGAGAATTATAATGTTATTCTTATTCAAAAGATAATGTATAAAAAGATGAAAATAATATCAGATCAAAACGATCGTTATTTGTTGAGTGACGTCGTGAATTCAGTCTCGAAAACCATTTAGAATGAAACCATTACTTAAAGTAAGCAGTTTGCGATGTTTTCCCAATCACAAGCGTTTGCCGCATAAACGCGCCACTCTGTCGGGCGAAGCTCTTAATCGGTGGACTGCTTTTGCTCAAAATAAAAAAATATATATAAAGAGCATGTTACAAAAGTAATATGCCTAAGCACAATCAAATGTGTGCTGAATTAGTGTCTTGCCTTAGGGTGTCGAAATTTCCAGTATAAGACGTACTTGCAAGTGCGTCGGTTCTTCGGTCCTACTCAGATCTGGGTATGTCTTCCAATGACAACTGTGCTGTGGGGACTTTCACTGCAATAACGGGTTTAACCTGGGATTTCTTTTCGAACAATTTGTATTCGCAGAATCATGAGCTTAACACAAAGCTGCCTCTACCAGCCAAGGAGCAACGGCAGAAACAGAAAGAGCAGTAGCAGCATGCTGGACGACTTTGATAAGGCCAGCATCGTTGCCCATGCCGACGACAATGAGTACATATCGCCGGCCACCCCGGAACCTCAGCCGGAGCCGCAATTTGCCCATTTGACTGAAACTAAGCGAACGATTCATGATGCTATAGCCGCACTCAACGATGACAGTTTCGACAAACGCATCGCTCGCCTGCTACCGCAGTACGAAGGGTGAGTGTGGATGGAATATGGGAGATGGAGGAGGGGGGCCGAAAAGCGCTCGGTGCTCATTCTGATTATTTACTGCATATTTAATTGAATAGTGCCATTCGGGAGGAGTTTGAAGTTGCCCAGTACTCACCGCAGAGATGTAGAAAATTGGCCCGGATCCTCACCGGACTCACTGATGTCATTCACACCATAGCCAGGTCGGTGCGACAGGATACGGCCTATCGCCAACGCATGTGCAATATTGTGGCCTACTACATATCCTGTGAACTGTGCTCTGCCCAAGAGCCAGTCGAAAAGGAAGAGTTCATCATCAATCGAATCAGCAGTTCCCTCAAATTGTATGTAGGAGACGGTGAAAGCGGCGCTGGCGTCCACAAGGAGCATGTTCTCCGCACTCTTCTTGCCGCACCAAAGCTGTTTAATCGGGCTAGCATTCTATCGGTTTTGTACAGGTAAAGGCTATAAGTTATAGCTGTTGCATATATATCTTTACATATTTTCGACCTATTAAACTTGTTTTTCTTTCCTACAGCCGCCTCTTTCCTCATTGGTCTATGCCCAGCATTATGATCCAAGCAGAGCTGCCGGACAAACTTTACATCGAATATATTCTAATATTTTATTACTGGCAACGACTCGAGCCAGATGAGGCCGTCAAGGATCGGATTGTCGAGTTCGCCGAAAAGTTTATGCGGCCCTCAAAAACATTGGCCACCAGAAGCATATACGCAGAGTACTTGCCCAAATACAGTGCCCGAGGCACGGCCACGCGTTCTATACTAAGTCATCTTCGCCAGAATAGCTGCACAAGTCTCCATGTCGCGATCAAAGTTGAAAATCGCCCGCCGCACTCCAGCGAAGTGGTTAGTTCTGTTTAGTCAGCTTGTAATTACTTTCTCTTTTCGGTTTAACAATGATGTCCCAGTAAAAGGTCTGATTCGGACATGCAGGTGGAGCAAAAGGCTCCGCCGACGCAGTTAGTCGCGTGACAGGCGGAGACAGGCTCTTTTCGGCTGTCCCAAAGTGACTACAATCTCAGCTGAGTACCGAAAATAGCCCCAACTAGAGAAGACTTTAGTTTCCATAATTTTAATATAAATATTTCTATAAATAATGCAGGTAATCAGTTCGGATGATGAGGACAGCTGCCCCCTGTGGAGCAGCGTTAGGTCGAGGACGCCAACGCCTTCGTCCAGCCAGCATCCCCCTGCCTTTCTCCAGAATCTCTGCAAAAATGCCCGCCAGTTGGAGCCATGTAAAAGAGCCTCGGCATTGTTCAGTGGCATCGATAACAACATTGAGATTGTGGATCTTCGCGATTCCGATGATGATGTAGAAATGTTCTCTCTGGACTTCAATGTGCCAGCCAATGTGGACGGAAACAACTCGAACTCAAATTCAAATGATTCGGCCAGTCAGTCCCTTGCGGAAGATGACTCGGTGCCCGTCACACGGATATATCCAACCAACCTGAGGACATATGAACGAGGTCCAAGTGCAGCTGTTGTCTCTGTCCCACCTACCACATACATAGTGCCCCGAATAGTCAATAGCTATAGCTGTCGGAGGGACAGCCTTCATCTGGTGTCAACAACAGCACCGCATCTCGTGGATCAGTCGATGCAAACAACCGAGGATGAAGAAGAGCTGGAGGAACAAACACAGGAAGCGGATGCACTGCCCACTTTCCGTCTTTACTCGGAAAATCGGCTACCGACCACAACCACAACTAGAACCCCCGAACTGCTTTACTCAGTCCATAAAAACGGCCACAGTCACTTTCCCAGGAGCTGCAGCGCAAGTAGCAGCGATGCCAGCACCCACAAGCACCAGCACGTACAACACTGTCGCCAGCCATCTAGTCAGAATAGCAACTGCAGCGAGAGTTCGATGCAGAAGAAACAGGTTACCTTCAGTTCCCAGCACCTGGGCGTCACTGCCTCGCGAGCCAGCATAGTCTCATCCAAGAAGCCAGATATCAAACGGTATGAGACAACGCCAGCCTCCAAGGCGGATCGCATTGACACTCTCAAGTGGATGGCTCTCAAAGGTAAGAAGAGAATACTTTCGATATTCCCGTGTAATTATGACTTTTAACCCACTGACTGATATCTTTTGCAGAGCACATTCAGGCAAGCGCCAAGATGTTCGTCAAGCTGAACGCAAATAGTAACAACTGCGATAAAGGAAGATCCAGCGGTTACAAAGAGATTACAGCCTCGCCGGTCAGAAGTGCGCCTAGAGCGGCCCAAATCACCGCCTCCCAGCTAACACCGACTACGAGCAATGCCTCCAGCTGCACGCCCACACGCATGAGAGCTACACCCCGAGGGCGAGGGGAATTGCCCACGCCTCCAGCGTCTACGCACAGCTCAGCCAGTCCATATCAGATACTCAGAGCGTCCACCGATACCGTGAGCTCCATTGACTTGGAGAAACTCGAGGTGAATGCTAGAGTATACAGCTTCAATCGACGCCTGTTCTCCAAGTCAGCCAACGAGCATGTGAGCTTCTATAACCAGCTGTTGAGCGTGCAGCGGAAGAATCTTCGGCAGCGGAGATTGGCGAACCGCAACAGCAAGAGTAATCTTGTAGATCCGGGACAAGAGAAACTTGTCATTGAGGCCATGAACCGGTGCCACCAACTACGTGCTATTAATGCCAGTAGGCGAAACGAGGCAGAGCAGCTCCAAAGGAACCTGACGGCCATTAAGAATTATGCCATGCGGGGCAAGCCCATAGTAAGACTGAAACGTTGTAATCTCAATGCCTTGGCAGGAACTGCCGAAAATTCGCAGACATTTTCCACCTCGTCAAATGAACCGGTTAAAGAGCCGTGTAAGGATAATCATCACAAACAGAAACAGGAGAAGCTCGAGCAGAATCAGGCCAAGCAACGACGTCGAAGGGGCCACAGCGTTTGGAATCACATTAAGAAAAAAAAGAAGCTTTTGTTATTCGCAGCAGACGTAGCATCGGATACGTCGCCAGTTGAAGTTCCAAATCCGTCGCCAGAGTCAGATCGTGGAACGGTGACCGAGCCAGATCCAAAAGATCCGGACCCAATACTCGCGGCAGCTTATAACGAACCAAAATCCCTTCCAGAGGTTGGCATGGAACTTGAAATTCAGGAGACGGATGACACCAATGCCGTGGCCTCCCCTGCCCACAACATTGAATTGGTGACCAGCAACGTGCCGGTTTACCTGCTCAACGGAGAGAGCCGCGATGTGAGCACCCCTCTATCCAGCCAATTCAGTAGCAGCGGATCCACTGAACCGGCAGCAGCAAATGATACCTTTGTCCCATCGAGAAAAGATTAGGACTTCATCCTTTCCTTTCCCCTAGCCCGGATAGTATTTTAGTGTTTTGTTGATATTTAGAGAGTATCCATCCTGTAAAACTGTTGTACAGTCTAGGTCTATTATCTTAATGCAGTTTCTAGAAAGTTACGAATTACGAATTGTTGAAATTTTTTATTATTATTTTTGTACATATTTCCCTTTGCAATATTTCCCCCTAAACTAAACACGAACACGAACCAAAATATTGTCAATTTAAAGCAATGAAATTAAATAGAATATATTTATTCAACTATAGCAGAAGCCAGACTTGACACGTTAGTTCGGAACATATCGGTTGGGGCTAGCCTGGTATTTGTGTCGGCATGCCAAAGTAGACACAGGGGGTCGCCCTAAAAAAACGAAACAAAAATCGAAAATCATATATTTTTGTAAAAATCGTTCTCGTTTCCTTTGCAAACTTTTGCTGAAAATCTCAAGCTCCTTCAAGAAAAGTATATGTACATATGAAGAGCAAACGCGAAAAGGGTAGGTTAACCATTGCATATACGTAGGTACTTTCTATATCTCAAGTCCCCCAGGCTGTCGCATTCTCTATGAGCGTCAGGAACGCACCTCGATAGAAAAGGGCCAGCGCGTCTACATTAAAAACACGCAGACTGAGGTGAGTGAGCTCTTTCGCCGCACAGCGGCTAATTCAAGAGCGGAGCGTACATCGCCCATCAGCATCACCGAAAGCAAGAAAGCCCTGGCCCGGCAGATCGTGTGCGAGCTGAACCAGCGGATCAATCACGAAATAGCCCAGCTGAAGCTCTTTAGGCACAATATTCGACCAAAACCCATCGTATCCGAAGCTTCAGTGTCGGATATGAAGCTGAACGATAATAAAGCCGCCGCGCGACAGTCGTTGGTTCGAGACCAATCCAGCGACAGTCATGACCGACGCCTAAGCGACACTGAAAATTCCCAGGAAGACACAAATTTCATGAGCTTTCGCACGGTGGCCATGAGAAAAAATAAGATCAAGCGGGCTGAAGGTGGCTGCAATTACATACCCCGGCAAAAGGACAACAATTACGACCAGGATGAACGGACTGTGTATCAGTGTGATTTTGGAAACCCCTCAAGATGCATCGCCTGTTTTCCCGTTCCCGCACAGCACCAGTTTCATAACGATGACAACTGCGTATGCTGCACGCTGCGACCAAGTGTTCCCATACCCGTATTGACCCATCCGAACTGTCAGTATCAGCCGAGTTGGGCATGTTTTAGTTCGCGTCCGTTCAATCAGCGAACTGCGACCGACCTGCACACTGAGGACTTCTGTCGCAATTGGTGTGGCTGCAACCTACCCGATAGTACCCTGAGAGGCAAAAAAAAGGGCCACCGTGCTTCGGAGGAGACGAGCGGGTCGAAGTCGAAGAGCCGCAGCTCCTCAAAAGCCAGTAGATTGCTGGATGAGAATATGCGCAAGAAGGTGAAGAAGAGCGGAGTCACAATCGACTCGGCCTCGTTGGACCAGTACAAGGTCCAGAGTCACGAGAAGCTTCTTAAAGTCACCATGCGGAAAGAATCCAAGCCCGCACCACAGCGGGGGTCAAAGCTGCAGCCAGGAGAGGAGAAATCCAAAGCAGGAGACAAATTTGCTGACAAGCAAACGGATGAGGACAAGGACTCAAAGTTTGGTTTAAAGTCCCAGGCAGCGGCAGAAAAATACAAAACAGGAGAGAGGGACAAGCAAATGGATGAGGGCAAGGATAGTATGTATCGCGACTACATGGATAAGTACAAGAAGGAAAACGGCCACGCTGAAAATGAAGCGGGAGCAGCAAGCCGCGCACAAGATCATGCCCAAAATGATGGATCTGGACAAGCGGGAGCCCATTTAGGAGGGACTAGAAAATCCTCGGACGATGAGTATGCCGATGGTAGCGGTACTGGCTATTGTGACACGGATCCAATTTGCGCCGAAAAAAAAAGAGTCGGGAAGGGGCGAGCCACCTGCAACACCAAAAAATGCGCTTGCGTTGCCCAGGAATTCCAGACTAATCAGGAATACACAGACCAACCCCACGCACAGGATCTAGCCCAGGTTGAAGGAAGTGAACAGAGATCTGGACAAAAGGTAGTCCGTCCAGAAGGTAATAAAAAACCAGTGGAATCAGCAAATGCCGATCGTTACGGTCCTGGCTCTGGTGAAAAGGAGCCAGTTTCCAGACCTGATAAGAGAGCTGAGAGGTACAAAGCCGTGTGCGACAAAAAAAAATGCGTTTGCGTTGCCCAGGAAGCACAAACTGATGACGAATCAATCAAGAAAGAGACGAGGTTGACTCAAACGGATCTGCAGTTGCGAGAGGAGAGACGCACTCAAACTGACCTTAAGGAGAGTCAACAAGAGAGACCTACGCAGACCGACATGGACGGCAGTCGCCACGAGAGACTTACCCAAACCGATCTGGAGGCGAGTCGACACGAAGGACTCACCCAAACGGATCCAGAACTCAGCCATCAAGTTGGCACCGCTATATCGGGGGCGACTGTCAAAAAATCAAATTATGATTTTGAAGATGTCCAAACTTCATCTCAGAAAGAGAATCTCTCAGCAGATCAGAAGAAAATTCAAGGTCAATATTCGCCACCAACTTCATCAAGGAAAAGTTATAGTGCTCAATCGCCTTCTTCCCGAAAATATATGAAATTTATTAGCCGAGGCTCCCTCACAGAGGAGGCTCAACAAGATGAAGACACAGAATGCAGTAGAAATTGTCCCTGCTATCGGTTTAGGCAGTGCGACTGTAAGCCAGTGACCCCCGGTCCCAGCCAAGGAGAACGGGAGAACGCCCTCCAGGACTTTAAGAAGGAACAGTACCTAATTGACGACGAAAACAGTCCAGTTGTTCGTCAAGTGTCCTCGCATCATGATCTCGACTTGGGCCCAGCCGGTCGCTTAGAAAAATCTTCGCCATTCTTTGCTCCCTTGACTTCGGCGGATAAGTGTGATCCGCATCCAGTGGGATGTTACTGTAATGTCAACCAAAATGTCGAGAATTCAAACACTTCTGGCGCCAACGCGAATACAGTCCGATCTATGGCTTCGTCACCCGTGAAGTCTCAAAAGAGAGTCCCCGACAATATCGAGCAGCATCAACCCTACGAATCAACGTATCAGCAAAGTTACGCCCGCTCTGCGGATCAAGAATATGGGCGCCGGAATGTTGACATGAGCAGCTATGACGAAGATAATGGACAGTCTACAGAGCCCAGCTTTACAGATCAAAGTCATACACAATTCGCCTGTGCCACTGATTGCACCGGGCGTAAGCTCTCCGGACGTAATCTCTCCTTTGACAGCTACCAAGAGCCACAGACAATGTTCTCGAGTCTTGGGTATAATCAGTACTTTGATGCCAGAGCAATTAATCTGCCCGAGCAATCACTAGTTCCAAGACAGCCAGGACTGAGCCAGTTCGCTAGCACCTTCCCCAGTGCCAGAGCCAACAATGATGAGTGTAAGAAAGGGTTGCCGATTATGGTCTGTGAGAAGCGGACACGCTCTGTCACTTTCGAGGATGAGGGCGGTAAAGTGCGGAGGATGCGCAATATTGTTGAGCGCTGTCGAAGAAGCATTGACTGGGAGCAGGTCTTAACACGTCGTCCGGTCGAACAGGACCGTGTTGGGAACAACACAAGTCAGTCGGGTACCGCCTTTGTAGGAAACGATTGCACAGATGACGACGACTGCACCTGCACTTGCCGTAAGCGATATCTCTTTAGCTTTCAACTTTCCCCACCTCAATTAAGTTTATTTTCCCAGGATCCAGCAGCTCCGACGGCACCGAGATGACCTGCATAGAGTCAAACTATGATCTTCACGATGACTTCAGTAACAACGCGTATGAATCCAACGCGCCGCCAAACTACGGCAGTTTGCCGCAATTTAATCACTGTCCCTGCATGCTCCGAACCTACGTCAGCCTGGCCTCTATCTGCACGACCGACAGCCGATCCAATCAGTAGGAGTCGTGCCGTCAGTACAAATTTTCATTACGTTTTTAATCTTTATTATACATTTTCGAAACATAAAATTTGAGTTGAATTGAAACAAACAAACAAAAGGAAAAAGGAAAGAATAAATGGATCGAACTGGCTACAATGTTTCCGAGGGCACCCTTGGACTGACTTCACGTGTACGGGCCCGACAGAAACGATCCTGGTCGAGGTGCTTGCGCAGTTCACGTGCCTGCTCCTCGTACTTGTTGGCCAGTAGTTCCTGCTCAGTGCAGCGGGCACGCTCCTCTTGCAGCTTTTCCTTGTTGGGGCAAGGGAAAAACTTTAAGAGTGTCGTCTATCAGAGTTTCTTTAAGTTTGCTTACCATGGTCTGTTGGTACAGATGTCGCAGTCTATCCATCTCGTTGGTTGTCCTGATGCCATCGTCGTCCTGACGCTGCTGATCCTGGTGCAGGTTCTCCAGCAACTGATCCGTGGTCTCTGTGGTCACTTGGGCGACGGCCTCGGTCTGGTGGAGCTCATCGCGTAGCTTCTCGCACTGCTTCTCCAACTGCAAAGTTGATTTTAGTTATTGTGATGCCTTAACCCGCTAGTTGGACTAACTAGCATTATAATTTACTAACTCTGGCAGTTAGAAAGCTTGGATTAGCATGCGACGAGAACTAAGGCCTCAGCAAGGATACTGATACGCTTTTGGGGCCGAGCTAAAGCTCACCTTCTTTCTAATTTCATTGACTTCACTCAACTCCGCATTAAGCTTCTCCTTCTCCACATCCAGCTTTTCGCACAGCTCTCTACGGGCCTCAAGATCGACTTTCTGGATGCGCAGATCGTCGCGGGCATTATCCAGCTCCCGCTCCAGGCAGCGCGCCGTGGCTCGGGCAGCGGTCAATTGTACTTCCATCTCCTTCAGGTTGCACTGGCAGCACTGCAGATGATCCTTGAGGCTGCGCATCTCGCACTCCAGCTCGCAGATCTGACGTCTAAAACGATTTGACATTAATCAATAGTAATACACATATGTATGTTTGAATAGCGAATGAAAAACTGCACTTTTAATGTTTACTCACTTTGACTCGGCTGCCTCACACTCCAGACTCTGATTGTTGCCCTCAAGCACCACCTGCTCGTTGGTGAGACTGTGGAAGTTGTCCAAGAGCTCGTCCCGCTCCTTTTCCTTTAAGGTACGAGTAGAGCACACCTGTCGGCGTTAGCTACGCGGCTCGAGTACTTAGCTCTTATCCACTACTTAAAAGACTAGACTGACCTTTTGCAGGAGCAGGTCCTCTGCCTTCTTCACCTCCTGAACGTACTTGTGCAGCTGCTGCTTCATGTTCGCTACTCTCAGCTCCGATTCCTTGAGCTTCATCTGCAGCGTCCTGGCCTCCACCTGGGCATCGCTCAACACGTCCATCAAGCGCCTGAGTGATTACAAAACGAAGACATGTGTATGTACATTGTATTAGTGCCATAAAAAGTATATATGTACATATACTATATAACAGTCGCTGGTTGAGGAAAAAAGTTTGCCTAAGCGCGGAAGCAGTTCTATGATCGCTGCGGTAATGTCTTTCTTTGCTCACCCATTCTCTGCTATGGCCTCATCGCGGCTGGCCTTAAGTGCCACAATCTGTTGCCGCAGCGTTTTACTTTCCGTTGAAGTCTCATTCAGCTCCGAGTCGCACTGTCGATTTCTGTTGCTCAGTTTTCTGTTTTGGGGAGAGTACAGGACACCAATTATAGATAGATAGTATTGTTCTTCAATGTTGTCACCCAATTCATCCTTGGGAATTTGTTTCCTGGACCCTGTACCATAGATTTGTCTATAATTATTGCTAATTTTGGGACATGATGCATATACATACATGAGTATGTACATTTTAGCAGTTTAGCAGTTTAAAAAAAATATTTTTTCGCTTAAAAAAACTAAATCGAATATTGAACTATCATTCAGTTTCAAGAATATATTGCTTATCTTTAGAGACAGACCCTATCTGCCTGCAGAGTCCCACCAATTCCGCAGACTAGAAGAGCCGAACCCTCTTTTGGGCGGCCCAAAGAGACACACCAGTCGTCCCATAAGCAGAGCAGGCACAGAGATAGATATAGGCGTGACTAGATACGAGTACAGAGGTAGATGTGAATGCCAGGCACGTAGCCTCACATCCGCGATTCGGCTTGAAGCTCAAGAACACACAGCTCACAGAGCAATGAAGCACCAGTCAAAGTCGCCATCGACGTCTTTGTCCGTCAGTCATTAAGGCTAAACAAAGTTCAAATACCCGTCGGGGACTGACGCAGAACGCAAAAGACTAAGAGAAAGAGAATGAGATATCCATATATATATAGATATGTACATATGTATATACTATGTATATATGACTCGATGACTGACAGTTTGACGCCCGCTGGTTGCTGTTGGCTTTACGACCAAAGTGGTTAACACATGGCTACTACATACATATTTGACATAAACTATGCTGCTCTGCCTGGGTAGTTTGCAGCTTGTAGTTGAAAGAGCCATGAAAGAGCGGACTGGACGCTAAGAGCGAGTCGAGCAGGCTAGCAGGCCAGCATGCCAGCTGAGAGTTGGCCGGGCTTAGATGTTTGCTACCTGCCTGAGCGAACGGACGGCTCTGTCGGTCTGTTGGTTGGGTCGGTCGTGTCGGTTCTGCCTTAGGGAATTCGTTTGCATATCTTTTGGATGATCGCGTTTTGAATGTGTTATTGTGTTATGGTTCCACTGCGGGGAGGACGCTAAAACCAAATATACATACATATATAAAAATCAAGTGAGCCCAGTCCAACTTGTTTTTGGAAATTCACGAAGTTTCAAAAGGTGACAAAATAAATAATCACTAATCACTGTTGTGAGTCGAGGCAAGAATCACAGGAGAGGGAATATTTCGATTGGATGTAAACCAAACTCCAAACCCCAAAACCAAAGCCGAACCAAACCAAATCCCAAACCCCAAACCTGTTGCTATTACAGCAGCAAACAAAGCAACCTAAGACTGGCCAGAAATCACACAACAATCAACCAGCGTGGATTGGATATATAGGCAACTGGTGCAGTGTGTGGCACCTCTCGTGTCCATCGGTTGGCTGGCTTCTGCGGCTGCGGCTATGGCTGTGGCTGTTGTGGCCCATGTGTTGCTTGCCACTGTTGCAGGTTTCGTCATTTGCTCTTACATAAAATGGCGTTTCGATTATGAGCAGCAGAAGATTTCTGGGCAAGCAGACGCAAGGCAAAAAGTAGTCAAGATAAATGGGTATTTGGGTCATGGTTAACAGCGCACGAACCGTTTACTGGTTTTCTGTTGTGGTTTTTCGGTTCGTTTCGGCTCTGGCTTTGGCTCTGGCTAGTTCGAGTCCAAGCACACCGATAATCAGATGCCCCAGAGGGTTGGCTAATTCAAATTGGACCCGCTTCGGAGCCTGTATCTGCGACAGCGTCTGCCAAAATGAATTGATTTTTAAACAGCTTCCCCGACAATACAAAAATCATCAATCATCCGGTATAATGAGAGCCGATTCTCCTTCCCCTCGCTTTGTCATAGCCCTCTGCTGGCAAACAAAAACGGAAATCCATTAGTCCCCGTCCCAGCTGATGCCGAACTATTGCACTTGCTCTTCCAGGTCCACTATGACACGTCGCAAGCTGCTCATCTGCTGGGCAGCCCTCCAGGCGGGCTCGACCATGATTACATGCCTGATACTGCTGCTGACCACCACACAGCACGGCAATCAGGTGGCGGCCGGAATTGTGCCGCCACCGTGGAGTGATCCGGCCACGAACCCCTGTGCCAGCATGTCCGGGGGCTGGCAGCTGCTCTACTGGATGCCTCTAAAAAAGTGCTTCAAGATCTTCACTCTGGGCTATCCCTGTCCGGACACCATGGAGCTGAGTCCCACGCCAGTTAGTGCCAAGCGCAAGGATATTCCTGCGGCCGAATGCCGCTGTCCGCCGGGAACCGCCCTCAGTCCTCTGACAAGCTCCGTGTGCCACAAGCTTTACGAGCGGGGTCCGTGTCAGAGCACAGAATACTTCCAGCCCCTACCAGATCAGGCCAAGAGGTGAGTCTCTGGAGGGGCCTGATTCTTTCATCATTACTCCATTCACCATTTCCTCCTCATTCCACCTCACAGGACTGGAAACCGATGGGGCACTTGCAAGCGTCCGTTGCAGTGCGCGGATGGAATGATCTTTTGGCCGAGAGATAAGAAATGCTATGCCCGGCGTAGCCGGGGACCCTGCAGCCGGGGAAAGTTGCTGGTGCGCAACGAGGACGGGCTGGCCGAGTGTCGATGCGAGGATGCTGGCGAACTAGCCTTGTACTACTCTCCGGCGGAGGATTCTTGCTACGAGCACTATACCAAAGGACCTTGCTCCACGCCAGGTCACATTTTCATGCCGGGTGGTCGGTGCGACTGCCAGCAGCATCTGCCACAATACCATGCCCCTCAGCAAATGTGCTTCGAGCTCGGTAGGATTAGATTTCAGAGTACAGTAGTCCCTCCTCCTTATTCGTATTTATCTCCTGATTTCAGATACTCCGGGACCCTGTCCGCCTGGACACATATTTCGCATACCCGACAATGCTGAGGTGACGACTGACGGCTCTTTGCAACTATTGCCTCGGGCCAAGTGCTTGTGCAAGGAAGGCTACGTTCCCTGGACCGATGGCATTTGCTATCGTCTGTACACACGGGGACCATGCGGTGCCAACGAGTTTTTGGTGAATGCCACCTCCTGTGTACGCAACTTTTGCGGCAAGAATCGTCTGTACTTCCCGGCCGAGGACTCTTGCTATCGTATAGGCTCCCAGGGCCCGTGCTCGCTCCATCAGGTGGTAATCTTCGATTTCACCGCACGCCCTTCGCTCGACGGCATCTCCTACAATGGAATGTGCGGCTGCGCGGGAGTGCTCACCAACTTGGACCAACAGTGCTCCGGCTCGGGCTCGAGCAACGACAAGGAGCAAAACATCTGCGAGTCCACGCCTGGCATGGTCGAGATCAACGGCCAGTGTCATAAGCTGTACACCCGAGGGCCCTGTGGGGCTGGCCAGTGGCTAGAGCCACTCAAGACTGGATCCCAGACGAATACATCGATGCTGGCCTACGCCAGTCGAGCCAAGTGCGTCTGCCGTCCTGGCTACGCGGCCACGGAGGCGGACCAGAGGGGACTGAGCAACTGCAGTGCACCAAGCGTGAGCCTGGCGAGGTATTTAACGATCGAGCGATACAACTCAAAGTTCCTCAATGATCTACACTCTGGTTCTCCCTCCCTAAATGTTAATCCGAGCTATTCAAACTATCCTTTGTAGTCTCTGGGTGTGGTTTTGAGTGCGCGCATGTCTCCTCTCTTTATCCCTTTTCTTTGATCTTTTGTGATGCATGCCAAGTGTTTTTAGGTCGCAGTGATCTATTAGTTATTCCACTAACCATTTTGTTCTTGTTATTTTAGGTGGTTTTTAGAAATATTCGGGTAACCTTTTCGATGGTGTTGCAGCCACGGGGGATAGGATTGTGCCATGAATGTATTATAGCAACTAATATACAAGTTGTATTTAAGATAACTCATGATAAAATAAAGCAAGGTGAAAACTAGTCGAGAATCCTATTGTGCTTACACGGACAGACCTTTAACGATTCTGTTCCGACCTAACTACGTAAGGACGGAATATGCTGCACCATCAAGTGTCCCAAGGGACAGCAAGCCGACGCTGGTTAGGCGTGAATCGCATGCAAAAACGCAGCACACCACCCAGCCAACCGATCGAGGGGCGCTTCCGAGTGACTCGCGATACGTAAGTACTTACCGCACTTGATCCTGCAGTTCCCTGACGCTTTGTTCCAGACAATTCCGCTTCTCCTTGCAATCCTTAAGCTCGTATTCCAGCTTATATGCTCGCTCGGTTTTGCTATCCAATTGATGCTAATGCATTAGCAAAAGGTTGACAAAAAGTAAATAAAAGGAGAGGACAGCAGAGCTGTGTTCTTTTACCAGAAGAGTGTCCTTCTCATTTTCCAGTGTAATGTAGGTCTGACGCAGGGCCCCGATCTCGCTGCGCAGGTGGGTGACCTCATTCCGGTTGCATTCGCGACTGGAATCCAGTGTGCTGGCCCGGACATCTGCTGACTGGCGCTGGCGCTCGGATATCAACAGCTTACCTTGAAAGTCGGCTATAATTCGTTCATTCTGTTCATTGAGCATTCTGCCAGAAAAAGATTTCCATTAGAAAAGTTACTCATCTTGATCAATGGTTGACTCACGTTATCTGCCCGTTCTCGGTCTTTAGCTGCTCGATTTCGGCTTGAAGCGAGGCCACGCGCTGCCTCAGCTGGGCTATGTCCTCCTTGAGCAGAGCTATGTTCGTTTCCGCTGGAAGGCGAGCTGAGTTCAGGTCCTTGTTATCGCGTTCCAGCTGCCGCAAGCGAGCATTAAGATCCTCGTTGCGCTGCCGCAGGGCCAGCAGCTCTTCGGCATGCAATTGAACAGAGCACACCTGCTTCTCCCTTAGCATATCCCGCTCGCAGCGCAATCGCTCCAGCTCCGACCTGGCACAATCACGCTCCCTTTCGACTCGCCCGATGGCAGCCTGGACGCAATCGCTTCGGTTGCTATTGGTCTCACAGCCACTGGCTGTGGAAGGCGCCAGGGTCTCGTAGTGAGTGCTCTTCTGGGGAGAGTATTGAAGTTTGTTGGAGCATAGCTCATTCCGAAGTGTCCGCAGCTCATCGTCCTTGGACTTGATTTGGGCACGCAGAAAGGCTATCTCTGACTCTGAGCCGGATCTGCTCATCATCCGAAGATATTCCTTCTGGAAAAAGTCCCGCTCCGACGACAGCCGTATCTTCTCTTCGTCTAGCGACACGGAGTTGTTTTGGTTGTGGTCCTTCGCCTCCTTTTGCAGCTCCGATATCTTGACATGCATTTTGCTTAGCTTTTTCTTCTGCTTATCAATGATCGTATTCAATTCCTCCTCGCGACGGGTTAGCAAATTAAGACGTTCGTTTAGATTACGCTTGTCACTGGGAGCAGCAAAAGGAGCTGCTCCCCCTGTCAGACGCACGTCTTTGAACTTATGTTCGTTTCGCTGCTGCAGCTGCTTCAGCTCCACCTGGAGATGCTTCACTTCGAGGTCCCGTGCATCGATTTCCAAATTGGCTTGCTCTTCTACCTGGAGGGCTGCCTGCTTGAGTTCATCTAGGTTCATTTGAATCTTTCGCTTTTCCTCGTCTGAGCTTACTGCTCTCTGCATGGCATCGTGCATTTTATCTTGGTACTCACGCACCTGGATCATCAGCTCACTCTTCTCGCGCTGCAGCACGTCAATGTCCTCCGATAGGGCACCAACTTCCTTGTAGCAACAATCCTTGGCCAAAGCAGCGGGCGGCCGTCCCCCAGACAGCATATCATTTAGTCGTCGAATCTCCCGATTGCGCGACTCAACTTTTCGCTTGTAGAACTCCAACTGTTCGCTGGATGTTGCTAAATCATCTTGCAGCTTGTCCAGCTCCTCCTGGCCGCTGGTCTGTGTGACAGTCACCCCATCCTGGTGTGGTTGTCGTGGTCTTCTGAAACACTCCCGCATTGCATTTCGTACATTTCAGTACAGTTCCAAGAACACAGGGCAAAACGTTTCCAGAGCGTACTGTAGTTATGAAAGGTTTTTTGGCTAAACAGAATTTTGAGCATTATAAAACAGATGGCAGTGGGGGAAATTATTATCATACTCTGGCGGGTTGTCGCCACTTGCGTTCGTTTGCCTGTCGTGGAAGACACAAGTTGCTTGGATAGTAAGGCATCCAGCTGGTTCTGTAAGCCCACGTTATGGCTTTGCAAATGTTCCTTGTCCGTCTCCAGACTTCTCATCCGTCGTTCGGCCTCTGGGGGAAAACATGTGTGAAAGGTTCTCCAGCATCAAGTTAAAGATTACAAACCACACAAGCGCAGCTCGTAGTCTTCGCGATCCCTGAGAAACTGCAAGTGGAGCTCATTGCATTCAGCTAGCAAGCGGGAGTTGTCGCATTTGTAGGGTTCAACTCCCAGTTCCCAACAGGTTTTCTCCTTTAAAGACACAACAAATCGTCGCTTAGCAACCGCTTGACCTAGCAAACTAAGCTACAACGAAAATATGTATATTTTGGTACCTCCAGCAGATCAGAAACTTGCTTCTTTGTGTCCCTGAGACATTCAGTCGTCTTGACCAGGTCACCGAAAATTGCTTGCACCAGTGGAATGGCCAGAACGGGCAGCGTCTGATTGAAGCCCATAACATCCAGTTTGGACCGCAGATCCTTGAAGTCACCATCGTTAAAACCATTCATGGATAACTGATGTTGAGCCTTCAATAGAAATTGAATGAACTCAATTTAATAATTTCAATAAATTAGATTACAATAAACCCAAATAATGCGCCAAGTGTTAAAAAGGTACGCTAAAGATGCGAGCACATCGATAATACTATCGGGAAAAGTAATTGGTTGGCGACAATCGATGTTTTTTTTTTACTATCGAAACAAACTATGGATTTCCATATTTATATGAATCCGACAAACGTACACATTCAATTCATTTAAATCCCTTCATTCAAACAATAGTTATATCGCAAAACACTTCTGAAAATCTGATCACCGGGGAACGCACGCGCTCACCAACAAGATCCTCCAACGCTGAAAAATCCCAATACAGGCTTTCGGCTGAAATGCTCTAAAAGATTAACAAAATATTAAAGGAATACAATCATACCTGTCAAAATTTGTTATAAATTCAACTAGGTATATGCCAAGCCTTCTTATATGTATTTGGTGATTGCTGATATCAGCATCTGTTTAATCCATCTGAATAAATGTATTTTCAAAATCCTTATTATTATCACCTAATATACACATTCACTAAATTGACGAATCATTTTTCTTATATTTTCCAATTATATATCGTTTAATTTTAAATATATATCAGATTGTCGGCGCGAGTGCAAATTTTCAAAAACACCCTTTGAATTTTCGCGCCCTGTTGGAATTTCCGGCGCAGCGCACGGAAACATCGAATGAAGCTATCGATGAAATAATGGAACTATCAATGAAATTATCGATGAAATTATCGAAACGAGAAAGTGCGGTGCTGCCAGATCGATGAAACGCAGTGCTGCCACTTTAGAGCACTGAATCAGAGGAAGTGTGGGTAAACGGAAATTACATTTAAGTTCGATTTGAAGTAAAACTTACTCGACAACAAAGCAATAAAAGTTCTTATACATAAATGGAGCTTCATTGTCCGATATGAAATTACGCTCTGGCTTCTCAGATGCGAATGGATTTGTGGTCGGAGGCAACACAACATTCAAATGGCGATTCGATTGACCGACAAACTGTGCCATGTCCAAGGGAGCTTCGTATTTGGTATAGGAAGTGACCACAATGGGGCATTTAAGATTAAGAGAGGCATGTATGGTGTCAGGCCAGGTGTCCTCCAAAGCATATCCCGTCGACCGATGCAATCCCGAATTGTAAAAGCAAACTGTTCATTAGAAACTGTTAAAAAAAGCCGGTATAAATGCTTTGTCATGGTTTTACCCAAATCTGGCTGGAGAAACTGCGGCTCTCGGCAGTAGTCGTGATAGAGATTTTTCTCAAAGTGATAGTTCATTGTTCTCTGAGCCTTGCGACACAAGCGACAACATCTAAAACAAAATAAAGCCCTCTCAGTTGGATCTATGTACTCGACACCGAAGATTCACTTCACTCACTTGACCTTCTTCAGTTGCTCAAAAGATATGTTATTGGGGTTCAGTTCTGGTCCCACGAAGACCACATTTAGGCATTTCAGAGCTGGCATTATGTGCAGAAGGAAGAGCTCCCATTTATGCAATACATCCACCTCAAATTCGATCTCAGCTCCTATTAGATGAAGCGTCAGCTCACAGTTTCTCAAGCGCTCACAGAGCTTCAGAGCAAACCAGGCCGTCAGGGGGCCGGTGGAGACCTGGGTAAGGGCTGCATACTCACACTCGTCAACGACGTCTGTCAGTGGAAGTAGGAGGAGGAGTTCGTGTTCACTCATTGGTAATTGTTTCTTGAAGGATACTCACTAAAATTAAGCTTGTTCATCATTTGCCGGGAATTGCAGCAGGCCAAGGGCAGGTCCTGGAGAACTTTGTTGGGCAGCGACGGCTCCAGTCTTCCAAACTTGGCCTGGAACATGACAAAGGCCTTGAACAGTCTGTAGGCCCCGCACCACTTGGTATGCTCCGGACTCCGATGGTCTGGCTTATCCCTGCAGAATGCAAATTCCCCACATGCACCACAAAGTTGAAGACGCTTAAAGCGATGCTCGCGACACTTGTGGTCACCGCAGATGAGGGGAAAGAGTAGCAATTCTTGCTCCGTGGGCGAAAGCGAACGGTTCATTTCCTTCTCTACCTGCCGTATGCACACAATCCGATACGAACGAAATTGCTCGGCACTGAAGGCACCGCACTTGTAGAACATCTCGTGACCTACATAGGTTCAAGCGACAGGCGGATAATTGGCAATTAGCTTGATTTATGGTTCGTGAACGGGGCGGGGCCGGCACCCTGTGGCACCTTGTGGCTTCGCTCACCGTTGCGCTCCACTGCCTGGCGTAGGGCATAGCACAGCTGGCGGTGCTCCTGATCCTCCCTCATATGGCTGTTACTGCAGTAGTAGCTCAATCCGCACCGGGCACAAGGTAGGGAGCTCCGTCCGGAGAGTTCCGCTGTACAGAGCTGCAAGTCAGTAAAGTCGGGGGTAAGGTGTATTGGGTCAGCTTTTTCGGTGATGCAATTGTCTGTCACTCACATTGCACAGTGAGGCCATGAAATATTTTCGCGGCTTGTATATGTATTCAATGTACTCGGCTTCGTCGTCGGAGGACTCCACATCGCTGGGAGGAGCCTGGCTGAAGAGCTTGCCCAGATTGCTGAACATCGTCGCTGTGGGCGATACCCCGTCTCCTAAACAGGAAACGCGTAAAGTCGTGTAAAAGAACTCATATTTTCGAGAAAAATCTCTTACCCATCTGCAATCTGCTGCCCAAGCTCTTGAGCAACTCGTTGACTTCATAGCCTTTGACATCCTTTGATTGCTTGGCACTGGAAGAGGCAGCTGCTGGAGACTTTGGCTTCTGTTCATCCTCTTTGGCTTGCGTTGACGGCTTCGCTGTCGCTGGCTGGGATCCAGTGGGCTCGTGCTCCCTGGAAGCAGGAACTGCGCCTGCAACTGGAACCTGCAACTGGCTCCTGGCCAGCAGTTTCCTACGTAACAGCTCCTGTATCAACCTGATGGGCTCGCTGTCTGTCTCTGCCTGCTGTGCTGTGAACACTGCCGAGGGTACTTCCTTTACAATGTCCTTCTGGTCATCTGTCACTTGATTGCACTTGTTCCTTGCACGATTCCGATGCCTCGGTTTTTTCTTTTGCACTCCTGCCTGCTTCTGCATGGCTAATTTTCTAATTTTCAAATTTTTCTGTTTTCCTTCTTTTTTTCTGGGTTTTAAATTAGCCTGCTTGCGCACGTAACTCAATTGAACGACAATGAAGAATGAGCATTGTTCTTGGTTTGCTGTACGCTCTGCCCGAACTCAATTGGCCAGCAGCCATCCACCGCAAGTGAGCCCAAATGTACGCCCTGCCCTGGCTATTTTTGTTGAGCACGGGCCTTCGCATCGAGTACAGACAGCAGCAGCCGGCATCGCCATGAGTTAGCATATATTATGTCCAACAGGCGTCTGATTAGTGCTCTGGTCATACGATTGCGGTCAGAACCGCAAACTCCGTAGAAGGTAGGAAAAAACTCATTCCATTTGATATTTGTACATTTGTACATGCAGGACATACGGTTCGATCATCCTTGCGAGGATTCAATGGACAGCCAGATTTGTATACCCGTACTCGAAAAGTAAAAGGGTATATTGTATTTGTGGTAGTGGATTTGTGTAACATAGAGAAGGAATCATTTCCGACCCTATAAAGTATATATATTCTTGATCAGCATCAATAGCGGAGTCGATATAGCCATGTCTGTCCGTCCGTCCGTCCGTCTTGTTTATCGCCCATTGCTCGGAGGCTATAAGAGCTAGAGAAACCAAATTTTGTTTCCACACTGATGTGATATATCACTCCTAAAAAAGTGTTTCAAAATTTCGCCCCGCCCACTTCCGCCCGCACATCTGTGGCGTCCACAATTTTGAAAATAACAGAAAACAGAAATGCAGAATCATAGAGACCATATCTACCTGAATCGGATCGGATCATTAGTATAGCCACAATGGAGAAAACCATTTAGAGAAACATCGTTCCCTCTCGCTCGCACTCACACAAACGTGTCGACTTTGCCCTTTCGTACAAATGAGCGCCTGGATCTCAGAGTCTATAAGAAGTCTATAGAGCAACCAAACTTTTTGTCCAGACTCCTGTGATATCACTTCAGTACTGTATAAACACTGTTTTATCATATACATATATTTACGCAGAAGATCAGATTAGACACCCACCCTTTAGTATTTCATTTAATCCAAATTTTATTCAATTTAAGAAGTGGCGCCAAGAGTTTTCGTTTATCTGAATTACTCTACTGATCACATCACGAAAGGGAGGCTCAGCTCCTCAGATATTCGTAACACAGAACTTCCTTAGCAAACCGAATGGAAGGCGAACAATGACATAATTTTGAATTTCTTCACTGTTTAATCTAAAAATATATGTATGTTTAACTTAATGGCTTAAATTTCGTACTCTTTTCGTATTTTGTGTTGTTGGAGGTCGACACAATGTCACACTATGCGCTTAACTATTGAGGGTACGATGATGTACCATAATGGTAATAGTAGTTGGGGCTTGATCTGTAAACTGACGAGATTAATGCCTAATTTTAGCATCGCTTACGTGAACAACTAATCCCCTTGATTAGTTGTTCACGTAAGCGATGCTAAAATTCGTCCCGAGCGGTGACGGGATAAGGGTTTGGCTTGCTTTACTCTTCTTCGATATCTTCTCCGTGGCCATTGGTCGGCCCCACTCCAACGCCCCCCCATGCGCCTGCAGTGTCCAGCAGGGTGCTGGTTGTGCTACTGTTGCTGCTGCAGGCATTTCGCGAAATTCCATTGGTCGAAGTCGGCGTCGTCGGTCCAGGTAACTTGAGGACACTTAACGATTTTGTCGCTCCTGCCAGGCCAACGACTGTCTCCTCCTCGTCGGACGAAGCGTCTGAGAGCTGGCGGGGCGATAGGCGGCAACCGCGCTGGATATACTGCGGAAGCCTGTCCACGGAGGCCAGGATCAGGCCCAGGAAGGGTGGCGACGGCTTGAGGGGACGCGACAAATACTCTGGATGGTATTGGGTGGCAACGAAATACGGATGATCGCGCAGCTCAATTATCTCCATGCGTGTCTTGTCCTCGTCCGTGCCCACAAATCGCATCCCGTGCTCTTCCAGCTGCGGCACATACTTGGGGTTCACCTCGTATCGATGCCGGTGCCGCTCCTCAATGAACTTCGGGTTGCCATACAACTGCCGGATGATGCTGGTGCAGCCCTCGGCAAAGAAAGTCGTCCGCTTTCCCAGACGCATGGTGCCGCCCAACTGGCCGGTGTGATGCTCCGGCATGTCGATAACGAGGGCATTTCCCGTCTGCGGATCGATTTCCGTGGTGTTGGCGTCCGTCAGGCCAAGCTTGTTGCGAGCGAACTCAATCACGGCTGCCTGCAGGCCCAGGCAGATGCCCAGCATTGGCTTGTTGTTCTCCCTCGCCCACCTGCAAGCCCGTATCTTGCCCTCCATGCCACGGGATCCAAAGCCACCGGGCACCAGGATGCCGTGGCTATCGCACAACCTCTGCCATTCCTTGTGATACTTCGATGGCTCGCTCACCAACGTCTCCTGCTCCAGCTGGCATGACTCGATAAACACCAGCACCAGCTTGCGATTGGCCGCCAGTGCAGCGTGCTGCAGGGCCTTCACCACGGAGGCGTACGAGTCCGCGAACTTCGTGTACTTGCCAACAATGGCGATGCTCACCTCCCGCCGCACCGTCTCCGTGCGTCGGGCCAGATCCCGCCACTGCTGCAGACACCTAAAACGATAGAATGGAGATTTAATTCGAATCCGAATGGAATGCACAGACAGGAGAGGTCTCTGCCGGCTGGTTCACTCACTTGGTTCGCTTGCTCATGTCGATGTTCAGCTGGAGCCGCTCGTTGAGATATTCGATGACTCCGTTCTGCTCCATCAATATCGGGACATGGTATATGGAGTTAAGATCATGGATGCAGATCACCTGATCTGGCCCCACGTGGCAGAAGTTGCTGATCTTCTCCTTGACCTCCAGCCCGATGGGCTTCTCCGATCGGCAGACAATCAGGTCGGGACTGAGTCCGCAGCCGCGCAGCTCCCGAACTGAGCTCTGTGTAGGCTTCGTCTTGGGCTCCCCGGTGGCCTTTGGCAGCGGCACCAGCGACACATGGGCCACACAGAAGTTCTCGCGCTTCACGCGGAACTGGAACTGCCTGAAGGCCTCGACGAAGGGCATGCCCTCGATGTCGCCAATGGTTCCGCCCAACTCTATGATGCAAACCTGCGGCTTGGACGAGCCCTGCACGGGTGTCTGTGCCACGCGCTCCACCCACTCCTGTATGGCATCCGTAATGTGGGGCACAACTGCAGAGGATGGACGCGTATGAGTTTTTTCAGTCCCACTCAGGTGGCAGTCACTTACCCTGTACAGTTTTTCCAAGGTATTCCCCAGTGCGCTCCTTCTCGATAACCAGCTTGTAGATCTTTCCTGTGGTTATGTTGTTGTCCCGATGCAGTGTGATGTCCAAGAAGCGCTCATAGTTGCCCAGATCCAGATCCACCTCGGCACCATCCTCCAAAACGTATACTTCACCTGGGGGATAAAATAATTCGAGAATTAGGAAATGCCGTACATTGATTCGTGATTAGTTATCCATTCCGTTCCTCCCATAGATCTCGAGCCATTGTAACGCTTACACTTTTTAATGTTCACGGTTTATTTTCAAGGTATTTGAGCTTAGGCGTAAATGGCGCATCCCCAGGAAGGCCCGGAGATTAGCGCTCAACTAGAAGTCAATCAAGTAGCATGGCATGGACAAGTATGTTCTAAGACTAAATGCTTACGGCTATACTACGGGGGATGGGGGGTTGTGTATGTACAGTCTTATGGCGGGAGTTATGCGAATTTAGGGAGGAGCTAAGGAAAGGCACTACTTTGACTCCTCGAGATCCTCCTTGTAGAGCTCCTTGAAGATGAGCTTTTGTATCTTGGTGCGTATTCGCAGCTTCTGGGCCGCCGTCAGCTGCTTCATGTACGGATGCAGACTGAGCAAGTAGTGGTAGTCGTCGTCCTCTGGCACCAGGGGCGCATCCATCGTCGAGGATCCATTGAAGTTGCTGTCCTCGGAGAGCCGTGGTCGCTTCAACTTTAGCGCGGGTATCAGCCCATTGGCATAGGAGTGTTGGGTGAAGCTGAGGTGTTCGCCACCCGCCACGCCGGTGGTGGCAGTCGCAAAGTCGTCGCTGCGCTCTTTTACCGTGTGATGCCCGGCAGCGGTTGTGGCCAGCGGATGGTGGGCCTTGTTGTACAGAGTCGGTGGGGATACCGAGCGCTTGGCGCCCAGTGGCCCCAAATTGCTGGAGACCGATGAGGCGGATGTGGACGTGGTTGTGGCCGGAGCCAGGACAGCGTCTGATCCGCACTGCGCCACTTGGGACGAGGTTGTCACCATCGGCGGCGGGGAACAGTGGGCGGCCGGAGGGTCAAATAGTGTCTGCACCAGTGGCACTTGAGACGGGGGCGGGGGCGGTTTCTTGCTCAGGTCCTCCGCTTCCCTTTCCAGCTCCAGCAGCTGGGCGCGCAGCAGACCTGCCTTGAGAAGGGCATGTTGATGCGCCTCCTCCTGCGCCCTCAAGACTCCCGTGGCCAGCGGCGTAGTGCTCACTTGGTTTGTTTGGTGGGCGGCCGGAGGCGTGGGCATGGCATCCTCTAGAGTGCCCTCACTGTCATCACCGTCTGGCTCGCCCTCCATATCATCCTCGTCGTAGTCCTCGTCACTGTCCTGCACTCGTCGTATAAGGCCGTTCGTCAGGTCTGGCTCCACCACAGTCTTTTCGCAGTCCTCGCTCTGCTGGTTAAAGTAGAAGGACTGATCCTGCTCGTTCTTGGGCAGGCGATGACGCATGTGATCGGCTGGGGAGGAGGAGTGGAGGACATGAAAATGAATAGGGATATAGACATAGATTGCTTCAAGCTCAATAGGCTGCTGGGATGACTCACTTAGGAAGAGCAGGGCGTAGTAGTGCAGCCACTTGGACTCGAAGGTGGCGGGATCCACTAGGAAGTCGCCGTTGTCGGCCCGCGGTATCCGCTTGTACTCCACCCTGAAGTTGTCGCGCAGCCCCTTCCACTTGGCCTTGAGCACAATCTCTGGTAAATAGAGAGCGACAGATAGAGGTTGACGGAGGTGTTGGGGTGTGCCCTTTGGTCCTCCGAAGCGTTACTTACTCGGCAGCTTGTGCGCTCCGCTCAACTCGTCCCACATCTGCTCGAGGAACGCCTTGTTGCAGTGAAAATTGCGATTCCATATGGCCGGCCGCTCCTCGATGTCGTGAATGAATTGCTCCACATTAAGCACAATTGTTGATTTTTTTGGCGCCATCTTTGCGCGTTCTCCGTCCAACGTCTCGCACTATCTTTCAACGAACTTTTTGTTTTTTTTGTTGCTTTTTTCACTTGTCTCTCGGCTAACGGCAATTACTAAATGTATGTTTATTATGATAGCATACACACACACACACACACTGTCACCAACAACAGCATCAACTTTTTGGATTCGGTCTAAGAGGTACGCGACCACTCATTCCCAGCATCAATGCTCCTACCGCCGCACTATCACTATGGATCACTCCCTGTCCTAAAGAATCGTCAGAAATGTTCCGATTCGGTGTCCTGAATAAACCTTTCAGTTATTCTTGGGACCACTCCTCATACATATGTACATATAGAGAAGAGGGGACCAACCATTTGTGCCTCTTCCATATTCCTAGTCTCCCTATCAGCCAGGCTGCCAGGTCGCACACTTCCTAGTTGCCGAAAGCGGCACTGATTCAGATCTGAGCTTTTTTATACAGCAGCAGCTTGGCATTGTTGTAGGATTAGTTGGAGATTATCTGATAGTTATTTTATGAGTTTATAACTGTCTTAAAGAAGCTTTGCATTAAGGGGAATCAAATATCGGAGTCGGGCGGATCCAGTATCTACATTTGTACATTTGTATGTATAGTACATACATGGGTTCCTATGGTTTATGGAATACATATGAATGCATATGGTTTATAGCTCCCATATACCTACATAAATAGTAGATATCGGATACACTTCCAGCAATTGCAACGGTCGTGCAGTGTTTTTATCGAAGCTTTTAGAAAAGTTTTTGGGTCCGCTTTCGGCTAAAGAGTGCGCGTGGCCTTACTCCTGAATTTTGACGACTTGTGACCTGCATATCAAGAAGGGCTACTAGTAGTAAGTATTCCATCCTACCGCTTAGACTGGAATGCAGCTTACGAGGATTTACACTTGCGATAGGCAATACATTATCACGATGCCTTAGAGATTTTCGTAACTTTCAGAGGATTTGAGTAGTTTTAGCTACAGGGCTTTGGGTATGACCTTTTTCTGCTTTCAGTCAGCCGCTTAGTATTTGTCCAACTCCCAAGAATTTGCATAGAATACTGTGAGTGAGGGCAGTAAATTACAGCTTTTCAAGCGTACTGCAGTGATACCGGTATAATATCGGGTCCCGGCGAACCTATTTACTGGGATACATTTGAACACGCGCTGTGTGGGGACACAACACAATGACTTCATTAAGATTCCTTCGTAGGCCTAACCAATTCGAGCTGAGCGACAGGAAATGCTGCTCTGCTCTGCTCTCCATCGCAAAAGCCTTGCAGAGAGCAAGCAAGCAAGCAAGCAAACGAAGGAGAGAAGCAGCGAAATCAAATTATAAACACGCCAGACCAGACCAGAGACAGACGGAGACGGAGACCGAGACCGAGACGACGACCAAGACCAGCCAACAGTTACTCTACTCCTCCTCCTCACCTTCCCCATCCACATCCACAACCATCACTCCCTTTCTCCCCCTCACACTCCGGCACCATTACTCCACGGTGCGGCCAGCGTCAGCGTCTGGCCTGTGTGCTTGTGTAAGTGACTCAGGCGCAGGCGGCTTTCAGTCAGTCATGCAAAAATGTTTGCAGCCGTCGCCGTGCACAGAGTGCGAAATACTAAAAACGGCAGCAGCAGGGAGTGAAGAGTGGAGAGGAGACAGAGAGGTTGATGGGGAGACTGAGACCGGGAATGGGACTGGGACCGTGAGGTGGCAAAGAGTGTGGTTGCGGAGGGCAGGCCAGGCGGCTATATGTATTCCAGCGAGCAAAAGCAATTTCTGGCGGCAGCTAGCTTTTGCTGCAGACGGAGGAGGCCAGGCCAGGCCGGCCGTACAGACCAAGCCAGACAAATAATGCGTCACGTTGCGCAGTCGTTAAATTTTCGTTTTCGTCGTTGCCGTTGCTGTTTTTATGTGCAAAACTGCCGGCGACAGTGTGTTGGGTGAGGATACGGGCAGGGACAAGCGTGAGGGGAGTATGGCTAGAGGGGGCTTGTGCTCTTCTGCTGGTAGCCAAGAATTTCGTAAGTTTAGCGGCCGCTGAGGAAAGTTGTGAAGCCTTACACTCACACACACAGATACACGCACACAAGCGTACTGTGGAAATTGGCATCGAATCGAACGAACAACAGCGGAAACTCTAAAGATGGCGTCACACCCTAAAACATAAGCATTAGATCATTTGGATCTTCATATAGACGATTTACTGGAGCAGGCCTCTGGGAGGTTCACTGTACCATGCCGAAAGCCTCTCGAAGAGTGCCACTGAGATAAGAACATCCTCAATTCTCCGCGAACATTTATAGGTCAGATCTTGAACTGCACAAAGTATTGATCTAGCAGAGGCGCCAACATCCGTTAAACTTCTACAACTGATTTCCCTCCCCAACCCCTCTGGACCATAAGTCGGTCTTTGGTTTCGCACAATCATCATTAAATTGCTCTGCACTGCTCCTTGTTTCACCCTCTCAGATTCGGCTTAATCGCTGGCAGCTGAACTGTCCCTGGAATTAGCCCAGTCTGATGGAAGGAGTTAGCCCCCCCCTTCCTTTCCCATGAAAACTACAGCTCGGAAAGTTGCGGCTGTTTTTGTTGGTCTATAAAATCGATAGAACACGCACACATATGAACCAACATATGTACATACATATGTATGTACAAGTATGTCCATACATGTGCAAAATTTGCGCGCGAGGAGCAGAAATCAGCTAACGGTGATGTACGGCGGTGTGGGTGTTGGGCGACTGGGCGGCTGTGGGTGGGTGGACGTCGGTTACCGTTAAAGTTTATAATAATCAAAAAGTTTATGCTCGTGGACCACTGTCCGTTTGGCCCGATTACGGCGTTATCCCGTTTTTTAGAGAGCGTGTGAGTGCCGGCCGATGAAAGCGAGAAACGACAGGCCCAATTCGAACCACGAACCACTGCTGATTGCAGTCAGCTTACAACTGAAATTGAAAATTCAGCAGAGCAAAGTGCGAAGCGCCGCTGCCGCTGCCGTTGACGCGGCTGAAAGCCCACCAAAAGCCAAGCGAGAGCCAACAAAACGTGCCAACTAGCGGCGGCAGCTGAAACGACGACAACGAAAATATACAAAAAAAAAAAAAAAAACACTCAAACGCATGGCGTGGCCAGGAGAGCCAAAGCCACGCCACAAGCTCTTGCCGGCGACACACGGACACACACACACATTTATATACATACAGCTGTGGCAAAAATAATAGTCTATGACATACTATAGTAAATACTATATGTAGTAGTAGTACAATATTTTTCTGTAAGGATTTTCTTTGAATGGATTTTCAAACTATATAAACGTTAGGGTGTAATGTTATGTATCCGAAAGCAATGGTATTTATTGACAAGAAAAATATTTATTCAGGAATTATGGCGGCAACAATTCTTCCAAATTTTGGGTTAAAATAGGTTACTTTAGTTGTATTCAAAGGTTGATATTTTGTTTTAAAGCCTTGAGCAGCAACAACAGAGACTCCGCGTCTTTTCACCTTATTTTCGCATCATTCCACGAATAAAGCATTGTACCCCAAAGATCAATATTGTTCTTTTGTTTCGTACAAGAAACATATTTTTAACTTTAGATTTTCGATGAGGTTCATGTCTGGGGACTAAGCAAGCCAATACATTACATTAAATACACTGTTCTGGAACCCCTTTCGAGCTTCCTTGCTGGTCTGTTTGTAATCATTGTCCTGGAAGACACAAAACAACGGCATTTCCTAAAAAAAAAAAAAAAAACAATTTGGCATTTTTCGGACCATACGATGTTCCTCCATATTATTTTGCGCCCACTCCCCTGCGATTTTGCATTATGAATTTATTTATTTTGCTGTCCTATTTCGCTTTTTTTTTTTTTTTTGGAAAATTGTCTAAATTAATAAGAGCCGTTAGGATTTTGAAATTAAGCTTACTTCTATCACAGAGAAGATACATACATGTAAACCTAATTCATATTACTGTAGAGTACAAATATTTTGTTAGTGATCATGTTTAGAAAGAATAAAGACTGTGGTACCAAACAGTGCTATTATTTCAGCCGCAACTGTACATATAATGTAGCTGTGCATGTGTGTGGGGTTGGGTGGCTAAGGGGCCAGCCAGCCTGCTTTGCTTTGCTCTGCTCGCTGCTGCTGCTGTTTCTGCTGCTTTTGGGCATATTATTGCGCGATGGCGACGCTTGCCGGCTATCCGGCACGAACACACACACTGGGGCAGAGAGAGGCCAGCTGTCTGTGTGAGGTGGAGCCGGTGGAGCAGCAGCAGCGCCAACAACAACAACAACAAAAACAGCAGCAACAACTGCGCCAACGACAATCAACGCGCGGAAGCGAGCGAAAAGCATAAACCATGAAGTGGAGGCAGGAGGTAGGTGGGGAGGCTCGTTAAAATCACGCGACAGGAGGAGGAGATGGAGTCAGGGGCAGACAAAGAGGCAGAGGCCAAGCAGAAGCAGAACCAGCAGCTAGGCCGTAGCAGGTGGGGGTGGCGGGGGCGGTGCAACGCTGGTAAAGCGAATCGATGTGAATTTGGCTGTAGATGGCGCCTGCTCGCCCCACACGCCCAGACATGGATAAGTGCGACGTGGGCAGGGGGGTAGAAGGTTGTACCATTACTGTAGGGTGGATGAAATATAAGGGGACAGGTCCAGGCTGTGATCCAAATTTCATTTCTTATGTAATTAAATAACAGTTTGATGCTTAAGCAAAAGCATACAGTAAAATAAATTCAGTAGCCTTAGGTACATAATAGAAATGTAATTGTTAAATTATATTAACATATGTACATATGTATATTTTCATATGTATGAAATTTCGAATCCAAAACAAGATGTACGAACTAAATTCTACTAATAACCACAATGAATCGAATAACCAACATACATTTTATATAGCGGGACACGAAGTGATGTATCGCTTAAAGAGAAATTTATACAGATGTTTGATTTGCTGTAATTTTGCGAAAGAAAACCATTTCTAACCAGACGCAGGATTGAGGCACACATATCAGTATTACAGGGAGTGTATTTGTGCCTGCCTGTGTTGACAGCTGTTGTGCGTGTGACAGGGAAGTGGGAGGGACCCCGAGGAGCCACTCAACCTCAGACACCATCCAGCGGGTAGCAACGGGCCACATCCTGAAGAGTAGCAACGAAATGGTATTTTCCATTTAATTTTTGCACACACACACGCGAAACACACGCACAAGGGAGCGTCGAGAGAGGAGTGGAGTCAAGTGGAGTGGGAGCAGAAAGAGGCGCAGGCAGAAGCTTTATTGTCGTCGCGAAACGTGAGCGTAACGAAAGCGCAAGCAGCAGAGCAACAGCACAACTGCGACAGCAACAAAGCAAATGCAGGCCAAAACGGCGGGATGGGACGGGGATAGGGACACGGGCTAGGCGAGGGGCGGCAGTTAATGGCAGAGCGCAAAGAGCAACAGCTGCTAACGATGTTGACGCCGATGACGGCCAAACGAAGCACACACACACATACCCACTCACACAAAACCAGACGGTCAGACGTAGGAACGAAGCAGCAGCAACAGCAGACGGTTCGGTTGCGTTGCCTCTTTTATGGCTAAAAACGCTAATGTGATGGCGACCATGCTGCTGCGGGGGAGATGGGAATGACAGAGCGCAAAACACGCAAAAGCCTCAGCAGGAGCAGGCCAAAGAGGAAGAACTAGAGGCAAGCGAAGAAACAGCGACATCGACAGATGATGGCCGGGCACAAAAACACACAAGCTATGTAGAAACCACCTCCGTGGAGTGGAGTCCACTCATAAAGATGAACGGCAGACGCAGCGAAGCTCAGGGGTCCAGCGGCCAAAATGGCACCCCTTGCCATTTCGGTCTCCATTCTCATCACACCCGCACAGAACAAACTCTGCAGAAATTAACGTTAAACAAATGAAGCACACGCGCACGCATGTGCCGCAGTTGGCGTTGACGCCTACGCCGCTCTCAAACTTCCTCTGGCCTCTACCCCAACACACACCCTCTGCACCCATCACGGAGAACCAATACTTTCGCCGTACAGCAACAACAACAATAAAACAAATGAGCAGAGCTGAAGAGAATGCAATTCGACCACCAAAAACGAAGAGAGCAGGCAAAAAATGCAAATGACAGCCGGCAGACAGTAATCTGGGCGACGAGGTGGAGAAGAGCACTGTGGCTCGATATACAGAAAATTCTGTCAAAAACATACTAATAGACAACTGAATACTAATAATAAAGGAGCTGGTAAAAATCTATCAAATCTATCGGATAATTGAAAATTTTCAGATGTTTGTAAGGCACATACATAATGTTTCGACCTCGAAAAAAAAGGTCTCTTTCAGTGTATGGTATTTTTAAGGGCACGCTCATGTTAGCTTCCGTATTATTCAATAAAATTCATAACATGCCATCAGTACTTTAAAAATGTTTGCATTCGAGTTCTAAAGACAATGTATTGCTATTCGATTTAACAAGTTTTAAAATAAACTTAAGTTTCTATACAAATTCAAATGACAAATGCGTAAACTTTGTCTTGCTCTACCAGCTAATCTATACATTTTATTGTTTATTTAAAAAAAGGACAAGTTTCAAAAAGTATCGGTTTACAGTCCGCTGTCCCTGGTCAAGAAATTTGTATAGCCTACTATATAGGCACATTCACAAACAATACCAGAGGGCTATTCATTATTCTGGCTATGATAATGATCCGATCTGAATCAGATCCGGCAATCTGGTTGATACGGTTATTGTCTTTGGTACTGCAACCGTTTTCCGTTTTCTTGTATCTTCAAAACTGTGAACGCCACAGATTTTCGTCATTTTTGCGGCGGAAAACGGCGTGGCGAAATTTTTAAACAGACTTTTAAAATTGTGATATCAGATGCGTTGGTTGCTCTATCTCATTTAGTCTCTGAGACTTAGGCGCTTATCAAGACGGACAGACGGACATGACTATGTATATGGACTCGGGTTTTGATGTTGATCAAGAATATATATACTTTATGGGGTCGGAAAGGATTACTCCTGTGCGGTACACATATACTCTTTTACCACAAATCTAGCATTCCCCTTACTCTTCGAGTACGGGTATAAAAATGATTTGCTAACGCGTGTAAATTGGCCCTTAATTTCGAGGAGGTACCTGCCACACCGACCAAAGTGCACTCACGCAAGAAAACGCATACACACAGTTATTGCATTGACACGTTGCACAGACACTTTTCAGAGCCATGTTGCTGTTGCTTTTGCCGCTGATGCCCTTTTTCGGGCCATTTCGTAGAGGATCTTCCTTCTGCCAGAGAAGGGCATGTTACGGTATAGTATCGCAAGTGTGTGCGTGTGTATTCCTAGGTTGCACTAGGAAGAGTGAAAGGTAGAATGTACAAAAACATTTATTAGATAACACCCTCTCCCAAGAGTGGATGAGAAAAGATCAACTGATGTTTTTCCGCTTTTCCTATGTTTTGTATATTTATTTATATTTATTCTCAAATAGACCGCTGTGCGGCTAACTGGTTTCGCTTGGAATGGCAGCGAGAGAGCGGCGTCTCTATTTCGTTCGTATTCCATCAAACACACAACCTGCGACAACAGTAAATACAAGCAAAACGAAAATAAGCAAACAAACAAAGCAGAGAGGCTAAAACAAGGAAAGGAAAGAGTAAGGAAAAACTTTCATTTTCAATGTCAAGTACAAGAAAAAGAGAGCAACAACAGCAACGACCAGCAACCGGATGCCGGCTGAGGGCGGTTATTCGAAAGAGAGGCATAAACAGAGAGTAAGCTGATGAGGTATTTCACTCTGTTCCCTTCCGCGTGCTTGAAAAAGCTTTCGGCAAGTGCATGTACACTAGTAAATGCCGCGACGAAGCTATAAATATTGTACGCTATTTCTTTAGCCGATACGCAGTTGTTTATTATATTAATAATTTATTACATTCTTTTTGGCACCAATGTAATGTTTCCCATCAATAAAAATTGCTGCTTTCAGTCAATAAAATTTTGGTAAATACATGCGTAAATACTACAGCAAGACACGTGCGAACTCTCTTTAGGGGAGTATGGGGCGCGAACGGGGGGAAACAGCTGATAGGCTGCCACGCTAGTTATCTCACTCACGCTCCCACACAAACAGCATTCGTTGGTTAGACACTCTCCCACCATGTGGCGGGGTCGCTGGCAAAGCTGCAACAAGCCGCGTGACCTTCGACAACAACAACAGAGGCACCTTTTGCCAATGCGGCAAGAAAACTCTTCTTCTGCACACATGTACCGACACACCCACACAGATTCGCGCATACAGGCAAGATATATATATATATATATATATTGAAAATTTGCTAAAGAAAATGTATGCACATACATACGGATGCTTGAAATCATCGTACATACATACGTAAGCATTTATGTATCATAATCACTATTATATTAGCACTATCGACTCACCATGCTCGTAAGGGGAAAACGTTCCAGCATCTATATTGATGTACGGATCAATTTTAATGGATGTCACATCAAGTTGGCAAGACTTGAGCAGAGTTCCAAACGAGGAAGCAATGACGCCCTTGCCAACACCGCTAATAACGCCGCCAGTGACCAGGATATATTTCATATTTTCGCACGTTTACGTCTCAGATTATATGTGCAAACGAATATTCGATCTCTCCTAATCTTTGGAGCCACACACTTGCACTAAGTTCGATAATTGCGTTGTTTGTTTGGTTTTTGTTGCACGTGGCGCGTTAAATAAGTTCGATTTTTTGTACGTTTCTGCGGAACAAGAGCAGCAGCGGCGGGATGCGGTATGACCACACACGGATTGGCGCGAAATGCTCATGACTCACTATGTACTATGTGTGTTGGTTAACGACCGACAGACCGTTACGTTTAAATCAGGATATGAGCGAGAGTGGGTCGCAAATAAATGTAAAAAGTTCCTATTGTAGCGTGCATATCATTTTATTGTTGGTTGGGCTTCCACGTTGGGGGATAATTATACGTATAAAATATTTAGAAAATTATAAATTGGATTATTCTGTATATGAAAATGCATGTCAAGCGATGAAATCTCGCGAAGCGGATTTACTTGGTGGCCTCCTGATGCTCGAAAACTGGGTACTGCGCTACCACCTGCTCCCAGCTGGTGCGTGCCGTCGCCAGGTCCTTGACCACACCGACCACCTGCTCCAGTCCCACGCGCACCTGTTTCATGCTGTTGCGGTCCCGCAGAGTGACCGTGTGCGGTTCCTTTAGCGTGTCAAAGTCCACGGTTATGCCGTAGGGTATTGCAATCTCGTCTGTGCGGGCATATCGTCGTCCGATTGAGCCGCTCGAGTCGTCCACTTTATGCGACAGCTCGGCCTTGGTGAGGCTCGATGAGAGCTTCTGTGTGTAGGGCTGGAACTCGACATTGTTAGACAGGGGCAGGATCGAGCACTTGAGAGGGGCCACCAACGGAGGCAGGGTGAAGTAGCAGCGCTGCTCATCGCCTTCGCGGCAATGGAAGCTGTGCTCCAGAAGAGCGTACATAATCCGACCGATACCGAAGGACGGTTCCACCACACTCGGGATGAACTCCTCCACGTGGACCGTCTTTGACGAATGCTTCACGCTGATGGTGTCCTTGGCCAGCTCGTGACTGTTTCCATCGGCCAGGATCAGTTTGTACTGCCCGTTCTCGTTGAGTTCTCGCTCCGCCCTGCTGATCTCCTCAAGAGACAACTTAGCCAGGGCCTCCGTTATGGTTTTGGCCTCCTTCTTAAATGTCTTGCCCAGCGCTTGCTTGTTGGGGACGATCTCACTGACTTCCACCGTCTTCGGGGCCGGCAGACGCTTCTCGGCCACCAGCCGGACACCGGTGGCAGCTGTATGCTGGCCCAGATCGTATGCACTTCTATCCGCACATCCCACACATTCCACCCAGCCATATGAGGTAAGGATCTCGGCGTCCCAGCAGTCGCAGGCATAGTGGGCCATCTCGTTGCCCATGTGCTGTCGGAATCGCAGGCACTCCGGCTTGATGCCAATGGCCAGCAGGAACTGTTGGATGCGGGCCATGTAGTAGCCCAACGTCTCGTTGGCCACTAGCTTGGCAGAGACGGCCTCGCCTATGGAAAACAGGGTGGCCGACTTGCCGTCCATCTGGTTGCAGGCCGAGTACAGAGTCATTTTCTCGTCCTTCACGTTGCCGAACTTGGGATGGTCCTTTATAGTGGGATCACAGAAGTGCTCAATTTCCGCCATGGTGAATTCGCGCACACGTATTAGGCCAGACCTGGGGGAGATTTCGTTGCGGAAGGAGTTGCCAATCTGGGCCACGGCGAAGGGCAGCTTGCCCTGGTTGAATTCTAGCAAGCGCTTGAAGTTCACAAAAATACCTTGGGCCGTCTCGGGGCGGAGGAAGCCCTTCACCAGACCAGTGGGTCCGATCTGGGTGGCAAACATCAGGTTAAACTCGATAGGCTCGGTCAGGTCGTTGCCAGTGAGTGGCGACTTAATGCTGTACTTGGCCAGGACATCGGCCAGCTCCTGCTTGTTGAGACCATCCAGTTTAATGATGATGTCCTCACACTCTGCCTGCAACGCTGGGGTGGCCTCCTTGGCCTTCGAGAGCTTCTCCAGAGCCTGCTTGATGAGATGATCCAGTCGAAAGCATTCTCCGGTCTTCACGTCCTTTACCATCAGATCAGCAAAGCGCTCCACATGCCCAGAGGCCTTCAGAACCGGCTCTGGCGTGAGAATTGAGCAGTCAACCTCCAGCATCTGCTCCTCCAGCGCAAAGTACTGACGCCACAGCGACAGAATATTAGACTTGAGGGCACAGCCCATGGGTCCGAAGTCGTACTGGCCGGTGATGCCGCCGTAGATAGCAAAGCTCTGGTCGTAGAAGAAGCGACGCTTTAGTAGGTCCTCCATTTTGGCGCGGTCGAAGCTAACAACGCCAGGGGTCAGGGCCAGCTCCTTCTCCTCTAGCACCTTCTTTCTCGCCTTCAGCTCCGCTACTGCCTTCTTGACGTCCAGCTCGGCGGCACCGGCCTCCTTGAGCGATCTCACCAGGTTTCCCTGCTCCTGCACCCGCTCACGCAGCGGCGTCAGTTGGGCTTCAATCTCCGGATTCGACATGATGAAATCTGCTGCCCTCGCTCGTAGTTTCACGGTGCGGTTCTGCTTCTTGGAGCCCCAAGTCTGTGGCTGAATCGGAGACGCGGCGGCGTGGGAGGAGGTTGTGCAGAAGAATAATTTCGCGTGTGCCCTGCTGGCAATGTGCTCACTCCACGTTGCTTTGGGTAGCTGGTAAATAAGGCCTTTGGCGCTGCGCTGATAGATGAGCGCTTTCAACAACTGCAATAACATAAAGACGAATTTACTTTTGCGTCAGTGGCACGCGAATTTATATAATAAACTTGCAAATGACTGTTGAAATACCTTCACTTGCGGCTGCAACTTTTTACTTTTTGATTCTCTCCCGGCGTGCAACACTGGTCTATAAATTAGAGCTGGAAAAACAATCGATGACAATATCGTTAAGCAGCGCAAGAATATGGCAGCGATATTCAAACGATTTGTATGTATTTTTGCGAATTCGGCGGAATCCATACCTATCAAATTATGTTCAGGCATATTTTATTTCCATTTATTTAACATATTCTGTTTTAACATTGAGGGTGAGCGACAACGATGTTTTTCCAACTCAGCTCTACTTTGCAACACTATGTGCGCTTTGCAACACTTATCGCGTAATGTGTGAGAGCGTGTGTGTGTTTTGTTTTAATTATGTAGGCGCAGCATTGCAGTTTAGTTTTCTTGCGCGTTTTTTTACATATAATTTGCTCAATTTTAAATTTAATTTAAAACAAAACTACGGTGCTAACTTCAAATTTATCCGCCAAAGGGTGTAACGCATTCACACATTGCACCTGATAACAAATAAGGAGACAACGCATACAAATAAAGTGAGTGAGAGGACGCCGCGTTGCAGTGACAGTGACGCTATGCTGCATTACTGAGGAGAACGAGTAGCAGCTGCAGAAAGAAAACACAAGGTTTGCATAAGGTGTGGAGGGTAACTGCTTCAGTGGTGCTTTCGTTGAAGAAATTCTAATTCCTTTCCCTTTCCCCATCGGCAGGCAGGCCTTCATTCCTTCAAACGAACGGTGACGAAAAACAACTACAAACTACAACAATCAGTCAAGGCCTTTTTTAGTGAGTCTGAAGTTTTTTTATTTTTGCTTGACCTGTTTCTTATTCATTGCTTCATGCGTGGGTTTTGTTTTAATCGATCTATGTAAATTATGCATAATCTTTCATTTGTTAGTCATAAGAGTAGTTGTTGTCCCCTTTGCATAGTGTGTGTGTGTGCGTTTTTGTGTTTGTGTATCCCCCACTCTTTTGTTACACTATTTACAGTTTTAAAAGTGGGGGTTCACTAATTTGAAACCACCCCTCACAGTGACTGGAGTCTGAATGATATGACGAGGGAAAACATTTGAATGTGATCTGTTTTGGCGAACAGCCACTGTTGACATTTTTGTCGACTTTCGCACGTTTGATATTAAGTCGTCGCCGGAACAGTGGCTTGAGTGTGCATAAGAAAATCGACTGCCTATGTACATATGTACAAGCGATGTGGCTGGGACAGGTGATGGGATCTGATAGGATGGGAGAGGCTCATAATAACATTGTCTTATTTTCGGCAATCTCGAGGCAACGCTTCATGGTTTACAGTGGTTGTGGTGCGTCATAAAACTGGAAAAGAGAAAATGAAACTTAAGTCTGTACATAAATCAAACATGTCTAAACTAGTGCACGTCTCTAATACAAAAAGCTAACTCTGAACTAAAAAAAATAGGCAACAAATAAGAAACATAATAACAACCAGGCCAAAAGGCGACTGATCCAAGACTTATGTCCCTTTTAGGATCACAAAAACAAGCACCGCACCGCACCGCAACGCAAACCAACCAAACGAAGCACTCGCTGGCCTGGCCTGGCGATGCAATTGAAAGCGCCCAAGTCAAGAAACATGGCTAGTCTTAAAGATGAGGAACAGGCGGCAACTACAAGCAGCGGCAACAACAACAACAACAACAACACAAATAACATAAACAATAACCATAGCAATAGCAACAGCAACAGCAACAACCAGAATGAGGATGAGCTAAAAGTGAAGCGGGAGTCTCTGGAGGCGCGTAAGCAGGCCCTAGAGCAGCGGCTCAGCGAGAAGAGTTGGCTGCTGCAGCAGATCCAGAAGCAAGAGTCAGTCATCATCAACGGCAACTATGAGCAGATGAGCATCAACGAGTTCTTCTCCCAGCTGGCCCAGCAGTACAAGCACGAGCAGCAGCTCCAGGCCATTACCAAGGACAGCAGCTCAATTCTGAGGCGCAAGCAGAGCACCAACAGTCGGGAGAGTCGCGAGAGCCAGCAGACCAGCAGCAACAGCATCAATAACATCAACAACAATCGCCAGTCGGAGACGATGTCGAATCGCAGCTCCGAGTACGACAACTATCAGCCAGCTGGGGGCGTGGGCGATATGCTGGTAATAGGTATGGCGCAACAGCAGGCCCAGCAGCAGCATCCGATGGTGAAGAGTGCCCTTAAGAAGCGACCTACGCCCACGCCAAGCCAAATGCAGTACATGAGGCAGCAGCAGTCGCATCACCTGATGATGCCGTATCAAAGATCCCAGCCCGATGTCATATCCATGTACTCGGCCAACTCCTCAAATGTGGCCACGCTGAGGCAGCCGCCGCAGGCGTCGCCGCAGCAGCAGCCCATCATAGTGCAGTGTGACAAGTACTACTTGTCGCCCACGCATCAGAGCTACAACGAGTGCGGCTTCATCAAGTCCAGTCAGAATATCAAGAAGTACGTTTCCCCTCTGGCGTCGCCAAGCAACCACAGCTATGAGCAGCAGGCGCAGCATGCCCAGCACAAGCATCCAGCAGCACCGTCAGCTGGATGCGATATCCCTGGCCCCCAGTTATGCATCGGTGGACATGGATGCGCAACAGAAGCAGCAGTATCGCTGGCGTTCCCAGTCCCATATCGCTCCATTGACGCCTCCCCAGCTGGGAATCATTGAGGTGAAGTCGCACTCCAGCGACATGCTGGCAGCTCCTCTGCCCAGTCGCTATCAGCCGCACGATGAGATGTCGCTGTCGTCCGCCTCGACCACCATCGAAAAGAAGGGCAAGCCGAAACAGTGGCTGGAGTCCTCTCTGGATGGACCTGCTGTGATTCGTCAGCTAGATTCTCAGCTACACAGTCCAGCCGGGAGCAGCAGTAATGGTAGCTGCAGTCAGGCATCAGCAGTCACCAAACCGCGGGCCAAGCTCTCTTCCCAGTCCATGTCGGTCTCGGGAGCTGGTGTGGGTCGTCACTATTCCATGTCAAATCAGCGGTCAGTGCAAAATTACCCGAGTGCCAGTTATGCGGTGACCACCAGCTCAAAGGCGCTGCTTAGTCAGTCCACATCGTATCTGAATGCTATGGAACAGACGATGGGTATATCGGTTTCGTATCCCCTGGAACCCCTGGAGATACCGCCATTCCGCCAGCTACCCCCCAAACCCAATCAAATGCAACCAACACCGCCTCCCAGGCCGCCGCCAGTTCAGCAGAGCCTCAACAATGGAAGTGGGAGTGGGATTGGAAGTGCTATACAGACAGCTATGGTATCCCCTCCGTTGGCCGTTGCCACGACCAGTCTGTCTCCGGATATACGTATAGAGTCACCAAAGAACATGACCGTCGTGCAGCAGGCTACTTTTCAGCCCTACAAGGAGGTGACAAAACCTTTCGAGATGTCCGACTTCTACAAGTATTCCACCAAATTCAAGCAGAAGGAGGCCGGAAGACCCGAATGACCTACAAGGATAAGGTTCTATGGAATTGCCGCAATTTTTACCCTTTTCATGTGATTTAAAAAAACAAAACATTTGTAGACATTCGTCTACAAAGCAAAACCACACAAGAGTTGAACAAACATACAATTTGTTTGACGCCCTTTGAATTTCAAGTTCAAAAAAATAATATTTATGGAAATATTTAGGACTAGCTGAAAATTTACATTACACTAATTAATGCTCATTGAAAATTTACAAATTTACCATTGACATACATATCTATAGCTTTTTATTTTTACATATAACAACAACCAGGACAATATTATCCCCAAGGGGAACAAACATTTGCCTTAACGCTGTGTTGCCTTGATAGCAAAGCATTTACAAAAGCCCAACAACAAAGGGAAGATATTCCGATTAGCCATTGTTAAAGAGTGTATCGCACCAGATATATTCACTAATCTGAAGATATTTTTTATATAGTATGATTATTTAAATATATTTATATGGATGAACTTTTTTAAGACTAATCCGACTAATGATAAGAAATTAAGAAATATAAATAAATATTTTATATTAAAACTATATAAAACTCGGATTGTCTGTCAAAGGTACTTAAAGAGTCACATTTAATTAGATATTTAGTTGTATTTCTCAATTCTCCCTATACGTTAGTTGTTGAGGAATATATGAAGCTTATAATAAGTAATGAAATGGCAAAACGTCTACTCAAGTAAAGCGCAGATTATTCTGCGTCTGCTTAGTTCAACCACTGCTTCTTATAATTCCAGTTGGAGATATTATCCGCGGGATTTTATACATTTCATGGTGATAGGGACTATCTTTAATCATCCCTTCTCATAGATTCAGTCACACTTAAAAATCCCATTTTCTTATCCGTTGTTTCCATGGATTCCAAACCTCTGCTTATTTTTAGAACAGACGATAAAACTTTCCTCATTTTCTCTTTCAATCACTCTTGCCATGTGGCTCTCTCTTTAGTAGAAGTTCTCTTTCGAATCTCAACATCCCATAGTTCTCTGTTATGTGTTCAGTATTGTTTACGATTGATTATTTTTAAACAATTTCATGTTGCGCTTTAGTGAGTTGCAGCGGCCAATAGTTCTCTCATTTTTGGTGAATCGGCTCGTCAGTTGCATTGGACCCGTGAGCGATTACGTGCAACTGCTCTGAACGGGTGCACTGTCCTCTTTTCAATTCCGGTCTCTGGAATATGTGAATTACTTCATAGCCGGAAAATGTTTGTCTAATTTAAATGAACCAATTACCGTAGCTAGTTCCCCTAAGTGTGTTGTGTTCCAGTTTAGAGAAATCAAACCTGAGAAATGTGAAATTTTACGTAAATAATTTATTACAACATAACCTGCAACATATTTAATGCGCGTGTGCCCCCGTATCAGTGTGCTTAAAAGTAAATCAACCAGAAATCATTCAGAAGAAGGCAGAGTCAACAAAACCAACAATAAGAAAATACATTTTCTTAGAGGGAACCGAAATATGCCTAACTGACAGTCGCAAGTGTCAAACGAGTCCCAATAAAAGCGGCCAAGTTTGCCCATGTGGTCACGGGGATACGAGGAATAGGCTGTCAAAGATTTGGCTCAAGGCAGATCGCTATGAATCTGTATACTCTATACGACTGGGTAAGACCACACATGTCGTATGGTAATCGTATGGAAAACGGTTAAGTACGGGCATGACCCCGATGAAGATCCAAACGCATCCATCATTAGCGCTACCGAATGAGTTCCACAATGCATTACATACACTCCACAAGCGAGCACAGCGTGCCGTCGTCTTAGCGTGTCTGTTTACAGAAGAATTCGAAATTGAATTCGCCTTTGAACTTTTGAATAGGCGGACAGTGGGCGAAATTGTGTCCAGATGATAAAATAATTTCAACAATAAAAAATTTATATTTGTGAAATTTCGTTTGCTTAATAATACAAAGTATTGAATATTTTAATAATTTAATTTTTTTTACCCGTACTCGAAGAGTAAAAGGGTATATTATATTTGTGGTAAAATTGGATGTGTGTAACGCACAAAAGGAAGCGTTTCCGACCGTATAAAGTACTATATATATCTTCTTGATCAGCATCAATAGTCGAGTCGATATAGCCATGTCTGTCTGTCCGTCTGTCCGTCCGTCCGTCAATCCGTCTTGTTTGTCGCCCAGTGCTCGGAGACTATAAGAGCTAGAGCAACCAAAGTTTGTTTCCAGACTCATGTGATATCACACTGCTCCAAGTGTATTTAAAAGTTCTCCACGTTCCGCGACCACAAAGGGCGCACATCTTTGACTTCTACAATTTTAAAGATATCAGAAAACGAAAAATGCAGATCATATAATTCTAAATCAATATTTAGGAATAGACCTTTCCACAGTTCAATCGAAATTTATTGCTTTTATTTACACCAAATTGGATAGTTTTTATAGATGATTAATGGACCGGATGTTTTAAAACCTTTCGAAAAACATATCAAAGGTTCTTCCATTTTTCCACCAGTTGACTGTTTCTTTCTTAGATTGATGCTCGCAAAAAAATGGACGTTCGCTAAACGACATTGTGCCCTCTGTTATATTTACCAGTGCCGGCTTAACAAAAAATATAGACATCAAATATAGATATATAGAAAATTATAGACATCTATAGTAGGCAAGGTTAGGTTAAGGCGGTGGCTGGAGAGAGAGACCTCCCCTCTCCGCTCACTTGGTCCAGTTATCGGACCTTTGTAATGCCGCATGGGCGTGAACACCTCCTCCTGGCCTAAATTGTGGTGAGCAACTTAATGCGAAGCTAAGGGCAGTCCCATCAGGTGGCTTGGATCTATTTGGACAAGAGTTGTTACTCTGCTGAGTTTGTATAGCTCTTTTTCGTTTTTCGAACCACTTGGCCAGATGGATCTAGAAGTTTTACATGTGATGGCCAGCTGCCATCGCCTGTCAGCAATTTGCTTGAAGGTCTCGTGCGTTATTAACCAACACGTAGCCAACGGCATCGCTACTTGCCTTCTCTCCGACGGTCGCTGAGTTCGACGATATTGAGCCCAGTTCCTTGAGGGTTGCTTGGCTGTCTGAGAAGACGCACACTGAGTGTCTAAGGAGAGTTTAAGGAGAGTTGATCATCAGCATCAATATCATCAGTGTACGCCACCACACGGCGGGGTGCCTTTGGTGCCTGCATTGCATCTTTTGATCGATTAGACTCACCGTCCGGGAATCAATCCCCAGGTCAGTCAGTGCTCCCGTGATGGCGGACGGGATGATGTTGTTGAAAGCTCCTTCTCTGTCTAGAAAGGCTACTAGGGTATACTCCTAACAGCTAAGGGACGATTCGATGATCGATGTGATCACGCGTAGGGCCGTTTCGGTGGATCTTCCCCTCCGATAGGCATGCTGAGAGTCAGAGATCGGAGTCGGCAATATAGTCGCCCTGAGATGCATACCTAAAAGCCGTTCCATTGCCTTCTAGAGAAAGGACGATAGACTTATGGGTCTGAAATCTTTGGGGGCAGTGTGCGAAGGCTTGCGTGGCTTGGGTATGAATACAACTTTGGTCTGAAAACCCCCTCGTAAATCCGTTTGAGCCAGTTCATGGCTCTTTGTCCGGCGTGGATCAGCTGGGCTGGGATGATGCCGTCTGATCCCGCGGATTTGTAGGGCTTGAAGGGCCTCAGGTTCAAAACGGAGCCTGAGGCAATAGAAGGAGGCGCGCTGTAGGATGGTCTGTTTACAACGCAGCATGGAAAATTGAGGAGAAGGATTAACGACTCGGTGCTGGACGTCGTCCAAGATTGGTCGCCTTTCTTCAGATACCCCAAAGTGGACTTCGAGAGTACCTTGCGTAAGCGCGAAGCTTTAGAGTTGCTCTCGATTTCGGTGTATAACTTACGCCATGAGGCTCGTTTGGCTTTCCTGAGTTCTTTGTTGTAGATTGACAGATTGACCTTGTACTCGGTCCAGTTCTGCTCTATAGTAATAAAACTATAAAACTCAGTAATAAAACTCAAATTTAATTCAATTTAAACATAAGATCAATTTGACCCTTTGCCATACCTTAAAGAATTCAAAGATCTCCATCCTTATGGTATTTAACGGGAACACATCCTGATGGCGAACGAACCTGCGTTTTATCCGTTATCAATTGCATATTTATTCTATTCTTCGGCTTATCAACTCGACGCCATCTGCATGATGGCAACAAATGTTGCCTAAAAACACGACAAATGCCAGCGCCTGTACTCCACATATAAATGTTGTTTATAAATAAAAAATGGGAGCGCGCAGACGGTGCACGGAACCGCTTGGAACCGCGTTGCAAAAATGTTCTCTCTCTCTCGCTGTCGGTTGTTCTCTGGGGCCTAGCCTCTCTTTTATAGTTTTTCCTTTTGATTTCTTACGGATTGACTGACGAATTTCGATTGAATGCCTCTTTGGGCAGAGCGCACGGCGTTTTATTTATAAAAGAACTTGCACTGCAGGCGGTCGCGACGTTTCCGTCGCTTCTCCGAGAAAAAGATAAAAGTGTGGTGCCAATACCAGTACCAATATGTACCAGTACATAGTATGTACATACTATATATGTAGAAATGAGTTTGAAAAAATTTGCTAAGCGAACTTTTGCACAATGTGACACATAAGAGCATTGAAGTGGTGCATGGACTTTTTGAAGTGACTGTAAATTGTATTTAATTGAGATAACTTCATCATTGAATCGAATTGAATGAGAGGCGAACATCAAAATGGGCAAATTGCATGTGAGTGTTTGTGCATATCTGTATGATAATCTTTAGCATCTCTGGGCCGCCTCCGTGTGGCAATGGCAATCCACCGAAAGAAAACTCCTCCCCTAGTGAATATAGTAAAATCCTTAATAAATTCGAAATTCGAAGACTACCAAAAGTTCCCAATGATGAATTATTTACTTAAGTGCTCAATTTTTCCCCAGTTGCAGTAAATTTTCTAGACTTTATATAATTTTCTCCTTGGAATTAAGCCTCTCATTTGCCAAAATCGAAAGAATATTTCATTGTCGCCCTAACGCGTCGCGAATCGTTAATTTAATCATTATTTGCGTAATATGCGTGTCAATACTGAATGTCCATAAAAAATATCTTACAGGAAAATCAAAGCCAGAAGCACCATTAGCGGGAAAGTTGGGCTAGGTCCTCATCCGCCTTGATAAAGGTGGTGTGGTGGCATTGTTGTTATTAGTTGGCAAAGTGCAAAATCCCTAGACGCTCCACCTGGAGGAACCTGAAATGTGTGTCACTCCCAAACAACAGCTCAAAAGAAGGTCCAAACTATAGCAACAAATTAAAATTTGTAAACAGAAAACGAGAGCTTTTCCTTGTTCCACGGCGAACCCGTTGCCATGACTATACGGGCAAATTGTTATCCTGATATGCGTTATGATGGGATGGAAGTTTAGGGCTGGAACTTCCTGCTAGGGTTGTCTTTGTCCCGACAAGTTCAAGGACGTTCAAATTGGTTTGTTTTGTGGGTTAGTAAGCCGACTGTTGGCAGACTTTGGCAGCATATTTTCATAGAATACTCAAGTCTAAGAGTTTGTCAAGCGTTACGCCCTGTTTGTCGTATGCGTAATGTGGAAAAATATTTCTTCAAATGCATTTGGATTGCCTTGAGGAATACTCATTGCTATATGTATGTATATATGTACACATGTAGACAAGAGTATTTTAAACAAACGATCTCATAAGATTTCCAGCTGTAAAATGTAATTGGAAAAGGCCTAAATATTTCCACACACCATTCGAGAACGGATGCCTACCCATGTGCGGCAAAATTTCCAACAAACACCTTCCCTTCCCCTGGCCATGTCGCTGTCCCTGCACCCATAGATCACTCAAGTGGACAGAATCTTGTTTTTAATTAAGTAGTGCGGGCAGGTCTAAATATAACCAAATCAACCATATGCAACTTCTCGCTGGAAGCTGCTCTATTGCAGCTCTATTGGCAAACATAAAAATGTTTCGAATGTTTCTAATTATAATATAATAAGGGAGATCCCAGCAGTAGAGCAGAGCAAATCAGAGCACAGCTGCTATCCATCAAACCTGAAATAGCGTGGCAGCCACCGAACGGTAGCTGCTAATACACACTTGAGATACGGGTCAAGTGGAGATTGGCAGGGGCGCGAGATCGTTGTATCGTCTGTATATCATATTCCCATTATTTATTCACTTTAGTTTTCTTTTTTTGCCGATGAGATGCGGTTTGCCGTGCCATTCACCCAAGTTTAGTGTGCCACAGACATGTTGGCAGACCCAGAAACCAAAAAATCCTGACAATGCGCCTCGGACGTCGACAACTGGGTGACATCATTAAGTGGAATTAAAATCTAGAAAAAAAAAAACATGAAATTGATGGCAGCAGAAGCGTGCTTTCCTCAAACTTGTGGCAACACAAAGTCCATTTGTTATTTTTCATTAGCTAAAATAATAACACGAGTAATAATAGCTTCTTTCTAAATAAAAATTTGGTCACTCTAGCTTATGTCTCCGAGCACTGGACGACAAACAAGACCGACGGATGGACGTACAGACAGACAGACAGACAGACAGCCATGGCTATATCGACTCGGCTAGTGATGCTGATCAAGAATATATATACTCTAGGGGGTCGGAAACGCTACCATCTGTTCGTTACACACATCGACTTTTACCACAAATACAATATACCCTTTTACTCTTCGAGTACGGGTATAAAAATGTATAAACATAAATCAGCAGCACAGACACCCATTCGGTTCTCACTTAAGTAGAGCTCTTATGGAAGCGATCGATCTGCACGGTAGTTCTGGACTCGACCTCCAAAACCACAAGCCTTCTTTAGTGATACATTTTCATTATTCCATTGATCCATTACAGATCACATCATTGCTGCGCCCGCACGGCGGCAGCGTCAGCTACAAGGCAATCGAGGCAGCCGAAGAGCTGCCAGCAACATCCCCAGCAACATCCCCATGTGCAGCAACATCACGCGTGACTGGAAAGAAGCAGCCACAAAAACGAGGGGAAGCGGCAACAAATGTGGAAGTTGAGTTTATACCCACGCTAAATTTTCTTTTCGACAAGCAACCGAAGACGCCAGCAGTCGAAGAGGCCCAGTCGCAATCTACAAAGGAATTGCAACATGCTGCCAGCGAGAATGACAACGAGGCCGACGACGCATGCGACTCTGATAACGATAACGACTCCACACACACTTACATAATCTCGAGGAGCAGCTTTACAGCGAACTCCAGAAGCTCCAGCAGCACCCCGTACGCTGTCACATCGACAGACACTGCGGAACTATTGAGGCGGCAAAACAATCTTAGTCTTACGGAGGAAGACCAGACCGTGTCCTCGTTTAGTATTGAGCCGCCCACCAGTTCCATGACCATTGAGATGGCTGAGCAACAGACAACGGCAACAACAACTACCACGAGCACCACGGCCACAGCCACAGCAACAAGTAGTGCAGAGGTGGCAGGAGCTACCACCACTACAACGACTAACACCACAAGCAGCAGCATTGAAGAGGACATCGAAGAGGCCATTGAGATCAGTGAGGTGGAGGAGCAACTCAGCTCCCACGTTGAATCCCTGTCAGAGGCGGCTGCATATGGCAGACCAAAGCAGCAACTAAGTGCCAAAAGTTTGAGCAGTAACAGTGGAGACAAGGAGGATGGAGATGAAGAAGGTGATGCGGATGCGGATGTTAATGTTGATGTGGAAGAGTTTCGCATAGACGATTCCCAGCTCTCAGGTGGAATGTTGGCTCAGCACTTTCTGACGCTGGACGATGAGAGTGAAGCCGACGATGAACATCCGGATGGTTCCAAAGTTAGGGTTAGTCTTTCCTCCTCCAATGATGATGATTTTGACATAAGTCTGCCGCTGGAGCAGCCGAAACTAGTGCACTCCCGCCATGAAGACGAGGATGAAGAACAACAAGAACAGGAAGTCTTGCAGCAGAGCCTGAGCAATCAAAGCACCACCGATGATGTCTCCGAACTAGACGAGGAGCCGGCGCAGACTGGAGACGAGAAGAGAACCGAGGCCAGTGTGAGTGTAAGTGCTGCACCAGAGACGCATGTGGAGGAGGAGTCTCAGCTAACTGAGGAGCAGGATCATTCAATGGAGGAAATCGTAGCCACCAACGAGTCCATCGAGGTGACCTACGAAGCCGAGGAGACAGCCAACACATCGCAAAAGTTTGATCAGATAACAGATTTAGATGAGGAGCAGGATAGGAAGCAGGACCTGGAAGCGTCAGATATGCACGATAAGACGGAGCCGGATGCGGTCAGACCCACAGCCAAAGTGGAAAAGCTCATACTGCCAATGCTCCAGGAGTCTCGTGTTATGGAGAACAAGTCAGCCAAAGCTTTGACAACACTTTACCTTCAACCAGAGCCACTCGAATTGACCATGCTGGAAGTGGACTGCGATGATGAGGATGACGATGATGAGGAAAGTTCCCTGCAGTTGATGAAACTCCGCCTGATGGCTATGAATCAGCAGATCCTCAGCGACAATGGAGTCAAACTTTCACCCACAGAAGCGGACGGACAAGTGAACAGCAGTTCTAGCACCAATGCGGAGATCAAGCAAATGGAGCGTGTTCCCCTCTCAGAGTTAAGCAAAGATGTGCTTGAGGATATCACGGAGGAGAGCGAGCGACTGCTTTCCCTCAGCACCACTTTCGAGGAGGAGCCGGAGCCGGAGCAGGAGCAGGAGCGGGACCCACCATCCCTATCCTTCGATGAATCCACAACACTGCAGCAGCAGGCGGCCAAGGCAGCACAAGGCAGCCATTCCAGTTTGGTGAGCTTGAACATGCTCAAGCAGCTTGAGGCCAAAGTGCAGGAGCTGCACACCCAGCTTGAGACGAAGGACAACTGCTTGGCCTCGATGAATCTGCAGCTGGAGGCGGTTCGACGGGAAAACAGTGCGGGGCCAGCCTCTGCTCGAGACTTCAGCTCTTTGATGACCAACTCTACGGAGTACCGAACATTGCAGGAGGAGTTCGGTGGCCCGGTAAGCGATCCTTTCAAACTAATTGACCTGTGCTCATTAAGTTCTCCCATGATTCCCACAGACGCTGGACATGTATCTGGAGGTGTCCCGCAGAGATGAGATGATTGCCAAGCTGACCGAATCACTGCGTCACTCGATGAACGTTCGCGGAGAGCTCCAGGCGGACGCAGATCGCCTGGGAGGCGAGGTGCAGAATCTGCGCAGGCAGCTTCTCGAGGCCATTGATGCAGTAAAGCGGTCGAGTGTCGTGTGGCCAGATCAGGAATGCAATGCCGGCCAACGCATTTCGGAGATATCCATGGATCTGATCAGCGAGAGCGACGATGACCTGGATCGTCATTTTCTAACCGACAACGAGGAGCGAGGATCGCGCAGCTCCAAGGAGCGACAGGTTTCACTTCAGCCCATCGATGACCTTGGCATCCAACCCCTTATGCCTGAGTGGACGCCGGCGTTCACAAAGCAGATCGAACAATTTCAGACGTACCTCCTGCCGCACGAGCAGCGGCTCTTTCTAATGGTCCAGCGCAAGTTCGACGACTACCTCGGCCAGCAGTTGAGCTTAGTACGCGAGCAGTGTTTTCAGGAGTTGAAGATTGCTCGCGATCAGTGGGAGAGCGAGAAGCTGAGAAATCAGCAGTCCCAGCAAGCCACACACGCTAAGGAGGTGGAGGAGTTGCGCAAGTACTTTGAACACAAGTGTGCCGACCTCGAGAAACAGTTCTCCGACGATGTCTTTTCACATAAATCTCAACACCTGGCTGGTGACAGCTCTTCTGAGTGCTCCGAGGTGGATCAAATGCCAGAGGAGGCTGTGGCCGTGGCTGCCTCCTCGAAGGAGACGTCGCCGCGCAAGCGCAAACGGGCCGAGCTCTTGCTGAGTCCTAGTCACAGGCAAATGACTCCCTGCGGAGTGGACTCCCTGGGGGAGTGCGGGAGTCCAGGGCAGCCTAACAAGGAGGTACGTCTGGCACATTCCATCCGATCTGCGATAGTTATTGATTATTGCCGTATTCTATTGTTAATCGTTCGTATTTTAAGTTACGAAAATATTGAATAAGCGTGTTTTTAGACTCTACACCTAGACCTTTGATATTTCAAGTTTAAAAAGCTCAGCAGAATTTAGGAGTACACTCCAAATCACCTCTACTTGACACATCCGTTTAGCGGCTGTGGTGATCCTTTCTGTTGAGTAATAATTTTGCATTTAAATTTAAAAATACAAAACTGATCTGGTTTGAAATATCAAAGGTTTGAATTTGAATTCCGCGGCGACCCTGAGTTGATCAGATGTACCACATTTTTCGTTTCATATAGAATATTCAAAAGCTTTCCCCAACTTCATATTACAGCATTCCCAGGACATAGCTGAGCTAAAGATCTTCTATCAGACGCACATGCAGGAGATGAAACACGCACACGAGCAGCAGGTGCGCATGCTGAGCGATCGTGTTAAGTTTTACGAGCGCCGCCAGGGAGACGACGACTATAAGGTAACGATCCATTGTCACACTGGCTGTCGTATTCAAAAAGTATTCTCAATAATAATGATTTTGCTAACTCTGCTAACTGCATGTCCGTTCTTGTTCTCTCTGTCGTTTATAATCCAATAAAATAAACCACTAAACCACACCAATTGTAACTACCTGCATCCACCCGATACACTGCAACAAAACAACTAACCCGCCGATGCGCAGCCTGATGCCGAATCTCCGCCTCGTACCTGCCCTGATGATGGAGCGGTAACCAACATCTCGCTTATCATCATTGACGAGGATGAGCTGAATTTAAACAACGAGTCTCAGGTTATCCAGCGCATTATCGAGGAGTACGAACGGAGATTGCAGGAGCAATTGGCGTTAGCCCGCCAGGATATAGCTAACGAACTGGAGCAGCAAATTCAGGTGAGTGCATGGCATGGCTCGGCATGGCTTGGCACGGCTTGCATTTACCACGACACCTCCTCACTGAAGGCTATGTGTATGTGATTCACATCTCCCTTTCCCTATGCAAAATGTATCGATTTATTTTTAACAAATGCGCGCGCGATCGTAAACGAAAAACGTGCGAAATCTTGTCAAGCAGCCAAAACAAGAACCGAAGCAAATTGAAGAAGAATCGCTTTTTCCGTGGCGGAGCAGCATGAAAATCATGCTGCGACGAACGTTGCCAAAAGAACTTTGGATTTCAACTGGGGCTTTGTGCCTGTGGCATCACTTTGTATCATTGTGTAGCATTAAATCTGCCTGCACTTTCATACCTGGGGCTGTCTTCTATTTTAAGGCCGTCAGTCAATGATCCCAACGGGAACGTTGACATGCACGGCAATCCTTCCAGCAGACTCCCATCATTCACTTTTCACTCCCTTTCTCTCTGATTGTTGTGTCTCTTGTTCTCACCAAATATGGCGGCCACATGTCGACTTACTTAATGAGAGAGGGCAAGAGAGCTTCCAATAGATAGCGATTGTCACAGACATTTTGGCTTGTGTTCTTATTCTGGACAAAAATAACATACATAGACGAAGGTCAAAGACTGTTTAGGCAGAGGATACTATGTAAGATATTTATGTATTAATGTACAACTATTTCCTACGCCACTTATGCTGTTAAAACATGGGGGCAGAAATCTTTCTGTTTGCCAACAATATCAACACAGCACACATGTTTGTTTACATATTGTATAGTTTAAGAAGAGGTCGCCAAATTATTATCAAACACACAAAAATGTGCTTGGGCCTTCGTCACATCATCCATTTCACACTACTTTAATCAGGGCTGGAAATGGAGCTAAAATAGCTCCCTTTGGCATTAATCAATTGTTGGATCAGCAATTGAAAAGGAAGAGGGGAGAGAGGTTCACACAACGCACACCCCCCTAATGGAAGAGTGAATGCAGTTTTTATTTTGGATGTTAGACCTCGTTTGAAAATAACGCTCAGTTTACTTCCTTCCACACGCTCATACCAACGCAAGCATACAATATGTGTACACATGCACCTATATGTACGTATGTGTATACATCAGGGAGAGAACGATCGGAGAACGCCTCTCTCTGGCCTTCTCTCTTTCTGTTTAAAAATGGGTGGTCTGCTTAGTTGCCCGCTCATTTTATTCCGTTGTTTCAACGCGTGCGTGCGTGCGTTCCCGTCAGTGTCGGTTCTTGATTCATTGGAATTTACATACATACATATGTACATATATAGGAACATATCGTGAAAGACTTTGTCAGAAAGAATCATACATACATATATCTTTCACGCCGTAAATAAAAGAGATCTTCAAGTGGTTTCGCGGAAAGAAAATAGACAAATCATTGCTAAATACATATGTACATATGTACACAAACATCCTAATTAAATTGTTTGTAGCGTGATTATTCTTTTGAAATTTGTGTGATTGTTGAAATTCAAAAACTAACGGTTTTTGAAGATTGCAGAAAAATAAAGCCTACTAAATAAATCGTATGTTAGAGTTATTAAGGTAAGGATAAAAAGTGAGAACAGTTTATAACTAAACAATATACCCTTACATTCTTCGAGTATGGGTATAAAAAGCGCGAATGGGCAAACCACTTCAGATTCCCCAGTCTCAACATACCCCATCAATCAATTCTTACAAAATGAAATCCTGTTTAAACAAAAACAACTAAGCTGCACGTTGTCAAAGATATGTACATATAGTACATATGTAAATATTTGTATATTCCCAAAAAAAGAGGAGAGAAGTCGTTTCCCCTACGACAAGAAAATAAAACCAAGAGCTAAGTGGACCCATTCCAGCTGCAATCGCTTCCCTGCCTTGGAGTTTATTTTTGTTTGAGGCGCAAATTTGATATCCTCCGGAATCTTTGTGGTTTATATTTAGTACCAAAGGCACAAGATACCTTCGTTTAATAGCTGTTATCGATTTTAATATTAGTCGAGAATATGCTAAGTGACTTTTAATTGAAAAAGTCAAGGAGCCAGGACCGCCCCTTCGATTAAGCAATTAACAAAATCAATTAGGATTTTCATATATAACGGAGTGTTTCGGCATTCAATGAGTCAATCAAAGTTTAAACTTGTCCATGGATCTCGACCGAATTCGTCCAGTGCGGTTTCTGCTTCGCATACTCGGCTGGTTTCATTTATGGCCCCCCACCTCTGGAGGACCGAGGAGGCAGAGTGGCTGGACCAACTGGCAGGGTTATCTTCTACATGCCAGCCTCACCTTACTCTTCACCGTGCTGATGTGGGTGGAGGCTATACTGAGCACCGATATGGAGCACACAGTGGATGTTTTGCTCATCTCTCTTACCATGACGGCCCTAGCCCTAAAGGTGCTGAATAACTGGAGATATGCTCACATTGCGCAGCGCATCCTCACCGAGTGGAGTAGCGAGGATCTCTTTCGGCTAAATACGTTGGAAGAGGTGGACATGTGGCGCATCGAACATCAGCGCTTCAGTAGCGTTGTTTGCGTCTATATGATGTGTAGTGTGGGCGTCATCCCAGTGATCGTCATTCCGTGTTTGTTCACGGTACCCAACATGCTGCCGTTCTGGATGTGGACCCCCTTCGACTGGCAGCAGCCCGTGTCGTTCTGGTTTGCCTATATATATGAGGTGGTGGCGATTCCATTTATATGCTTGTGCAACATAACCCTGGACTTGGTCAACTGGTATCTAATGCTGCATCTGTCGCTCTGCCTGCGCATGCTAGGTCACCGGCTGGCTGCACTGCATCCCAGTGGCCTCCAGCAGGGAGAGGATCAGAGCTGCGCTGAGTTCTTGGAGCTTGTCTGCCTCCATCATCGGCTCAAGCAGCAGGCGCTCGACATTGAGAAATTTATTTCGAAGAGCACGTTCTTTCAGATATTGGTTAGTTCCCTGATCATCTGTTGCACAATCTACAGCATGCAGATGGTGAGTCAGCCTGGGTCTGAATAGGAGTATCTGATTCCCCGGTGACACTCGCCTTTTAGACTCCAGTCATGCAGGACCTGGGAAAGTTTACAGCCATGATTCAATACTTATTCTCGATGGTCATGCAAATCCTTTTGCCCAGCATCTATGGCAACGAGGTCACCCACTCCGCCGACAAGCTGACTGATGCTCTCTACAGTTCCGCCTGGCCAGACGTTTCACCGCGACTGCGACGCCTGATCTTGATGTTTATGATCTATCTGAATCGGCCCCTGTCCCTGCGTGTCGGCGGCTTCTTTAATGTTGGGCTGCCGATGTTCACTAAGGTACTCGTCTAAGACGTTATATGTAGGATTCATGGACAGCTTTGGTTTTTGTAATACTTTGATTTTTCATTACAGGTCATTAATCAGGCCTATAGTCTGCTGGCCTTGCTACTCAATATGAACAATTAGAGGATGACTTTGTTCCTTCTCCCTGAGCAAATCATTTATTTTTTGGATTAGCTAGAGCCCTCTCCGCTCGTTTGGAGATTTTTTCGTCGATTCTTGTTGTGTGCAAATCTAAAAATATTTATTTTAGCATTGCACCAAACACATATTTACACTACTTTCTGCATATGCGCATACGTATGTACATACATATGTATATATAGTACAATGTACATACATATATGCAGAGCACATGAAACGCTGATATGCAAGTGACGAAAATAAAATGAAAATTGTATTTCCCAGTGCAAAAAGCTATGAACCCCGCTCCCATCTTTTTGGGAGGAATTTTAGAGAAACAAGCAGGCTTTGCGTTTCAGATTAATACATACATATGTATGTATATATTTCCCAAAAATATTGACCCAAAAGTGTAGGATAACTCTTATTTGTATTGTTTTGGATTTACTTAAATGGGATTGTGATTATGAATCGTACTGTAGTCCAAACATTTGTAAATATTTATAGGAAAATATTGAAAACAAAGAAAACTCGTTATCTGCTGAGGTTGCGAACCCCACTAGAGAGAGGAAGAGACAAAGAGAGACAGAGAGCATTTATTTGATCGCTTTTGAATCGTTATCTCTGAGCACTATTTAATTGTATTCAATGCGGTTTTAAATGGCTGATTCATTGGAGGGAAAGGGGCACAGAGGCAGTAGCAGTAACACCATCTAAAAATAATCCATCCTCTCCACTCATCCGCTTCTCTGACTGTCGGATGGGGAGGATTTGATTAAGATTTATGTATCTCTCTGTGGTGCTTTGGGCTTTGTTTCTGTATCCACCCTCAATCGGCACTCTCTGATGCGTCGATGTCCAGAAAGGGAAATGAAACTGTAAATAAATAAATATAATAAAATATTTTGAATGAAACTCATAAATATTTATGCTTTAGTGAAAGTTTCCATGAAAGCTACCCTGTGCTTTTCGCCGTTTCATACATATGTAACCGGCTGTTGCAAGTTGCAACAGACTTTTGCAGCAAACAATAAACAAATCTCATCAATTCCATTAACAAATTGTACTTACAGAACCTTCTGTCTGAGAACGCTGTGGATGATCAGCATTGGCCCAAGGAGTTGATCTTGTTGCGGGAGAAATTTACGGCCAAAAGTCAACTGGAGATCACACAGCTGAATATCAAACATGCCGATGAGGTAAGTCGAGAATGCGGCAGGGAGATACCCTTCTATAAGATTTCCGTACTCATTTTTTACGATTGGTGTATCGCCTGCAGATGTCGCGCCTGAAACTGGAGTATGAGAAACAGCTAAATCGCAAGAACAAACGCCACTTGACTTTCGACTCAGGACGTGACCTAGAGCAGGTGATCAACGAGCGCGATGGCCTACGTGAGCTGTCGAAGAGCTTTCGGAGCGTGCTCTGCCGGCTGGCCAAGTGCGTGGCCAATTGTGAGGAGGATCTAAATGCCACCCTGTCTGAGGAAGTCCAACGTCTGCTGCTCCACAGTCAAAATCACAGTCACAGCCGCAGTCTGGATGCTGGCGAAGAGTTGGAGCAGACGCTGAGCGGCTCCCTAAACAATACGCGACCTCTGCGTCTGGTCCCGGATGTGCACAGTCTGCTGGAGGTGGTGGAAGATCCCAGTCTGGTGCAGTTCATAAATAGCAAGAGCAACGAAGACAACAGCGACGACTTCGACCTGACCGACTGTCTGGAGCGGCTGAAATCAGAGGCCACCTATCTGCTGCATCTATCCGAGGACCTTCAAAAACAGCGGGAGCACAACGATTCGCTGGACGAACCGGAGAAGCAGGAGCACGAGCTGTGCTGCGAGGCTGAGGATGGGCTCAAGACAACGGCAGCTGTGCAGCAGCAGTTGCTCTCCAAGTTTGTGCGCACAAACTCCCTGAACGATCAGCAACTGGGTGTGGCCAACCGGCGGAAGAACAGCAGCTCGGAGGGCGGAAAGACGCACACCTCCCTGCCGCCCGATCTGCAGCAGCACGCGGGAAACGCCTCCGAGCTCTCCTTTCAACTGGTAGAGCTGAAGAACCGCCTGATCAAGTCGGAAACTGATCGCCAGAAGTTGCAGCAGCAGTTGAGCAACACCATCGATCGCAATGCAGAGCTGGGACATGAACTGCAGGCCCTGCGGGATCAACTTTCGCAGCTGAACTCTCTGAACCACACGGACTACAACGAGGGCTATGGCTTGGGGCCGATGAAAAGCTTGCAGGAGCAGGGTCTGGACCAATCATCGGCCAGCTTTACTGCCTTACAGGACCGGGCCCGTCGCCTGCTCTCCTCGTCACCAGGCAGCCAACAGCAGCAGCTGGAGCAGACGCGTGATTCCGGGAATGCCACCGTCATGCTCCTGCAGATGATCGAGGACTTTTGCCGCGAGGGTGACAAGGTAGTCGAGTGCGGCAAGAAGGATCGAGAAGATCTACAGTCACAGGTAAGTCTTCGTGTCAGGATCTACAGATGGATCCCGTTTTCCCCTACATATTTTCCGATTTTGTGAAAGCTAAACGCATGAAAAGTACACTTGAAAAAGTCCATTAGTTTGTAAGCCAGGTTATAACCCAATCAGAGCCCTTGTTACAACCCCTCCACTGACCCACAAACAGATCGATACCGCTGACAAGCAGCTGAAGGATACGCGCCGGTTCCTGGAGGATCAGGCCGCTGAGCGCGAGCACGAACGCGACGAGTTCCAGCGCGAAATCGAGCGACTGAAATCGCAATTGCGCGATAAGGAGAAGGAGTGTAGCTCCTATGCCAATGCCTCCGAGGAGGTGAGTCCTGTCCACTATCTACGATCGTAAAGATGCTCAATTGATTGAGTTTGGGCTTGGTTTAAAGTCTGCTTTCCGTTTTAGTTTTCGTTTGATATGCCTTGGTTTACACACGGTCCATTTGTCTACCTTTATCTGATTGTATTTTACTTTTCATTATATTCTTTCATGTTCGGACTTTTCTTTAGTTTAAGTTTTGGATACAAGTTTAGCTCTAGAAATATGTTTATTCTATTAGCATGCCTTCCCCAAGAACATTTTTATTAACTGAAGTAATTACGCAAAGAATTATTAAAAACGAGAGGGAACGTTGTGAGCGCTGCTGTGCCCGCGACTCTACTTTTATATCCATACTCAGTATATAAGTTAGTTACTATTTCTCAGTTCTCAGTTAGTAGTTTTATCATTTTTCATTATCATTTATCAGTTTTATCTACATCTTTTCGTTCTCCATTTTATGCAATGGCATTAGGTGGGGTAACCCCTGCAAACTAATTTGTTTGTTATGACTATTAATGATCCGATGATGGCCCTCCACGATACAGCTTTTTTTCAGTTTTCTCGTATTTTCAAAATTGTGGATGCCACGGATTTTGAAATACACTTGTAACACGAAATTACAGAGTCTGAAATCAAAATTTGGTTCTTTAGCTCTTATAGTCTCTGAGAACTAGGTGCTCATCAAGACGGACAGACGGAGGGAGTCAATCATGGCTACTTCGAGTCTGCTATTGATGCCTATTAAGAATATATAGTTTATGGGACCTAAAATTTTACCTCAAATCTAATATACCCCTTATTATCTCATCGAGAACGGGTATTGAGATCACTTCCTGAGTTGAACTAAACAAAGCACATGCTCGTACAAATTCCATTCAATATTTTACAGTATAAGTATATACGTGCTCTAGCTTTTCACAGTTTTTATGCGAGCCCCTCTGGGGATATTGAAATTAAATCAAGGGCACCATCTAATGTACATATGCATATACAAAAGAGATTTTCGTAAGCGTCTGCCGACATATTTATAGATCCCGAATTTATATGTATATCCACATATGTACATGCATGTAGCTATGCATATGTACATATATGTAACATATGTATGTACAAACATACATTTATATTGAAGTGTATGCGAGTCGGATCCATTCAATCAGATTTTACCTTTAGAGGAACATATTTCCCTTTCCATTTGTGAATAATTTGTTTTGAATTGAATTGTTATAGTTTGAAGTTGTATGGAAGTCATATAAGTTTTTTATAACTGTGCTTGAACAGTTAAGGGGTGTATTAGATTAAAAAGGGGATGTGTGTAACGCAGAGAACGAACCGTTTCCGACCCCATAAAGTATATATGTACATATATTATTGATCAACAAAAATGGCCGAGTCGTTATAGACATTTCTGTCTCTCTGTCCGCATTTCCGTCTTGTTTATCGCATAGTTCTCAGAGACCTTAAGAGATAGAGCAACATTTTTTCCCTAAACTCATTTCCCCCTTCCGCCCACATAAAGGACAAACATCTGTGGCGTCCAAAATTTTTCATGATAAAATAAACGGAAAATACAGTAGCGTAAAAAATTACCATATCTACCAGATTTCCAAATCTGATTCATATCGGTTCAGTTGATGATAACCCCCTCCACTTCAGCGCAAACACGATACGCATTCTCTCTCTCGTTCATACATTCTGGCTTGCCTCGTTCAGCGTGCGCCTTTGGCGGAGAACGCTTTGAAACGGCGTGTTGTGGAGAGAAAAATGTAAATGAGTACGGATAGAAAAGTAGTGATATAAAAGCCCACTGCGACTCACAATGTTCCCCCTCGGTTGAAATGTTTCTGTGTGTTTCTCTATCTAATTATTGTTTTGCATGCATATAATCAAGCAAATTTCACTTCTAATTCCTATTTAAACTAATTGTGCACCCTTTCCCCACTACCCCACTCCGCACCCGCAATAAATAGTTGAAGTTCAGAAAGAAAAAGCATGTAAGTTGTCAATAATATGGAAACGCACCCGGACACCCTCATCACAATGTTCACCCTAACCACCATACCACACAACCCCAAAGAACAAGTGGTTTTTATAAGTCTGTTATAATCCTGGTGTTTCTTTTACATAAACCCTCTACTTAGTACGCACAATTGGAGGCCCAACTGCGGGCGGTCAACCTACAGCTGAGCCAGTCGAACGCCAAGAGGGATAAGTTCGAGGTTGAGCTAAAGGCATCCATTGACAAAATCTTTGTACTGCGCGAAATCATCTCGGAGCTGGAGACCCAAGTGCAGACCAAGGCACTCAACGAGCACGTGCTAGACGAGAAGACAAAACAGCTGGAGGATTATGTCAGCCTCCAGATGCGCGCCAACGATGCCCTTCAGCAAGAGGTACACAGCCTCAAGACAGATGTCGGGGAGGGCTATCAGTCGCGGATTCGCCTACTGGAAGAGAAGCTGCAGCAGGGCAGACCGTCTGCAGAACAGAGCCTTGTCCTCGTACAGGTGGCTGAAAAGCTCCGGGACATTGAAACCACGCTGGAGCAGAAGACAAGGGTCCTGGAATCGCTGCACAACTCCAACACCACCTCCAACTCGGCCAGCCTTAGTGTCACCGAAGACGTCTCCGTCCATGGCGGCGAGAGTAGGCCCCAAACCGCGGCGGGCTCGCCCACGCATCCCTCTCTGACCGTCGAGGGTGTGCAGCGGGTCACCGAAAAGCTGGATAGACACACACGCGTCGAAGAGGCCGCCATCAAGCGCATACGCGATCTGGAGATGCAATTGCAGCAGATGCGTTCCGGCTGTGTGGTGAGTAAAGGATGATCCAAATGATTGATTGAGGGGGCTTATTCATTCTAAATTATAAGCGGTATGTCTCTCATTCGGATTGCAATGTTTGGAAGTTTGGACCAACGGGTTATTTCTTACAATCTAAGCGAACCATTTTATTTTTGGCGCTATACATTTTCTTTGAAATTGCAACCAAAACCAAGTTTAACGGGAACGAAAAATGATGTGGCGCGCCATCTATCATATTTTTTTTGTTACAAGTTCAAATAATTTTACATCTTTCCACGCCATCTAGCGTTCGGTTTACATGTTTCAATTTATTTCGACTTTTTAAGACTTTTTCGGAACCGGTTTCGATATTTTTAAGACTTTTTCGGAACCGGTTCATACGACTTTTTAAGACTTTTTCGGAACCGTTTATACGTCTTTTTAAGACTTTTTCGGAACCGTTTATACGTCTTTTTAAGACTTTACTGTCAACTTAACATTCATGTTAAGTAAATGTAAAACAACGCAAACGCTGCTAATTTAATGGAGAAAAAGAATTTTGACCGTGTCAAAACATTCTTCACTCTATTTACTTCTGTATTGTGCGGACTCAAATCGCGAAAAACTAGCTGAAAATGTGCTCGAGAAATGTTAAAACCTAGCTAGCCTCGCTTAACATTAGGGCTGTCGATTAAAATTTTCCGCAGATCTGGCTTTTTTATGTAAACAAATTGAGAATCGCTCGAAGCTGAAATTCTAGCTTATTTTAGGACTTTGTTTAGCTCATTTTTTAATTTTTTTGTTTATAGTTAATTAAAACCAAAAAAATATTTTGAAAAAAATATTAAAATGTCAACTCTGTGAAACCCCGAATCTGTCAGGGAAAGTCTGTTTGTTTCTCCACGCGGGATTGGAATAAACTTGACACACGAATGCAGATTCGTTAATGCCGCAGAGCTAAGCAAATACTGTTAAATAATTTGTAGAACCGTTATTTACGTTTTAAGGACTCCTTCTGAAAACTTGTAGCATACTTTTCCTCTTCTTAAAAGTTTGAAACAGCTTTATTTCTGAAGAAATTTGGCAGTACTGCTTAGCATCAACATTAAGAGCCTATTTAACATTAACAGTCTGTCGACTCGATCGAAGATTGAGCGCAACCGCCAAGCTTTTTTAAAGCAAAACAACATTCAAACGGATCGGTCGTGTCTCTCTGTATTTATATTTCTTTATATTTCCGTATGTTTTGACTAAAATTGTCCGCGAATAAAATTGATAGGAAATATAAAATATTTACATAAAATACAAAAAGAGAAAATAAAATTAAAATGCGCGAAAAGTGCTTAGTGCTTTTATCCCTAAATACTGAATAATTTAATCTAAGAAATCGTGTGCTGGGTTGGTGCCTGAAATGTTTCACGGTCCGAAAATACCCCCCATCTTTGGTCCCTTGCGAGTGAGTCTTTTAAAGTTTGTGGACTTTTAATATCTCATCAAGGTTCAGAGACTATATCAACCCCCCCCCCCCCTGGAGTGCGTGTGTGTGCGACAAGTGGCCACGACAATTGATGTGTTTTCAAGAATGTTTATACATATTTATATGTATATTATTTATTTGATGACTTCTGTCACGGTTCATTGTTCAATGGCGTTTCCTGCTGCAAACCATAACAACAAATAATATAACTAATTTAATTTGTTGTGCCACAATGTTTAAATTGTTTTCCTCGTTTCGCTCACACTAGGTTCTAGTAATATTTTCACATTTCTGTGATTTATGGTAGATGGGGTCTTGAATTGGAACACGCTGTGTCACAAATAGCCGTCTCCTGGCTCTTTTTCTTATGCCCGGGGGCTGTTCCACTTCAGAAATAGAAACCATTCCCGTTCCTCTTAATAATATTCCCCTCTCCGGACCATTCCGTGACATGAGTAGCGCCTCTTCTTAGCCGAATGTAAGACAAATCATTCGGCACCCGTTGCACCTGACACATCTCCATTTTCCATGGGCCGGTTCATCGAAGTGAGCGCAATGAAATATCTAAAGTGCGGTATTCTTCAATAAATTTATTCAAGCCACGGCACGCATCCCGCTGGATAGAATAAGACAGAAATACAGAGAGCGGGATAGTCGGGGTTGTTGTTTGTGTGGAGGAAGCTGCGCATGAACCCGCATAAATATACGAGCAGAGCGAGTAAACAACTAAAGCATCAGCAACCGCAAGATACAACAAGTGCAAAGGCAAGAGATACAGATATTGAGCACAGTGGGCCGAACGGTATTCGAACATTCAGTAAAAGTCGAGTAAAAGTGAATGTTTCTACCATAAACCTGTTTGCTATTAATAATGCTGATGATATAGTACTAAAAGCAATTGTTTATATGCTACGTTTGTAGCATATTATATTGATGATCGGTTTCAACTTTTTAAGGCATTTCTTTTCAGAAAATTAAATGTATCCTCAAAAGTATAGTTTTGTTTACTAATGGTTTCAGTTAAATTTGTAAAGTTTTCGATGATATAAAAACCACTGTGCATAGCAGAGATACTTACATATAAATTCCCATTGTAATTGACGATGGAAAGGGTTAAATGCATATTAAGGGAACGGTCAAACGGTCGGTCGGCCGGTCATTGACCACTACAGACGCGACACCCACCCACTCAAAACCACTCAAAAAGAGATAAAACCACATCTAACCAATTGATCACTTTCGTCAAAATGTACAGGAGCTACAACATGATCGGGATTCCCTGCAGGGCCGCATCGATGAGCAGACCCAAAAGATATCCACACTGCACACGCGACTGGAGGAGCAGCGACACAGGGCTGAGCAACTGCATCGCGCGGGCACCTCTGACCTCAACACACGCGTCCATGAGCTCCAGGGAGAGTTGAAGAATCACAACGAGCTGCTGGCGGCCAGGGACAAGCAGATGGCCACAATGCGACAGCAACTGCAACGCAGCAAGGAGGAGATCACTCGCCTGGAGGCAGAGTTGACGGTGCGCACCAAGCCGGATCGCACTATGGTGGAACGTCTACAGGTCGAGCTGCAAAGGAAAGATGAGGAGATCAGCAAGCTGAAGGAAAAGATACGCACGGAGATGATCAATCGATTGGCGGTGCCGGATCTGATGGAGACCATGCTGGCGGACAAGAACGATGAGATTGATATCTTGCGCGACCAGCTGGAGGCCAAGGAAAAGGAACTGCGAGTGGCTCATGAGGATGCCAGTCAGATCTCCTCGCCAGTAGCGGGACCGGCTGAAAAGCAGGAAGCCAGTGCCAAGCTGAGTGCACGCACTCTCAGCGACATCGGATCGATTACCGAGTTCCCCGAGCCGGATGTGGAGCGTCGAGCAGCCATGCTCAGTCTAAATGCTCCGCTGCAATTGAGCGAGGGTGCGGGCGGCTTCCTGCATCAGACAATGGTGAGTGCCTAACCCTTACCCTTACACTTACACTTACGCTGTGGCAATTGTTGAAATTGATTAAATCACGTGCTTTCTTGCAGGAAACTTCCAAGGAGGCGGTGGCCAATCTCACGTACAAGCGCACCGATGATCTCAGCGGCTTTGCGGCCCCTTACCCGATCAACACGTTCGAGCATCCCCACTACTTCCAGGCCATGGGCATCACGGCCCAGAGTAGTGATGGTCTAACACCAGGTTTAGTGCCGAGACAGATCAACTTTTCAAATTTGACAGAGGACTCAAAGCTGAAGACGCCCAGTTTGCTGATGCAGACCCCGGATATGCCAAAGCCCACTACCCCAGCGGATGTTCAACAGTTGAGAAAGAAGCTAACGGAACTGGAGCGCCAGAAAGAGCATCAGCAGAGCGAAATGGAGGAAAAGCTATCTGATCTAGAAAAGCAGCTTCAACATGAAAAGGCGAAGTTGAGCCGGCACGAGAAGACGCTGCGAGATCACGAGGAGAGCGAGCAGAAGTATCAACGGCGTATCGAGTCCCTTGAGACAAGGATTCTGGAGACGGCTGCCCAGGAGGCTGCTGAGCGGCAGAACCTACGCATGGAGCTCAATTGCGTGAGTGCGGCGCATCATCAGTGCGAGGATGCGGCAGCTGCTCGCAAGCGAGAGCTTGAGGCGCTTAACAGCGAGGTCAAGAAGAAGGCGGAGCAGCTGCAGGCTGCCCTCAGGCGGTGTGCGGAACTGGAGCACCAAGTTCAGACGCTGGAACGGGACTTGGAGCGACTGAAGAATAACGAAAATAGCTCCAAGCAATACTCCGTGGACGAAATTGCACAGCAGGTGGAGAAGGAGCTGAACTACTCGGCCCAGCTCGACTCAAACATTCTCAAGGCCATCGAGAGCGAGGAAGAGAACAATCTGGACAAGAAGCAGCAGCAAAAGGAGGTTCAAACGGAGGAGGAACACTCCCCAGGCACTGGCAATGGAACGGACGACGAGAACTTCACCGGCGAACGGAAATTGCTGAATCAGCTGGAAGCTTTCAAGGCCCAGTTGGCTGTTGAACGTGACCAATGTGAGGCCTTAAGCAAGGAGCTAATGGGTGAGAAGCAGCACTCGCAAGACATTCAAGAGCAGGACGTCGTCATCATCGAAGCTATGCGAAAGCGTTTGGAGACTGCCCTCGATGCCGAAGATGAGCTGCACAAGCAGCTGGACCAGGAGCGCGAGCGCTGTGAGCGTCTTCAGACGCAACTGACCTCCCTTCAGCGGGCCGAGAGTCGTCGCAACAGTTCTCTGCTTTTGAAGTCGCCGGGCGACTCGCCCCGCAAGTCGCCACGAGCGGACTTCGAATCGGAGCTGGGGGAGCGCCTGCGTAGCGAGATCAAGCTATTGGCGGCTCAGAACGAGAGGGAGCGGGAGCGATCGGCCGATGCCCAGCGTAGCAGCGAGCGGGACCGACAGCGCTACGAGAAAGAGTTGCAGGAACGCGTGGCCTACTGCGAGCGTCTAAAGCAAGAGATGGAAAAGCTGGCACGCGACAAGGAGTCGGCCGAAGTGGAGCTAGAGCACTTTAACGAGCGCCTTACGCTGCAAGCTAGCGAGATTCAGAGTCTCGAGGCGAGGCTGGTCACGCTGCAGGAGGCGGAGACACGTAGGGCCAACACACGCACTCGCCAGCATCAGGAGAACGTTAACCTGCACGCAGAAATTCACGAGTTGAAGGCGAAATTGATGGCCGCGGAGGCCGAGCGGGATTGCCTTGACCAGAAGGTCACTCAACTGCGCTTTGACGTGAGTCGATCCGGTCATCGCGAGGCCAAACTGGCCGAGGCGTTGGCGCAAGCTAACGATCGGCTCGCTCACAGTACGGACGACACCGTACCGGCGCAGTTCCTCCAAAAGATGAAGGAGATTAATACACTGCTGGCGAAGAACACCCAGGAGAACTGTCAGATGGCCGAGACGGTGCAGTATCTTGTGGGGGAGCGGATTGCCCTGCAAAAGAAGTGTGAGGAGCTGGGATGGTCGGGCAGTGGCAATGTTGGCGAGCTTGAGGAGCGCTGCCGTCAGCTGCTCGGTCGCTACCTTCGCGTGGAGTCGCATCGTAAAGCGTTGGTCTATCAGAAAAGATACCTGAAGCTCACACTAGAGGGATACCAAGCCAGTGAGCAGCTTGCCCTGCAGGCCATGGCCGGGGCCGCACCGCACCGAAGGTCCAAAAAGAAGTTCAAGTATGTCATGTCAGATATGAACTCTTTTATCGATCACTCACATTATTTACATTATTATCTCATTAACAGGACTGTTGCCCTAGCCATAATAGCCATACAACGCATTAAATACATTGGACGCATCTGGCACACGGGGAAGCGAATTGTGAGCAAATCCGTGTTTACCATAACCCAGCAGAGGTGAGAACCGCTGAGAAGTACCCAAACTAATCCGCTGTATATAAAAAAGCCTGATCATAATCAACATTGATTACATTCTCTCGTTCCCCTAAGCTCTAAGATGCCCCTAGTGACGGTTAATATGAAAGTAAAGCTAAGCAAGGGCGATTCAGCCAAGAAATAGGTTGCCAAAAGGTCTGCTCCTTAATTGAAGCACTTTATTCTGATTCACTGCATATATTATAAATAAGAAATTCTTACCTAGAATTTGACCTCGTCACCAATTTAGTTAGACTCAATCCCACTTTCAATTGGCTCGAACTCACTCATCTATAGACTCACATATTCTAAATGAACGACAACTAATCACAGCTTTGATTTCAGAAACTTGCCTGGCCTCAATCTGAATGTGGCGCCTCCCCAGTCTCCACTGCCTATGCACAACTCGAATATACCCACCAATAACAACATTTCGGGACGCCTCGGCTATGCGCCCATTTCTCCCCCTCTGGCCAACTTTAGCACCCTGCAACCAATAGCGCTGTCTCCGGACTACACGCTCCAGGAGCCAGCCTCTTCATTGTCCAAGAACCACAACAACGAAAACAGTCTACCATCGCTGGCCAGACTGGACTGGCCTACCATGCAGAAGCCAAAGCGCGCGCATGCGCGGCATCATTAGAGGCCAATCTAAGCCCAATCCTGTCAACCATGCTCAACCGGAAGCCTTAGGTTTTAAGCGAAGCCATATCAGAAGACATTCAATCATAGCAAGGAGACCCATTATAGTTTTTTTTGTCTGTACCATTTCCCGAAAATAAGTTTTAAGATGTTACAACCTACTTTAAGGATGGCATGTCCCTTCGATCCACGCCACTACTTAGAAATGTAATCACGTCTGTAAATTGTATCGTAGATATACCAAAACACTAGCCGTAAGCTAAACCCTAATCCATGTCCCAGTATTTTGTTGTGTTGACTGACAAAACCTCCAGTCACTTAGTTTATTAGTTCTTTCCTGCGTTTGACTTTATAAGTTCTCTCCTATAAGTTTATTAAACCAAGACCTATTTCCATTTCCACTTGAATGCTTTTCTTTTCTGTTGATTTATTGAGAATGTTCTACACATACAAACGTACATATGTATATGCTGAGGAGAGGAGTGTGCCTTATATGAGTAAAGTCAATGGACAGCTCAGAATTTAATTCGTAATCTAAAATGAAATAAAAGTTGACATGTAGCATGATTTCGTGTTCCTTGAAATATCGGAGTTAGTCAACTAAATTAACAACAAACCTAGAAGGACAGGACAGCATCATAGTCATTTGAATATGCCAAGGGGCCAAATTGGCTGCAGCTGTTCTCATTTCCTAATGTCGTTTAAGCTGCAGCCACCGGTTGAACATGTTGAGGCGCAAATATCAAGTGCCACAGGGATTTTTATGCTGGCGCTAACAGAATGTTTGCACCTCAAGGCAGCTTAAGGCGAAATGAACTTTAAAAGCTTTAAACACATACACTTTCCCCAGAAGTCCATCTGAGTTGTACCTTCAAGCTTCAACCTTCCCCCAAACTACATATCTGAAGAAAGAAAACCAAGCTGTGGTTACAGTTAATGTATCCTTTGGCATACTCTGCTAATTACTGCCCAGCTCGTTATCAGCCGTCGCCCACCGAACAAACCCGAAGGCTGGATGCGAAACAGCGGAGCTTTCAGTGCCCGTGGCTGAAAGTGCTAACATATGGAAGCATTGAATGGCGCATCGTCTAGCATTGGCTATCCTGTCGTTGTGGCAAGCAGTTCTGCTTGCAAGCTCTGTATCTGCGCTACTGCGAGGGCGAGCGGTTCGGTGATTCTGATTCCCTGTTTTTGTTTTCCTCTGGAACGGTGTGCCGTGCAGAAAACTATTTTAAAATAGATGCTTCATTTGAGATTTATAAAAAGGATCTTGATGTGAAGTTGTGTCTTACCTGTGCTGTGCGCGAGGACATGTTCGATAATAGGGACACAAATATACAAAAACCAATTGGAATCAATTGAAAGCATAAAAGAAATTTAGTGAAACTAATTGACCAAAAGACGGTGTGGAAAAGGTAAGACATGTTCTATTGTTTGGACTTCTTTGACTTGTATTATATGAACTGAAGGATTTATAGAGAATGTAAAAAGAAAGAAAATTTAAAATTTTTCTTCAACTTGAAGTCTTCAACAGGAGTCACATACACGAGTGAGAAGAGGCCGATGAAATCCAATTTGATAAGTAATCACATCAGCCAAATCCTTGAAAAATTCCCGCTTGAAGCCTTAACCTAATCCCAGACATTTAAACACTAAAGGATCCAAATAAAGACCGAATTTTTTATGGCTGGGAAAAGCCTCAGTCTGAATGCCTGTTGAATGTTTTCCCTTTGGGTGGTGGTTTTCTTTGTTGGTTTTTGTTGTTTGGCTCTTTTATTCTGTGGCTTCTGTGGCGGGGCATGGTTTGTTTGGCCAGGTCAAAGGCCGAAGTATAGTAGTTCAAGAACTCTATGATTTTGGTTCTCGTAGCAAGCTGCCTGCATTTCCTGAGAGTGAAAGTTTGCTTAGCTGTCGAACATCTGCGTGGTTGTGATGGCAATTGTATCTCTAACCCTTTGTGGGCTATATCTATGCATATTGATAAGATAGATATACCTTATCAGCGGGCAGCAAGCGTTATATCTCTCTATATTCGTTACGCCTCTGCAGATTTTAGATTTTTTGTTGGCGTTGTCCTTTTCCTTTTTCTGGTATCCGCAACACTCCAATGACGTCAAATATACGATTACGGACGCTATTTGTCTAACAATTTTCGCAAAATAAAAAACAGACTCGCCATTAAGGCAAAAAATTGGTTTAACTTGGTGTGATAGTTTTTTGGATTTATTTGAATTTATAAGTTTGTAGTTGAAGGCTTACACAGTTCCCAGTATTAATGGGTGGGAATGGAAGGGAGTGGATTGCCTGTTTGGGCCCTTTCATGGGCCAGAGGAGGTCCGAGTGCAGAGACCAGGTTGATGGCGAGACAGCTTGTCACTGTCATAGCCATGGAAAGGGGCATGTCCGGGTCTAAAGTTTCAGCTTTTGTCTCACAGGTTTATTATTGCTGGTTGCTGCTGCATTGCTTGAGCTCGCACACTAAGTTATTTAATTGTACTACATGCGGCAACAGCAAGGTAAACCTTTCCTTAATCCGTTTTAATATCGATGGCATATGTATAGTACATGGTGTATGCGGGATTGGGAATGGAAAGTTTTCGTTTACTTGACTCCGAGTGTTGATGCGTCGGGCTGTGGGTGCATTTGATTGGTCGCCTTTGACAGGTGCTCTTAGGTTTTGCTTGGTACAAAAGTTGTTTTTCCTTAGCGCTCATTCTTCCTCGAGTATACTATACTATATAGTACTTTGTGCATTTTTCTTTGTCTGCAGCTGTCTGCACTGTGTCTCGTCGGCACTCTGTTAGCTTAATTGGAGCTGCGCTTCGAAGTCATTGTGTGAAGTGATTGTTTGAAGTGATTTTCACACTCTCGCCTACTCCTACTTATTTATTCATAAATATTTAATCAACTTAGCTATTAACTTTGACGCCTGCTAGGGCAGCTGTTCCCAGGCTATAAAATCACCACCTGTATAGAACATATGACCCACAAGTGCAGCACCACTTACATAGCTGCCATAACCACCTCCAAGTTTTCAATAAAAGCGGGCAGCAACGCTTTTGTTAATTAGTTTTGCTTTTCTCGCAATGCACTTTCTGCTGATATTGGGAGTTTTTGTCTAGTTTTGCTCGGTTCGGCTCCTGTTAGAAGTGTGCCGGAGGACTTCTATATAGAGGAGCTGCTGCGCGCAATGAACATTCCCACTGGAAATGACTCTAGTGCAATGGGAGGGGAATCTGATTACTTCGAAAGCCCCCTGGACACATCAGAAATGGATTACTATGGTTAAAGGACACGGAATCCAGCTATTCCACTATCTATATATGTATGTGTACACATTAAAGAAAAAGTGTTAAATTATATATTCATCTATGTAGATGTTAACAAATGGGGATGATAAAAGCTGTCTGAGGAACTGCGAGAGTACGAGTGTATTATTATGGCTAAAGATTTTATAGTTGTAAATCGAACTACTGTACTGAAAAATATGTGATGCTAAATGCTAAGAGCAGTACGTTCTTCTGACAAAAACATTGTTCAAGATAATCCCTCATCCCCTTGGTCTAAATCTTCTTTCAATTCTCAGCGAAACGAAAACTGGGAATACGCATGCCAAACTTTTTATTCTCAAATTCTACCAAACAATAGAACAGTTGGGAACACCAAAAAACAAAAGGCATACCCGCTAATGACAACCATTCAAAAAAAATCCGTTTCAACTACGCAAATATGAAAATGAAACTACGCAAACGCCGCTGATATTTTTGCACGGATTCTCAAGGCCTGGCCTGCCGAAAATACAAAAGTTCAATTAACTTATTTGCTTCAATATTTGAGCTGATCCATTCGTAAGCCACAGGGGAAGCAGAGCGCTATAAAAGCGGAAGTCTGGACCCGTGAATTACCAGTTGAAAGAAGTTACTGATTGACAAAATGCGTTTTTTAGTCACCCTGTTGTGTACCTGTTTGGTGGCATCGGCTTTTGGCCAGATCTCTGTGAGGGGAAGACCAGCCCGTTCCGATGAAATAAAACTGGCTGTGGAACCGCTGGAGTTGGAGCCACAGTTGGAGGTGGAACAGTTGGCAGTTCAGCCAACTCTGTTTATAAAGAATCCCCGTATTGTTCCTGCAGTTCTGCCCATAGCGGACACCGAAGACTTCCTTCCCAAGGCATCGGCGGGCAAGCGTCGCATCATGCCCTATGCTGGCTATCCGCGCTACTGGCCTGACTATGATGCATCTGCTGATAACTGGTACGGCTGGAACTCAGGTCCTCGCTACTGGAATGGCCCTCGCACTTGGATGGGCTACCCCGGGTCGTCTCCTTATTGGCCCAGGCGGAGACTGGTCAAGTCTCCTGTATCTGATGCTAATGCCGCTGTGAACGTCGATGATGCCATCGCTACTGATGTGGTTCCCGTTCCCATTGCCATTCCCATTCCCCAAACTGATGTTATTCCTGATGAGCCCGCTATTCCTGATGCTAATGCTGATCGCGTAGTGTCTGCCCAGGTGGTCAGCTAAATTAACTTCAAATAAATATCATACAAAGCAATTGTTATGGATGATGATTGGGCGGAAATGCTGGTCAGATGGTTCGGACGATATCATCATATTGAAAATATTTTAAATTCTAAAAGTTTTGTTTGAAATAAGAAGAAAATAACTTTTACTTCAAATACTTATTTGGGTAACTATCAATTTGGAATTCCAATATAGAACTTCATTTATGATTCCACAATCACCAAGCAGAACGAACCATGTGCTATCTTATCGGGGATTGTATTGAATATGCTATTTGTGGTATTGAGTTGAGTGCAAACACGGAGCTCAGTCTGGCGTTAAGGTGCTAAATTAACGGCCAGCATGCTCTCTGACCAGCACCAGCTGCAACACCAGCCCAAACAGAATCGTACCCAACCAGTGCGACCAGCAGACAATCTTCCATATGGCGCAATATTGAAATATCCAATCAAAATGTTAATTCGAGGGTAGGAGAATCGAAAAAATACAAAATCAGCCAGCATTTTTTCGCTTATTTTACGGTATGAAGTAGCATTGTTCAAATGGATCGTCTAAACTTTGGTTAATCGAATCAGTTTGTGTCAAATTTTCAGCGAAATTCAATGGGAATTTATGCAAATTTTTGTATAGCGATAGAGATGGATTGCAGAGACCCTTTTAGCACTTGTTGATTCGTTGAATACCATTCTGAATACAGTCCGATGAGACCCCCCCCCAGTTTTTGTGTATTTTGTTTTATTTATGTAAGTTGAGCATATTGAGGGACAATCTATGCTGGGCTGCCCTTAAGAGGGAGGGTTTGTGGCGGTGCCGTGCTTACTGTTGCTCGGTTATTTTTAGGGTTTTGTGCTAGCTGGATCTGGCGCCATCGGTCCACTCCCATTGCTATGCCAGTCCCACGCCACATGCGCGCTTTCGCACAAAAAGCTTTGGTCTATGCAAATGAATGTTCATGAAAGTTGTCCGGAATGATTGCAGCAATCATGAACAGAAATATTTCTATGTATTACTTATACCTACTATGTTTAATATTTTCGAAATGGACAGCTTACTAAGCTGAATGTAATGAAAAAACATCAGATACGCTAAGTAGTTCGAAACGTGTTAGCCCTTATAATTCCTTTGCAGCTGATGTGCACACTGAGCAAAATGTTTGGGTAGGAAAGGATCCAGGCAAGGAGTCTATACTTGTTGCACTCCATCTATTTGCTCTGCGTGCTCTTACGGCGACGTCTTGACACACACATGACTCTTGATGAGAGCTCAGCCATCATCGTCATTGGCATAACAAAGGCGTTTCCACATGAGCAGCCACAGGCCGTAGCCATTTAGATTTCCCAAAATGTATTGAGTGTTATAGGGGAATGTGACCTACGCAGGATACGCAGAAAGGGTCGCATACTGTCCCATAAGATCAAAGATTCCTAACCTACATTATAATTATATCAGCTATGTCAAGAAAACTTAGTTTAAGAATGCTATCCGCTGTCTTATAGACTTCTGTAATTTCGCTATGGATAGATCCCATATTTATTCCAATTGACGCAACTTTCCATCACTCCGACCGCAAACACTCTGTCTTTTTCCCACTCTGTTCGAGCAGAGAACCCAACCCGCTGTCAACAAATAATAATTTAAAGCATTCTCATTGTGGGTTTTTGCATCGTCGTCTAGCTGCCCCAGGGAACGAGACAAATGTTTTGTAATGTTTTGTTTTATGCAAATTAAAGGACATGGGGGTTCCAGACTAGACTCTGGGATGTCTACCATAACATGTCTGTACATTCTGTCAACAAGAACTAAAGGAATTACGCTCTGTTGTTATTGTGGGCTAAGGAACATCTAAGAACTTCAGCTAGAAGCGGCTTGATTAGTATATTCATTCCATAATTCTCTGCCGCGATTGGCGCATTGGATAGTTGCATTAAATTGTGGGGTCACCGAGGGAATTACTTTAATTGCCATCTCCCAGCCAGACCAGGCAGACCAGGCAAAGGACAGAGACAGTCAATCGGGGTCAGTAGAGCGGAGTACACATTAACTGGGCTAAAATCGATAGCAATCACAGTCAGCTAGCCAAATTGATATGAACCCAAATGTTTCAGACTGCAAAAATGTCTTAGTCAAGTGGGGTCAAGTGTAATGGACGTGAACATGTAATAGTGGTCGGTCTCTTTACCTTACGAACATATACGCACATAGAAATGGAACAACTGTCTCTGGGACTAACTACAGTATACGACGGAAATGGGTGCTTCCTATTGCTTTTCGGACTTTCCTTCCATTAAGAATGTGCGTTGTGGATCCCTGGAACAGCGTTCGAGCCTAATGAATGCAATTTTTGTATGCTATTATTCTTTATTATATAGTATTTGTATTCGTATTTCAATTGTTTGTTGCAAAATTGTGAAAGAGCGGGAGGTTTATAGTTCAGTGCATTCAGGGGCTGACATTTGAGAGCAGAAACTAACAATTGGGCAGCATAGTTGGAAAAAAAAGGGGTAATTAGGCCAACCATACATTTCCCAAGCGCCTCAAGGGGCCTTCTATGACAACTTATTTATAGCGCGCTTTATGCCACAATTTCATCTGCTACCTTCACTGGCACGAGGCGAAGTTGAATCAAATTATGATTAAGTCCTTACGGACTCCTGTCAGGGGAATGCGTGCGTGAATATCTCCATGAGAGTGTGTGTGACATTGATTGGCATTGAGCTGTGGGGCGGCACAGGCAAATGGGAACAGCAATTGAGTTGAGCGCATGTGGCTGCGATGCCGTTTAGGCCAGGCCAACTTACCGAACACAGCATTTGAGGAGCCAGCGCCTGCTGGCCGCACTAATCTCATTCTCAGCATTACAAATTACCACCACGTGCCGGATTATAATGCAATCGCCTTTGTCAGACAAGCACCTGATTGCTCTCGTCCCTCCCACTGTTGACATTTTTCGCTGTGAACTTTCCACTTTGTTTGATGAATTTGGGTGTGGTAGCTGTAATAGAAAAGCCCTTCCGGGTTAAGACTAATGGCTCGCGCACACACTAGCTGAAACCGAATCTGAAACCGTAAGGATCATATGTTATCATATGTTTATGGATGCTTCAGGGTCACACTGTGTGTATATATTTGTAGCGCTAGGCGTCACAAATTATATTCTCTTTACTGTTTTATATGCCTTCAACTACTTAATAAGAAAAACGTGATGGCTTTACAGTATAGTATATGATTTTTATTTTTCAATCATCCCACAAATATGGAGTGATAAATTCAAAATTTTCTACTAAAATTGGAGTAGATGTGAATGAATTAACTATTGTCTGGTTTGTTGATCTCTAACTGAAGTACGAGTATACGTGTACTCAGCCTCAACAGCTACTAGTTGGTTTTCTCGGCTGGCAACTCGCTTTCGGTATCATCTAATTCCTTGTCTACGGCCTCTTCTTCTTGATCGAGTTCTTCATCCTGAGCTTCATTCACATCCTCATCCTCAGCATCTGAGCTAGTATCGCTGAAAGAATGATCCTCGTCAGATTCGTCCTCTTCGATGATGTCCTCAACAGATTCATCCTCATTCAGATCAAAGGCAAAATCATCTGAGTCATAAGAGTTGCTGTTCTCTGGCTCTTCAACGATTTCACCATCCATACGCCAGTAACCACCGTAGCCGTAGCCAGGATAGTTACCCCATGGATTATTATGACGATGGGGACCATCGGTACGATCGGGACGATGGGGCTCTACTGGAGACGGATTGACGTTGGCACTAGCTGTCGAGATTCCCGATACGATCAGAGTATTGTTGCCGAACCGGATGGTGGAGTTCTGGGATCCTATGCCTCTTAGAATATTCTCTAGCCAGGTCAGATCGCCGCGGGTAATTTGAGGAGCTGCACTGCTGTGGGCCAGGATGCCGGCGAAGATTACAACTGCGAAGACTAGGGAGCGCATGATTACTGAAGATGAGTGCTACAGAAACTGTAATTTCCAAGACGGTTTACTTGGGTTATATACCTTTGATGAATGTTAAAAGTAGTCCGATCGATTGGGTAAACGATTACAGTACGCAAACAGTCATCAAGGTTCTACCGTTTCTGGCGCATATCGGGCTTAGGCTGAAAAATGTTATTGTTTTTACCCCGCCTTAAAAGCATAAAGCATGAGTGAGATCAATTGTATAAATATAACCAAAATTCGAGGAATGGAACCATGCATAACCATGTAATAAACATATTTATGAATCATGTACAGTGAAAGGTCTTTACGCTGGATACACAGATATCTACCTAACTTCGACCACATATTACAGATGGGTGTAAAAACAAAAGGACGCGTTTCCAACACCCTTAAGGATATTTAATATCCATCAATATCTTGGTCTATATAGACATATTTGTCAGTCCATTTGTCTTGAGTGGATTTTGTGTTTTATATATCCTCCCTTTTTTCCTCAAATCGCGATATATTATGGCAACGAGCATTCAAACGATAGGTTCGCATATTGCGCCAGGGATGCTTTCATCATTCAATTATTATACTTAGCAGAGTTTTACTGTAATTATTTGGATTAGACATCAGCTAGAGTTCTGGCGGATAAATATTTACCCATAACTTGTTTGAATTTTTGGCTGCAATCCAAGGGAACAGCTGCTCCAGTGCAAACATCGGCACTCATGGCCCCGTCTACGCTCTTGCTAATTTTGCGATTCGCTATAAAAAGGCAATTTGATCGAGGACTTAAAATTAGTTAGAGACTAACCTAAAACAGACAATGCGTACCACTTTGCTGCTTGCCCTCTTCGGACTTGTGCTGCTGGCCACAGTTTCGGCCCAGCCAATTGATATTGACGATATCAAGGAAGATCAGAATGCAGAGCAGCTGGAGGATGCAGATGCGGATGATACCCAAAATGAGGAAGACCAGGAGCCCCAAGAGCAGGATGAGCAAGATGATTCAGACGACCAAGACGATGAAGGAGATGATAATGAGAGCAGCCAAAACAATACAGATCAAGACTAACTACCCAGACGTTGTTTAGCAATGCACCGCTACATTATCTAATTATTTAACTTTCTACATGTATATTTCATTACCAGTTTAAACAACTGTTCACACAGATACAGATAAACCTACAGTCTCACACACACACACACACACACACACGAACACTATGGACACGACAATAAGCCAAGCCAAGGTTATTGTTGTTCAAATTACACAAATAAAATTCTGGTTATATGGGAAGAAATATTTCTTTATTTTTCATTAGCAGTTATTTGTACATATGTATATCCTTAAAGGTTGAAACTGAAATTGGACAAAAGTTTATAACGCACAAAAACGACAGCTCCGCCCAAAAAAAAAAAGTGTAAATGTTTCACATGTAAAAAGTAAAGTCGCGGCAAGTGACTCTCACAACGTTCCCTCTCGCTTATGAATACGAGAATATGGGATGAGCTACGTTTCTTTTATATATACCTCGATAATCGATCAAAAAGTAAAAGTGTATTTCTTCAATGCTGATTATTATATCGCTTAACGTGCCAATATTTGTATATTACTTTAGATAAGTTAATTTGCTAATGCAACGATTGCACAGCTTGCAGTTTAGAGTGTTCTCCATAAGCAAATGTAGATAACAACGTATAAAAGGGCAGTTGCCTTGGCATTCGAATGAAAATTCGGACAGTCAAAGGGAAAAATGCGGGCTGTAATATGTCTCGGGTTGGTGGCTCTTCTGGCTATGGCATATGTGACAGCACATCCCGCTGAAGACGACGACGGTGGTGATAGCTCCTATGACAGTGGTGGTGGTCAAGAGGATCAGTTGGACATTTTTCCATGGCGCTGGCCCAGATGGGGCGGCATCGGACCAGTTATAATTAATCCTCGTCCCACCGAGATACTCTTGATTCCTAATCCTGGATTGTGGATCACAATCTCTCTTCGGACAATGAACAACTCGTCGTTGAAAAAGACATCTGTAAAACGTTCCAGTTAAACAATTGTTCAAATAAAAAATTGCGGAAAACCCGATTACCCTCTACATTCTGTCAAAATTCGCTATAAAACGCGGCGAAGTGAAATTGAAAAACAGTTTTCTATGAAAGTTCTTAATTCAAAGTCCAAAATGCGTTCTCTGATGGTCTTAGCTCTGTTGGCCTGCCTGGCTGTAAGCTTTGTGGATGCCCGGCCAGCTGAGGATGAGGAAGCTGCTGTTTCTGACGACGATGACGAGCAATGGAGCAATGGAGCTGTTGAAGACGAGAGCCAGGGCGGTGATGATGAAGAGTCCAGTGAAGATGAGGAAGAGCAAGAGGACAACAATGAAGAGACAGGAGAGGAGGAGGCGATTCCGGCTCCCAAGAAGGAAAGTCCCCCATTCTGGCCCAGGCACGGAGGTCATGGTCCAGTTCTGATTCAAGCCAGGCCTCGCTTCCTCGCCGTTGCTTAAAATATGTTATTCGATCAGTCCATAACGTGTACATATGTTTGAAGTTCTCTAAATAAAGAAATAAAAATAATATTTTGAAAGCTAAATTTGTTTAAAAACACTTGTTTTTGCTTTAAACGAAAACAGTTTCCAGTTGAACGCGAATGAAATGCGGGCGTGGTGTTTTCTAATGTTAATCGGATGCTTGAGATTGCCTTGATCTCTCCGAAACCCTTAGTGGAGGCTGACGATATCGAATCAAAGATTCAAGAGGTGATCAAAGCGTTAAGTGCTAGGGGAACAACAAATCCTCAGGAAGAAGAAACTTACTTATCGATCGAACCTACTAAGGAGGATGCTCGAGATGAGGATATAGAGGATATAGCTAGCGGCGCCGAAGATGAAACTGGAGAAGAGGAGGACGATGAAAACGATGATGCAACAGTCGATAAGCCCATCGATGAGGAACCATTTAATTTTCTGAAATACCCAGAACACGAACCCGACTACAAGCCATATCCGCGCTTCGCCATCCTTAAAAATGGATTCGTGAATCATGTGAACCTGGACTTTTAACATACGCAATCAATACAGAAACAAAAGACAGAACGACGTGTTCTCAAAAAATAGATATTCTGTCATGTTGGGAAATTCCCAAAGTTAAGTTTGCACAGTTGTGGCCAATAACAATAAGAACGATAAAAACAAAACTTTAGTAGCTGCGGTTTCGGCTTTTAAATGTGTTTTTCTTTGTATGAGCATATTAGTGTTTCTTAGCTCGCTCGAAGTAGTTTTCCCTGGACTATACAAAATGCGTCTCACCATTGCTAAGCTGGCTCTGGCGACTCTAATGTTGTGCATCGGGGTCAGCATCGCCTCTCAGTCAGCCGCATGGGGAGTGGGCAGATCTTGGATAACTACAGTTGCAGGGGGGGCAAAGAAACCCCGACGAAACGGAAAACTTTTCGATTTGCCGTTTAAAAGGTTTTTTAGGTCCGACTTAATTATATTTGTCTTAATAAAACCTTAAACCTTAAACCCCCACGATTTGAATGCACTTTTATTGGTTGGAAAAATGTACAATAGAAATTTATGCAGACAATAATTTTAGCGCTCACAACTGTTTTATTTATATCTCAACTAATTCCAGTGACAAGGACAAACCATCAAAATGGTTATGGTTAGTTCTGCCGTCCTAGGCGCTGCCGCCGGTACCGGCCTTGCCCTTCTCTTGGCCGTAACCATTGTTATGTATCGCTATTACCTGCTGCGTAGGCGCGGCAAGGAATGGGACGAGCTGGATCGTTGGGAGGAGACGCGCATCATGCGAAAGCTGCAGCTGAAGGTAAGCAGATTGTTTGACGTTGATATGTCTGTCTTGAGACAGTGGGTGGGCTGTCGCTTTGTTGTGGGTGGAGTATCAAGCTTGAACAGTCCACCACGCTTAATTGTCAGGAGCCGAATGCAGGTATTATTCAGACGGTGATTTCCCGCATTGCAAAGGTGGACTCGGTATTTAAATAAGATTTCCACCTCATTATTTCGTATGCATACCTGACAATTAGTTTTTTAGTTTTTATACCCGTACTCGAAGAGTAAAAGGGTATATTGTATTTGTGCTAATTGCTGTCTGTCCGTCTGTCCGTCTTGTTTGTCGCCCATTGCTCGAAGGCTATAAGAGCTAGAGCAACCAAACTTTTTATCCAGTCTGATGTGGTATCTCACTCCTAGAAAAGGGTTTCAAAATTTCGCCCCGCCCACTTCCGCCCCCAAAAAGAGCGCACATCTGTGGCGGCCACAATTTTGAAAATAACAAGAAACTAAAAATGCAGAATCATAGAGACAGCCCATATCTATCAGGGGCCCAAATCTGAATCGGATCGGATCATTAATATAGCCACAATAGACAAAAACATACGCAAAAAACTTCGCTCCATCCCTTTCGCACTCACACAAAAACGAATCGATTTGGATTTTTGTATTTTGTGTCGCCTGGATCTCAGAGACTATAAGAGCTAGAGCAACCAAACTTTTTGCCAAGACTCCTGTGATACCAAACCTGAACAAGTGTATTTTAAAATTTTGCCACGCCCACTCCCGCCCCCCAAAAGACGAAAATCCACAATTTTCAAGATAGAAAAAAAAATAAAAATGCAGTTTTGTAGAGAATGACCATATCTACCAGATTCCCGAATTTGGTTCAGATCGGATCATTATTGTAGCCACAATGATCAAATGAATTTTCAGCTGCGAGCTTCCCCTTCCCACTTGCGGCGTAAGTCATTTATGGGGATGATTTTCGCTAATGATTCTTTTCGCACGCACACTTACGCTCAAACATGCTGCCTCGTGCAGAGTACGTGTGTTGTTGTGAGAAGTGATGTAGATGAAGCAGATGTAGATGACTGATGTAGCAAACAAATGTATGATGTAAAAACTTATAAAAAATTTTAAAATTCCACATGAATCACATGTGTGCTGACTGAGTGCGGGTATAAAAGTAGAGTCGCGGCAACAGCGACTCCGTACGTTCTTTCTCGTTTTTTTTTAATTTTAAGTGGACTTTCCCTGAGCTTTTTAAAGTCATAATCACATCAACACACTACCTCTTAAAAATGATAAATTTTGCATTTGATATTTCCAAATTGCTTTAAAAAATTGTTGAAGTTGTTTTGGTTCGAAGCGTAAATAAAAAGTTTAGGTTTGTTGAGTAGTGTACATTTCGAAAACCATTTTACTGTTTGGTTGTTGTCACGGATAAGAAAGAGCCTGCTTTTGCTGGCTGGTATTTTTATACGTTTCTATGTACATATATATATTTTCTGAGGGCGACATTAAAGTACAGCGTGTAATTTGGGAACTAACAATTTAGCAGAGTGTAGAAAGTAAAATATGTACATATGTAGCAACAAATCAAAACAAACACAAAGGATACAAATGTATCTATCTCTACACATGATGCTTTTGGGAGCGGAGCTGTTATAACTGAACGAACAGCCGTATCAAAATCGGTTTCATCTTGAATAATTATGCAGCTGGGGGTTGAATGTGTGGCCCTGGACCTAGCCTAACGCGTGCTGGCGAGGGAGAGAGAGCGGGTCACTGAAGCGTTTTATGATTGTAAATTCTGTTTTTATTAACTGACTGTTTGGTCGTCGTTGACAGCGGGGTAAGGGTAAGTGGCGACAATAAGGGTGCGAAGCGTTTCTGGTTTTGTGTGCTGTTTATTATATAATTTGATTAGACGTTAAGTGTTTAAGTGTTTCTCTCTTTTTTTGGATTTGCTGGAGTGGTTTCTGATATTCCACTCGTTAGACTCTTCTCCTCCCTCTTCATGGTCGTTTATGGTCCACATCCACACCCGAGCAGGCCCCTCAACATAGCCACAATATTGACCACAACAAACAAAACTCTTCGAATGTCCTGATTAATAGCATTGACCCTGGGCCCAGAGCGGCCTTGACCATTTGTAAAAAATAAACCTATAAACATCATCCATATACCGTCATGTTTTCCCCTCTACGAAAGAGGAGTACCTGAGTTTCTTCGTCGGAGGACAAACCAACGAAACTGCATATCACTGCAAGTGCGGATCGTTGGTGGGTCCTTTGTTAAATATCCCTTGTCTTTTGTCCTTTAACTCTGACTTTTCATTCATGAATACAAAACTCTACAAAAAAATACAAGAAAGAAAAAGTTTCCTTTGTTTTTGGTTTATATTTTCGAACATTTTGCGGTAAAGTACTTTGATATAGTTTTTCTATGCACCAAAATAATCTATTCTAATGGAACAGAACCAAACCTTCGTTGGTCAGGAAAAACAGGCCCTCGGGCCTATTTATTCAGCAACACGCAAACTCCAAACCAGAAATAACCTCAAAGCTCATTCGTAAATTATTCAGGGGGTAAATATGAATGTACTCTTACTCGTATTTGTACGCGCATATTTATATACATATTTACAAACACGTATGTATGCATGTGGAACTACTTGAGCTATAATATAATGAAGTCATATTTGTTATATCAACAAAATGCCTGGATAAACAAACCCTCGACTGCACACTACATATAAGTAGCAACAATGGCAACTACAACAATCAGTCAAAATGCAAATGTCACAACCAATTAATGTCAATAAATGATTAACCCAATCTCTAGCCATTTCAACCCGGCTCGACTCGGCTCGATCTCCCCTAGACGGTGGTGGTTTTTGCTGCCTCCCTTTTGCTGACACACCACCCTTCCTTCATCCTTCTGATGGAGAAATCCGGTTGTAAGTATTCCTCTTCCTCGGGGGATACAATTTTGCTATGCTTTCATTTGTTCAGCGTTTACTCGACTTTTGTTCACAATTAAAATAAAATGAAATTTCTTCCTCAGTCCTCAATGATTTCAAAACGAGTAAGCTTATTCATATTATTCATATATATATACATATGTATATGTATATATATATAAATGATCTGATAGATCATACATATCGTCGTACACATGTTTGAATATTCCAGAAATTAAAAAGAAATAATTAAGGGCAATAGCACGATCTAATTTTAAGAATAAATAATTTCTGACCCAATCAAGCGTGAAATGGACAACAAACGGAAGTGGTCAATAAAGAAAATCTCAAGAGGCCAAACAATTTTTAAAAGGCGGTTTGAAACTACCACCTCCTGTTCTTTTTCTGCGCACGAGACCAACGCAATGCCAAAAAAAACACAATAAATAGAAAGCAGTACGATCCAAGGATTTTCGGCAAAATATGAACACAAAAACTGCAGCTGCCGCTGCTCCTGATATTAGTCCCGATCCCGATCCTGATCCTGGTCCTTTGCTGCACGGCCCGCCAATTAAGCAGAAGCCAAAAACTGTTAAAAAGTGGGCGACAAATCGGATCGCCTACGTGGAGGTATCGGGATCTCGAGCCGGGTCCATGGAAGCTGGACAACAATTAACGTCAGCAATTGTGATCGGTTTTATAGCCACTTAACATACGATCAACTGCTGGCAGGCCAGGCCAGGCCAATGACAATACCCCATAGCACCTTCAAGACAATGCAATGAAAAGGACAATTATAGGTAAATCCTTAAAGTCAGTTAACAAATGATAAAACTGCCGCCATAATTCTATGTAATGTAACCCAAAAACAACACGAATTCTTCTATAGTTCAAATGCCGTCGGCAGCGGCGTCGCTCTGTCTGGTATCTCAGCCTGACGTGGCCCAAACACACTGCTACACAGACAAAGGCTCGACGTGCGTCGAGTCTCGGATTTGCTGCAGGACCATCAATGAATGAAACTCAACTGAATGGACCTGGTTGATGCATGATCCTGGCATTGTTCGACCTTGCACAACCAGAAGAGCAGAAGAATGAATCAATAAAATTACGCCAAGGCGAGAACTCAAAGGAGAGACGGGATGGGTTGGTTGACAATGCGTTAGGAGCAGGAGGGGACTGAGAGCAGTGGCTGCAGAGTTATAGCCATAGCACTCGACAGTGGTAGCCACTTGGGTCACAAGTTGCCATGAAATTGGCATTAAACGGTCGAGGGCTTGTCTTTCTTCATGGATTCAAAACTAATCGATTGGTAATACATACTATACATACATATATATGTATGTATATTTGGTATAACTTGGGTCATTCATAGGGTCATCATATACTAAAAATTTTTCCAAAGAAAGTTCTCCCCTTGAACGATTAAATTGTAGACAGATATTTTGCGTAAGTCGCAGATTCCCGAATCCGAAATCATCGAAATCAATATGTAAATTTTACCTATAAAAACTTACTATATAAGGTAAAATTCAATGTGGAACTATATTGGGATAGTTCTTTGGTAATAGAAAACATTCATTGTGTTAAAACTAAGTGTAAGTGAATCGATCAGTGCCACTTATCAACTATGCTGGATGCAACTAGAAACTTTTACCAGAAATATAAAATATATCAAGTTAAAAGATCAGATGAGTAGCTGAAACATTAAAACTGTGCTTTATATTATGGTATTATGGTGGAGTTGCAACTTAGGAGCCGCCAATGTTTTTTTCAACACTTTGACGCTGCTCTGAAAACTGCCGCAGTCAAAAGAAATATTAAATAAACGGTAAAATGTACAATGTTCAAAACTGAAACTATTTTCCAATTCATCTAAGGTATTTCCTTAGACTTCCCATTAAATGACAGAAATGATAGCCCACACCAGAGATACACAAAATGCGACAAAGCGCTATTTGATCTATCTTAGCCGGAACCAATTCAGTGCCGTTTAGAAAGCTCTTTAGCAGTCTCAATTTTCAATTAAACTCGAGTCGTAATACGAAAATGCTGAGGAAGATTCGTTCCAGCCAGAGGCACGGCACACTGGATTGCACACTGAACTCCCAGAGGGTCGCAGGGTACGCATTGTGCCACGCACTCATTTGAGTCAGCCAGGCCCCTGCCAGAACTATGCCTTCCATTGGGAATGATCTAAGCCAATGGCGGAGCGCAAATGGAAACAGTTGCCGCTAAATGGTGACTTAATGGCTAAAGAGACACACAAACCACCCTCGAATTGGCCATCAGGGGTGAGTGTGAGCGAGTGTGGAAAACAACCCCCAAGACAGGGTCGCTACCTATATAAGGTACGGAAAGCGGTCCAGCAGCCAGACAGTCTCGTTCAGTCGGCGATCGTGTTCACTACCTCAGTCTAGACCAAGCTCAATAAAGAAAATGTCGCGCTCTTTCCTGATGGATTCCCTGCTCAGCGATATGCCGCCCTTAAGCAAGCAAAAGGAGCCTTCTAACGGTGCTAGCCAAGGAGCCAGTGCAGCAGCCGCCGCTGTGGCCGCAGCCGCCATGTTGCCCACAATCCCCATTCTGCCATATCCGGCCAGCTATGTGGGCAGCTACCTCTTCTCCCTGGGCATCCAGCAGCAGCAGCAACAACAGCAGGCAGCCATGGCAGCAGCAGCTGCACTCCAGCAGCATCCCCATGCCCATGCCCATGCCGGGACCAGTTCCGGCTCGCTCTATCATCCGTATGCCCAGCTCTTCGCCAACAAGAGGAAGTCAAGCGGGTTCAGTCAGTACGAGAACTGCTACCCCTCGCCGCCGCTTTCGGCCAATCCCAGCAGCAGCTCGCAGCATATGCCTCTTCACTCGTTATATGCTGGAGCTCCAGGAGCGGCCTGCCCTTTGCCACTCCCCGAACCAGGCAGCTTCTGCACATCACCTTCGGCGTCATCGTCGGCTTCCCTGGATTACACTAACAACTTTGAGGATCAGCCGCAGGTGAAGCGCTTTAAGCATGAGTCCTCCTGCTCCCCCAACAGCTCCCCACTGAAGTCCTCGGCCGTGCCGTCGGACATCACCCCACTCATCAGCGACTATGCCGATTCGAGCAAACGGATTCGCACCGCCTTCACCAGCACGCAGTTGTTGGAGCTGGAAAGGGAGTTCTCTCACAATGCCTATCTGTCCCGGCTGCGTCGCATCGAGATCGCCAATCGGCTGCGGCTCTCCGAGAAGCAGGTTAAGATTTGGTTCCAGAATCGTCGTGTGAAGCAGAAGAAAGGCGGCTCCGAGAGTCCCACATTCAATCTTTCCACCAACTCTGGTTGCAGTCCCCAGACCTCGCCCCACACCAAAGTGTGCGAACTGAAGGTAGAAGCGTAATATTGGTTGTGAGTCGAGATCTTCTTCCCGAATGTACAGTAGATCTAAACTATTCTTAAGTATTTTAAATCTAATAAATAAACTAATCCTAAGGGATATTGAAAACGAAACTATAAGTACAAATGTACATTGTCAAACTTAATTAAAGCATATCTTGAAAAGATTATCAATAAGTGAAAACGGTCTTTATCAATTTTAATAACTAAAAAAATAGTATATTAAACTGATATCTGATATAAATACATACATAATACCGATTAGATTATGGTGATAGCGGTGCAGCATAGCATATCCCTCCAGTTCTAAGCTGCCCATGAGCTACCTACCAATCGCATTCCCGGCTTCCATAGTGCGCTGTAGAGATTTCCATCGGTTCTGCTGCTCCTCAGCGCTTCCCCTGCGGCTGATCCTCAAAGTTGTTAGTGAAATCCAGGGAAGCCGACGATGACGCCGAAGGTTGTGCAGAATGCCTGGTTTTGCCGCTGCTAGCTGTTTTATGTATGTAGGTTTTATGCATTTTTGTCATATTCCTTTATTTATTCTCTAATCCACTCATTCAGGAAACAGTGTTTAAAATATACATACATATGTACATAAATACGTATGTGCAATACACACATATGTGCTGAACCGGAAATTTGTCAGATTTAATTTTGCACACTTCTCAACTGATGTATTTTTTTTTGCAAATAAAATGTGCAAAAATTGAGTTGCTTTGATGCTCTTTAAGTCGACAGGCCTAACAAATTGCTGGACAAATTGCGGATCTTTTGGGGAAATTTCATTTGTAAATCTGTCATAGGATGGTTGTTAGCAGGGCATGGAAGTGTTATAGTATGGTTGTTAGTGTATGTGGAATCCGACTGATTGGAAGGGTATAAACGATGGATCCACTGTACCGCTTGCAATGAATTGTAGATCATTAAAGCTGCCTATCAAATCGTTCTTATGATCCTTTTTCGGAAACATTTACCCAATGTCGTATTATCTGTACATCTGTATGTCCTGACTGAGTGACGAATGACCGGTGACTAGCAGCCAACGGATTGTTTGTGTCTATGAACACGTTCCTTGACACTAGGATAACAGGAACTTCACTTCATTGATAGAAGGCGAGTGAAGTTCCTGCTATCCTAGTGTCAAGGAACGTAATTAAGCACGCCAATCCAAAGAGTGATGGTACGATGGGCGAGGGAGAATGATGGTGAGAATGCTAAGCTACACTGTGAGAGGAAGAGATATAGAGCGGGAGGCAGTTGAGTCAGTCACGGGAAATGGGTATTGCTTATACTAGTCCGGTCGGAAGTTGCTTACAGTAAATTCAGTTACTATAGCTGTAAAGTCGTAACATATTGCGGGGTAGAATAGTCCAGTAGTAGTTACTCCACAAAATCAAACTTTTTACCACGATAAGTGGTGCTGTGGTTTCATACGGTATATTTTATGAACTACAAAATAGTACTTTAAAATTTGACACCGCTTCTAATAATTCGTTACGCAGAACAAAAGCGATTTAGAAACGGATTGTGTGGTCTGCTGATTCAAAGCCGCAATTTTAACAACAGAGACTTTTTTTTGCCAAATCATTGGAATTTTTAATTAATCACGGACATCGTTCGGGGCAGGGTGCGCCAATAGAGTTGGGCTAAGCATTTCCCACGACACTTCAAATTGCACAAACTAATGATGCCAACTCAGCTTTGCTCTCGAGATGATTCTTATCATTTCGGATAGGCCTGGCAATGCCATCCAGCACCGAGTGTGGTGACAAACCCAAAACGAATCAAGCGCATCAGAAGAAACCTGCTCAAAGAACTCTCATTCAGAATTCATTCAACACTAGACAATTATTCAATGAATGCGAACAACTGCAAGGACCTCGACCTGAGCCCAACTCTCATTGTGCTATCCTATCCCAAGGGGTGCGGGTGCGGTGCTAATAAACGCAATTGCACCTACGCCCCTCTGGGCCATCGTTCGGAATGAGAATGGGAATGGCACAAAAATAGCCCAGTCGGCGGTTTTAGGCGGAATTTCGGAATACTATTCTCTTTGCACTCCTTGAAAATTGTTCTCCTGCTCGAACATGATCCCTTGCCTGGATCGTTATCTACTGGAGTTCTTAGTTTGTGTCCTCAAGTGTGCGCCTCTTCCACTTGAGCTGAAGAGCTCTCAGCGTCCCGACCTCTTCAGTTTCAAGTACTACAACTGCAGGTAGGAGGACTCCTTGACTCCAATCTTGAAAATTTTTGTTTGCAAACTGTTTTCGAGGAGTGTTGCAAAAATGTGTGTTTTTTTTCTAAAATTGTTTCCATTGGTTCTGCAGACCTTTATCGGCAGGATTTGATGTAATTGTTCCGAAATCCGAGACAATATTTAGAGCTGCACTTGATTTGAGCATAGATTATAAAATACCGATTTGCATCTTTTGAACACTTTCTAACATTTTAATACAGGTACATATAAACACTTGAATATGTATGTATGTATCTTAACATTTTAATTGTTTTGTGTTTGTATTGTATTGTTTTTTATTGGCTTTCTTAGTTAAAAGCAAGTTGCTTATAATTAGAGCACTCATTTAATTATTTAATATGGCGTACTAGCTAACGGATACAAATGATTTTGGTTTTGATATCTTTTATCTAGTGTATAGAATGGTGATGATGTTTTTTTTTTACACAAGTCAAGTCAATCTTAAAGATAAAAAGAGAAATTAAATCTTTATTGGAAGAGAACTAACAGAAACTAAAAAATATCTTACTAACCGTATAAAATGGCTCCAAAAAGTGTTTCAAAACTTCTAAAGTCCACTCTGTTTTCAATTTCTACCTCGAAACTACATACAAATGAATTTGCATATTATGCATTTCAAACATCCCACTACTATATCCCAGTCTTGGAAACACCTTTGGCCAGATGTCTCAGAGATTTCTTGAGTACTTGAGTCCCGCTGTTATTTTGGAAGCCATACTGTGCAAACAGACAATTTATGAATGAATAGACTCAAGTGCAGAGACTCTTCAGTTTAAAGTGTATGGACACTCCTTATGAATGAATGCGCTGCATTTCCTTTGTAAAGGCTGAGAAATTCCTTTCTACCTTTTGGCTCTGTTAAAAGATCATTAGGTAGAAGGAAATTCCGTTGAAAATTTGTCTCAAGACGGAGAAATTTGTCAGGTGCTCACTTCTGGATGCCCGTCTAGACAGCCTGTCGCCGTCGTAGAGGAAATCCCTTGGCCGCCTGTGGTGCAACGGTTGTGGTATCAAGTGTACTACCTCCGTCTACGAAGCGTACTAATTTAGCGGATAGGAATATTTAAGGCTATTTAAGCTTTGAACGCTATGCATAACGGGCGGACTACGCACTACCCCAAGCGAAGCCGTCGAACCATGTTGTAACTTCTCCATGTAGAACTCATGTGGAAAAAGTTTTCAATACTTTCCGCTCTCAGAATGAGAGAATCCAAACTGTGGAAACATCCGCGTTTGGGCACTCGGGAATCTTGACGATACTTACGCAACTTCCAGAGAGGACAGATTACTGCTTCCCAAGTGATTATATCTCGACGCCTTTCCAAATATCTATCCTGCTTAGGGAAGACTGGGAGACAGGCGAACCTGGACCTGCAAATGCGTCCCATACATACATTGATGGCTCAAAGATAGACGGGCGCGTGTGTGGGGGCGTCTACTGTAACGAGCTCAACATCAGTCATTGCTTCAGACTCCCGGATCACTGAAGCGTGATCCAAGCGGAGGAACATCCATCTATCGTCTCCAAACTCTCCTTAGACAGTCACTCAGTGTGCGCCTTCTCAGACAGCCAAGCAGCTAGCTCCTTTCTTAATATGGGTCCCGGATTCAGGAACATTGTCGGGAACGATGCCGCCGACGAACTAGCCAGGAACTCTCCTTTCGCAGAAAGAGCAAGTAACGATGCCTTTGGCTACGTGTAGGCTTCTAACGCCGACAGGCGATGGCAGCTAACCATCACATGTAAAATTTCCAAATCGATCTGCCCAAGTCGTTCCAAAAAACGCTCGGAAGAGCAACTCAAACTCAGCAGAGTACAATGCTGGCAGATTGGCACAAACGCCGCAAGATTGTCCATCCCTCACAACAATCCCTCCCTCCCTCTACAATTCTGTAAAAGTTGCTGGGACGAGCAAGAGGAGGAGTCGGTCCACCGCAGACTACGGTTTCTTGGGGCTTCCTGCGTTACGGACGAAACCAAACCAGGTGTTTTGTCCAAATACATCCAAGCCACCGGATGCGACTGCCCTTAGATTCGTAACAAGTTGCAAGGGGTACACGCCCTTGCGGCATCACAACGGTCCTATAGTAGAATCAAGTGAGCTGGGGGGAAGGTTTGCTCTCTCTCCAGCTACCGCCTTAAACTAAAGTAACCTAAGCTTTGAAAAGCTGTTCCGTTGCTTTTAGCACATTTTTAGCACGTGAAAGCACATATTGTAAAGCTTGAAAGCTATTTATTTTGTCATGATTGGGCTGTGGAAGTAAGGCAACAAAATGAACGCAGAGTAAGGAAAATTTGAGCACAAATCTTCAAGTCCTTTAAGCTTTTAAAATGAATAAATTAACTGCAAATGTATTCTAGTCGGTGGGTCTTTGTGGCTGGTCACGCTAAGGTAAACTTCAGGAAAATGAGTTGTCACACTATACATGTTTTACGAAGAGAAAAAATAGTATGATTTTTATTTGTTCACTGTATTAGTTGCTAGGTAATGGACTTATTTAATTCTTAGTCTGACCCAGATTATACACATATTGTTTATTTGTATACTCGTACATGTGTGCATGTGTGTTTATGGAATTCTTTTGTTACAATCTTGGAAACTCCACTAGATGTTTCTGGTCACGCAATCAGGGTCTGCCCATTAAGGATATGTGAAAGACCCCACCTAATTGACCCATTTTAGAGACCTTCAACATAAAGCACCGGAGCTGCCTTCATTTTGCTTCGCTTGAAAGCAAACATTCTGGGCTGGCTGCCTCAATTTTTGAGTGGCAGTAATTTCTATGAGACTTTTGTTCCAGCAATTATCCGTCTATCTAAGATTTCAATTTAGTGAGATTCCCGCTGTCACTACCACCTCCTCAACGCCATGACGTTCTCACCTCCATCTGATGGGCTCCCTCTCTTGGAAGTTAAGTCAGCACGTCATCGTCCTTGGGCCACTCTGCGTATTGAATTTAATGAACTTTTTGCTAACCGTTCTTGGCTCATCCGCACATTGACTTGGCTGGGATCTGGGGCTTAGTCCTCGAGCCGTGCGGAACGATGGAGCCATTTTTATGGCGCCCCACAGACATCGAGTGGCGCCTGTTTAAAATGAGTTTGGTGGCTTCGAAATGCAACTGGCGACAGACTGAACTACTCGTACAAAGAAGAGAGGGAGCCGAAATCAGGTATCTTTATTTTCAACTCATGATAATATATACATACCTATATGTATATATGACTGAAGTAAATGCTGTGACGCCTGAGGTGTTTGTGGGACTGGACATAAATACATATGTACATAAATGTACCTATAAAATATACAGATTCATCCCTTTCTGTCTATGTATAGTATGCAGATGAACGTATGAAACGGAATTCGTTGACATCTTACGCATTGAGTGGCGCGTGCCCGGAATTCAATTATATAAAGAGCTTAAAGCACACTACACACAATCTGAGCTGAACTTTCCATTAAAGCCGTTTTAGATGTGAGCTATTCCATTTGGGCCCGACTGAAAAGTAAACAAAGAACAAGTTTACTCAGACACGCAGTCGGGCCTATGAGTGAATGAACTCCTTATTTGAATGATGGAATACGGAATGATGGAATGGGATGAGATGGAATACGGCGGAGATGAAAACGTTAACTGCACGGCAAAAAATCACGTCTTGGCTTATCTTTAAGATTCAAGTTAGACACGATGGGGAAAAACATCTGCAAAAATACAACAAAATGCATAAATTCAGACAAAATCCAGAAAAAATAAAATAAAGTTAATAAGAAGAGAAAAGCAACCGCTTAGCTGTTATTAAAAAAAGAAGAGAAGATAATCGTAGAATGAAGAGATGAAATGAAATAAAACGAGAAAGAACGAACGGAGTCGCTGTAGGCGCGACTCTACTTTTTATACCCGTACTCAGTCTGTACACATGTGATTTATGTGGAATCTTCAAATGTTGTATCAGTTTTTACATTTTACATTTTACATTTGTTTGATGCATCTGTCATCTACATCTACATCAGTTCTCACATCAACACACGTACACTGCACGCGTGCGAGTGTGAGTGTGAGTGTGAGTGTGAGAGAATCAGCAGCAGATATCAACCACCAAAATTAATGTATATTTTGTTATGGTTGTAGAGGGGGGTGAGGCAGCTCGCTGCTGAAAATTCATTTCATCATTGTGGCTACAATAATGATCCGATCTGGACAAAATTCGGGAATCTAGTAGATATGATCATTTTCTACCATACTGCATTTTTCGTTTTTCTCTATCTTCAAATTTGTGGATTTTCGTCTTTTGTGGGGGCGGAAGGGGGCGGGGGCGAAATTTTGAAATACACTTGTTCAGGTTTGGTATCACAGGAGTCTTGGCAAAAAGTTTGGTTGCTCTAGCTCTTATAGTCTCTGAGATCCAGGCGTTCATTTTACGAAAACCAAATCGACTCGATTTTTGTGTGAGTGCGAAAGAGAGGGAGCGAAGTTTTTTCGTATATTTTCCTCTATTGTGGCTATATTAATGATCCGATCCGATTCAGATTTAGGCCCTTGATAGATATGGGCTGTCTCTATGATTCTGCATTTTTGGTTTTTTGTTATTTTCAAAATTTTGGCCGCCACAGATGTGCGCCCTTTGTGGTGGCGGAAGTGGGCGGGACGAAATTTTGAAATACTTTTCTAGGAGTGAGATATCACATCAGACTGGATAAAAAGTTTGGTTGCTCTAGCTCTTATAGCCTTCGAGCAGTGGGCGACAAACAAGACGGACGGACGGACAGACGGACGGACAGACAGGGCTATATCGACTCGGCTATTGATGCTGAGCAAGAATATATATACTTTATAGGGTCGGAAATTATTCCTTCTCTATGTTACACACATCCACTTTTACCACAAATACAATATATCTTTTACTCTTCGAGTACGGGTATAATGACATCAAATCGGGAACGGAGACCGGAACTAGCGGAGCACAAGAATAAATATGCCAGCAAACGCATAGGAGTACGTACCTTCAGGGCAAAGCGACAACGACAATAGCGTTGACAATTTTCGCCAATGCCAAAGGCCCATCTCCCACCAAAATCTTTCAACCCAAGCACTCCTCCTCTGCCTTCGCCTTCGCCAAGTGCGTTAAACTTTGTCGTCGGCTCAGGTGGCCTGGCTCTTAAAGATGAAGCAACTTGTTGCTGTAACAGAAACTGACGCATAACGAAGGAAATAAATATACAATATCAAGGAAGGGAGAGTGAGATAGAGATAGAGACACAGTCAGAGACAGAGGGAGCATTGTGCAGCTAAGCTGTCTGTCTGTCAATGGCTGGAGCTGGAACTTTCTCCCTGTGCTTTGCTCATCGAAATTGCCATTGGCCTACATGCGTGTGTACGGACTGGGCTGGTGTGCTGGTCCTATGAATAAAAATAAAATCATGGATTTTGAACTCACAATAAGAACTAGAGTTGGAACATAGGACCAGGTTAGGAGTTTAAAAATCGAAAAATACAAACATTAAATAACAGATTATACTATACACACGTACTTAATTCACTTTCTTTCATCGAACCTTACCTCCTGTTGGACCTCTGCCCCTGTGGATGTCTGCGTCTAGTATAAGTATCTTTGCTTTGTCTGATGCGGTCTACTTCAAGTAGTCTGCCTGGAATGTTTCCTCTCTACAAAAAGTATCTACAAGCCCACTGACTTACATAAATATACAAACACCCCACACTATTCGTTGTGTTTGCCTGGTGCAAACACAATGCAAAAAAGCCATACACAGCAGAGCAGAACGAAGAAAGAGTGTGACAGAAGAAGAAAGTTTGATGGAGGAGGCGGAGGAGGAGGAGTCATGAGTAAACTTACTCTGCAGCTTGCTCAATGTCAGCTTCGCAGTGCTGCCCTTGGTGTGTGTTTTTTTCAGGGGCAAACACGACAACAGGCAAACACAGGCCACGAAGGTATGAACATAGGTATTCAATGGCTGCAGGAGCAGAGCAACAGAAGCAACAGAGCTGGTGTCAATTAAAGCCGTTTATGGTAACCCGAGTCGCAGTTATTGACGGTCATTAGATGACAAAAAAACCCCAAAAAGTATTCAACAAATTGAATCACGGGCAACACATATACATACATACATACATACATATGTATGTAGTAGCAGTTGTACATCCCTATCCTACACTTGTACACACAATTCTTATCTTTTTAAACGAGAGCTTTGGTGAAAGTCGCTTTCACTTTTGAAAGCTTTCTCTCTTTCGAACTCTGCTATTCGTGTTATTTGATTAGTGCCTGGAGTTTTTAGATGTGTCTGTATTGGGTTCAATGAATAAGAAAATGCCCTAGACCCGTACATACTGGAAACACCTACCCAAGGTAACGGATGCTCATATCCTTGAAAAACAAACGATTTTCACCCTCGGAAAGAGCTACGCGAGAGAGCGTTCTACAGCTGTTTGACTCCATCCAACGCACAAACAAGGCAACAAGTTGCGAAAAAGCTTTCGAAGTTCGAATTTAAAGAATTTCCTTCGCCTGTCGTTGTATCCTCGGCGCACGCTTAAGGCAAGGCCGACAGGACCAGCGAATATTCGAACAACTGTGGTTTTTTTTTGCAACTTGTTGTACGCTGCCGTACTCCATGGCTCCGTAGCTCGTCGTCTGTTGCTCGAATCGAGAATCAGTACCCCGCGTACAGCTCCAACGTGAGGAACACATCTCTCTCGGTCTCGACTCCCTCGCAGGACATTTCTCTGAAATGGCTATGGCTACCAACAAAAATCGCTGAACACAAATTAATGAAAGCCAAGAGAAAACTTTCAATTGAGTTTTTCTCTGTTGCTGTTGCTGTTATTCGTGTGCTTTTGTGTGTTCCTGTGCCTGTGACTGGCCTGTGCAATATGGTCAAGTGTTTTTGTTGAAAAATGTTAACGAAGTTTAAGCCGAGCGCTCTCTAATCCCCCTCCAGTCTGCTGTTTGTGTGTGTCTGTGTGTGGGTGTAACTTAAAGAGTATCCCAAGTAGGTAAAAGTACCGTTGAAACTGTTGCTTGGCTGGATGAAGCTCCTTCTGTGCTCCTTCTCTCCTCCCTTCCGCTGAAGTGCAAAACTTATCTCTGCTCATCTATTATTTACTCGTTCATTTTCATAGCAAATCAAATGTGTCAGCAGCCTTGTCCCAATGAGAAACATCTACCTACGAATTCTCTCTTTATATGCGAGTATACATCCATATTGATAAATATTCATGGGGTCGAAGCCACATGCAGAACTTGTTTGCTTAAAGTTAATTGGAAATCTAATTGAAGATATTATAATGGAAAGTACATTGTACGTTAATTAGTCTTCTATACTAGTAGATATGTATGTACATAGATGACTGGTATGGAAAAGTACGATGAGGGTTGGGATCTGTGTATCTTGGTCAAATTGCAATTTGAAAAATGTTTGGAATTTCGATTAAATTCCAAATGTCAAAGCGGAAACAGCGGAACTTGAAAATTCTGTCATAGAACCCGAAGAGACAAAAAAACGAGAGGGAATGTTGTGAGTCGCAGTGGTCGCTACTCTACTTTTATACCATTACTCAGTCAATATATGTACATGTAGATATGCACATATATACATATGTATGTACATGTACTCAGTCAGTTTAATAGTCGGTTAATATTTAAGCCCAAAAACATAGTTTAAACACGACTTTTGTATTAAAGTAAGCAATTGATTGACTAGAATATTCCCTGGATACATCCAGAAACTTCTGAAACTCATCTTCTTTTGTTGTCAGTACTTGATTATAGGCTCGCATAAGTTTAACAACTAGCTTGGCTGTATCATTAACCCTTTTAAATTTGTATTTGTACGTTTCCTTCTCTGCGTTGCACACATCCACTTTTACCAAAAATCGAATATACCCCTTCACTCTTCGAGTACGGGTACAACAAAGTAAACTGCCACTCTCCCTGTCTCCCTTAGCCATAAAAAATTTGTACGAGCTTTTTCCTTTGACATAGCTTTCTATGGGGGAAAGCCCCAAGTTTCAGATCCAGTTCCATTTCGCACTGCAGCTGATGAGTCCCCTATGTAGTCATTGTCCCATCTTTAACCTTCCATTTCAGGCCTAGCCAGGGGTGCAGACCAAAAAGCAAAGTTAATATAATTATTTATAGATAACGAATCAGGCGAGTGCACAAATTTGTTTGAGTGGGGGCTCGACAAGGCAGGCGTCTGCCTGCGACCTCTTACCAAAAATGAGTGTTAATGGAGCGTCTGAAGGTGTGGCAGGGGAATACTGACTCCTGCTAAGCAGAGATGATGGCGCAAGTCCCTCGAATCGGGAATCAAGTCTGAATATGTTTAGCCTGTCATATCTTGGTCTCATCCCAAATTAGAGGCCATTGTTGTTCGCGTGCTCTAGCTATGTGTACAGACCCCAATTCCATTTCATCTCCTATTAAAATGGCACACGAAAGGCTTCTGGGACTGGTATGTGTAAGTACACGGTTGCCTAGATGGGAGTCGAGTCCATAAATTATATCAATGAGGGAGCATACTCGTATAATAGAAAAATATGTCAGCATTTTGTGGATAACAATAAGTGGCAGGTATAGAAAGAGAGGGGCGAGGCGGGTTCGTGTGTGTGCGGGAATGGTGGAGAGAGCAGGACACGCGCTGGCTTCACCTACAAGGCATGTTGCATGTGCCACACAATTTGTCACAATTAAAGAAATTGAGAAAATGGCTGCAACATCACGGGCCAAGAATAGGAGAAGGTGAGGAAGTTCATGCAGGGATGTAGGGGGATCTTCTTGAACCAGATGCATTTGGTTTTCCCTCTTATTCCCTTTCTCTTTCTCTTGCTCTTTCTGGATGAATGCTCAGTATTCACTGGTCGTGAATCTCAATTATGTTTATGAGTGTACGAGTATACAATGCAAGAGATCTAGAAAATCTACAGAATTCTAAAGCATCTAAACTCAAAATAAACAATCAAAATTCTCTTTTCGACATGATTCCTTGGGTGACACGATTACATCTACGAGTAGCATCAGACTGCTACCTTCCTCAAGGAACTGTGTTCAGGAATGCATTGTGCATGCACAAAACTGTGTAGTAAAACTTGTTAAATTTACCAATTTTCCTTATAACTATACTAAACCTATATGAAGGATCGGAGCTGTCGCTTGGTGCATCCATGGCTGTCCGCTTTAGAGAGCTCCCACTGTATTTTCATCTGTCAGCTGACTGGAACTACTGCGCCCACACACGAGTGCTTATGCATACAAATTGCATATGTATGACTTGATTGCGTTATCCTGTCCCCACTCCCAGCTCCACTCCCCCTCTGACTTCACTTCCCCACGTTTCGCCCCGCCTTCTCTCTTGGTTAGCCAATGCATTTCCGTCCAAAAGCTCAGCTGGCCCCAACGTATCCAACGAAGGGTTGGGATGGGAATAGTATGCTAAGGGCTGTGGTGCGCATAATATGATTTATTCAAATGAATGATGTTGCTGGGTATTTTAGTGTGTGTGCGATACAACGAAACAGGTTGTGTGCGTGTGTGTTCAGTTAAATTAATTTACTCAATTTCCGCTGGACATTTGGTTGGTCGGATTTTGCTCGATTGCCGGAAGGTGAATGATTGAAAAATATGAAAAAATTTTGAATAATCTAAGGTGCAAATGTGCATGGGAAATTCAGGCTTGCATAGTAAATTACTTTAAAGTGCATCTCTTAAAATATCCACAAAGACTACATTTGTACTTGTTTTAAACAAGCGGAGAAACAACACAAATCCGAGAATAAGCATTGATAAAATGTAACAATTTTCAATACGAATGTTATAAGTAGGTTTCATTTAATGTTTGTTTTCTTTGGTTCAGCTATGAAGATGTGAAATAATGTCAAATGACCCGCTTTTCGGATATTCAATAATCGAAATGCACTGTTTTTACCTGGCCCACAAACTTGAGTTGGTCAACAAAACTGATTGAATTAATTGTCCTTCACAGAAATTTCTAGGGTCAGTACATAAATATATAGAACGGGGTACAAGCGGGAGGAGACTGACGCAGATCAAGTATGCAGTTAATTAAAACCGCAATACATAAACAATAAACAGTGTGCATGGCCGGGCGAATGATGGGTCTGTCTGAATGTGGACCGGGTCTTATCCTGTTTTTTTCTCGCCCAGGCTTAATGCATTTATAGTCGGTGCAATATGCAAATGCAATTAAGAATCATGTGGCGCAAAGTAAATGCTGCGGAACCAGCATCAGCCCTACGTGCACTAAATTGTGAATGGAAACCGTAAGGCCATCAGAAGAAAGGTTCGATAATGTCAGGCAGAAAATAAGATGCGAGGGTATATCTATTTTATATACATTTATTTATATTTTTGCTAAAGCTCGTCCGAATTTACGACGTTTTGATAATTTTTAATCACTTTTCCCCTTACTCTCTCTATCACTTTACTGTCCATGAAGTTCATTTTCAATAGTGACATTCGAGGAAGATATTGGAACCAGATTCCACATCGGAGTCAGAGTTTGAGTCATAGCCCGCCGGTAGGATACTTACAATCGCACACATAACTCAAGCACTCAGCCTCGTGCAAGCAGAAAGTTTTCAAAATACTTATTTTTATAGCCAGTCGACAGCACAGGGGAGGTGGAGAAGTGTGACATGGGTGGTGGGAGGAGGCACAGGCCCCGACATCGAGATGAAAGCCAAAAATGTTGTCCTGATAATGCTGCCAGGCGTAGAGACACCACACATGTACATACATACATACTTACATACATACATACATACATACATACATACATATGTACATATACTCGTACAGCCCAGAGCAAAGCAAGCCCGACTCATCGATTTGTCAAAATCTCTTGCCACGGGAAAATGAAATGGGTCGGGGAGATGGCTGGAGTGGGGTGGGAAAAAGTTGGGTAAAAACGACAATCAAATTTGAGCCAATAATTAATTTGTCCATCAAAAACGGACAATGGGAATATCCGTCAGGTGCCAAGGCAACGGAAAACTGATTTTATTGCGATGAAAACAATTTACTGACATCTAATTAGTGTGATTTTAGATTGAATGGAAGGGCATTCTTGTCAGACTTACTATACTTTATTATAAGTTGTGTTATTGTGTGTATTTTTGTGTATATTTTGTTTTTAGTTTTCGGCGTATAATATGGTATACGCTGGCCATCTACCTCTCTTCGTTAGACTGTACTTTTCATATAAAGTTTATCTTCCCTTCGCATGCCCTTGTAAAAATTTAACTGTTTCACAATTTGTAGATTGCTTCAGCCAAATGAAGTAATTCCATTGTTGTCAGATCTTAAATAAATATACACATTTACACGTACAATTAGGATGACCTCTATTTATGTTTCAAACTTTGAATACAGACCATTTTGCGCCTAATTGAAACTCTTTGGGGAAGAGTCAACAAATAATCAGCTGAACCGAGATGGAGGCCATTGACGTCACAGTACTTGAGGGAATTGGAAAGTTTTACCCAAAAGGGAAAAGTTGCCATGGGCTGGGCATAAATTCGTTGAAGACGTTGAATGTCTCTTATTTATTTGTCCTAAACCTCAGTGCCGGAATCCATTTGTGGAAATCGTCTGTTATTCCTAACAAGATTGATGGCAAGCCCAGAAAGAATGGATGCACGCAACATGCATTTGGACGATCCGATTCCCAGACCAGTCTTTATGAAAGGGAACCAAATCGGATCTTGTCAATGCGCTGCAGTGCAATTTTTGTTGCCGGGCTCCCAGACAATGGGCCTCTGATTTGCGAAGGGGTAAATGGATAAATTGCCGAAACGTTTGCGCGCATTCCTTTGATCCTTTTGGACTCCTTTCGCAGAACCATTTGCAAAAAATGTTCTCGAAACATTTCACGGATTGTACTATGTATTTGTTTATGGCCATATTGAGTTTGATTTTGTTTCGATTAAAACCACAATGAAGGAAACCTTTGTCGGAAAGACAAGAAAGAGTTGTCGGTAGCACAAATTTGCTAACTGATTTTGACAAGTAACTGGAGTGGTATAATTGCCAGCATTGCTAATAGGGGAAGACAGAATTTGTATGTAGTTGCGGTACTGAATATATTTTAAACTCAGTTTGAATATTTTGGAATCAGGGCAAACAGTTTAAACTACATCTACATGTTTCTTTCGAAACTTTTCTTGAACTTGCTATAACCTAAATGGCTAAATACCAATTCTGGCACTCATTTGTTCGTTAAACAAAAACAATTTCCCACAAAATATAAAGAGCTTAAACGAAAACAAAAATTTTTTCAAAGTTAACAAAGAAAATAAATATGAGCAGGTCGATCCCACAAGTGGCAGCTCAGTATTTCTCCCCCAGACCTCAAACAACTTATAAAGATATGGAAACATTTTCATGATATGATCGTCTAAGTGCGGCGGCTCCCTTCTCGCCGATAGAAAACACAGACAAAATCATCTTTCAGAATGGAGCAAATAGCATTAAACACATTCCCTCGAACCCTTTGTAACCTCATGTGTGTGGCCCTCGGGATATTTACTAGATCGAATTGGAAGCAGACGCAGAAGCAGAACCACGTAGAGGCAGGCACCCAGGAAAGCTGCCACCGCCAAATGCAATCGATGCACTGCAGCCGCACAATTTCCATTGTATTGGAGATTAATTTCTAGCCTCCGGGTGGCTACAGATGATGATGTCCTGTCTGTCTGAGGTTATCCCCACAACAACTGCAGCTCGCTCGCATCTTCCGTCGCCTTTGTAAACAAGTTGACAGACAGGCATCCGGACCCGGACCCGCACCCGGACTCTATCCCGGTCCCAGCCCCGGCCCCGGTCCTCCCCTTCATCCTCTCCTTCCCGCAGTCGCGATACGAACTGTATTGACGTTTGATGAGCGGATTATCAGCTGGAGCTGAATGAGAAGTGTTGCCCCTACCCAAACAAGTGTTTCATCGGGGTTTTCTCACCACACAACAACTGCGCCAAAATTTCTCAAAATTATTGAATATATTTTAGGTTTTCACATCGGATTATGACTTTAAGTAGTTTGGTTCCCCAACATTTGCGCCTGCTCCCTAAATCATTGAACCAATCTTATAACCAATTATCCCATTTACAATGTATCTTACATATATGTATGTATGTACATAAAAACGTATACAAATAAACAAAATAAACCAAATATGTGTAAAACTATCCCAAATAAGTGCAAGTAATGCGAATCAGTGTAATGTCCCAGCTCCATCCTCAATAAACCAAATCAATTGGAACCATTCATGTTTTCCCCTGTCTGCTGAAATGGAGAAAACTGTTTCCGTGCAACCAGATTCTCCCCGTTTAGGTGCCGCAATTAACTCTAGTTTTGTAGCCATGTTTTCCTGGCTGGTTTCCTGACTGGCAGTTGCCGCTGACATGCAACAAAGTTGGATGTTAGTTCCGGCTGCCCCACCATAAATGTAAGGCAATAACAGCCAGAGAAACTGTGTGGCAGGATCATAAAAAGCCAGCGAGCAACGCAACACAACTTCCCACTCACTCGTATAGGCTACAAAAAAGTGCAAGATGAATTCCATTTTTCCATTTTGCAGTAGGGGGCAAGCGAATATCATCCTGTCTCTTTCCTTCCACCCGTCTGAGCTCATCTTTTCCACTCTGTCTCAGCTTTTGTGTGTGTGTAGGTAAGCGTATAATGAGCTGCCGCTCTTTTACATTTTAATTTCCGGCCACGCTCAGATAACTGTCCGCTCCGTTCCGTCCGATAGTCCGTCCAACACGAGGCACCGGACAGCAGCACAGATTTGTGGATTTGGTTTTGTCTTCTCTCTGTTCCATATGTATGTATGTGTCTTTCGTTCTCCGTTGTCTGCCGCAATTATTTAAATGAGATTACAAGGGACTTATGCAGCGGAAATCTTATTGTGAGAGTATATATGAGCGCTGTTCATTTGAGCCATGTTCCTGTTCAGTTCCCAGTTCCCTGTTCCTGTTCCGTTTTAGCCCGGCTCACATTACGGCTTAGAAGACGTGCGTCAAAAGTTAGCCGGCCAATTGTTTGGCTTTGTCAAAAGAACAATAAAGTTTTGCACAACTAATTTGACTCCTAATTGTTGTTGTTTTGTGTTTTTTTTTGTATAGATTGGATTATCTTTAGGTGCAGAGGTGCAGAGGTTGGGCTCAGGCTTCTAACGATAATAGCCTGTCGTTTCTCTGCACCAACCATCAGCTGTCTATACATGATATTTGCACCTTTCTTAGTGCCAATATAATTATTAGAACAACTCTTTGAATTAAATTTAAAATGAACTGCAATTCTATGAAATCATAATGTTTTATTCTATAGAGGTATCAAACCCGAATTAAACCAAAGTATTAATGTTTGTAAGATATTTTTCCTAAAATGTCTTCCTTTGCTTGCATTATCTTTCAAATTTAAATAAAGTGTAGGAATGCAAGGAAATTGTCTCTTACAGCCAAAACCTTGACCAGCAAGGTATACTCGTATACTCAGTTCTTTCTTTAAAGACATTGAAGCCCCGTGTACCTGGATATAGCACGCAGAAAAGCTTTCAGCCATTTGAAGACTGCAAAACCACACCTTGAGTGCCCTGGCTAACCATCCATTCAAACAACTAATACCACAGAATTTTTATATATACATATGAATGTATGTATGTACAATAGAACGCAAACAAAGAAAGCCAGCTCTGTGGGGGCGAATCGGTTGATACCCTTGCGGATCCTTGCCTCGACTCTAGTTTGAATTAATTCTATTGTTTTTCAATCGTGGTCTGATCTTGGCAAAAGAGTCAGTCCTTCCGACTTCTGGATAAATCGATTTGTCTGCTGATTCTCACGAGAACTTTTGTGCATATGGGTTCGGGACTTTATAGAATCACTCATGAAGGGCATACAAAGAAAATTACAGGAAGAAAAGAAAATTACAGGAAGAAAAACAAGAGCCATGACAATTTCCATTTCCATTCTCAGCTGAACGTGTGAAGGGGTTTCGCTGTGGCCTTCAGCTAAAGTGCAGCCAGTGGGAGTCGGTGGGGGAGCAAATGGAGCTGGCGAAGCTCAAGCTCAAGCTCAAGGATACCGCAGACAGGAGTGACAGTCGTTGTTGTTGCGGCTGCTGTGGCGTGTCTGTGGCAGGGAGAGCAATCTAGAAAAATGACTGCAATATGAAATAACAGTAACTATTGTGCTAATAGGATTAAAATGTATGCAGGACAATGGCAGCCGGGGGTGAGAGGAAGACCGTCTGCCACCGACAGCCACATGGGAAGAGCGAGGACGGAGAGGGACAGCTTCTATATGTGTCAACAGTTGGTGACTATTTTCCACTGTGCAAACACACGTTTAATTTTTTTTTGCGGTTTCAACACACCCGCAGAAAATGATACGAACAGGCTATCCATATGCAATGCAAATGCAATTTGTGTGCCGCACGTAAAATGTTGCATCTTTGTGTATTCCGTTTCGGTGGTCTCTTCTTGAAGCGGAAATTAACTTTGGGTCCCGGATGCAGTGGGATCTGGGGAAGTTACAATTTAACTATTTTCCGGTACCCTCCTCCTTTTATAATCAAATGGTAAAATTGACAATGCAACTAAGAGATTTCTGAACTAAAATATCTTGGATCGATTCCAGCTCAGTTGGACTCTAATCATTTTTGTCGAACGGAATGGGAAAGATGGGATATATAGATCGTACGAAGGTTCTTCTCTTGCGCTTCATAAAAGTTTCCACAAGCTGGAGCTAGAGCCACAAGTTTTAAATAACTTTGAGGAACTAATTAGAATCTGCCGGATGCACAACACTTTAATCGAAAAAGTTGCGCCAGAGCAGCCACCATTTCTCATGACTGCTGCACACATAAATCTATCTGTCCCTCTTAGTAAAGGAAAACGTTTGAAGCACGAGTACATCGGGAAAGCATGAAGTCTGAAGTCATCCCAAGAGCTTTATTGTGTCAATACATACATACATACACATATACATACAAATACTTTTCCAGAGTGCTAAGACATTGCACTATGGTCACAACGACCACTTTTGTTGGCCAAAACCCATTTTTTGAAAGTTAAAAGTAACCGTTTTTTGATCGAACTGTATTAGATAAAGAGTGACCATAAAAGTTGCGTACCCGAAATTTCCATAGATGGCGCCACATTCGCGAAATCAACTGTTAAAAACAGCTGTTGTCACTCACATGAACGCGCAGTGAAAAAGTCCAAATTTCATAGCAATTTTAAATCTGATCACTTATTGGATTGTATTTTTAATCAGTCGGGTTTCTACTACGTGTTTTGTAAAGTTTCCTGTATCTCGTATTTCTGATGTCTTTGTAATTTGAGGTTCAAGTGAGGCGTTTTACATCTGACAATTCGGAATGAAAACTGATTTTTGAATAGACATAACTTTTGATTCCAACCTATTCCAACCCTGAAACCTATTGTGTTTCGTAGAGTTATCAATTCTTGTTGAAATGTACATATATATTAGAAAATCCCACATTTCACCACAAATTTTATAATTTGCATTAGTAGAACATAACCTCAAAATCAAAAATGAAGAATTGTTTGCCGCATGAACATCAGAGAAGCGAAAAACATGCAAGGAACTCAATTATTTGAAAATTAAACTTCATGGCGACATTTCAGATGATATTAATAAGCTTTTAAAGATAATTGCATGCGTTTTTGTAACCTTTTGGCAACAAAATGGAAAAATTGGAAGGCAAATACAGAGACGTTAAGCAAAAATTATTAGAATGGTTAAATAAACAGGCAAGTGATCAAAAAGCCTAAAAAGCAGTGTGTCGCCCTTCGCTATAACACTTCAAGAAACGTTGTAGGCCACGAAGAAGGCTGGCTGGAGATCTTATAGTATCGGAAGGATGAAATATCAAATTATTGATTCAAGCCGCTAGCATGATCCCACGAATACGAGTCAAATACGAGCTCGCATTTGTTTTAAAACTTGTATTCTTATGTCCAGAGAAGGCTTAATTTATTCTTTTGTTTATTCTTATGTTTTAGAACAGTTTATCAAAAGCGTTCTTCTCTTAGCGGCAACATTTTAAAAATTGCTTAATTTTTTAAATAAAAAAATTGTTTTTGGGCGTGCGACTCCCCATTTAAAATATATAAAAATCAATTAAATTGATTTCTTGATAAAAATGTTCAAAATATACTCAATACTAGCAATTCACAATAACTAAAAATTTAAATATGCAATAAATAAAAAAAAAGGCGGTGCCACACCCATTTTTTTTGTGCAAATCCAGTTCCTATTGATTATATATACCCAATGCAAAAAACCAAATCCAAAATCCAAAAAATCCAAAAATCCAAAATCCAGGAGTAGCACACCGAAGCTACTCTCAACTTGCATCACAGCCAATGCACTATGGTCCCAACGACCACTTTTGTTGGCCAAAATTAATAATTCGCGAGTGTGCTACTCCTCTATCTTGCACCGCATCGACTCTACTCTGACAAATTATCTGAAATTATAACTTTTCGAACCATGAAAATGCCATTTAACAATCCCTAACAATATCAAACAATGTGGAAAATTTCAATTTGATATTTGGGCACTCGAGCTCGAGTGAGGCGGTGAGGCGAGTGTGTTCCCTTAGGGGTTGGCTTTGGCTGATGATGATGATAGGTTGCAGTTGTTGCCACATGCAACACCTTTCCATTTGCTTTCCACAGGGTGCGGCTGGCTCACTCACTTTTTCTTTTGTTTGGGGTATTTTTGCAGGAATTTTTTCATCATTTTGGGGTGAAAAATGTGAAAATTGTGGGTTTGGCTGTTTATCGCTTTGAATGCAGTTTACATAGGTGTCAATTAGCAACGGTGCGGTTGGCTGAATCTTAATGGAATTAGCGCTATATTTTCGCAATTCTCGTGCTCTCCTCGGCCCTGGGTCGATGGTTGTCTGTTGATGCTCACTTGGCTCTAATTGAAGGGATCGAGAGGGGATTAGTGTTTGCACCTCAGAGCCCTATGAATGAAACTCGTACCGCAAACATAGTTACTGTTTTACTAGTATAACCCAACAAGTTTAATAATTAACTAATCCTTAGTTATTTATACGTTTGGGTTTTTCAAACACTAAGCTAGTTTCAAGCGAGAAGGAACGTTGTGAGTCGCAGTTACCACCACACCACTTTTATAACCTTACTCACACGTACACATGTGAGCTGCTGACTTATAAATATTTGATCAGTTTTTATATTTAACATTTTTTGGTACATCTGTCATCTACATCAATTCTCACAACAACACGCCTCGTTTCAACTCGTTCTCCGCGTACACTGCACGAGGCAAAATGTATGAGCAGTGTGAGAGCGAGAGAGTGAAGTAGTAGCGGCTGCAGAGCTAAATGGGAGGGGGTTAGCAGCTGAAAGTTATTTTCATCATTGTGGCTATAATAATGAGCCAATCTTATCCAGACTCACTGATAGATATGGTTTTCTCTATGATTATGCATTTCCCGTTTTTTTGTCTACCTTCAAAATTGTAAACGTCAGAGATTTTCGTTCTTTGTTGGCGCGGAAGGGGCGGTGTGAAATTCTGAAATGAGTCAATAAGTCTGGACAATAAAAATGTGGCTGCTCCAGCTCTTATAGTCTCAAAGAACTAGGAGCTCAACAAGACGGACGGACAGGCGGAAGGACAGGCGTACGTACGGACAGTCAGACAAGGCTATATCCACTCGGCTATTGATGCTGATCAATAATATACATATAAACTTTACGCGGTCGAAAACGTTTCCTTCTCTGCGTTACACACGTCCTTTTTTACCAAAATACAATATACATACCTCTAAACTCTTCGAGTACGGGTATAAAAATAAATCTAAATAATTCAGGTCTTGGTACGTTTAATACTATTTATGATTTCGGCTGGATGATAGGTCTAGATATATCCTTTAATACTTTGGAATTAAAACAAAACAATTTTTTTTCATTTAAAAAATTTGTCCTCCTTGATTTTTTTTCATTTATTTATTTCATTCGGTTTTTTTTATAATAGCTTTAAAGTTAAACTTATATCCCGGTCTATTGACACCGAGTATAGTTCAATGTTCACTGGCTTTCACCAATATTCCTTATAAGTTGAATCCAAAAATTGATCTACATATGCATATGTACATATGTTCAGTTTGCTTAATCAATACGATTTTAGATCGAGTACTCAGTGTTCAGAGTACCATCAGCTGCAGCGATGACAGCCAAAACATTGAAAGTGATGTATTACCCGAGTTACGGCTATGAAATGCTACAAAATCAATAAAAATCCTTTTACCAAATCTGCGACATAACAAAAACACACACACACACACACATTAGGAGCTATCATCCTCCATTAGTGCCGTGAGTGCGACACAGACACAGACACAGCCTCGACAACTATTTTTCATTGACCGAGCACCGTTTTATTATCCAAACTAATTTGAGGGTTGGTCCTGGAGTTTGCCTCGTTTCCGAGTTTACCGCTCTTCATATCACCACTCCCTTCTGTAGAGGGAGCGGAGCTCTCTTCAGAAGTTTCTTTCTTCTCTGGCTTGTTGCCATGTTTTGATGTCATTCGCTACACGTGCTTAATTTCATTTAATTTATTTAATACTTGAAAAATACGTTTTTGTTCACTTTTGTATTGTACGAGTACAACCCCGCCCGTTCCTTGTCCACAGATACGATACATTCCATACTCTCTGTATGTTCGATTCAACGGCGGCACTTGGGCGTGTACAACTGCCAATGAATTCGAATTTCGCCTTTCGCCACGCAGCGTAACGGAACGGAATCGGAAGAGGAGAGGAGAGAAGATACGAGGGAATGCAAAGGCAGTAGCGAAAGCGAAATTTGGACCCTAACACAAATCGCTAACTTGGGAATTGTTGAGGCAAGGAATGCCTGCTTTGCTTTGCAATTGTGCATGATTTTCAGAACTGGGAGGATTGTTACATACTTACAGTTGTATATGCGAGCATTGCTCGTCTAAATATTCATACCATTCATACCATTCATAGGGAAATACAGTTTCACGTAAGGAAACTTGAATTTCGTCACACCCCTATTGATTGATATAATCTTTTTGGATAATTAGGCATAATTCGCAAAGAATTGTGGAGCTCAGGCTCCACCTTTACCATCAACGACTGACTGCTCGCTAGTTCTATAGTTTCCATGGTTAGTGATCCTCGACCTCCCACACAATTCTGGTTCACCTCCGATGTTCTTCTCTCATACGCTTTCCCTATCCCTATCCCCTTTTTGTGTAATGATGCGTGAGTGTGCATATTTCCCTAAGCGGATTTGGAAATGGAAATGAAATGGGTATGTGAGGGGCAGTCGATGAGTTTGCCGTTAGAGTGGAGCATTGGAGCAGCTTACTGGCTGAGGCTGGAAAACAGCGAGAACAGTTCCAGTGTAGCGAAGCAACAATACCTTCTCATTTCACAGGCCAAAGACAGAGCCAAGGAACTAATATATATTCAGATAGCCATAGGCCTTGTTTATTAGAAGCGATGAGCGGCCTGGGTCCGGCAGCCTGTTGGCTGGCACACAAACGAATTGAGTCCTGGTCCCGGATGGCCAAGGAGCGTGTGGGTGCGGTTCGACGCGTAACCATCGATCGAAACTCCGGGGACGAGAGCAGCGCCAGTGGGAGCAGTACTAGTACCATACAGGCCCTGCCCACTGGCGAGGCAGCCCCAGCCTCCAGCTCGGGAACCGCGACAACACCGCCGCCACAACCGATGACACCGCCGCCGTCGGCCTCGTCTGTGACCTCCACCACTAGTGGAATAGGAAGCGTTTCGGCCGGTAGTGGCAGCGATAGCTGTGATTTGACCACGGACTCGGAGGTTCTTATATTATTTGGGGGAAATTCCTTCAGGAAATTAGCTAATCCTTCGATATCTGTATGTACGTGTGTATCCCCGCAGGAAGTGAACATAGCCAAGGAATCGCAGCCCATCCAGCCGCCTAGTCAGATGCATGGCCTGGCCATGGGTGTCAATCATCACATGGGATCAGGATCGGTTTCCGGAACGGACATCTTGCGCGGCCCCGTCGAAGTCTTTCACAGTCCCTTGCACTTGCATCACCAGAGCCGCTCGTTTCCGCCGCGTCTCCAGCGCACGCCGTCCATATCCAGCCAGAGCAGCGTGGACAGTGCCCCATCCCGGCATTCGGTGAGTGCCCTGTTCCAATCCCTGCTTTATGTCCTTCCTGACACCTGACATTTCGTGCTCATCGAAAGTTCAAAACGCAGGGACATCGCGGTTCCTCCCCCCAAATTCGGACCTTCGGACCGGACGGACGTAGCTCGTTGCCCAGTGAGCCAGCCTTCACACACCACCTGGCTCGATCGCCCAGTCCGATGCGGACCATCTCCCTAGACGCCCGGTGCGGCAGTCCCGCCCACGTAACCGACCCAGGGGACATGCGCACCCCAAGTCCCTCGCAGAGCAGCCTCGCATCTCTGGTCGGAGCCACTGCTGCTGTGAGTGGCTCAAGTCGTGTTGTCGGCGTGGCCGGGGGTCGCTGCCTATCGCCGCTGCTGATACCGCCAAGATCGCAGCCGGGCATGGATCCCGCCATGGGTCCAGCATCTCCGTTGGGTGCGCTCCAGCCGGATTTGTATCGATTGCCGGACGGACCCGTCTACCTAACTGCGCCGGAGTCAAGTCACGCGGTGGGTCGGCTTCACCTGCGTGTGAAATACGACTATCATCTGTTTGATCTGACTGTGCATCTGATTGAAGGTTTGTGTGGGGCGAATCGTTTTTAACTGAAATGAACTAAATGAACTTCTCACTCTTATCCGCCCGGCCAGCTCACAATCTTAGCCCCATCGAAGAGGGTGGCTTCCGCGATCCCTATGTCCGACTGATGCTCCAACCAGAAGTGGACAGCCGGAAGCGACAGACGCACATCCATCGGGGCGAATCGAATCCGTACTTCGACCAACACTTCAAGTTTCCGGTTTCGCGAGATCAGCTGCAGGGCAAGGAACTGATCCTCCAGGTCCTCGACTACGATCGCTATTCACATAACGATATCATTGGGGAGGTTCGTCTCTCTGTTGATGGCTTGGATTTGTCCAAATCAGTTGAGGTGAGTGACACCCTAATCAGGGGGGGTAGAAGGTTGCTAATCTTACGATTGCACTCGTATGCTCTCCCAGATCTGGGGAGATTTGCTGCGGACTAAGAAACCCAAGGAGGATCGACCAGAGTTGCTGTGCTCTTTGAACTATTTACCCCAGGCGGAACGCCTGACGATTGTCATAATGAAGGCACGAAATTTGGACACTGTACAGGAGCCGTATGTGAAGGTGGGTTCTACAACCTATTGGGAAGTGACCGCTTTAATCTGCTGCCTATTTCACAGATTTATCTGATTCAAAATGGCAAGCGCATCAAGAAGAAGAAGACGAGCATTACCAAGTCGGACGATCCCACCAATCCTATCTGGAACGAGGCGTTCACGTTTAATCTGCAATCAAATTATCTCCACAGTGCGGCCATTGAGGTAACCTTTGACCTTTCGACGGCAGTGAACTGAAGGAAGCCTTCTTATTTTGTTAACGGCTCATTTTATGTCGGCCCTGTTTTAATTGAAAATTCCTCTCTACCTCTCATCTCCCTCCGCAGATCTATGTGGTTGGGGCTGGTAGCGAGGCAGCTGAAATTGGCTGCTGCGGCCTTGGCCCCCAGGAGAGCGGTACCGGCTGCCAGCACTGGCACGACATGATTAACAATGCCCGCAAGCCCACGGCCATGTGGCACTACATCCGCTAGATATAGTGGAATCCGCTGGAATCAAACATTAGTATGCTGGGAGAGACCCATTAAATAGTTATGATTTTCAAATATGTATGTAATGGCGGTGAATGTATATCAAAATCCGTAACTGTATATCTGTGTCTGTAACCGTTATCGTATCCGTATCCGTGTTTGGCTCTGTACACGCGTTGCATAATGCAATTAGCTTTTCTAGAAATATGTAAGCGCACATTTTGAGGAATAGCTAGGCTGAGCTACTAAATATTTAAAGTCTTCATTGGAAAATCAAATTCGAATCTATATTTGTAGGCTATACTCGTTTATAGCGTTCGATCCCAAGCGGGATCGCACCCTCCATTAAGCTCAAATCAAAAGTTCCTACACCGGAAAGAAAACTGACAGGTTTTCAGTGGAAAAAAAGGGAATTCATTGAACGTTTCTGTTGTGCATTTTGTGCAACGGTTATGAGTGAAATCTTTACAAAAAGCACAGAAACAATAAATGAATGAAATGGTAATTGCACATACGAGTAACAATTACACATGTCAACCAGACTCGTTGACATATCCCAAACGACGTCAACAGGACTTGAGGAGCGGAGCCCTCTTTCTCTTCTTCTAAGAGGCATTCAAGTGTGCGTTTCTTAAATAATTATGAATACTATAGACATTCATATAATATACCGCATAAGCAGCGGGCCATGCTTACCGTGCCACATACATAGGTAGTGGTCGTCAATCATGCAGGAAGGAAACCTCCCTCAAATTGGCTCAGACGACAAACCATCCAAAGGAGTAGAGTGGAGTCTCCTTTGTGCCGGCGACAGTTGACAAATTGCCATCCTGCTGTTGTCCTTTTGCAATGCGATCCTAGGTGTACTTGAATGGGTGTATGCAATGTGTGTTTGTCGTCATCAAAGTACTTCCAGAGTAAGGGAGAGGACACACATCTTATGCTAATTGTTAACTTAAATATTCCTTCCAACCCAGTACGAGTATGTCTATCAAAAGAGGCCGCCCCAGAAAAGGGTATTCCGAAGGCATTTCTTAACTACTCCAACCTATTTTATATACATACATATGTATGTACTTACAACGAGAATTTCATTCACTCCACTCGGTGTGCCATCTAATTTATAAGAGCGCTAAGAGGAGAAATAAAGCTATGCGTGAGTTTTTGATGTTGTTGGGAAATTATGTCAGTCACTATAATAGTAGTGTATGTGTAAAATATGCTATATACGTATACAAACTAAATATGAAATTAATCAAACTACAAATTAAACTAACTAAGTACGAGTATATTCTATATATAAATTATGAAAAAATATGTATTTATATGAATGTGAATTAAAATTATTCGGTAAATAAATAACTACTGAGAATATCTATGGCGTTCATTTGCCAAATTGTAATATTTTTATACCCAGTATTTCAAGAGTATAGGAATGTAAATGTACATATGTATGTATATGTATTATCCACAATTGCTGCTTAAATCCACTCGTTCTCTCTCTTTCTCTCTCTTTTTCTATCTCTTTGTTTCCGTTTCCTCATTCTGACCTCAAAACAAGCTTGCGACATAAAAGCTAATTCAAGCGGAACTTCAATTAAAAACATATACGTTAATATTTATCAAATAACGAAACAAATTATTTTTAAATTTGTTTATCTTTTTGTGTTTTTGTGCTGCAGTGAAGAAATAAAGGATCCGCAGAGAAAATAACTTTTATAGAAATTGAACTTTGCGTTCATTTTGCTACCAGATCTATAAAATAACCAACAAATAGCTAGTGTTGTCTAAAACTATGAAGGAAGGGAAGAACAGCTTGATTCTGTAACTTTGAATACCCTAAAGACAAAAAAGCCATATATGTATAAGTTTGTCTTGTTTTTCTGTCCCTTTTTAAATATTTGTTTCCTTTTTCCCCGCTTGTTTTTGTTCAGTTTGTCTTGTTTTTGAGGCGAATAGTTTATATCACTGATTGGCATTGGGATTGCTTAAAATTCTGTCGAATTGTGCTGTCGGGGACTCCACAACATTAGTCTACATCAGCAGAGACACTAGAGCCAATAGCAAGTCACGAAAGTGCTCTGCATAATCGGACATGACTGACCTCCCTCAGAGGGGCGTCATCCAACTGGGATGTTTGTTATCATGTTTGATGAAATAAAATTTCCAAACATCCAGCGTCAGGGTTTTGTCATGTGCAACAAATGCCCAGATCACTCAGGAGAAAATGTCAAACTAAGACTTGGACTTCATTAGGAACTTTTTAAGTTCCTGTGTTTAACTGAAGTGTGTTTGTTGCGCCCCTATAACTACGGAGTCTTTTTATTCGCTAATGCAATATTTCAATTAGCCCCAAGCTAATTATTAAATAAAAATAAATTCCATTTTCAGTATTTTTTGTTGTATTTTGTACCAATAGATACTGCAAATGTACCAATCGGCCATCTATATTTCATAATTGAAAACATCTCGGCAACAGTTTTTACATTTTTGAGTATTTTACATTTTACGTTAAATGGATATTTTACATTACATGTACATTATACGTGCTCTCGTCGAATGTGAGGTCAATATGGTGGAATTTGGGATTGGTGGAATCTGGTCACATTGCAATTGAACGAAGAAAGACGAGTGATAACGGCCGGTTTTGACTCGAGTCATTAGAATCATTTAACGGCTGACTCGTGCGGATGCGAGAACGCTGAAGGCGATGGGCAATGTTTTGTTTAAATAATATTACATTATATTAATAAAGATGGAACTCTTCAAACTTTTTGAAATTAACAACAATCAGATCAGTCTATTTACTGTGGATATAATTTGCACGAAAGCTCAGTGAAATCGGTGAACAGTGAATAAATAATAATTTGAGGTATTTAATTTGTGGTGTTCTGCATTTTCATTGTGGACTATGCTCCAACTGCAATCAAAACTGAATCACATCCAATGTCGTGCTGCGAGAGACAAAGGCGGCTCTCAACCTCAAGCTGCATATGAGTTAATATTTGTGTAGTTTTTGAACATGCCGCTTTTGTGTTTTGACTGACGACAGAGCGTTGGCGGGAAGAGTGACGGTGCTGGTGCCTAGGTCCTAGTCCACTTCGGAAGACAACGTCTTTGCGGCCTAGCTCTGTAAGGGTGGGTGCAGGGAGATGCTTGACTGAGAGACGAGACTCCACATCACATCAAATAGCTCCACTTTCCTTTTGCAGGATAACTGCTCTGTAAGCCTCCCTTGTTCCCTTGTGCATCTGTGTGTGTGTGTGTGTGCGCTCGACTCCTTTGCTCTGTAAAATATGCAATTAGAAAGACATCAAAGCAGAGCTACCGCTCAACGCTGATAGCCCGCCCACCACCCTCACAGCTGCGGCCAATATAATAGCACCACCTTAAATAAAACAATCCTTTAGCTAGACTGGTATTGGATTGTATTTAAATCAACATTTTCAGATTGCTTTGCAAAACTTAAACATTTTTTGAGTTAAGCCTAAGTTTAAATCTTCAATGATAAAGGTCAACATACATATGTATGCATATATTTACATATGTATTCTGGGGCTGAAAAAGACATTTCATAAGGTGATGAAATTTATTCATTTAATTATTCGAAAAAGGCTCAAATATGCCCGCGAGGTGTCTATTATTTTGGTCGCAGCTGTTCTGCCCGCTTACTCTTACTGTCCGTGCCTCAGCCGAGTCCCTTCCTTGCTTAGCATTGCGCTTTGACAGAAGCACACAGAAGAGTGTCAGCGAGGCGGGGGTGAGAGGGTTCAAGTATCCCCGACCGAGTCCCATCATTAGTGTGCCCCTCCGTTTGCGGCACTTTGTCAACCGCCGCCACTGCCACTGCCACTGCTTTTGATATTATATATTTATATTTTTCACTTTTAATAAAATGCTGTCGCTGCCGCTGAAATACTTGGCCAAACGCAGGGACTGCCGGACAGACGGACAGCCTGGCGAGGTCAATTGGCTTAATTACTGTGTGACAGCGTGTGGACAAGTGGCAGAGGCGTGCTCAAAATACTTGCACAGACACCAGTAGTCATACGTACTACGATTATACATGTGTATATGTATGTATATTTCATCAGATCTGTAGTTGGAACTCCCAATCAATAGAGTCCCTTGTGGGGGAAAACATTAACTTTAATTGGTTTTGGTTTTCATTTTTCGTTTTTACGAGTATTTGATTCACAATCTCCAGAACTGATGCCCACTGTACACACATACATAAGTACATACATATACATTTGTATGTATACATATAACATTCATATGTATGAACGTATGAACAGTGGGGGTCCAAAAATTAGAAATTTTAAAAGATTAAAACTTATATATTTGAAAACAAAATTTAAAGTCCTAGTGCACTCTCCTGCACTGTTCATAGGCATTTTCTTATCGAACGGATGCGATGCCAGTTGGACATGTACATGTACATTGAGCCAAGAGAATCGCATATTCGTGGACGGACACACTCATTTCCCTTCGACTGATCGACTTATCAGTAGTGGCAGTGCACAAAATGCACTCCACATAATCTCAATAAGAAATACTTGTAAAAACAACATAAATCAGTGAACTGAAGAAAAAACGATAAAGATGCGCCCCAGTGGCTGGCAGTTACTGGCGCTGCTCCTTCTGCTGTCTCTCAGCCGCTGTGGCGCTGTGCGCCAGCTGGAGGAGAACCAGAGCACCAAGAAAGATCACCCGCACTCCTCCGAGCGACAGGTGCGGCGAGGCAACAAGAGCAACGCCTCCGTTGACCAACAAAGACTCCTGCTCACCGGAAGCACCAAAAAGAAGGCTTTGGCCAGCACGGACTCGGAAGACTACGACTGGCTGGATGCGGAAACCAGCGAGGCAATCGATAGCTCGGAGACGGCGGCCGTGCAATCAGTGAGAGCCCATGGAGACGGAGAGGCACATGGTAAGTCTTATCACGGTGGGCTCTGGGTCAGGTCTGAGTGACATCCCAGTGACCTTTTCAGGCAGATCAAAAGCAGCCGCTTATAATCAGCCTGCAACATGTATGAATTGACAAATGGGTTTGGGGAGTAAAATATACACAGTGGGTCCCAGAGCAGTGGGGCATTTATAAAATACATTTTCAGGTCACATAACCATTTTGCCTGCTGAAGGTTCAACTATCATACAAACCAGCGTAAATAAGGGGGTGGTAAGATATGTACATATGTACATACATAGGCAAATGCACATACTGCCCCTCCCACTTTGATTTGCATGCAAATGGAAACACACTCCACAGCCATCCACACTCTATCGCCATCCGCTACAGGCCCGACACTTAATCAACAGCAATAATTTCTTTTGAGCGCGAACGAAATGTTTTAATTGAAAGTGATGATGATGCTACTTACACTACTACATATGTACATGCATATGTACACATGTAGATGCGAGTTTGTTTCGTTCGAGTATGAATCGGTATGAGTGCGTGCTTGAGCGAATATCTAAATTGAAACTGGGTTCAAAAATTTGTATAAATTGCTTCCATGCTGCGAGTCTGATGGCGCCAGCATACGATCCAAGTCCAAGCCGAACAGATACTTCAGATTCTGGCTGCAGCTGACCCATCCTGACTGTTTCATTAACTCCAAGCCGGAGTGAATTATGGAGGAAGAAATATCTCTGAGGGACGGTGGGAGAGCTCTGATGTGTGGGTGTCAGTGTATGATAAATGTGTTAGATTTCCAGTGAATTTTTATAGCCGCTCGTATAAACACATAGATATATGTAGATTTATGTATGTATGTACAAATGTATATGTACGAACATCTTGGGAACGCTACTCGGGGCCAAGCCGATTGTCGCTGTTTGCGAAAAGGAAATTCTTCTGCTGCGAGTGGTGCGCCTTGCATCCGAAATGAGTGTGCGGTGGGATTTGAAATGCTTTGCATACAAATATCAAGTAATGAAGGCAACTCAACTCACTTTGATGGTTTATTTGGATTCGATCGATGCGCTCATAAAAAGCTGCAGATAAAACTACAAACTACAAGTATGCGTATGCTGCACGTCTCAGTACGTCTCAGCCCGGGATGGGTGGTCACTCCTTTGACAGGCCGTATCAAAGTGGCACTGCCACAAAATGCCAAAGAACTCTGCGACAAATCAGCTGTGACATTTGACTTGGAGACTCTCAGAAACCGAGTGCTATTGAGACGACTTCTGTATTTATAGATACACCAGAGATACCCCCTCCTTCCCCTGGCGGTGGGCTGGCGGGCAACTTAGATCATTGGCCACAATCGTGGCAGGGGCAGATTCGGAGCCAGAAGAGCCACAAACCAAGCAATCTGAGGACTGCGCAACTTTGCAACTAAAATCGTATAAATAGCACTCACAACTACTCACCACGACACAGTATTCAGAGAGTAGCCAAACATAAATGAAAACATTAACAGTTTTATAAATAAACACTATATAAAATACGAACGAAATACAAATTAAGAGAGAAGAAAGGAAAAGTAGAAAGCAGACGCCCGGCAAATCAAGAAGCCATTTTCCAAGACATTTGTCACAGTTGGCCAGCTGAAAATTTGCATTTGATTTCCCAAATCAATGTTCAGGTCCGTGCCCACATCCAAATTTATTTCGGCAGACATCAAAGTAAGTTTCCGCTAAAATTAGTCACAGAAAACCCAAAAGAGTATATATTCCGACTTGCTAGGCCGAAAAGAAATGGCTGGGCCTAAAAATAGGTGAGTTCTCAGGCAAGAGATGAGGAAATCTTGACATTTTCTCGCCTTCTCCGGCTCGTCTAGGCCGGCCCCGTGCTCCCTTCGCAATTGCACACTTAATTAATGAGCATTGCTTTTGATCTTCTGTGAAGTTCAGTAGCCCCCTCCCCACCAGTTCAGTTCCTGCTCTAAGTGACAAAAACGAAATTTTTCACGCACTCAACAGAACTCTTTGAACCCGCCCTTCGCCAGCCAACTGTCACTCGACTCGCTTCGGGGACATGTGTGGCACATCTTGGGTATGCGAAGCGGTAACAACTAGGGATGTGCGAGTTGATCCCAAGATATCAGAATAATAATACGTTTATGCTCCTCGAAAGTATTGCAGACATTTGTAGATAGTATCTTATTTGCTTCAATATCCTTTGGATATAAATAATGCAAATTTTGGGATGTTATTGGATTCTACAAAAGAGAATGTGTGTATAAGATTTTCGCTTCACAGCTCAATCCTCAAACATTCGATAGTCTAACGAAGAAATAATAATAATTAAAAGAATCCCAATACATATATACAGAAATCTTGAAATAGATTGAAATTTATAAGTATCAAAAGCTTTTATCTGCGAGTATCTACATTATCTTTATGCGTGCGTGATCCTCTATCCAGCATATTGTGTCACGCTGCCATATCTGGCATATCGACATCAGCACTTCCCCCCTTTCAGCATTCCGCCACCTTTGTTTTCCCAAGAAAAGTTCAGCAGCCAATCCAGAACAATCCTCCAAAATAAAGCGCATAAGAGAAAGAGACTGAAGGACAAGGAGCAAGTGCTTAACAAGTAATCAGTCACCGTACATAGATTAGCTGCATACGATCCACCTAATTAGTGAAAAGCAGAATCACCCTACACCAGAGATCCCTCCTTTGCGGCCGTTCTGGGATTTTCGCTGAAGGAATTGTGACTTTTTGCGGGCAACAGATGTATGTATGTACATGTGGCCATCGGGAATCGCACATCAGGGAGATCAGATCAGACCAGATCATGATCTTCAGGCAGATTTCTTTCTGCTTTTCTGTGGCATTTACTTAAATTTAAATTTACTGAGTGGTGTCAAAATGCGTGAGCCAAGCCATTAAACCTTGATACGCTGCACTTTGCTTACTTAACGGCTTGTTTTCCTGCCCCTTATTTTATTTAATATCTCTTCTTTCTGCTTCCAGATATCTTCACATGTTGCAATCAGGTCTTTGGCTCATGTCGGACAGCATGTGAGAATGTGAGTATGGGAAGCATCGCGACGGAAAGAGATGTTCAAGTTAATCATACATACTCGTACATACATATGTACATTTATCATACTAATGAATGCTGTTGCTGGTTTTTTAACGAAGCATATGTATGTATTCGAGTATAGGTGTATAGGCAGATTATATATTCATTTCTGTGAGCTCCATTGCGACGCCGAAGTATTGGCCAAACTAAACCCAATGAAAAACCTCCTCGAAGGGAAACGATATGTCGTCTGTCATAAATATTAAACGCTATTGAGGTAACTTGCGATCTAGGAGCACAGTGGACAGCCATTCAGATTCAGATTGAACCATCCGATAAGAGGGAAAACTACTGTTCGGCACATTTCCTGGTATTTCTATGTGCCCACTCTCTCCTCTCTCTGGCTACGTCTGCGTGAGGTGCCTACTAAACAATATGAATTTAGAATTCCATAAGCGTGGCTCAGTCAGTCAACGAGAATTATTATGACAGGTTTTACGACTATTCAAAAGAACTTTGAATGCCATATCCGCCGTGCGGTTCGCTTTTCGCTGTTCAGCTCGGTGCTCGGTGTGGTGTGGTGTGTATGAGCCTTGTGCCCAAAAGGAAAATTCAGGCTTCCATCACAGCCCAGAGCTCGACAAAATTCACACACACACAAATTGCATTGTTAATTAGCATAAACTGGCAAACAGGTAATTGCAGCTCAAAGACCAAGCCCAGACAAGAGCCAGAGCCAGAGCCAAACCAACCAGTTTGCCACTCAAAGTCATTCATAAAACTTGAGCCCGGGCAAAAATCAATTTGTTGTCTATGTGAGCCGATACTGCATACCCCACCCATGGGTCTGGGTCTGGTTCTGGAACTGAGACTGAGACTGGGACTGGGTCTGCGTGTGTCTCGGTAGCCTGCTCCTAGACCCGACAAAAGCCCGCAATCAAATCACTGGCATCATTTAACTTTGTAATCATAACAATTTTCCCCCAAAACCAATTAGTTTTCTCAACTGAAAGTGGGCTGAGTTTTCTCCGTTTTTGTTTTCCATTTTCACTTAGTAATGCAAATGAAGGCATTAAATCTTTTGCCCAAATTGAAACTGACAAAATGACAACAACAACAAAACAGGATAATTCCGAAGTAAAACGACGCAAACTGGTTCCCATAGGCATGGGCATAGGCGCGTGTATTTCCCATTTACTTTTGAATTGCTTTTGTTGTGGAAGAGACTATAGAGAGTCGAGATCTTTCCAGTGGGCGTCGGGAAATAGGATACCCAATTGATATCCGAATTCCCTTCCCCCCACACACAAGATATTGCAAAACGTGTGAAGTGTCGTGCCGCGATGGCAGATCAGATCAGATCTCCTCTCCCGATAAGTGCAAATTTACGCCCATTTTATTATCGACAAAATGCTCTTTTGTGGCCCTGAGGGACGTGTCTGCGTCTGTGTCTATCTTGATGGAACTTCCAAGGTGGGCAGGCTGGAAGATGGGCAGGGGATCTCAGAACAAGTGAGTCTCTGTCAGGCTTGTTTATGTGTGGGAGGGAGTGTGCGAAACGGCAATAGACATTTCATTCAATATGTCCTACACATACTACATACATATGTATAAGTATTGGAGGAATTAAAATTTCATTGTTCATGGTCCCCAAAGTATTAAACCCTAACTACGCTCCTGCTTATGTTAATTTGAATTTATGGGAATGCAACCACGCTGAAGATCCAGACAAGTTCTGGGGACAAGAGAGACCAAGTATGAGTATCTTGAATAGACATCGCTTTACTCAGATTACTGTGGAAGATACGCGAGCCTCAAGCCGAGCCTGAGCCCGAAAATGTGGCATTGAAGTTTCCTGGTCCTCTTCTTTATCGATATAGATGAAGGAGACAGGGTAGAAGTAGCAGGAGGAGAACAGCAGAAAATGTTATTTATGATAGTGCCAGGAACAGAACAGCATTAAGAAATGTAACATAATACGCCAAAAAACAAAACTGCAACCTGCATGTTTTGGTCCGCATCGGCAACCCCTGACACGAGTATCCCCCCTCATTAAGGTCCCGCTGGGACTACAGTGAGCACTTGAATCAGATACCCAACAGGTTGCGGGCGAGAGGGCGAACAGCTAAATAGCTAAACCGGTGATTAGGTTTTGATTCCACTGACTTGGGAGATTGGGTTTATATCTGCTATCTAATTTGATTTATGCATTTACATACATATGTATTATTTTCCAGTTATCGTTGGTGGACTTTGCCACGGGCGGCGTTGGCGATGGTCGGGAGGAGCTGCGGAAGTATTGTCAACTGCCTCAGGTGGAATTCTGGACGTGCATCAACCAAACATTCGAGGGTAAGCGGGAATGTACAGGAAATCCACTCGGATAATCAATTCTTATTTGTTGGACTTACTCTCCCCAGCGGTCACCCGCGGTGCCGACTGGTCGGGCAGGCGTTGCTGCCAATTTGGTGTTCTGCAACATTGTCGCAATGTCTGCGCCTCGGCGAACCACGCACCAGTCCACAGCTGCAGGCGGAGCGATGAACAGATGCTGTACGACTGCCTGGAGCGCCAGGAAGCAGCCGATCGGTGTTGTGGTCAGGCGCGCACCTCCGAGTGTCTTCAGGTGAGATGGAGGGTTTTTCTTCACTGAAAGGACATTTTCATTGCAAAATCTGGCATGCAGTTTGTCTGTATAAATACTTGACTTTCCATCTATGATACGTACATACATACATATGTACATGCATACGAGTATATGATAGTAGGTATAAGAGAAAGTTTATTATATCCGGTGCTCAAATACATGCAGTAAAAGAACAAAAAACAACTGACTTAAAACAAAATTGTTGGCGTCTAAAAATAATGTTTGAAGAAATGTTAATAATATGCATATAATCCGTAGAACAAGTTCTTTAGACCAGTGACCGTAAATAATGATTATTTTTATACCTGTACTCGCAGACTTACTGGGCGTATAAGATTTGTGGTAAAAGAGGATATATATTTATATAACGAAGAGAAAGAAGCGTTTCCGAATTTATTTGTACATGATAAACATTAATAGCCGAGTGGATATAGCCATATCTGTCTGTCCGTCCGTCCGTCTCGATGAGAGTCTAAATCTAACAAAAATAGGTCAAATTATAGAAAAAATTCAAAATTCCACATGAATCATATCCCCAAATATGTACATACATATACACTAACTGAATACAGGTTTAGAAGTAGAGTCCTGGGTACAGCAGCGCTCACAACGTTCCCTCTCGTTTATTTAGAAAAAAAACATCTACTTAGAAAATGCACACATCAGAATTAAATGTACCAATCACCTATATTAAAAATACTCTAATGTATTTACTAATGTTTTAAATATAAGTTTTAAGGAAATTCAATTGTGACAGCACTGTGCGACAGTCATTTTTTACTTTGCAAGAGACAAGAATTAGGTTGAAGGACAATAATGCTCCGGAACCGGAGCCAAAGGTTCTAAAATCCAGAGCAGAGAATTGAGCTGCGTCAAATTCGTTGCATGAACTGGCACATCTACATATATATCCTGTACAGTTAGCGGTCTGCATTTTCGATACACCCCCCAAATCTCTTCATACCATTCATAGAATTTTTGATTTGTGGTAATAGAATGGATATACCTGAAAATGTAGCGATCTAAAGTTAAAGTTGTACACCATTTTTATTATACCCGTACTCGAAGAGAAAAAGGGTATATTGTATTTGTGGAAAAAGTGGATGTGTGTAACATAGAGAAGGAATAATTTCAGACCCTATAAAGTATATATATTCTTAATCAGCATCAATAGCCGAGCCCTGTCTGTCCGTCCGTCTGTCCGTCTTGTTTGTCGCCCATTGTCCGGAGTTTATAAGAGATTGAGCATCCCCATTTTTTTCCAAACTGATGTGATCTCTCACTCCTGGAAAAGTGTTTAAAAATTTCGCCGCGCCCACTTCCGTCCCCACAAAGGGCGCCAATCTGTGGCGTCGACAATTTTGAAAATTACAAAAAACTAAAAATGCAGAATCATAGGGAAAGACCATATCTATCAGAGGCCTTAATCTCAATCGGATCGGATCATTAGTATATCCACAATATAGAAAACAATTTCGAGAAACATCATTCCGTCTCTTTCGGACTCACACAAAAATGAGTCGATTTGGTTTTTCGTACAAATGAAGGCCTCGATCTCTGAGTCTATAAGAGCTAGAACAACCAAACTTTCTGTCTAGACTCCCTGTGATATCGCTTCAGTGCAAGTTTATTTCAAAATTTTGCCACGCCCACTCCCGCCCGAACAAAAAACGAAAATCCACAATTTTACCAGTTAGAAAAAACGAAAAAATGCAATATCGTAGAGAATGCCTGTACCTACCAGATTCCCCCCCCCGATCTGGTGCAGATCGGATCATTGATTGTCGCTACAATGATCAAATGAATTTTCAGCAGCAATTTTCCCCTGTGTTGTAGAATAAGTCATTTATGGAGATGATTGTGCAGCAAACAAATTCTCTTCTATAGTCTCTGAGACCCAGGCGTTCATTTGTACGAAAAACCAAATCGACTTGTGTGAGTGCGAAAGAGAGGAGCGACAGTTTTTTCGTATGTTTTTCTCTATTGTGGCTATATTAATGATCAGATCCGTTTCAGATTTGGGCCCCTGATAGATATGGTTTTTCTCTATGATTCTGCATTTTTAGTTTTGTGTTATATTCAAAATTGTGGACGCCACAGATGTGCGCCCTTTGTGGGGGCGGAAGTGGGCGGGGCATTTTTAAGACATTTTAAAGAGCAAAACTGAGATATAACATCAGTCTGGAAAAAATTTTGTTACTCTAAACAAACAAGACGGACAGACAGGAAAAACCACAAATACAATATACCCAATTTTACTCTTCGAAGTACTGGGTGTTATATAATCTATAATTGTTCGGTTTTTTCCAGGCTTGCCGTGCCGTGTTTGAGCCCTCCAATGCCAGCCAGGATCATGTGGACATTGATTCCTCATGCGGGGATCGAAACTTGGATGTGGTACAGTGCATACACAATCACACGGACATGGCGCCGTTGGCCAACGCCGAACAATGTAAGAAATGCGGATATCGAGCCCCAGGACACCGAAACTCATCCCTCGATATTCCTTCACAGATCTTCCGTGCTGTGCGTACAGCAACAAGGAGCACTGTCGCCACACCTGCCGGAACCTGTTGCATAAGAATGTGACCCAAGTAGAGCGCAGCGATGTGATTTTCACGCGTCTGGAGGCAGCTGGCTGTGGCACGCCCTTACCACACTTGCCCTTCTGGCAATGCTTTCTGACAGTGACTCGAAAGCTGTACGTTCCAGCTGGAGGAGGATTTCCATCGCAGCGACGGCTGGGGGGCAAGCCAGCCGAGGCTGTGGGAGAGCCAAACCACCTGGGGATGGATGCGGCCAAGCGGCAGTGCTGCGAGCAGGCCAGCAGCCACAGATGCCGGCGCCTGTGCACGCAGATCTTCACCAGCAACTGGTGGGAGACACGGGCCAGCTTCGACAGCGAGTGCCTGGAGCAGCCCGACGAACGGGAGCTGCGTCGCTGCGTAGAGAGCGTGGATGCACCGTGCGAGCTGGGCTGCGATGGCCTTAGCTTCTGCTCGAACTTTAACAATCGCCCGACGGAGCTCTTTCGCAGCTGTACACCTGCCCACGATGCGGCCGCCAGGGAGGATTTCCTGATGCTGCAGCAGCGCGGCTTTGTTCGGGTTCTCGGCCAGGAACTTTTCATCAAGAACACCACCCGCTGTGCCCCGGAAAAATGGCAGGCCTTGGTGTGCGCGCTGCAACTGCAACCCTGCACCAGGATGGGACTCTTCAACGGTATCTGCAGCGAAGACTGCAACGAGCTGCTGGAGGAGTGCTTGGACTGGACACGCCAACAGAAGCGACCCCAGGCCATTTGTTCGCGACTCGAACCATCTGCGGAAGAGGATGAGGTTCCGCTCCCATGCATCTCTCTACGATCGTATCTGGGCAAGGAGCCCCGGGACGCTGTTGGACACTACGGACTGACCTCGCCTTGCTCGCAAAAGCCGTGCAATGCCAGTGAGGTGTGTGTCCTGCAGAGGAGAGGCATCCAAGGCTATGCCTGCATTCCCGGCTGCAGCCTGGGCCAGGCCTCAAGCCTGATTGTGCCGTTTGGGGCGTATGTCCGCCTCGGCAAGAGCAGCATCCACACCCAGTCGGATGTGGGTCAGCCACTGACCGCCGAGCACATTGTCTGCAGCTGCGGCCTTCAGGGACACTTTGAGCAATGCCAGCCGCTGCCCAGCTACAGTCACGCCCACTGCACTCTTCCGGGCGGACGAAGTTTCCGCCATGGCTCTTCCTTCTATTTGGAGTGCAATCTCTGCAGCTGCTTCGCCGGGGAGATCACGTGCACCAAGAAGCAGTGTCGCCTGCCCGGATTCACGGACTCCAGCTACACGAGCCTCCCATGCAACTGTGCGGCTCATTATGTGCCCGTGTGTGGCTCGAATGGGAACACATATCCCTCGGCCTGCGTTGCCAAGTGCCACATGCCGGAGGGCAACTATGTGTACGGTGCATGCAATGCCCGAAATGCTTGCCAGGCGGCGGGTCCCAGAGCTGTCCTCAGGGAACCCAGTGCCTGGACAAGCGGAAGGTGTGCCTGGCCAGCATGCAGCGGCCATGTCAGCAGTACGTCTGTGGTAAGCACGTCGGTTTCAGTTTCTGGGTTTACGTCCGTTATTTACTGAGGCTTCTCCTTCTCCCTTTGCAGTGAATGCCACCGCCTCGAACTGCTCATCCTACCATCAGGATGAGGTGTGTGACACCCAGGGACGCACACACTCTAATGCTTGCGCTCTGCTGCGAGATAATCCCATTGGCCAGGTGGCCTACTGGTCCGCCTGCCAGTCGAGTCGATCCTCGCCGTCGCCCTCGCCCGTCTGTGGCATCAATGGGGTGACCTATCGGAGCATTTACGCAGCGAGGGCCGAGTATGTGCTGGCCGACTATGTGGGTCGCTGTCGGGAGGTGGGCTTGCTGGCCAGCGAAATGGGGAGACGATGTCGAACAGTACAGTGCCCGGCTCCTGTGTCCAGAAACTGTCGATTGATTGTGCCGCCCGGAGCATGTTGTCCACTTTGTGGGGGCGGAGCCTTCAGGATTATCTACTCCCGCAAGCAGTTCGATCGGGCCATGTATGGGCTGAGAGCTCAGAGCAGCACGTTGCTCACCCTGCATGGGGTGCTCCAGCAGCTCGATGGGCTGGTGCAGGTTAGCGAGTGTCAACTGACGGGATTTCTTACCATGGAAGTAGGCATATTTGTGGCTGTGGTGCCAAGCAGCAGCATCAAGCGGCCATCACAGCTCCAACTGGAGGCTTGTGCGCGCGAGGCGGAGAAGATATCGTCGCTGATAAATGCCCAGTCCCCAAGGATCACCACCAACCTGGCCCTCTCCTGTCTGACTGTGTCGCACCTGCTGGAACCTACACCAAATGGGGCAGAAGTGTATGCTTCTAGAACACTATGGTTAGTGCCCCTAATCCTTTTTGTAGGTCATACTTTAGTTGTAGCATAGAATAGTAGCTTTAGTAGGAGCGTGTAAGATGCGAACAATCAAGTGAATTCTTGGTGCCAAATAATCAATTAGTTCAACCAGATGGAACGTGCCTTCAACAGTTAGGAATTGACCCTCTGTATCATGTGATATTAGTCTCATTAATTAATATTTAAGCAAAAGGTCCCGGTCCCATTGATAATTACTGGATAGATGTTATGTATAATTTCATTTGTATTCGTTATCGACCAAAGCAGCGTCTGTCCAGGAGCACAGCTAGTCCAATCACTAACATACTCACATATGGGGCCCCAGACCCCGCCAATAAAACAGCGAATCAAATTGAAAAATTGCTTCATTTATTGAACCACACCACAGAGAAATCTTATTCCTGTTTTATGAAATGAATGCCAAAGAAAAGAAAACTGATAACGCCCTTAGGACGTCTCCATGGGCACCACCTCGATACGTTCAGTGATGTGCATATCCTTAATTGAAGAGTGGAGCACGTGCGTGGCTCCATTATTAAAGCGATAGTCCAACTGGCGCGTACCTTTCTTGTTGGCCAGCTCGTAGTTGCGCAGGTATTCCACGCCGTTCTTGCGTATCACGCACAAATCAACGTTCGAGCCCGAGCCCAAATCGTTGAAAATACCGGCAGCGATAGCATCGCGTACGAGAATCTTGGCATCCCCCTCGGACAAGTCGGGTTTCCAGCGACTCTCAAACACAGACATGGCGGCCAAGCTGCCGGAACCCATGGTGGCATAGGGCAACTTGTCGGAGCTGCCATGAGGATGAATGGAATAGATGTGGGGTCCAGTTTTATCGACGCCGCCCAACACCAGGGCAGCGCTGATGTGACCCTGGTAGCGGAAAAGCATTTGCTTCAGCATGGTGTTGGCGGCCACCACGCGCACTTCGCGCTCAGTGCTGAGGCGGTGCAGCTCTAAGTGGGACGAAATGAGATCGGTGGTCATTTCGGTGTCGGCTGCAGTTCCGGCACCACAGCAGCTGCAAAGTAGACTTTAGTTAAGCCGCTTAAATTCAGAACAAGCTATACACTTACTATATATTCTTGGCCAGATAATGGATCTTGGCGCAGTTCTTGTCAGATACAATGGGACCCTCGGTGGCGCGCGTGTCGGCTCCGAGGACAACACCATCTTTGTAAATGATGCCCACAATGGTGGTACCTGTTTTGGTTGTGGTTGGCGGCTTGAAGCCCCCACTCAGAAGAGTCGCATTGCTGCAGAAGAAGAAGAACATTGACATGGAAGAAACGCCGGGGGACTGTTCTTGAGCTTACCGCTTGCAGTTGTCGAAGTTGAAGCCAGCGCGTGGCAGGTTGCGTGCCAAATCCAAATCCATTGCGTATTTCTATCTATTTATTTCCGTAGTAACTTGGGAAAATAGTTTTCTTGTTTTTTGCTGAACGGAATGACAAACAAAATCGAAATTAGTATGACCGAGCCTCAGAAACATACCGTAATACACCACAAAAATTGATAAAATATACTATGGTATATACCGATATATCGGTTTGAACCTTTGCAATTTTTTCAATATAATTCATGGTCAAACAATACCGTAAAAATACCAAGGTAAAAACGACACTATTTAAGGATGTAAAAATGCAGAGCTGTTCCTAGCTCAACTGGAAAGCCAGCTTGACAGATATACTTCTAGGTATTTCCCATAAAGCTTCTCTATTTTTCCAGCTAGTCGGTTAACAAAGGCTAATGTCATATGGCCATTACTGGATTGTTTACAAAACAAAGGTCCACAAAGATATAATTTTCTTACATGCTAACTACGCATTTTCTACATGTCAATATCATATTTATGGAGTTATAGAAAATGTATGTATCCATTTCCTCTGATTAATGTACAATGGCTGTGTCCCAAGCTTCTTTGAAACCTAAGTAGTAATGACTTTTTCTTAGATCTACAAATTTATGTATTGAATTAGATTCTTCTGTGTATATCTCGATCCCGATACATTCTGTACATCGATATTTGTATTGTTTTTGGAACCGCAATATGGGATAGTGCCATCACAATTGTACACCTTGTTACGATAAAAGAATGTCTGCGGCTACTAAATTACATAAAACAAGCTGGTGTGCTCTAAGGAAACTGCAGCAATACAGAACTAAAGGCAAGCAGAGATAATTACTGACACTTTTATTGATTTGGTTTATTGTTTATGAGCAATTTAAGTTTATTTCACAAAATGGCGTGTACTCACGTTTAACGTGGAGTCTCTAGCTTAAGTGGTGACATGCTCGTCTAGAATCTGCCAAAAAATCCAGATTTATTTTGTAATATGATATACATTTATTTGCAGCTAACTTTTCCGCCGGCTCAGCATCGATTGCCTCTCGGAATGAACTGTTTACTCAGGAGCAGCGCCGGCAAAGGGATGCCGTTGGCCGTATTGACAAGATCGAGGTTCGTTATTTGGGCCTGCCCGAGGATGTGACTCTGGTGATGAACAATCACATCTCCACGCCATTCAACTGTGCTCAGCACTTGAGTGAGGGACATTGCAGACGCTCGGCTCTGGCCCTGATCGATGGCAGTGTTCCGTGGGATATGCACAGGCCGCTGCAGGAGTCTTGCACCTTGCAGCTGCTTAACTTTAATGTATCCGAACCGCATGTGGTCAACAAGTAAGAATGTGGCGCAATTAACTAGAAATATGCTTAGCTCTGTTGCTTTTTTGCAGAGCCTTCTGGCGTACATGCAGCTTCATGCTGGGCGCTGCATTAACTCGGGCATTTAAGACGGAAGCGAACCTCCAATTGCACAGCTTTCCGGGACCAAACAGTAAATCCAATGCTTATATTCGGTTGATCTCTGTTCTAACGAATCTCTATCGCAGTCAAGTCGGGTAGCTTTGTCCACGATATAGTCCTAGAGACCCAAAGCTGGCAGCCATCGAAGTCGGAAATGCGTGCCATCTCGGCCGAAATGGTCAGACTGGCGGCCCAGGATTTGCGCATCGAACGCTTGGACGTTCAGCAAGAGCTCGCCCTGGAGATGTTTAAGGATTCGAAATACAAGAGCGAACAATTGCCCAGTATTGCGCAACAGAGTCATGGGCGAGTGAGTCTGTACCGACTGGGTGACCACATTGACATCTCTCGTGGACCCATGGTGGCCTCCTCTCATTTCCTGGGAAAGTGCACCGTTTCGGTAGCCCACAAGGTGGCCGATGAAGGGTCAGCAGGAGCCTTTTATCGCATCCAAGGCGTGGCCCTGCCTTGTGGCTTTAAGTTGAATCACGTTGCTTATGGCTTGCTGGAGGAGCGATCGCAGAAGCTGGTGAGAACTCAGAACCTGGCAAGGTCAGTCCCCTTGTTTATAATTGATCTTTGCAGAACCCCGCTCGTTTGCCCCATGAACCCTTTGAGGAGCAACAACAATTGCAGTTATCTTAAACAATTCATTAATAGATAAAGCTATTCAATAAGTGTTAACAGGTAATGCATTAAAGAGCGCCTAATTCGTTATAAAAACGTAACAACGCAACCTTTGAATATCGATTCCCATTTACCTTCCGTCTTATAACTAGCCTAAAATATCCCTAACCTATATTGCAAATGCTCTGACGACAGTCGCTTACATTTGGTAATTGGCTTAAACATGTACATGCTTGGGGAGGAGGTTGACTCCCACTCATGTGGAGATTTCGAAGATGCTTAAAGTAAACTATCTACAAAAACAACAGATGCAAATCCTCAGTGGGCAGCTTGAGATTCTGAACTTGTCTTCCGGAATGTCTAGAAGCTCTTGAACAGTCCCTCCAGGTCGTGTTCGTTCAGGGCAATGATCAACATGATCATTCCGCCTATGAATATGCCGAATATCTGGATTAGAATGCCCTTTGGATCGTTCGCCATCTCCGGATTGTGGGCCACACTCATTGTGGGCACCAGATCAGCAAAGGCAATGTATAGGAAGGAGCCGGCGGTGGCTGCATAAATCCACTGCGTCATCCCATCTCCAATACCGGCAATGAACAGACCTACAGCCATGCCAACAAAGCTCAGAACCGAGCTAACCAGGTTCATGTAAATGGCCCGCCTCATGGATACACCCGTCTGCAGAAGGAGTGCAAAGTCGCCCAACTCGTGCGGCAGCTCGTGGCATAGAACGGCGAATGCTGTGGCCAAACCTGTAACAGGATCACTAGCAAAGGCGGCTCCAATGGCTAAGCCATCGGTTAGATTGTGCAGCCCGTCGCCAATGATGACCATGAAGGCCACAGGAGTGAGTGGTCGCTCTGGTGACTTGGCGTCCAGCTTCGTCTCCTGCAGCATCACATTCAGCTCACGTGGAGCCGGTGGCTCTGGCGCTGCCCTTTCCACCTGCTGGCCATGCGAGTGGCCATGACTGTGCCCATGTCCATGGCTGTGCCCGTGGCTCTGCGTGTTGCCCTTCAGCAGCGGAATTAAGTTCTCAAGCATGTACATGAACAGGGCGGCCAGGAAGGAACAGCCACAGAGCATGGCCGCCTCATTGCTATGCTTGTGTGTGGGATCCATGGCGCCATCTCTGTCTAGGACCTGCTCGTGCTTTTCCTCTTTGAAGAGAGCGTGAGGCAGCAAGTGCATCAGAGCATCTCCGGCCAGTGTGCCCACTGCTATGGATACCAGAAACTTGAGAATCTCCTGATAAGCTGCCGTTTTCATCAAAGGCACCAGAAGAATGCCAAGTAGACCACATGCAGAGAGCACAAACATGGATATACTTGCATAGATCCAAGCTGAAAGTAGGGAAAATGTTAGCCCATGATCCGCATGAGGGACAGCCACGTGGCAGCCCTGTTCACCTACCATCCCAAATCTTCTGGTTCTTATCCTGACGAATGTGCAGGCGTGGAGCAGGCTGTGCACACACTTCGCCGTCGATTTGGGCCAACAGAGCTGGACAAAGCTTCATGAATGCTCTCGGGGTGATCCGTACCGAGTTGATAAAGTTGTTGTACTCCTCTTCAGAGTTGTGTGTGGTCGCCGTCAGAACGGCAGAGTCCTTCTTGATCAGCTTTCGGTAAATACTGTTACTGTGCAGATCATTGTGGTCCACAATCAGGGAAAGCAAAAGCTTCGGCGACAAGCAGGCGACAGCAGGCCAGGGTCTGCCATCGACTAGAAATCAGATAGAGTGGTATGTTGATTTGTTTAATACGTATGTATATTGCTGATTGATATTTACACTAGCTGGTATCCCTTATACGCATACAAAGGTGAGTAGCTAGTGACGAGAACTGCATATGTGTCACACAGCCAATTGGCACCCGATTCGAAGGTGGGAACATTTCATGAATTGTGCCGCTTGCTTAGTGCTAACTGTTTATGGAGAGTAGAGCCATTTTAATGATTGTTTACATTTCAATTAACGGTAAATCTCGGTTCCAGTAAAGAAAACATCCACAGTCGTTGAGGCTGGTTCTAGTTCCTCCGTGTTGATGGATTATTGTTTTTATGCGACAATTTGTTTTAAACTTCCGCGTCCATAATGGGGTCGTTTGCCACCTGTTGATCTGCCATCGCATTTCACTGCCCAAAATGAGAGTGGGATACGATGCGAGTACGTTTTCAGATAATTGATGCGGCAAGGTCACACTTACAGACCGAACTTCCTCTCATCAATCAAATGAGATGGATAGCATAATTGAATTTATTACGTGTACATATGTGTATGCCCCTGTCCCTGCCCCTGTCCTAACTTGCACTTGGAAACTGGCCAATTTGGGTACATACATACATGCGTACATATGTATACACATATATATACATATGTACAACTAGAGTGGGCCTCCGTTTCTCCTATATACATATGTATGTATGTACATATATTGCGGCTTAAGAATTTCTCTACGACCTAAGTGGAACTGTCTCACAGGTAATACTTTGTTGTCACTTGCTCATTATTGTCATTCAAGAGTACAAACTCGCATGTTGACGTGCCTTATAGATATCTGTCATGATCTTTGAGGGCTCTTGGGTATTCTAGAATTATTGTCAGAACTCCTCATCTGGATGTTTATGGGTTCGTTTATGTCTTTGCTTGGTCTACTTGTATGTATAGTATTATCAGGCAACTCTGATGAGTGCAAATACTTAGGTGTCTGATAATTCAGATCCATAAAGATAAAGATACAAACTGAACTACCCACCGCTGCTCTCCCTCGGATGCCGATGCTTAGGGTCGTGTATTTCCAGGAACTTAGGAACCGCAGGCCCCGACTCGGAGTTATTTGTCGTCTTCGCTGATATCTGCACATCCAGAACATCCTCGTCGGTGGCACTATCTCTGATCTGTTTGTCAAAGTAGGTGCCGTTGGTGCTGGCTTTCGTTTCACTGGAGTAGCCCTGGGGTCGGTGCTCATCGATGGTGTGCGAGGGGTCAAACTCGATCTGGCCCAGTTTTAAGCTGTACATTAAGTGCTCGAGACCCTGTAAGGATAGTATTAACCACATTGAATAATTATTGAATAATAGATCCAACTATCTTCTTGGGTCGAATATGCATTTAATTTAGTAACAGCAAACAACAGCTGTCAGCTGGAAGCATCTTAGTTAATTAATAAATTAATAATCTAGATCTCGTCTACTTTCCAAACGATATTGAATATTGAATTCTTTCATTTATAATTATTACACACAAAATTCTCTGAAGTCCAATACGATATACTTTTGGTTTAAATCTACTACATATCACAGACAATTACTTGATTTAGTTGTCACCGTGCCAAGCAATTATATTTACATGTGAATTAATTAGTGCTTGCTATCTATCATTACTGTTGTTGGTTTTGCTGCCGCATTTTTATACCCGTACTCGAAGAGTAATAGGGTATATTGTATTTTGTGGTAAAAGTGGATGTGTGTAACACACAGAAGGAGGCGTTTCCGACCCCATAAAAGTATATATATTCTTGATCAGCATCAATAGCCGAGTCGATATAGCCATGTCTGTCCGTCCGTCTGTCCGTCTGTCCGTCTGTCCGTCCGTCTTGTTTTTCACTCATTGCTCGAAGGCTATTAGAGCTAGACCAATCAAATTTTTTTTTCCAGACTGATGTGGTATCTCACTCCTAGAAAAGTGTTTCAAAATTTCGCCCCGCCCACTTCCGCCCCCACAAAGGGCGCACATCTGTGGCGTCCACAATTTTGAAGATAGCAGAAAACGAAAATGCAGAATCATAGAGACAGCCCATATCTATCAGGGGCCCAAATCTGAATCGGATCGGATCATTAATATAGCCACAATAGAGAAAAACATACGCAAAAAACTTCGCTCCATCCCTTTCGCACTCACACAAAATCGAGACGATTTGGTTTTTGTATTTTGTGTCGCCTGGATCTCAGAGACTATAAGAGCTAGAGCAACCAAACTTTTGGCCAAGACTCCTGTGATACCAAACCTGAACAAGTGTATTTCAAAATTTCGCCACGCCCCCTTCCGCCTCCCCAAAAGACGAAAATCCACAATTCTGAAGATAGAAAAAAATAAAAATGCAGTTTTGTAGAGAATGACCATATCTACCAGATTCCCGAATTTGGTTCAGATCGGATCATTATTGTAGCCACAATGATCCAATGAATTTTCAGAAGCAATTCCCCCACTCCTGCAACATAAGTCATTTATTGGGGTTGATTGTGGCTGCAGATTCTCTCACACACACACTCACGCTCAAACATGCTGCCTCGTGCAGTGTACGTGTGTTGTTGTGAGAACTGATGTAGATGATGTAGATGTAGATGTCGATGACAGATGTAGCAAAAATGTAAAATGTAAAAAATGATAAAACATTTTAAAATTCCACATAAATCACATGTGTACTGACTGAGTACGGGTATAAAAGTAGAGTCGCGTTCGAAGCGACTCCGTACGTTCTTTCTCGTTGCTGTTGCAAAAGCGGGGCTGTGGGAGGAATATCTATTCATAGTATCTAATTGCCTTGACAGCTGCCTGTTGCCGGGAGTGGGGCGTGTGCCCTGTCGATTGTATCAGGCGCTTGGTAAGCAGTTAGCTAGAGATTCCTCTTCAAAGATGAGGATCGTGTACAAATCAAACAATAACCAAACACGCGCTTCTACAATAAAACCGCCTAAAACCCAAACAAATTAACCTTTCTGTTTATTATGGAAGACATGAAATTACGAGGCTCCCCTACCCGGACTTCATCCATCGCCTTATATCTTATTTTTACTTTCATTCAGCAAAATCGTTTGTGTGCCAAGTACTCGGCATAATATGCAATTGAAATTGGGATTTTAAAATGATAATAGAATACCCTCTCCTTTCCTCACCAACCAGATGGTTTTTGTGGTGGGGTAGGGGGCCGCGTGGGGGCTCCCGCCTCTGTTAGTATGCCGAGTGCGTAGAAACATTTTAGTAACCTGGCATTTAAATGGACAAAACGTATTGCGTAGCGCTACGCATGAGTAATGCCAATTTCCAGGGAGCCTCTCTGTGATTACAATATGGAGTCCATATGCATAACGCATTGCTTAAGTTTTATTTGGAGATTTTAGATGGCCTGGCTTTAGATTTAGATTTCGTCAACTGTGTTGGGTTATCTACCCTCAGAAGGAGAACACCTCTTATCGGAGTAATCTTTTAATCTTGTTTTGGATAGAGGCTCTACGAGGGACTGCGCCGTCCATGCTGGATGCTTAAGTCACAATATGTGCTTGTGTCTGGATTTTGATTAAATTTATGATAATGCCCGCAATAAAGTCTCCACGTTTCTGTCTTGAGTTCCATAAGAGAGTGGCGACGGCGGCGGCGGCGACAGTGTCTGCTACCCAAACCCCCCTGTAATTGAGATAGTGTCGTGCGTCCATAAAGATTGCCGGTTTCATGCAGTGAAGCGATTATATCTGTTGAGTCTTTTCTGTTTGTTGATTTGTTTGGCAAGAACAGAATGCGCTCTGTCTTCGTCTTCAGGCAGAGCCACAGCATAGAAATGTTTCACTTTCACAATACGCAAATATTTAACTTGCTCCGATTTTTTGTTTCCCCTGTCCCGTGTCACCTTCTTTTACCGATTACCAGTTTTTCGGCTTTGCTGCTCATTGGTGCATGATGACCGGTCCACAAAAACTCACTAATTGTTTGCCATAACATCAGCCAAAATGCGGCAGAGGCCGTGTCCGGCTCTGTTTACCTTACCTCGTCTCATATTTCCCCTCTTTGTGTGTGGTTTACAAGGCTAGTTCGATGGGTGGCTTGCTGTTGTTGTTACCTCAAAGTTGATGGTCCCGCCATCACCGTACTTTTGAATATCTGCTCCAGGTAGCGGTTGTACTCCAGGGAGGTGTGCGCCGTTCCCAGGAGTGCCCCGAGGCACAGGAGGCGTACAATTAGCACGGGTTTGGGGGTCATTTCAATAACTGAACACTAATTTAGCAAACTTTATTGAACGTAAAGCTTAACCCTACTGGGGGCTGATCGTCATTTCACGGGTTTCACGCGCGCGGCTCGTTTCGACGACTGTCTATCCCGCTCAACGGTCTTTTTTAAATGACGGTATCGCCTACGCAACGCTTTTATACGACGGAAAGGAACGTGCTTCTCCCTTGCTCCCTCGCTCCATCTCTCTCTCTCTCTCTCTTCTGTCTGTCTGTCTGTCTCTCTCTTTATCTCTCTCCCAATAGCTCTGCGCACGCGCCAGGTGCTTGCTTAGCTGCTGGCTTTGGCGAAGCTTTTCGGGAAGCTTTCTTTTAACTCGACCGTTGCAGCGTCTTTTCACGCTCTTTCACATTTCTCTTTCGTTTACACAATATATATTTTTAATTTAATTCTTATACAGAAGAAATTCGGTTTTTACATTTTGCAAAAGTTACTTCGACTATAATAAAATAATTCCTAAATTATCTCATAAATACATATGTACATATGCATGTATGTATGTACATATGTACGGGTGCAAATGGACTATGTAAAAATTGATAAAATATTGGTATTGTGTGTATCGAGTCGTGTCTTTTTTTGCTTCTGTTTCAGAGGAATTATTTTTGTTTTTGTTGTTGTTGTTGCTGTTGTTTTTGTTGTGGGGAGAGACAATTAATATTTAAATTATGAATAAGTAACAATAATATTTCGCGCAAAGTTCTGCTGCCAGAATGCTTTTGAGTTATTTACAATAACACTTCTGTAATGTTGTGCGTTAAATTGAAAATTTCCAAATTTCTAACCTAACTTAGCGATAGCTTGAGACTTGGGCCCGATCGATGGATTCGCGGAAGGCACCTTTCCTTCGTTCCGATTCTGATCCAATCTCTAGTCGAACTTATCCTGATTGGGCATACAAATAAAGAACTTGGAGCACCACAGATTGATGGACTGCGAGGTGTTCGCCAGCCACTTGACCGGATGGTGGATGGTCAGATAGTAGACCGGAATGCCGGACAGGATGATTATTGTGCCAATGCCCACTTCATAGGGCGACTGCGAGCACGATGATATCACCAGGAAGAGGCAAACGATCAGATATATGATCGGCAGTGCCAGGTTAACCCGTATGGGTCGCTCCGTCTTGGGCTGCTTATAGCGCAACCACAGCAGACCAGACACCGAGATGAGCGTGAACAAGGCCTCCACATAGCTGACATAGTTGATCAGCACGTAGGTGTCCTTGATGAACAGCAGCAAGACGGTGAGAACGCCCTGCAAGAGATGGAAAATATGTTCAGAAAAAGTTTGTGTATTGGCTGGCATAGGATCAAGTGGGACTCACCAGGAATATCAGCGATGGCACCGGGGTAAGACAGTTGACATTGATGAGGGAAATGGCCGCCGGCAGGTGTCCGTTGCGTGCCCCCACGAAGAACAGCCTGGACGAAGCAAATATGGCTCCATTGAGAGAGCCAAAAGTGGAGCAGGCCACGGCAAAGGGCATCACCCAGGACATATAGTCCAGCATCTTGTCCCCAAAGGTGACGGCCACCGCATCCGATGAGAGTATTTCGTCGGTGGACAGCACGGTAAAGTAAGCAACGTTCGTGACCATGTAGATGATCGTCACTACCGGCATGGAGATGCAAATGGCTCTGGGAAGATTCCGATAGGGATCTTTCAGCTCCTCCGTGACAAAGTTGAGGTAATTCCAGCCGGAGTAGGAGAAGAGGCCACTATAGAACGCTAGGGCAATGAATCCTGGTGAAAGATTGCCCCCGCTGAAGGGCTTATCCCAGTGCTCCGTATTGCCATCGGCCAAGTACCAGACGCCTGCTCCGACAATAACTAGAAGGGCCACTACTTTGGTGCCCGTGAATATGTCCGTCACACGTGTCACCCACTTGACGTTGTAGCAGTTGATCACGGTCAGCACACCTAAGGGCAAGTGTCAGTCACAATTAGTATACGTATGCTGCTCAATGGATTATTATTATTATTTCTATCTACGCTTATCAGCACAAACTTACATATCATGGCAGCCGCCAGCAGCTGTACGGCCTCGGCGGGCGCCTCGCAGGAGGGCCAGAAGGGCTTCAGAAGGTACTGGGCAAAGGTCAGGGCCGTGATCGCATTGCCCGTGGGCACCAGAATCAGCAGGGCGACCCACAGATAAAGGAAAGCAGGCAGCGGGCCAAACGCTGTGCCAATGTAGGCGTAATCTCCTCCGGATTTGGGTATCATTGTGCCTAAAAAGAGAGAAGAGGATTATAAGTTTATGGGAGAGATAGTATAAGAGAGCTCTGACATGTTCGTAGTTCTTCCCTGCTCATCGTTTCTTATCTCATTCCTGCGAGGGTTGTTCGAATGATAATGATTTCAACATAGGTTCAACGAAGATGATAGAGTGTGGATAGTGTAGGGTGGGATTGTTCACAGTTCATATTGCATATGCTAATTATTTGAAATGTAATTGAGTATTTCCTCTAAACGTAAAATTCGACTTAGGTAAAGGGTCTAGTTCTGTGAGGGAATCATAGCGAGTCCCACTCCGTGTGGGACGAACAAAACCACAGGAACAGTGTCTGCTCATAGATATTTAAGAAGCTTACTTAAATCTAACGCACCATTGATAAGTATCATTGATAATAAATATTATTATACCTCGGAATGGGTTAAATCAAATCCAGTAACAAGTAGTAAGTCTGTTGTTGTATTGTCTGTCAGATTTTATGAATATTTACGAAACTGGTTCTTAGTCTAGGCGGTACAATAAATGAAGCGAAATATGATAAATACAGAGAATCTGTTAATAATATTAAGCTATTTTAGGGTATTGCAAGAATTTCAGGGTCTAACCTTCAGAGCGAGTGCTCACTGTACCAAAAAGGGACCCACGTTAATTTACTGCTAATTCAATGTTGTGTCTGACTCGTCTCTTCTGCTCCTCCCCCTCACCCGATTTCATTCAAGAGAACAGTTTGTCGGGGAACTGATTTGATGTGTCCATTGAAGAGGTCATCTTGATGAAGCTGAACTAATTTCCATTTTTAAAACGAGTCTCCCGACTTATTGCTCAGAGTACCTACATATATTGCTGTGAGTGTTGCCTCTCTCTCGTTGATCGTTTCATTGTACAGATTCTTTTCCCTTGGGTCTTGGAAGCATGGGCTACGTCAAAAAGGGGCTGTATACATACATATATAAAATTATACATATATGTACATACATTTATGATGTACAGTGCACAGTTTCGAGATTTTGGATCTTGGGGCTAACATTAATATCTGGATGTACCAGCAACAAATCGTTATATTAAATATTCAATTGGACAAATAGTTCAGGTCTGTTTAGCCCTAACCTCATTAGCGGATTTAAGTTGACCTCAGCGTTTTAATGAATGCTCGTTCTTGATCCAGTTGTCATGCGTGCCTCAGCTCAGGTGCTACAACTAAGGTGCTTGTTTTACACTCATTTCACCTATGTAAACAATCCCCCTCCTCTCCCACAGACTACTCCACTTTCCATATGCTGACCCATAAAGTGCTGTCATCAGCCGGAACCAATAACTGCCAGCCACGCAGAACCGCCGGCCAGGCGTGGGCTTACTCGTGTACTCGAGTATTATCAACAACAACAACAACAAAAAGAAAACCTTTACATGGACGGTCCCATTACTCACCCAGTTCCGCGTAGCACAGGGCGCCGACCATGCTGAGAACACCACATAGCACCCAGACGATGAGCGATTGTCCAATTGAGCCGGAGAACTTGAGCACACCTTTGGGACTGACGAAGATGCCGGAGCCCACGATGACACCCACGATGATGGCCACGCCATCGAGCAGGCCGATCTGCTTCTTGAGCTTCACCCCAGAACCCTGGCTGTCACTGTCCGCGGAGGACTGGTTCTCCCGGCTCGACTGCTCGGCGGGAGGCATCTCGAATATTTGTCGGGGTATAAGAGAATCGCTCGCTTGAATACGCGCCATTATTCACAACTTTGGTTTGGGCTTTTCTAAAGAAAGAGACTTGACTTAGGGGTTGATGTTGCGCGGTTCTTGAAACCCTCTAGGATTTCCTGTTTCTTATGGCGATGTTTATTGGTTTTTTCTTGTTTTGCTTTTTATTTGTGCGTAAAATTTTGTAAGACCATTGCCTTTGTCGGTTTCCAGTGGGGTTTTGCGTTACTTATTTTATCAGCGCGGTTTCAGCGTGCTCAGTGCCAGCGTGGAGCTCGTTCGTCGATTCAAACACAGTTCTTTTTATTTCGCGCTCTTCCACATGCTTTTATTCAGTTTTTCTGTTTTTCTGTTTTCAGCTTTATTCAATACTCGCGCACACACACGACACTCCACTCTCGCACATGTACATGCGGTGTACGGAAATGTAGCTTATCGGAATCACACGTGGTGTGGTGTCTTTCAAAGGGGAAGAGTTCGCGGCAGAGGCATCTTCGAGGGCTACCTCAATCCCTATGGATATCAACTATAACAGAGACCTCGATAAACTATGTGTACATATATTGTAAATACGTAAACTTCGATAATGCCATGCCGGGTCAACGACGACCGCTTCATGCACGCGCTCCGTTCAAAGTAAGTTTGGAATTCATTTTTAGCCCCCTTTATGAAGCGGGTCTGGGTCTGCGTCTGTCTGGCTGCCGCTCCTCTGCCGCGGCACGCTCTCTGCTGTACTCAGAGCATGGCATGCCTAACTATGGCTTTGCATTCGGCTGCGGTATCGCGGTGTGGCGGTGTTTGGCTCTCTCCAGTTGCTCTCTTTACCTGTCGCTCCATATTATGCCTATCCTATCCTATACGTGTATATTTTGTATGGCAAACAGTTTCGAGCAGCCAGCGCATCGCCCTGGCTGCGGAATATGCTTCGGACTCTTCTCTATCGCATGATGCAAGAACCAGCAAACATTTCAATAGGCTTGCGACCAGACCTCAGGCCCGAAGCAGGAAAGTTTACTGCCAAAAATACTTGAGGCCGCAGCACGTGTGGCGGCCAAAGAGAAGTTTTTTATGCTCCGCTGTCTCTCTTTAGACAACGGAATCGCTCTTAGTCTGTTAGTCAACGACCTTTAATATGATATGTGTAAATGGTAGCTAACCTACCAAAAACGATGTCGCTGTCGGGCTTGTTGATTCGTTTTATGGGACAAATATGTAGTGTTTATAAAACTTGCTAATTGCTTAGGCCAACAATCAATAATTATTCGGATTTCAGCCGATTGACGGGATATATTAGCATTTTATTATATATATTACCACAAAGTAAGTAGAAGGTAAGAATGCCTAGTAATACAATGATTCTAGAACCTTCTAGGATTAGTATCAGGAAGATAGAGTAGACAAATGGAGAATAATAAAGCCAATTGTAGAAAGTATGCAACAGGAAATTATATCGGTTTGTGGCTTATTGATGAATCAAATTTCAATTGTTCAATCCTATCTGTAGCTTTCACTAACGAGGTCTTTTGAGTTATCTCACTTGGGTAGGCAATGCGATACCTATGTACAATGATCCACGCTATGAGGCTTCTCTGAACATCTTGTGTTGCTCATTTTTCCGAAAATGATTGTCACTGATTAGCCCAACAGATTCGGAAGTATTTTACACGCAACATATGTATGTACATACAAGTATGTATATGTGTGTGTGTGTGTGTGTATGTATGCACACATATGTACATATAGTAAACATATTTGTGGGCCTTTTGTTAAACACTTGAACGGATTATCATGAATAAAGTTGGATTAGAGGAGCACGGGGAAATATATATATAGAGGAACGGACCCAGAGCTAGGCGCGTGCATTTGACATTTCAAACTGTGATAATTCAATTGTGGGCTGTGTACTTTTAGTACCGTACCCCGAAGAATATCATCCGGACTAGCTCCTCGATCAGAGGAGCTCTCTCTCGTCAAAAAAAAAAAATACACAACTAATAAACAAAATAAATGTAGCGCCTCTGCAGGTTACAGTATCTCTGTTCTGCTCTGCTCCTCTGGTAATCTAATTGTGAGAGGCACACACTGAGCGCAATTTTGTCCAGTGTCCGCGTCCGCGTCCGCAACCATAACGTGCATTTATGTACACACATACAGTGGGTTCGGGCCCCCGTTTGCAGTTGATTAACTGTGATTTCGTGTGACTTTTATTGTTGTCAGGCTTACTTTATTTTATTTCATTTTTTTCACGTTCTGCGCGCCACTCACATCGAAGTTCACCGAATATATGCTCATGTGGAAGGAGAAATATGATGGATCACTTCCATATGCAATTTTCGTTAATGTTCTTTGTGTTACTTCCATTATGCCACGAGTCATGTGTTTTCATGATCAAATTCTTTATAGTGTAATACACTAAGGCATACATATGTATGTTTGTATGTTATTATTAATCTATGCTTTATTTTATTTTAAGGGATCCTATTGGTTTTTCACTCAATTGTCGTGAAACACAACAACAGACTATCCAGAAAACTCGTATTACTTCGAATTGCTTACTGGTGCGAGTATCCCGCTCTATGGAGAACCAGACGCACTCAAAACCCGAATCAGACTGAATCTGATTTGCCATCGGCGGGCCATGCACTACACTACCGAAAAGGTTGAATAAAATAATAAAACAACAAAATAAAGAAAAATATGTAAATCCAAAAATTTGTTGTTTTTGTCGGACAATTGTTTCACTTTGCGTCAGGGGGCTCTGTGTGTGTGTGTGTGTGTGTGTGTGAGGTGAATGATAGCGGACAAACAAAAATACACATTCATAGGTAAGTGTAAGTGTCCGCTTCTCTGGCGCCCCATCGTGGCACGATGCCCCCACTTTAAGAGCGACGACAGTCCAAAGAGAGAATGCCTTATAATAATCTTAGGTTTGATGGATAACCGTTGCGAAGGCAACGTCTGAAATATAGAACCCCCTCAAAAAGCAACAGGCCCGTGCTCCCTTAATACATTTACATTGAACTTATCCTTTACATTCATATGTATTGTCTACATAAACTCGAACAGCACGTAATCATTTCTAGCACCCACATTAGTCGCCCAGCGGCGGAACCTTAAATATCTTGGCAGTAGTGTCCTCAGATACGGACAACAGCAGGTTATCCAGAGGTTTGTAGGCCAATTCGTAGATGTGATAGAAGTGTCCAGTGAGGGTGAACTTCAGGGTGCCCGTCCGGACATCGAATGCATTCAGATTGCCGTTGGATGTGGCCGCCAGGATGGTGTTGCTGTTTAACCATTTGAGTCTGGAATAGCCACATAAAGCATTAACAAAATTTAGCAACTGGCGAGAACAGGGGCGGAAAGTCACCTAAGGACGCCATCGTTGGGCACTGGATTCTCGCATACAGTGCGCAGCGAATACTTTGAATAGTCCCATATGGATATGTGACCGTCCAGCGAGCCGCAGGCAAAGAGCTTCAAGTCCGACGAAGCGGGAGCAAAGGCGATGCACTCGATGCCGTGCTCCGACTGCACAACACTGACGGGTCCACTGTTGGTGCAGAATAGCAGCTTTCCTAAAATTGTGTTTGGAATAAATTGGGGTTAGATAGCCGCCACTGGCCTTTCAGCTGTCCCACTGGTTTCTCACCTCCTCCCTCAGCGCAGATGTAGAACGGGGAGTCGAGTTCACAGGCCACCACTGCGTGGGTGACCTCACCGAAGCCCATCGGGTGCTGCTGGTTCACCTCCATGAGCACCTGGCAGCTCTTTAGGTCCCACAGCTTGACGGCGCCATTCATATAGGCCGTTAGCAGCTTCTTGCCGTCGCCGCTCAGGGCTCCGGACTCGCACCGCTCTCCCTGACCAGCTAGGATTTTGCAATCTCCGCTGGGTATGCGCCAGACGTACACCTCCCCGCTGTCGCTGCCCGCCAGGAGCACATGGGCACCGCGATGCCAGAAGAGCCAGGACATGTCGGACATGGAGTACTCCCAAACCTTGGTCAGGATGGGGCGCTCCTCGCGCAGCTCGCTCACTTTGAAGACATTGATCTCGCCAGCAAGATCTCCCGTTGCCAGGTAAGCGCCATCGTGGCTAAAGTGCGCCTCGGTGACAGTGTCCTTGTGTTCGGTGATCTTGTAGAGCTCCTCGCCGCTGCTCGTGTCCCACACAATGGCCAGATCGTCCTCGCTGCCCGTGACCGCCCAGCTGTACTGCGGATGCAGGCTGCAAGCGAAGACCGGCGCTGTATGGTTTCGGAACGTGAGCACCGCCTCGTCCTTCATGTTCGCAATGCGCTCCCGGTCCCGGATGGACTCCTCATCCATATCCTCATCATCGTCGTCGTCGTGAATGCCCAGACGTGCCTCCAGCTCATCCAGTGTCACCTCCTCCAGTTCATCCTCCTCCTCGTCAAGTGGCGGTGCGGCGTTCGCGTCCAACTCTATCTCCTCCAGTATCTCATCGTCGCCATCTTCAAAATCCGGGCGATGCGGTGGCGTATTGTCGCGCATAATCGGCTTCTGTGGTATGTCTATTGTTTTATTATTAATTTAAAAATGTAAACAACACGTGGTTCGCGTACAGTGTGACCGGGGTTAATCGAAAAAAATACCGTCCTACCCTTAGAAACATACCGAAATATATTTTCGCTAATAATTTAACAAGTATTAGTGCTATTATTTAAATAAATAAGAAGCAAGAATCCGAATTAGAAATAATTCTAGCAGTTTCGTTATCGTAAATATTTAGACCAATGTGACCGCCGGCTAATCGATCAATAATACCGTCTGGCCCTCAGAAATATACTCGAAAATACAGAATACGAGACGTCTCCTCTCTAACATGTTTTGTCATCTCTAGCATAACGTTACGTAGGCCACTTATGTTGGCAACAGTGCTGTAAAACATGAAAAGTACGCGGGCTTTTTGAAATTTCGGTGGAAACATTCGTGAAAGAAATGTTTTTTTTTTGACATCTTGTAATTGGACTTATTTAATGTTTGTTAGCAAATATAAGTTGATTTTAGTGTAAGAGCTTCGTGCATGGGTTTTCTAGCCTCGTTTTCCTGACGGATTTTTTAGCGATTCCACCATTTCTTTGACTCTCTGCTGAAGTTCCGTCATGGTCGGCAGCTCTCCCCAGTCGCAGCGAGAGTTGCAATTTTTTGCATCCGCTTCGGTTTTGTTAATCCTCGCGTTCAGGTCACTCAGACGGTCTCTCATACGCTGCTCCAGGCCACCTATGCGGTCTAACAGGAGCTGTTCGTAGGTTTGGTTTTTGGGACGAAGTCTGGTCAGGTTCGCCTCTAGCTGGTCCAATCTCTGTGTCAACTCTTTCAGGGACTCATCCGATGGCTCTCCGGAAATGTTGGCCAGGTGAAAGTTTACATCTTTCTGTCCCTGTTCGACCATAAGATCGTTGAATCTCTGCCTTACCTGGCTCATAGATCTGAGATATCCTGTCCAGTTTAGGGACCCTGCAAGTTCAACTATATTTGGAACTTTTTCCTTCATTTCGTTCACTTGTGCCTCCAGTTGGCTTACACTCGTCGATTGTTGTCCGAGTCTGTCTTTCTTCTGACTGGGGCAAAAGTCTCCGCACAATGTTGTGATTTCTCGGATATTTCCTTCCTCAGCGATCAGCAAGCTTTCGGTACTTGTTAGAGTTCCATTTGTTTTGGTCAGCCTTTGCTGGAGAGACCCCACTGTATTGCTTGGCTCGGCCAGAGCGTCACTTGATTTGAGGTCTGCCAAGAGCTTTTCTATATTTTCCACTATTTTTGCATGGTTCTTACAACACTCATCTGTGATCTCAGAAGCCTGACTGCTATGTAAAGCTTCTAGTTTTTGTGTTAGGTTGATTTGACCTAAATGGACCATCTCCAAATCCTTTTGATTGTCGAGCAAGGTCGTCATATTTAAAATGGAGGTGTTCGCTCCAAGTTTTTCAACATATTTTTCCGTCTCATCTTGGAAAGTCTTGAATCGCTCGGACCATGCGGGGCAGCACTTTCCTACGCGACGACCTCCTTTTCCTCCGCCCTTGACTAGCTCCAAGTCTAGGTACTCCAATCTCGTCTTTAGATTGTCAATGTCGGACCCAATGAAACCCGTGGACCGCGCTCTCTTGTAGGGCTCTATGCTGTGAAATTCCAGTATGAAATCGATGCCGTCATGGACTACTTCCACCCGATCTCGGACGGGCTCATAGGGACAGCACCTTCTGCGTACGTGGCGCTCAAGCGTATCCACAATATTCGACAACTTCTTGATTAGCTTATCCAGAGCTAGAGTTCCATTGATCTGCTGATTTATCCATATTCCGATTTCGGTATTCGCATTGCAACCCGGAGTCGAAGGCGAAATCGTTGTTGATGACATTTTTGTGGATATCGTTGTCCACTGTGTGGATCCTCTTGATGTTGTTGTTGCTGTTGTTGTTGTTGCTGCTGTTGTTTGTGGTGTTGTTTTGGATGTCAAGCTTCGATAGCATATTACTGTCTTTCGGAGACGGAGCACCCCCCACAGATTGATCTTAATGGCGTTGTCGTACTCCTTGAGGATGGGGACGAATTTCTCGACGAGGAAAAGGTTTTTCACCTGCCTCTCCCACTCGTCCACGGCCGCCCAGAACTTCGATAGATCTTTTTTACTGAGGCCTGGAGGAATGCATCTGGCCTTTTTGTAATCCTCCTTGATGCTACTGTGATAATCTTCCCGTCCGTGGATACTGAGGTCTTCGTTTTCCTCATATTCAATATCTCCGTAGTCGGGCGGCGAATCCCAGATGAGGCGGCAAATCGTAACAATCTTGACGCATTGTTCATATTTTTGGGATTGGGTCAAGCTTTTGGTTTTGATATACTGACTGACAACCTTTATGGTTTGCCTAGGCTGATAACTACCAGCTACCAATACCAAGTGGAGCATCAAATATGATCTTGGAACCTGCTAGGGGTGGTTTCTTGGTAAGTCTAGTTGCGCTCTGGGACTCGGGCCTATTTACCATGACGTGACTGCTGGCCTGTCTGTTTGACTTACACCTGATTGCTTTCATTCTCTGGCCTATGGATGCTCCCTATAGGTGCCCCTCAACTGAACCAACCTTTTATAATTCAATTCGAAATACCGGTACTTGGGGTGCCAGCGGAACCTGCTCTATTGTTACACTCTTCTAGGGTACGGCTGTTACTTCGTCTCGTGTTTAGGTTAGGTTTCCGGTTCGGGTTTGGGATCGGTTCTCACGGTTCCTTCCGTACGTGTCCTGCGCGTGAACAGCGTACGCATGGAGCATGTTCTCGCTGCAGGGAAGGAAATGATTAGGGAAAGCGATAGGGGGATGTATGTATAGAGTTTACCTGCTTCAGAGGGTAATAGTAGGGGTTGGCTCTCTGATAAGAAACCTTATCAATGTTAACTGCTTCCCCGATCCCATCCAATCCCATCCGATCCCGAGTGATGGAGTGAAGTGTATTTCGATATTTGTTTCTGAATCGTTTCACTGATTTGTCCCATTCGTAAATAGTCCCGCATCTGATTGACTTGGTCATGAGCGAACGGTCATTAAACTTAATTTCCTAAGGGGCGTACAGTGGTCTTCTCTGTGTATATATGTATGTATATATGACGGCACATATGCATGCGTGTATATGGAGATACAAATGCATGGAGAATGCATATAAGAATGGAGAATGCGCTTGTATGCGGCTGTGAGGGTCGTTTCTTGTTTTGGGGTCCGCGAGATCGTTAAAAACGAGTCACAGTGTGAGGGCAAGAGTGGGAGTGGGGGAGAGTGCGAGATGCGGCGGACCCTGGAGATGCTGTTGCTGCTGCTGCTGTGCGAGTACGTGCGTGTGGAAGAAGATTAAATGGAAACAAATCTCACACACAAATAAACACTATTGAAAGGAGTTTTAAACATTGTTGACCCGCCAAGGCAGAGATACGAATGACCCGAAGCAAACAAAAAGGAAGAGACAGCGATAGAGAGAGAGAGGCAGAAATACAGCAACAGGGTGAGGGGAAAAAGTGATAAACATAAAAATGGGTAGCCCAGTGACTGTAGATAACAAAAAAGGGCCTCGGGTCCCTGTTCTCATTCCCCTTCTCCTTCTCGCGTTCCGGCATAAATGCATTATACATCCACATGATAACAAATACACAAACAACCAAAGACAAACCCATCGCATGTACATACATACAGATATGTATGTATGTATGTGTGTGTGTGTATGCATGTTGCATGTTGCTTATCTCCATTTACGCGGCGCGACGTCAACGTCAGCGCAGCAAGCCGCGACTTCTTGTATAAAATCAAGGCGATCGTTGCCTCAGTCGTCAGTCGAAGGAAAACCGTTAAACGCAGCATCAACTTCTACTTCGTCGCACACTCACCCACCCAACACCCTGTGGGGGGGAGGGAGAGCAAGGGCGGAAAGCCAAGATGGTTGCAGCTTTAAACGCGCTCAAAGCGCAGCCCACTACGTGACGCCTTACGCCACGTTAAGTTGCGTTACGTTGCGTAACTTTGGTTGGTACAGAAGCTTTAACACCGTTTGGCTCTCGGCCGCGCCCTCAGTGGATCCGGATCAGTGGAGCTAAGGAGCAGAGGAGCAGAGCGGCGAGCAGAGAGACAACAGGACCGGGCGGGAGGAAAGTGCAATGGGGCCTTGAAGGGGATCACCCACACACATACATATGTAGATGCACACACAGATGCAGTTTGGCGTCCCTCAAGGTCAAATCCCCACAATTGAATGTGCAATATTGTATATTTGTTGTTATTTCACGTTCCTAGAACGTACCGCTGTGATTGCTGCAATTGAACAATTGGCCTGATTCTGATTATGCTTCTGATCTAAGCTAACTCTTTTGTATGCATTTGTTATGTTGTTATATTGATTACGTTATTGTTGTTGCTTGTATCAAACTATAGACTGTTACGTTACCGTTTAACATTTTACATATCGTCCAATACGGTGTAGATGACAACATAATCGCTCACGTCTTCCATTCTAGATAAGAGAATTAGTCTGTACGAAATTAAGTTTTTCTTGTGATGAAATAAATCAACTCTTCATGGGGAAACATAAATTATGGTTTACAATTATTATTGTTTACTTTTCCTTTTAAAGAACATCTCGAGGAGAGGTTCTGTGTTCTATGATCCACATAGAGGATGAAACAGATATTACAAGGGGAAATGTGATGATAAGAATATGGGTGATAAGTCAAGCAAAGGGCTGCTCGATTAACGAGCAAACAATCTAGCACGAGCATCCCAACGATCGCATTTTGCATACCATCCTCCCAGCTGAATCGAAATCTGTATCTGTCCAGAAGTGTACGACATCCCAGCGATCGCATTTTGCTTACAATCCTCCCAGCTGAATCGAAATCTGTATCTGTCCAGAACTGTACGACATCCCTACAAGGTAATATTGAAAGGCGAAATATAGAATTTGTCAACGGTGTTATTGCCACATATGTATACAGAGTACCATTTTTTAGTTATACACATAAATACACATCTCCCACATGGATCAAGTATGTCAAATGTTTTGGAATATCCCAAGGGTCGGCAGGCAAGCACGATTTCACAAACATATGTATGTATTCTCTCTTCATGGCAATCCAGAACCATGTGCTGGATCTTCCAATAAAATAACAACAAAATAAAATCAAAAATGTGTGTTTCAAAAATGTTTATTTATGCATTTGGATTTTTTGGTTGTTTACAAGCAAACGTTCATTCAAACCCTCGTCTGAACAATTGATTCTTCTTTTTGCACAGCAAAAACGAAGAAAATTGTTACTATTCACCTCCCCAAAAATGTTGGCAACCCATCCGCTTTTTGGGCATTTAAATTTAAAATTGCCAAAAGCGATGCCCAAGCTAAGTAATCCCAGAATCGATGAACCAAAGTCGAAGTGCCCAAACTTTGATGTGCCCATCCCGCTGAAGTTCAAGCTTCAGTTAGTTGAAGAGTTTTCCCAAAAAAAAAGGTTAGAGATGCTCCCCCGGTTAGAGATGCTCAAGTTGTCCCAGCTCCTGGCAGCACAGCTACTTCAAGCCTGGGCCCACCGGTCGAGGAAGTTCCATTCAATGGCATAAGGCTCGCTGGCCTTGGGCTGCACCGAAGTCCAGAAGAAGGTGCCAGCATTGGTACGGGCAAAGTGAACAGGAACGTAGTAATCCTCTTGGTCCATGGTTTGCAGTTCCCCAGAGCCGTTCTGGTTGTAGACGATGATTGCGTCCTCCTTGGCGCACTGGCGGATCTCCTCGATGAGGCGCCTCTCCAGATGCTCGTTGGCCATATTGTCCATGTCGTTGTTGAGCCAGTCAAACTCGGCCTCCTTCTCCGCAGAGGCGATGTAGGAGCTACGCTTGGGCTGCTCCTTTTTCAGAGGAAAGACATGACCCAGAAGTGGCTTCAGGAGGTTCTTGAGACGGCGCGAGGGTGATACTTTTGACTTGTACATATTGTTGCTGAAGTTCTTCTGCTTGGTGATGGCCGACATTCTAAGATTTTTGTGCGTGCGTGTTGAGATGTTCCCGATTAGACGGCCGAATTGTGTGTGATGCTCTCTCTAAGATTGGAGGCGCTATTTATACATTTTGTGTCCGAAAGAGACGCGCAGCATCTCAGCCAATCACAGAGCCCAGGACAAGGGCAGGTGCAAGGATCTGAAATTTCACACGTTCAGCAGTGGCAGCAGGTATGTCCTACCGGACCTGAATGATCCTGTCTCTGCTCCTACTGAAGCGTGGGAATCTTATGCTATTTTTTTCTTCCAAGACAATTATCCCTTAACGGATCCCTGGCGTGGGAATGGCAAGAGTTTTAGGCCCTTTTCTACGATCCCGATACCAATCTCTGAGACTGTTTTGGATTTGTTTTGCCATTTCGTCAGATACATATATGCACATTATATTGGTTCTGAAACCGAAAACCGACTCTATTGTGAGAAAAAATGTATTACAATTTTCTTTCGAATTAGTGATGGAAGTAGCCATGGTTCTGTTCTGACAGGCACGATCATCGAACTTTGATGGTTTTTTTTTTTTTTTGCTTTCTTTTACTCTGCCATGGATACCTCACGGGAGTTTTGGAGTATCTGGGCTTCGTGTCACGATATGTGATTCACTTGGTCACCTCTAGATTTCACCATGGTAATGTGGTGCACTCACAATATACCATACCTCAAACTTTTTGTCTTTTTGTCTAGAAACTTTTTGTCTAGACTCCTGTGATATCGCTTCAGTGCAAGTTTATTTCGAGAAAAAATTTTGCCATCGCCTCGATCTCAGAGACTATAAGAGCTAGATCAACCAAACTTTTGTCCAGACTTCGCAGAAAGAGACGAAAATCCACAATTTTGAAGATAGAGAAAAACGAAAAATGAAGTATCGTAGGGAATGATCGTATCTACCAGATTCCCGAATTTGGTTCAGATCGAATCATTATTATAGCCATAATGATAACATACATTTTCAGCAGAAATTTCCCCCTTCCCCTTGCAGCGTAAGTCATTTATGGGGATGATAGTCGCTACAGATTCTCTCTCTCTCGCTCACACACTGCTTACACATTCTTCCTCGTGCAGTGTACGTGTGTTGTTGTGAGAAGTGATGTAGATGTAGATGACAGATGTAGCAAAAAAATGTAAAATGTAAAAACTGATAAAACATTTGAAAATTCTATATAAATCACATGTGTACTGACTGAGTACGGGTATAAAAGTAGAGTCTCGTTCACAGCGACTCCGTACGTTCTTTCTCGATATAATTGTACCTAATTATTCTAACCCTTATTATCCCAATATTTTATGATATCCTGCTGCTATGTGGAATTAACATACTAATACAGCGATTTTACTGTAAGCGATACCATTACCTCCACTATTTATGATCATTTTAATTATGTATGACTATTCATGTATTTATGTAGTCATTTATGTATGATCAGAGTCCTCTGTATATTGAATTGTATATGTATATTTTCATATTACACGCACAACTCTACGAGTCTTAAACTCACTTGTTGGATGCTGCAAAGTTCGAGCTGAGTCGTGTAGCATTTCGTATTCTGTATTCTTAAGATATTGCTGTTGGTCTGAGTTCTCTTTGTTTTTGTTTATCGTCTTAGGGACTTGTCGGGTATTGTCGGGTGCCTCTCTACCTGTTTCAATGCAATTTGAGATTTATTTTGTCCAAGCCTCAATCCTAAGAAGGAGCGAAAAGGAGAAAACAAAAATCAGAAACTGCCTTTGGGTAACAGGTTTCTCAGTTCGGTTTCAGCTCATATTTGTTTCGAGTTTTTCGAATCGACAACAGGTTTTGATCAAAGGAAACAGGTAAAGGTAGCCGAAGGTTTCATCTTAAGGTTCTTTTGGGTTTTGCCTTTTTGTTTTGTCTTTTATTATTGTGTCTTGTTATTCAGGGAAGCGATTTCGGGAAGGGGTAAGGGGAACTGCTTTTGGAATTCATGGAAAACCTTTGAGGAAATTCAAATAACAAACGGAAAGTTGGAATCAGAAATACAGATAAGTCGATTTATATTAATATTATGTATTTATTCATTCACGTAAATATACATAGATGGAAGACAATGATTAAAGCTTAGTTGGGTGCACTTCAGTAATTTGCACTTGTGTTGAGTGGGTCGTTAAAGCTGCTGGGATGTTTAGAGACCGATTCCGGCGTAGTCTTAAAGCTTTCTAGATGGTCAGGACGATCCTCTCCTTCGATCACAGTTGCAAAAGTTGCGCTGGCGCCGCTGCTTCCCACTCTTCATTTTGGGAGTTCTGTAATTCTTCTTTGCTAAGTATCAGTGTTCGAGGCAGCTGAGGGGGGGTTGGCGTCTTTTTGAGCTCCCTGTGCCCCTTGGAGGTGGTGGACGACGTCTTTAGTAGTTTACAGGCCATTTTCAGGATCTTCCTAACGGCCTTCGATGGGGTGTATGTCTTTTTCACGCACACAGGACTGTACGTGTTGTTGAGCAGAGTTTCGTAGGGCATGTTAGGAGTAGACTGATTCTGAAACTGGCTGTTCAACGCTTCCAGTAGAATTGATGTCCGATTCGCAACTGCACTTCGTATTTATAGGACCTGGTGAGACCAACCCCTAAGCCTCAACCAATCAGTGCTCGTCCTGAGGCAGGTGTTTCTCGGTTTCTCCCGAGCCGAGGGCCGCGTCGTGCATTCCACAACTACGAGCAGGTAGCTCCGATACGATACGAGACCCTTGCACGTGTGCAGAGTATGGCATCGAATGGTTGGTCCTAAATAAATAAATCTCTTCCCTGGCTTCTTCGTGGGAGAGTATAATTTCAGTCGAATATTTATTGGTGGATGCGGCAAGCATACAGAAAGATCGAGAACAGAGAATTCGTATCCCTTTTCATGGGTCCCAACCCACGAATTGGTAATTTGAGTGGTTTGTGTGCGGTGGACGAGTGACGAGGGACCGGGACGCCTCGGCTCGGCTCGTTTCGAATTTATGCCTTGATTAGTTTTTGGCTATTAATTGTTAATAGACAGACAGTGAAGGTGGAGGATAAAAGTGACAGACCCTCGTTAAACACATGTTGTCGCAACGAGCAATATTTACACGTCAACATTTCGTTGCTGATCAGGACAGGTAGGGTCCCCCATTCAATGCAGTGAACACTCATCATCCAATGCCATGTCGGACGCCTCTAATTTGTTCTTAAATCTCCTCATTCTCCGTTTGTTGTTCGAGGCTTTACTGTACTGCACACTTGCACCTCAGCTTGGGTCTCTTTCCACGCACAACATGTATTCAGATTTCGTTTCGTGTTGAAATAATTGGTGCGAGAACTTAAATTTATTTGTGAATCATTAAAATTCCAATCGAGTGCAATGTCGTTGGGTAGGGCAAAGTAGACAATCCTTTTCCTTCTAGCTGGGGGGTGCACCGCAACGGGCTTTAAATGTTTTTGGCTTGTTTAACCATTCCATAAGAATATATTTAACGTAATAATAATAAGCAAGCGCTTCCTGGACCTGGACCTTTTGTTTCTTGGACCAAATAAAATATTTAAATACAAAATAGTTCATTTTGGTGACAACCATTTATTTAATAAGCATTTGTGCTATTTCCTATGTACAATGAAAGTATGTACATATATTTAAAACTACCATAATGTATACATTTTTTCTTTGTGCATGCAAGATGTTGCAGTTGTTCCTAGAAACATGGTATGGATCGACTTTTCTGCTTTGAAATATATGTAATAAGTTCCAATTAGAGCATCCAATCAAATGCATTAAGATTTGTCGATTTCAATCTGTAAGAGAATTAAATTTCCGATTGGTTCTCCGAAATTCGGAAACCAGCAGAATGCGATTTTAAAACCAATTTATTTCAAAGACTGAGCCGAGCTCTTATTGCCCATTCAGCCAAACTATTTTCCCATTTGAAATAAGTAAAAAAAACTTTTAATTTTTCTTTCTTTGTATGTGTATTTTATGTTCTTAAATCCTCTAAAGTAGCCTAAGTTTTACATGGAAGACAATGATTATTAGCCTAGGAGTACTTATACTATGACCCTAACAAACAAACATGGAAGACAATGATTTTTCTAAGACTAAAGTATAATTCTAATAAGACACAAGAAATCACAATTATTTGTATAGTTACGATTGATTGTGATAATTGAATATCAACTAGAGTTGCATATCCTTGGGGTGGAACGGAACCAAGGAATCCAATCTATACCTAATATCACCCTGAGATTACGATGCTGCAAAGCTGGGCCATTTCCCATCCGTGCAATGGAAGGGAGTGGGACACTTGCATTTAAAGCTGCCGTCCAATTGGAGGGGGACTCATTTGGATTCAGGTGGAATTTCTAGGCCTGAACCCAGCGATCGAACTGCTGGCGCAACTGTTGATCCTGGTGCTGTCGTGCACCTTTGGCAGTGGTCCAGAAGAAGGTACCGCTGCTGGTGCGGGCAAAGTGGACCGGGATGAAGGTCTGCTCGGGCTGGACGGGGACGACGTGCTGCTGCTGGCCCTGCTGCACGATCATTGCCACGTTGCTGGGGCACTGCTTGAGATCGTTGTAGAGGCGCTGCTCCAGTTGCTCGTTGGCCATGTTGTCGCAGCTGACGGCGGGGTCTTTGCGCATGTCCTCCAGCGAGGCGTTGATGTCGTTCTGGTTCTGGATCTCGGCCAGAGTCTTCCGCAGTAGCTGCTTTTTCCTCACTAGCCGCAGCAGTGGTTTGACGAGTTTCTTCAGACTCCGCATGGCCATCGTGTGCTGATCTGATTTATGCTGCACCATGCTGCTCTCAAACTTGTATTCCCGTGTAATGAAAGACATTGTGTCGGATATTTGTTGAAATGAGAATGTTCTTGAGTTGGTTGCACTAGGCTGGGAGGTCGGGACTGTTATGCCAACCCAGCTCTCGGGCCGTTCCTTTTATACGCTTCGCTCTCGGCCTCTTCTCAGTCGGGGGTCGTGGCTGCTTTGGCCCTCTCTCCAGCGGCTCTCTGTCTCTTTCACGATCCCGTGGCGGAGGCAGCCAATGGCATGACTGCCTGCAGGCAGGTGGTTGCTCAAGCAAGAGAGCACCACTCGGTCTCTCAACAGAGAATAAAACCCTTGGGTTGGGAGGGTATATACGACTCTTGTGCAACTTCAGCATCATATTCGTAAGCCATAAACGGGCATGAAGTGAAATACTACTAGTTTAAGGTTTGGTTGGACTTAAATCTATGCTGTTTTATCTGAATATTTTATACATCTATCTGGATTTAAGGAGAATCGCATTTAAAACTGGGTCTGTGTATGTAAATATGTATGCCTAGATCGGTCACCAAAGGATGGGTAGGAAAATTTACAGACATATATGTACATATATATCACGACTCACTGAAAGACTTACTATAAAGTAGTTCGCTATCTATGCTTCATGTTTGATATGATGTATCTCATATAAATTATCGAAATTTTAAATCTGTATGCCTATCGTTTTTTTTTTTGCTCTAACCCTGAATATTATATGTATATTTCTGCTGGGTATCACAGCTTCGAGTTGTTTTTCATTTACTTTGTGGATTTTTGTTGTAGTCTGTCTCTCTGATTTAACTCTCGTTCCATTCATCCCTCTCTCTTTTTCAGGCTCTCTCTCTCGCTCAAGTGATCACTACCTGCTGAGGATCAGAATAAAAAAAGCCAATCCCAAACAAAAATTCCAAGAGCGGACAAGTCTCAACTTGTCGGAAAAATTCCAACCCCAAGTGTGTGAGCCGGGAGAGATTTTAAAATTCGACACACTGTCCCATACGACGGAGAAGGATATACATACATACATAGGAAAACAATAGTTTTCGTAGTCGAGATACAATCTCTCTGCTGGAAATACCCGTGCAAACAAGGGACTTGTCCTTTACTTCATTGAGTCAGCCCAGATATCTCCCTTTTTGTCCGTCTGTCCTTCTGTACGTCTTGGAAAAGTAACGATTTTTTCGGGTACTTGGCATTGCTGTGAACTGTATGGGATGGCGATGGTCGCTCTCAAGGTTAGTCAATATGCATTAATGCCGCATTTCGGGAAATCTTAGCAGGTCCTTTTCAGCTCCTTCCGATCGTATTTGTTTGTCATTGTTGTTCTTTCCCGGTTCAGGGACCTGCTCTGTTGATGCGTGAAAAATTTACGACGCGGCAGAAGCACGTAGAGCCATATCTTCTATCTTGGGATCGCACTGTGAGTTCGGCTTTGGTTTACTGGAATTTCGTCGGCACTCCCTATGAGTCGTCTCCCTAATTGTAGTCGGCCCTTTTCTCCCCCCCTCTGAATGTTACTTTCTGAGTTTTGTAACGGCTAAAAACTGTTTGTTTCCTGTAACGGTCAAATCCGTATATGGATATCCCGATGATCATTAAGTAAGAGTGTCTTTAATGGAGAATTTTCTTCATCTAGCGCAAGGCGGAGCTTCTTTCTGTACGGGTTCCTATTTCGACAAGCAAAACAAGTTGCTTTTTTTTTTTTTGGGTTGGGGATGAAAATAATATCATAATACCTGAATGCCATATCAATATCGGATAATGTGCAGCGGAGTGGTGCTTAATCTCCAGTAAGCACTTATATGGCTGTTGCTGCCTTCCATAGCAGATAAGCAATATATTGTTTAAAAAGAGGCCTATGATTGCTTATATGTACATATTTACCTACTATATTTATGTACATATGTACATACATACATATGTACACAGTTAAAATAAAAAAAAAAATAATCTCATATGAAGTTAAAGTTCTTGCTGCTTTTATTGTGTGTTTCAGAACACATTTACATACATATGTACATATGTATATACATTTTGAACTATTAAGGAATAATGAACTATTAGATAATTATGTTATGTAAATTATTAACATATGTACATAATGAATATTTTAATATATTTTTTTAAATTATTTAATACAATATATACAATTTTATATGAATAAAATTATTGAGAGATAGAAGAAGAGGTCAACATTTGTTTGTACGAGGCTTACGACATATGACATACGACTTCAATTATAGAGTTACGTTACATTTGCACGACAAAATGTTAAAAAATTTATGAAATGGACAAAGGATTTAAATTTGTCGAATTGTAAAAGTCGGTTTTCTGGTAATTTTTTTTAAGTATTTCAATATGTTAGATAGACTTTCAGGAGAAACTTTAATCGAAAGCAACTATAAAAATACCAAAAAAAGTCCGAAAACGTGAACTTTTGCTTCTTTGACTGGGCTTACGAATAAGAGTTAGTGCAATTATGTATGTACATATGTATGCATTCATACATATATATGTCCATTGTCTTGATTTTTATCGAAGATTCATTTGGTTTATCCACACCAAATTGATCAAGTTCGATCATTAAGAAAACGATTTATTATTTTAAATGTAAAGAAAAAAAGTCAAAAAAGTAGTTATGTAAATCAAGGCCAATCGAAATCGAACAGACGTACTGTTCTTAAACGTGATACATTTCTTGGTTCTGCCGAAAACCAAGCATGTCTCGACATGCTCAACTGGCTAGAAGACTATGTGTAGGTCTCCTCGCTCCATTCTATAGAAATTAGGTCTCTTATTTGCCAAGGAGCCCAGTGTTGCTACTGCGTTATCTGCAAACATCATTGGACCATCTCAACGATCTCCATGATGATGATTGCATTTTCATGGATGTTGGATGGTCGGAAAGAGAAAGAGCACAACCCAACGACGACCGTTTTGCGTGAGGTGCATTAGTTTTGGGTCAGTTTAGGGTTCGTCTCGTTTAATCCTCTTTTATCTTTCGTTTTTGATGTGTTTGGGGTTTCTTATTGTGTTTTCCTTTCTATTGCTTTTTACCTGCCGATGCTGTGTGCGTTTGACCCTTGCACGTGTGCAATGCGATGAGCCCTTTTCAAAAAATGCAACAATATACAATCCTGAGGAGGAAGGGTGTGCATAAAGGCCGTGACTGTGGACGTCGAATTCCACTCCAATCCAGCGTAATTGTGACCTTCCGGAAAGAGGGGATTATAGATGCCATTGTCCATCAACGAATTTTTTCCTGACATCAGAAAGGTAATATCTTAGCTTATATATTATAGAAAAGGGATATTGTATGTATAAAATGGTAAAAGTTTGGTTTCAAATTACACCAAAGACAAACACATTAAACCAAAAATGTTGCAAAATATAAGGAACTGTTGAATTTAAAATAACCTTCTTTGAAATGAGAAATCGTCATCTCAGATACGCGATATACTATATACTATAGCTATGTTCGTCTGTCCATTTATAATTCCTTTGTCCTGGTAATCGAAGAGCTTAGGTATATATTAGTTTTGTGTTCTAGTGGATGAGTGTAACGCACAGAAACAAACGGCTTTTTCATCTGTTGAAGATATCTAGTTGTTTCTTTTTATACCCGTTCTCGAAGAGTAAAAGGGTATATTGTATTTGTGGTAAAAGTGGATGTGTGTAACATAGAGAAGGAATAATTTCCGACCCTATAAAGTATATATATTCTTGATCAGCATCAATAGCCGAGTCGATATAGCCCTGTCTGTCCGTCCGTCTGTCCGTCCGTCCGTCTTGTTTGTCGCCCATTGCTCGAAGGCTATAAGAACTAGAGCAACCAAACTTTTATCCAGTCTGATGTGATATCTCACTCCTAGAAAAATGTTTAAAAATTTCTGCACCGCCCACTTCCGCCTCCACAAAGGGCTAAACATCTGTGGCGAAAGACCAATTTTGAATATAACAAAAAACTAAAAGTATGCAGTATCATAGAGAAAGAAAAACTTCGCTCCCTCTCTTTCGCACTCACACAAAATCGAGTCGATTTGGTTTTTCGTACAAATGAACGCCTGGATCTCAGAGACTATAAGAGCTAGAGCAACCAAACTTTCACCTGAACAAGTGTATTTCAAAATTTCGCCCCGCCCCCTTCCGCCCCCCCCAAAAGACGAAAATCCACAATTTTGAAGATAGAAAAAAACCAAAAATGCAGTATCGTAGATAATTATCTACCAGATTCCCGAATTTGGTTCAGATCGGATCATTATTGTAGCCACAATGATCAAATGAATTTTCAGTAGCGAACTGCCCCACCTCCCGCTACAACCATAACAAAATATACATTTATTTTGAGGGTTGATATCTGCTGCTGATTCTCTCACACTCACACTCGCACGCTCTGTCTCGTGCAGTGTACGTGTGTTGTTGGGAGAACTGATGTAGATGTCGATGTAGATGACAGATGCAGCAAAAATGTAAAATGTAAAAACTGATAAAACATTTGAAATTCCACTTAATCACGTGTGTACAGACTGAGTACGGGTATAAAAGTAGAGTCGCGTTCAAAGCGACTCCGTACGTTCTTTCTCGTTTTAAATGCTTATTTCGACTGCAATACTTTGAAAATTCAGTTTCATATGAAAAAAACATTCTTCTGTAGAAAAAAAAACACATTATAGTACATAAGATCGATCATCCTTCTATTTTGCTTGCATACGCTACTTGGATGTTTGGATGTTTGGGAATTAAATGTATTTTCTAAGAGCGTGTGATTTGATGGATGCAGTGATGGTATCGAATTGTTTTTAGAGCTTGATTGTACAGTCACTGACTTGCTACTGCCTAGAATGGTGGATATCAACTTTTGTCTTGCCTTTGCTGTTCTCCTTTCTGTCAAGTGTGAAAAATCGCGCTCTATGAGTAAAAGATTCGGGAAAGGTTCTGCTAGTTCTAAGAATGCCAGGGAAAATGACAAAAACAGAGCCAGACAGTGGATAATTTTCCTGGCGCCGGCGTCCTGTCTTTCATTGTTCTCCTAACGACTTTAGACGTCTTGCAGATTCTTACCTGTTCCAAGCCAAAACCAAAGTGTTACCTATACCTTCCTATGCACGTGATCGAAGGAGCTGTAGCCTAAGGGGACAATTACAAGTTGTTGCTCATTTTAAATGGAGTACAACTGAAATTATTAGTGATACAAGGTTACAGGCTAATCAAAGGAGAGCTCATCATCTTCACGAAAATTCGGTTTGCCTCAGTCAACAGTTTAGGTATAGTTATTTATCATTTACCAGATGGAGTGGGAAAAGTACGAAGCACTCAAAACTCACTCCAACCCCCCAAAATACTGGAGAGATAATGGACTTGCACACATTTGTTTGGTTAGTCTGGTTTCGGTTCAGTTCAGTTCAAGCCTCATGTAAAACTATCGTTTTACAGTGACAGATAATACATTTCATTCGGCTAGTTTTCATGGCTGATTAGTATAGATTATTGTGGCATGGTAAACACTTGCGCCTTTTCTCCCGATGCGGCACTTGAAACGGCTCGCAAGGAGCTGATCTTTAAGGTGGGCAGGGCACATCAACGATAGTGGAGTGTCGGACGGAATGCATTTTGGAACACGAGATCGTCTTGCATGTCGAAGCATCAAATTTCAGAAGTCGTGTCAGATACTGCACTTGACAATTAAACACACACACATGCACAGAAAAACAAGGCTATAGAATAACAGATGAAATTCGTGTTGTCAAATATAACAGCGTTCCGGACAAGGACTCAAAGCCGGAGCCAGGACTCCAGTGGGCCCTCGTTGAAATTGGATTCCTCAGCCGTCTAAAAGTCGCTTTGTGGAGTCTCAAGTGTTGGACGCTGAACATAATTATTTACGATCTATACTCAATTGAGACTAATGGATTTCCATATCGAGACTCGACAATTTGTGAAATATCCTAGACATCTCATCTATTTGTAAAAATCGTAACCATTCTGGGGCGGCCACTTCATGGCGGCCAATCAGCGGACCATCGACCATCGTTAAAAAAGACAGATACAGTTCTGAACAGACTTTCAGTGGAACATTTACGGCATATAGTAGTTGCAATCGATCGTTCTGGCGGTCAATTTCCTTTGTGAACACGTGTGCAAGGGTCTCTTTTGTTTAATTTATTTTCTTGTTTCTTTTTTACTTTTCTTTGCTGGCCCTGCCACTGCCCTGTCACTGCCCTGGCCCTTTCCCTGACCTTCCCCGACTTGCTTGTGTCCCCTGTGGCGTTGAATTTTATGGAGTTTGGATTTCCAATCTTTTCTCTTCGGTCCCCTTGATTTTCAGGGGCGTTCTTCTACATTGTACGTTTACGAGTATACGAAGATACTCGCAGTAAGACAATTTTGAGCGTTTTTTTCTGGGGCGTTTTGGGAGTGCAACCCAGCGATCGCCTGCAACCGATATTGTTTAAAGATTGATGGGAGACTTTTTGGTGTAAATTGTTAACACTGTTTTTCCTCTGACTTTGGTGGCCCTTGGATCCTCTCTTCTGACTAAGGTATAATAGGGCGGAGCCAATACTCCTTCTATACTTCTCACTGTGTTCCATCGAAAAGTGTTTTCTAGTGAGTCCTAAAATATTATTTGATGTGTTGAGTATGTATACATTACAAGTCTCCTTGTTCAACAATTTACTAATGAGCTGGGCGATGTATAGGAAGTGACTCGGTACTTTGAGGACGTCAAAGAGTTGCCGTAGTTAAATCCGACTTAATTATCAAAGTTTGGATTTCATATCGATGGAAATATTCAAAATGTTTCGTTTAAGAGTTATGTATTAATATTTCTATGTATCCATGTTAATTTGATTTATAATAATAATGTTGATATCGTGATATATAATATTCTTTAGTTTGTACATTCTTTAGATCATATAATACGGATAAAAAATCGGATCACAGGTACAGGGGGTAAAAGCTTTAATGTCGGAAGCCTTCTTTATTAGTTCTCTTCAGGATTGAACTATGGAATCAATCCTTGTTGAGCACCCATTTAAATGCCTATTGTACCAAACAAAGACCTCAGTAAACCTCATATGAACATCAAATCAGCCTAAAGATTACGCTGAACGAAATCTTTCTCTCAAGATGCGAGTAAAGGAGAATCGTTTCTATTACAAAAATGTAGACATGTGAGGACAAAGGCCATGGCCTGCCAACCCGCGCATTTCTGGCCAACAACTCGAGGTAGCACACAAAACACACATCAGTCATAAAATGCTTCAAATTTGGTCTTTGTTTTGCCAAAATACCAAATAACATAAGCGACAAGATCTCATTTTCCAATTTCCCAAAAGCGAAATACGAAATAATAGAGTAGAGTAGAGTAGTAGAGGGAGAGGGACAGCAATAGGTCGAGTCACAGGGAAAATTTGAGCAATTTAAAAGATTACCACGTTAGGGATCTGTCTGTCGCAGAGGAGACACGCAAAATGGAACAAATAGAAAGTTGTTTGACTGGCATTGTGTAAACATGGCTCTGGGCTGCGGCTGAGTCCTGGATTCGCATTTGGATTGGGACCCGGTCGAGTAGACAACCGATCATTATTTCTTCTTATTCTTTGGAAATAAGTTGTGAAGAATAGAAACCTTTTTTTCTGCTCGCTGTTCGCTCTCTCTCTCGGTGTCTGTTCGAAATGGTCCAGCACCAAATTAGAGCTCGTTAAAAGGCACACTTTGTGTGTTTCGGGATCAGACGACAGACACAGAGCCCTACCCAGAGTCGAGACAGCGGATTACTCCCGCCGGGGTCCCATCCGAGCCCAGATCACGTTTCAACAGTTTCTACTGCAGGGGCTCAGAATCCAGGCTGGCATTCAGCTCCGTTGTCTGGGCTATTAATAAGCCTGGCGGTTGGTGGCTGGTGACAACACGTGAAACTCCATGACGTCTCACTGGCCACTGTGATGTTGGCCAAACCTTCCTCCAACCCTCCTCCGGCCCAACAATGAACAGTCCTGGCAAACACGGCCAATTTCCCAAAAACGTGTTTACAAATATTTTCAAAAGCGGGGAAAACAATGCCATCGCCTTGTGGGGATTCTTTGGCCCTATTCTTTGTGTTTTGCATGACTTTTCTTTTAACCATATATATACATACATACACATTTTATATATATATATATATGAACATAACTATGCTGCCTTCGATGGCTGTTGTTCTTTTTAAAATGTATATATTGTCTTTCAAATCTATAGATAGATCTATCTATACGTATACGTATGTACATATGTGCACATCAAAGTGTCAATTTGTTGCTTCTCTTGTTCTTTTTTTTGTATTTGTTTTTTCTATGATTGAGCAGTTAAGCCCAATCCATAAATTGGTATGTTCATATTTATTTCTCTATTAACATCAATATTTAAATAGATTCTTCCACGTAAGATAATTGTGGAGAAAGAAAATCGAATTTAAAAGGCACGGACGGACAGGACGGACAGACATGGCTATATCGACTCGGCTATTGATGCTGATCAAGAATATATATACTTTATGGGGTCGGAAACGAATCCTTCTCTATGTTACACACATCCACTTTTACCACAAATACAATACCCCTTTAATCTTCTAGAAATCTTCTATTTTTTTCACAATATTGTATGAGTCGTATTCTCCTCACCAGTTACCAGGTCACCATAATAGTCAGAAGGAAGCGTTTCCGCCCCATAAGGTATTTAAATATGTACTTGATCATTATAAATAGCAGTCGATATAGCCATGATATTACATGATATATACATATGATATTTGCAAATACATATGAAAAGATCTCCAGCGAGGAAGTAGTAATGATAAATCATTACTAAACAGTAAAATTGCATCACTAATCTAAAAGAATATGATGTTAGACGAATCTACCTACTACATATAGATATAGAACCATACATATGTATGTATGTATGGTTAATGGTTTCGGTAAGAGGCAAAAGTCGAAATCTTTCAACAGGGGCCAATGATGTAATTTGTTGCAATTAGTGTTTAAAAAGTTGTGGGATCTTGAAAGAATCGAATGATTCCTATATTTGATTGATCATTTGATTGAATGTATCCAAAGAATGTTGAGCGGGTGCAGACTTCTTTGAGTCGAATTCAAATGCATTCTTTACTGTATGAACTTGGAAGCTCCATTCTAATTCTAACAAGGAAATGGTTATTGCAGATTGATCTATGATCTTTTTCAGATGCCTGGAATATGCATCTATGGACTCTACATACTCTACATGTATGTATATGCAGTATAAAATTGCAGCCATTTTCCATGCCTTTAACAATGCTTAATCCTTGGTAAATTACTCCTACCATAGGACCTTGTCTAGGGATATTATCGGAAATTTGTTGAATACTCATACATCGTCTATGCTATTTAAATTTTGCCTAAAAAAACACATCCACATGCGGACGACGGACAATCCCTTCAGATGGAGTGCCATTGATAACAAAATTCATACGTAAAGATTACTTAAAAGGAGCTCAGTGCGTAAAAATGTTATTGTAGGATTATGTTTCCTGTTTCTTTGAAACTCGCTCTATACAAACACCCCATACACACTCGCACATACATTTATCCATAGCTGTCAGTGACAAAAGAGCGGATCAATAGGACTAGGAATAGAATTCGAAATGGAATTGGAATGCATGCGAGGCCCATCCATTGTATGTGGGTTGGGTTTCCATGGTCAACCGCTGTTGGCTTGCCACGGTAGTAGGGTCGGATTGTGGGATTGTGTGTGAGGGAGCGACTTCTTCTTTTCTCAATTCGTCCGTTCTGGCCTCTGGGCGTTCGGTAGGCGACATGTAGGTAAACAAGGTCTGACACATATACATATATGTATGTACATGTATGCTTATATTTGTATGTGTGGGAGTTAGAGCGTGTGTGCATTGGAGGCTTCTTGATTAGCTCTTTTGTTTGTATCTTCTTCCATCTCAACGGCATGGTTGATGCCTTTATGAGTTCAAACTGTACAATGTCCGTACGGGAAACTTGCCTTCTCTAGTAGCAATTGAGTTCAAACAAGGAAAGTATCTTTCAATCTGCTTCCTGGCGATTCCATCTCAACGATCATAAGGAATAGGTATGGCATTTGTACGATTCTTAAACTTATAAACAGTTTTTGGCCATGATGGAGGATCAAATGTTACGAATGAGAAAAATTCACAGACTCTCGTATCCTTAATCCTTTAAAGTTGCCAACCAAATCCACTCTTCAACTTATTTGTAGTTCCGTTTACTTCCGTTTGTTATCCCTATTGCTTGGGTTCCAGAATATATACATATTAGAAATCCAGGTTTCATATTATATTAAGGTTGTGTAAGGAAGCTATTGAATAGATTGCGTTTCTATTCCACTGCATTGCATACATGTGTATGTATGTACATACATATATGTATGTATTACAAGAGGTAAAACTGAATACAAAGTGACTTTAAAGTCTGTGGTCTAGAATAAGCGTGCAATCAATGTCGACTGATTGAATGCAAACTTTACTTACTTTTTATGATTTACGGTGAATAGATTAAGCTGTTCTTAATCTTCATTGCCAGTATTTTCAAAAATACAATTTATTTTCATGAAATCAGTATATAAGCAGCATAATCTGTCTCCCAGACTCCAGATTTAAAATAAGATGAATCTTCTTGGAGAAATTGATTTTATTTATAAATAAATCAAATAAAACTGCTTTAATTCAATTTTTGGGATATTTTTTTTATAGATACAATACCAAATATTGTAGATAGAACTTATTTATTCGTCAAGATTCAGATCATCATTGATCCCATAAGATCTTATAACCTTCAAATAGCAGTGAACTTAACTGAATAAAATATACCCTCATGCTATTATTATACCATTATATGTAAGTAAATATGTATCATATGCGTCTGATACATATGAATATCATATGAATGCTAATTTCGCAGAATATTCATTATACTCCACTCAAAAAGAGGCCAGAATAATTGATAAAATGCAAGTGAATAGCCCATTATGGTAATATTCCCAAAGAATCCAATCTCAGTCTACTGATTACACCCCTCAGTAGATAGTATCTACAATGTATAACTAAAGTTCACACATGATCTAATGATAGTAGAATCTGGCTTAACCAATTTTGGCTACAATTTCTATCTGAGGCACTCAATTAGCAGGCTGACTGGGATGTGGAGAAGATATGAACGGCTAATAGACAGCAGATACAGATACGCGAGATATCTGTCTCTATCTTAATCACTAGCATTCGTTCTGCTCGGGTCCATTGTTCCCTGAGAATGCTAGGGATAAGTGTCTATCTGTCATGTGCAATCTAGAAGTGCTGCACTCGGATCTGGGATTTATGGGCCTACCAGGGAGATGCAGATAAGGAGATGAACTAGTTGGGATTTACTTTGTTTTCGTACTTGGTTTACAAAATATTTTCCTCTCATTTCACAGCAGTCCAAGATCTATTGCGATTGATAAGGCCAACAATGGAACTCTGTCTTTGTCTCGAATTTCATGAATAGGTATTTTTTCAATAAATATCCCCTTGCCCTTTGCCGCTGAAATGATCGTCCCGAGACGAAACCGCCAAAACTGAAGAAAATGTTTGTACAACTTACTACAAATATCAAATATTGTTCTTATCGACTTAGGGGACACTTGCTATCGTTTTCCTGCATTCCGAAAATTAAAAATATTGCCGTATTGTTTATCTAGTTCCACGGCCAAGTGCGTTTGCTTTGTCCTTTGTCAATATTTGCCATACAAGTGCAAAGAAAACTTATATTTACTCAAGACGGTTCTATTTACAGAGAGCTCATTACATTCCCTCTTATGCACTTGATGAGTCGGAGTCTGAGTGTGGGGCTATTTTGTCAAAGTCACGTAGTTTGTAAAGTGGAGAGAACAGATTTTTCCAACCATAAAATGTTTATACATATTTTTGATCAGCATCAAACACTGCAGTTGTTCATACATATGAACATATGTACATATGTATGTTTGCTTGTGCACTTGCCAGCATCTGATTATATTGAGGTATTTTGAGGTACGTATATATGAAAAAAAATTCAGAATTTCGAGTTTTATAAGGTACTCTGTATGGTTAGTTCCTTCTTAATTAGTTAATTCTTTAATTTTTACCGCGCGCCTTTCCCATATCGCATTGAGGTATTAATAATATGCGTACTCCATCCAACTCACACATTTTCGTCACCCACACCAATTGCACACAACCGTACTGACCCACCGTCAGATGATCGACGAAACACAAGTTCCGACCCACAAACCCCACACAAGCAATCATAAGCAATCGTAAGCACACCAAGAGAATTTGTGGACTCTGCGGTCACCTGCAATCGGCCAACAGGTACGCAAGGCGTATCAGCCACCAATCAAGGCAGTCACATAACACGCCACCAAGCGCTGAGTTAGGGAAAAGAAATCAAACACACACTAAGCCCGTATAAGAGCAATATTCAGAATAAAACCTCGTGTTAGCACTTCTTTTACAGCGATCTCCTATTTAGGTAGTATCCCACCGCTGGGGTATAGGACCAACCCCATGGATATCCCAAGTCAGCATCGGCTGCCAGCGCCGTAACCTGGAAACCTTCGCCCCACGATTCAGAGAATCGTGCCAGTAATCGTCCGACACATGGATGGACTGAGCCTTCTTCAGCCTGAGATTGGTCCTCACACTACGAATCAAGCTAACTTTATTCCAAATAGGTTTATTCAACGTTTTAGTTTTACACTCAGTACGATTACAAGTACACAAATAATAACGTTTGGTTTAATTATCTTTGTAGTCAAACAAGTACTATTATCTCTTAACGACTTCCAAACTTCTGCTTCTGCTTCCAGATATTGAAAACCCTGTTTTAGTTTTTTAGTGTGCATGCTTTATATATACTTATCCTTTGATAAGTGACTTTTTGAATAAAATATTTTATTTTCGTCAAAAAATTGTTTCATTTCTTTTTATACATAGCCTCAATTGTTCTCATGTTCCTGAAAAGAGGGTATTTTTCAGCGTTGAACCTTTTATTCGACTCAAATCATTTTTTAACGTAGAAAAGCCACGTCATTTTTTTATTGGACAAGTATTTTATACCCGTACTTGATGAGTTAAGTGGTACATTAGATTTGTGGTCGAAGTGAACATGTTTAACGCACAGAAGGAAAACAGATGTATTCTTTACCAGATCATATCTGTCTAGATCTCAGAGACTAGAGCAACCAAATTTTGATTCCAGACCTCATCTACCAGATCTAACAGATCTGCCATATCTACCAGATTGCCGAATCTGGATCAGATTGGATTATTATTATAGCCATTATTATTATAGGCTACTTGTTTTCAGCGCTGCAGCGCAATACATTTTCTCTTTCGCTCACACACTCTGCCATGTCCAGTTTGCGACCTCTGGCGGGGGAGTAAGAAGAGAGATGTGGATGACAGATGAAGCAAAAAATGCAAATATTTAAAAATTCCACATAGATTAATTTGTTTCTACTGACTGAGTAAGGGTACTCTTCGAGTACGGGTATAACGATTTTTGGACCGACTTAAGTTTAAACGAGAAAGAACGTGTGGTGTCGCTGATATCGCGACACTACTTTTATACTCGTACCAGTCGGTATGATTTATGTGGAATTTTTCAAATGTTTTTACATTTTACATTTTTTTGCTGCATCTACATTGCATTCTACATTGGACGAGGCAGAGTGTATAAGCGAGAGAGAGAATCAGTAGCGGCTATCAACCCTAAATGTATATTTTGTTGCTTCTCACTGCTGAATATTTTTTCATCATTGTGGCTTTAATACTGATCCGATCTGAACCAAATTCGGGAATCTGGTAGCTATGGTCATTCTCTACGATACTGCACTTCGTTTTTATACCCGTACTCGAAGTAATAGGGTATATTGTATTTGTGGTAAAAGTGGATGTGTGTTAACATAGAGAAGGAGTAATTTCCGACCATATAAAGTATATATATTCTTGATCAGCATCAATAGCCAGTCGATATAGCCCTGTCTGTCCGTCCGTCTGTCCGTCCGTATTTTTGTCGCCCATTGCTCGAAGGCTATAAAGGCTAGAGCAACCAAACTTTTATCCAGTCTGATGTGGTAGCTCCTCCTAGAAAAGTGTTTCAAAATTTCGCCCCGCCCACTTCCGCCCCAAAAAGGGCGCACATCTGTGGCGGCCACAATTTTGACAATAACAAAAACTAAAAATGCAGAATCATAGAGACAGCCCATATCTATCAGGGGCCCAAATCTGAATCGGATCGGATCATTAATATAGCCACAATAGAGGCATATATACGAAAAACTTCGCTCCATCCCTTTCGCACTCACACAAAAATCGAGTCGATTTGTTTTTTTTGTATTTTGTGTAGCCTGGATCTCAGAGACTATAAGAGCTAGAGCTTCAAACTTTTGGCCAAGACTCCTGTCATACCAAACCTGAACAAGTGTATTTCAAAATTTCGCCCCGCCCCCTTCCGCCCCCACAAAAGACGAAAATCCACAATTTTGAAGATAAAAAAAACCAAAAATGCAGTATCAAAGGAAATGATCATATCTACCAGATTCCCGAATTTGGTTCAGATCGGATCATTATTGTATCCTAATGATCAAATGAATACCCCGCCGTTGTGTTTCCCCTCGCCAGTTTGCTGCGTAAGTCATTTATTGGGGTTGATTGTCGCAGCAGATTCTCTCACACACACACTCACGCTCAAACATGCTGCCTCGTGCAGTGTACGTGTGTTGTTGTGAGAACTGATGTAGATGATGTAGATGTAGATGACAGATGTAGCAAAAATGTAAAATGTAAAACCTGATAAAACATTTTAAAATTCCACATAAATCACTGAGTACGGGTATAAAAAAGTAGAGTCGCGTTCGAAGCGACTCCGTACGTTCTTTCTCGTTTCTTTCTGAAAAACTGGAATTTCGTCTCTTTTTATTTTTGCGTGGTGAAATTTTGAAAGAAACTCGCACTGAAGTGGTAGCCGTGGCGTGGAGCGTGAGGGAACGAAATAGTTTTCTTCATTGTGGCTATACTAATGATCCGATCCGACTCAGATTTAAACCTCGGATAGATATGGGCTTTATCCACGATTCCGCTGTTTTTCTCTAGCTCTAATAGCCTCCGAGCAATGGGCGACAAACAAGACGGACGGACAGACATGGATATATCGACTTGGCTATTGATGCTGATCAAGAATATTTCTACTTTATGGGGTCGGAAACGATTCCCTCTCTATGTTAAACACATACACTTTTACCACAAATACAATATACCCGTACTCGAAGAGTACCGGTATAAAACTGGAATGGTTATTTTTTCACATCGGGCTTTGTGACTGAGATCGGCTTCCGGTTGCCCAACTGTATAACAATTGCATGTAAATTTTATTAGCAACGCATCTTATTTTTATTGCCTTGTCCGGCACTCTTACAAATGTTTCAAGGCCAGTACATCCTGGCATTCCTTTGAGAGCATTTATTGAATGCCATTGTTGTCTTCGGTTCTTTAGTCGAGTTGAATTGGCATGTAAAATGCAATCGTCGTGTTTGCGTACATTTGTGACCAATTTAAGTCCATCAATGCGGGACAATTTCTCTGCGCTGGCCATAAATGACGGCATGAATGGAAGAGCTGAGGTAGAAGTTGAGGTCCTGCGGAGCTACGCACGAGTGCCTATCAATGGAAATGGCATTCTTCTTGAACAGGACCTATGCTGGCCATTCACACTCGACATAGAGTGAGAAAGTATTGTTTGTCGAGAGGCAACACTCATTCAGCACTCGTAGACCCGCAGACAATGCTATGTGCAATGCTGCACATGCGCAACGAATGTGTCTCCGATTCTGACCTATTCAATGGATTCTATTTTCAATTATACATACATTTATTGTCCATACTCATTGTGTTCTCCTCTGCGTCTGTTTGACATGCCTCGAACATGTTTCTGCTTGCTGTTGGCCATGCATCCAACTATTCTGAAATGCACCGAATGTCCATCGATGGACAATGTCTCCGCAGGCTCAACAGATACTCCACCATTTTGTTTCTAAATCAAAGGCATTTTCTAGGCAATTAATTGTTCTGTTCGTACTGTTGTTCACTTCTCTGCTTCCCACCTTCAATTACTCGTTTAATGGGGACAATGAGCAGTCCTTTAAAAGCAATTTTGGTCTCTAAGTAGCAAACAATAGTTTACCAATTATCAAAAAATAATACATACATACATACGTACTCCCTTCTTTTGGAGAGTTGGTCTTTTGAGTGCTAACACCAAAGTCATCTGCGGATTCCTGGTAAAATCAAATTATTGTTAATAGCAATAAAATGGAAGATCATAATTTTTGAAGTCAATTTCTAGGGGACTTTGTATGTATAAATTCGTATCCCCGTTGAAAGGCTTTTGTGAAATTGTATATAGAGTCTATCAAAGGATAAATTCATTTGTATTCCGCTCAATAGATTTTAAAAGTCTATAGCAATCTGGGGGCAATTGAAACATATAGTAGTGTGTGGGATGACATGTCGAAAAGAACCAGAAGTGATCATTTTGCAGCTACTATACATGAGACGAAGTGATCGTATACTTCTATATGACTCATACATGTGTGTACATATGCACCCCAGTAACAAAAAAACCCCACACTCTGAACTTCCAAGCATTTGTGACTTGTCTAGTCATTTCTAGGTTTTCGAGGTTATGCTCGTATTTGTCTAATACTCCTTTAGTAAGGGTTCGGGTACTCGAAGAGTTAACGGGTATATTCGGTTTTTGGTAAAAGCGGATGGTTGTAACGCACAGAAGGAACGTTTCCGAGTCCTTAAATTTTATAATCTACATTGTGTATGTAGATGGAAAATGTTTCAAAAAAATTTAAGCTGATAAAATATTTCAAAAATACACAAAGGCATAACCTCTAATACATAAATACATATACATATGTACAAATAAACATATAAATATTTATGTACATACATATATGTATACTGAATGAGTTCGAGTTAAAATTAGAGTTGCGGACACTGCTACTTGCAACGTTCCCTCTTGTTATACCTGCACTCTAAGAGTGCTGGGGTATATTGTATTTGTGGTAAAAGTTTATGTGTGTAACATAGAGAAGGAATCGTTTCCGACCCGAATCGTTTCGGTCCGTCTGTCCGCCCGTCTGTTTGTCGCTTATTGCTCGAACGCTATAAAAGCTAGAGAAACCAAATTTTTTCCCAGACTGATATTATCCCAGACTGATATGATATCGTTCTGCCAACTTCCGACTCACAAAGAGCGCACATCTGTGGCGTCCAATTTTGAAGATAACAGAAATCAACAAATGCAGAATCATAGAGAAAGCCCATATCTATCAGAGGCTCAAATCTGAATCGGATCGGATCATTAGTATAGCCACAATAAAGAAAACCATTTGGAGAAGAATCGTTCCCTCTCGCTCTCTCTCACACACCAACGCGACTGCTTTGCCCAAAGACTATAAGAGCTAGAGCAACCAAACTTTCTATCCAAACTCCTGTGATACCACTTGAGTACAAGTCAAAATTTCGACACGTCCCTTCCGCACCCCAAAAGTCGAAAGTCCATAATTTTAAAAATAGGAAAAAACGAAAACTGCAGTAAATTCTCGAATCTGGTTCAGATCGGATCATTATTATAGCCACAATGATACAATTAATTTTCATCAGCGAGCGCCCCACCCCATGCAACAAATAGTCATTTAGGTATGATACTGATTCTCTCTCTCGCTGACACACTGCTCTTACGCTCTGCCTTTTGCAGTGTCCGTTTGTTGTTGTGAAAACTAATGTAGATGACTGATGGAAAAAAATGTAAAAACTGATAAAACATTTGAAAATTCCACATAAATCAATACCGACTGAGTACGGGTATAAAAGTAGTGTCGCGTTAGCGCCGACACCACACTTCTTTCTCGTTATTTTACTTTACTTAAAATTTGTATTTTATTTTTAATTTCACGTTTTTATTGCTGTTTTGATAATTTTGATCAAACGGAAGAACAAATGGAAATGCGACTTTTTAAAACCAAAACTAAATTTTTGGAATTCAAAATTATTATTCAAATTATTAAAGTTATTATTACAGAGATACAGGGGGAATCACGGATGACGGTCCGACCCGCGATCACTGTACTCTTCGGACGGGGGCAGGGTTGCCTGGGGCTGGGGCTTGCCCCAACCCGATACTGCCACGCTCCGGTTCTATGACGCAGTGGAATCGCGGGCGGTCCGTCATCTGCCGTAACTGTACACACCAGTGGAAGTGCGACTATACTCTCCTCGTGAGGGCGGCTGGTAACAGGTCCTTGGTACGGTCAGGTCTCTGCCAATGATGCTGGCTAATGGTAGTCGGCCGGAGAGAAGAAAACTCTCAGTGTAATTACCCCAATCAAGGCGGAACAGCATGCGCTGATGGATGCGTGGCCGAGGGGTGCTCGGTCGTGAGTATGCGAGCTCTGGATACCTGCCGACCTCCAGTTTAAATCAGGCTTCCCGGGGCACGCGGGCTATGCCTCGGGTGACTAACCCCTTCCCGCCTACTCGTTGGACCAAATATGCAAAATTTATCAAATATTAAAAACAATACCGCAAAGGAGCTCGGTACCGGAGGGACAAGACCATCCCTCTATATTGGGAAAAGGTACCGGTCCACCGTCTTTAGCAGAATCGGCTGCGAGGAGCTCCGATAAGCCAATCGGGCCCATCCACGTCGGGGGGGCACCGGGGTCAAACCGGTCATCGGGGTGGCTGCTAAGCAGAACGATATCGCGGCTGGTAAGCACCTCGCGACCGGGGAAACCCCGGCAACTTCGGCAGGCGGCGGGTCTGCAGGCCAGGCAGGTAAGCCGTCCTACCAGGACAGGAGGCGCGCTGCCTTTATACTGGCACACGTAGATCCGGAGTTTGTGGCATCGGCGAAGGGAATGGAGCAGAGGCTTTGGGCCAGCTCAATCATCCCGGACTTCCAACCAGCCAAAACCGGAAAGGGAGCAGCCAAGCCCCCTAACAAGCGGCAACGCTCGGCGTAAGACAACGCCACACAGCCAGGCCCAGCCCAGCAAGCCAAGCGGGCGAAGACGCACCTGACCAACAGGTCCTTTGCGGAGGTGGCGAGGGGCAAAACCCTAGTTGGCGTCCTAGATAGGGGCGCCAAGGACGGTAATGTCCCCCGTGACAAGTTGCACCTGGTGGAGGAAGAGCTCCAGGACCGCTTTCTGGAGGAGCTTGCCGAGAACGGTGGACCCCGCGTGAGGGCATCAGGGGCATGGTGAAAGCCATCGCCTTCCAAGATGCACGCTCGGCGGCCCTCTACATGAAGGCGGTGGCGGCGCTCGAGGAAGTTTATCCGGGAGCCAAACTGGAGGCCGTACGCTGGGAAGACGTCCCAAGCAGACCGAGGGCCCGAGCGTGGGTGTCAGTCAAACCTGCAGAACCTGAGAAGATTCTTAAGGTTCTGCAGGTCTGCAACCCCCACCTTCCTACAGCCGATTGGAAGGTGGCCAAGGTCGAGGAGGTCGCAGGACAGAGGCGACAGATCATCTTCGTCCTGAACGAGGAGTCGCTGGTGCTTCTTAGAGAGTCGTCAGGAGTGGTGGACTATGGCTACCGTAAGGTGACCATAGTCCCCTACAAAAAAATGACTCCAAGGGAAAGCGTTGGGGGCCTAGCCAGACCTCGAGCTTGACGTCCCGGAAGCGGGGGCCAACCCGAGGCGTCGGACGTGGCATCCATGGTATCTGACGATATCCTGGATCGCTACGAGTCCGACGCGAACGACGACTCCCCCCGGATAGCGACGTCGACGCGACAGTGGTGGAGGCGAGTCTCAGGAATCTCCTGACACTCCTGCAGATAAACCTCCACCACTGTAAGGCGGCTGGTGTTGCCTTATTGCTCCACCTAGCCAAGGGTGGAGCCGACATAGTCCTCATTCAGAAACCCTGGATCCTTGGAAACAGGGTCTCCGGTTTGAGGACTCCTGATTATAAGCTATACTTAGCTGACTCCCCAGGTAAAATACGGACCTGCAGTCTTGCAAAAAGAGAACTGCACTTATTTTTGCTCCCAAATTTCAGCAATGAAGATCACAAGGCGGTGAGCCTCAAAGGCCAGGAGCGCTCACTCCGCATCTGCTCGGCGTATATGGGACCCGGACCAGACCCGCCTCCACATGCGCCCTTGAGGGCGCTCTTCGAAGACTGCGAGGCCAAGGACATCGGCCTTTTGGTGGGATGCGACGCCAACGCTCACCACAGTCAGTGGGGAAGCACCGACACAAACGAACGGGGTGAGTTCCTTTTTTTAACTACTTACTGACCACACAGATGGTCATCTTAAACCGTGGGGATGATCCCACTTTCATTATTAAGAACCGCTAGGAGGTCCTGGACCTCACGCTTGCCTCTCATACGCTACAGGATAATATAGTATCCTGGAGGGTCCTTGAAGAACACTCCTTCTCGGACCACAGGTACGTGGAAACTGTCTTCACGTTCCCCATACCGAGTCCAGCCCAGTTCCGTAACCTCAGGCGGACTAACTGGACGCGCTATGTGGACTTTCTTTGCTAAACTCTCCCTGAGACCCCACCTAGGGAGGACATCTCATGGGTGACCACGACTCGTCTGGTTAAGGTTTTTACCGACGCCTGCAACGCAGCGCTTGACAAAGCCTGTCCACCCGGCAAAACCAGAGGTCGGAAGAAACCGGCATGGTGGACTCCGACGCTGGGAGAGCTCCGGAGATCCTCACGGAGACTTTTAACAAAGCGAAAGCTCTTAACGTTGAGCAGAACTGGACCGAATACAAGGAAAGTCTGTCAACATACAACAAAGAACTCAGGAAAGCCAAACGCGCGTCATGGCGACAGTTCTGCACCGAAATCGAGAGTAACTCCGAAGCCTCGCGCTTGCGTAAAGTACTCTCGAAATCAACTCCAACCTTGGGGTATTTGAGGAAAGCCGACCAACACTGAACGACATCCAGTTCCGAGTCGCTAGGCCTCCTTCTCAGTACACATTTCCAAGGCTGCACTGTAAACAGACCAACCTACAGAGCGCATCCTTCTAATGCCACGGGCTCAATTCTGAACCTGTTAAGTCAGGAAAATATATCCTGGGCAATAAAAGCTTCAAGCCCTACAAATCCGCGGGACCAGACGGCATCATCCCAGTCCAGCTGATCCAAGCCGGACAAAAGAGCCATAAATTGGCTCAAAACGGATTTACGAGGGATTTTTCTCCCACGGACAAATACCGAAGACATGCCTTCGGGCCAAAAGTTGTCTTCATACCCAAGGCAGGCAACCCTCGCACACTGCCCCTAAAGATTTCAGACCAATCAGCCTGGCGTCGTCCTTCCTCCTGAAGGCGATGGAAGGGCTCTTAAGTCTGCATCTCAGGGCGACCATATCGCCGAGTCAAATCTCTGACTCTCAGCATGCCTATCGGAGGGGTAGATCCACCGAAACGGCCCTACATGCGATCACATCGATCATCGAATCGTCCCTCAGCTGCAAGGAATATACCCTGGTAGCCTTTCTCGACATAGAAGGGGCTTTCAACAACATCATCCCGTCCGCCATCACGGGAGCACTAACTGACCTGGGGGTTGACTTCCGGACGGTGAGTCTTATCGATCAGATGCTGCAATGCAGGACCGTTGAGGCATCACTGGGGACGTCAACGTCCACCAGGTTTGTCAACAGAGGCACCACGCAGGGCGGAGTCCTCTCGCCCCTCCTATGGAACGTAGCAGTTAATGTACTGCTGCGGAAGATAGAGGGTGGCGGGTGCCGCGTGGTGGCGTATATGCGGACGACGTCGCTAAGCATTCTCTGGGAAGTTTCCACAGACCCTATGCGAGTGCATGACAAGCACTCTCACAAACCTGTCACAATGGGCAGCCAAATGTGGGCTGAGTGCCAACCCATCTAAGACGGAACTTGTACTATTCACCAGAAAATACAAGATTCCGACCCCCACCGAAACTATGCGGAGAGCCGCTAGTTTTCAGCAACCAAGCCAAATACCTAGGCCTTATCCTCGATAGGAAGCTCGACTGGAAGCTGAGCATAGAGGACAGTGTGAAGAAGGCCACAGTAGCCCTCTACATCTGCAGGAAAACCATCGGTCTAAAGTGGGGCATGACCCCGTGCATAGTCCGATGGCTGTACACCGGAGGTCTCTCCCCCTCCACTACCGCCTTAACCTAACCTAACCTAATTATTTGCTATTTTTGATCTAGAGTAGTTAAAGATAAATACATACAGGGGTTGAAGGAAAAGTGTTTACAAATTTAAACCAGGTTGGTCCGGGTTGATCTGGATGGAACCGCAAAGCCTATCTGTCCCAGCAGAGTTTGGGAGTCCACAAGCCCGAGAATGAGCTTGTGCATTCAAATTACCCCATTGCAAATTCTGCGATGGTGTGAGGAGGATAGACCAGTAATTTTGGCATACAAAAGTTTGGAGGTAGCAGTCTGTTAGAGTCCCAGTTCAGATTCCTAAGGGTAAAGATTAAAAATTGTTTTTGCACCGAGAATTTGTTAAGCTTTATATTGAGTGCTCCAAACACAGGAACAGTATTCCAATATCGGACGCACCAACGAGACGTACAGTAATACGGGACTTCAAACTCTTTTGACCAACGCTTTAAACTTAAAACTCCCTTAGCTTTGTTAACAGTTAGAGCAATATGGCTGTTAAAGCATAGCGTGTGATCGAGCAGGACTCTTAGGTCATTCGATGTGGAAAGTCAGTCCAGAACATGATGTCCTAGAGAATAGGAGACCAAATGTGGAGCACTGCGGTGAAATGTCATAAGTTTTCACTTAGAATGGTTCAGAAAAAGTAGGTTAGACGAAGTTGAAGGCGTGTGTGCGAGTACCAATTGGAAAAGGAAAAACAAAAACACGTCATCAGCATACATTAAAGTAACAGAGTGCAAAATAACTTGAGGTAGATCATTCACAAACAAATTTAACGGTAGCGGACCTAAATGACTTCCTTGAGGAACACCTTAGGTTACATTCACGACATTTGACGAAACATTAGAGAACACAACACGCTTTGTGCGGTTCGACAGATACGACGATATCCAGTTTCCAAGATTTGTAGGAGAACCTAATAAAAAAAGATTCTGGATAAGCAAAGTGTGATTAACCGAATCAAAAGCTTCTCTGAAGTCTGTAAAATTACATCTGTTTCCAAGAATCTATGAAAGCCTTGGTTGATTAAAGAGGAGAACTCTAGGAGGTTAGTCGATGTTGATCGATGTCTAAAAAAAAAACATGTTACAACGAGGATATTAGACTACAACATGCGTGTTGCAATTGCCGAGCAGCTTAGGAATAACAGATATAGTAGTTTTGCTATCTGCTTTTTGTGAAGGAATAAGATAGGATTCGCTCCAAATCACGGGGAGACAATAACGTTCAAGAGAGAAATTAAACAGGAAGATCAATGGCATAGGCTCGAGCGCAATACTTTAATAGTCGATTAAAAGAAGGTGGCAAATAAATTAGCAATACCTTGCGCAGAAGTTTCTGTTTTATCCAGTACATGAAGGGTACTCGTTAGACTTACGTTTTGTGTTGCTAATTAAAGTTCCAAAGCAATGATCTGAGGCAAACTATTGTAGAAACCCTAAAGTTTCTTTTACAATTAGTCCAATGCCTTGGCGAACTTTGGATAGGAATGGAAATCGGGAGCGTTGGCCATGACACAAAAACCGAGTTGGCTTAAATCACAGCATTCAAAATTTCTAGATCCAACAATGAACCGGCAATTTGTAACGGCTGACAGTTTATATGCTGCATCGATATAATGCGGTGAACAATGTTTATTTACAGTGGGCAGTGTAAACAGTGAACAATGTTGATTTACGTTATGCTGTACCCCCCCTTTGCCTAAATTTAAGAGATTTGATGACTAAATATTGGTCTGGGAAACTCGACAGATTGATATTTGCCGAGAACGAACGTGTTGAATCGCCGTAAACGCGACACTACTTGTATACCCGTACTCAGTCAGAACACATGTGATTTATGTGAAATTTTTAAAATATTTTATCAGTTTTTACATTTTATATTTGTTTGCATCATATGTCATCTACATCTTCATCACTTTGTACAACAACACTCGTACACTGCAATAGGCAGAGTGTGTGAGCAAGAGAGAGAATCAGTAGCGACTGACATCATTGTGGCTATAATAATGATCCGATCAGAGCCTGATCTGCATTTTCGCAGATATGGTCATTCTCTACGATACTGCATTTTTCGTTTTTATACCCGTACTCGTAGAGTAAAAAAGGATATATTGTATTTGTGGTAAAAGTGGTTGTGTGTAACATAGAGAAGGAATAGCAGCATCAATAGCCGAGTCGATATAGCCCTGTCTGTCCGTCTGTCTGTCCGTCTTGTTTGACGCCCATTGCTCGAAGGCTATAAGAGCTAGAGCAACCAAACTTCTTATCCAGACTGATGTGATATCTCACTCCTAGAAAAAGGTTTCACAACAGAAAAAAATGCTAAAAATGCAGAATCATAGAAAAAGATCATATCTATCAGGGGCCCAAACTTGAATCGGATCGGATCATTAATATAGCCAGAATCGACAAAACCATACGGAAAAATTTCGTATCGATTTGGTTTTTTGTATGTTGTGTCGCCTGGAGGTATAAAACTCAGAGACTATAGTATAAGAGCTAGAGCAACCAAACTTTCTGTCCACACTTCTGTGTAGCAAATCAAGGTGTATTTCAAAATTTCGCCCCCCCACAAAAAGACGAAAGTCCACAATTTTGAAGATAGAGTAAAACGAAAAATGCAGTATCGTAGGAAATGATCATATCTACCAGATTCCAGGTTCAGATCGGATCATTATTGTAGCCACAATGATAAAATGAATTTTCAGCAGAGATTTCCTCCGCCCCCTTGCAGCGTAAGTAATGTATGGTGATGATAGTCGCTACAGATTCTCTCTCTCGCTCACACATTCTGCCTCGTGCAGTGTGCGTGTGTTGTTGTGAGAAGTGATGTAGATGACAGATGTAGCAAAAATGTAAAATGTAAAACTGATAAAACATTTGAAAATTCTACATAAATCACATGTGTACTGACTGCGGACGAGTATAAAAGAAGAGTCGCGTTCACAGCGACTCCGTACGTTCTTTCTCGTTTCTATCTAAAAAATTGCGGACTTTTGTCTTTTGTGGGGGCGAAAGGGGGCATGGCGAAATTTCGAGTTCGAAACAAGAGTTTGGACAGAAAGTTTGGTTGGTGAGATCCAGGCGCTCATTTCGACGAATGGGCAAAGCAGTCGCAGTGTGTGAGAGAGATTGTTAGGGAACGATGGCTCTCCAACTAGTTTTCTCCATTGTAGCTATATTAATGATACCCTGATTTTCTCTTTTGATAGTACGGGTATAAATATGTTAGAAGGATCTTTTGGGAATAAGATTTTATCAAGCATCGTATTTCTTAAAGGGGATAAAAAAAACTAAAATATCAAATAAAAAAGCAAAGGAAATATCAACTCGGCTGTTTATGCTGATCAGGAATATATATACTTTATGGGGTGGGAAACGTTTCCTTCTCTGCGTTGCACACATCCGCATTTACCACAAACCTTATATATTCCCCAACTCTTAGAGTACGTGGTCATACATACGGATACATATGACATATATATATGACCATTCATACACATATGTACATATGTTGCTATCAAAAGCAATAAGTTTTGAACTTGGATTAAGCAATATTTGGATAATTTTCATTTCAAATCCCCATAGGTAAGCAGTCACTCTATCTAAAGCAGTTTCTTGTTAATATAATTGAGGGATTTATTGAAGCGTTCTTTCCGTTGCCCACACAATGATGTGTTTAATGAACTGGGCAACTAAGTAAAACTCGTGTTGATCGATATAAAAGATCGCTTTGGCAAAGATCAAAAGCAAAACCGAGACCAAGACCACCAAACCAAATGAATTTTCCGCTTTGATCCTGCCGTAGCCGCTCACCATTGTAGCTGGTAATCGCACCAGGTGACGGAGGCCTCGGTTTGACAGAGGCCAGAGCTGTAGGAAGAGGCCGTGTATATGTGTAGCACTGTAGTGACAAGGGAATAGTTTGGAGGTGTCTCTTTTCATACGCCAGAGCATTGTGCGAAAAGTAGCAGTTTCCTCTTCGATTCTCTTCCTCTGTCTTGACTCATCGATCGGCACTTTTGTGATCTTCGTGGGTAGGCCTACGTGTTGTCTCTTGTTGTATTGGTTCTTTCTCTCGATGGGCTACAAAATAGTTAGAGAGACACCTTCAATTTTCTTTTAAATAGCCGACAAATTGGGTTACTTGGCGGCCACCAACATTGATTTTTAGTACGGAATTCCAATATTTATAGCCCTTCTAACGAGCATTGCAATTACACTTAGTTAATGCCTCTCTCCATCGCGTTTTCATCCCCTACACATATAGATCTGTAACGCATTCAAAACCCAACTCAATTTGCAACGCTTCTCCAACATATTTGACCCGAAATGAAAAATATCTGAAATGTGAACATGACCAAGAACAAAAATGTATCCCATTTGAAACGGTTGATTAGTTTTCTAATACGATTTATGTCCTGTGTGCAGCTCTCTTGTCTCGAATGGATTCGTTTCACTCTGCTGAGATTCAATAATGAGCTCATCTATCCATGGTAGCGTTTGTTTTCGTTTGCCAATGTTCCAGGTAATCCAGTAAGGAAATTCAATTTTATCGCCTTCATTTTGCTTGCGTAGATGGGCAAGATATTAATTGGTGATTGTAATTTATTTTTTCTGTCAATTTTGTGAGTATTACGGACAGTTCCAAAACAAATTAAACGAACATTGGTAGCTTAGGGGTATATATTAATTTCGTGATTGCAACCACTCCATTGAAAAGAGGAGTATGAAATCAATCAAAAGTTTGTAACGCACAGAAGGATGCATCTCGACCCCAGATTGTAATAATACGTGCTTTTGATCGGGATGACAAGCGGACGTCTATTCATATATTTAACTACGAATATATTTAACCACAAGCTTGCACATAATATTCCTTATGAATAATAATATGATCGGATGACTATATGAGCAGCCGAAGCAACTCACTATCTCACAAACTAGATACACGCACTTCATGGATTTAGAAACCTATGTATAAACTCATATATATGTACATACATATGAAGATGTAATTATTAATCTCATTTCGTTATATAAACATACTATATATGTATTATAAATATAAATATGTGTTCTAAATGGTATGTCAGCGATTAACATATCATTCTCTGCGGGTCCAGACATAATGCCAAAATGCATTTTAAACCCTGTGTCCAGTCTTTATGCCAACCCTTTTTTTTAACCTATTATTGGAACGGTCTTGTCTGCCAGTGATTTTGAAAGAATACTACATCATTTCGCCTTAAAAAAGGTTCAAGATCCCACTTCGAGAATAACGGCTCTCCTACTCTAATTGGTACTTTCATTCACGCCTTCAACTCAACCTAAATGAATTACAAATTTGGTGTTCTACTCTTTCTGAACCATTCCATTTGCAAACTTTGTCTTATACTCTCTAGGAAATCATGTCCTGGATCGAATTTTGTCCTTGTAGTCCTTATCGTTCACAAACTGTGTTTTGGTAGCCATAAAGCCGCAACTGTGCACAAAGCTAAGAGTGTTTTAGTGTTTATAAAGCAATGGTCAATAAGTTTCACGACCCATGTGTCACTAAAACACTGTACGTCTCATTGTTTCGTCCGATATTAGAGTAGTACTCTTGTATGTGTAGTCCACAGTTCAAGGGACAACAAGCAATTATCAAATCGCTCCAAAAACAATTAATTTTTATCTTACGTAATTTAAACTGTGACTCTGAAAGAAACTTGACACCTTACCAATCCGGGCTAATAATCTTAGACCTGCCTTTATTGCGCCATCGCAGAATTTCTAATGACGTAATGTTTGTACACAATCTCCGACTGGGGATTGTGGACTCACACTGGACTTACTTCTGGGCCAGATCGACTTTTCTGTTCCCCTTAGACCTACCCGTGCCTATCGTCCCTTTCGTTATCCCTTCAGTAGATCGAATTATGTTCAACATGATCCTTTTAGAATACCCTTTCCCCTAAAATATGCCTTAAAATTATAGCCTGTAAGATACATACATATATGCAATATATATATAAATATATACTATATACTATATATTCATAAACAAATTCAATCTTCTAATTTTTTAATTATAGTGTTTCTTTTTTTTTCCTTTTTTGTTGTACGTATTAGCTCAAATAAATAGTCAGATTCATTGACAAAGCTGGCGATGCTAATAATATTGATTCGTTAAGAAATTCCAAAGTATTTGAGGACAAATTTAGATTGGCGTAATAATTTTAATTTGCACACCGTACGTGCTTGCTTCAACAATTGTTAGAGTACTCATTTAAAAAAAGAACTTTTACTTTACATTTCTTTGGGTTTGGAACGAATTGATTTTATCTGGCAGTTGGCGACAAAGTCGCCAAAATACAATTATTCATCGCACACGTACATATGTAACTGACGTCTCTGCAACCGAGACAATGAAAAGGACTCCCAAAAATGTTTTGGAAGGAAAAGTAAAGAAAATACGTTCAAGCGTTGCAAATTGGCCTATGATGAAAAAGGATCCGTTGAGCAGGGGACGGGGCTGTACGAGTATTTGTGGACATGCACAGTTTAGTCCAAGTGTGCATCCTTCGCCCAGACGGACAAAAGTCATGGCGAGCCTTGTGGAGGGACAAAAAAAGGACTGCGCACTTTTGCAGTGTGGGCGAGAGCATCCATACTTGTTGTTCGGGACACGTCACGGGTATTTACTGTCGAAACCCATTTGACATTTGACAATTATTCATTTTTCGTTTTATTTCTTAGAAATAAACCTATGTTGCATCGCACCAAATCGATTGGTTCCAAATCGTTGCAATTCAATTGAGAGCTGACTTTTTGGCCCTTTTCTTCTTGGCATCCTGTTACCATTTCGTTTCAGCTGTTCGACACGAACTATTTGGTGTTTTACGCTCTTTTCACTGCGAACAAAGTGTCGACTCGGAATGTGGAGAGTTTTGGTTACGCACATATCGGAGTGAATCGAAAATACTCCTACGAAATGATACGGTTAAAATCGCAATTTTCACGTTAATCCTAATTACTGTTGAACTTAATTGCTTAATTAGAAACCATTTGAGTGTGGGAGAGCATTATTCCTCACTGAAACGAAGTAGATTTCGATACACTTGCGGGGGAGTATCCGACTGAAAACATGATCAAATTCTTGGGTTTAGTTTGTCTCGGTTCTAGGTAGCTTTATTATTAAATTGATAGTACCGAAAAATATATTTTATAGATGATACATTCGATTATGAGAAGCTGGGCCCAACATTTGAGCAACCAGAAATTTGTCATGCGGACGCCCCTTATTATGTTCTTTGTTAGTAAATAAAATCCCACAGTTTAAGAAAAATTTTTAAAAGTTTTAATGTTGAGTGGGTTCTACGACGAAAAGAAAATATTTTTTTTTTTGGTTAAATATACATTTTTAAGAAACTAGTTGATATTGATAATCAAGTAAAATAAGGTAAGGTAAAATAAAGTATTCAATCAATCATTGATTGACTACGATATTAATGGTATAGATGTGCATACATATATGCAATAGATTTCATTGCAAATTCAATTCATGGCTCAAAACTATGTAATTAAATGTTCTTAGTTATCAAATTTATAAAACTCGGTAGAAACGTCTACAAAAATCTTGAAAAAAAAACATTAAAAATGAACATTACTATCTATGCCAAATAACAAAATTAAGGTATACTCTTTTTAAATATTAAAAACTATTTTTATTTGTATGTATGTTTTATTTCAAAGTAACCAACTTGTTAGCATCTTACCATTTTATCATCATTAATAATGATCAAGTGATGAGCTAAAGGATATACAAAATGAAGAGTTGCTGGTTTCCGTTTTGTGGAGAAGCTTGCTGGCGAAAATGGTTCCTTCTGTTCAAAGTCGATGTGAGAAAGCCGGTATTGTTAAACGGCTTTCTCATAAATTTGACTTCTATCTTTGTTTTATCAAACCTAAGATTTGATAACCTTTAAATTTATAGATTTGATTCGGTTATTTCATGGTGCCAGTGTTTTACTAAACATATATATATGTGCCTCAAAGTAACTTCAACTAAAGGATAGGTTACATTTAAGTAGTAGCACTTGCACTTCGAGTGACCTCAGTAATTGCCACATTAGAAATATTTTCATGTCGGAAAATCCGTTACGATGCAATCGATCAGGTAAACTGTACTCGCCTACCTGCCCGAAGGACCACAGATCAGACCTAACAATGGAGAAGTGATGACGCATCCTCCATCCCTCGCGTTGCGCAGGTAGAGGGTGAGTCACCATCGGGTATAAAAGCATTCGCAGCCCGACCCAGAGTATCATTCGAACTTCTGTTCTCAATCTGTGCAGATCATTGCCACCAATTCTCCATTCAACTGAAAAATGTTTGCCGAAGCAGCTCTGCGTTCCAACTCCAGCACCGCTATGCCGGAGAAGAGCTCTCTCACCGGCGCCGCCACCAACATGAAGAAGCTGCTAAAGACCATCAGGCGAATCTTCAGCCACTCGAAGGCAGGCAAGGAACTCAGCGAGGTCCGGCACACGTGCGCCACCGAAGAGGAGCATCAGAACTGGCTCAACGAACAACTGGAGACTAGCAAAATCTCTCTCCACTGAGGCTTTATGGGCGATCCTTCTGAGCATCTGTGATGGGACTTCATTGCATGGTCGATAAATGAGCACGCCAGCTTTAAACTCAAACTGTGATAAAGAGAGTACGAGACTGACCTGCTTCTGTGCCTCGAAAGCACCATAAAACGTAGCTGTTTCCCTGTACATACACCCACAGCACTACGAGTATATATACACATAGAAATCTTCAAATGCTTTAACTTAATCTAAGTAATAGCTATAATCATTGTCTTCCATTAGTTTTAGAAAAATTCGTCTTCCATGTTTGTTTGTTTAGGGTTCTAAATTAAGCTTAATAATAAAAATCCCTCGAGGAAAAAAAAAAAACTATTTGGCATTTCTTTTTTTTCACAGATCTAAGCTGGATAGAGTCTCTGAGAAATGTTCTTCCGAAATCGTAAACCTGCTTGTTTGGAGTTGTGATACTCTCTTAACGGATGGGCGCCTTAAATCCACATGAGGAGTACAGTCACGACATCGGTGTGACTTACGTGAAGTCCAAGTCCACTCTATGCTACTGTCTGTGCATTACCTTAACCTCGACGCTGGGCGGCTGTGGAATTCTTTAAATTTTGCTCGCACTTGTCATGAGAGATGGGAAAACATAAAGCAAAAGAGAGGAACCACAGCCGCTGTTATGCACATCCATAAATATGCTATAATTGCTCTACATAGCGCAAAATATTACAATTCGTTTATGGTAAGGTCGAAAACTTGTGGCAATGGCGATGGGCATGCCACAGGATTTCGGTCTTGTGTTGGCGGCGGGATATCGCTGGGCTTAGGATACCACATTTGGTTTCTATAGCTATTATAGTCTCTGATATTTAGGCGCTCAATGGGTCTGTCAGACTATATCAACTTGGCTATTGATGCTGATCGAGAATATATACTTTATGGGATCGGAAACGTTTACTTCTGTGCGTTACACCCAGAATCTCAACCACTTCGACCACAAAACTAATACATCCACATATCCCTAAGCTCTTCGGGTATCGCGTATACAATTCGAACCATAATTGGGAATTTACAACGGAGTGCAATAATGGGACTTTTGCCAATTGGAATACTACTTTAATTCTACAGTTACTTACATTTGGTCATTAGTAGCGCCACCTGTGGACTAAGTTTTCACGCTGGTGCTGCCATATAGTTGAAAAATACAAATTAAGATTTCCCGCCATTGTTTTGTTTTGTTTTTTTCAAACTGTTTATTTATTTCAACGCTTATGATAAAAGTTGCTTTAACAATACACATTCTATATATGTATGTATGTAAGTATATATGTATAAGTTGGAAGTGCTTCTTGGTTTTCATTATTCTTTTGTTTGAGTGGGTTTGTGGTGAGATGTATGTCTGTTTGTCACTTACTGTCTGGTTATTATGTTACTGCATTTGCATTTGTTCGGGGAAGGTACCACCGACACACGAAGATGAAGATATAGACGTTGTGGAAGATGAAGTATAGTTTGTCAGGCTTTGACTGCGGCTGTTCGCTTCGTAAAGGTATAGTTGTAGTGTCCACCAGTGGCATTTAGAGTTAGTTTTAGTTGTTTAATCAAATGGGGAAGGCAAGGACAAATGCAGATGGCAAGACTAACGGAAGATTCTCGGAGTGGAAGCCGATTTGTGTGCACTTTGCTTGTGGTTTCTCTCTGTTCAAAAACGTCTCGAAAATGTTGAATTTCTTTCGTATTAATGTGCAATTATCTAATATTAATATTTCGTTCATCTAAAACCAAAACGGAATGCTGGCCAATTGTAGTTTGTTTGAATTTCTAGCAAGCAGAACAACACTGTCCAGATTCGAGCCGATTGGAACGGAGTTACTGATAGTCGACAGAGTCACTGTCCAGCAGCGTGGAGGAGACCCTCGATGTGCGCCGATTCCAGTAATCCGTGTAGCACGACTCGTACGGGGCAGTGGTGCGCCACGGTGGCCATTTCAGCTATTCCTCGACAATGTCCCACACCATGAGCGAAGCGTCTGTGCCGCCCACCGTGATGAGGGTGTGATCACCGCACAGGAAGCGGACGCAGGCCAGCATGCCAGAGTACACCTTCGACTCGTGGAATTCGGCGCGCGGGGAGATGCACGGATACCTGTGAAACCGCATCGGATTAGCTAATTACATCAGAGGCATTCCACCGCATTCCCCATCCCATCGCCGTAGCTCACCTGAACAAACGCAAATATCCCTCGGCATCGCCAGAGGCGAGCATATCGTGTGCGGCCGAGCGACTGCAGGTGGCCAAAATGGTGTTGGTGCTGGTGTAGTAGCGATTGCTCCACTGGCCGGCCACCAGGAAGCCCACGGTGCAGTTATTGGTCAGCCACTTGACATCCTTCATGGCAATGGGACTTCGCTCCGGCGACAGCGACTTTGCATCCCAGAACAGCAGATCGAAGTCAATGGTCACCGTCTGCACAAAGTTGCCATCCATGCTCCAGTCCAGGTGCGTCAGGGGCTGCGAGCCGCGTATCTTGTTGACCTTCTTGTAGGAAAAACCGTCACGCGAGACGCGGAAGAGGTAAATGCTGCCGTTCTGGGAGCCCATGGCAATCATGTCACCAACTGCAAGTCAGAGAATCAGAGAGAGTTTCATTGTATGGGACTTGCTTAAGGTATTCGATCCTACCCTGATTGTAGGCCACACAGTTGAGGGGCGAACCACAGACGCGAAGCGTCAACATCACCGCTCCATTCTCACAGTTGATGACCAGCAGATGGCCCTCAGTGCTGCCCGCAGCAAGAGTGCCAAACGGATGGAAGGCCAACGCCACACACTCGTAGCCCGTCTGAATGGTCCAGATCAGTTTGTTCTTGCGCCACAGAGCCACATGCTTGTCGTGGCCAGCCGTCGCATAAAGCTCGTCATCGGGATGAGCGGCCAGACCCCACAGCTGCCGGCCATGTCCAAAGACAACCTGGGTGAAGCGGCGCTGCAGCGAGCCCTCGAGGATGTTGTTGCGGGTTGTGCCCACATAGATGTTGCCATCGTTTCGCCCAGGACGCTGGGGATAGATGGTTCGCACGCCGCCAGCGGCTTCGGGAAGCTGTCGAATAACGAGCATAAATGAAACAAAGCTCTTAAACAAAGATATGGAAAGTACCACCTTAGTATCGGCTATCTTTTTGTAGTTCTGCAGGGAGTCCCAGGCAGCTATTTTCCGGTCCTTTTCCCCGCCCGAAAGCAGCGTTCCCTCTCCCAGCATGATCAGACAGCCGATGCCCTTGTTGTGGGCCTCGAACTCAGTGCGGACAAAGTACGCCCCATCGGAGTCCACAGAGTAGATGGTGATAAAGCCATCCGAGTCGGCTGTTATGACATCGCCATCCGGCTCGAATTGAACGCTCGTTACATGAGAGCGCGATGGCTGCTTGACAATGTCCGTGCGCTCGAAGAATCCGTCTTTGCGCCGATGCCAGAAGGCCAAGTGGCCTCGCCCGTGTGTGATGATGAGATTATCATCTAGCGGATGGAATGCGGCGCCCGACAAGCCCTCCTGCAGTGTCTGCAATTGCCAAGTGGATCAGCCCAGGGATTAGTCTAGAGTGTTCATATTTTAGTTTAAGCTTTGGACTTACGGCCACTTTGCCCAGCAGGTGACCCCATTGCCATTGCCAAACGGACAGGATGCTCTCTCGCCCGCTGTCCACGGCGAGGATGTAGCTGCCTCCGTTCTGCGAAGTATTGTATAGGTATAGGGTTATTTTGTCCAACTGCGTCAGTCATGTCTTCATTTTACCAGCTGCGAGAATGCCACGGCAGTGACCCCACTATCTAGTTCGCCCATGCCAAAGACGTAGAGTGTCTGCAGGGACTCCGTGCTCCAGATGCGGACATGCGCCTGCGACTTGCGATCCCGACCAGCCTTTTGGCCCGAGGCCACCAGCTCCCTGGAGGGATGCACATCCATGCTGGCAGAGATAAGAATCTATAGACTTCTGTGCAATCTATTGCGGTGTTATAGTTACTCCTACCACATAATATCTTCAGTATGTCCTATGTAGTGACGCTGGGCATCCTCGTCCCGATCGAATAGCACGGCCACAGCGGCCACGTAATAGAGCAGCTCCCCGGACGGCAAGACCCAAAGGTTCCGGCGAGCATCGATGCCACGATAGCCATGGCTGAAACGAGATACTTGATAGGTACAGACGGTACAGCCAATACTGCCAGCTTACACCCATTGGAGTTGCAACTTCTTGTCCGGCGGCGAGTTGTCAGCCGGCGCATGGTGAACGGGCGGATAGAAGGTACGCCTCAAGCCCCTGATCGTAACCTTGGTGGGCTCCTCCTTCATGATGTCCAGCATGGTGTACTCCCCATTTGGGCGCAAGATCTCACTCTCCGGCGCATACAGTATGCGCGGCCGACTCTTGCTCCTCGGCCTGGCCCCACGCAACGGCACCTTGGGCAGCTCATCCGTGGGCAGTATGGGGGCGGCGGCCACCACCGAGGGCCTCGACCGCGACCGTCTGATAGGTGAGCCGGCAATCAGAGCAGTCCCCGTGGCCAGGTAGAAGGTGTCCACATCGGCGAACTCGTTCCGCAGCTGGGAGAAACTGCGAACCTGCGTGCGAGTGAGTTGAGGTGAGAAAAACAATTTGTCAAATCATTTCCCGAGTTTGGTCAGGCTTGAGTCTGGGTTTGGGTCTGGGTCGGTCGGGACTATGTTCATTAAGTTATTAGGCTGCGTCAAGGTCGTCGCTGCGTACTACTGCTGCTTACCTCCTGGCCAGTGCCTGTGTACATTTTCTTTGCTCCGTTAATTTTCAGCACTTGACCCAAATCCTCGAGCACTTCCTCGAATGGCTGCGAGGTGCGTAGGTTCAACAAAACGCGACACTGCAAGGGGATAGTTCGAGAGGGGATTATGCATGCTTGTATGTAGATGTGTACATAGAATCACGTGTTAAACATGGTCGAGTAATTAGTCTGGCTCCCCCAGGCATACATACTCGTATAGTAAACCCGTGTATACACACATGCATCCATATATATGTATATGTATGTATGTATGAGTGTCGTGGCCCTTCAACACATTTGACTTGACCTGCGATCAAAAATTTAGTCACGGCACGCAACTTCCGCTTGGGTCCTGCCTCGGAGCCTACCTACTCTGGGACCCACTAATATTTATAATTATATGCTGTCGTCGACTGGTTCTCCTTGCCCCCAACCCGTGGCCGCGTTCCCAACCCAACATCCACGGCCACATACATTTCCACTTCCAAGTCCACCTCTTTGGGCCGCGTTCCACAAATCGAGTCTGTGACCTAGTTTGCGTTTTATTTTAATGCTTAATACATTTTATTTGTTGCTGCCGGCAGGTGGACGAGTCAAAGTCAGAGGCGGAGGCAAAGACGGCGAAAGCATTGTTTGCCTTCCCCTTGATGTGGATGTGGAGGTTGCTCCTGCTGCTTTTGTTATTGTTGCTGTTGTTGTTGTTGCACTTGAGCTTGTGCTCTCATAATTGGGTGAACCCCACTAGCAGCTCGGGTCGGACCGATGGTGCGGCCAGAAGGAGGACGCGCTTTGTTGCATTTGTCGGTTGGCGCTTCAGTTTGGCTTTCCTGCTCGCACTGCTTACTTTTCGATTTAATGACCTTCAGGGCCCTGATAACAGCTATTCACGCGTGCTGAAGAAGAATGTGTCTTTGTGGCTCTTCTGCCAACATCCCGGATCCGCCTGCTCCACTGGAACCGCCACACGGCATTCCCATTAAATTTAAGCAGCTGCCAGACCACGGAGATGGTAGATACCTCTGTGTGTCCTACTCCTCGCACTGCACCGCACCGCACAGCGCCGGCGACAATTGGGCGAGTGAGCACACGATAAACTTTCGCCGTGTCTGGGCAAATTCGGTTTAATTTATGTATTTAGTTGGGCTTCGAAAAGGCGTCGGTTTAATGGTTTTATGTCCGTGTTGAGTGGTTTGCCCGAGCATCTCTGCTACTTCATTTCCCGACCAGATCCCGACCTGATTGCCAGCAAAAAAAAAAGACACCAACGACACCAATTTCAAGTTCCTCTCTGACCAAACCCAAATCCGTAAGGCATTTTTTAAAATCTTAACTTAAACTTTTTTTGTCGTAAAAGTTTGAAATTGAATATAATTTTTGGTTGCCTTGGTTAGCCAAATGTTTAAACTTTTTGCGAATAATTTTCAAATCAATTATAGTTATGATTATTATCGAAGCATGCCATATATACTATATGAACATATGTACGAAAAGCAATGTAAATAACACCGGATATATTCCGGCATATGGGCATAAAAACACGTCCGAGCTTATACTCGTCAAAACATGTCTGGTAATTGTTTAATAGTTCATGGTCAGAAAAGATATTAATTCCTTTCTATTAGTATTCAAACAAGTTTCGCGTTTCCAAGAATTCTCATATGTACATATATGTATGTCTATCCAGAATCCAGTGAAATGTAAAAACGAAAGTTTGGTATTGTGCGTTTTGTTTTCTATTTTGATCTATCGGTTTTTTTCGTTGTTGTCTCACTTGTTCGTTGGTTTTTTTATTTTGATTTACAGTGACGACGCGTGTCCTTTATGGGTCGTTAGGTTAACTGGTTCAGGTGTCGTCCTAACCGGACCGGACCCTAACGATTGTTTGAAACGGCCAACGTTCGCCTCTATTTATCACAATATATTGATGGTTTATCAAATCGGTACACCTGCGCCTCATGGTCCGGTGAAAATATTTGAAATGAAGATGCTGACGGAACGGCTTGCTCAACCATTAAGTGAATAAAAGAGTACATTTGTAGTACTCACTCATATACTCATGGTACTACATATATGTATAACTATTGAGACACATTCAACTGAGTCCTAGAAATGCTACAAAAAGTCTATACACCTACCAAGTTTTTCAATTTTTCCATCAACAGCTCTTTAAGCTGAAAATCAATTTCTCTGTCTAAAACTGTATAAAAGCCCCAATTTTCCATCACAGCCCCAATCGAGTGTCACTTAATTTGCTGGAAAGTGAATTGAAGGGACAGAAGCTGAAAGATGCTTTTAATAATTTTTTGCAATGCATTTTAGGGCCGGAGATGCAGACGGTGCATGTCAGTGCCATAAATTATGTATGGATATCTCTCTGTCCCTGGCCTTGCGCGTGTGTGGGCGGGCACACAGATATTACGCATACTCACACACGGGAGCTATTCACAAGATGTCGTGATGATGTACAGAGAGAAGCCTCGGCATTGACTACTCGTATGTACTATAAACAAATATAATTATGTGAGCAAATAATTGCATTACCGAGAACGTTGGCGTTGGCAGCTCCAATCACGTGACCCCAAACAAATGGTTTGTTAAGCCAATTACGTGCACTTTTCATATGGGGGTGGGGTGGGGTTCGGGTGTTCGGTGTTCCCTCATTCAGGTACTGCGCGTGGGGGTGGCAATTGAAGGGGCGGGAGCAGGAAGAGATGGATGGAAACGGGCATCGACGTGGACACAGGACCTTCATCTGGCTGTGCATTCTGTGTCCTGTGTGTGATTTAAATTTTCAGCATTTCTCTCCGCTTCGCCCCAGCCCCCACCTTTAAGGGGGTTTTTTCCGACGTTCAATCGTTGGGCCGTTGCATGGCTGATTTAATCTTGGTGACGTCCAAACCACTCCAATTTTTCAAATATTTTCGTTTGCTTGCTCCGCTCCGATACAAAGGAATTCCAATAAAACACAAACATGCAAAAAACAAAAGACGTTAAACTGCAGGGGCAGCAGAAGCGGCAGCTATGTAGTCCTTATCGTCGTCATCGGCAACGTCCACAGAGTTGCATAAAAGGGACCCAACACTATTCAAATATAAAAGAACGGGACAGAAAACACAAGTTCACACAGCGATTTCCACACAGTCGAAAACATGGAAGCTTTATATATTCATACATTTGTTATGTATGTATATACTTAGATCTTTTAGATCGAACGAGTTATCTGTGGAAGTGCATTCCTGAGTTGAGGCAAACGAACGATCCTGCGGTGAAAGTACACATGGGGAAGAGGATAAGAGAATGGCAAGTAGTAGGTGCACTTCCCGTGGCGATCCTATACGAAGGGAAATTCCTATATGCATACACTGATCTACATATCCCGAAATGCGTATAGATGCATGCTTCAGGCATCTATTACTACATATACTCGTACATACATGTCATGTCAACCACCTGAGTTTCACGTTGAGAGGCAAGCCAACAAACAGACGCAAAATGTGTACAATGTGACACGAGGCACTTTAGATTGCCAAACGAAAAGCCCAACCCCTATAGGAAAAGTTAAAGTGTTCTGCTGTTGCAGCGAACTCCGCCAATATTGAGTAGCATGCCATTATGCATAGCCATTTATTGTGCCTTTCAAGTGCACTATTACCGTGCGAACATCAGCCGGCAAGCAGAAGCACTTGATGTAGACATTGATATACATAGATGTAGATGTACTGTAGATGTAGTCGCTCAAAACAGGGCACAGACGCAAACAAAACCAACAGACATAAACACAAACACAAGCAAAAGACACGAACACAGATACTGATGAAGACACAGGCACGAGAAGCAGAACACAGTGGGCCACGTAATGCACACTGTCCATTGATTATGGGATATAATAAGCTGATTACCTGGGCTCCGAACTGACGGAATCTTTAAGCTTCCTTGCAGATGCATGGGTCGTGAAATAGGTTAATGCAAGAAACCCATGTAACTATAATTCTGTGAGGTGGGTTGGAAATTCTGAGGCAGTTTCCTCAGAATTTCCCTCTTGATATTCCTCTATATTCTCGCTCCACTGTGCGTGAGGGAGAAGGCAATGCGATGGAGTCGGATCTCCGAATAATGTAGGTGTGGTGGAATCGGCGTCAGAACTTGCTGTTTGGCATACTCCCTACTTTCAGCAAATGTTGTTCAAAATATATTTCAGCGAGGACTTCGTCCTTTGGCCCGACCGCCAACGACAGCGACGCTGATATGTCCTTGGCCTTGGTCATTGAGCGCGTGCAGTGTTCGGTTCGGTTCAACAACAAAAGCAGCGACTACTACAGTTTCCTCCTTTGCTCCAGTTGTATAGTTGTCGGTTGTATAGTACTTTGGTCAAATTTGCATTGCAAACTCCATTAAGTGGGTCTTGCGAGCGGAGAGCGGAGGTCTGACTCGCTTGCTTTTGTAGTCGGTTATTTTTCCATTGTCTGCCATTGTCTCTCCCATTAATGGGATTCGATTTAGGTCTGGCAAACCACTCTCCAGCAGACGGACAGAAAGTTTTCCTACCTCGCTTGGATTGGGTCAATCGGACGCAGCGAAATCCTCGGCCAAGGTTGAAAGGGCCCTTGATCACACCCTCGCACCGAAAGGTGTGGAAACGCCCACAACGTAATGTATTTTGATTCATAAAACGGCACGAAAGCCCCACCTATTCTTCTCGTATCCCGCCTGAGAAAAAAGGGCTACAAAAATGTTACTTGCACTTAGGAAAATTACCATAAAACGTTACTACGACAACGGCTTTGCAGGAGGGGAGTGGGGACGCGGACGAGGACGGGACGGACCACGTTTATAGTTGCAAAGCCAATTCATATTTTAAAGGCATTTTCGTCATAATAACATAAATTACGAGACTGCTAGAGTGAAAGGGAAAGAGTTGTGGGGTCGTACCGTACCCCAGAATGCAGGAGTTTTCCCAGGCCGTACCTTGTTTTTCGTCTGCTTTCTTGTTTTTGTAGGAGTATGTCAGCGGAAATTACCAAATTGACCGTGGCTTCAATTTCGTTGCCGTTCGCCTACCCGCCTACCACCCTGTATACCTGTATACCAGTACAATAAAACACAAATTGCAGAAAATTGATTTTCCATATGATTGCTGCAGGGCCCCGAAAGTGGGCAAAGGTTAATTGCACCCTTTTTTCAGACTACCACACACCTTTCAACAATTTTTTGAATGTCAAAGTGAATGGGTTGTTGTTGACTCTCATGAAAGTTTAATCCCTGCACTTGGCCTGCCCTGCCCTGGTAACGCTTTAATAGAAAATGTATAAAAATGTATAATAAATTGGGAATTATAATTGCGCAGTCATTAAAGCGGGACCGAAAACCGAGTCAAAACGAGAAAGAACGTACGGAGTCGCTTCGAACGCGACTCTACTTTTATACCCGTACTCAGTCAGTACACATGTGATTTATGTGGAATTTTAAAATGTTTTATCATTTTTTACATTTTACATTTTTTGCTACATCTGTCATCGACATCTACATCTACATCATCTACATCAGTTCTCACAACAACACACGTACACTGCACGAGGCAGCATGTTTGAGCGTGAGTGTGTGTGTGTGAGAGAATCTGCAGCCACAATCAACCCCAATAAATGACTTATGTTGCAGGAGTGGGGGGACTTGCTTCTGAAAATTCATTTGATCATTGTGGCTACAATAATGATCCGATCTGAACAAATTCGGGAATCTGGTAGATATGGTCATTCTCTACAAAACTGCATTTTTATTTTTTCTATCTTCAAAATGGTGGATTTTTCGTCTTTTGGGGGCGGAAGGGGGCGTGGCGAAATTTTGAAATACACTTGTTCAGGTTTGGTATCACAGGAGTCTTGGCAAAAGTTTGGTTGCTCTAGCTCTTATAGTCTCTGAGATCCAGGCGTTCATATTTACGAAAAACCAAAATTACTCGATTTTTGTGTGAGTGCGAAAGGGATGGAGCGAAGTTTTTGCGTATGTTTTTTGTCTATTGTGGCTATATTAATGATCCGATCCGATTCAGATTTGGGCCCCTGATATATATGGGCTGTCTCTATGATTCTGCATTTTTCGTTTTCTGCTATCTTCAAAATTGTGGACGCCACAGATGTGCGCCCTTTGTGGGGGCGGAAGTGGGCGGGGCGAAATTTTGAAACTTTTTCTAGGAGTGAGAGTACACATCAGTCTGGAAAAAAAAATTTGGTTGCTCTATCTCTTTTTAGCCTTCGAGCAATGGGCGACAAACAAGACGGACGGACGGACAGACGGACAGACGGACAGACGGACAGACGGACGGACAGACAGGGCTATATCGACTCGGCTATTGATGCTGATCAAGAATATATATACTTTATGGGGTCGGAAACGCCTCCTTCTGTGTGTTACACATCCACTTTTACCACAAATACAATATACCCTATTACTCTTCGAGTACGGGTATAAAATGGGAGATTGCGTTTGAAAAATGGCAACCGCAACTAATGATGGTCCCGGGAGTAGGTTCAAGGGTTTTGCAGAAAAAAGAGCTTTATTCCAATGTGTGTCCTGGGCATTTAAATTGTCGAATAATTTACGCGCTGGATCCCTTAATGACAGATACGCAGCTCTGGGGTCAGTCGGAAAGGATAAAAAAGGGGAGAAAAAATAAATAAATAAACTGCGCTGACCATTAAATATTTATGGCAAATATTTATACAAACAAAAGCGACTCGGTTTGGCATTCAATCGACCCGATCCGAGTTGGCCCCAATTTTTTAGCCCACCAGTGAAGCTGAAAAGTAAACTTTCGACAAAATGCATTTCACTATTTGCCAGGTGAGAGGTGGAATATCAGCCATATCAGCTATATGCGCGTGCACCGCATTGCTCCGTTGAATATTTAAGAACATTTTCCGCATATTTCGGCCATCACTTTGCATATAGTATATTTCAATAGACTTTGGCGGCGCGGCATCGGCTCTAAGAGGCGACTGTTTCGCACGGCCGACACTCTAATGCAATAGTCAAACAAATTTACATAAATATTGCAGTCCGATGCGCGCTTTAATCGCGCCAATTAAATCATTTGCCTAACGCATCGCTGCCCCAGCACAAATACCGATGCACCCCGAAACAGCAAAAATGCTGGAAAATGCAACGCACGAGGTGCATTTTCGCCAGACACATCCCCCACATCCCCATCCCTGCACTTCCACAACAAAAATATTTGTGTGCATTGTTGGGGACCTGGGCCTGGGACTGGGCCTGGGTGGGCTGAAACAATAAATATCGTACGAGTCTGCATTGTCGGGAGCGGACCCTGAATTCAAAACTCACCTGCACCGAATGATCCAAATTATTGATGATGCGTATCACACGGCCGGCACTGCGCTTTATCGAGCCTGATGTGGTCGATAATGTGCCCAAATCCGCTTCCATTATTGAGGGCTTCCGACTGGCAGGCTTGGAGCCCCAGCCCTGATTTCCAGGCGATGCATACCACATCCCGTTCTTCTTGCCGTAACTGGCAGGCTATTTGAATAAAAGAAAATGAAAGAGAGTGGGAGAAAGAGAGAAAAAGAGAAAAAAAGGGGAAGAGTAGAGCAAGTGAGAAACAAATAAATAGTAAAAGTACGTGCGAATTGCTGAATTTTTGGCAATGGGCTACTATCCACTTCTCATCACCCATCGCCATATCCAGCCCCATCCCCATCCGCATCGCAAACCAAACGTCATTTCTACATACATACATACATACATACATATGTATATATTGTGCGTACGAGTATATGCATATGCCACATTCAGATCGCTGCCATCGACATCGCCATCGCGGCTTTCGCGAAAAATTCCTCGCAAATCTGGAATTAATTAAATTGTTTTGCAGCACGCACCGCTACAGCTCTGGCTTGACCATGGATGTGGGATCTGGACACGCACCCACACACTCACGTCACCCCAAAATGCCAAAATCAACCAAATCTCATCCACGCAAACACTCACGGGCTGCCAGATTGTCTGCTCTTCGAAATACGAGTACCCGAGTATCTGTGCGTGAGGTTCATTTTTGGTTGTCTGTTTCTGAACTTATTCCCCTCGCATTCCCCTTTTCGACCAAGGGTATCAAAATGGCTCAACCTCGACTCGGTCTTATAAAGGTGTTCGTGAGGGGACTGCCAAAAAAGATGATGAAACTGTGAAGAAGAACTTGGCATCAATGCAATAAGAGAGACAGGTGAGATATTGTTATTCTGATATTCGATTGAAGAGCTTTAATACTTCTCGTTAAATACCCGTTACACTTATAATTGTCTTTTAATTCTCGTGATTCATTTCGTTTTTGATTATTCAGATTTGCGAGGAGTCTACCCCTGGCAATCCCTTTCGCCATCACGCTCTCATCTCTACTCCGTTCTTTCTGCCGCCAAGCCAAAAACTGGGAAAGAAATCTGCCTAGTCGCCAATGTATATACATACATACATACATATGTACATATAGTACGTGGATATTGGCATGTTCTTTTATCTCACTGAATGATTACGGCAACTGACAGTGCGAGATTAGTTCGACCACCACTTGAATAAATTATCAGCAGAACGCTGCGCTGCGAATCTCCCTCCGACCCATCCCCATAAGAGTTCGATGAGGTTAATCATACATAAGGGTATGCACATATGTATGGCTATGTATTTTTGTACTCGTACTCGTATAGTTGCCGTAAGCTTTCCATTTGCCTAATCATCTGTAATAGCCAAAGGCATCACTGTCATTCGAATTTGACAAGTCTTTGACAAATTTGTACAGATATACATACATAAATATATGTATGTGTGATTGAGGAACAGGATACTTTAGATTGTGCTGTGGCCCAATTTGACAAATGCAATGCAATGTTTTTCATTTTGTTTTTCCTTATATTTTTCACGTATTTCTACCTGTTCTACCTGTACCATCAATTCCCTGTTCATTGAGAGAGTCTGGAACAGAAGTGGAGCCATAATTCAAAAAAAAAAATAAATTGTTTAATTTAATTTTAATTGTTTTTGTCTTCCTATATCGCCCGTTGATGGCGTGCTTGTCGTTTGAGTTCCTTTCGTTTGATTTAAAATTCGTAGGTACAAATTCAATTTTAATTCCACATTCGGGTCCGATGGATTTTCAATTTAATTCTCCTTCTGGCCTCGCCTCCTCTCGTCGTCTTGCCGCAATTGGTTCTTCACCAAAGGTGAGGAAAGAAAGGACGATTGGGTCGGGAATAAGGGTCAGAGGCAGGGGCGATACACTCGTACAATAATTGTAAACCGAAAACGGGAGCCAGAGGACGAAACAAGAACTGCAAACTGAAATTAATGTAAATTCGTTTTTAACACAATTCCTCAACCAGCAATTTTACGTTTTCTTTGTCGGCCGGTTGCCCCGTTCTGACCCGAAAAACCGAATGATGTTTGGGTCTGGGTTTGGGCCTACGCCCTTTGAGCGTATAGAAAGCTCTTTGCAGGAGCCCAGCATGTGCACAAGGTTACAATCAAAATCAAGGCTTTTAATTGAAATTCAACAAAATGCAAAAATTCAAATATCCAGCCTGTATTTTTTGGACTGTATAGCATGTGTGTGGGCGTGTATATCTCTGCTTGTATAGATTTGGTTTGTGCAAAGCGTATACGTATGCATGTGTCAATGATTGTTGTTGTTGTTGGGATTTGGACTGGCACTGATACTGTGAGTGGGAGTAGTTCTCTTAACCACCGCGAGAAAAAGCAATTAAATAATATAGCCAGAACCTAATAATAAACATTTTTATGCCACCCATTAAATCGCCAATGAATATATATAGACTTTTTTTATTGAATAAAGTGCCCAACAAATTTTTGAATTTTTTCCATTTGGCCTTTAGCTGAATAATTTTCCAAAATCATTCGTCAAAATATCTGACAATATCTCTAACATTTATAATCCATCAAAATGAATCCAATTTTATAATTAGTAGTGGTAATGCGATTATTTCTAGAGTATTTTCTATATTATTTCTAATTATTTATTGCTTACTCAATTTTTTCCTGTGAAATAATTAAAATTAGTGGGATACTCTTCGGGGAAGAGAGCAAAGAGATGGGCATATCACTCTCACATTTATTTTGTAACGCTTTGCCATTAAATGTTCCATTAATACATGTAAGGATGTTAAAGCCTGCGATGTGACACAGACAGACTTCCCTTTGTGTTTTTAATTAAAAATTGCTGTTGTTGTTGTGGAAAAGATTTGTTCATTCGGCAATTTGGTTGAATACCTCGTGATTGACTGAATAATATTTTATTTGTTTAAGCATATAGTAGGAGATTTACGGGATACTTATGCGGGAGTGCGGGACAAACTTAAAGCAGCGATTGGCCTAGCCCAACCTTTGGGGAACGGCACTCCTACTGGACTCCCACTTGGGGAAGTGCCGTCTGGTTCTGCCACTTAGCAACTATCCTCAGAACCGAACTGGGGCAGGGGGCTTGGGGCAGCTTGGCGAAAAGCTTAAATTACCCGCTCAATTAAACTTTAAGTAAGTTGGAAGAGGGCGGGCCCCAATAAAAAAGGGGCTGGAGCGGAATCTAAGCGCAACTTCAAAGCCCTTGCCCCGTTTGACGTGCAGCCTCGCAGAAAATTCAGTGAAGCCAACGACAACGCAACGACACAACGTGACACAACAAAAAGGCGCTGACTTTGGGGCGTGGCAGCGTCTGAGCGTCTGAGCGGCGGCGGATTAAGGTGCCGCATTTTACGCATATTTAAGCCAAAGCCCGAACCCCTGTTCCCTCATAATCTAGTGATTATTAGTTTGGGGAACCAGCTGGGGGATGTGGAGAGCGGCCTGAAATGGGTTTTTGTCCCGACATACTCGTAAGCAAATAAAATAGTTTACCCGATAAACTGGTAAACAAATAAATACATATTGACATTTTGGTCTGGGTCCCCTCGGACCCCCGCCTGCCAACGCTCTTTCAATGTTTATTGAATTTACAATTTATGGACAATTTTGCGTATACTTAATTTAAGTGGGGTGAGGTTGTACCTTTTGGGGGATTTGATTGTCATGGAATAGAAGGGGTCCCGGGAATACAAAAACAAAATTGAAAAATACGAGTAATTGGGAAATTCCGTTTCACGGATTGTTGTCTCCAATCTACCGACTTTCCCAGGGATGGAAAGCTGCTTGCTTTCCTGTTTGCTTTTCTTTTGCGAGCTAATTTAATTTCACACTCAGATATTCCACTTGTTCAGCAGTTTAGAGTAATTCAGTGGCTAATGCATACTCAATGTGGGTCGCAGCATAAATTTGGGCTGACGTGGCACACGCCACATGCCGCAAACATAGACATACACACACACACACACACACACACACACACATATCACACACACGTCTGCAGTCTTCCAGCATGTTCGAAGGCGAAGTGGAATACAATATTTAAATTTGAGCATACATCAACAAAGGGCAGCTTGACAGGAGGACAGGAGGACAGTATGAGATGCAGCGGCCAGCACACGTAGACCATTAAAAAACACTTAGAAAAACAACAAAAGTCATTTAAACTTTCAGCCAACTTTTTTACCAACCTCTCGCTCTCAGAAGAAAAAAAATGAAATGTGAAATTAAGAGATGTGTGTGAGAGGCAGGGAAAATGGCAACCACGAGAGCTATGTGCTTGTATGTGTATGTGCATGTGATGTGCCGGACATGGACCCGGTATCTTTGTTTGCACTGACCCAAGACTTGGCGGGGGATGTGAGCATCACAAAGGGCGAACTTTCCTCGCTATCCTCGTCGATGTACATTTAAGCAAAAGTTTCTTCCTCCTTTCCCAGGGTTTTGCGAATGGTAGTGGGTGGACGAGTGCGAGTCCGCGTGCGAGTGCGAGTGTTCGGGGCACTTTTAATTCAGTTGCACTTTTATCCGCCGCACGGCATCAAGTTGATATGAAAAGGCGAGGAAGCAGCCCGAGAGTGCAGAAATAAATGTAATTTTCTGCGCGCGTTTTCCTTCGGCCTTAAGTGAGTTAATTGAAATCATTTACATTTAATTGCACTTTAAATGAGTTAATACGTGGCTCTAGCTGGGTGTGCTAACTGCCTGGAGCGCTCTGGTTATCGTAAGGTATTCAGGCAACCGTTCACATTTCGTTTAGGTTTCGCTGGCGTTCGCAAAGCAACTGCCGACAACTCTAGTCAATGGATATCTAGGCACTGAGGTGGTGCCCCTGTCCGTGTCCCGCCACGCTATGTCTTACGTTACGTTCCGCGGCGTTACGCTATCCACAGCCCCGATTGACCAGGTTTATTTCATGCATATACGAGTACGTATGTATCTGTGTATGTATTGTGCAGACGAATAAACAGCACGTATAAGTATAGGTGTAAGTATATGCATGTGTACTATACATGGCGTGTATGTGAAGAATATTCAAATTGGCAACTCAGCACCACACTCTTGAGGCGCCACTCTGCCACACAACTCACTCTATCTCTCTCTCTCTCTCTTTCTATGTCTCTCTCCTTTCTCTCTGCAACTCTTTGCACTCGTTCACTCACATTCGCGAGTCCTGCTTGTGTACTCATATTTCTTGTATACTTGTATTTATTTATTGTTTAGCCAAATCAGGGCCGTCAATCTCAAAAAAACTTCGCGGCCATTAGCCGCCACTGGCCTCCCTCCCGCCTTCCTCTTCCATGGGTGGCCACTGCTTCCACCACTCGCCGCTGTAGGGCGCTGCCACTTGGCGGGAATTTCGCGCCAAAAACACTCGCATACTCACACAATGACAATCAACCTATACACCTACATATAAACATATTCATACATGTGCATAGTGCCTGTGTCTGAGTTCTACTCTCATTGGGGGGCATTTACACTTTGCTCTGGTGCTGTTGCTGTTGCTGCCTCGGTTGCTTTTTCCTTTTCTGTTGATTTGTTTGCCTCAAGAGAAACATTTGCTGCATGAGGAAGGCATTTAGGCTTTGGAATCTGCTATGCGGTACTCGAACCACGACGGCCATAACCATATTGAATCTGGATCAACTGGGCCATCGATACCTTGTGTTCATACATATATCTACATATGTATGTATACCTGTGTTAGAACCAATCTGACCATCAGTTTATATTTGGTTTAGGAGTTTGTACAGAGTTTACCATTTTGTAAAACAGTTTCTCTATTCTGTTCCCCTATTTCTTTTTAATGCACTAAGAACTTCGGCGTTGACTATAGTACAACTATGACGACTAGTCGAACCTGGAGGCACATAAATGAAATACGAGTATATTCCTATATGTATGAGTGTACGTGGCCAAAGAGCCATATAACTTTCACTGGCGAAAGGCTCTACACACGGCGGTGCCAGGGAAGAAGTTAAAGTGGGGCGCTCTTGGGTTTTCCCGCTGTTTTCATGTAGTAGCTTTTGTTGCAGCTTTCTGAGACGCCACTTGCCACTTTCGCTCTCCGCCTTTGGCTCTCGCATTGGCAGTCGTATTTGTGTTTGTGTTTATGTTTGTATTGGTATTCGCATTGGTATTGGTATTGGTGTGGAATGCCAGGCAATTTTGCGTTGGCTTTGTGTTGACTAGCGCTGCAGCAGGTGGCACGGGGCCAGAGGCCTGGTCCGGTCCTGGTCCTGTCCTGTTACTAGTCTTGGTCGGTCTTGGTCTTGGTCTTGGTAAGTTGATGTGGTAGTTTAGCTTATTGCTTTTCACTTTGAAGTGGCTTATATGGATATTTATTACCATGTCGGTTGTATTTGAATTTCTCTAGCAAGTAGCACGCTCTCTGCTCTCTTTCCTTGCAGCCGGCCTGGGTCTTTTGGTGCTGCTTTTTCTTTTTGTTTGGTTTGGTTTGGGGTTGGGTTTTTTGCACCAGTATTATTTGCCTTTGATATGAAGGCCTAGGGGTAATACTTCAACGACGTTGTTTGCCCACTACGCCTTTTTCAATTTTCCTTTGCTCTCTGACCATTTTCCCCTGATTGTTTGGACTGTGAATGGAAATGTATGAAATACGTGGCATTTCTTTTTCTTCCTCCCAGTTATTGCCTTTTGCATCACTATAGCTGAGACTCATTTTCTGGGGCCTAGCTCGCAAATTATGGAAATAATTAGAATGCACTGAGAGAAAGAAGAAGCTGCTCCACACTCGCATGCGAATTTCTCTGCCTGCCTGCCTGCGGTCATTCGGGCTGTCATATTTGTTTGTGGCGACGACAGCTGCACAAATGAATTGACCAAATGGGTCTGGTCTAACATACTATAGTCCGGTCTGGTCTGGCATGCTGATGGTGATTTGGACTGGGGTCGCTTATTAAATATTTTATGGTCTTTTGTTTGCTGTCTCTCTCTCGGTGCTTGTTTGTCGGCTGACCGACATTTAATGCGGTTGTTCAAACAAGTTCCAGCTAAATGCTGAGTATGCTCCTCCTTCGCAATTACATATGTGTTGCCTTCCTACATGGGCAGCGGGCCACAGTCTACCTACGGCCTCCGAAACATTTATCTTTGAGCAGAGAGTACATATATACATATGTAGTGGGAAGCTTGGTTCAAATTAATTTTGTTAGCTCGACCTTTTTGGCCATTTGTTGTGTTTGTGTTGCTGCTTCTCTCCACCAGAGCGTGTCGAAATAAATCGCCTTAGTTCTGTTGCCTTGCTCTGACTTTAATTGAATTAAATTGATTCTGCTACACAGTCATCAATTTCTGCGCCAGGTGAGAATGAGCCGAGAGCTGAACCGCCACTCCTTCCCCTTCCCCTCAAGTTGACGTTTATAAATAGAGTTTTCTAGTCTTGACGCTGGAGCCTTCTCTCTCTCGCTTAAATTTGACATGACAATCAACTCAGCTCGGACACGTATTAGACGCACACACACACATACACGACTCAACTCGACAGGATCCGATGTTTATGTTTTTCCAATCAATTGTGTCACAAACATGGCTATGAAAATAAATACAAGCCCCCCCTCCTGACTACCACACACACACACACACACACACACACACACACACACACACTATTAGGCATGGACACATTCTGTTACTGTTGTGCTCCCATCCATGGCCATGGTTGGATACACATACACATACATATATGTATGTGTGTATGTACAAATACATTGAAGGAGTGTGCTCTCTGTGAATAAAACAATAATCAGAAGAGTCCGTTCAACGTGGACAATGAACCGAAAATGAAAACGAAAATTCGCCGAAAATTGATAGATACATGGCCAGATGATAGTTGGATCAATGGCGTACAAAAGTGCAATTTTCTGTCATTGTGCGAGGGCCAGTCACTGATTGTGTGCACAGTGGTACAAAATCAGTGACTGACTGTGCACACAACTTTAAAGCGGAACATCGACTGTTCTCTATCTTATTTGACTAGTGGCAAATAGTTTGGGGAGGAACTTTGAAAGATATGTAGATAATTGCAGTGTACATTGCCTATACTTTTTTTTAAAGCTTATTGCACTATTTAAATATCATTCTAATAGCATAATACACATATGTACATAGCTGCAGATGACCACTTCGACCATAACATTATGTATACACTCCATAGTACACCGCATAAAAGTGCAACAAATATGCAACTGCCAGTGCAGCCATTTGCCGGGCGAGTTTATGGGAATTTGAAATATTTTCATAAAAGCCACAAAATCGGCCAGAATAATTTACATTTTCGGCCATGCGTTGACATCGTTCAGACACTCCCCAACCTCCCTTCCGCCCAGTTCTCTCTCTCTCTCTCTCTTTGGGCCGAAATATAGTAAACTCAGCACGAGTGCTCTGCCGCTGCTGGGGGCTATATTTTCAATTTCTATTGTTGATGTCATGTCTGTGCCCCAGACTGCTGGCTGCTGCTGCTGCTCCGCCTCAGCCTCAGCCTTTCCGAGAAGGCGGCCCTGTCATGCCTCAACTTGTTAATAAAAGTTTACCGATTTTTTGGCGTCCCAAGAATGATTACTGCCACACTGCACACAATTTAAAGTTTTTCAGCTTCATACATAAATCAGCCACCAAGTCAGCACAATGGTTTTCCAGCTCGACCAAAAAGAGAACAAGTCAAAACCGAACTGAACTGAACCGAGCCGCGCCCGACTAGCAAAGAAACTCCTATACGTATTGTCCGCGAAAGTTGGCCGCTTCGATTTCGATGCGTGCAAAGTTGTTTAGTGAGGAACTTCGACTGGACACGGGCCGCGTTGGCCAAACGCAAAGTAGTACAAAGTGTACCACGAAAATGGGGAAAGGGGATGGGAGTACAGGAGTACAGGAGTATGGGGGTGTGCTGGTAAAATTAATAAAAGTCGTAATAATACTCGCAATTTCCTCTCAGCGCTATGCCCTGACCTGACTCTGACGCACAATTTCCCTTCGGATTTGTTCCCCTCTTGTTTTCATATTTTTTGTACATTTTCTTTCGTCCTTTTTCGTCCCGCTTCTGATGTGGAAATTCTTTAGCTTCTCAAGCTTGATGCTGGCCGATCCGAAGTTTTTGATTTAAATAGTTTAGCCTGGGTAGCGTATTACTGCCGGACTGTCATTTTTGAGCTTCTGCTGCTTCCCTATGGGTATCGGTAAAGGGATAGGCATGGGTACACACACACACACCCCCACACATATATACATCGACTTTCTCAGCCCTTCTTCTGTTTTGGTATGTATTTCTTTTTTTCACATTTCCCGACTGCTCTTTGGGGGGAATTATTATTAGTAAGCATTATGCACAAGGCTAGGAGGCTATGATGTACATTGCCCTCTCCCCCGCTATGCCACTGTTTATGCCACTTTCGTGCGGAAGTGGCCTGGCTGGGCTGACTTATCGTCGCCATTTTCAGCGAAGAGTCTTCGTGCATAAATAATTTGTTGGGCATTTAATATTTGCTTTAGGTGTAAATATTTCAAGCTCACAAGTGAGACCTGCTCGTGGAAAAGAGGTCGAGGTTTATAGCTTAATTATTCCAATGCATGAAACGGGCATAGACCTATGTACATACATATGGGCGTATGTATGTAGATGTATGTACATATCAGATCCCATTCCCTTTGACTCCATTTCCCTTTCTTCTTTGTTATTCGGATCCCATTGTGTTTGGCTACCTCTTTTGTGGGAGTCTTGGGTCCTATTTTATTTCTCTCTTTTTCCACACGCATATAACACATAATTTTTTATGATTTATAAATTGTTGTTGGTGTTTGTGGGGGAGTGGGAGGGGGGGTCCTCTCAGAATATAATTTTAATTATTTCCTACATGTGCGTGGTTTATTAATGGCCCACCCCGTCAGCTCAGCTCAGCTCAGCGCTGTTTTTTACCGCCTCCCACTTCCTTTTTAATGGAGGTCAACTGTAGTCGAAAGCACATGCAAAAAATACAAAAAAAAAAATGCACGAAGATTTATTGCATTTGACAAGTTTTTGTTAATGATTATGGCACGTGCTATGGTCGAAGGTCCTGGCAACCCCTTTCGGTTGACTTTCGTTAGTTGAAAGTCCCCTCTGTGTGTGGGTGACACTACGAACTTTTCATCATCTCTCTGAATTACGTATCCCTACAGCACATGTGTACTGATCCTTGGCCGCCTATGTCACGCAGTGTCAATAAATTCATATAAATGTCACTCGGCAGACTGCAACCCATAAATTTGTCCATCATTCGACAGCGAAACTGCCCACTTTTTCAAGGGGGTGTGGCTGTCAAGGAACTCTCGTGCCGTTACGAAGTCAAAGCTGATTTTGAATTTAATTACTTGCTTGCCATCGCTTTGCCTCTTGCCCCATTCTGTACACCGTTAAACGTTATGCAAATTGCCTCCAACAACTAAACAAAGCCTCCACACAAAAAAAAAAAAAAACAGCGACAAAAATTGTTTTCTTTTTTCGACCCGCTGACAAATTGTTGATGAATGTTCAATATTTATTTATACGTATAGTCTCTCAGAAGGTATTTACCACTGGTTGTTGTTTGAAAGCCAAACATAATATATATTCTTGGTCAGTAAAATATGATCAATATCATTCATATTCAGAAAAAGAAAAGCTTTCTAAATCAAGCTTTTACTATTTATACCCGTACTCGAAGAGTAATAGGGTATATTGTATTTGTGGTAAAAGTGGATGTGTGTAACACACAGAAGGAGGCGTTTCCGACCCCATAAAGTATATATATTCTTGATCAGCATCAATAGCCGAGTCGATATAGCCATGTCTGTCCGTCCGTCTGTCCGTCTGTCCGTCCGTCTTGTTTTTCACTCATTGCTCGAAGGCTATTAGAGCTAGACCAATCAAATTTTTTTTTCCAAACTGATGTGATATCTCACTCCTAGAAAAGTGTTTCAAAATTTCGCCCCGCCCACTTGCGCCCCACAAAGGGCGCACATCTGTGGCGTCCACAATTTTAAAGATAGCAGAAAACGAAAAATGCAGAATCATAGAAACAGCTTATATCTATCAGGGGCCCAAATCTGAATCGGATCGGATCATTAATATAGCCACAATAGACAAAAACATACGCAAAAACTTCGCTCCATCCCTTTCGCACTCACACAAAATCGAGTCGATTCGTAAAAATGAACGCCTGGATCTCAGAGACTATAAGAGCTAGAGCAACCAAACTTTTGGCCAAGACTCCTGTGATACCAAACCTGAACAAGTGTATTTCAAAATTTCGCCCCGCCCCCACAAAAGACGAAAATCCACAATATTGAAGATAGCAAAAAACTAAAAATGCAGTATTGTAGAGAATGACCATATCTACCAGATTCCCGAATTTGGTCCAGATCGGATCATTATTATAGCCACAATGATGAAATGAATTTTCAGCAGCAATCCCCCACCTCCTCTTGCGGCGTAAGTCAATTATTGGGGTTGATTGTTGCTGCAGCTTCTCACACGCACACTCACGCTCAAACATGCTGCCTCGTGCAGTGTACGTGTGTTGTTGTGAGAACTGATGTAGATGATGTAGATGTAGATGTCGATGACAGATGTAGCAAAAAAATGTAAAATGTAAAAAATGATAAAACATTTTAAAATTCCACATAAATCACATGTGTACTGACTGAGTACGGGTATAAAAGTAGAGTCGCGTTCGAAGCGACTCCGTACGTTCTTTCTCGTTTTTGTTTCAAATTTCGCATTTAAATTCATTCGTATCATTCATATGTATGTATATATAGTACTTTACCTTAACTTATACAGAAACGATATATTTTCACGGGTACTCAGGTATTTTTTGGTTGTTGTATTCTTTAGCGGGCTTTCTGGAAGCTGCTAATTGCATTTTCGTGCTGAGGTGCGGGAGATGTTAATGAGGGCTGCCGAATCGCATTGGAATGCTGGCCATACTAAATCATCAGGCCAAAAGCACCGGCCAGGGCTGACGTGTTTTTGGTTCAACAGAGACAGGCCACGGTCGTATAAATGCAGAGGCTGTGGAGGAGATACATGCCGTGCGGGGCGAAGGTGGGCGGCCACACATCCCCAGACACATGCATATCACATATGTCTTTAGCATAGCTAGTGACATTTTCTGCTCCATTATTTTCATCATGTCTGACAGACGACATTTCAACATGCAACTAGAAGCGGGACACAGCTCGCAATGCTCTCACCGCTCCACCCCCACTGCTCCCACCACCACCCATTTCCATCACCGAGCCTCAAGCCCTCTCCGTGCCACCGTGCCAACACGTATTGTAACTGTAACTCGAACTGCTTTCGCAATGCATCTGCAAAGTGCTGCCGACTTGGCTTGCCGCACTCCTTTCCCTGAAGCCCTCAGCCGGCTGGTCGGGTCTGCTTTAGACACCAATATATTATGCCATTGTCGTGGTGTGCGTGGGTCTCTTCGCCTGTCCGTGTGTGTTCTGTTGAGTGTGTGTGCTACCAGTTAGTTCCCTGTTGCACGGACGTACACATGTACAACTGCTATCTGTGGCATGGCCCACGCACAGTCCTTGTAGGTATATGTACACTTACGAGTATTTCCCTGCCTTCCGAGTACTTCCAACATCCTCGGACAGAGCTCCTCATTCTTTGCTCTCACACTCACTCGCACTCCATCTTCTCTGCCTCTGTGTCAGCGTTTTGCATTGCAAATATTTATACCCTACTTAGGTTGAGTTTTATGTGTGTGCCCATGAAGTTTGCCAGCGTTGTCCGGTTTCGGAATGGAGAACAACTTCAGGCTAGTTTGGCTACAGTGAAATGGGCGAAGACGAACAGAACAGAAAACTGAAGTTTATGGAAGTTAAAAATCAACCATATGACCCTTTTTGAAGTGTCCAATGGGAAGCACAAACTACCCGTTTCTGGTATGGAAAACATACTTCCATTTCAAACTAATAAAAATATGACACACAGTTAACGTTCCTTTGCCCTAATTTAAGTCCAGTTGGATTATCGACAGAACAGCATATTCCTTATTATATAAATAAAGTCTCTGATCAGCCATCAGCTTCAATATTCACTGTCCAAAGAGTGTTTGTCCTTGCGTACTTTTTCAGGTTTCTGGTTTCTGTTCTCTCAGGGGGTTTCTCACTCCATTTTTCCACCACTGCTTGCATGCAATGCAATTAATTTGGTGCATTTGCATGCCATCGAAAATAATATACAAAGATGGAATATTGTAAATGCCATCTACACATATTTTGCATGCAAATTTGACACTTTTTGCCTCATTATTTGACGCCATAATAATAATTTTGGTGTGCCGGTCGGGCAGAATGCCAACATATTTCACTCGCCAGCGCACCAGCACATGGATACATATTTGCTGTGTGGCTGTATGTGAGAGTTAATAAGGAAATATCCTTTTACACATGTGACCCTAATAATTTCTCCGAGTTCTTAGAGTCTGAGGGAGCAGAGGCGGAAGGACGCGCCTGCATTACTAATAATAATGCCATTGTATGCATGCGTACATATACATATGTGTGTGTTAGAGTGTGTATTAGTGTGCCATATGGGGTGGGTGTGTGTGTGTGTGTGCTGTGTTGTGATTTATTGCATTCGTGTGCCAGATTTTACAAATGTAATGCGCCACACTATAGTCCCCCCAGAAGCCTCCCCTCTCACTCTCTCTCTCTCCTCATGCATATGCAAAGTTTCGAATATTTTGCCTTGCGCCCCTCCGAATGTGTCACTGTGTGAGTGTGTGTATCTGTGTGGGGGCTCTGTTCTCGCATAAATATTCCACACAGAGTCATATTTCTTTCTTTCGTTTTGTATGCGCTATACTCTCAAAGTGCCGTGGACATACGTGTCGGAATTATTTGACTTCCGTTTTCCGGTTTTCCTTCTTCCCTCCCTCAGATACCAGATACTCAGGAAAAGCGAATGGCACATACTCTGGTCCTGGGCCTTTGACCAAAAGATGAATATGAAATTTTTATTAGCTGGAAAAACTTGTAAATGCAAATTTGTTAACCAAACCATCCAAATGACTTTTTCTCAGGATCTCAGGATCTGGCCATATTTGCCACTAGCTCCTGTTGCTCACATGATTCCTGATGCAAGCGGAACTTGTCAATTCGTTGAGCAGAAAAATCAAGATTTCTAGAATTCAATTCATTTATTCAGTTTTGGAGCCATCTTGAAATTAAAATCATGTCAGTCAATTGAAATTGCACACAGCTCACTCGCAGTTAAAAACCGGACTTGCCTTTCCGGTCAAAGATTACGTATACGCACAAGCACACACACACACACACTTACGCACACACTCATAGAACAATCAAAAATGGAAAAGGAAACTATCTGTAACAGTGCGCATAACTATGCATAATTGTTGTAAAATTTCGGAGCCCGAAAATCTGATAAATTATAACTGAAAAGTTTTTTGAGTACGCCAAGCAATTTCCAGCCAGGCATCTCATGAAAAGCAAACGCATGACACCGTCCCACCAACCCATTACCCATTGCCGAGTCCGTAACTGAATCCCACATCCCACTCGCAGCCAAAGTTGAAACATATTCAATTTATGACTTCAGATGAAAATTCCCCCAGCATTTAAATCACTTATGCACTTAATCAGTGCACTTAAAATTCAAGAGAAGTACCACAGCAGAGACACTTTGACAGAGGAAGCTCGCAATCATCTTCGCATACACTGTCGAGCACAACTGAGTGCAAAGAATGCCCCAATAGTATAATGCTAAATGCAATCAAATAAAATTAATCCTAAAATGTAGTTAAATTTAGCTATGTAACTGCTAAGACCCCTTGGGAAATAGCGATCTAGATAGATCTAGTGTGCCCATCAATATTCTGCTCACAAAAACTAGCTAAATTTACTTTGTATAGCCACAAAGATTTGCGTTCCCTATAATACTAATAATTTAGTAGAATTCATTAAATATTGTATACATTGAATATTACATACAAATGTACAGTCATGTATGTATATACATATGTAAAAAATGATGTAGAAGTTTTGTAGAGTTTCAGTGTTTTATTTGGATTGTTGAAAATTATGATTACGCACTGTAATAATTTTCTCAACTCCCCCCCTTTTTCGCATCACTTCGGAGCTTGATGAAAACGAAAAACGATTTGCATTGAAATACTATTGAAATACATCAAGTACATATTTATGCATATTTACATGTGAGGTTTGCAGGAATGCATTTACGGCCGATTCCTTGGCCCAGAAATCCCGTAAAGTCGCCTTCTCCGGCGGCTCTCCTCGTGTGGGATAAGTCGTCATCTCCGTTGTGGTCGATTCGGCGTACATCGAACTTGATTGCTTTTATTATGAATCCGAGTACGATAACTACACTCACACACGCACCCACCCACTCACAGCCAGGTACTACGGCTACTTAGCCCAGTTCGGACTCTATTTTTGGGTTTATTTTTGGCACAACACGCCTTGACTCTGATTGAGGGCTTCACTGGGGCGAAATAAATGAATTTAGAGCACGTGACAATTTGCGGTCTTATTTACCAAGGCTTCGCCTATTTGGTCTTTACTACTATATTTTTTGGGTATAATTTAAATAATTCGCCAGTAGGCCAGGCCGTACAAAAAAGACATTTATCACAGTTGTTATAATTAATTTCACTTTCACAAGAAATATTTATATGAATTTACACTCTCGTACATTCATATGTATGTACATATATTCGTAGTACGTATATAAATCATATTCCAATGGCAATATTTTCGGAAATTAAATCTTTCAGAGAGACGAGCAGGGAGCCAAGCAGCGTGGAGCTCTCTGTAACCGCATTATCCGCTGCTAAACACCAAACTGTGCCTACAGTGCCGCTAAAAAGTTTTGTCAAGCGCGCCAAGCCGCAGTCAGCGTAGACTACGAGTATGACGCAAAGTATTGCAGCGCATACATAAACTGAAAATAAAGCCGTGGAGCCGGGGACATGGGGCATAGAAAGAGGAGACTGAATGGTGAACGTCTTGACACATTGGGCCTGTATGTGTGTGGCATGGTCTAATGGCATTTTCAAATAGCTTAGCGCAAAAACTTCATACAAAAGTCACTCGCACACTCGAACACTCTCCACAGCCATGTCGGGCCATCAACAACGGCTACAACAACAACAGCAACAACATAAACAACAATGGCGACGTTTCAATTGCATTTCCGTTTGTACCAGTTTTCATTTCAAAACTCATAAGTTTTAGACGAAATCAACGGCACCGACAACAACGACGACGACGACGACGTGACCAGCTCACTCTCCACTTTTACTTCTACTTCTACTTCTTCGTCTATCGCTACTGCCACCTCTAGTGGCTCGACTTGGGGCACGGGTACCCTCTGCTGCTGCTGCGGTTGACAGTGCGGGACAACTGTTTGCAAATTCTAAAAAGTTTTCAATATGTTTGACGACGTGTGCCATCCACAATGGTAGATAAACACTTTTTAGTGGTTTAATCTGCAGGTGGAACCACCCATCTGATGGTTCCTTGGGAGAGTTCAGGAAAGTTACCAAAAGATTAAAATTGAATGGATAAGAAATATATGTATGTACCTAAAACATGAATATTTGTACACAGAACATTCTTTTTTGTAGCCTGAGAGCAGATCGTTCTTCTGTACCCCAGAACCACACTTAGAGGGTTAGATCACTCGCTAGGATTTGTATCTCTGCTGAAATTTGTGCTTAGGAAACATTTTTTTAATATTCCTAACCATATAATTTAAAATTTAAAATAGTTAAATTTGCCAAATTTTCATGTTTCCCAAAGGCTGGATAGTCCAATGCCTACGCTACTATTTTTTATCAGGCCAACTACACGATAGTTCCCCTGTGCTGCCGGACCGGCTTTCTTCAAGTGAAAGTTGTTGTGGAAGGGAGAAACAGCGGAAGTTTGCCCGCCCCTCCCCACCGACTTCCACTTTACACTCGAGCCCCTTGACAACTTTCACCATTAGCGGAACAACAGACAAGCACAGACACAGACAAAGACACAGAGATCCACACAATATGGCACACACCAGTCGAATTTGTTGTCAGCGCCATTAATTCAAGTTGAAGACATTCCCCATGCCCTCGGAGGCCTGTGTTTTATTGCCCTGTGCGCTTTGGGGGCGACAGGAATGTCTGCCTGCTGCTGCTTTACAGCACTCCAGTACACAGTACAGTCCGGTGAATTGAGTTGTTTTGCATAGTTTAAACCGACGCTTCTCTGACGTCAGCCGGAGAATTATGAAAATGTGACGAGAGCAGAACCAGAACCCCAGCATTCCTTACCCAGCCAGACCCAGGCCCAGCCCAACCACAACACACCAAAACAAAGACCCGCCTAACTAAGGTAGCGGTTAAGTGAGGAGGTGCCTGGCTGTAAATAATTTATTTATTCTCTGCCTCCTTTCGGAAAAACAGTTTAGAAGCGCTCCTTGGCTAGAAGGGAATTTGTTGCCATTTATTACAATTGCTGCCAGTTGGCCTGCTGCTTTTTTGGCAGCGGCCGCCCAGTGCCGTGTAGCCAAGCCCAGGACAAATAAACAGACAAACAAACAAAAAAAAGAGCCTTCAAATTCTAATTACTGTCATTTGGCTCTGGGGTAAGTTTTTTCACCAGACTGCGGCTGGGATTTTGGCAACTCCGGCTCTCCGGCAGCACAAATTGGCTTCCATGGAGCCAAAAACTTTTGATTCCTCCCCGCTGTTTGTTTTCTTTTGATTAAGTTAATATTTTTTAATGCTAGTTTATGGCTGCAAGTAGTAAAATGCAACTAAAGTTATTATTACTCATTTTAAACAAAACAAAAACTCGTTACCCGTTTATGGTCCCCGTTGGCCGGCGAAAGGAAGGAACTCTTCAAAAGCAATTTTAAATCGGAGGGGAAGTGGAACATTTCTGCTGCTCGCTGATGATTTAAATTGGAAATTCTAATGTCAGTTTCCATTCCCACTCCGCGTTGGGGAGGAGAGCAAATAAGTTCCAACCCTTTTTATGTAGCTCAGTCAATAAAGTTTTATAGTTTTCATACCCAGTACTCAACGAGTAAACGCGACTGTTCCAATCATGTGGGTTTCAGTAACAGTCTGCATCTGTTTATCTAAACGCTACGATCTCAAGGATAAATGATGCTAGAATTCAGTCAAATGATAAATTGTAACAACTTATGTGATTTTCTCCTTGTACTTGGCACTCGTCATAGCCTCCTCACTTGCTCTTAACACCTGCAGCAGTTTAAATCAGTCCTTGGCTATTTGTTTAAAGCGACTCCTTGTTGTTGCTACGCTTTCTGTTGTCTCTGGTGATGCAATTAAAAACGCTGATATATGTTCTTTTTACAATTCAATAAATTTGCGCAATTCCTTTACTGTTGCCAGTCAACCCAGCAGCACCCTTCACCCCCACCCGCTCCCTGACAGGCTTTTAAAGCAATATTTGTGTACGTGTGCCCGTGGGCCTGTGCTGCTATTGTGTGGGTGTGTGTGTTTTTCCTACCCTTACAGGGTACTACCAAGGTATTTGTAGCGCACCATCTCACATACACTGGATATACTTTTGATTACAAAACAATACTTGAATTCAGCTTATATTCTTACTTCTTTTCGGTAAAATACCTACGAGAATCGAAACACTATATCATATACAAACATTTGTAAGTGATTAGTTGCTTTAGACAGTCAACATTGGAATTATAATTGTAAACAAGATAAAATAATATGTATATGGAAATAGAAATTCTATCGTTTGAGTACTGTTCGTCATAGAGCTTCAAGGATATATACACTTCGGCTACCTGAAGTTTGCTCTTTAGCATTTTGACTCCGCCAAGCGGCGAAACGATTCAGAGTCTTGCAAACCAATGACAGTTTAATTAATTGCCGCACTGTAATGCGTTTTAAATTGTCATGTTTATACAGAAAAATGCTGCGAGGATCTTTGGTCCTGCTCAGATGGCGCTCTTTGTGGTGTCTGGCTGACAGAATGTCCTGGCAGTGTAATATGCTGGCTCACCAGGTTAAACAATGGGGGAATATTGGAAGCAGTAAGCCAAAAAATAATTACATACTATATATCCTACAATATTTCGGAGATTACACAGCCGGCAAACAGTAAAATTTGACCGTGAAAACGCTTGCATAGACATTTTTCGGGGTGATTCAGATTAAATGAAAAAATAGAATATTACATTAGTAAAAAAGTTCAGAACTAAACGTAGACCTATGTATCTATTTACATTTCAAACTTTCATTGTCATACAATTTCCCCATTGTCACAACAATCTACGAAATATTATCAAATACAAAATTATTATCAGAAGATGTTATTATCAAAAAAGATTAACTTTAATTATATATCCCGCTTTCATGAATCTGTATGGGATTTACATCATTTTGCAACTTTATTGTGAAAATAGCCCATTGTCGGAAACGCCTGTTAATATTGTTTTTCATTTGTGTTTCATTGTTTTCAATAATTGTTATTATGGTTCGGGGATGTTTTCCGAGTTTCAACACCTACATATTTTCATAGGAATTTTCACACGCGGCAGCAAAACTCCCACAACACCCACACGACAGCGCTAATGTCATTCCAATGACCGTAGCTACAGCTACAACAACAACAACAGAAGGAAAATTTAAATGCCAACCAGCATGAATATCCAGTGGGATATATGTATGTATACATATGTATAAATTAACGCCATATGTACGAGATTGCATGTGCAGGAGTGCATCTGTGTGCGTTAAGCCATGGCATGCATCTGCCCTGATTTGATAAGACGCTTAAGTGCTTCGGTTGGACTAATTTATTAAAGTGCTTTATTAATGCCCCTAACGAAATCCTTCCCTCAATTGAGAAGGGGCATCCGCATGCCTCGCTCTGGGGGCTTGCTAACGCCCTTAATTGTGTGCAGTGCCAGAAGGAAAACAAGAGCACCACCAGAAGACAATGGTGGTCTGGGTCACATTTTCCGAGCCAATGCGCTTGCAACATGCCGTATGAGTAATATTAATAGGCGTATACGTAAGCAGAATCTCTAGACGCTCTGTAGTTCTTGTTGCCGTTGTGGCTTTTGCCATAATTGCAAAACGCCTTGTGGATATGGACGTGTTCGAGTCCACATTTACAGATACATGTACATTTGTATGTATCGCAAGGCGAATACATATCCACAAGGCTTTTTCCATGAGGTTTCCTATGCACAGCAGTACGCTTTTTCGACCCCATAAAGGGTTTAATGAAATTCGTAATCAAGCTAACATTCTGTGTCCATATAGTCATGTCTCTTTGTATTTTAAAGTCACCAAGTTCCTTTAAATTAAATAGCATGGGGATCAATTTAAATTGATCCATTTGGGGTACACGCTTATCTTGACTTCCTTGTTTACGTTAAAGTCCGGCTCAAATTGTTCATTGTTTTATGTCCAGAAAGCCATTTAATGAAAGTAATGCAATTTTTCTGAAATCGAATCTATCGACGGCCACAGACCGAACCAATTAATTCAGTGCCTTTTCATACGACCTGATTGGCAAACAACATTACTGCAAAAAAAATAAATAAAATTGTGAAACAGCAATGCGATGAGAGGCGGCAATTAATCCCGGCAAAAATCCAGGGACCAGTGCCTCTTGCTCCTGGTGCTCCTGATACAGGTCCTGCCGCTGCAGAAGTTACGTGTACCAACTGTCAATTCAATCAGCAACACACTTAATGCAGCGGGAGGAGAGCCACAGCGGCAGACAACTCAAAAATGTAAATCAAGCCAGGCTCTGATGACGTAGTCGGAAAATCATTAAAGTCAGCCCCCACAATCACAATGGATCCGAGAGAGACGAATATGCCGAGCATATCCCAGCAACGCAACTGAACACAAAAATGGCCAGTCCCCTGTTTGTATTTGTGTCGAGCAATTAAAAAATCATTGCAGCAGCAGCAGAAGCAGCAAATAAGAGGAAGTCGAAAGCGTAGAATATGATGGACTGTGGGACTACTTCTACCCAGATTTCTTTTAAGAGATCTGTCGAAAATCATTCGAAGTCATACTTCGTCTCTCTACTTCCTTTCTCCATACCAGCTGAAATAAAGCCCCAATTCAAGCAGAAATATATGAGAGCTCTTAACATTTTGAATATCTGATAGATATCAGATAAAAATTGAGTTCAATGTTGAACAGATTAGGGACAAAAGAGATTGGGATTTTATGCTAAAAATTTCTACCAACCCCAAGGACCCCTTCAGATCCTCTCTTTAACAGTAGCTACAACAGTGAGATCAGTGCAAATATTCACTCAAATACAATGGGTATAGACTGTTCTCGTAGTTGGGAAAAAGACATGTCAGAAACATACACATACACATATATGAATATATACAGACATTATATATGTTACGCATACGCAGACCCTTGCACCTTTCATGAAATTGAGTGCTCGAAGGACGATGCACGGGTACGGGAGCTGGGCGAGCAGTATAGAAGGCAGAGGGGCAACTGAGATTTTGTCGTGGCGTTGTAAGTGAAAAGGATCACGAACACGCAAATGCGCAATTTATGTCGTCAGGTGCAGTCAACGAAGACAGCCCCTTCCTCGGCCCATCCGCCCGCACAGAGTGTGGCAGCCAACCAGCCTCTATCCACCCGTGGCCCTTTGGTTCCCAGTCGGTTCCTCCACATTTTACATCCCTGGCGCGTGCAACACGTAAATGGCAGCGAAATTTATCAAACGCTTTATAGCCCAAAGGCGAGTCCCGATGTTTTGGCCTGGTTGTGGCGCGGTGTACCGCATGGGTCTGTTGGGCTTAATCTTGTTCACATGTCACTGCAGCTTGTTTGGCCATAAGTTTGCTGCCCTCCTGCTCAGCCCCGTAGCGGGGAAATAATTGACGTGAAATCTGGTCACTCTCTCTCTCTCTAAGCCCCTGCCTGACCGACCGCCATTTTATGTGCAGTTAATTACAACGGCGCCGACCTTGCGTGCTTTTGTTCTTCTGGCTTCTTGGTCTTCTTACTCTTCTTGGCATGCGACTCACGTTTGTGCCAAAAATCTTAATTTCCTTACGGGCTGTGGCTCTGACCCAGCCCTGGAAAGGAACGCTAACAGCTCTGCGTGTCCGCTTTCTTGGCCAGCTGAATTTTTTCGGGGTGCAGCGTTGGCCATCATTCATAATTGGCGTGCTGCACCTTTAAGGCGTATTTATGGCACAGTGGCATTGTCGGTCAGGTCTAGTTGCAGCTAAATTACATGATATATATATATATATCATTCTAAGGGTAAATTGGCCAGTTGTGGCATTTACTATAAATGGAATTGCTTTTGAGGTCATCAAAGAAGTCTACAAATAACATTGTCCACCATTAAAGCAATTTTAGGAAGTGATAGAAGAAACCGAAGTATACATGGAAAATAATCAAGTCCCAAAGCTACGTTTACCGGAGTACTTTGATTTTTAATAAACCATGTGAATAATTTGAATTCCAAACTTAGATTCCGAATAACCTAACCTTATTCCTATTCGTAATGCAGCTAGTTTCATTCCTTCACTGTTTTAGATAGAATTGACTTGATCTATATCTAACCTACCTATCTATATTATATTTCCTTAGTTTTAGGGAATCATTTTTTGTTTAGTTTCTGATTTGATTCGATAATCTTTAGGCCGTCCACTCTCTCTGCTACGCATTCCACGGTTCTGCATGGCCTTTGCATGGCCAGAAGCTCAAAATTTTGATTACACACTGGGAGCACGAACCGCCTACTCAGCTACTCACCTACTCACCTACTCGACGTTCCGCGCTACCAGTGCAATTATTTGTGCTTCTTGACAAGGTTAATGCAATTTGCTGCACCCAAAATCATTCAAACTTCGGGGCCAGGTCAGCGAGAGTCGCCACGCGTGCCCGGGATTGATGAATAAGTTATCATAAATGATTTTGTAAACAGTTTTTAGTTGGTGTGGCTGTGGCTGGGCCGCAACATTCATTTATATTATTAGCCAGCTCTCCAAGCTCTCCGTTTCAGGGTGAACTCTGGCGTACTTTCCTCTCTGCTTTTTTGCATACATTTTTAATTTCCCTAAGTGAAACGCCGCAAGTTTTCCAATTGGCCTTTTTCGCGTGAGAGCGCCCGAAGTGGCGGGTGATTTTCTATGCATTTTCCCATTTGATGTGTATATACGAGGACTATGTGCCGACTCTAGCGCTCCTGCTCCCCTATTGTTCTTTGTTGCCTTTTGTACACTGCTCAAAGCGCGGCGTGGGGAGAGACGCAGGAGAGAGTGCCGCTGGCTCTACAGGAGGTCGGACGGTCGTCTTCATCATAAGTTTTGAGTTCGTATGAGAGCGGAGGCAGCCAGGAGGTGGCATGCTGTGCTTTTGTTTGCCCGCCGCGGGCTAGGCGCGGAATTGCCTTTGCCGGGCGGGCTTACCCTGAGTTGCAGCTGAATATGTGGCCGCACCCGCAGGACCCGAGGAGACGGAGCCAAACCAAGAGCTGAAGCTGGAACTCAAAGCTCCAGCGTGAGGAGAACCTGGCAAAGGGTGTGAGTGGTGTGGGGGGTGGATTTTTCCAGCTTCCTCCTTGTCTTGAGCACTGGCATTCCAAAGAACTCTGGCTCACTCACAGACTGCATTAGACGCATAGCTGGCGCTGGCGCTGGCTTTTGACTTTGGTCGTTATCGATTATGACTTGCTTGAATTCACGCTACTTCCTTGTTCTCGTCCTGGTACTGGTCTTAGTCCCATTCCATTCCATTCGCGTCTCTCAAACGGAAGGTGGAAACTTTTTCAATAGATGTTCTGGGGACATGTAGGATGTGCAGACTCTGATTGCAGTGCCCGCATGCTGCGAGTGATTTGAGCAGATTCCCCTTTTTGTCAGCTGCCTCGAGGAGATATTGGGGGAATCTAGAAACTGTCTCCGGAAGGTGGTCGAGCTTTTCAAAGGTATGACAGGCTCTTCGCAGGAATCAGAGTACGCAAGGATCAGTTTTGTAAATCAGATCGTTGAATCTATCACTAGCAATCTCTCTTCGAGCTACAACGCCAAAGGCACTCCATCGATGAGTGCACATCAGCTGGGGCCCTCCTTAAGTCATTACAATGTACCCAGTCTCACTCAGTTTCTCTTACAACGACCCGCTCTCTTAGTACCCAGGCTTTCTCTCTGCCTCACTCTCTCTGTTTCTCTTTGATGCACTCCCACTCTCATTCGACTATACAACGTAAGACTTAGTTCCTGCGTTGGCGTTGGCTCCCGTCTCAGGCCGCAACTCTAGCTAATTGTTGGTATTGTTTTTTTTAGGGCTAAAATCCCACAATCCAGCCTAACAATGTAAGAGAGCGGCTCTCACACACACACACATGAAGCCTCATGAGGCAAGAATGAGCACACAAAGGCGGATGGAGAGAAAGCGAAAGTGTTTGCATGCAAAAATGTGGCAACCGCGTGGCCCCTGTCCCTAGGAAACTCCCACTCCACGGAAGACGGACCAAAACAAAGAAGAAAATTCAAGCGCTACCTCGGAGATTTAGGCCAAGTGACCGTTGCCCTGGTTGGTGGGACTATGGGAGAGTGAGTGGGTGGGGGGTGGTTTGAGTTTACGAAGAAGGGGGACGCTGACCGCAAAAAGCAAAGCAGCGAATAACGCCAAAACTTCGTATATAGTTTCATATGTATACCCCTCTATGCATATACATAGTCTTATGTGGCCACACACACACACACACAGGACGAACAGCACTGGCACAACCATATAAAATTATACAAAAATATTCAAATTCATATTGATTTTTCGCTGACGTGAAAACTTTCACTTAAACTTCAAAATAATGAAAAATGCAAAGTGCAGAGTACAAGAATGGGAATGCGAGTCACGGGACTCAGAGGAGACTCACCTTGAACGCCTTGAAAGAGGAGACCACGTAGAAGGCGCCATCCTCCAGTTCGTCCAGATGATACTTTCGGTCGCCGTCCATGGAGAAGACATAGCGTGCCCCTCGCGGCAGATCCATCTTGGGCGAGATCTTGTCTAGCAGGTTGTCCAGCGACGTCACGTCGCGGCCGGGTCTATAACGCAGCTCCACCCCGGGGAAGAACGGGTCTCCGTTGCGGTAGAAAACGACGCGCCGGGCCTTCCAGTAGGAGAGATTGGAGTAGCGGGAGGCCGCCGCACTAGAGATCTCCGGCCGCGATTTGGAGCGCACCAGAGGCACAACAGGCGGTTGCTCCGAGGTCTCACTCATATTGTCCAGGTAGCTCGGGCTGAGAGCACGACTTTGATGGCCGCTCTGGACACCACCCTGAACTCCACCCGAGCCGCCGTTCCTAGGCTGCCAGTAGTCGGGTACGTGCCGAATGCCAACACCAGGACCACTTCCAGCTGCTGCAGCAGATACACCGGCGATCTCTGGCTGCAAGTCGCCGGCCGTTAGGTCCTCGTCTTCATCGTAGGGCGCGTTCTGTATCCGGAAGCTGGAAGATATGTTACGCTTGGGACTATTCACCTTCACGGGGCTGCTCTGGTTGCTGTCGTTCTGGTGATTGCCGGCAATGCTGTGGTTGTTGTTGAAGTTGCCGCTGTGCTTGTTGCTAATATTATTGTTCTGCAGATTATCATCAAAGTGGGACGCCGTTGTCTGGGTCGGTATCGGTGTTGGCGAAACGTTTCCCTCGAGCTGTGCGTTCGAACTAATTTGTGGCATTGTTTGGCCGCCAAGCACGGACTCGTTATTAGCAGCTGCGACGCTGCGACCATGCCCATGCCCATCCCCCTCTCCGTCCAGGTCCCCGTGCCCGTCCCCACCATCCACATCCCTTTCCTCATCCGCCATGGCAGCGGCCTCGTGGGCCAGGTAATCGTCGTTCTCTTCGTTCATGTTCGCTCTGTGGAGCAGTCGCGATGGAGAAGGCAAGGCTCTCTTAAGACTCTAGCCAGGAGCACCTTCCTACGACACCTTGCGTGCTAGATTTGTTGTGGTCAAAAGAATTGCTAGGGGCAGCAACGTCGTCGTCGCGTCGACGCAATGAAATTCTTCTCGTGCTTCTTTCTCAAGGCGGGTCCTTCCCCTTCGAGTTTTCGTTCTCGCCTGCAGTCGTGGTTTGTCCAGCGATGTGTGATGTTCTGCGACACTGCAAGTACAAATATGCATGTAAACTTTAAGTTATTTGGCCAGACATATGCCAGACTTTCCCTATACACTTTTTAGACCCAACAGAAACTAAAATGCAGGTGGAGTTTGTCAAATTTGATTATGTTGGATTAACATCACCTCTCAGCAAATGGGCATTTGCTAGCCCAAATTGCGACATTCATAACCGTGTTATAGCACCTGACACTACACAGAAACATATGTACTTATGTATGTACATACCAGTATCTCCTCCCAAGTGTCGCTCTCAGAACTATCAAATGTTAACCACGTCTGTAGCCTGCCCGCCCCTCTGCCATCGATATGGCCGGAACCCTCAATGCAATGTGTCCAATGCTCTCCATTGCCCAGAGGCCCTTCAGAGTCCCCCACCAGTGTTCCACCGCTGCACTCGCCAGAGCACGATTCAATGGGCCTGTCCGGCGAGCACTCTACCAGCTCTACCAGTTCCTTTGTCCAAGTAAACAGACCAAAGAGCCCCACTCAACCATTTGGCGAGCACACTACAAACATTCACACTTCTCCGGGCTTCGGGCTACGGGTCCGGGTAGGACCGGAGGCGGCGTTATCGGACTGCGCTGGAGTGGCCGAAAATATCGCGTATTATTTGCCCGGCTCTGCTTATGCAACCCAGCTCTGCCACGAGAGGAGAGGACGCCACGGCAAGGCGGAGCAAGGCAGAGTAAGAATTGCAGACGCCAGACTGTATGCGGCCCAAGTCCTGCCCCGGACTTAAGTGGCATAGGTCTCTTGTGTCTTTGACCAAGCCTCACTCACACACACACTCATACAAAGCCACACCGACACACGCATACTCGTACAACTCCCGTCTACCGCATTGGAATTTCTCGTGCATTTTACAATTGCAACAAAAAATAAATATTTACTGGCAGCGGGAGAATTCGTTACTGTTTTTTTTTTTTTTGTAGCATTTTGTGGGTTTGGAGTTTTACCTGGTGTATGCAAATTCGTTTTTATTGCAACACGTTGCAAGTTGTTTTATGGCCGTAGATTTTTTTCGCTTTTTGGGCTTTTCCGCTTGGGCTCCTCTGTAGCTTCTTTTGCGGCGGCAATTAGGTTAATGACACTTCGGTCTGGCGGTTGTTGTTACTTGTTGTTTTAGGTTATTTATGCACAAACAGTTGTTGCTCTTGCCACACTTCAAGCAGTGGGTCGGAGGGGGAGGTGGAAACCGGCATCAGCATCCACTTCCACTAATTGACTATCAATCAGTTGCAATTGTCTCAACTTGTTTAAGGTACACTCTCTTGCCTCTTGGACACAGGGTAGAGGGGCAGCGGTGGAGGGGCGGCAGGGTTTACACAGAAAGACAAACACATTTACTTGAATCAAATTTAATGAACTCGATGGAAAGTTTATTAAAACATATCCCAAAGAAAGTTGGCCAAAACAAAAGTGCGAAACTTTGCTCCTTTCGCTGCTTTTTCTTTCTTTCGCTCCTCGACGTTGCACTAGAAGAAATTCCGTGTGGCAACTTTGCCGGTCAAAGTGTTTTTGAATTGTGTTTCATGTGCCTCTGTTGTGCTTCCTCGGGCTCCACTGCCTTCTGCTGCTGCTGCTGCGACCTGCTGCCGTCTGTGTCCACTCTAAACTCGTCGTCGAGGCAGCCAATTTTCCCAGAGAACGCCAGCAGAGGCCCATGCCCATGCCAGTGCCCGGTCCGCCCCCTACTCCTGGTCCTCCTCGCGCTTCGAATTACACGTTCACTTCTCACTGTATGTGTGAGTGACTGACTTCTGGGGCTAATGCCGCTGCCGTGGTGCCCCTTATCGGTTCCTTCTACTTCTAATTCTCCTTCTTAACCTCGTCTCATCTAATTGTTCTCTGCTTAAACTCGTGGAAACCACAGGCAAAGCCAAGCCAAGCCCACTCCCCTCCTTACTCACATACATGCATACATACATATACATACTTGTAAAGGGAGAAAACTATGGTATGGCGTGGCATGGAGGCCATTCGTTAGGTTCTCTTAGCCGCTTGCCTTTTTCACCTTTCAGAGTTTTGTGCCCTCTCATTGCACTACTTATTACCTCAGGCAGTGGCATGGCCAGAGGGATCTTTCTCCTCTCTAATTATTGTGCTTGCGGCAGAAGCTTAGAAGCTTTGTTGGAAGTCATGGAATTGCTATAGGTTTCATTGGCGGTATTTCTCAAACCCTTATTGGTTGGTTACCTGCCGGGATCTTAGCTTATCTCTCTAAAAGGGAGCTGCGTTATACACCCTGCTAAGACAACACAGAGTTTGCATGCACACTGACTGCTGACTGACTTAGTACTACTTACTGTGAAAAGATGTTTATCCGATCATAAATACACAAATAAAGTAAATCGCTTTTTGGAGAGTACGATTTTGTTTAAATTTCTATATGTGGGACTGGGATAATGAATATCGAAACACAAATGGGTATTTAAATAAACATATTCTTCAATAAATCCACGCTGATGATGATGATATAGATAAAATATTCTTAATACGTATACCTACTGTTTTTTTGTAATGCAACGATTAGATGGGGAGAAACAATTAAGGCTCAAATTGATAATTTAGGCATAGTACGTTTAAAGTAAAATTAGAAAGGCACGGAAAGCGATTTATATAAAGTTATGTTTAATAAAAACTTTTTTCTTTCAATTTTCAAGCCGCTGCTCCACAGTACCCGTAGAGTACCCCACGCCTCGCAGCCACACTTTGGCGCGGGGAAAGCGCCCAAAGGGGAGAGGAAATCGCACTTTGGCTTATCGTGCTTGTATTGTTGTAGTTGTTGCCGTTTTACACTGCTGTACGAGTGGGTTTATATTCGTATTTTGTCGTCGACTTAGTCAAACGACGTCAACGTCAACTTCCACCATCGTGCAGCACCTTGGCAGAGCAACTCCTGCTTATGCCCCACTCACATGCAACTAACTCCTTGGGCGAAACAATTTTTGTGTGGGTTTCAGTGCTTTTGGCAGTGCTGTGAAATTTTCTGTGTCACGGTGGTCGCCCGAGCAAGCAACAGTCAGAGGGCCAGAGGTCCACGCCCCCACAAGAACATTTTCTTCGGTTGGCTGCGAGCTGGTGTTGTTCGGTTTTTTTCAGGTTTTTTTTCACTTTTTGTCCATTGTACAATTAGGCCAAACGTTTGGGGAAATTTGTTTTTATTTCAATGCTATTACTCGTGATTTGTATTAGAAGGCGACGCTCTCTGCGAACAACATCGTGTGACACAAAACCCCACCTCACTCCTTGCTCTGCACCAACTCCTTTAAATTAATCACATTTTTGTGGGGGCGACGCAACGTTTGGTGATGTTAATGTTTTATTTTAATGCCGCATCCGGCGAGCTGCGTGATTTGTGGATTTCAAGCCATAATCTGGAATGAGTATAAATATTATTGCGCCTAAGTTCATAAATACTTTGGCTATTTTATCAGCAGCGCATTGCGTATACGCGTACAAATCATTTGGGCGACAATTATTGTGCACATCCAATTGCCCTGTAGTTTTCTGAGTAACCGTATACTCGTACGATTCTATCAGATTCTAGTACATTTATTTTCGATTATCTAATTTTTCCCCAACAGCCAAAGAGCACACACTCATACACTCATCCAACCAACTGTTAGAAGACCCAATAGAGCCACGCCCTCATCAGTTAACAACTCAAATAAGCTCCTTATCTTCTTTCCTCGAGCTCTCCCTCGTTTCAGCACCCAATCAAAGTACATGCATACATAGATGAAGGGGAGTACTTAGGAGGGGCTGCAAGGCATCTGCCATAATAAGCTCGTTCAATGCCGCAGGAGGAGTGGCAGAGAGGAGAGGAGGCTGCATGAAAGTGCAGCACCTTGTTGCCTTTCGGAATTGTGTTCACAAGAACTCTGGCTGCCGCAGAGTCCACCAAAAGTCGATGGCTAGAAAAGATGTTTTGTTTGCTGTAAATGCCCAATATGAAGCATCAGAGCACCAGCAGGAGCAGCAGCAGAGCACACATACGTGCTCGCCTTAAATATTCAGCTAATATACACACGTGAGTACACACGTTCATATGGGAACGCGAGAGTCAACAGAAGTGCAGCAGTAGTAGCTGTAGCAGCACTATCCAATGAAAGCCACTAAAAAGTCCATCGCCGCCACCATGCATTTTGTATTGCATACTTTCCTGCGCCGTTCCACAAGAAGAAGAAGTTGTGGCGATGGGTTGGCTGGGCAAAGGGCGCGGTCAGAAGTTGACAACGACGACAGAGCCAACAATGAGGCATTTTTAATGTGACCATTAAACAATGGCAACCAGGACAATGCCCAAACACACACATAGCGAGACGAAGGAGAGAAGCACATTGACTGCAGTGGACAAAAAGTGAACCCAGCAAACATTCTGTGGGCAAATTTAGTAGAGAATGTCCAGCTTGGAACAAACTCTAAGCTCTGAAAGTGGCGTTTTTACTTTAGGTTCAGAAAGCAACTACGAAATGATTTCAGGCTTTTCAATCTTTGATTTAGAATCCAACACCACAAAACACTTAATGAGAACAAGTTCCAGAGCAGCCACAAAGAGGAGTGAAATGAATCCAAATATGATCCAAAATAAAGCAAAGACTAAGTTGCCTGTGGGGTTATGGCTTAGCAAAAGTTTTCCCAAGTCCCAAGTATATAAATGTACGTACATATGTATGTATGCACGGAAAGAAAAGGCAGTCTTCGCCTGCATTCAGCTGCTGCTGTCAGTCGCGCGAGAAAACTTTTCAATACAAAGTATGAAGCCCATTTCGCTACTAAAGGGAGACATTGAAGAATGCGACAGCCACGAGCAGGCGAGCCAGGAACAGGCCGAACCAGGGTAGCGACATTTGGACGAACCATGTATAACTGAATGAACCGCAACAAAGGCACTCAACTGGCTCCGATTCCGACTCCAACTCCAACTCCGCCAAGGACTCGAGCTTTGTCTTGCCACTCAGCTGCACTCTTGCAACTCCCACCATGTCGAAGCTGTTGCATTTTGCCGGCTTTCGTCCGATGCAAGGGACCACAAGCAAGGCGAGCACAACAAGAATGAGGTCCTCGGATCCTGGGAAAATGTGCTAGAACATTTGGGGTTGGGAAAACGGTGGCTGACCAGGCAGCTGCCATGTCAAAATGAATGAATGGATGGGTATATGGCTGGAAGGCAAAGCCGACCACAAGCAGGCCAACAGCTTGGCGAACTTATATGTACTCATGCCTCATATAAGGCACATAAGGACACAAGGCAGAAAGGGCCGGGGTCGGAGTGGGGCCAACGCATGTCAAGCCGGACGACCAAAAAGAAAAGCCCATGTCCTCAAATGTGAACGAGAAAAGAATTGCCGACGTCGTCGTTGTGTTGTGCTTCTATACGAGGAGTGCTTCTCGTCTGCTACAAAAAGTTTCAATTGTCTCCGCATGAGAATGTGTGAATGCGATTGCCCAAATTCCGCATTTGGGGCAAGGGCTTCGTTGCATTCCTGTTGCATGGGGGCGCAATTAATTTCTGTTTCGTATGCAGCAAATTATCATTACGATTATGATCATCATGATGCACATGCCTCATGTGGCCATCTTGCAGAATCCCTGCCCGACAAATCCACGCATCACTTGGCCCTTACGTATGCAGATATATCTATCAAGCTTATTAGGATTTTGTCAGATCATGCTGAGGAGGCTGGCAGCTATATCTGCATCTCTGACAACCATTTTTCCATTAATGAGTTATATGTATAAAGATCTAGTCGCAATGCGGAGTACGGAGCGTGGGATGCGGAGTGCAGAGTGCGGAGTACACTTAGTACCACAACCTGCGTCTTTGAAATTTAATTCAAACTTAACCATTTCATTTAACCCTCTAGTGACCCTTAATGTCGAAGCGTTATAAGTGTACAAACTACTGACATATTGTACTTTTCTCTCGTACATACCATATGTATCTCATATCGAATCGATCTAGAAGGGGTCTTATAGACTTTCAGTTATCGCTAGAGTTTTAATCTACGAATTCTGGGTATGCTTGATACAAAACACCTGAACCAAGTGGCTCAGACAGTGACCAGGTTTCAATTATTTTTAATACATTTTATTGAAGTGTAATTATGCTTTGCCTGTAGTGGGTTAAGCTCCGTCCGCCTTTTGCTGGCTCTTTTGTCGTTAATAAAGCAAATGACCAAAAAAGTTTTCAGCCAGGAAATTAGCATTTGGCAGCATTCGCTTTGAGGCGGCAGCCCCTTTCTGGCTCTCTCTCTCCTCCCTGCCTCCCTCTCTACACTCTGTGGATTCAACCCTCTTCACGGGAAAATGCAAATGCCTGGCAAAGTGTTACGGTTTTTGGGGTTTTTCTCCTTCGCTCCCTCACTTCTCCCCTCCCTCACCGCACACAGTTGATGGGTAGCCATGATTAGTTTAGGTTGGGGGATCTCTGTGCCGCAGCAGCCAGCCCCATTTGAATGCCTGTCCGCGCCACATGCCACATGCTCTGTCCGCGCGTTAGTTCGTCGCTCTGTGTTTTGGCATCAAATGTTTGGCGCTCCGGCTCTGCTTTTAATATGATTGCGATTCGCGCCGCGGGGCGCCATTCAGGCATTCACATGGTCGGATGTTGCCACTGCACCAATGCACTGCTGATTTGTTGATGCTCTTTTGCCGTTGCCGTTTTCCTTTCCCTTGCCCCTTGTCCTTTTTTTTGTATTTTGTTATTTCATTTCATCGAGAGCACAACACTTTTCACAACTTTTGTGTGAAAGCGATGCAGCACGGAAACAGCCTAAGCTCCAAACTTAGCATACGACTTCTAACAATAATAGTACGATGTTTAGTAACTCAATTAATAAAGAATGATACAGTTACATACATACTGTGATTCGTAGCATATTCCATTTACATCATATGCAACACTTATTCAGGGCTTTGTCCTGTTGAAACGGTCATACAGAGTGGGCAACAATGTTGCGGCTGCTTTGATGCGGTTCTCTAATGGGAAAGATTGAACAAATAATTTACCGAAGCAACAAAAATTTCACAGAAATGACATTTCTACTTGCCAATGTTGCCCATTAGTTTCGCCTCGCTTGGTTCAAATGGTTTTTGGTTCGGTGTCGTCACTGTCGTCATCCTTGTGCTGGTCCCACCTTCTCGTCGTGGTCGTGGTCCTTCTCGTTGCTTCCATTTACTTTGTGGTAATTAATGTCCATGCATACATACATACATATGTGTGTGTGTGTGTGTGTGTGTGTGTGAGAGAGTATTTGTATGTATTTGGGGGTTTCGGTCGCGTCAATTACTTTGGGTCTTGCAGTTGGCCAGTTACAAATTACAGGCTGTGCTTCCTTCCGTGTGGAGGGTCAATTTTTGAGGCTGCTGTTGAAGTTTTGTGAATTTTATTGGCAAATCAATTAGGTTGGGGTTTTCAATTGTGTATTGTATATGTTGGACTTGGGTCGTTGGTCAGCGGTTAATTTATTTCTTCGAAATGAATGCCAACTAGTAGTTTTGATTATTTATATTTATTTATTACTGCTGCTGCAGGGTGGCAACTCCGCTGAGGGATGAGGTTCACGTTATTGTGGAGGGGGAGAGCAGGGGAGCGCTAAATTTAATTAGCTTTAAGTGTGTTGGTTGCGGCTGTTGTTTCGTTCGCTACGGTTTCGTAATTTGTTGTTAATTACTTTTCGCGGAGCGGCTTTTTATTGAAAATTAACGCCAGCAGGTTTTCCCTATTTCGGTAGCATTTTGCTATTTGTTTTCGCATTTTCCAGCCAGTCTCCAGAATGGTGAGGGGAACGGGGAAGTGGCTTTGGGATCTGGGTCTGGTTCTGATGCTACTTAAATTGAAATCACCCATAAATAGGCATTAAACGTGGTACATAATGATTTTAATGGCGGTTTCCTATATTATGCTGATTACTGTACATTTTCGGTTTCAAATATTGATTTTTCTCTTCTGTTGCCATTTTGTTGTCAGTTGTCCTGTTTTTTTTTTTCAATTTGTTCGACATTCGAGATAAATTTATCTAATGACGTTGCCATTATTTGCCTTTGGGCCATTTCAATGCCGTGATTTATGGCCCAGCCTTTGCATTTGCATAATTTTATTAATTTGGCATAGACTTGAATGGCTCGACATACCAAGCACCCGATTCCAGTAGTTAAGCATAATTCACTTAAGATCTCTTGAAATAAAATGGTATTCAATCAATATGTACATGTTTTTGTACAGAGTCTCACGATCAGAGACAACAATGCAGGCAAGTTCCTATATTTATTCAAAATTCAAGTGACCGAATACATTGAACCAAATGCAGCTGCGTCTCCCAACAGCAACCCTCCAGGCAGAAGCAGAACCAGATAGACCGGACTCATCAGAGTGTCCCCGGGACCGTTGACCATCAGAGTGTGGGGCAATCGACGACACGCTGCTGATCATCCTGTTTTGAATGCTGCCGAGACTGTACCTGGTGCGGCAGTATAACCACACGCTGTTCTATGGCACCGGCGGCTGTATTCTGCCTGGCTCAGTGGTAGGACTCCAGAGTGTTGTTTTTCAAACACTCGTACATATATGTATGTATGAATCTGAGCAGAGTTTAATTGAAGACTGACAATAAATTTAGTTTGGGCTCTATCGGAGCTAACTTCGTTCCCTGGGCATTTTGCCAGAGCAATTTTACACCACGCTGCACGCTGTCAAAGAGCAGGCCGCAAGGCAATTCCACAAGACTCCTGCACCTTTTAGCTAATTAGGACGCTGCCAATGATCAAGCTGTTTAAATAATAAATCACTTTAAAATTAGTTTGCCAACTTGGGCAGGTTGAGCGACAGCAAATTAGTGAAAGTTAATTAAAACTATTTAAATTGCAAATTATTTTAACATTTTTCACAGACACAGAGAGACACTGAAGAGAGGCACAGAAGAAGAGTTTTAGTTGTATTTGTAGTCGTGTAAAAGTTGAAACGTTACGAGTATTCACGCATACAGGCGAGAAGAAGAAAAACTCTCCCACACACTCATACACACACACACATACATGCATGCATTGCACAAAATGTTTAAATGAGGGAGGAGAATTAAAAAGGAGAGACTTCCTCCTGTGTGGCATACTCGTATCTAGAAAAAATGTCAAGTTGCCATGGGACCCGGAAAGGGAAGGGTAACGCAGTCTGTCAGGCGGGGCGTGGGCGTTGAGGCGTATACGTGGGGCGCAACAATTTGCATATAAAAAGGGTTGTTAGACCTTAAATAGCAGGCCTGGCCTATTATATGCATTAGGCCAGATATGGCGGGGCATTAAGATAAGGCACTTACGCCAGGCTTACAACGCTCCCCAGTTTCACATGCCGTATACTCCATATACTCGACACACAGCTCACCTACGCAAAAGTTAATTTATGCGGGCATGTCTGCACTCCTCTCCTCTCCTCACCACTCTTCCCGCTCTCCTCCAGTCTGGCTTGTTGAAATTTTAATTAAAGGGAAAATATTTAAGGATGCAGCAGCAGAAGCAGCAGAATCACAAGGAAGAATGAATAAAAAAAATGGGACCGGAGGAAAGAGAATTCGCTGTAACCCGCATACTCTAGGAGAGAACTTTTGCCCTTGCTGAGAACTCCATCCAGTCCCCCTTGGCATGCTCATCACTTGACAAGTACTTAACTTCCGCCACTGACTTTTTTGCTTAATTCCTAATGATGGAATGCCAACTGCTTCTCACGCAAAAAGGAGCGGAGAAAATTGTTTTTGTGCTGTTATTCCTCATGTTGATGCAACAGACATAGTATGTGCTTATTTATCAGTTTTATAATAAACTAAACTGCCTTTAGTTTAGGTTTCTTGCTATACAAAATATATGCAAAATATATTTTACCCGTAGAAGGAAGCGGTTCCAGCGTTCCATAGTGGGTTGGGGGAACTAGGTTGGAAAGTCCTACTTTCGCTAAATTTCTAAATTCTATTCATCATATCACAGTGTATAGATATCAAACAGCGAACCTTAAATCGCTGCACTATTTAACTTGTAAACATTTAATTATCTCTAGTTCGTTACTATCCATTAGAATATACGTTTTTTTTGCTGTACTGTTTATCGACTTGACTGACCACAGTTAACCCTTGTGTGCTGGAATTTCAATTAGCAGTCCAATACAGGCTGAACTTCTCGTAGACAGGCCACGTGCAACAACTGACCGCTGGGGGTAGGCACGTCTGGCAGCCTCTAGCTGCACATTACCCAGGCTGCTCGGCTCTTTTTTGGCCTGACCGCATTTTTCTTCCGATTCAGGCAGGAGATCAAGCCAACAAAGGGATGGCTGGAGGCTGGGGGCTGGGGGAGATGCAGACTTTAGCAGCAACATTTGCAAATATCTCAGTTTAAATGCCTTTCAGTTCTTCGTGGTTCTCCGTGCATTCCTGTATCTGACGACCCAGCAGCTGTGAGGCAGGTTGAATGCTGTTGACCAGAATGCTGCTGCTGCCTGCTTTTATGAAGCTCTTCTGAATCAATTTAACAGAGATGCGCCCTGGCATGGCAGGAAGCACTCCGGACTGCTCGTCAAGCCCGCAACGAGCTCCCTTTCGAAACGATTAAACGTGGAACATTTGCGTTAGTCAACATACTCGTAGTTTGACATTCCAAATTAATGAGCACTTAAGCGCACGCAAAACACATTTATTTTGCCTCTCTCTATCCCTGCTTCCAGGAGTATCTGTATGGTGGGGTGGGCTGCGGTGTGGTGTGGCATGGTGTTTCCTTGCTGTCGCTGACACTTGCCAAAACGGTTCTACGCTGAACCTGCCAGCACAAAAGTTAAGTGTCTTTGACAGACTGCCAAATTTGGTGGTTAGATTACGACACACACCCACACACACACACTCACATACTTCCCGATACTCGTACAGGGGAATGATTTATGGGGTTGCCACGTGGAATTATGCATTTACTCAGACCCAGAAATTCTAATTATGATGCATTAATCACCAAGGAGATACTCTATAGATCTGGTTTTTATGGCTTTATTGAGGAAAATCTGATGCAAATGTCATAAATTAGCACAGATTTCTAGTCGGTTCTAGTTGGAATTTCAATATAATCGTGGGCTGGAAGTGTTCGAATTTGTTGGGATTTTGCGGTTATAATGCCATAGCTAAAATGGTAAGCCCCCATACGTGGCTTCTCGGACGTCGGGTAAATTGAAACAAATGACATTTCAGACAGCCCCAGCCCCAGACCCAGCCACACGCAGGACCACACGCACTTGCAAAAAAAAATCGTAAATTGTGCAGGAGTACGAATTATATATCGTGAAGCTAACGCGTCCCGTGACAAAATAAAAATGAAAATAAAAATTACCTGAGCAGTAAAAATAACAAGGAAAACTAAATTTTTCATAAATCCCCAAAACAGCAAATGCGCAAATGCGCAAAAACGCAAAAACCCCTTAAAAAACCCGCATGACTGCGGCCAACACCAACAGACACACACATAAAGGGTCGGAAAAGAAAAAAATTAAATGAAAAAACATAAAAATAAATATTAAATTTAAGCGGCATGCGTCAGGCTTCTGCTTCAGGCTTCTGCTTTGGCCGCGGCAGAAAACAACAATTCACGTTGCGTATACGCCACGTATAGAGATTTTGGTTTGGCCTCGGCTCTACTCTGCTTTCCTGCAGCGTGTTTAAACTCACGTGGCTGTCAAACGATGTCAGAGACTTTCTCCCAAAAAAAAAAACAGGAGCGGAGCGGAGCAGGAAATTACGTGTATACCGGAATGCCAGCAGAGGAAGCTGGCAGAAGACGAGGACGCACAAAACAAACGGACAAAAACTTAATTGTATGAAATCAATTGGCTTTAAGGCCAACAGCAGCATGTGCCAACAGTATGAGCAGGATCTGCAGAGCAGGAACAGCAAATGGAACAACAAATACGTTGAACATGTTGACAACAGTCAAGGGCAATATTAGGGGCAGGCCCCAACCAAAAAAAAAAAAAACACAAACAAATGCTGGCAATGATTCTCGTGGCCCTGCATGGTGCGGGCAGGGCTGGCTAAGAGGAGGCAGTCAAGTCTACAGATCTACAGCCAACAGTCAGGCGTTGAAGAGCAAGCAAGGACCCACCTCGCACTGAGCCAACAAGGACAACTGTCTCTGGGTCTGGGACTGGGTCTGTGTGGGTGGGAGGCACGTAAAAGAGTAAAAATGATGAAGCAGCTTCCTTGGCAGGGTCCTGCTCCTGCTCTTGCACATGAAAAAGATGAAACTGCTTTGGTGTCTGGTAGGTAAGCTAAATACTCAAGGATCCAGAGCAGGAGGACGGAAAGCAGGGGGTGCAGGGCAACACAGGACACTCGAGCAGCAGCAGCAGCAGGACAGAGCGACAGCCTCAGACAGCGACATACCTTGACACTCGCTTGCCCCGGCAGCAATGGGGAATGTGTCCTCGTTGTCGTACGAAAATACTTGAGCAAATCGTGTTAAATCGCGCTCAAGTGTTAAAGTAATAAGCACTTTTAATAAATAAAGTTGAGAGCTTTCCTGGGTGTGAAATAGACAGACCAATGCACAGACACAGACAGCCATAGAAACCGAATGCGGTGCTTACAAAGTTGTTTGTCTCCGTCTATAGTCGATGGATTTATATTTTTATTTGGAGGTAATTTCTGAGGAATTGCTTTTCGGTTGAGCTGGCCTAGGTAACAAAATGTTAAGTGGGGCATCCCAAATAAACGTTCAAATTAGCGCAATTAGTGTGACTCATTATACCCATTAAGATGGTAGCAACTGGAAAACAATTGTATCTATGGAGTAGTTGTATCCTCTCTTATAGTTTACCTATATGGAGGTAGAAGAAAACAAGAATGTCTCTCATATATGGCTTTAAATAAGTACATCAATCTGCACCACGAATATTTGTACCATCCGGACCGCACTTACTGGAGTAATCAATTCATTTTGCACATTCCAATTCAGACTGAAGTGCAGCTCATTAGTATTTGCTATTCTGTTTTTATACACGACGCATGTACCATGGGCTGGAAATCTCACTTGGGCGCGAAATATCAATGTAAATCATTTAAAGGCATAATTAAAACATATACGCATATTAAATGTATTATGTATATTTGCTGGGAAAAAGTAAAAAATTGTTGTAAAGCGCAACTCTGAAATCGGAACGGACAGCAGAGATGGGGCTGCAACTACTATAACATAATAGCGAGTGCATTAATTCAATAATTAACACTAATTATGCGCGTCCTGCATTTATTACGCGACTGCAACTTGGCTGACAGTTGGCGTTCGCCCGTGATGCTCGGGCCGAGAGCGGCAGCCCGGCAGCCAAAACCGAGTAGTTAATTATAATTTATGCATAATTAAAAAGATATTTATTAAAAAAAACTCTGAAAAGACCATGCATATGTGTATTGATGGGTTGACGACCAAATACTCCTGCTACCTCATTTTGCGTCGCTTTTTTTTTTAAACAGAACCACTGACTCTGATACACACAAACACTCATGTATGTATGTACATACCTCTACATATATATATATATATACGAGTATATATATATATACACACACACGAGTATATGAGTATATATATATATATATCCCACACACCGGCTTCCTGCCTAATACCCTTAAATGTGCCATCATTGTCAACAGCCGTGGCCTGCTTTTAGAGCATCGTATACTCGTCCCCATCCACATCCCCTTCTCTTCAGCAGACCCAGCGCATTCACATCCACTCCCCCCCTCGCCATCACCATCGCCATCTCCAGCCCTTGGTCCACGGTCCTCTATTAGAAGAATAATTTTCCACGGCCATAATCACTTTAAAACAATTTTGTGTGCGCCACATTTAATGAAAATTAATTTTAAACTTGCACAGGGTTAGCCGCCGCTCTACACATAATTTTTATTCTTTTTTTTTTGCCAAACATTTTTTCTTCCTTTTGGCAAAAGGTTCCTGGCAAAAGGCCGCTTAAATTACCCCAAAAATCCCAGACATATAATCTTTTGCCAGCTTTTCTCTTTACACGGTGTATGTATGTGTGTGTGTGCGCCTCGGTTTTTGTTTTTGCATCCAAAGAAACTTTTGGTTAGCTGCTGCTGTCTGCTGGCGGCTGGTGGGGCAATCACTTCTGGGCGTAAGCTGCGCCATATTGTCTGCCATTATTGTCAGCGTACGGGAAACGGAAATAGGGTGTCATATTTTTCGCTGCCTCTCTGACTGCCTCACTGTCCTGGCCTTCGAAGCCTGTATGTGTGTGTGTGTGTGTTGCAAAAATGCGTTAAGCTCCACTCGTGCTTAAGCATCTCAACTCTGTCCGTGCGGGTATATGTGTATATGTGTGTGTGCCTCTGTGTATGGGCTTATATCCGGCCAAAAATGGGAGATGCTGTTGACATCGGCAGGATATCTCATTACCCGGCTTAAGCAAGTTTAACATTTCTCTGTAATTTCACAGCATCACACTTGTGCAATTAATTTTGGTTGGAGCTGAGCGATATGTCAGTACATATGTATGTGTGTATACTACATATATATACATAGGGACACAGTGGAAAACCTTTTTGGTAATTTTGTACACTTACCAGCTAACCGTCGAGCGACCGATCGTCGTTCAAATTTTGTATCTTTTGGTCCTATCTGTTAGTTTATGGATTTGAATTCAAAAAGTATGTTAAAATATTTGAAACCTTTTAAAAAACACATTCATTAAAGAAACATAAATTCATCGGCTGAGCGGGTTTGGCAAAAACGAGTGTGTCAGAAAGATAGATTTCAGCCAGTGAATTGTTTGGAAAAAATAAATTAAAAATACTGACAGCACACAGCACCTTTGCACGAGTATAACAAGGAAATTAGAAAGTATAATGAAGTGTTTAAGTCTTGCTTTTAATATGTTGGTTGTCTCCTCCAACGCTACCTTTCAGCACCCACGCTCCACCACAAAGTTCAGCACTTTCAGCTGGGTTCCCCCCGCCACCATGGACTAACGCGTCCGCATTTTACCGCGTTCTAAAGCGGCAAAACTGAAAGGGCAACACTCGTATGTGCCCATGTGCCATGTGCGCCATGAATATTTGTTAACCGCACTGTAAACTCTGCTTACAAAAATGTGTGCCCTGTGTGCATGTTGTTGCTACAGTTAAGGTTACGGTATGCAAAAACGCTTGACTCCACTCGCACAGACAGACAGAAGGCAGACTCCACCGCAGCACCTGCGGTTCGTGTTCGTGTTCAGTCTTTTGACACAACAGCTATGGTATTGTTAATGCATCTTATCTATGTGCAGGATAATATTTGTGATCATCTGTAGTGGCCAAATATCTATCTGCTTTTTGTCTTGAGTACACAAATGTCTCCACTCCGCCAAGATTTCGGTAGCTCGAAATGGCTGTATGGAATATATGAAACAAATTGTAAAATATTTAAACCAAAGTAAACTCCGAGAGGGCTCATTCTCCTATGATTATTAAAAGAAATTTCTCATTAATTTTTATCTGCAATTTCCGGACATTTCTGATTATCTTTTGCCAGCATCATCCGCATCATCAGGCATAATTAACATAGCAGCAGTAAAATAAAGAAGGTAAGTAAAGTAGAGGCAGCCACCCGTACTACTGCTGGATCCCGGATTTTCAGAAGCACAGTCAATAAAACCATTAAGAATGTGTTGTGTTCCCACCCCATTCACACACACACATGCATAGGTGCATGCATCAACACGGATGTGTGATTATGCAATACGATAAATTTAAGTCTGTAGTCCCTCTTTATAGTATTTCTGATTGCTTTAATACCTCATTTTAACAACAAAATGTATGGAAACCATATGCAAACTACATACATATATGTATACATACATACATATGTATGTATAATTAGCGAACAGCGGAGGGAGAAGTAATAACAGCATCGATAGGTGGCATTAACAAACATTTATTATATGTAAAACAACATGCATGACCCCATAAAAAGTTAATTGTTAATTGTTATTACAAGTACAATAATGTGTGCCTGGGCTCTGTAAAAAAAAATGTTCGACAAACAGGCCAAATAAATATCATTTTAGAGCATTACTTACGTGTGCGATCTGCTCTGCTTTGCTCTACTCGTAATGGGATTCACTCACGCAATGACATTAAACCCAAATTTTGTGCTGCTCCTGTGGCAGGACGAAGGCAACCAATCACTGGCCCGTCCTCGACTGGCAATTAAAACTCGAAGGCCTCCAGAGCGACCCCGCAAGAAGGCATCAGAAATAAAAAAAGAAACAAAAGTGATTTGTGATTTTCGGCTTTGTGCTTTGGAGTCTTTTGGAGGCTGTAAAAATTCATTAAAAACAATTCCACTCTGACAAACATCAAGTAATAATCATAAAAGCGGAGAGCCCAAGAACAAAGCCGAAAAGGGAAACGATTCTTCATAACATTTTTGGGGACAAGGACATTAAAAATTAATAACGCTGGCACTCACTCACCCACTGTACTTTGACACGCAGCGTGTCTGCATTTTTTATGATTGTCGGTTATTTTTTGTTTGTAGTAGTACATAGTTTGCAGTTCGTTAGAGTTAATTGGTTGGAAGCCGGAAACGAATAAACAAATAAATCGTTAAACCATTATTTAATATGAAATTTATATTGATATAAACTTTTTGTGGCCGCTGCTTAAACCGCCGCCACTTATGAGTTTTTGCCCTGGCCTTGTTTTTTCTACCCAGGACTTTTTCAGGACTCGGCACAACATGGCGTATACAATATTTTCCATTTTTACGCCAAGATTTATTAGTTTAGCGATAAATAAAAGCTGCCGCTCTGCATAGAAGAGATGTACATACGAGTGAGTATATAGGATAGCAGGGGATAGCAAGAGGACAGACGGAGTAGCCTCTCTGTCTCAATAAATCACTTGGCGGACTATGAAATTGGCTTTTTATGACCCCCACCACCCACCCCATTCATTGGTATTGCTTGCATTTATTTATGATTTTCGAGTGGGTCTAAATTTTAAAATAGCTTTAGTGGGGGGAATCTATTGTGTACTATCCGAATGAAGCTATTGGCTGTCAATTGATGTCCAAGGCATGTGAAGTACGATTATGGGGGATCTAGGACTGATCGGGCACACAGTAAGAAATATTTGATGGAGTGGAGCCCGTCCAGAGATGGGAACGTTTTTGATGATTTGTCTCAACAGTAGAGCATCCAGAGGATCCTCTTCTCCCAGATTGATAATCTCAGTTTGTGTTTCGCGACTAAAAACTACGAACCTTTTCGTCTGAAATCTGCATTTAGCAATGAGCTGCTATAATTTTATGCATAGCAAAAAAGTTTTCAAGTCGCGGGGATCTCATTATGGCCATCAGAGAGAAGGTAGGTTACAGGTGTTCCCTCCTGGACAAAAGCAAAGTGCAATCAGCCACAAAGTGGGCAGCAGCTGCTCTGGCCAAACAATATCATTTACTTGTAAATTTTCGGCCTTATCTGGCTACTGTCAACATTCCTATCTGCAGCAAGCGCGAGGCAGCTAAGCAGCCCAGTCTGTGGCAGTGGCTGGGGCAGTGTAAACAAGAATCCACAAAAGATGCAAGAGCTGCATGTGTGTAAGGAATGCAGGCACTTAAACGTGTTGCATAATTCAGGCGGCGTTTATTCAGAGCCATTGCACTCAGCTGCTCTCGGCAGTCATCAGCAGATCAAAAAACGGAAGCATCTCAAAAGCAGAACAGACCAGCAGCACATTTTGATGGGACCGAGAGCTCAACTGGAACTCAGCTCCTGCTTACTTATTAAAGTGGAATTTGAAAGGAGAGGAAACGGCTTGCGTGCTCTGATGCCAGGACATTTCAGGGGAAATCCTGTTTGACATTTATGAAGTTTACTCTACTATACGTATGGCTGTTTACACGCTTTGCTTAAATCATACGAGGCAAATCTGCGCATTTTTTGAATATTTTGCAAGAAGAATCGCGGCACAAGTGTCGATGGGGCCGTCGACTTGCCCTGTAACTAAATTATAATAATCTCTTGTGGCACAGCCTGTTGGCATGATGGCATCATCCATATCATCCGTATCAGTATCGCATCATAGCGGATTATGAGTGTATCATGTACATAGAGAGCAGCGGCGGCAAAACTCCTTCCTCTTCATATCTTTCACATACCCGTAGTATTGTAATAAAAAGAAATTTACATATGAAAGTTAAACTTTCTCCTTCATCTGATGCGTCCTTTTTCTAATAATACCAAGGCAGACACACACACATGTGTGTGTAGGCAGTACACATGTGTGTGAGATGCCATAACGTATGCAACATTACACGAACAGATGATATTCCGTCGAAGGGGGAAGCTTCCATCTCCCTTCGCTCCTTCGCTCATCAAAATGAGAAGCGACGAGAAAGGCGTAAACATGAGGATGATGCGAGTTGGTTGAGGGAGGAGGGGTTGCAGGGGTGTCTGTATAGACAGGCATCTTTTAATATCGTACTCCAAGGTTGTTTACTGCCACACACTCACACAGACACTGAGAGAAATCACAAACATGAAAATGACACAAACAATACCCATAACTACTAGTAACTATCATTACTAGCTAGCGTAAAGCACTTACATATAGTACTCCAACTAACTCTACCATTACTAGGCCCAGACGGATACAAAACAAATTTAGCGTATATATTCGATTTTTACTATTCATTGGTATTTTCTCTCAATCAGTTTTCACTTTCATCATTACCAATTAGTTAATTATATTACATGGTTTTTGTGTTTTTCGTTCTTTTTGTTCATTTTGTTTTCTTTTTACTGGTTGAATCACAGTTACATTCTAAAAATGTATTACTTATTACAGGCTACCCAAAAGATTTTTGCTAGCACAAAAATTGTTACCCAAAGATTTCTCGCAATGCATTCTGTAAAGATGTCGCAGTACACATACATATGTGTTTGTGTGCATGTGTGTTTGTGTTGCTGTTGGTGTATATGTGTGCGTGTGTAGTTGTTTGAGGTTGCGCTTCGCGCTGTTTACACGGCCTATGTCTACATTTAGCGTATATATGTATAATATATATGCATACATATATGTATGTATGTACATATATACATAGTACTATCTATGTATGTATATGTATAAGTTCGCTAGCTATACTTTGTTTTTTTGTTACTGCTTTTGTTCTTTCTATGTGTACTGTTGTTGTTGTTGTAGTTGGTGTTGGTGTTGGTGTTTCTATTGCTATTGTGCTTCATTTATGGCACAAGTTTCTTAAATCCAGCACCTTCTTGGCCAAGTTTGAGCTCTTCATAAATTGTGGGATTCACTTCATTGCACTGCGTATTGCTTAGCGGGTTGTGGAAGTGATGCGCCGCATCCGCGACACTCCGATGCTGCTGCCTGCCGACCCCGTGCCCGTGGCCCGTCGATGCGGCACCTGAGGCTGAGGATGCTGCAGATGACGCCGCTGCCACTGTTGGCGCTGTTGTTGTTGTGGATGTCGTCATTGTGGCGGCAATGCCATTGCGCCCATTGCCGTAACTGCTGTTCATCCCGCCTCCTCCGCCATGGGGGTGGTGGTTGCCATTTTGCGTCGTGATGGCCGATGTGACAGTGGGAAGCTAAGGCATGGCGGGTCCATGGCATGGGTGGCGGTAACGTTGATGTTGATGTGGCAAGGATAGAAAAAGACATTGACAGTTATAACATAACATAAAAAAAAATAAGTAAATGAACGTCTCAGAACACACACACTACTTTTATTGTACTACCCTTAACTAAAACGAGGCTAAAAAGCCCATTTGCCGAGAAACGTATCTTCGAATACCCTATAGAGCATTGAAACGTTTCCCTAAAAAGAGGCATCCATCTCTTATGTATTTATCTCTTAAATTTTGGATCCGTTTAGAGAATTGCCTAGTAATTTCGACCTTCATCCAGGCTGCCTCTGAAAACTGCAGCTATTTACTTATCTCTAAAGCAGAAAATGCGGACAGACAGACATAGGCTTTGCCTTTATAGGGTGGTAAATGCTTCCCCTTGAGCTCTCAAAACGTTTTGGTTAAAATGATAATACTCTTCCATAACGAAGGGGAAGAAAGCCGTAAACATCATTATACACACCTGGACCTGCTCGAGCCCCCTTGTGTAGGTGGGGTTTTCGAATGCGACATTGCCATTGGCCGACTTGCCGTGGCTGGAGCGCTGCCTGCGGTAGAATACAATAGCCGCGGCGGCCAGGAGAATGGCCAAAATACTGGCCACAATGCCGCTGATGGTGCCGACGGCACTCGAGTAGCTGCTGGTGGCCGAGGTCACATGATGTTCCCCGAGCGTGAATCTAATCGGATCTGTGAGTACGCTGGCACCTGCAAGACAAGACAGCGAATTAGTCGGTAAACCCCGACCCCTCGCACACAGCCATCTACTATCTGCTCGTTCTACGCACCGTATGTATTGCCAGCCTTCACCACCAGCTCATAGAGCACATCCTTCTTGAGGCCATTAATGCTTATTGTTGTGTCCTTTACGTCGATGCGTCGTATCTCTAGAGCTGACATGGCGCTATTGCCGTTGCCGTTGCCGTTCCCGTTGCCACTCATACTTGTTGCATTATTCATGGGGGCCAGGGTATCCATGCCCGACTGCTCCATTGAAGAAGTTGGTTCCGAGGAGGCAGGCACGGATGCGGAGGGTGATGTTGGCGGCAGGACGGCGGCCTCGTGGTAAAATATTCTGTAGCCGTCAACGGCATTTGGATTCTTTGTTGGCGCATCCCATCTGTAATGAAATAGTTTTCATAGAGCGGCGCCGTATTATGAGTGTTTGGTAATATTGTTGCAGGCGCAGGACCCGTCTGGAATTTTAATAAATTTAATGCGGTTCCGGTTCAAGTCCTGGCCGGCTGCCCGCTCTCTCTCTCTCTCTCCTCCTCCCACAGCTATGGGTCAACCTTTGACGTTGACTGAGTGTATTAAAGTGAGATAAAAAATCTCTGCTTTAATGGATTTGCGGTCTATTAGTGGCAGGACACACATACTCGTATGCATGTGTGTGTATACCCACGCGTACGTACACATGAGAAGGATAGGGAGAAGCACAGGGATGGAAGGCACACGAGAAGGATAATGAAGGTATTGGGTAGGGTGTGCTAAATGGATGAGTCTACTTCCGCTCCGGACAAAAGTGTTTAAGAGCTTAGACAGAGCGTTAGCTTACTTGCTGGGACGTGCCCGTGCGTGGGGACTAAAGCCACAGCCACAGCCAAAGCCCAATGGCTTCTGCATGGCCGAACTTTAACGAGGGTTTTTTTCGCTCGAACTCACCTTATAGTCACCTCACTGTCGGACACCACGCTGACCACAATATTCTCGGGCGGCCCCGGCAGGCGATCCCGGTTCTTCTCGAAGCAACCCACTATGGTGCGGCCATACTGCAGGCTGCAAATCTCCTTGGAGCGCACCGACTCGCCCCGACACCAGTTGAGGCACTTGCGCGGCACGTGCTCATCCGCACAGCAGGAACGATGGTCCGATCCGTCGGCAGCACACCGCATCAGCTTGTCAAAGTCCACGATACACTCGGGTTGATCGGCAATGGCATCAAAGTCCACGTAGTAGCTGCAGGCACTGCGACAGACCAGGGACACGTTCTGCTCCGCGCAGCACGCGGACACATTGCGATTGAGGGCGGGAGTGTTACGGATACGCACGGAGACCGGGGTGGTGGTGGCTCCGAAGGGATTTTCGGCGTGGCAGAAGTAGTCGCCCACATCGTTGGCCTGCAGCTTGTTGATCCTCAACGACATTGTGTAGATTGCGGGCCGGGACTCGTTTGCCTTGACCGATATGAAATAATTGCCGCCATTGATGACGGGCACCCGGCCATCCTTCTCGCGCCAAAATATGGTCTTGGGCGCCGGCTTGGAGTCCACTGTACAGCGCAGTTCGATTTCATCGCCTAAAGAGGCCACAGTGATGCCAGCTGCCTGGATCTTGGGAGGGTCTGCAAGGGAAAGAGGACCAAGCCCAACCAAAATGAGTTGCATGCAGATCTTTGTTAGGGAGCTGGCATCACTCTATACTACTCACAGCAGATATTAACCCGTCGCGTCGCCTGCATGGGCACCCCATATCCATTGTCCGCATAGCAGGAGACGTGCTCCATATCCGCGGACACGTTGTGAATGACTGTGACCATGTGCCGCGATGTATCCTGCCGCACCAGATGGCCGCCCACGTAGAGCGAAATGGTCGGAGCCGGATTGCCCAGGGCCAGACAGAGGATTGTCATGGAACCGCCTTCGGGAATGTTGTCGACCGGGTGCACAGTGGGTGGCTGGAAGTACAGAATAGCACCCAGTTATCCCTTAATTCGTCTCCGATTCTCTCCGACTAAGAACTCACATCGACGAAGGCAGGCAAGGCGGGATCCGTCCAGGCGACGAGCGTCTCGGAGGGCAGGGAGACACCCCTCTCACCCACCGCCTCAACATAGAGCACATGCTGGGAGCTCGGCTTGAGGTTGTTCATTCGGAGCCAGGCCAGCTTCGTTTCTATCTTAATGAATTGCTCGGCCCGCATTGCCTTGTGATAGACCCTGCATGGAGAGTGGAATGGAGAGAGTGGTTTTAGCTTGACATAACCCACTTGAACTGCCCCGTCCCACCTGTATGTGATGCGCTCATGGGGATGGGCATACTCGGGCGGCTGCCAGGTCAGCTGCATCCAGGTGGCACTGTGCGCCACCACAGTCAGCGAGTGTGGGGGCGAGGGTGAGCCCCAGGCGGTAGCCTCCCCCTGACCTGCAACGGCACACACACAACAGTTAAACCAACAAGCGACTAGATAAGCAGATATGCATGGATATGCATGGGCTCCAATTCGACTCACCTTCACGGCTCATGTTGGTGGTGTTCAGCAGCAGCATCGAGGCTGGCAGCGATGTGCCAAATTTGCCGCGCGTCACAACCGTAAAGCGGTACAAGGCATTCGGTTCCAAATTCGTCAAATCGATACTCGTCTCATTGGTGGTCAATTCCTAAGTGTATAATTGCGTTGAAAAGACAAAAAGAGCAGAAACACAAAAACCAGATACAAATGTTAGAGATTCGAGTGAATAGAGTGTGCCAGACAAATCGAATGGATGATTTGGGTACCCTAGACTTAGCTGCCTACAATGGTCGAAGGTAATTGCTGCAGTAAAAAGAGCTTGCTCCCAATTTCTAGGCTATTTTGTTCTATTAATAAAATTTAGACTTTACTAGTATATGTACGAGGGATATGCTCCTCTCTTTGCTCCATGCTAAATCATGATGCTTCCCAGGGTACAGATTCGCTTTAAGTGAAACAAATTTGACAGCGCTCCCCCTGGTCAGTTGTGGCCTGGTGTGGTCTGTCCTAGTCTGCTTGTGGCTGTGGTTTGGCTTGATTTCGCTGAAAGACATGTCGCCATGATTAGTACTTTTTGTAATTGCTGCCACGCAGCGCAATTTGCGGTGTTTAGCCCACCAAACGACTACACACCCGATCCACTCCGGTCCGTTTCGGTGCGGTCCGGCAGTCAGTCAGCTTCCAGCTTCATTTATCCCAGGGTCATTCTCATTGTCCCTGTCGGTCAACTCATCGGGGTCCCTTGTCATCCCTCTCCCAATGCCGAACCCTCTCCAATGTCCATGTCCCTTGCCCACATTGACTTTATTTTGTTGCAAAAGCCATTCACGAAATTGACAGCTATATCTCGGGGGCCATTGGTCTATGCATGGAGTTTGGGGCCACGGACAGACACTCGACTCTCCACTCCACTCCACTCTTTGCAGCCAGAAAATCTACATTAAAAATCGTTAGCGTAATCTGTTGGTGTTACAGCTTCGTGGGGCATTTGGTTGCGCTCAAGAGTCGCCAACGCGTGTGGCACATGGATTCCCATCAGTGGGAAGTATGCATCTTTTATATGAATGCCAAATGAATGATTGATAACTGATCAAATCAATATTTTATTAGACACGAGCAGAGCAGAGCTCACATAATCCATTCCAAGTATTTTAAGTATTTCGTTTAATATTAATCTATTGAAATAGCGGGGAATTCTTTGGCTTTTCTCGCATGTCAAACACACATTCTTAAAAGAACCCCCATTGCTCAAATTCCAGATACCCTACCAGCCATTCCATTCCAAAACCCATCTCAATCATTTACATTTACATTTACATTTACTCTCTCTCTTTCGCTCTCTCTTTGCCCCACTATTGCAGATGTCGTTGGCGGTGCGGTTTTTTGCCTTTAATTGCATTTTTGGCCAGTGCGAAAAAATGCGGCGCGTTAAGTAATTTATTTCGTTTAACGAGAATTGCTTTAAAAAGCAAAGTTGCTTCGGGGCTTCGGGGCTGCATTAACTTGTTTCTATCTATTGCGTTGCTTAGATACTCAAATAATCTGGCTAAAATAATTTGATTTGGCGTGTGGCCCTCTGCGAGTCATATTTAGTATGTAAGTCAGTGTCAGAATGTCGGACCAATGTTGGACATCTGTTCGGAGAGCCGTTTTGCTGCTTGGCTAAAAGCGCTAAATATGTTCATGGCGGGTTCATCTCGCTTTGGCTAGTTGCTTTTCGGTATTTTTGGTGGTTGCTTTTCGTTTTCGTTTTGGCCATTTCAGGCCTGGGTTCAGTCGTAAATCTCAATTTGAGTGCGGGGTCCGCTTGTCAAATGGGGATGCGACCCCCCGTTGGGATGGGAGAAATTACTTTTGACACAGGTAGCCGAAGCCCATTTCTGATAAACTATAATCTAGTGGGCAGCCGGGACCTGGGAGAATAAATAGCCAGGCTCAATACTAATTTCCTTCCATTAGAAACTTATCTAAAACGCATTAAATTCAAAACCCAAAACAGACTAGAGAGCCTGAAGGGCGAAGCGAAAAACGATTTATTAGGCTCTCGAACCAAACCGAAGCGAACCAAACCGAACCAAACAGAATCGAAAGAAAAGAAAAGAGAGAAACTGGGAAAAAGAAAAACACTACTGGCAGTCCAAGGACTTTTATTTGGCCATTTTTTGTGTCCCTTTAGTGGCATTTTTTCCAGGCAGTCCCTTTTTAGGTAATTACATAGCCGCAACTTAAATGTGCCACAATTGGCATGACGAGCGGGGTCCTAGGCTGAATAATTAATGCAGCTCTCCTCCTTTTCCCGGCAGGAATTCTACCCAGGTGAGTCTACTGCACAGCAGAATCAGTCCCCAGCAGCTACTTGAACGAATAAATATTCAAAATGCTTAGCGCCAAGACTTGCACGGCTATCTCTCGCTCTCTCTTTCGCTCTCCCCACCCCATGAACCCGAGGCACACTCCGGCCATAAAACTAGGTCCCTGGGTGCTCATTTAGGAGTTGTCTTGGCCCCCGTAGCTGGAGTTGCAGAGACAGAGCACATAATCGCCATAACATAACCCCTTCAGACGGGACACAGGAGTGGTTCAGGAGGGAGACAATACCTCCCTTTTCCACATCCTTCGAAACTGTATCAGAATATTTAATGTGTCTAATTTCTGGCAGCGTGGTCAGCTCTCGGGGTCCCCCCGCAGTCATTTCTTTCCGTTTGCGGTGTATTTTTTTTGTCAGTGTTGCAGGCTACATTAAAAAGTTTTTTATGGTCGTGTGTTTGGCATCACAAACAGAACAGAACCGAACTGAACAGAAATAAAAGTCAACTCCAACTAACGCAGAGCAGAGCGTTGGCCCTAAAAATCATCACAAAAGTTACGTCTTTTCGGAGTCAACAGAGGAATCATTGGAAAAATGGGACTGTCGAGGAAAACCTTCTATTTCCGTCCTCCCCCCCCCCCCCATTCCCCATCCCTACCCTATCCGCTTCTAGATGATACGTAATATCCTGTAGAATCGAATAATGTTTTTGTGTGCTCTTGCTGTTGCTGTTGTTGCTTTTGTTGTTGCTGCTGCTGCTGCTGTTGGCGTTGATGTTGGTGACACAATGCCGCCGTGCATTGCCGACGAATAGAAATTGCCAAATTATTGGCACTGATTCAATCGGGAAGGGTTGCAGAGAAGCAAAAACAGAGGGGGCAGCCAAGACGCCTGGAAAATTACCTTTAATATTAACAGTTTTGGTTAGCTATGACCCCCGTCTGCCGATGAAAGTTGGCCATCCATTAGCATTGGCCCAACGGCTGACTCCACCATTTCCATTCATTTCCCCATTGATATTTAGTGAAGGGGCAAGCCGCTCCGCTCCGGAACAGTATTTCTGACACGTCCAAAAGCAATTAAGTTTGTCCATAAAAGTGTCACACTGAGTCAACGCATTGCAGACTGCGGCGATAGCCATGAACCTATACGATATATATGTATGTACGATAGCATAACCAAGCAGCCGGGGAGTGGAGCGGAGCGGCAGATCTGCAGAGGGGCGCGTTTAAACCATTTGACACCACCAGGCAGCGGCGGTGGCAGCAGCGCAAAAAACCGAAACTGAAAAGCATTTAAGCCAAGCCAAGCTAGCCCCAAGTTAAGCCAACAACAACAGCAGCCGCAACAGCTGCGTGCCCTGCTGACCAAAGCAGCCAAACAAAAGCCCAGACCATCGGACAGGGCGAATGAATTTTCCTGCAACACCAGCACCAGCAACAAAAGGCAAAAAAACTGCGAAGCAATGCTGACACCACACGGTATCTTCCATATCGATTCGTCGTTCACCCCGCCCCCAGTGTTGGTCGCGTGATGGCGAATTTGTTCAGGATCGAGACGAGTTCTGTTATGCAATCTCTGTAAACGAAGTATTAATGGCTTTCTAATGATGTTAGCAATACCAATTCCAGGTCATATCGATTAAGTGTTCATAGAACTCTACCTATTTAGCAAGCACTGCATCTGCCTTATCAACCAGTTTGATACGATCAGAAAGCTCAAAAAGATCAGACAGCACAGGAGAACAAAACTAACGATTGTTTTGCAAGCACGCGCTCATCTCCCATCGATGCGATGGCTTTGGGGGCTTCATTGGCAGGTCGTCGTGGACAGGTTGAATGTGGCCCCAGCAGCAGCTCAACCACCATCAACCCCACGTTAAATACATTTCTGTGCGCTTCAACACGCGACAAACTCTTGCCAGCTTTTTGTTGCTCTTGTTGCTTTTGTTGCTGTTGCTGTATTTTTTAGCATTTGCAACTTTTCGAGGCCAATAACTCTGTGGATGGCCCTGATGTTGCCACTAGCAGCAACAGCAACAACAACAGCAACAACAGCAGGCCCAGCTGGCAGCAGTGCGCGTTGATGTGTGACAACAGCAGCCAATAACTACAGCAACAACAACAACAACAATGCCAAATATGTAATACAATTGCAAAAACAAACAAAAATTACAACAACAACAATGCCAATGGCAAAGCTCGAGCCAACTTTGGTCCGTTGTTTGGTTTGGTTACTCTTTTTTTCAAATTTTTTTTTTGGTTGTAGTCGCGTGTATTGCCTGCATTTTTTCCAGTTTATAGTCACGTTTTCACGTTGCCCATGCATATGGCGTCCCCCTAGTACCTAGTTCGCATCAGGCCACACCCACAGCCTTCCCCCCCTCTCAACCGTCGACGAGCTGGCGTCAAAAACTTTACCCCTCCGCCCCCCCAGCCCATCCACATTCCCTCACCGCCCCCTCCGCTTTTCGACGGAGTTCAAAGATTATTACATTGAATTGATTCGATGGTGACCAATAACATATACATACACACATATGTATATAAATATATTTATACGAGAATATTATTTTGGTTGGAGGGGATTGCACTTGAAATTTGTTCGACGAGCCCCATTTGGTGGATAAACAATGGCCCCATTTCCACATTTCCGGTGGTTGAAGATTTAAATAAATAATTGAATAAGTGGCTTAACTGGCTCAACCCGGCAAACGTTGCCCATATGCCATGTGGCATGAATATGCGACGACTGTAGCATCCTCATTGTTATATTGAATCAGTTTGTGGCTGCTCCGTGGAAGTATTTCATTGCCACTGCATCCACAGTAATATGTTTCAAATTGAAACACACAAATACACTTTGCACGACTGTTTTTCGGTTATTATTTACTGTTTGTAGGATATGCTATTTTTGTAAGCTATCAGCAAACATAATAAACTCGTTTCGTATACCCAAATTATCTCAGAAGTCCGACTATAAAATCAATAAGATTCCATTGACATGGTCGGGGTTTGAAGAAGACTTAGGGGGCATTGAGACTGGCTCTGCGGGGCATAAAAGTACTATTATGTCTGTTTCCATGTCTCCAGAGCTGTAGATCTCTCTCGTACTTTATATAGAGACCCAAGCGGTTCGTCCTCCTTTAGATATCCAATTTAATAAGTCAATTGGCCAAATCCTGCTGTTCTGAATCTCCTGGAAGAAACGTGTACTGAGGGTAGCTCGAAATTTTGTTCATTAACTTGGCCGCACAATCCAGTGCTCCCTTAGCCAAAAGTTCTGGAAACCGTTATTGTCCTGCGTCGGACTGGCACTCAGACAAGGCAATTTGTAAGCTCTTTTCAATTCCATTGGCACTCGAAATATATAATGTCAGCATTTTGGCCCCAAAAGGCAAATCGTAATAAGGACCGCCTGCCTGGGCCAGACCCCAGGCAGAACCCCAATGCAAATGAAGTGCTCCATTGTGTCTCCAATCCCGATGGAGGAACCTTTTGCCAAGCCAGTCACAGGTGCGGGTAACGGGGGGACGGATGCTAGGATAGTTTTCGGGGGAAAAGTTTGTGTGTGGACGGACTGGACTGTCTATTGTCCATCCAGAAATATACTCACATTTTCCAATTTGGCAACTGTCTCGTACATGGTCATGTTATTGACTCTGCCATACTGCACTATAAAATCAATATCCTCCGCTTCACTTGTGGCATCGCCGACGGACGGCTCCTTGGCTGCATCCGCTGGTGCGGCCACCTCTCCGGCCACAGCTCCAGCTGCCAGTTCATCGCCGGTTATCATGTCACCTGGTGATGTGTTGCTGCTGCTGCTGCTACTACCACTGCTGCTGCTGGTGTTGTTATTGCTGTTGCCACTGTCCACATCGGGCGCTGTCCAGGCCAGACTGAGGCTGGTCTGGTTCACGAATGTCGCATGCACATCTTCGGGTGGTCCGGGGATATTCTGTGTGCCTGGTCGGAGAGTCGGGGAGGCAGAGAGATGGTGTTTTGTTTTATAATGCAACTTTAATTGGCCAATATTGGTTTTGTCTGCCATGCTGTGGTTGCTGCGCCCCAAAGCACTGACCAAATAATTTAGCGCACAATGGCGTGCAACAGTGCGTATGCTCGACGTGCACAGACACGCAATTAAACAAACAGAATTAGCTGCAAACACAAGCCCAGCAGACAAGCCCCGACAAAGGACCAGCCCCCACCCATCGATTGACTGAAAGACAAACAGACACAGCACGGGGTGTGACTGGAAATGCAGTCACTTGCACAGGAACTGTGACTTGGCAGTCACAGCGGTGGGTTTTCGTTGAAGTTTTTGCAGCAAAGTGCGAGTGTAAGGAATGAATTAAAGTTAGTATTAACAAAATAATACTGGGATATTCATTAATCTATTTAGATCTGATCAATTCGCTATCTGCCAACTCTTGAATCGAACTCTTTGCTTCATTCACATTCGTTAGAGTCACAACTCTTCTCATCACCAGAGCAGAGGGAGACAGGTTCTGGCAGCTGCCTTAACTATAACTCACCTTCCTCAAAGCATTGCAGAATGTTCCCGGCATATGATAAACAATCTGGCACACCGCCTGCTCCCGGCGTGGATGCTGCAGCCATTGATGATGATGATGATGCAGATGTTGCTGCTCCTGCTCCTGCACTTGCGCTATTTGTTGCAGCAGTTGCCGTTGCCGATTTGGTGGTCAGTGCAAGTGGCATGACGCCGCGGCAGAGGGGCATGCAGGCGTTAATGACGCCGCGTCGACTGCAGCACGGACTGTGATCACGTCCGCCAGCTGCACAGCGTGCCAGTATGGCTAGGATGGGAAAACTTGGTTAATATCGTGGCAGAATTTGCATAAGCTGCCAACTGCCTCCTCCTCCTCCCCTCCCCGCCTGCCAGACAGTTACGGCTCATTGTTCCCTGGGACGTAGATACTTGCATTAGCAAATGTTTTGGTCTATTTTGTGACACGAAGTCATCAATTTACTCCCTAATTCCCGGCACTCTAAAGGATTCCCCCCATGAGTCGACAGCTTGGACCAATTTACAGGAAATTAACCAAATGATGGTTCTCATCAAGGACAAGACAAGATGATTGTAGCTACATATATAGTAGGAGGACAGACACACCTTTCTGCTCAGTCATCTTTCGGCCAGAGTGGCGAATGGGTGTTTCTTGGTGGGCGTTTGCTCAGAACTAAAATGTGTAATACGTAAGGAGATAAAATTGTCAGAAATAAATCAAGGTTAATATAATCGATAAATTGGCGATGTTTTAACAAATTTGGGATAATCAAGTTACGGCTTATTAAGGCTTCCAGTTCACCCAGCTATTGAGGTGAGGAGCATTTGGGAAGCATTTTAAAGTGCACCGACAAGAACCCACATATAGTACATACAAGTAAATTATTGCTCACGGTCTGTCAAGACAGTCAGCTTCAAAGCTATCTTAGACTTATTTGAAACATAGTCCAGTTAATTTATGAATATACAGATCTTTATGAGAACCATGTCCCACAGGAACAATACGGATAATACCCTTTTATTGAGAAAAATGCTCATTTCTAATAAAGTTGTTGTAAGGTAAGAAACCCAACTCTAGCGCGGATTTAACCGATATCTGAGCACAATGCCACTCGTATTCAGCATAGCAGACAGTATAGTCTTTAGGCAGATTTATTAGTCTAAGTGTAACTATAAAACCTTCGATGCAAGCTAAATAATAATTGCAGTGTAAAACAGAAAATAAAAAAATATAAATATAGCAAATTTTCTGCAAAAATATTTTATTATACTCGTACTTCCGCAAAAGAAATAAATCAATTCAAGACAATGTCAAAAATTCCATTCTGTAGGCCTTACTATCGAACATTGGGTATATTTGGGAATATTTGAAAGAAATTGCCCTCACTAGTCTACAAATTTGGTCACTGGTTAAATATACTCAGAGCCGCATTGGGAAGTGATGGAATTTCCACCGTATAGACACGACCTTGCACCATCAGATCTTCAACTTTTTTTTTAATCATCATTCGATTTGATTCTGCTAAGGCCACAATCACCACCTGACATATTTTTTTGGCAATAGAAATGCGAATTTCCAGGATCGCGGAACTGTATAGATGGAGTTCATGAGTAGATGGAATACATAATCGAGAAACCTTTTATAATACTGTTATATAATACTGGTATATACTATATGTAATTATTCGCCCAGCCTCACTAACAAAGGAACAACCGGCAAAGTTCGTTGATGAAAACATTTTACGAATATCCTATCCTGAGATGGGCAGACATAGAGGGCTCCTCCTGTGCGCCATTTTGGGGATTGTGTGCGACTAATTAACTAAAAATTGATTTGCATAAGTACGAAAAAATTCATTATGCCCCGTGACAGGAGTGGAGTATCCACTTAATATTCCAAATTGCATCGGCAAACGATACGAAACGAAGCGAAAACTGCAAAAGGAGCTCATTAAATTAACTAAAAGTCCCAACCAGGGCAGAACAATAGGCCTCGTCTGCCTCCCTAGGCGTAGGAGTACGAGTTGGCGAGTTGGCGAGTTGGGAAGGAGCAGCGTGTCCTCGCTAGTGTCCTAATTAGTGTTTTCAATGTGTAAGCACTGGAGGAAGACGTGGATGCGATGAGGCCCAGCCCAGATGCTACTTACGCATTTGTGCACGACATGCTGGACCCAGGCGCTCAATGTCCGAGAGGCGTATGTTGTAGGAGCAGAGGGGGGCGCACTGGGGCAGCAGTCCGGAGGCCTGGCAACACGTTGTCATGTTATATCTGGATGTCGGTGCCTGGACCGGCTCGGCGGAATGGGTGCGGGTAATCAGGCGCGGCGACGGCTCGCTCTTGCCGTACGCATTTATCGAGACCACATAGAACTCGTAGTAGATGTCGGACTCCAGGCCCTCAAGTATCAGCGGTGGCTGGCGCTGCGGAGCTTAATGAATTAGCCAAACAACGGGCGGCATGAAGTTAGTGGGGATAGGATACCTTTTCCACGGTCAGATAGTCATCGCCCACACCGAGACGCCGGAACTTGACATGATATGTGCTGACCGTATCGGCCAGACGTTTCGGCTTATTCCAGTCCAGAATCACAAAGCTGTCCGTCTTGGCCACCGTTCGCAGCTTGGATGGGGGATCGGCCAGCACGCCGTAGCCCTGGAACAGGCAGCTGCTGTACTCGGACATGAAGCGCAGGCATCTGCACGAAACCGAGAACAGAACACAGAACAGTAATTGGTAAAAACTCGCTCCATTCAGCGTGCTCATTAGCAAGAATCCAAAATTAGTGCATTCAATTCTCTAGATATGGAAAGTGATTGGAGTCTATGTAGGCGATGGGGATGGGAATGGGCAGGGAGTACTTGGTACTCTAATTGGTTAATCAATTCATGGCAGGGCATGCAGAGATGGACTAAATTTGAACACTTGAAGAGACTTCATTGAAGACTTACTTGAACAAACTAAAATCCAGCGACGTCAACTTGCCAGCACACAGCGGAAAACAGGCGGAAGGAATACCTCGAGAGCGACAGCAGGGCGTATGATCAATGTTGTTGGCCAGACAGGTAAAGGTGATGTTGGACCACGGAGCACAGACCATGAAGTCGGGCAGCGTGGCCAGATCGGTCTTCTGCGGATCGCACATCTTGTCTAGGCACATGCGGTGCGTCATCCCATTGTCCTCGCAGCACTGCCGGATGTCCGGCAGCGTGGGCATCATCTGTTTGTCGGTGGTGCCTGCCCGTGACTCAGCGGCAGAAGCACTCGTGTGGGTGAAGAAGCGCAGCCTTTCGCTCGGCAAACTGGACCCGAACTCGTTGACAGCCGTCACAATCACGGCGTACATGGTGAGCGGGGTGAGGCCGCTGAGCTTGAGCTGCGTCTGATTGGCGGGCACGCTGTGCAGGGCAACAGACTCCGCCGAGTCCGCGGCCGTTCGGTGGACGATCTCTCCACTCAACTCGTCCTCGTCGAAGCTGTGCAGGGTAGTGACATTTACAGTGTAGCTGGAGACACGGTCCGTGAGCTTCTCTGGCGCCGTCCAGCCGATGCTCACGCTCGTCTCGCTCACGTTCTCGATGTTGACAAAGATGGGCATGCTCGGAATCAGCTGGACACCCTTTAGGATGCACTGCAGACCGCTGAGCGTGTGCTGGACGCAGGAGACGCGCGTCTTCAGCCTGTCCGTGAATGGCGTGTACTCGCCCCGACACATGTCCTGGCACAGATCTGGTATTTGCTTGTCCACGCAGCAGGGCACGTGATTGCGTCCGTCGGCCATGCACCGCACGATGCTGGGGAAGTCCTTCTCGCACGACTCCGGATCGATGCCCGTCGTCCCATCCAGGATGTTGTGCACGTTGCAGAAGCCCATGCACTGGGCTGAGACATTTCCGCGCTCGCAGCATTCCGTGAAGTCGTGGGTTACCAGCGGGGGCACCTGGCTGGGCCGCCAGAAGCTGCGATTGTCCTGCGCATCCAGCGGCGGGGGCAGCAGGAAGACGTCACTCGACTCGACGTCATGCGACTCCGTGGCATTGGTGGGCCCTCCTGTCGACGTCTGCAGCTCCTTGACTGTTGGGCAGATGGGCAGTGGTCAGCTTAAAACTGGATTGCGATTGGCATGGCATGTGCCTCACTCACCTGTCAGTATGTGGATGCTGCGCAGGACAGGATCGGAGTTGAGCTCACAAATGTAGGCCCCCGAGTCGCTTGCCTTGAGATTCTTGATCAAAAGCACCCAAACCTCACCGCCCGTCTCCAGATTCCTACCCTTTGGATCTGAATGGCAACTCCCAACAATTGGTTACTGTTCTTGAAGGAAGGTTCGTGATGGATAAGGAACTTACTTTCATCGTGTAGGATGCGCACACGATGATCCTTGGTCACCCGCACTGTGCCGGCGGTGAGAATCTCGTCACTCTTTTTCCATATCACCGTGTTGTTGATGGAGTTCTCGGACACCACACAGGTTAGCAAGGCATCTTTGCCTTCCAGTATAATTGATGGCCCACCGGTTCCTGCGAAATGGTAAATCACACATTGTTTGTTTATCAAAACTATACTTAATATATCGTTTGCCGCTCGCTGACTCACCAATTGGCACACCAGACTTAACATTCTTGAATAGCACACATATCGTTATTACATGAACCAGCAAAAGCCTGAGCATTATTCCTTGTAGGATCCCCTGCAAGCAGACCAGATAAATCCAAAAGTTGTTAGTAAACTTTAATGGGGGGCCCCTGGAAGCAGTTTCCCCCCAAAATAAGGAATATTTTTCAATCATTTTCAAGAGCGGAAAGGCAACATTTTGATATTGCAACAAATAGCCAGGTCAGGTGGAGCGCCAGAGGGGTGACAGGATGGTGGGGCGACTGGGGACTAGGGACTGGGACTGGAGCAGATGGGCATCCTGGGAAATGCAACAACCGATTGGGACCGCTGGACGAAAGGACGAAAGGAGCTGGAAGTAGCGTCACTTTGGCCCTACTCCCATTGGCGTTGACGTCAACGTTGCCCCGAACATTTGATGTTTGAAAAATAACATCCAGGAAGCCCCAACGCACCCCTCCTCCTTCCAGCACTTGCTCTCCCCAATGGTTTGGTTACCTGTTCGTTTATGGCCAACGTTTCTGGATTTTTGCTTAAAAATTCGAGCGAATTTCGCTCTTCCCTTTTTGACTACCCCGTGTTTGTGGAACAGAAAGGTATACATACTACTGCTAGAGGTATTATCCGAGAATCTATATTACATTTTGTTCTCAAGGCCTCTAGAAACCCAGTGCAGATGACCTTTGTCAGTTTACACACCTAACCCAAATAAGAAGAAATGTTGTGCCAATATTATATATTGAATCCAATCAAATGATGAGTGCAATGAATCACAGGTATCCAACAGTTGGATGGTCGAGCAAAACCTTCTTTCTTTCTTTCTTTTTTCTTTTTTCCGTATCGTTGATAAAATGTTTAACATTGCAATGGCAGCTAGAATGGGGGTGGGTTGACAGGTTGTCGGTGGGCGGTGAGTGGCAGGGGGGAGGGTTATTTGTTGAAATTGGTTCGTGCATTCCCAGAGAGATGCTTGGGCTGATGTTGGCTCTGTGTGTGTGTGTGTGTGCGTCGGCGTTTATCTGTGTGTGATCACCATGAACGTGAGCGCGTAACTAAGAATTTGTTGGCAGTTTTAGCGACAATTCCACGAGCATGCCATGCCATCGGCGTACACTGCCAGAAAATGCGTGTGGCTGGTGCGCCTGTATTCAATTACAGAATCGGTCAATCGATTCCACCTGAACGCTTAGTGTACACTGTAGACACTAGACTGGCGGAACTTCCTCTACTGGTCCGCCGTCGTCCATGACGTTTATCGTCAAAATAGCCTGGCCCCACCCCCATCGCCTCGGGCTAACAAACCGCTTAGCCGGCTGGCAACGATGACATTTGTTTGGCCATCATTGCGTCGGGCACTCGTACCCACAACCCCCCTGACCCCCTGTAATGTCACTTTTAGGGTATCGGAAAGGTCTAACTGCAGCTCATGACCAACAATAGCCATCGCAGGTGTGTTCGGGGTCGAGGCCGGCCCGGGGCTGGGCCTTCTCGGGTCCGGGGACGGGACTGTACCTGCCTTTGTGCGCATCGAGCGCATTTCAAATTGAATTTACAAAGTGCGAACGCAGGGCACGCACTTGGCCGCACACAGCAGAGCTGTTGTCGTGACTCTGCCTCCAACCCGGAGAGAAGATTGAGTTACAGCCAGACGCACACAGCCTCACCTTTTGCCTGCTTCCCCCGTGTTCCAGCTATTCCATTCATAAATTCCTCCAGGTGAGGGTTCTCTGATGCCTCGGTCTTGGCGCGAGTTGCTCAATTGTAAAAGTGACAAATTTGATTAAATTATAGCGCTATTGCAAAACGATTTATCTTTCGCTGCACTTTGCCGGGCCATGCTCCGTGCTCCAAGTCATGGTATCTTTTTGCCACCCACTTAATTAATTGTTTTTGCCTTTGCTCTTTTGCTGGCACTGGCACTGGCACTGTCGCTGTCGTTGCCATTTTCCGCACATTCATCCAGACACGCACACACTGCCATGCCGCATACTTGTATGTATCATATATATACATGCATATGTATGTCCGTACATTTGTATGTGCGCCACGTTGTTGCCATCTATTTGTCTTCATCCACCCACTGTGCATCCCCCATCCTTCCAACATATCTCTGGCACCGCGTCGTATCGTATCGTCTCGTCTCGTCTTGTGTGTCGTGTTGCGTGTCTGTCAACGTTCTGCTCGTTGACGTTGTAAGTAAATTGTATAACGTGGCGTATGTGTAATATGATATGCATGCTTCGATTCGAAGCGCTGCGCTCTGTTTGGGACTCTCTAGAGGGTTTGGCTTGGCTTGGTTCTGCTCTGCTCTTCTCTGTTCTCCTCTGCTCATTGAAGATGATGTGGTAATCAGTTTTGATTTTATTAGCACAACAGCAACGGAGAAAGCTACCACTCACCCTGCCACTAGCAGCGGTATGCGTCTTAAATATTTTTTATGTTACGCTTCTTGGCTGGCTGTGCTCCTTCAACGTACCGCCTTGCCAAGTGGCACACATTAATGCCATCTTGCTCCCTGCTTCCGGCTTGGGGTCTTTGATGCAAGAAGTCATAACTGTTAATGAAATTACGTATACGTTTTTGACTTAAGCGGTAAATGGTGCGCTTAGTTGACTGCCCTAATTAAATTTCGGTGATTGACAATGTGTCACAGGGCTCAGGGCCCCTTATAAGGATTGCAAGCTTGAGTCGAAAATTTCTCTCTCCTTCTCGTAAGCGAAATGTGTAAAATCCTAATTAATTCAATTTGTCAGCAATTTAAGCTTATTACGTTTTAATCAATGTAAATGCTGGTTCGTCCTGAGATGTTAATTTGAAGGTGGTAGAAAGGAATTTTCTGTTTTAATAGATATCTAGATGTTTGTTTTGTAATGTTTATAGCAACGTTTGTTGTCCATAGTTACAGCAGATGATTACTATAGTCAATGGAATGATCAGAGCTCCGACTGCACGTTATAGATTCATTTATCAGACCACTAAGGAGTCAGGGGAGGGTTCGAAGAACACACTCAGACTGGAGAAAAATAGACTATAGATCAAACCATATACATATGTATGGTTCAGCTAACTAAAAGGTATGTTTCTCAGGGATACTTCAAACTTTGCTATTAAAAACATATTTATAAGCCATTCCCAAGAAATTCCGCGAGACATTCATTAAGTATCTAAATTAGCATATCTCCGTTATTGTGTCTTCTCTGGGAAGTTCTTGTGTTTTATTACTCGATATTTTCCGGACAGTCCCCGTCACTAATTAAGGAAGTAAGCACACACATTAATGATAACGCGGAGACCCCCTCTCCACGCAAGGTAAATGAGCCAAAACAAAAAATAAAATCCAGATAAAAAACAACGAAAGGGAAGCGAAAAATAGTCCCCAAGAAGACATCATAAAAGGACCCCGAACCGACAAGCACATTAAGTAAATTAAACAAAAAAGAAAAAATGGAAGAGAGGAGCATCGGAGCCGTGAAGTGAGCAAAAAGAAAAGGGCATTTACACATTATTTTATAACATGGCCAAGACAGACAAATGACAGCCGGGACAAGGTGGGAAGGACAACGGGACGACAGGACGGAGCCTGGGGGAGGGGGCGGCCAATTGCCCGACCAGATATACTTCATGATAAATAAAATACACCGCAAAACATTTTAAAAGCCAACCGACAACACTTTCCACTTTGCTGCTAATTTAAAGTTAACACCAAAAAGTCGCAGCCACTAGGAAATGGTAAACTAAGAGACTCACAGCAAAGTGATGCTGGAAAAAAGTGAGTGGGGAATGGAGCGGTGGAGTGGTGGGGCACTTCGGCTGCTGCCCCATTGAGGGTTGCCCCAGCTGACGCTCCAACTGTCTTCCTGTCGTCTGTCTGTCCATTTTGACCAAGACCTGTGTATCTATGTCTGTGTGTGTGACTGCCTGTGTCTGTGTGTGTGTGGCTTTGGCTGGGACTACTTTATGGCCCATTGCTTTGTTGTTGTGCTTTTCTTGTAGAGGGTATTATAATTGGCACGGGCATTATAGTGCTGTCCAAAAGTTTCACTCCTCCAAAGGAAAAACTCCTCTAGTACTACTCTCCAGAACACTTCACTCTGACTGTTCGTAAGCTATGATCTACACAAATTAGAATAGAATTTGTTAGGCAGAAGTATCGCTAAGATGGATTCGCTGTGTTTCATAGACCCCTTGATATACTTTTGATTTTGAGCAGTTTTAAGCTCAGCAACAAAGCACCAATGCAAATGAATTATGTTAAGAAAAAGCCAACAGAATCCCCAATGTACAATTTTTGTTGGATTTTCTACATTTTGTACAAATGTTGTGGTTCAGTTCATGTATTATTTTAAGTGAAGAATTATTTGAACTGTCGCAGCTACGATCGCTGAATCCGAACTGAAATTGAGGTAAAGTAAATCAACTGAACATCTAAGAATCTATATTCCAATATTTCGACATAAATAAGTATTAAAATTGTGTCAGAATCAGATTATTGTAGGCCCTTAGGTTTTGGCCAGGGTGTTGTGGGTTCGGGAAAAACTCCTTTGCTACTTAATGTTTTCTTCTTTTTTTTTGTTTTTGTTGTTGTTGTTGGTCTTGTTGTTTGGTCCTTTTTCCGGTTTGTTTCTTTTTTGGTTTGTTGAGCAAGGTAATTTTTCTTAATTACCGCAAAATGTTTACCTTGTGTTCCTTGGGTTTTGGCTCTGCCAGTTGTCTGTGTGTGTGTGTGTATGTGTGTGTATGTGTGTGTGTGTGTGTGTGTGTGTGTGTGTGTATTTTTGGGGCAACCCCAGATAAGGTCCGCATCCCTCATACAACCCATAGATTCTGCACTCTTGTGTAAAGGTGTAAAATATTTTCCGACAACAACAACATCAACATGACGTTACATTGTTATTTTTTTGGTGTCTTTTAAGCAGCTTTGTCCTCTCTTCGCCCTTTATCACCTGTTTGGTACCACACCAAAGACCCCAGAGCCAGAGCCAGAGCCAGATGTAGACCCAGTCCCCAGTTCGTTTCATGTTTTCACACGCCCCAAAGGAGAGGAAAAAAAACGAAGAGGCAACAGCAAAAAGTGAAAGTGTTGCATACTTACCAGCGGCGACAAGCTCTTAAGCAGAAAGAGATGCCAGATAGAAATGGAGAGAGAGAGAGAGAGAGAGAGAGAGAGAGAGATGGAGAGGGCAAGGTGAGTGGTAAGCCGGTGAGACCTACAAAACAGACACTCTTTCTAATGGCAAGCAAAAATTGAAACTAATGTTCATAGCTATGCATATTTCTGTTGCTGCTTGTGTTCTTGAACTTGAGTGAAAACAGAGGAAGAACTTGAAGACGAACAAGAGAAACCACTGTCAACCTTTTTCCGTCCCCGCTATGGTATAGTACTATATGTGGTTGGGGAAAGGTAAGAGAATACTTAGGCCTTTTGTTGGCTTTTCCTGTTTGCTTTTTCAGACGGGGCAAAATATGATAATAAACCGACAAAAATTACTCATACGCAGTGTGTGTGTGGGTGTTGGTGGGAAAAGTTTTGTAAAACTTTTAGGCAGAGCGATAAGGCGACAAAAGCCCAACTGAAACAACCACAGGAAACTTTATGTTTGCCTTGCAGCTTGGTCCAGGTCCAAGCGGAGCGGACACATAATATAAATGTTAGTTTTGCAGCACAAACACCTTGATTAAAGAGCTGATTTGTCGAAATTTTCACTTGTGGAACAGATTTATCTGAATAACATTCGCAAGCAAGCTTCAGAATTTAATTATTCAGATGCCTTTCTGCTAAAAGTTTGTAATTATACTTAATAGCGAGTACTGGGGAAAGCACCCCCCCTCAAAAGCCAAAAGCAACCACGGAAATCGGCTTGTGGCATCAAGCTGGGAAGAGAAGAGGTTCTGAACAAAAAATAAAGAAATTTGCTTTGGCATTAAAACAAAATCAACACACCTCAATGTAAAAAATCTCCCAAAAGAGGCATTACAAAAAGGAGGCACAGCTGCTGGGAACGGCAAGAGAGCCAACCCTGGCACCAACAAAGGACCAAAGCATAATGAACAATAACAACATGCACAAAAGAAGAATGCGGAAGAATGTGTTAGAGGAACGAATGGAACAGCGGATGACCAGCATTCAGCATCTGTCACATCAGATTACTCGCAAATATTATGCAATGCAATTCGAACATTCTACACTAGCTGTACATTTGATTCATTAAATGTTTGTCTGTTTAAATTTGTGATATTTTTTAATGAGTCATTTACAACATGGAAAACCACAATTCGTTTCAGGATTACCCAGATTAATATTCGCATGCGGCAAACCGCAATAGAACCTATCACAATACCTATTCCCCATTAAAGCAGTCTGTTCTTTCTGCTCTCTTTATCCATCCGATCCGACTTCTCTGAATTTTGATAATTACAGGACGTACATTTACCCTTGCTTCTTCCCAACAAATACAGCGCATAGAAATGGCTCACAAAATGTAACAATAGCAGAGGCAGCCATTAAACAAATATGCCACAAAAAAGAATCAAATAAAAAGAGAGGAGAGATAGGAAAAAGATGTACTTTAAAATATATTTACATATGCAAATGCCAAGAGCCCTCTTGCGTGGGGATGTGGGGGTGTGGGCGTGTGGGGGTGTGTCTAAGCAAGCATGTGAGTATTTGTAAATCAGGCATAATTGCATGCGTCTGTATCTGAGGCTGTGTGTGTATGTGCACGAGTATGAGTATCTGTGTGTGTGTGTGTGTGTGTGTGTGCATGAGTGTTTTTCGGATTGTTTATTTTGTTTGCACATTTCGCTGCGAAAAGAAGCAAAACTTTTTATGCATTTTTTTCATCCGCACACACACACACACACACATAATTCGCCTTCGAGCGCAAATGCACAATAATAATAATAATAGCAACAACATAAAAAACAGCCATAACAATCACAAAAAAAGGAGCAGTAGCACAAACAGTGACAACAATGCCTCAACAATTCTCAGTGTTGGGGGCAACAATACAAAAGGAGAAGCAGCAGCAGCCACGCCAGCCCATAGCAGAAGGAGAGCTCCATCCAACCAAAACGAACCCAACAGAACCAACAGCACCAAGGAACTGCCAGGTCCAGCTACAGCTACAGCTATAGCTACAAAGGACAGCAACAGCAACAGCAACAACAACAGCGACAGCTACAACATTGATTTTACATTTCCGCCGCTTTGCTTGCTAACTTCCGCTGCTGATTCTGATTCTGCTGCTGCTGCTGCTGCTGCTGCCAGTGCTGCTGCTGCTGTCTCTGACTAACGTTGCACTTGGCATGACAGCATTTTTGTTTCATATCCATGTGCCACAATGGCACATATGCACATCCCCATTCCCACATAACAACTCGCATAAAAAAACCATGCCTTCAGTGCGATGCAAAGAAGAGGGTTTCGGGCTTTGATTGCAGGCTGTGCCTACAGTAAACGACAGTTGCACACTGTTTGCAAACAAAAATATGTGAAAACTAAAAAGATACAACAAAATTAATGTTCTTATTAATAAGAAATGGATTGGGGGAATCTTTATCAAGAGGCTGTTAGCTGCCATATAGCTGCTATTAGTTATTTTAAATCGGATAATTAACGAATAGCTGATAATGCTCCAAAGGATAACTTGTCATAATGTAACATTAAGTAAGAGTCATAGGAACAAGCAGAGAGTCCACTTAAATTGATTAGAAATGTCCTAAAAATAGAACAGCTTGAAGAAGAATATAGAATATAGAACATGATTTCAATAACAGACTTAGAATTTAAAAAGGTTTCTCGCAACTGAAGATCAGAATCGAACAATGCTCAAACGAATATTATTCCCGAAACATTCAAGCCATTTCCTGCTAATTCGGGTCAAAGTATTCCTGTTCATACGTGTATTTGTGTGGCTGTATCCGCATTCATTCATGAATGCATGTAACCACTTCAGACTTCTAACATGTTGCTGCCACTGCCACTGCCACTACCGCTGCTACTGCTGACTCTGTTGCCGAGCAGAACAACTTGAACCAAGTTGTAAAGAGCATGGAAGAGCAGAAGCCAGAGCCAGTTGCCTGCAGTGCCTGTGCCAGTTGGGGCTTTGGCTTTGGCGTTTGCGTTTGGCTTTTACCAGTTGTTTGTAGTAGTTTGCAACAAATAAAATATATAACTCTCCAAAAAAACAAGCCGCAAACACATACATAAGTACAGTCAAGTTGTGTGGGTGGTTGTGTGTGCGTGCGCTGTGTTAACTGAAGTGCTTACCAGGCCAACAGCTACAAGTTGGCTAAGTCGGTAAGCTCGAAAAATGGCAACAGCCGACGGCGATGACGCTGGAGAGGAGAGCTCCTGCCGTTGACGAAAGCTGACGAAGTTGCTACCAGACACTCTCGAAGGACCTCGGATGCAGTTACATGGCCCCCTGCCTGCCTCTGCGTTGGTGTGTGTGGTAAGAAATTAGATTTACTAGTTTCCCGACAAACTCCAAAAGCCTTCATCTCCCCCCCCCCCACCTTTCAAAACAGTACCCAAAACTTCAACTAAGCCAAACAACTTTTTCCAAAAAAACCAAAAAAAAAAGAGCCCACAAAAAAGTTACGATCATTCGGCCGAAAATCCAAATACCCTTGGAACATATTTTGATGTATTAAGACCAATATATTAAACAACAATCTTAGAAGTTTTGGGTGTACGAGAACGATATTTGATATCAAAAAAATAACATTTTAGCTAGCTGGACATCCTCATAGGAAGTCCTAACAGGTTTGTTCTGAGGGTCCCCTCCTAAAGGGTATACAAATCCAACTATAACAAATGGTTGGCGTACCCCGTTGTACTATTAAATCTACCCATGGGACTGTTGACTTTTTGGCTTGTTCGGGAAGCAACATTTCTGTTGTTCTTCTGGCCAAATTGGTTGTGCAAACACAGCCACACTGTAAAACAAGAACAAGTGGATATCAATAAAATATTTCTCTTTTGCTCCTCATATCTCTCAGCAAACGAACGACTTAATCACTTGGAAGTACATATAGTATCGGTGGGACCCAGTATCAGCCCAGTGCAGATGTCTATGGGAATGTGGGAATCGGAAGTGTTGCAAGTTTATGGTCAGCAAAGGAAGCTGCAAAAAGTTGAGAAACAAAAACTTTTATTGCGGACATTTGTGACAGTCGTCCAGACCGAGGCCGTAAGTGGTTTCGTGGGAGAGGTGTCGGGGCGCAATGTGTGGAGTTAGCTTTCAAAAACTTTGATGGCCCAATTTGGCCATTGAAAATCAAGTGAGATATGAAGAATCTATTCCATGACATTCGACACAGTTTTATGGCTAAGTGTATAATGTTTAGAGGCAAAGAAAATGAGATCAAGGGAATTTAATCTTTCATTCGAGGTGGAACTCCGAACTTGAAACCTTTCTATATCATAGTGCAATGATTTAAATGGAATGTCAATTCGATTATTTGAAATGTTAACTAAACCGTGGCGATCTCTTTGAGAAACTATCAGTTCAAACTAGTGTGCCTGTAATTTAAAGTAACTTTAATAAAACACTTATGTAAGTCAGAGTAAGAACAGACACAATTCAGACACTGAATGAATGTCTAAGGATGGAAAATCTAATTATGAATCAGCCCACCATGATTTCCGAAACCAGCACGTGCCCCTGAAAAGAGGGAGGTGGAAAAAAGTAACCAACCTGACTTAAAATGGCAATTACATTCATTTTACTCAAGTGCAACATGCACTCAGCGCGCTAAACTTTGGTTCAACAAAATTTCTGCATCAATGTGCAAAGGAAGCCGCCATTCTCGCCATCGTAGTCATAGCCAAGCCAAGTCACTGAAACTGAAGCCTGAAGCCTGAAGGCAGCCATTGCGGAAAGTCAACCGCGACCAAAAGTGCCAGGTTCGTCTCTCAGTATTAGAGCATCTGTGTGTACGCCAGTGTATATGTGTCTGTGTTTGCCTGTCTATATGTGCCTCTGCGTGTACTAGTATGAGGTGCTAATGAGCTGCAGTTTGCAGTCAGTGAAGATGTTAGCAGGCAGCCATTTTGCCAACCTTACCTTACCCAACTTTGGCTTCGGCCTCGGCCTGATGGGGCTGCCGCTCGTGCTGACAGCACTTAAAAGCTTTGTGCCCCACACACACACACACACACATACAAGCTCCACTCCACCTGCTTCCTACCCCGCTGGGTAACGCGTGTTTATGCTGTTGATATTTTTGACATTTTCGTTTGGCATTCTCGTTATTGTTAAGAGTTGCGTTCCTGTTATGCTGTTTTGCTGTTGCTCCTCTTGCCGATGCATTATTTTCATTTATGTTTTAATTAAAATTTCACATGTCAACGATTTTTCGAAGGTGACTGTACATATATACACATACATACATATGTATGTACATACACGTTCATGCATCTGCGTGGGTTGGGATAGGCCACTGCCAAATGAATGACTTTTTCATTTCCTCAGCCAACTCGCATCCGCCCAACATACTTCCTTCTTCCAATCTACTCCCATACGAGTACGAATGGCAAACACGGTACTCGTGGAGTAGAAGGAAACCAAGGGTAACATCCAGAATGAAAGCACCAAGCTGACAGCCTGCTTGGCGAATAGTCTCTCAAATCTCAGAGACTATCGGAGGAGATCAAGTTGGTTTTAAAAGATCAAGTTGGTTTTTTAGTCGAAATTATGGCTATAGATTTTCTACTTTTAAGTTCAGTAGTTTTTCTTTTCGAACTTTCGTGTCGCCGTCGTCTCGTCATCGTCGTGTTCATGTCGGCGGTTGCTGTCAGCTGCATTTTCCGATGGCAACTGTGAAATACCGGGGTTTTCCCATCACCCACCCACTCACCCATCAACCCACTCATTCGCCCGGCTTTCGCTTTACTTTTGTTGTTGCTTTTTTGTTGCTGCTGCGCTGTGCTTGTTGCCAATCTATCAAGTCCCAGCATCAACTATCGACGATTTTACTAACTGGGTAACTATCACACAGGGTGTGGGTGCCCCCACCACCCCCCACCACCCGTCATACTCCATCACTGTTTCGTATACGGAGCCCTCAGGTTTTTTTTGTTCCGCTGACATGATGCGCGTCAATTAAAATACGGAAAATGAAAAAGTTTTTGCATGCTTTGGCCCTGATTCCCCGGGAACCAGCGGGAAATATTTTGATCGACTTTTATAAGCATTGACTCTGCCTTAGACAGAGTCGTGACCGACTTTAAATCCCTGTGGTGGATGGTGATACATTTCTATGAAGTTTTCCCTATTTCAGTTGAAGTTTTTGGTTTGGAAAGTTTATTTTACTTTTTGTCAAACCAATGGCAGATCTCGCTTTTTTTCACTTTACTGTCGGCCAATATTTACCCAAGGCTATGTTTTTATAATTATATACTTATATAATATTTATATACATATATACCATGTATATATATAGTGTAATCCCTGCAGCTGTGTGTCACGAACCAATTGTTTAATAAAAACAAATAGCAAACAGACCGCTGAAAAACTCCTTTGGAGGTACAACAACAACAACAACAAAACTAGTAAATAAACAAAAACATTCTCATTTCATTCCGTAATCGAATTAATTAAAATAATTTTTAATAGCTTATAGCTAAATGTGGCAGACAGAAAATAAAACTAACAAATAAGCTTTCAAATAGTCGACTTGGAAATGCTCTCAATACTCGTAAAACAAGTAAATATACATGTCTTTTCTTTTTTTTATCTTGTACATTTAGCCTATGGGCTTTTATCTTCATTTAATTAAAATTTCCAAATACAAATCAAAATGTATGCCGCACCGTATTGGCCATTGTCCAAGCGTCGCATTGGAACTATTAATCAAAAACCCATTAACGATTTTCAGCCTTCTGGCGCGGTTCCCTGTGGCCGCCACCCTGCGAGCCGGGCTCGCACTGATTAAATGCAATTAATTTACTGTCAGCAACAATTGTGCCTACACCCTTACGAACCAGGGCAAAAAAACAACAGAACGAAATGTTGCACATAAAATGAAATAAGGCTTCTTGTCTGAAATCAGTGGCAAAGGGCATTGCAGAAAATTAACAAATAAATACGTGAGTGAGCAAAACTGAAAAAACAAAAACAAAAATATTTATAAAAATAAATGCAAATGGTGGACAGCAGAGCAGAGCAAAATGAAAAATGTAAATACTCGTACAAGTTGTTGAACATTAACTTTGTTTCGGGACAATAAAAAAAAGATTTTTAATTAAAACGAACGGGCAGAAGACGAAGTTTCAATGTGCTGGAACTTATTTACCCATATTTATCACAGGAATTTAATGATCATGGAACGTTCCTTTAAACGTTTATTCATATATTATAAAAACAGATACCTATTTACTTTTTAGTGGTACAGTACCCCTGTAACCAAGTCTTTCAACATTTCCAGAAGCCACAAAATAAGTGAATTCAAATGGAATTCGAAAGTGTGGATTCAAAACCACTTTAACTTGGCAAATAATTAATCATGATACGTCAGTTTGTCACTCTCTGGTTGGAAATGTAGGAAGTGGATAGATTGTGCGGGGATTCCATTTCGAAAAACCAGCCGAAACACACTTGGCTGGGGGCCATCTTCGGCCAGTCAGTTGTCAGCGTTGTCAGAGTGGTCCAACTGGCAAGGCCAATAGCATTTGGTTTTAACACGTTTCAGTGTTTCTGTTTCTGTTTCGCTCGTCGATTTTTAATGAGAAAAAGGGTTTCTGGCGGATTCTTTAATCACGGAATCCAGGGACAGGCCATCAGTCAAAGTAGAGGCTAATGGTTTATTTATACACAGACAGCATTGGGGATTAAATTGCAATTGAACCCAGAAAATAAATGTTGAATGCGGTCTGTATTCATTCGTTTTATTTGGGACATCTTTCAGTGGACTAAGACGGATTTCCTGGAGACCGCACACTACATTAAGCAAGGATCATCCTAGTCTTCTGCAGAGAGAAAAACATTACCAACTGTAGACATCTGGGAATGCCAAAGCAAATGAAGTCAAAAGGGATACAGCTTCTGCTTAGACATCTAAAATGTGCGAAAATCTGCATGCGAGATTCACTCACTCACTCATTCACTCGGTTAGTCGCTGAGGTGCAATCTGTTTACTCAATAATTTTCACCAAAATAAATGCAAATTTCGCACGGAAGGTCCCCCAGCGAGCGGCAGGCAGGAGTGCACTCTGCTGGAGTACTGGACTCGCTGACGTTGCGCATACGCAGCGTTGTAAGCAAACTGTCCACCAGAGAGATGGATAAGTGGGCGAGGGAAAGGGAGACTTTTCCGAGTCAAAGAAAAGTTCCCTCGTAGCTGCTCCTTCTGATGCTGCTGCTGCGCTGTTGTTGTTGTTGCAGAGCAACAAAAAGTTGATTTATAAACAAACTTTTGCGGCACAAAGTTGGATTCGGACCATCAACAAATAGAAAAGAAAAACATGCTCACCAAATGGCCAACGAAAGTTAAAAGTACGCCAAGCCATTCGGCCAGATGCCGTCTCTGGCGCGTGTTTCCCCCATTTTCAGGGGGGTGCTGTGTAGTGTTGCAAATCCTAAAATACTATACACAATCGCTGTTTCCAAGAGTTGAAGCGAAATCAGCATAAAATACGAAGCGAAAAAATAAATAACTACGCATCATTGAAAGCATTCACAAGTTAAATAATAACGCGACCAACAGCTACAAAAGCACAAATAAAGTAGTTGAGTGCCCCAGCCTGAACTCAGCCTTCCCACAGGCCCCAGAACTGAAGTCATCACTGGAGAGAAGATGCCTTCAATATGCACAGCGAGGAGTGGGAGCACTGCGAGAAAGCGAGTAAGGTACAGTCACACTATTTCAGTATAAAGTACAGTAACACTATCTACCGGTGTGCCAAAGCATACTAGAATACGCTTGGGGTTCCTTCAGGTGCAGTCCGACAATTTCACTAAACTAAAAGGATGCCCAATACGTACATCCACGATTATTTCGCTCAGTGCCAAAGTAGCTGCAAAGAACTAAATAAGAAGCATGCCACAACCCATCCGCCAACAACTCCCACGCCTTACCAACGCCCTACCCGACGAAAAACCTAACCACTCTCCGCACAGCGAGTGCGGTAAAAGTCCTCAGTCAAATCAGTTGTTGGCACGATTTTTGGAAGCAAAAATAAATCGAAAAAAAAAGAAAAGACCAGGAAGATAAAAAAAAACGAGAAAGAACGTACGGAGTCGCTGTAAACGCGACTCTACTTTTTTATACCCGTACTCAGTCAGTACACATGTGATTTATGTGGAATTTTAAAATGTTTTATCAGTTTTACATTTTACATTTTTGCTTCATCTGTCATCGACATCTACATCTACATCATCTACATCAGTTCTCACAACAACACACGTACACTGCACGAGGCAGCATGTTTGAGCGTGAGTGTGCAACAAAAGAAGCTGCAGCAACAATCAACCCCAATAATTGACTTACTCTGCAAGAGGGTGGGGGGGATTGCTGCTGAAAATTCATTTGATCATTGTGGCTACAATAATGATCCGATCTGAACCAAATTCGGGAATCTGGTAGATATGGTCATTTTCTACGATACTGCATTTTTGGTTTTCTATCTTCAAAATTGTGGATTTTCGTCTTTTGTGGGGCGGAATGGGGCGGGGCGAAATTTTGAAATACACTTGTTCAGGTTTGGTATCACAGGAGTCTTGGCCAAAAGTTTGGTTGCTCTAGCTCTTATAGTCTCTGAGATCCAGGCGACACAAAATACAAAAACCAAATCGACTCGATTTTGTGTGAGTGCGAAAAGGGAGGAGCGAAGTTTTTGCGTATGTTTTTGTCTATTGTGGCTATATTAATGATCAGATCCGATTCAGATTTGGGCCCCTGATAGATATGGTCTTTCTCTATGATTCTGCATTTTTCGTTTTCTGCTATCTTCAAAATTGTGGACGTCACAGATGTGCGCCCCTTTGTGGGGCGGAAGTGGGCGGGGCGAAATTTTGAAACTTTTTTCTAGGAGTGAGATATCACATCAGGCAGGATAAAAGTTTGGTTGCTCTAGCTCTTATAGCCTTCGAGCAATGGGCGACAAACAAGACGGACGGACGGACGGACGGACGGACGGACAGACGGACGGACAGACAGGGCTATATCGACTCGGCTATTGATGCTGATCAAAGAATATATATACTTTATATGGTCGGAAATTACTCCTTCTGGCGTTACACACATCCACTTTTAGCACAAATACAATATACCCTATTACTCTTCGAGTACGGGTATAATAAAGTTTCGAAGCAGCCGAAACAGCAAGTAAGCAAGCCAGCAGGATGGCAGAAAGACAGCCGAGCAGAGGAGCAGAGGAGCAGACGAGTAACCAACGCACAATCGACAAGTTGTGCGCGTTGCCTTAACTTCTGCCGCAAAATTTTTAGTTTCCGGCTTTTGATGGTTGCGTTGCATGCTACTCGTCTCGTCTCGCCTGCCTGGCCAAGTTTTATTCATTCAGAGTCGGAGTCAGAGTCAGAGTAGGAGTCAGAATCGGAGTCGGAGTCTGCTGAGAAGATGTTTTGGCTGTTGCTTATTTGATTTTCGTTTTTTTTGGCTCTTGTTGCACCACTAGAGAGGGGGGGGCGACGGACACAAAAGCATGTGTACCGCAACACCCAGTCAAAGCCGGTCGGCGCAACCCAAAACAAATACGCAAAATTTTTGTAATTTTGCAAGTTATAAGCGAATATCTTCAGCCAAGAAGAGCACAGGACGAAAGCAAAGTTGGCGCCACCCAAAAAGCCACTTGAAAAGCAGCTTTAAGCCAACAAAAAACCAGCAGCAGCAGCAGCAACAAAAGCAAACCCAACTTTGAACAATTTGGCAAGAGATAAAGCCGGATCAGAAGAAAGCCCCTCCCTCCCTGGACAGATGGAGCAGCTGATGTCTGAGTCTTAAAATGAAAATGAATGAGAAACCTTTTTGGCCCCAGTTGATTGAAAGTGTTGAAACGGTCTTTCGGGTCAGCTGTCAGGGGCATTAACAGAGCAACGAAATTGTATCGGGGATTAGTGCTAAATGATATTTAGATATTGATAGTTGCAGACACTGGCTGTACCCTGCACTAATGGCAAATGGACGTTGACGAAATTGCTGCGGATGCTGCTCTGGTCCAGACTAGTCTGTCTGTTCGCTGTGTCTGAATATTTTGGCGATAATCCATTCGGACATGTCGAGGCTTAGGCATAATCGATGAATGTTCTTCTTGTGTGGATGGCCTAAGAGTGTCTTAGGCGTTTCCGCTTGATGATTGATGCCCCACAAATTGGTATACATATGTAGTGGTCCTGTAGTTGATAACCGTACAAAGAGCTGTAATCATGTAAGAACCATTCCACAAAAGACATTAATTGAGTCCAATCTAAAAATCGATAATCATTCGCATAGCATATCCTTGATGCGGATCAATAATATGTATTTGTGTTATGTGCTGGTGCCTTTACTGTACATATATTAGTGCCTGCTATAAAAACATAAATAAAAGTTCTGTAAACTACCACAATCTGCCTTGGAAAAACATATTTCCAATCAGAATCAGCTCCTCTGCTCACCGGCTCTCGAAGAGACCTCATAAATCTGGAGTCAGGGGTCACAGCGTTATAGTCATCATCAGGCCATAAAGTATTGTCTGCTCCAACAGGTAAATAAGAAAACTTTTACCTCACTCAACTTGCGCCATAAACAGCTGGGTCCGCACCAGACCAGACCAGACCAGCATCCCGGACCCCGGAGCCTGGACCAGGACAAGTCATGCCAAGCAGATGACGTTGGTCAAGCCAAAGTTGGTCCACACTCTCCGGGTATTTTGCAATTAAACAAAAACCAAAGAGAAGCCAATAAAACTTTGACCACTTGAGCAGGGAGACTCGAACTCCCCCACATCGGGAGACACGCACTGAAAGCTCCGAATAATAATTACTAGAAAATTAAATTCCCCATTTTACTATATAGTATAGTACAGAGAATATTTTGGATTCCTGCTTTTTGTGGAGTCGACAGAATATTTGTACCCCCCGTGAGCAGAACGCAACAAATGCAAATAATATTTTTGGGCGCATAGACAACAACAACGAAGGTTTTTGTTTACAAATGAGATTCGGTTTAGCACAACTTTCAGCACTAATACGAGCATGTCGACTAAAAACGAAATACAAATGAAAATGAATATCAACTTTCTGTTTCCTCGCCATATTTTTGGCCATTGCAATTTGCACACAGTATTCATGTCGCACACGGGGCGGCGGCGGGGGCATACAAATATTCTCGAACAGTGCAAATAATAAACAAAGCTATGGTATTTTTTCTGCTTAGTTAAATAGATTATAAAGTTAGTTTCAAAGAGAACTTTAGTGATTTTAGGGATAATTTTGATGTAATTGACTGACTTCCTTAAAATGGAATAAAATATAGAAAACTACTGAAAGTGCATACAAATTGAAGGCAATCTGTAAACAGTCAAGCCATAAGAGAGTGCGGCTAGGGCGATCTCTTTAAATATATCCGATAAAAGAAAAGATTGCCACTTTAATATAATCTGTACAAGAAATGCCTTCAATCAGCATCATGGAAAAGTTTGAGTCGTTGTTGGGCCGCGAACATCGTAGTTCGTCCTTTCTTGCTTAATATTTAAATTTGGTTGGTTCTTTGAAAATGATATATGTAACCTATAAATCTTTAAATAGATTGAAAATTATGAAAATCTGCAACTTTCTATTCAGATTCCTGCCCTGAAAACCAGAAAATATCACGAAAAAAAAAAAAAAAACGAGAGAGAACGTACGGAGTCGCTTCGAACGCGACTCTACTTTTTATACCCGTACTCAGCGATTTATGTGCAATTTTAAAATGTTTTATCAGTTTTTACATTTTACATTTTTTGCTACATCTGTCATCGACATCTACATCTACATCATCTACATCAGTTCTCACAACAACACACGTACACTGCACGAGGCAGCATGTTTTGAGCGTGAGTGTGTGTGTGAGAGAATCTGCTGCGACAATCAACCCCAATAAATGACTTACGGCGCAAGTGGAAGGGGACAGCTCGTAGCTGAAAATTCATTTGATCATTGTGGCTACAATAATGATCCGATCTGAACCAAATTCGGGAATCTGGTAGATATGGTCATTCTCTACAATACTGCATTTTTATTTTTTTCTATCTTCAAAATTGTGGATTTTCATATTTTGGGGGCGGGAGTGGGCGTGGCAAAATTTTGAAATAAACTTGCACTGAAGCGATATCACAGGAGTCTAGGTAAAAAATTTGGTTGTTCTAGCTCTTATAGTCTCTGAGAACGAGGCGCTCATTTATACGAAAAACCAAAATTACTCGATTTTGTGTGAGTGCGAAAGGGATGGAGCGAAGTTTTTGCGTATGTTTTTGTCTATTGTGGCTATATTAATGATCCGATCCGATTCAGATTTGGGCCCCTGATAGATATGGGCTGTCTCTATGATTCTGCTTTTTTAGTTTTTAGTTTTTTTAAAAATTGTGGCCGCCACAGATGTGCGCCCTTTGTGGGGGCGGAAGTGGGCGGGGCGAAATTTTGAAACACTTTTCTAGGAGTGAGATACCACATCAGACTGGATAACAAGTTTGGTTGCTCTAGCTCTTATAGCCTTTGAGCAATGGGCGACAAACAAGACGGACGGACGGACAGACGGACAGACGGACAGACGGACGGACAGACGGGGGCTATATCGACTCGGCTATTGATGCTGATCAAGAATATATATACTTTATATGGTCGGAAATTACTCCTTCTCTATGTTACGCACATCCACTTTTAGCACAAATACAATATACCCTTTTACTCTTCGAGTACGGGTATAACAAAAGAGAAAAAGCCGTTCCCGATTTACTCCTGATTATAATTGAAAATTTAATTATTTTCAATGTGGGGAAAAGCCAGCAGGGCTTATTTGTAATCGTTTGTATCTGCGTGTGTATACACACGTAATACATACATATACTATATGTACATACAAACGTACATATATTTATATAGATTTCTGCTGTGTTGCTGTTTGCTTGGTGCCTATTAATGTCAAGTTGCCGTAATGAGCACACAAAAAGCAGCTGATGATGCTCGGAACACAGTAAAGCCAAGGACGTGTGTGAACGAATCGGAGGGGGGTATGGACACAGGCGGGGACACGTGGGGTGGGCGGAGATGGTTGGGTGTAGGAGGCGTAAGAGCGTGCAAAGGCCTTACGATTAGGGAATGGCATGAGGGTTTATTCCGGGACTTGTGCTGTTGCCTCTTTTTCACTTATTTATGAAAATGAACCAAAAATCAAGAAGTTAAATTGGTTTTGTGTTTTCGTAACTTTTGCACAGTCTGTCTCTGTCTTTGTCTCTGCCTCTGTCTGTTATTCTGCCCCTGTCTTCCCCATCCGATTTGCGCTTTGTTTCAACCTGTCGACTTTGTTGTTACTTTGTTTATGCATGCCTGGATCTGAGTGTGGGATACGGATACCCGTACTTACCATATACGAATACGCGTATACATACATATATATGTATAATTGAAAATACTCGCACACAAATCCTCAGACAGACAGCCAGCACAAGGGGATGGGTTCCAAATAAATATAAGCCCAACGAAACACAAAGTGAAATTTATACCAAAGCATATAGACCCAAATATGTACGTATTATCCAGACGCCACACCCCACCCACCGACTCACCAAAGGAGAACGCAACACCCAAACATGTGGGGGAAAACTTTGCCGTTGACAAGGCAGCTTGACATGAAACTACAAGAGGGCAAGGGAGGAAGAGACCCACAACCCACCGACTGACATAGTTTTGTGGGCGTCTTTTGTATTCTCATCTATTTATTTTTTCCGAGGTTGGGACTGGCGGCTAGGACGGGGTGGGTACGAGGCTCAAAGTTATGGCAGAACGTATGAGAATGGCTGTAAGTAGTTTTGGTAACTGTTTTTGATAATCAAATGTAATTTATGTGTCTTGAACTTGCCCCTTTATCCAGCTATCCAGCTGGCCGAGCAAGATGACACACCCCCAACAAGAATAATTCTTTCAGACAGTTCAATGTACGCGATACGAGCATTAGCTGCCATAAATGTTTATTATGCTAACCCCTTAAATCCCAGAATATATTTATAGACCTGCTAAAAGGGTTCAAGCCGCCCAGGCATCGCACAGTGTCTGAGTAAGATTCGATTCAATAATATCTAATCGAATGTCATGTCTTATAGCCGCCATAATTGAAGAGTAATAAGAATAAGCATTTAGATCTCTGATAAAATACTGGCTAAACAAATACGAAACTCATTGTCTAACACTTTTGGCTGTTGTTTTTATTGCAAAGTTAACGTACATGTGTATATATATCGATATTAATGGGTAAGAATACATACATACATTCATATATCAGCTAGCGAGAGGGAACGCAGTGTGAGTCGCGGGGAGTGAGACTCTACTGTTATACCCGTAGTCAGACAGTACACATACATGTGATTGGCTGTTAGAATGGGGGTGTGTCATCTCGCTCACCCAGCTGGATGAAGGGGCAAATCCAATACACATAAATTACATTTGATTATCAAAAACAGTTACTAAAACTACTTACAGCCCTTTGTGATTTATGTGGAAATTGAAAATATTTCATCAGTTTCTACACTTTACATTTTTTGGCTACATCTGTCTCTACATCTACATAACTTCTCACACCAATACGCCGTTCTAAAGTTCTCCTACAGAAGTCGTACACTGAACAAATCAAATCAGAGGGTGCGAGCGAGTGAGAGAATGAGTATCAACAGGAGCGCTGAAGGGGAGGGGGGTAAGAAACTAAAAATTAATTTCATTAATGATACGATCCGAATCAGATTCGGCAATTTGGATGATATGATAATTTTCCACGATACTCCGTTTTCCGTTTTCTTGTATCTTTTTTAATTGTGATTTTCGTCCTTTGTGAAGGCGGAACAGGGCACATGAGTCTGGAAACAAAATTTGGTTGCCCTAGCTCTAATAGTCTTTGAGAACTAGGCGTCAAACCAAATGGACAAACGGATAGACAGACATGGCAACATCGACTGTTCTATTGATGGTGATCAAGAATATATGTATATACTTACACTTTATGGCGTCGGCAAGGATTCCCTCTGTGCGTTGCACTCTATAATGCCCCTTCTTAGTTTAGTTTCTATATATTTGTTTGGTTTTAACTATAGTTCATTCTCATTGACTTATTAAATAAATAGCTGTATTAAAATTTAGAGACGCAACGGGAGTGTGCGAGCCGGGGATATGGAGACGCCTAGGATAGTCTTCTTTTATTAACGATTGGTTATATAGCGCAATCTCTTAGATCTATGCATTTATGAACACTTTATCAATTAATCGACTTGAGCATTAAAATATTTACACCATTACCAGGATTAGCCGAAGACGCATCCTTCAATGTCCAAGCTAACATTCGAAATCCCTCAAAACAACCGTCGGTAATCCATAATTTCCCCATCGTCATGTATCCTCACACACCTCACACACCTGACCGCTTTTAACTCTGCTAAATAAATTATTTTAAGGCCAAAGGCAACACTGAATGTGTTTGAATGCATTATAAATGCAAAATTATCCAGCCACATCAGAATAAGTCCAAAGAGCGTCGTCGACTCGCAGGACAACGAATAGGCCGAGGACTAGGACGACGGCCAAGGCGGTTTTGGCAACGTCTTGTCGGTCTCTTGGCTTTCTAGAAATTGCATTAGAATGCACGAGGAGAGATAGAGATGTAGCCAGGACCTCAACTACAACAACAAATAACCGCTTGATTGCAGACTATTAACAGCATTGAAGATGGACACAAATTCCAATGAATCCCGCATGAATTAAAATATATTTCCCCAAGGGGGCAGCACCCCGACTACTTAGGGGTGACAACCAGATGCTCTCTACATATGTATGTCCTTGTTCCACCCACAGAATGCAGACACACACCGATGCAAAGCAAATGAACTACTAATACGCACTGTTGTCCCTGGACAGATACACGTGTAGCTACAAGCAAATGTAATTCAAGTGTAAAATAACAACTTTTCACCTTGACGAAAATGTGGCCAACACAAGGATTCAATTAGGTTGTCACTGCTTCTGTATTTACTTGTTGTATGTGTCTGCCAGTCGGTATTTGATTTGCCTCAGAATGTGGACATTTCCTTAATTGAATTATATTTATCGAGAACTTGAATCATTTTATTGTAGGATTAAATAATTAGTTTGCAGTGCACATATTTTTGAACATATTGGAATGGGCTTGTCAAAAGCAATATTTTCATTTTATGTTACATTTAATGAACGGCATGCAGAATCTACGTGTAGCAGCCAGTGCTTATTTCTTCGAAAACATTTTATGAGTTTTTGTGCATTATACTCTCTCGTACTTGGCAAACTTTTCCACTTCAGCTTCGTATTATCGTCAAACAAAGAACTCAAATTAGTCCCACCCTAATCACACCAAATTATTAGAGAACTTTGCCTCAAACACACACATATTCCTACTCCGTCAGCTGTTGCAGTTGTCTATTTCTTTGTCTCTGCTCGGGAGTTTCATAATTTCGCACAGATTAATTTATAAATTTGCATATTTATGCGCAGGCGTAGCGCGTCAATTGCTCGAAACAGCTGTTTCTGCCATTTCAGTTTTGTTTTCTGTTTTGTGTTTCTGTTTGAATCATTGTTGGAATTCATGGAGTGGCCCACCGAACGACCGCTCGCTTTGGGGCACGAAACTCTCTGGGCGGGTGACTGGCTCTGTGGCTGCCTTGACCTTGTAACTGTTTTCGAAGTACTTAGTCTCGGTTAATTGTCTCCCAGCATTTATTATAAGTATGTATCTGCATCTCTCTCTCGTTTTCCACTCGAGGTGTGAATGCAAAAACAAAAGTCAAACAAAAGTCAGACAAACAACCAATAATGATGCACACGACTTACATCTGTCGATTGTTGTTTGTTGTTCACTTAAGTAATATGCAATATTTGTTATACCCTTTATGAGTATTCGATCAGAGTTTTGCTTCAGTATTTCATTTATATCATATACATAAGAAGTATATATAGGGTATGCAATAATTCGGCGTTTCTCCAGTTTCTATTCTTTATTTTGTATTTATTTCATTTGCGTTCTTTTTGTTGCTGTTCATTTTGCACTAGAATTCATAAATATTCAAATGGGCTGCCGAGCAAGTTTCAGTCGCTCAAAAACTTGTTTTATGTATATGTACATACGTATATATATACGTATTGTAGTATATATTTGATTTCGTTTGGCGCAGCAAAGGGTGAGCGAAAACCTACGTACAACGTACAGCATGCATAGTGTGCACTTGAAAGAAATGCCTTACACGAACCGGTTCGGATTACGTTGCCCCGCAGGTTCGAGTACACACAAATCTATATATTAGCCCGGCCTGGACTGTCTATGAATAACGAGTGCCCGACCGACACAGCCAGCTGACCGGAGTGGGTTGCTGTGTTGGTGTTACAAGTGACTCCATTCGGCTGCTCTCTGTTCTACTCTATTCTGTTCTGTTCAGTTCAGGCTGTCAATTATAAATCATTTAAGTCTGTTCTAGCTATACGCAAGAGCACAGCTGACTGTATACCACCACCTGTGTGAGTGATTCAAACCAGAAAGATTTACGAAATATATTTCACTAAATCTCGACCCTAGAAGGTCGTCATTAGTCGAAAATTGCCTGTTAAATCTGTTCGTCTATTCGTTCCATGAACTAAAGCCACAAGCCGACTAATGATGTACATAAATAGAATACTTGTACATATACATGTATGAGAAAAAACAAGGTTTGCTTGTGGTCAGCTAATTTATTTAATTAAAACAATTATTTTTATTTTGATGATGTGTTGAGATGGGCCATGTGCCTTTGCTTGGCCGGAAAGTTTTCAATTTAAATATATAGAATATAATGTGTTAGGAACTTGGGAATATAATTTGTATGTATTCCAAACTAACTGCTGTCTGGCCTAATGTGCATTGTTAGTCTCAAAAGTAAAAGCTGTAGTCTGTAAATGCTGAAGCCTAAACTATAACCAAATCCAAGTACAACTATGTTGGTTTTATATTTATATAGATACTATATACTAGAAAGCCGGTCCACGCTTCACTGTGGCATATTGTGGTTGCTTGAATGAGAAGTGCGTCGAATATACATATACATATGTATAATTTAAATCTAAATATTAAATATAATTTTATTTTTGAAATAATAATTGCAGAATGACACAAAATGAAATGAAAAAGGAGTTAAACACACATTTTTAGACCAAATTTGAGATTTTTTTTCGATTACCGCAAAATGTAGTTTGGTGCACGCGTTGCGGAGAATTATGCATACACACAGATTTTATTCTACAAATTTATAGGATAGATTTGGAAACACATTCTGAATCAAGTATTCCTTCGAAGTATTCCTTCCATTAACGGTCTAACAGTTGTCTGGAAAACCAATCTGCTGAAGCATCGTTTTGCAATTGAACACGTACATTTTTAGTCAATCTAAGTGTATTCACAGAGTGCCACAAATTATATGTTTTCAAACACGCATTAATTTCATCAGCAGCAGTTACTACATACACACTTTCTTAATTCTTTAGGAACCTATTTATAGAAAAGTAAAAATTTGTTTTTTGTGAAAACCATGCCACATTCTCTGGCTATCATCTTTTAAAAACCGCACTTAATTTGGTGCACGCGTTGCGGAGATAGATGCATACACACAGTATGCACATTACACATGTATAGTATAGAATTATATAAAGGGATTTAAAAAAGGGAGTTAAGTAACAAAATGGTTTAGTATGCAACAAACAAGATTTTATTCGGGTTATATATACATAGTAGCTTGAAGTGGCCTGGGGAAATTGTTCAATCAACCAACTATCGATTATCTACAAACCAATAAAGCTGTATCGATTAATACTAATTCATACCAAAAAACCATGCCCCAATTGGGGTAAGTAAACCTTTAACGATACCCAGAGGGGGGAGCACTCTAACAAAAACGAAAACTCTGTCCAAATAGGACTGGGATCATTCAAACAAAAGTTATCCATAGTTCACTTAAAATCCTAAATTGGGAAAGGACGGGGGGATATCTATATCTACCAGCCAGCCCCCTTGCACTCTCTCCATCCACAACCCCTTGCCGCAGACGCAGGAAACTTTCAATTGCCAACTCTGGGAAAAGTTAAAAAGCGGCACGCGGAAATTTTCTATTTTCCTTTATTTTTTTTGTTTGTTCTTATTCGTTTTTTGTGCAACCCATCAACAACAACAGCAAACTGCTAAACTGTAAAGTACCCAAGCCCCAACCAACTTTACCCACAGTCCCACCCCAACTCTCAGGGCCCCTCGTTGGGGCGTCCCCACCTCACAGCACTCACAGCTGAGCGCTACTTCCAATGGCAGCAGCAGCCATTAAATGAAACTTAATTAGCCCTAAATAAGCAACAGAGCCAATGAGTAAAATGTGGCTCAAATGGCGGGGAAGTTTTGGCTAAGAGGGAAACAAAGAGCTCGGGCAGGGGCTAGCTAGCAGGGGGGTTTTGCATTTTAATGCAAAAACTGAAAAATCATTGATTACTTTGGGTGCCGATGGGGTCGCTCTCGGAGTTTTCGTTGGGCAATGGGCCATGGGCCATAGCTAGGGGTAAAACTACTAAACAAAAAAAAAACGCTTTGTGCATTTAACGCGATAAGTTGATTAAATTGCATAGAACTGCCCCGAACACGAACGACGGGACGGGTGTGAGAGAGGGTGTAATGGTGGTGGGTGTACCCTCAAAGAGGGTAGTGGGGAGTGGGTTACCCTACAAAGTGGGCATCATAAAACGCATTAGACGGCGGTTGAGTGGGCGGCCAGAACTCTCTAGATTGAGATTGAGTGCCGCTAATTTGAATCCGTAATTTCCCTGAAACGCCTCCTCTTCTATCATACCGCTGCTGCCTTGTGGGTGTGACCGTAAAACGGCTTAGGACATGGTTGCAATTTTGTTGCAACGTTCCAGGGGCTGTAGCATTTCGGTTTACGGCCGTATTATATGCTCCTTGCTGGCTCCTCTGACTCCTCTGAATTCTCTGCCTTTTTTGCATCTACTTGTACTTCATCGAGTGGAGGCGGCAGAGAAAAAGTTGCAACTTTTACGATGCAGCCCCAGACTCGTAACGGTCGAACGAGCACCCAAGTACAGTTACACCCGGTGGGGCAGCACACCGGACTGCACTGAGAAAAACTGACAACATATCGGCCTGTGCCAAAAGTAATGCAGATTCTATAACTTAAGTAGGAAACGTTTCTGCATTGAAGACTATTGAATAAGGGGCTGGTTCCCATCCAAAATTACTTCTTTGGGAATTAGTTTGGTTCCAAAATGTAAGGAAATGCAATTGAAAAGTTGTGCATTTGGTTAGCTTGTTTTTTCCCCAGTGCGCCCATAGCTAGCTGTTAACCAACTAGACAGATAGATGCCCGTAGTGGAAGTAGATGAACCTGCCCTGCAACTTAAGCGGCTCGCGATGCACGCTGTCAGCCAGAGGTCTTCTACAGGGTGTGGGACTTGGTTGCTTGGTGGCTTGGGGGCTGGAACTCAACCCCAATAAATGTAGTTCAAAGTCAGGCAACATCGTAAATCCATCGTTGAACTATAAAAAACCGTCTTACTGCAATTTGTATCTCTTTTGCCGGGGCAGCATGCTTTTGGTTGAGGGTTTTGGTGTCTGCGTTTGCGTTTGTTTCTGCCTGGCTTTGGCTTTGGCTTTGGTCTTTTGCTCGGTTGCTCAACCCGTGAGCACTTTTTAATCCGATTTTGTTGCATTTTTTGCCATGTTCTTCCCTATGTGTTGTGTGTGTGTGTGTGTGTGTATGTATGTATATGTGTTGTGTGTGTGTGTGTGTGTGTGTGTGTGTATGTATGTATATGTGTTGCATGGCGATTACGCTGTTGCCTGTTTCTGCTGCCACTTCTTGCACTTCCACCTACTTTTTTCCGTATTTTTTGTGTGATTATTTTAGTTGCATTTACTCTCCCGCCTTCTCATCACCCTCAGACGACCCACGTTTTTGCATTTTTTATTTAATATATGCGGTGCTGCCCCGCTCTTCCTCTCCCAACACCCCGCATCCAGTTGATGTTGCGGCCCCTGTTTCTGTTTAGCCTTGGTTGACTATTTTAAGCCGTAAAACCCTTAACCGTGGCTTAGCCATGCAGACCATAAGTTCACCCCGAATGAGAGTGCACAGTGAGAAAAGGGGATATGGACTTGACATTCTAACCAACAATGCAGCCAGGGCAGCAAGCAGTTTAATTAATTCGCAGACTTAACAGAGTTAATGATATTGTTGGAATTTATTATTTACTCTATTTTGAGATCTTGGATAATGAATCTCTGGATTGATACATATATCTATATCTATACTATATCCATATGTATCTAGAGTAAAGGAATAACTTCTTAAACTGCATTACATGGATATTTATGTAGTTTCACTGGTCATACTTTACGGATTAAGGCACGAACATTAGATAGTTTTCTAATACAAGTTGAACATTTTCTTTCAGTGGCGGTTGAAGCATTCTTTTGACGATTTTTTTTTTTTTTGATTGTTTTACTGTTTTATGTCCCCAAAGAATCCCTCATTTGGGGGCAATGCCAACAATGCTGGGAATACCTGATTCGTTTGATAATCCTTTCGGCTGAAAACTGCTTATGTACACAGGACACAGGCCATATTGCCTCCCAGTCCTTGACTGGGATCCAAGTGGTTTAGAGTGGTGTGGCCTGCCATGGAGTGGAGTGGAGTGGAGTCCGAATCTAAGTCCGAACCATACCGAGACTGAGGCTAGGACTGAGGATGAGTCTGAGTCTGGGTTGCAATGGTGCTTCGGGCTCTTATTTTCTCGTTGCCTTGGCATTCGGTTTGGCTGTGTGTATTTTGGCCTATTTGCATTATGAATTATTTATTTTGTTTATTTCTTCTCTGCCACCAAAAACACAGACTCGACTCGGGGAGAGACGGGGCCAAGCAGAGGCAAGAGCAGAGGCAAAAAGAAACAGAACCGAACCCGGAAAATGTTGCAAAAGTGGAATACTTGACGTCGTCCCAGTGATAAACGGGCAGAAATAAGAGCAAGAACCAAGAAAAACCAAATATTAAGCCCACGAAATACGCGAAAAGTGTTTGTTCGGATTAAATTTATGAATATTATATTAAGGCAAAACTTCGTACACCCACCCACCCAATCTCCTCGCGCCTCGCGCTGCAGTAGCACAAGTTTGTCTATAAATTTCTTAGCCTTCCACTTTCAGTGGGTCTCTCAGCCCCCCCTCCCACACAGACTTTAACGGCAGTTCAGCGCCCAAAAACAAAAAAAGAGGTAAATTGCCAGCTATTGCAGCTCGCTTAAGGCTATCATTCTGGTCAAATTGTTTACTTTGATGGCGGCCCATCACGGTACTCGTAAAATGATATATCGACTGCTCGGCATGGGGGTTCGATGTTAATGAGCTGGGAGGACGGACTTACGTGGCTCATAGAGTATGCGACTGCTGAATATTTTCTGCTCCAAAGTCTTCCACAAATTCATTCAAATCATTCGTTTAAATCGTTCAAGTTCTGTAGACAAAAGGGAAAATATAGTTTTTGATTAGTTCGACGTATTCAAATTCAAAATTGTGAGATGTTTCTAAATTAATACGAGAAAGGACGTGTTGTGTCGCTGTTAACGCGACTTTTTTTAGACCCGTACTCAGTCTGGACACTTGTCTTGGTTTGGTATCCCAGGAGTCTGGGCAGAAAATTTGGTTGCTCTAGCTCTTATAGTCTCTGAGATCCAGGCGACATTAAATACGAAAAACCAAATCGACTCGTTTTTGTGTGAGTGCGAGCGAGAGGGAACGATGTTTTTCGAAATGGTTTTTTCTATTGTGGCTATACAATATAATCCGATCCAATAATGATCCGATTTGATTCAGATTAAAGCGCCTGATAGATATGGTCTTTCTCTATGATTCGGAATTTTTTGTTTTCTGTTATCTTCATAATTGTGGACGCCACAGATGTGCGCTTTTTGTGCGTGCGAAAATGGGCGGGGCGAACTTTTGAAACACTTTTCTAGGAGTAAGATATCACATCAGTCTGGAAAAAAAAATTTAATGGATCTAGCTCTAATAGCCTTCGAGCAATGAGCGAAAAACAAGACGGACGGACAGACAGACAGACGGACGGACAGACATGGCTATATCGACTCGGCTATTGATGCTGATCAATAATATATTTACTTTATGGGGTCGGAAACGCTTTCTTCTCTATGTTACACACATCCACTTTTACCACAAATACAATAAACCCTTTAACTCTTCGAATACGGGTATAATTATTATTATTAAGTAAAATAAATGGTGGCTATGAACAGCCTAAGCTAAATTCTAAAACACATAAAAGAATAATTATTCTTTTAGTATTTTCCTTAAGTCTAAAACCTTCTCAAGAAAATCTGAGACATTTCCATAGCCCTCCTTCATCTACCAGACCCCCACCACTTTCCCTAACACCTTCAAAAATCTAGTTCGGGGGGCTTACAATGTTGGCGCCTTTTGTTCATAAAGGAAATTAACTCCTTTCATGCCAGAATCGCTCGAATTGTGTTTGCAAATTTGCATTAGCATTAAAAATGTTATAAATTTGCAGGTAAGCGTTCCAGAGGAAGCTAAGCACAAATAAATCTACCTTTAGACCTCGTCGAAAATGCTCCTCGTAGTCGCAGTCCCGTTCCCATGCCACTGCAGGACAGGCCGTAGCAGACAGAGGAGTAAGTGATTGTAGCTCCTTTTGGGATGTATTGGAGCGAGAGGTGTGTAGGGCAGGTGGGCTTTTGGGTGGGTGGGGCTATAAGTGCGATGAATTTGAAATGAATGCAATCTTGCTTAAATATGCAAGGAACGCTCACACAGAGATAAAGACACGCCCACTCCCACACACACACAAACACACACACAGCGTAGACATTAAACAAACGAAAGGGACAAACGAAATGAAAAACGGCTGTGGAAATTAATTTTACGTAGTACGAACAAAAACAACAACACCAACAGCAACAGTAGCAACAAAAGAAAGTGCGACTGTTACTGTGACTGTGACTACAGCAGAACCTCCCCAGCAGCGACGATGAATAGCAGACAGCAACAACAACAACTATGCCAGGCACGCCCATAACTCCAACATCTACATGGGCCGTAGTGGGGCAAAATATGCCAGTCCATCCCCCTTCCTGGCAAGGATAAGGATGACTTCCAAACAGCTAGGCAAACATTTAAAGGATTGCCGGCAGGCAGCCACCCACATCCCACATTTCACATCTCCAGGACCAACCCATAAAACCCACCCACCCACACTTTATTTCGCTTTAATTACCACGCTCTCAGGAGGGGAACAAGTAAGCGACCCCCTTCACCCACAAAATAGCTAAGGGGAGAGCTAACCAGAAGTTGAAGGAATAAACGGTATTTGTGTGTTGTGGTTCAGGGACTCTGTACACGGCCGTATATGTACATATATGTATTACGAGTGCCAGGTGTGGCTGCGATTTTGTAATGAAAGAGTGCCCAATAAATGTGAATCTTAAGTGAATCTGAATAGATCAGTAGCTAAAGCCACATTTATGTGACTCAACAGTTATGTTTTAGCCAACAACGTATCGAACTATCGATAGCACACAATTTCCTCCTGAGTCAGCATTCCCTGTACAGTGTACACAAACGGCATTAAGCTTCCATTAGGGCCAACAGGAATAAACAACTGGCCAACACAGCTGACCCGAAATCAGCAGAGTCCTAGCGGCAAAACTATTTTACAATTAAGCATTTAAAGCCATAGTTAAACATTGTCGCGGTAATAGTCGCCCGTGCACCTGCACAGCAGTAGCAGTTACCAGTTAGCAGTTTGCTTTTTATTTAACCCATTACTCTGGCAGTCGGTGTCCTCAGTGCTCAGTCCTCAGTCCTCTGACTGTGCACTGCAGGCAAATAAAGCCGGCACTAAAATGTTGCCCAACGGCTGCCACGTCTTCCAAAGCGCGTTGCCTGGGTTGCTTGCAACCCAATAAATAAATTCTCAGACACCCCAAAAAACAAACAGCAGTGCTCCGAACATCCCAACATCGCATCCCAACATCCCAACAGCAACAGCCAGTATCAACTCGAGACCAACTTTGACTTTAACCACACCACAGTCTTTGTATTTGGGTACGCTAAGGGTACGGGTACGGGTACTGCACCAAGTTATCCCATCTATTTTTTGCTTCCCCTTTGGGTTGACATTTTTTTTGCTATCCACGATGTGGCGTGTTGGCAATATGCATATGGTAAGACCCTAAGTCGAGGTGCTTTGTGGGATGGCAAACCTTTTATTTGATTAAATACATATGTATGCACATCTATTTTTTTTAGCTGAAAAGCAGCTAAAATAGTTTTGGGTTTTATTGGGATTAGCTGGGGAAAGCTGCGATGCCTTCTAGATAAACAATTCAATTACTTTACATAGGTGCAGGTAATGAAATTCAATCTACAATACACTTGAACGTGGTTTTTACATTTCGTCTAGGACAAATTGGAGTAACTTTGTTCCACACATCACTCAAACTAAACTAAATTCTATCAATTATTGCTCTTTGATCCTAATCTATTTCGATTCCTGATCAATTTACTTAAGTCTTCGTAACAATGTATCTTAGTTTTAAGCCAGAACTCCAAGATCAAGTCCCTTGTACACTCGAGCAGGTTGTCTTCTGAACCTTCAATGAACCTTTATTTGTAAATTTAAGATGTGTTGCTGTCTAGTAGTATCAACAAGATCCACAGTGCTCTTCTGATTTGTTTTTTTTATTATTTGGGATATTTTTAAATGAAATCAATTATCAATGGCAAAGAATAGGAATCTATAAATAGTTATCTGTTTAATTATGTAATTATATACGTAAAAGTCAGATAGAAATCTTCAATTGAGTTCAATGATTATTTACTGAAGCACTTGCAACGCTGCTGAGAATCCATTAAGGTTCTTTAGGTGGCAACCACAACCATCGAATTTTCAATTAACCCGAACTCTTTGCTGATTGAATTTCCACTTTCTCTCATTTTTTATAGTGCCGCAACTTGGACGTGGCAGAAAATCGGTTACGTTCCCCATTTCTTATCCTTAAACTTCACTTTTATGCAGACATACTCCTCGTACGGGTAGTTAAGCCACACCCCAGCACACCACACCACACCACACACACACTGGAACACACTGGCAGACAGACGGGAAAGATTATTTTCGTACTTTTTATCTCATGCGTTCAGGGTGCGCACTTGGCGCTTAAAAAGTCAACGGAGCAAACTAGGAAGGCAGCCTGCCAATTTGTGACTGTCTCTTCATCCAACCCAACCCTATCCCTATCTCCCATTTCCGATCCTACCATATTCCTCATCTCGACTTGGCTCTGGCTCTGTCTCTGTCTCTGGGTCGGGGTCGTGGTTGTGGCAAAGCGCGACGGTGCAAAGCTGACAGCTGCTTAAATAATTTCCAGTCATGTGCGCCGCCCACAAAACACAACTAAAGCGAACGTACATACAGCATGAAGAGAAAAGGAAAACAGAAAAGAAAAGCCAAAGCCATAGCCAGAACCAAAGAAAAGTTGCCTGCCTTCTTATGCCTTGTCCTTCCTCCACTTCCTTTGACATCCGGCTGGATATTGGGGTGGAGTTCTCGTGTACCCTAAGTCGACTTTACGTCGTCGTCTTCTGCGTATCAATATGCGGGGTCAGTATTTAGATGCCCTCACTTAGGGTGCATGAGGCAAGGAGCCTCGCGGATGCTTCCCCTAATCATAACTGAGCCAGAAGATAAGCCATACATTTTGTATATTGATTTATATCCACTCTAATTTGAAGGGGAAAGATTCGAACCATCAAAGTACTGAAGAATTTATATGTGGGGGATACGGATGGCTTCTTTAGAGTATATTTTCTTCGTCTATTGTCAATTTCCAATGAATTTTTTACTTGAGTGGAGTAAAGCATTTGTGTCGGGAAAAATCTATGTGTCTGCTACATGTTTAATTGCTGCTGCGTGAAGATGTTAATCTATTTTGAGCAGCGGCTAACAAAAACTCCTGTCCTACAACTAGTGCTGACAGCGAACATTGTACTATGGCTGGCTCAAAGGAAGTCAGTGAAAGAGATGGATAGACGCAGAGAGAAAGAGAGGCAGAGGGGCAGAGCAAAGCTGAAAGCAATCAGTGGGATACTAATTCAGGCCACTTCTCTAAAAGCTTACTTTGGCCTGTGCAGGCATCGTCTCGCGGAAAAGACGAGGAAATTGTGTAAATTGATTATAGATAGCCCGGTTTCTATACCCGGGCGGACTCTCTTCCCGCCACCCCCTGCCAGCTCCTTGCACTTAGTGGAAAAGTCAAACATGGCCGTGTCTGTGATATCGGAGCATAATATACTACTACATACATACATACTCGTATATTTAAATTTAACATTTCATCTCATCTCTGTGCGCTGTCGTCGCCTTCGCCTTTGCCGAGGACAGAAGGTCCGCCACAGCAAAAAACAAAATTTATTGCGAATGAAAATTAATTAAATTAAATGGACTGTGAAAAATTTGCGCTCAATATTTTCAGTTTTCCACTTTTTTTTTATTTCTGTGTCGACCTTCCTTTCACCAAAGTATTAATATTAAAGTTTTCGCTTGAGCTGTAGTAAGAAGTAGAGAATGTGTCCGAGAGAGAGAGAGAAAAGATGTGTGTAATTAAAAATGTACTTTATGATATGGTTTGTTTTATACATATAATACTTTTAGGGATAAATCCGTATACAGTATACAAGTAAAATATTATTTAGGTATTGTTTATTTGATATTATTAAATCGCGGTGCATAGGTAATGGTAAGAATAATTATGCTTCTGTAACTACTTTATATCGGCTTATTTCTGCTGATTTCTGATTCGACTGTTCCACGCTACTTCTGCTGCTTCGATCTTCTTCTTCTTACTTCTCCTTCTTCTTCTCAGTGCTGCCAATTTAGCTATTTTCCCACTAGATCTATCGTGTTTCAATTGCCAAATGCGGGATAAATTGTAAAAATAGCGGGTAGCGGGAATTATGGCTATTTTCAAAGACAAACTGGCGTAATTTTAGCTTATTAAAAACCTCTGGCAGCTTCAGGTATTTTTATACTTTCACGATGCCACACTTATATACTTTGTTGTATTTTTGATTTAAATCGCAAAATAACATCGATAAGCCAAAAAGAGAATTCAATTTCATCGTTTCTACGTATTAAATAAATTGAATCGAGTTTAATACAATCACTAATGAGTTATTACAAAATCTAATTTGCGATCGTGTAAGTGTAAAATGCCTAAGGTTTATAAGCAGAAACCGCATCATGCCTGTATGCAGGACCCATCATTCAAAGATTGGCTGGCTGTAGATGCAGCCGATGAAGGAAAAATGCTATTGCAAATACTGTAAGTCTAGCATCAATGCAAAGCTTAGTGATTTGCACGCACTTGCCAAGACAGCCAAAAAAATACCACAAGCTTTTGGACCGAAGTTTTTTAAGTACGTGGATGCAGCGGGAACAGAAGATTTTTTCTGCACTGGCATCATTTGCGCTCCATGTTCTCCTTTTATCGCTGCCATGGTCGAACGTAGAGGTAGAATAATGTTTAATGTAGCTAAATGAATAATGTTAAAAACAAAACAAAAAATAAAATGGCCATTCAAACATTAAACTAAATTTTGCACATAAGGTATGTCGTCTGTTCAACTTATATTTTATAATATTAACTTAATTTTACGAAGTGCCACCAGGTTGTCTAAAAAAGATAGGGTCCAGTCAGTCCTACTTAAAATCATATGAAGAGGAGGAAATATTTGACAAACTTAATAAGTTCGCAAAAATTCTTGATTAAATCAATAAAAAAAAGTCGTTAAAATACTCTAGCGTTTTTTTCTGGCTATTTCTATCGTTTTTCAAAGGCTAGTTTAGCTATTATATGACCCAAAGAGTTGGCAACACTGCTTCTTATGCGTCTGCTTCTGCTTATCTGCTGTTTATCTGCTGTTAATCTGCTTCTGCTGTTACGGCTGTTCATCTACTGTTACTGCTGCTGTTACTGCTCTGCTGTTAACCAATGCTCCTTCAGTTGGCCGACTTACTCACTCCCTGTTACATACATACTATGTAATGTTATATATGTTATGTTTATATTTTATATAAATGATGTTCTCCATGACGACATGGAGAATCCTTCTTTCTCTATTTTAAAGAAATACCGTGGCAGGTATTTAAAAAGATTCCCTAATTAACCGCCCACTTACCTCTTATGGCGCATTATATTACACATTCAAGGCAATTGAAGCGGAGCTGTATAATCTTTTATCTGCTCGGTACACATGCGGCAACAGCCAGACGAAGGCAGGGGCAGACAGGGACAGAGTTAGGGACACAGACAGGGAGAGGGAGTCACTTAGAGAACACACATATAGTATAAATGCGCCATAAATATAGATCTTATTAACCTGTTGACATCAATTTCCACGCACATTACGATTACCACACAAGTGTGGGTGGATGCACCCTCTCCTCTCCCACTGGTTTTGCCACCCAAAAAAGCAAATGCTCGAAATGCCATCGACATGTAATTTAATGGGTGGGAATCCCCTCCGTTTCTGGCTGTGCTGGTTCTGGATGCTCGAATAGCATAGAAATCGCATGGCAGGCCTAAAGAGGGATCCAAGGGAATCCAAGGGACCCTTCGGAGGGTTCGGAAAGAGGACCCAGCGCCAGCGACAGTCGTCCTTGTAGTCGCTGATAAGCTTTGATTTCCTGTAACAGGCAGCGATGGCGTCGACAAAATCGTCTCCTCAGCCATAGACACACACTGACATACACACACACACACACACACACACACACACACACACACACACACACACACACACACACACACACAATGAGCAATGAGCGAGCGTGGGTGGATGAAGCATGTTGAAATCCGCTTAGAGTCTCTACATTTTTAATACCCAATAACCAAGAGGTTATCCTGACGGGGTATGTAGAGCTCTGTGGCGGGGAATGTACATACATAACGGGCAAGAAGCGGCAACCTTAAACGGTTGGAAAATGTTCAGTATTCGTTTGGGAAAAGAAAAAAATTAATTTCATATGAATCTTAGTTTTGAGTACTTAAAGCCGATTACAAAATGTTCTTTTAACATCACAGAGTGATATAACTGAAAGATACAAAAAAAGAACTAGCAGTTGTTTTCGTATTCAACTACACTTTTAGTCAAATGTAGACTGAGAGATAGATTAAGATAAGGAACTGTGACATTAATTGTGCCAAAACAATACTTTCCAACACGCACAAATCATTTACTCTATCGTTTTCGACCGCTAGAGATTATATATCTTAGCTAGGGCATACATATATCGGGATCCATTTATGAATTATTTATTAATAATTCATATTTCCGTATGTGGTTCTGTATCTAAAGATATAGTAATACGATGTAAGAAATAGATTTGATACTAGGACATTCGATTGATCTGATAATAGCCTAATTAGTTACAAGATCTACTGAGAAGATTTACTAGAAACAATCTCATAATATCGGAATAGCAGAAACTATCATAACAGAAGTCAGGGAGCAAGTACATACTACATATACATATGTATACATACATACATATAAGTATGTATAAGTAAGTACTTTATAGTCGAAACCCTGTTTAAAGTCTGTTTATCTTTCTTTTTGTTTTTTTGGCAAATTATTCCGTTGACGAATTTATTAGCGAAGCGATGTCTGAAGTTTTATTTTATTTTCGCTGCGTCTCGATTGTTTTTTTTTCGTGATTGCCGTGGCGGCTGTCTTACTATATTTTCAATTTGATTCTTTTATTTTTTGCTAACGATGTTATTGACTTTTACAGCTTTCGAAGTGAATGGCAGTGCGTGTGCCATTCTATGGGATAACTTGTAATTCCGTCGGTGGTACTTTTTTCCGTCTGTTCGCTTTTTGCTTGTACTCTTTATTGGAGGTGACACGTAGCGTGCGATGCGATGTGGTGCGGTGCGGTGCGTAAAAAGCGTGAAAGAGACAACCGCATGTATTTGCCGGATTGCCGGATTGCCGTGCCAGCGGAAACGGAAATCACAACACAACGCGCGGACTAAACATGACAGCCAAAAGCTGTCATGTCCCAGCATCAAGTGTGGCTGTGTGTATAAGCGATGCCATGGGGAAAAAAGTGTCATAAGAGGGAGGAAAAAAGAAAACCTCAGCTGAAATGAAATGAAATGAAATTGCATGCCCGCCCCACCCAACTGCAGACTTAATACGATTGTGGTCTAATGAATTAAGGGCTGAACCAACTCGCACAGACGGACCAGACCAAGACAAATCAACGCAGAAAAATCTGTCAGCCTGTCGGAGAGCCAAACAAAACGAGCCATGGAGAAGATTGCGCCACACCAAAAACAAAACCCCGTCCGAAATAAAACAAAAAGGTGTCCGCAATGGAGAGAGCCAGAAGCCCAGGGCATAGCCAAAGCCAAACCCAAAGCCAAAGCAAGTGTAAAATTGTAGAAACAAAAGTGAAACGATGCCGTCAGATAGGAGCAGGCAGTAAAAGATTGAATTTGTATCTATGTCCCATGTATCTCTCTCCCATGTATCTCTCCCGTTCGTGTGTGTGTGTGTGTGTCTGTGCTCGTGTGGGTCAACTGATTGTGTGTGCCTGGCCAACAGCAGCAGCAGCAGCAGGAGGATCTGCCATCTGAGACCTATGTGGACATTGTGCGTTTAACCACGTAATAGTAGTCTCGAGGGCGATGCGGATTTACGGCAATTGTCAGAGGGCTCAGCACAGTGGGACAAAGCAGCACAGCAAAGGGTACTGGGCACCTGGGTATCCCCAATGCGATCCAAAGTCACAGCGATACTCTTGAGGACTTTAACCAAACTCTATGAAACTACACCTTCCACATTCTCAGATTGAGTTTCAGAGAGTCAGTTTGTTATCTTTCTATCTCGGCTTTCTCAGCTTGTTATTTCATCTTCCAGATTTCAGTGAATATTCCCTTAGGTGCACACTGCCTTGACAGACATGCCTTTCATGTCCTGTTTCATCTGACTGCCTGACCCTGTTCCTGTCCCTGTCACTGTCCTTGTGTCCTGTTCTCCGATACATTCCCATCTTCCTTTTTTAATAGCAAAAACACTTCCCCAGTGTGTCTATCTCTCTCTCCCAGTCTGTCTCTCCGGCCATGTGCGTGTTTGGCCAGCTTTGTTTTCGCATGTGAAAGTATTTAATTCAATTTGCGCTTAATTGAGACGGGCTGACTGTACTCGCCAACCCATCTCCCATCCTATCACCCATCCAATCACACAAGCCCCGACCATCCCGAACATCCCGACCATTCCGACCACCCCGACCAGTAGGCAGCTGTCAAGCCGACACAAACGAAGCGTAGCGCTACCACCCATTCAACGCCCAGCCACAGCCGCAATCGACCCCACTCCATCCCACTCCACCCCACCCCACTCAGTTGATAAAGCATCAAAAGAAATGTACAGCCAAGTGTTGTTTCGTTCGTTGTCTTAACAATTTATAAATTAATTATGTATGCACTGTCTGTGTGTGTGTGTGTGTGTGTGTGTGTGTGTGCTGTAAGCCAAAAGCAGAAGCAGCACAGAAGAAACAACAACAACTCAAGACCCACATACGAGTACGATATGTATGCATATAGACTCCAGCATATCGTAGAGACACTTATACATTTATGTACTTAGCCAGACACCATATGCGTAGTCATACATTTTAAATATAAACGCGTTAAGTGTTTCAATGCCACTCGTTAGACCCCATCCAGTCCCCACCTCCTCCTCCTCCTCCACCTCCTCCCGCACCATGCGGGTGCAGAAGGCAATACCAGTTGTCACTTGGAGATGGACGTAAAACAGATTTTTTCTGGCCTTTGGCCATGTCATCCACAGAATATTAAGTATTTTGACTAATAATTCATTACATTTGTTACGTTGTGTTGCTGCAAATGTTGGGCTATGCTTTTTATAGCTTTTTATAGCTGTCTTGGAGACAGTACGGGACAGTTTCGATGGTTTTTGTGGTTACCTTGATGCTGGACCTCTTACTCATATGCTTTGTACATGTTATATTGACAGTCTTCAGATTACACTAGCCACTAGTGGTGGTCACATCTTAATGCTCTACTCGAGTTTCTATTTATTCCATTTCTCTTCATTTTATTACCATTCGCTTTCATTTTGTATCGTTTTTTGGATTCGTACAAGTGCTCTTAATATTTTAGTAAAGCGAAAAATGCCTTTTGATATTATAAATCTCATCTCGTTATTATATTCATAGCTCCATCCATCCAGCAACATATCACTCTGACATTTCAAAACATGAAATCCGCTCCTAAATTTGCATTTGCACCTGCCCGCCACGTGCCCTGCAAAGCACTCATTTCCCGCCTGATGTCGCCACTGGAGTCCAGCTAGTGGATTAACTTTTCGCTGGGTGTCGCATTACACATTTTTGGCACATAATACTGCTCGTTGCCCATTCGAAATGGTTTTGCTTTGCCGCTGCTGTTGTCCCACTAATTGTCACTAAATATGGCTTCAGTTAATTCCTGTTTTGGTTACTTAGCAGAAATAGATACAAACTGGAAGGGAGGAAGAGGAGATGGCACCCGTACGTTATTTGATAAAGTGTCAGTCAGTTCCCTAACTGTCATTCAGTCCGTCAGTCAGTCAGTTAGTCAGTCAGTCAGTCAGTCAGTGAGTCATTGAAGCGTTCAATCTTCTCACATTTTTTAGCACCTTTGTCAGCTTATCCAGCTCGTGTCAATTGCGATTGTTCGTTCGTTGGTTGTGCGAGACATTTTGCAATACTCGTACGGGTACGGATATCTCTCCATCGCTGTCTGACAGGTTGAGCACGCCTCTGGGGCTTGAACCAAACAAAATAGTTTTGAGCTTTGGCCTGACAGTTCTTGTCGCACATTTTGCCACCCTTCGGTTGGCCCCACCAGCTCCACTCCGGCCTGACACGCTGACAGATAAACACACAAGCCACCAACAGAGCAACCGATTACGGCCTTATACATTTACAATACAAGATGTTCGAACATCGAATAAACTCGAGACCGGAGGCTCGAGACCGACTCTCAACAATAATTGTATCAGCCCTTTGGCTTATATATGTAGTCGTACACATGTACTATATATATGTAGTAGTAGTACACATGTTGGAACAATATAAATATGCAATTATCAATATCGTTGCAAGGTTCTTAGTTCAAAAGCGCTTTGTGTACATTAATCCCTGATAATAAAGTATTTATGTATTTTCTAGTTGAGTTAAAATAACTCAGTACCTGTCAAGTATCTGCCTTTGTTTCTCTCCACATTATCAGTCACTTTTCAATCACTTTTAGTCATCTCTACAGAATATATGTATCTTACTCTCCATACACCCATCAGACCATTGCTGACTCGACTTTAATTGCTTCGAGTTATTATTATTATATTTGATATTTTTCTTTATCTTATTCTCAACGCTGTGAATTCAATACGATACGATAATAAATTAAAAACGCTCACATGACCTTGAGGCGCATCACCAAGCGATGCCATTTTTTTTTCGTTTCGTTTCGTTTGCGGTTTACGCTTTGTTGCTGTTGATTTACGCTCTCTTGCTTCTCCGCTCTTCGCAGATAACTACTACTACTATATGTGTCTTCATCTTCTTGCCCACAGCTTCTCTCTGTCTCTGTGCCTCTCGTCCACCTCTCGTTTGTGGCTGTTGTACCGGAGTATCTTTCTGTGTAATCAAGAAAAGCAGCGCCTAGCAGCGATTATAATTATCGATCTTGTGCCTCAGTCGCTTTTGAGTTTTGAGTTTTGAGGTTCGTTACAATCATTACGAGAATTGTTCGACTTGTGTGGAAGCGATGCTTGGATGGTGTGGATTCTGTTCGTATCTTTATATTACGGTGGGGTTTGGGACCGGGCCCAACCCACATGGGACTATATATAACTGGCTGGGAGTCAACCGATGGTGTGCATTTCAAAGATGCAACAGTAGATGCTCGATATGATGGCCACAGTTCTTAAATTCATTCGTTATGTATGGTTTATATTTAATCATTTTCATGTGGGATTTCCTACATTCCAGGCCCCACCAAAGTCTCATGGCTCGCCATAGCCAGTGCGTACTGTGTGGTTGCATGTGCCTTCCCCGACGGCTGACCCACTCAGCTGCCGCTGCCTCATCATAAGCATCACTCGAAGCAATCATTGCTGCTGCTTTGCTTATTTGCATCAAGTCGAGTGGGTTTCTATTTCTTCTTTTTTTTTAATGATTTCTGTTGGAATTATAAGCAGTCGTCGTCGGAGCAGCAGAGAAAACAAGAGAAAAAAACATCTAAAATAAAAAATAATTGTTATAAATGTGCATAAGTCAAGGTCAGGCAAAGCTCTCTTTCTGATGTAACTTCCCTTCGGCTTCCCTCTCCCTGGGCTGGGGGCAACCTAGTTCCGTTCTCTCGTTTTTATTTCTATTTGTACTAAGTGCTAGTTGCGGTTTTCTATATGGTGCTTCTACGTGGTATGAGTGTTCCAGTATGCATGTATGTACATATGTACATACATATATATGTATATATGAACGTATGTATGTATGTATGGTGCTAGTGTTTAGTTTGTGCATGAAACATTGCATTTTTATTGAAGTACAGCCAGGCCCAAGTGGTCGTTGCCCTTGTGCTAAGCCCGAGATGGCTGCAAATGCATTAAATTTAGCCCTGAACTATGATTTACTTGCATAAGCGAGGATTCTTTATTCATACATACATATGTAAATATGCACATATGTACATTTCAAGTATTTTTCTGTTTCCGTTTGTTTGCCTGTTCCTTGGCACAATTAGAATTTTGGCAAATTCTCTCCTTGGCTGACACTTTTCTTGTGATGAAAATCTGGTATTTGATTTGGGGTTTGGCAAATTGTCGTGGCAATGGTTTCTTGGTTTCGAGTTTGAACTTTTGCTTGTTCATTTACCATCAATATTTGTGCAATTTACTTGGGTAAAATTTATTTTTGAATTTGCTTTATTATTGAAGAAATAAGTTTTAAAGGTTTTTTTTTAATACATCTTGCAAAGAATTATAAGTGCATTATATTTTGTTTTAATTAAAAGAGTATCGTAATTTTTGGGTATGCAGTTTGACTTTTAAAATAAACATTTCGATTAAAAGTCGATGCAAATATTGCTATATTGTGTTATATGAATACATTATATGTTCGACACATGTCAAAAATAGCAGAAATTCATTATTTAAAGATATCTATAATATTTCCACTAAATCGCCATAAGTGATATGAAATATATGTACATACATACATAAGTATCCAATAGCTAAAGATTACGCTTGAGAAGTTACATAAGATTTGTATATTAAATAGTGTAATACATATTTAAACACATAAAAAATACCATTTTTTTAATTGCAAATAATAACATTCTTATAAAAAAAAAGAGCCCACAACGAGTACCTGAACTATTCAGAATACTTATAAATATGCATAATTAGTAAACGGCCATTAATGATCAAATTAATTAAGCATTCCGAACAAAGTGCTTAATCTAATTAAAACCCCTTACACGAGTATATATGTATCTGGAAAATATCCCTACAACTGCCATCGAGGGAGCCACAAATATTTTGTGCTATTAAATGTCTACAATTTAATGGATTAATTGATTTTCAAGTAACCCTTGAAAGCCTTTTTAAAAGCCTTAAACACACACACAGAAAAGAGCACCAGTACCCAATCAGAAAACACATCTCCATCCCCCTCTAGTCAAACTTACCCTCAAAATAATCTTGACGACGAAATGATGAAAATGTTTTCCACTTGCGTGAGCCGAGCCGAAAGCCAATTTAAGTATAATTTCCTTTAAGTAATTAAATTTGAATCAAAAATCTATGGACAAACGAAAAACAAACAAAGCGGTAGACAAAACGCTGTTGCTGTTGTTTGGACAGCACTCGGAGCTCCGAGCTCCGAGCTCATTAATATTTCTTTGCATGGGAGAGACGCTCTTGGAGCCGTCTCGCCTTGAAACGGGTCGAACGGGCTGTGGGGCTGTGGGGCTGTGCGTGTCTGTGTAATTAAGACAAAAGGTCATTGAGTGGCCCAAAGTTTTGAGGGGAGCCCCAAAGTCGTCTGCCACCTGTTCTGGTTACGATACTTAGACCTAAGTAAATACAAAGCCCAACAAGCATATTATCGTGTTTGGCAACAACAAAATACACATTACTAAAATTTGAATGAATAAACGGATTGTCTGCGATGGCGTATACGTGATATTATACGTATACGTGATATTAGTAAAACAATTTACTTTGAAAAGCAAATTCAAAGCGTTAGCGAACCAAACGGTGTTCCTATACTTGCTATCAGTATTTATGATATGATATGATATGATATATGAAAACAATCTCTACAATCTACAGCGAGAAGCGGTATGATCCAAAAGGAAACACTCAACCACACTCGCAATTAGCTAACTGCATTGAATCATTTACATTTATGGGTATATGTTCAGGTTCGAATTGTGGCTTTATTAAATATATTTGTACTTATTTTATGAACTTAGATGGCTGCCAAATGCACACTTGCCTCCCTCCGCATCAAATCCACTAAATTCAGTGAATAATTTACATAAATTCGAACAAAATCTAAAACAAAATAAAATACATTTATATTCAAGTGATATCCGTACATGGGGACGTACGGTCTGCAAGCACCGAGTATCCGAATATATTACACAGCCAAACATTTCGATCACGTTCGCAGAATTTTAAGAACAAATGTACACCAAAAGGAGCAACAAAAGCCATGTAGATGCTGCGTCAAGGAGGGGGGATGGATACAGGATAAGACTCACGCAGACCCAGATCCAAACCATTTAAATACAGTTTTAGTGTAAAAAAGTTTTGTTCTCGCTTTTATACCCGTACTCGAAGAGTAATAGGGTATATTGTATTTGTGCTAAAAGTGGATGTGTGTAACATAGAGAAGGAGTAATTTCCGACCATATAAAGTATATATATTCTTGATCAGCATCAATAGCCGAGTCGATATAGCCCTGTCTGTCCGTCCGTCTGTCCGTCTGTCCGTCCGTCCGTCCGTCCGTCCGTCCGTCTTGTTTGTCGCCCATTGCTCGAAGGCTATTAGAGCTAGAGCAACCAAACTTTTTATCCAGTCTGATGTGATATCTCACTCCTAGAAAAGTGTTTCAAAAATTTCGCCCCGCCCACTTCCGCCCCCACAAAGGGCGCACATCTGTGGCGGCGACAATTTTGAAAATAACAAAAAACTAAATATGCAGAATCATAGAGACAGCCCATATCTATTAGGGGCCCAAATCTGAATCGGATCGGATCATTAATATAGCCACAATAGACAAAAACATACGCAAAAACTTCGCTCCATCCCTTTCGCACTCACACAAAATCGAGTCGATTTGGTTTTTTCGTAAATATGAACGCCTGGATCTCAGAGACTATAAGAGCTAGAGCAACCAAACTTTTTGCCCAGACTCCTGTAATACCGAACCTGAACAAGTGTATTTCAAAATTTCGCCCCGCCCCTTTCCGCCCCCCACAAAAGACGAAATTCCACAATTTTGAAGATAGAAAAACCAAAAATGCAGTATCAAAGGAAATGATCATATCTACCAGATTCCCGAATTTGGTTCAGATCGGATCATTATTGTAGCCACAATGATCAAATGAATTTTCCGCAGCGGGAATACCCCGCTGTTGTGTTTCCCCTCGCCAGATTGCTGCTTAAGTCATTTATTGGGGTTGATTGTTGCTTCAGCTTCTCTCACACACATACACTCACGCTCAAACATGCTGCCTCGTGCAGTGTACGTGTGTTGTTGTGAGAACTGATGTAGATGATGTAGATGTAGATGTAGATGTCGATGACAGATGTAGCAAAAATGTAAAATGTAAAAAACTGATAAAACATTTTAAAATTCCACATAAATCACTGAGTACGGGTATAAAAAGTAGAGTCGCGTTCGAAGCGACTCCGTACGTTCTCTCGTTGTTTTGGTTTTTTCATTTTTTATTCGCTGTAATCGTAGAGTTCACATACTGTAAGAGGCAATGGGACGCTTTCAGATTTCATAAACTTTCATCGGCCAAAAAGCTGTGACATTAACTAAGGATTAAGGATGTGTGTCCCTCCAGTAAAGGGTATGCAAAAGCCGAGGCGAGTCACTTTGGTTTCTTTGAGCAGCGTGTAACCAATTCACGCTGAAGATGCTAGTGTCTGAGCGCTTCTTGTGCTGCATTATGGAAATGGTCGCGTCTTACGCGTATTCGCTGCCATTAAAAACTCTGGATGATGATGGTGTCTGGGATGGGGCTCGTAGGGAGAAAGTAAAAGTACAACTGCAGTGCTGCAGCCTCTAGTGGAAGCTTTTTCAGCGCCACCTCCTCGTTCGGCATCGCCTTCTGCCAAGCACGTGGTGTGAATGACAAATTACACACGGCAACCAGCAGCCACCACAAGAACAGCAAGAGCAGCAGCAGCAGCAGCAGCAGCAACAGCAGAAGGGGAAGGAGAAAAAAACAGCGAGAGCAGCAGTAACTTTTCCTTCTTTTTTCCGTGTAAACGATTTATGCAACAAAAGGCTATAAAGGCAAACAATGGCCACAAGTGTAATGGTTGCTCGGGCCGCCTCACACATTCCGACTGCACAAAAGGCCAAAATTGCAGCATTTAAATAGTTGACAATAAGCTGGCTAACAGCCACAGCGGCAACAACCTCCGCTTTTCGACACGTAGGTGGAATGTACATACATACATATTGTACTTATATTTATGTAATTTTGAGCTCTTTTTGCTAGTCCCCAGTTGACTTTTGCCGAGAACATGGCCAACACATGGCCCACAAAAAAGGTGAAGGCGACTCAGGCAGAGCTCCAAATTGATGTGTAGGGGGGGGGACTGCTTTACACGGCAATCCATGCGGAGGTCAACCATTGTGGATTTACAATGCGAAAATTATGATGTTTAGTATGTTTTATGTTGTTTATTGGTATAATCCGTAATGTAAAATTTAAAAATCTGCTTTTCGAAAACTATTTCATGTCAATTATTTACTACATTTCATCTTTATTCGTTAGAAAATGTCACAACATAATATGTTTCCGCGCTACGAACGGTAGAGAACGAATGCCTCAAAAATTCACAATAACAACCCAGAAAACTTCAAGCTGTATCCCCCGTAGCCAAACACAACCACAGCGTCAATCCCCAACCTCTAACGCCGGGGCAACGTCCAGCATGCATATTAAAATTAAAAATATTCCCCAACGGGTAAAAAAAACCAGAGAAAAATATATTAAAACTTTGCTGCAGTTTGCCATGGGTGTCATACGGCAGCCAACAACTTCCCCCGACTCCGAGTATCCCCTTGGCGATCCGAGTGCCCCAAAATGTGGACCTCCCCCACTGGAGGCGGGAGTGGGAGCGAGAGCATTGTTCGCGCTCTTCATGCATACAACATTCTGTTTGTTTTGGCTACTTTTCTTTTGTATTTTTGTTTATTAAGTACATTCGGATATTCATATTTTAGCCGTGCTCCATTCCGTCCGCTCAGCTCACTTGTGTGTACTGTTCGAACTGTCCGTCCGGGTGCTGTCATCCGCGTGCTGGCTAAGCAAGCTCTGGCTCTGGTCGCTTCTCCGGGCACGACTCGTTGCCGCTCATTTCTCATTCAGCTTTAGGGGCACAATTACGCAAATTGCAATTATGTTGTATTCCTCGGTTTGTCCCCAAAGTTTTCCCTTCTGGTGTAGGGTTGACTACACCGTCAGTCTCGTCTCTCCTCGCCCCCATTCCCTCCCCCCATTTTCCACTGCTCTTTTGATGAACGGCGGAGAGGCGGAGTTTTAGGGCGGGGAGCCTTGGTTTCCTTGATGACAACGACGTGACCACAGTGACAAAAACAAAATGAAAAGGTTAGGCACTGTGCTTAAAAATATTAGTTATTTATGAGCTTTTCCAAATTTGCTGAAAATGTAAATAAAATATGTATATTTGATTTCCATTGATTCAAATTTAATTGCATATATTCTTAAAAATTGTTTTTCATCTTCAAATAAAAATGAATCTATATAGTTTTAATAACTGTTGATAAGCATCAGTATTTTTTATTATAAAGAAACTAACTATACTTAGGATTTTCGAGTCCAATAACAGCATCATTCCCTTTGTATCCTTAGTCCTTATCCGAAAGCGAACTTCAGGTATGTACTAAATGTACATGTAAAGCGTAGAGTAATTTTTAAATTTTTCCCATTTGAAAATCCCTTTTAAACCCCTGTCCCTTCTGTTTTGGAAAACCGCCAAATGCCTTCACACGCAGACCCTGTCGGGTTCACATAGGCTAACTAGAAAAAGGCTTAAAAAATGTTCACATAAAGGTTGACAGTACAAAGTACAGGCCTGATGATCGGGTTGGATACTGTTCTGTTCCTTTGTGCGGTCGAGCACATTTTTCAAGTGCTAAACAAACGTTTCTGTTGCTTTCTTAACGTTCTCGCGGACTTGGTCTACTGTTTATTTGCAACTGGTTTCTGTTTTTACGATTCCATTTCGTTTGTACTTGGCGACTCTCTCTCTCTTGTTATACTTGCACCATTGTGTCAGTTCCAACCGGCGTTTTGTTTAGATGGAGAAAAATTTGAGTGTTGAGTTTCAGATTTCGATGCAGTGACAGGCCCCACGCAATTCTGTGCAATACTTACTTTGTGTGCCCATTCATGCGCAGCAGCAGCGAACGTGCTGAAGCGGGCTCAGGCAGCATGAGCCATAAAAACGCCCACAATGGGATGCTGGGTATCGAAATAGGACGTGCCATCGCCTACGCTATCGCAGTAAAACATGCCGCTGAATCAAATGTTTGAAATCCCGAGAAAATATGTTGAAATTCGTGAGGCAAGTCCTTTTAAAATTTCGTATCAAAAATATTTATGGAGGTAACGTTTAAATAAGTGCATAATACCTCAAAGCTAACAATCGTTCAGACTTGTGGGATGATGTTTCATCGAACAGAGATATACCAAAGATGATGATCGTCGCCAAAACACAGTGAACCATCAATTATTGTAATAGGGTGCTCGTGTGCATGGTCCACAGCGACCATCATCATCTTTTTGGTATATCTCTGTTCGATAGGCATGGAACTTTTCGTCTTTTTGGAGTTTATATGGTTAGCTTTAAGTATTGTTCATATTTTAAGAGGGTTTGCTCAATAAATATTTTTTTAATTTTGAGAAATTTTAAAATGGGGGTTGCCACACAAAGCTAAGCATATTTTTCTCAAGGATTTGGAATATTTATGATTTTTTTCCCCGTGTTTCCTATTTAATCGTATGTTTTACTGCATTAGTGTAATTTTTGACAAACGTCAATGCTTCAGGCATTTTCCGATACGAAAATCCATTATTGTGGACGTTTTTCATGTCCATGGGTACCTGAGTACTTCTTTGCGTTCCTTCCATCCCTATTATCTGAACTTTTTGCTTTATGGATATTTTTATATCTAAAACTACTAAAACTAATTACAATCAATTATTAAAAACTAAAAACCTTTGAGAAAAGATGATTTTTTACGAAATATAACATGTTTTCTTTTTGGGTGTCCCTTTATTATTTTTCACAGCCCAAAGTCAATGACATATCGAACAAATTTTTAATTCTTTTTTTTACCGTTAAACTTGGGTTTTTACTGTTAGTTTAGGAAGTGCAAACATGAATCAACTAATAAAAATTAAGATCAGCTCAAAATTCCTAAAAACCGCAATTTTATAGAGAATTTTCTGAAGCATGGCCAACTGTCCTTATTATAGAAATCACATGACGAGCTGTATCTATGATTATTTACGTAGTTTATTATTGCTTAGCTATCAGTGTGAGGGAAAGGGAGAGTTTAGATTGGTATGGGATTCTGAGAAATAACTGGAGTCTGAGGTTACCCATACACTCCAACTGCTACATAACAAATGTGTTTCGACCATCAATCGTATATACTATATGTAAGTAAATCCGCACAATGGGCGGTTTCATGAGAACCCAAGCAGCATATTCAATTACCATCATAAATATTCATTAATTTACATTTGAAACTGAAACAAGGAACCATCATGAATTTCCCTTCCGTCTATGGCAGCCGTTGGGCAATAATATCCTCACACATGGGTTAAAAAATGTACCAGCAGATCGGGAAGAGAGGATATTTCCTTTAAATAAACGGTACCTCCGTCCAGCTTTGGCCATTGGTTTTCGTTTGCTTTGAAGTTTTCGTTTTGTCTGTCCAATAATAAGGTTTTGGGCCCACAAAGCCTTACAGCCAAATCCCTTTTGGAGGATTTCATTTCGGCTATCAACTTATAACCATAAACAAGTCAAAGAGCGCCCCAAAAGCTGCCACACCAACTGGCACAACCAGAAACAAACACAAACACAAACACAAAGGCAAGGAAGGGGGAGAGAGATGGGAAGGAGAACCGTTAGAAGCGGTTACTTTGTGATGAAGCCGTTGCAATACGCTGCTGCTCTGCCGTTGCGCCTAAGCGCAAGATAAACTTTGCGTCTTGGAGCGAAACGAAACGAACAGCGGTAGCGGCCCAAACGTCGTCGACGGCCACCGCAAAAAGTTCAAAATCTTCAATCCCGTTACAGCACACACACACACACACACACACACACACACACCTCTTTGGGACTGGAGCTCCTCGCCATTTTGCACTTCAATATTCTGGGGAATTTTTCGCCATTTTCCCCCTTCGTACATTCATATGTATGTACATACATATGTATATGTATGTATGTATGTATTTTTGAGTGTGTGTATGTAACTATGTAGGTTTGGATTTTTTCACTTCTGGGGCATTTTTGCATGTTTGTCTCGCAAATTATGCGCTGCGCACAAACAAAAGAGGAAACGACGTCGCAGTCGCAGTGCTATGTACGGTTTTTATACCCGTACTCGAAGAGTAAAAAGGGTATATTGTATTTGTGGTAAAAGTGGATGTGCGTAACATAGAGAAGGAGTAATTTTCCGACCATATAAAAGTATATATATTCTTGATCAGCATCAATAGCCGAGTCTATATAGCCCTGTCTGTCCGTCCGTCTGTCCGTCTGTCCGTCTGTCCGTTCTTGTTCGTCGCCCCTTGCTCGAAGGCTAAAGAGATAGAAAAGCAAATTTTTTTTCCTAACTGATGTGTTCTCTCACTCCTAGAAAAAAGTTTAAAAAATTCCCGCCACGCCCACTTCCCCCCCACAAAGGGCGCACATCTGTGGCGTCCACAATTTTAAAGATAGCAGAAAACGAAAATGCAGAATCATAGAGAAAGACCATATCTATTAGGGGCCCAAATCTGAATCGGATCGGATCATTAATATAGCCACAATAGACAAAAACATACGCAAAAAACTTCGCTCCATCCCTTTCGCACTCACACAAAAATCGAGTAATTTTGGTTTTTTTCGTATAAATGAGCGCCTCGATCTCAGAGACTATGAGCTAGAACAACCAAAATTTTTGCCTAGACTCCTGTGATATCGCTTCAGTGCAAGTTTATTTCAAAATTTTGCCACGCCCACTCCCGCCCCCAAAGACGAAAATCCACAATTTTTGAAGATAGAAAAAAAATAAAAATGCAGTATCGTAGAAAATGACCATATCTACCAGATTCCCGAATTTGGTTCAGATCGGATCATTATTGTAGCCACAATGATCAAATGAATTTTTCAGCAGCGAGCTGCCCCGGCCGCCGCTACAACCAAAACAAAATATACATTTATTTTGAGGGTTGCTGCTGCTGATTCTCTCACACTCACACTCGCACGCTCTGTCTTGTGCAGTGTACGTGTTGTGAGAACTGATGTAGATGTAGATGACAGATGCATCAAATAAATGTAAAATGTAAAAAACTGATTTGAAAATTCCACATAATTCACATGTGTACTGACTGAGTACGGGTATAAAAGTAGAGTCGCGTTTACAGCGACTCCGTACGTTCTTTCTTTTTTTTTTTTTTTGCTGGCTTTCGCCCTGTGAGAGTCGCGTGAGGCGCATCAATGTAAGCAGGATCAGAGGAAGAATGCACTCGCGCCAAAAGATCCACCAGGACCTGGGAAAATATTAGTTATAAGTAATATTATTTGCAAATGTTCCACCCATGCTTATTGTGCATCATGCGCTATCTCTGACAGGATCAAGTTATGCATATCAAGAAGGATAGTTAGATTTAAGTTGATTTAATGCCCTAAAACGTATAGAAAAAGCAATTACCAAGCACGAGAACGAACGGCTGTCGGATAAAGATGAAAATAAACTTTCCATGCGATCGTGAGTGACGTGAGTAAATAGTATAAACCTTTTGTCTTCGACGATCGAAATTATCCTTCCTCACGGTCCTTTTTAACATGTTTTGAGAGCGTGTGTGTGTGTGTCTGTTAACAGGCCTCATTTTTTTCACGCGCCACGCCTCCTGTGTGCTGCTTCCTGCTCATTGCATATCCAACTTTATTTTGCTTCCAGCCGGAAATAATAATTGCAACATGGCGGCTGAAGGCTGAATCTGGATCCCCAGTGTACCGAATGCCGCTGCTGCCTGCTGCCTGCAACAGCGAGCATTAGCGAATTTCTACTGTGGGAAAATAGTGTCACTTCTGTCACACAAGGCACTCGTTCCCCACCCAGCTTCAATTCCAGCGCCAGCTCTGCCCCCGCCCGCTTCTTTTGCCGTTTCGGTGGAATTTTTTGCTCATTTCTCCAGCAGCAAACAAGGACAAAGCGTTCGTCGTATTCGTCGCGTATGTGTATGTAGACGTACATGTATGTATGTATGTTCTCTTTTTTTGTTCTTCCTTGGTGTGAGCTTTTTTAAGATTTTAATATGGATGAAAACTATTAGGGGCTTTCTGGTTTGTTTGTGTGTTTGAAATACTGCTTCCTCATTAGAAAATGCGTTTTTCTCTCTACGTAGACTCTGTTTTGGTCTTAAAAAAATTATAATGAAAATAATTCAATGCTCTCAAAGTAATGGTATAAAAGGGAAACGGAAAGTAGCCTAATAGAAATACTCCCTCTGCAAGCCTAGAATCGATATACTGCTAAATATTTGTTCCTCAACTCACACATCTTCAGCACTCACTTACCCCTCGCTGGCAGTGTAAAAACGTAACAAACGAGCACATGAAAGTAAAGATTGACGGGGTAATACGAACGAACTCCGTCGACAGACAGTCGTCTGTTGCCTGCCCCCACTCTCAGAAGCCAGACATAAGTATTAGCCTGATATCTGTATGTGGTATATACATATATACGCGTGTACGTACATACATATACGTATATGTCTGGCATGTAAACAGTGCTCAGCTGTCAGACAAACAGACGTAACGTGCAAAAAGGAACAAAACACGCCAAAAAAAAACTGCGCAAACAATAGAAAAATTGCGAATGACGCGACGCGTTCCGAGTTCATAGTAGTAGAATAAAATAGCGACAACAACATCAGTAGTAGTGGCAGTGGCAGCGGCATCACTACGATCTGACAGCTATCTTTCCCTGTCCCCTGTCAAGGCCCATCTTTTAGCCAGTCAGCCAGCCATACATCCATCCATTAGTTCTTCCGTTTCGGGTATGTTTTTCGTGCGCTTAAACTATATCCATTCATTTTGATGCGACGATTTCAACTTCTTCCTCGACTGGTATGTATTTCCCCTTCCATCACAGCCAGAAGACGTCGCTCTCGTGGACTACGCCTCATCATAGTCACAGTCTCAGTCCCTTCCAGTTAGTTATTTTTGTTACTGTTACTGTAACAGTTATTGTTATACCCTTTTGGAGGTTATGAGTATGCCCCCCATTTATTGTTGTTTTGAAACTCGAACAGACTCGAACGCAAATACGTTTCAACTAGTTTGGAGAGTAGATTCCACATTAGGTGGACATAAGAAAATAAATCACCAGATCATTCGTAAATCCTTTGAGAAAGATCAACTATGCGTCTTTGCAAAATCGAAAAAAGTAAGTGGCTCACATTAGCTATGATGGGTAATGACGTGGATGTGATTCTCCTGCATTAAATGAGACATACTGCACTTTGAAGGCTCACTGACTTTTCTATTCGACTTAGTGGGCACTAGTTAGAACCCTTCGCATATTTCCATTAAATGGGGGCGATTCAAGCCCATGGCTTGGGTCTGAGGGTTTTCCAATCCAACAATTAAAGAAATTCTCAATAAGGAAAGCAAGTAAAAATTTGTAAACAATTTCGAAATTTCAACTCGAAGCAGGAATTCAAAGCTCAAAGACACAAAGAAATTTTCGAGAGGACCTCGGCCCAGCCTCTTGAATGTTAGCTCAAAGGCAAGCAAGTGGCTGCCGACTGCGACAGCCTTTTGGTAGGAGAAACTCAGAACCCAAAGCTCACTCACAGGGCGAAATCCAATTGACAGACAAACATGCAAACGGGCCATCGATAAATGAAAGCCCACTGAAAAACGCTTGGACCAGAGCATGGGACGACCGGACCGACCGGACCAGGACGAAGCCACGACCTAATACTCAACTTCAGTTCCCTTTTCGATTGCAAATGCACAAAGGGAAAGAGAAGGATGGGGATGAGAATGAGGTGAGAGATGCAGCTGGAATATGAAAAATCAAACCTCAAATCGAGCCACACAATCAGGCATGCGGAAAGATGTAAAAAATTGGTTGTATCCCTTAATCCTTAAAATTTCCTGCATCTGCATGAAAATTTATTGCTTTCCGCAAAACGATTGCAGAATGCAACAGACTTAAATTAGTCAAAGAAACGAGGGCAAAGGAAATCGGAAGAAACGCCAAAAAAGTGACCCATCCTTTCATGGGCCATAGTGGGGCATGGTGGGGAATGTCCAAATGAAAATCAAGTCTTTCTTTGACCTAACCTCACATCCAAGTAATTGACATTCTGTTGCGCTATTCGACCCAGGAACCCAAGCACCAAAGCACCCAAGGACCAAAGCACCAAGAAGGTTCAACTGCTTCCCAATATTGCAGCTCCTGCATTGGCTGGTCTTGCCGTGCCGGGGATTTATTGCAGCCTCAGTTGTTTGCCATCTTCATCTGCTTCTTGCTCAAGTCTAGTCCGTTCTCCTTTTTTGTCTTAGCTGTTCGTTCGTATGCTCCCATCTAAGACGTCATTTCAGAAAACGACGCCCATTGCAATAGCGTCGAGATTTGATCAGTTGTTTGCCTTTGCTTTATATCTTTTACTGTTTTAAAATTGCTCTCGTGTGACTTTGGCTCGGTTCAACTCTCGACTGCACTCCTGTCTTCTGTCCTAAGTCCTGTATGAAATACAATGGGCATACAATGGGCTGGAAATTTCTAAAAGAAAGGTAATCTATGCTGCACACCTGCAGATTCGCAATGCCCATTATTAAGTTTAAGGCAGTGTATGCAATAATTGCAATAATAAAATGCCTCAGAATGGTCAATCGACTTCTAATGGTCCAACTGTCCAACGTTTTAGTCAGTGATCATACAAATTAGAACTGCGTTTTTAGTTATTCTTTAATCTAGGATATTCCTCGGCTGAATTCACGTTTGAAAACCAATTCTAGCACTGCGCCCATGGTGACTGCAGTTCTTCAACTATATAATATAGTTTTTTCAGTCAACATTTGCTCGTTTCTGCCAAATTGTATCTGTATTTTTATGTGTTCTATCCTTGGCTTTTTTAGTGGGTCCTTGGTGGCTCCTCTGCTCTATTCTAAAGCGACAACAGAATAAATTTTGGTTGGACAATTTCTGTGTTCTTCGCTTTTGTGTAGGTTTGTTTTGTAAATCCCCAATGCAGGCGACTCAAGTTACCAAAATATACGATGCACATTCATATTCATTCTCGTTCTCAGAGTGGAAACATATCCTTGGGGAATTAATGGAGCACAGCACACAGAAGCGGAGCGAAAGAGAAATCTTTATACGAGTATGTACATATGTATAACATTTCACACATTTCTGCCACTTTTCGTTTGATTTAAATGCTTTTATTCCGACAATTAATTATGGATTTTTTTGTCGAGAGAACTCTAAAGTGTTGAGAGGCAGATTTTTATTTGCCGTTGTTGCAATTTGATATTTTAATTTATTTTAAAAGATTTCCATTTCTTTCCATTTGGAAAACTAAATCCTGACATGGACACACTGCTCTAATTGGCAGCTTTTCCTGCTGCCTGTCACATGTCCTTGCGAATTAATTCGACCACCGAGAATATCTTGAGTGCTAAGTTTTTCCTCTCAGTTAGTTTTCTTTGGTGGCTTATGCAAATTTGCGAAGCTGCTCAAATGTTTCCATGGGTTTTCCACATTTAAAACCAATCTATAATGATTACATATTTATTTATTCAATGCGACTGTTGACTTTTATTGGAATTCAATTGAATGGCTGTCATTTGATTTAAGCCTAATTCAATTATTTCCATTTAATTTTCCACAAACACTTTGGCACATTTAATTTGCATTTTAGAGTAGAACCAGGGGCAAGTGGATAAGCAAAAAAATATTTCAAATCAGCTCAACCAAAAATGTTCATTCATTTGAATCTTCTTTAGGGCAAAAAATTTGAGCGACGTTTGAGTTTGAATTACAATTTTTCAGGCTCTCAGGGAGAGCCTCATCGATTGTTCTTTTCTCTTTACAATGAGCCACGCCAATCACGAATGCTGGGTGACAATCACGGTCAATTCGGTCAACAGCCCAAAGGGTGATTCTATCTTAGCTTTGTGTGATAATCCTCTCTTTCAAGACAAGAAAAAATGGAAGCAGAATACCAAAGGCAAGGCACATATGAAAAAATATTCTGAGCCAGCAGAAGAGAATACACTAAGAATAAACTGATATTCAATTCATGTAGTCAAATAAACAAACTACATACATACATACATATTCTTACAAACGGAGTTAGTCTATTTGCGATATTTTTTAGGCATATTTTCCTTTATTTTTATCCCCTGTAAGAAAGATGATTCAGATGAATCTTCGCCAAAACCTTTCATACGTATTTAATGTGTAAAAGAGAAAATAATCTTTTTTTATCCAAGAAATGTTTGCTGCGTGTAATAAACCGTGACATAACACAAACATTAAAAAAAGTGTGCACAACTTTCCAAAATAAATCACATTGAAGAAAAGTGGGAGTGAAACTTTTTTAGTGTTTTGCAAAACAGTTTCGTTACACATTTTTCGCCGTTGATCGCTTTTCAATGCATTTTTAAAAAATAGCTCTTCATTTAAAATTTTAAAAAGTACTTGTAATTTGTTAAATAGGTTTTAAAGACTTTCAAATAAAAATTGGCTGATTTAATTTCGGTTAAGTTTAGTTTCATGTTTTTTATAGCACTTGTTCTAGCTCGAAGTTGTAGTCTGTGTCCATTGTATATCGTTTGAGCGTGGAGCAGCAACAACAAACCACTTTGGAATGGGTGCCTATGATTGTTTGGCTTTCTTTTTGTTGTTCAATTAAATATACGAGTATTCCAGTGCAGTCTGCCCGCACCCCTCTTCAGCACACTTCTCTTTTACGTTTGTTATTATTAAAAAAGTTTTTTGAGTTTTTATTTGAATTTCCAAGCGCAGCGCACAAAGTAAAAGTAAAATCAACAAAAAGAACGTGTACGAGCGATAGAGTTGATATTCCGACTATCGGATACCCGATACACAACAGCACTCTCCTTGATAGAAACAATAAATAATCATCTGATCGGACTGACTATCAGTATGTCCGTATATACATTCGTAGGTATTACCTCTGTATATTTTTCTATCAATTGCTATAGTTTCGACAAGTAAGGGGCGGTGGGACTTTCTTAGCGTAAAGTCGATATAGCCTTCCAACTCGTATACGTCTAAAGGGTATAGGAAAATGGTATTCATACTCCTCTTACAATGGGTTCAAAAACTGGTGCAGCACTACCATCAACCCCGCCAATAACTGACCGATTGTGCAAATGTTGTAATAATTGCCAATACCAAGAAACGAAACGCAAAAAATTAATAATAAAGCGACTTTTGCAATCCGCTCCGCTCGACTCCGGGGAGGTCGGTCTAAGCGCCCGTTCATGAGGTAATCCAATCGCAAAGAAATAAAGAATTAAGCTTGGGCAAACAACAAATACAATTTTTGTGTGTTTTTCGTTTAATTGCTTAATTTAATTTGCATGGAATACAACAAAACAAACAGCGTAGCAAAGGCAAAGCGCCAAGAAAATACAAACATACCCAAAGTTCTATTGTTGAGCAGCGCAGCAACGACGAGGGCAGCGCAGCGACAGCAAACACTTGGAAAAAACTGTTTCGTTTCGCAAGTACCGTTCCGTTGTTGGAGGTTTTTCTGTGATTTTTTTAGCACTCTGTTGGCCACTTTTGCATGTCTCAAGAACACTGGACTGGCAAAATGGTTAAAAAATTGAGTGGGGATTTTTGATATTTATTGATTGCAATTTCTTTTTGATTTATTACTTATTTTTAATCTAGGCAACACTTGCGTGCTGCTTTTATGCCCATACGATTATTCTCACACAACACAACCCAGCGCAGGTTGTATTTTATTTTTCGGATCACTTGCTTGGGACTTGTGCGAAATTTTTATTTGTTTTTGTTTTTCACTGTGACTGTGGCAACAATTTTTGAGGCAGGCAGAATTTTCGTTGTCTGAAATGGTGCTTTCTGCGGCTAGCACCAGAACTTTTCTCGCTCTCAGCTTGGGTTAAACTCCGTTAGACGACTCAGCCCCAAGCAGCGATGTGGGGCCGTTTTATATGGTCTCCAGCGGCGACGCTCGGCCTCGGCTTCGGCAGCGGCTTCGTGTCTGGTGTGATGGGGCCGGGGGGAGAGGAGTGCGGTTGATTGGCTGACGGTGCGCAGACGTGAAAAAAATATAAACACAAAGCAGCTGGTTCCCTATGCCAATGATTGTTGGAGGCGGGGTGGTTGGCAAGGGGACCTCAGCTGTTTTCGGTAAAAAGCCGGCAACAACAAACAAGCCTCACATGTGGAAAGAAGACTGACACAGGAACGAGGAGAGTGAGAAAGAGGTAAAGGAAACTTGCCGAATAGCGAATGGCGAAGCGAAAGACGGAAAGACAACAAAATACCAGCAATAGGATAAAACAGAAACAGCAACAACGAAAGGTGTCTAGTCTTAACAGGTGGCAGTGGGAGGGCTTTTGTACGCTGCTTCACGGCAAACTTACCATGATACGGCTATTAAGAGAATAAAGCCCACACAAACCACACAAATTGTGCATTTCATCATCAACTCTGATGAATTAAATTGATTATTTCTGATCGTTTAATTTGCACATTTCTGTTTTGTTTTTTTTTTGCAATTGTTTACATTTTATCGGTTCATTTGTTGTTCACAATCATTCAACAAAATCGAAGCACAGTGCAGGGGCACAACAAAACAACTGTAAAACTGGCCAAACACGCTTTAATTAGAAGCCTAACAATATTATGTGAGATATACGAGTATAAGCAACATTTGGTACTTAGACATGCTAAACGCAAAATATTATGGCGTCGCGGGTGCCTTGAACTTGCATTATTGATTCCGACTAAACAAATTTATAATGTTTCGAAAACCAAATATCAATTCCCGTGGCGGCTATATTATCTGAAATACATGTAGATGGAATGTAATGAAATACTCTAGCTATACGGGGAGAAGTCTTATACGGTGCTGAGATGCATTCTTCTAGTCGATGATCTGGCGGTGCTGAGATGCTCTCCGGGCACACCTTTTTGTTCCTTGGTACACGATGGTATTTTTTGAACATAAGAAGGTATAATTTGGTATATTTTTTGAGGGTCAGGTATATTTGATCGATAAGCCCGCGGCTACATTGATCACATTTGCAAAATAAAACGTAAACTAAAAAACACCCGCCGAGGCAAAATGCCAATACGCGCAGAGGATACGGGAGATTGGGAAGTGGCGGCAAATGATTCTGCGAAAACGGCGAAAAACAGGGAGATGGTGAAAGATTTTGGCACATTTGACTCCGACAGCCCCATAAGGTAGTGGCGGTTGGGTCTCCCTGCCTCTATGCTTCATTCGACTGCATAGCGGATACGAACATCAACCGGGGCCAATTTGACGGACAGATTTTGTTTTTATTTTATTGGCCAGACCCAAATAACTTTTCAGTTAAGTAAATTAATTTAATAATTTAAAATTAACTCTCAATTTGAATTCAACTTTGAATTAACCGCGATTCTCGCAAACAGCGATCCTACAAAAATCGGTGCAAACATGTAAATATCGCATACAGATCGAATACGCAGCCAGTGATGGCCGTTTTTCGATTAAGTAAATATGTATGTTCTGTTTCGCGAAAACTGTAAATTACAGTTAGGCCGCCTTTTCTTCTGTAAAAAATCCAATCGTGTGTCCCGATTTTAAATTGTTCTCAAAGATCTAAGACAGCTCGAAGATGGAACGATACAATCGCGCCTGGAGAGGTAGTTGCCAAAACGGTGTGAAACCCAGCCAGCCAATTGTTATTGATACATTTTCGCAGATCCCGGATCCCCGCTGACGCCATTGACTCCGCTGTCCACACAGGTCTTCAAGTTTGAGGCTTCTGATGGGCTGACGCCCACCGGGTATGACACCACGGACCGGAGCACCAATCGCAGCCTGAAGAATAGTCGCCTAACTGTGCCACAAGGACAGCACTCTAATCATTCGAGTGGAGGGCCAACACGTTTTTCGGAGTCATTTTTGCGCACGCGATCTGTTTTCTCGCCCAATATCCAGAGCACAACAAACGCCAAACAACCGGGAGGATCAACCCGTAGTTTCAGTACCAGCAGGAGGGGTAATTCCTCGATATCGAGCGACACAACTCTGAAGGTGAAGCGAGAACCAAGCTTTAGTGACAGTACTTATTCGCGTTTTAAGCACGGCTCCCCGGTGGAGCATCCCACGCTGAGTCCGCGGGTGCGTTCGCTTCTGAACCGCACTGGCAACGAGCACCTCACAGAGATGTTCACGCGCCAGGAAATAGATATAGAAGTTCTGATCCAAATGACACTGGAAGATCTTGAGGCTCTCGGCGTCCGGGGTGCCAGGGAATTGAAAATAGCTATGGAGGTCATCAAATTTGCAAAGAAATTCTTTCGTTAACTTTTTACGTGGCGTATATGTCCATTTAATTTTTGTGTTCTATGTCAATTTTACTTCCATCATAAATGTGTATTTTTAAATTTGTTAATTGTAAGAATATATATGTTTTTAAACTTGTGACAAACTACCATTTTTAAATTGCCCCTCCAAGGGTTAAGCATTGCACGAGCAGGGCAGCTCTAATCTCTGCACTTGCCAACACTAATGCAGCATTTTGCGAATTTTCCCTCAGTGCTGTCAGAGATTCAGCTAGTTTCAGCTAAGCCTGAAAACATATGCTAAAATAAAATCCTTTTTGTTTTACAAATTTTTTTTAAATCTTTATATTTCCGTACCCGTTCTTGCATTATTGTACATTTCGCTTATGATATTGAATTTAAATAGATCCATCTGTTAATATTTTTGTTTGTCTGCACGGCCAATATCTATACATTTTAGACCTTGGCTAAAACTTAATCGAGCAGTATGTTTGTTTTAGACTAACGTTCCCAATCTAGTAAATACCTTTTTTCCTATTGTGCTTCAAATATTTCAAAGTTTTTCCAATGTCATATGTTTTTTCACGAATCATTATACTGATTTAAGTGCTAAACATAGCCTTAAATAAGCTAAAATGGCAGCACCGCTTCACATACATACATAACTTATTTTTAACAATTTTCGACGTGATGTGATGTGCATTTTCTCTCATAGTTTTGTGCTTAACCATGTAAAATAAAATATAATTAGCAAGTAGTGAATAAACATTAAGAATAAGTGCAAAGGTAACGAAAATGTCTGGAAAACCATCGGGAAAATGAATATAAAATTCTGTTCGGTTGCAAAGTGACAGCTGGCTTCTGACTTGCGTTATTTGCCTTGAGGTTTTACATTGCATGTCTTTGTGCTTGCCACGCGTGATGATTAATGTGCAATATAAATAACCGACTAATCAGATAAAAGTGCATTGCAATCGTCGTGCATTTGCATGTATTGTGCATATATAAGTTGCTATTTTATATGGCAGTATAGTGTTGTTTTGTCAAAAACCCATTCGCCTGTAGTGTTGTAAAATGCGCCCAGCTATCACAATTAGTTTGTGAAATTTTGCACCAAATTTTAAAGGTGTTTCAAACTAATGATTTTTTAATATATATAAAATTAAATCCTTTTCTTCAGGCCAATATTGGCTATTAATTAATTATACAAAAAAATTTTATTGCCACATGCGATACTTTCATGCGGTACTTTCGGCGTTTGGCAACACTTACGACTGTCTGCTGTGCCCAGCACGTAAAAGCTAAAATGGTAAAAAAAATCCACAAAATTCGCCGTCTTTGCGCAAAATAACAGCTTAAAACCTATAGTTCCACACTAGAAAATATTTACTAGTTGGTGGCTCTAACCTAAAGATCCGAAAAGCGGCGAAAACACCTGCAGGCAGGCAGCTGAGAAGGCGAAACCAACGGAGAAAAAACATGTACACACACTTGTACATGCCCATGTACTTGTGCATATAAAATAGCAAAAAAAAAAACATTAAATAATACTACAATCGGATATCTTGTATTTGTGTACTCAATAATAAGCATTCGCCAGCAGCCAACCGCCGCTTACTGCAAATAACGGACGCCAAAAGACAGGCCGCACATAAATAAAAGACGAATGTTGAGCAGCCTCAAAGTACACACACGCATGAAAGGAGGAGCACAACCCCTCAAAAAAAGCACGAAAAGAATACAATTTAAATTACTTGTAATTATGCTTGCAAATTTTGTTTGAGTGCTCTGCAATGCGTGTGCCCTGTCCCGAGCCTCCGCTGTAGCAGAACGGCCGCCGGTGAGAGGGAAAATGGCTCTTATGAAATTTTGCGTAACAGAAAAAAAAAAAACAAATGAAATTGCGCAAATGAAAAATGGGAATAAGAATGCATTGAATTGTTTAATATACGCTGGGCTCCGGTGCAACCAGCTCTGTGAGATGCCAGGTTTGCTCTGGGCTTCTACCGCGTCTGTAATAGACAATATTTGGCCACCTAAACGATTCTCCACAGCATACGCGAATATTAATCTATCTTTGTTTCCTTTGCAGTAAACATAATGCCCGAAAAGTATATAAAACCCTAATTTAAAAGCCAAGAATCGATTTCTTACTATTAACTACCCGTAAACAATTAACTTATGTAAGTATAGTCAGAGGTCCAGACCGAAGCGAAGCAGTCCCTAAAATGTCACCATCCAGAATAGATATAGGATTTAGACGAGCAATCAAGACAAGGATCGAACACAACACACGACACATACATGAATAACCAGCCGAAGAGAGGTCGAAGCCCCAACGAGTAAACGGTTCCCACGATCGATGGCTGCTGAAAAGGAGATGCTGGCCCACGACATGGTCCGAAGGCGGAACTGGGCCCGGGCTGTGGCACTCTACGATCAGCTGATTTCAGCAGCGCCTGGGTCCGCACAGGCGACGCGGGCGCAGAAGGATCAGCAGATTGCCTGCCTGCTGGGCCGATGCGAGTGTCTGCTGGAGCTGGGCAAGTACGAGGGCTGTCTGGCCGATGCCTACAAGGTCCTCACGCTGCTGGCCGAGCAGACAGAGTGCCTAGCCAGTGTCTCGCGCGCCCGTCGCTGGCTCGTCCATGCTCTGTTCAAGATGCACAAGTATGGGGTAAGTTCGGTGAAGAATCAACCAACCCTCACGTAAATATGATATCTGATGGCTTTGGTTTTCTGTATCTGTGTCTGTAGGATGCCGAGATTTTTTTGAGCAAGTGGATCAACGAGCTGAGCGGCCAGCAAATATTCTCGGACATATCCAAGACCCTGGAGCGTTACAAGATCATCATCCATATGATTATGAATGGGCAGCACAAGGCCCAGGCGCAGAAGATACCGCATGCCCGGCTGGAGGATGAAATGGCCATACTGGACACCAAGCTGGACCACTGGGCCACCAACAATCTGCCCCTGGACAAGTACAGCAAGCTGCTCAGCAACAAGGGTCTCAAGAAGCGCGAACAGCAGCAGCAGCAACAACAACAACAGCAGCAGCAAAATGGAACGGGCAGCGGAAGTGGCAGCTATGCGAGCAGCAGCAGCAGCAGCAGCACTGGCAGCAGCAGCACCATGTCCAGTTCCAACACAAATCTGCACAAGACCAACGACCTGTTGGCTGCCATGAAGCTCACGGCTGGCAAACACCAGCCGGCGTCGGCAGATGTGCCCAGCCTTGATGCGTCATCTGGCGGAGAACAGGCGGCTCCCTCGACCACCTGCAGTTACTGCGCCATCAATTTCCTGACGAGAAACGAGCTGCGGCAGCACTGCCAGACCGAGGCCCATCAAAAGGTGATCATGAGCGATGAGGGTGAGTGTTCATTGGGATATATAGTAAAGAAATGCAGTGCTCCAAAGGTCCATCCTGCATTCGAGTTTGAGACACAAGCCATCACGGGTCACAGGCACCTCCAGACTGTCGATCCCTTGCAACGTGCTTTGCAGAATCTGTCTGGACGAGGAAGAGTTTCCTCACAGACATATGGGACCTGTCCGCAATCAGATCAGGTTTTTCAAAATACGCCCCTGAACCTAACCTACAATGGTCCTTTAAAACCTAAACATGAAACAGCTTATCCAGCGATCAGCGCCTACAACTAAACATTAAACAGCATATTTGATCAGCGGCAAATGGTATTTGCCTTCGTTAACACATTTCAATTCCTTCTTTGATTTATTAGGCGCGCACATCATAATTTAATCCAAATTAGTTGGCCCTTAATTATTAACCTAGGAATTTCTTTCCTTTTCTTAAACACTTGGTGTTTATTTAATACATTGGGATCTAGATAGATTGATCGTAACACTGAGATTCCCTCGATGATCATTTGATATGTGATATGGGACGCGGACAGAGCGTTTTTCGATCCGCTTTCATTGTTAGGGGTAGAGTAGAGCAGACTTCTCTGAGAAGGGAGGCACAGGAATATCAGGTTGCTTTCAATCTCTCAGTGAGATCAGGCTGTCGTCTGGTCTGACCTGTGACTACGCATATACGTATATATTTTTTATACAAGCATGAATTTGCAATCACTCATTTTGTGTTCGATTCCCCGGCTAGGACGAGACTGGAAGTGGCGACCGCCACCCCGCGGCTACACCCTGGATACGTACAGTCTGTGCGAGACGTTCAGCGATGCGCACACATGCCACTACGGGGCGCAGTGTGTGGAGGCGCACGGCCAGGACGAGTTGAACGAGTGGAAGGAGCGTTTTGAGTACCGGCGCATGCGGGTGCAGAAGGCCTGCGAGAAGGAGCTATACGGCAAGTCGTACACGGAACAGGTGCTGGAGCGATGGATCCAGGCGACAGCGCCGGAGCGGGTTATGTGTGAGCGAGTGCCGGAGATAGAGGCCAAGTGCGAGCAGCAGCTGGTGACCAGCATCAGCTCAAAGACCTCCAAGCGCGAGTGGCTCTTCCAGCTGGAGACGAAGCAGCCGCTCAAGGCGGTGGCCCTGCTGCAGGATGCCCATCGCAATCACTTTGCGCTCAAGTCGATCAAGCTGGGTACGGCCTCGGCCTCAGCCTCGACCCAAGTGGAGCTCAAGTCTGACCAAGAGTGGGTGGCAGCAGCAGGAGTCGCCGTCACCGAAGCACAGCCAGCGGACGGAGAGGAGGAGTCGCCGCAGCTTGGGACACTGATCCACGAAGTAACCATCGAATTTCACACGGAAATCTATGGAACGTTTCGGCAGGCCATCTGCTTCGATGTGGGCCAGGAGCCGCTGCTGGTGCGACACCTGTGCGTGGACGTGCTGCCCGTGAACGATGCAGAGAAGATCGAGGAGATCAAGCGGGATATAATCAATAGCTCGGCCACCCGCTGGGACGTGGCCAACACCCAGCTGACGCGCTTCGAGACCACCATCGGCACCCACCTGAAAACCGAGGCGTATCTCAGCGATCTGGACCACGAGCGGGAGCTGCTCGAGCGCTATCCCTGTCCCCTGGCGGCCACCTTCACTCTCACCCAGTCCACAATCGTGGAGAAGCGTCTGACGCAGAACAACTATCGGTCCCGCATCCACGAGCTGCTATACGTGGAGGAGATTGCCCGCTACGAGCAGATAGCTCGCTACAATGTCCGCACGCGGCTCACAGTGGCTTCCAACTACATTCTGACGCCCGCGGGGAATGGCTACCAGCACGGCCAAGTACTCGCTGGCCGGGGAACTGTTTGCATTGATGCGGCTGGGCAAGGACATATCGGAGGACACCTCGCCGGGACGGCTCATCCTCTCCAACTGTTCCAGTGTGTACATTTCGTCGCCGGAGGAGCCCGGCAGAAAGCTTTCCGCTTCCTCCGGTTCCGCCTCCGTCTCTGAGCAGACGCGACCTGTGTACGAGGCCCTTATCGAGGACAAGGGCAAGAACGTGATCTACTTGAAGCTGTCGGCCAAGTGCGTGGAGGCCATGGCCTTGCAGGCGGACACCGAGTTGGACGTGGACATCCAGTTCCAGCTAAACCGCATGCCGTACTGCGAATGGCACAACGCCGTCGACAAGATCACCGACTTCCGCTTGATCTTCCCTGCCACGGAGCTGGAACCAAACATCCCCTGGACGCCCAAGAAGCAATGGGCCGATGCCTGCGAGCCTAAGCTGAATGCCAAGCAGCGGGAGGCGGTCAATGCCATCACCACGGCGCTGAGCATCAAGCTGCCACCTATCCTCCTGATCGGTCCCTTTGGCACGGGCAAGACCTACACGCTGGCGCAGGCCATCAAGCAGCTGCTGGCCCAGCCGGAGGCCAAGATACTCATCTGCACGCACTCCAACTCGGCGGCGGATCTTTATATCAAGGAGTACCTGCACCCGTGGATTGAGGAGGGTCTGGAGGAGGCCACACCACTGCGCGTCTACTATCACAAGCGCTGGTCGGCGACAGTTAACGGCGTTGTCCAGAAGTACTGCATCACGGACGGCGTCGGCAACTTTAAGCGACCCACAGTGGAGGACATCATGCGCCATCGCATTGTGGTCGTGACGCTCAGCATCAGCATGGAGCTGGCCACACTGGGGCTGCCCAAGGGCCTGTTCACGCACATCTTCCTGGACGAGGCGGCCCAGGCCATGGAATGCGAGGCCATCATGCCGCTGGCCCTGGCCAACGACTCCACGCGCATCGTTCTAGCCGGCGACCACATGCAGATGAGTCCCGAGCTGTTCTCGGCCTTTGCCAAGGAGCGCAAGCTTCACATTTCGCTGCTGGAGCGGCTCTACGACCACTACCCCTCGAACTTCCCCTGCAAGATCCTGCTGTGCGAGAACTATCGCGCCCACGAGGCCATCATTCGCTTCACTTCGGAGCTCTTCTACGAGCAGAAGCTTGTGGCCTCCGGCAAGCAACCGCGCCACGAGCGCTTCTACCCGCTCACCTTCTTCACCACGCGGGGCGAGGATGTGCAGGATAAGAACTCGACCGCCTTCTACAACAATGCCGAGGTCTACGAGGTCGTCGAACGAGTCTCCGAGCTGCGGAAGCGGTGGCCCAGCGCCTGGGGCAAGCTCAACGACACTAGCATCGGCATCATGACGCCTTACGCGGATCAGGTGTTTCGGATCCGCTCCGAGCTGCGCAAGCGCCGCATGGGCGGAATCTCTGTGGAGCGCGTGCTTAATGTCCAGGGCAAACAGTTTCGTGCCGTCTTCCTGTCTACGGTGCGGACTCGGCGCACCTGCATGCCACAGGGCAGCGGACCTGGGCTTGCCTCCGCAGCCAGCATCGGAGATGCCGACACGGACTACGGCTTCCTGAGCAACTCGAAGCTCCTGAACACGGCCATCACCCGCGCCCAGTCACTCGTAGCGGTCGTGGGCGATCCCGTGGCCCTTTGTTCAATCGGACGCTGCCGCAAGGTCTGGGAGCGCTTTATCGAGATCTGCGACGAGCACAAGTCTCTCTTTGGCCTGACCTGGTCCAACCTGCGCTCACAGTTAGACGGAGTGGAGCTGAAGCGCGGGTACGTGCTCAATCCCTTGGCCCCGGAGTTCGTTCCACGCGCCCTGCAGCCAGAGGCCTATTTGCGGGACCAGGCGGCCCTCTATCTGAGCGGACCCCAGCACGGACTCGGAAGTCATGGTCCTCCGGGTCCCCCGGCCCACTATGCTAGCGCAGCCGGGATGCTTGGACCTGGACCGGCGGCTGCTCATCAGATGAACCAGATGGCAGCTGCCATGGCTGCCAACCAGCAGCTCTCCCACATGTACTCCACCCACATGGCGGCCATGATGGCCGCGGCAGCCGCCGTGGGCGGGGGCAAATCTGCAAACGGCCCGGGTCCGGGTCCACCTCCTCACTACGGTGGAGGAGGTCACATGGGCATGCGAGGACCGCCCCCCAATGGTGCGCCACAGCCACCACATCTGCGAGGAATGCCCGGTCCCGGACCGCCAGGACCTCCTCCGCCAGGGGGACCTCCACCGCCGCCCTATGGCCAGTACGCAGCCATGCAGCACTGGCGTCCGCCCATTGCACCGCAGTCGGGCGGGCAGGGACAAGGGCAGCCCCAGAATCCGAATGCCAGTCTCTGGGGGCCACCGCCGCAGACGAATCCTTGGAGCGTGCTGCCCCCGAATAAGCAGCAGCAGCAACCGCTACCGGTAGCTGCTACGGGACGAGGACCAGGACCAGGTCCAGGTCCGGGATCGCTGCAACCGCCCCCACCCAATGCGAATTCCTCGCTGCCGTTGCGTGGCGGAAGCGTCCCACCACCGCCACCCAATGCCCCGCCCGCTGCCCAGCTGCTGCGCAACCCCAGCGAACTGGGCTACTTGGCCAAGAAAACACTCTACAACCATGGCCAGGCGCAGCCTCCTCCGCCACCGCCGCACCACCTGTACGGGCCACCGCAACAGCAGCAGGCGCCGCCACCAATGCAGGGCATGCAAAGGGGCAGCAGCGTGCCAAATGGGCCCATGAGTCCAATGGAGAACGGACCGCCGCTGCCCTATCTGAGGCACAATGGCAGCGGATACAATAACTACGACAAGCCGTTGGTTCCGCCCCAGCAGCAACAACAGCAGCAGCCGCCATTCATGTATGGAGCAAAGCAGCCATCCCCGAGTTCGTTGCGCTTTGGTCCTCCCTCGCACGACCTGCTACCGCCGAATGTGAGCATCTATGAGATGGCCTTCAACCCCAAGGAGGAGCAGTACAAGTGGTACCTCAAGCTCCTCGAGAATGTCGGCCAGGAGGGCGCCAACAAGTTCGCCGACATGCTGCGCCAGGTGATGGCTAGCCTTCAGCAGCAGCAGCAGGGACACCAGCAGCAACTCAAGCAGCCCCCCCATCAGCAGATGGTGAACAATCCGATGCTGAACAATCCCCATGTAATGGGAGGCGGCGGAGGAGGAGGGCAGGCTCAGCGACCGCAGTATCCCATGATGTATCCCCAGAACCAGCCGCAGCAGGCACTTCAGCCACAATCTGTGGAGGCATCGCCGCCGTTGGAGAACTTCAATCACCAGATCGATTTGGTCTTCAACTCGATCATGAACGGAGCCAACGATGTTGCCCAGCCCATACTGAGAGATGTGCTGGGCATGGTGGCCGGCACAGCAAGTGCTCCAGGCGCGGGACCTTCTCTAACCAATGGATTGAATGCCCACGAACTGCAGCAGCAACAACAGCAGCAGCAGCAGCAGAGTCGCCTCTTCGCCATGATGCAGCAACAGCAGCAGCAGCAGCAGCTGGCTAAGATACCACCTGGTCCAGGACCGGCTCAGTATACCGGTCATCTAGCTGGCGGGCCGCCACAGACAGGAGGCCCAGGACATGGACCTGGAGCACATCAGCATCCGCCCAATAGCAGTGCCAACAGCTTGGGGGGCGGCAATTCGAACTTTATGGGTAAGGGAAGGGCAGTTGTCGGATGGAACCAGTATTGTAGCCGTGCAAAGCATGAATTTTGTGTTCGATTTATAATTTGATACTAATAATAGGATTATTTTATTTGCATAATTAATATGGGAATATAGTTTAATAGTGCCAAAAGGCTTTACAAAAGATGCTGTCACATTGATCGTCAAAAAACTGATTAATATGAACGAATGAACGACAGCCGACATTGATGGTAGAACCTGGTTGTAAACACAGGTCACAGATGCCATCAGGTCTCATAAGTTGGAAGAGACTGAAGATTCAACTGAACAACTCACTTGAGACGATAGTTAGGGGTGTGGCATGTACTTAATATATTAATATATAAGATGTCTTTGATATGCTATTTATCGCTTATTCATTCCGTTTCTAATCATTCACCTTCTGTAATCCAGCAGCTGGCAATCCTCTGCTCAATGACAAGCCCTACAACAACTTGAACATGCATAATAATGTGGGATCGAACAACGCTGGAATTGCTGGAGTTGCCGGCACCAATGGACTGCTCAGCAATGGAAACTCAGTTCCGCTTTACCGACGTCAGGCCCTGACCGGGAATGGCATTGGCATTGGCATTGGGAACAGCTACAACAACATGCCCGGACTGGACACGGGCACCAATCTGATTGAGGCCCTGTTCCACGCCAATAACGCTGTGGCGGATCACTCAGTGAAAACATCCGACCATATGCAGGGCCTGCTGTACAACAATTTTAGTGCGCTTAAGGGCGGCCACGAAATTGACGTGTTCCAGTCCATGCCGCTGACAGTGCCACACTCGGAGGCCAACAACCACCATCATCCGCAGGCCTCTTCCGCTGCCACCACCTATGCGGCTGTGTTGAGTCAAGGCCCACAGGCAGCATCGGCGCCCGGCGGAGTGGGACTGGGGCAGTCGCAGTCGCAGTCTGCACCCACAGTGAAATCCTCGCAGGCGAGCAGCGAGATGCTGGAGAAGGATCCTTTCGCGGCCATACGGGAGCTGGGCCAGGCCACAACCGGATTCTACAACTATTTTCAGTGAGGCACGGGGAGCGGACGACCTCCTGTTGTGGCATCAAAGGGTCTTAAACTAAAACAAACAAAACAAAACAAAACAAAAAAAACCTAAAACTAAAAAAAAATTAACAAAGAAAAAAATTGCAAAATTCTTAGCTGAAAAAAAAACGTAAAAAATGTCCCAAAAAAAGGGAAAAGGAAAAAACAAAAACGATAAATGAAGGGAAAAAAACGAAAAAAGAACTGCTTCTTAATTATAGTTGCCCCTATCCTTATTTTGCTTTCATTTTAATTGCAAATTATTTTTATTACGGTAGCCTTAAGTTCAACGTGTGAATTATTATGATTAATTAATAATATACAAACCTATTTAGTTAATGTTTAGTGGTTACTAAAGCTCGTCCCAAATGCCGCAGCAGGATGTTGTTCGTATTGATTCCGATCCGGTCCGGTCCGATCCTCAACCGGGTCAAGATCCCAATAGTCCCCCCAAGTACGCCACAGGCGCCATATATCGGCTCGCATCATCCAAGGGGTTGCTCTGAGCAGCCTTAAAACACACACATTTAAAAAAAATCAACACAAAAAACCTTATCGATTAGACTCTTGAAACGGAAAACTAGAGAAAAAAACCTTACAAAACAAAAAAACAAACAGAAATATACGAAAAAAAATGCAAAAAAAAAGAAGATTAAATTTATAATAACTATTAAATGCAGGATGCATACGAGTAGTTAGCTTTAGATCTAAGATAAACCAAGAAAATTTGTATTGTACATTTTTTTCTATTTTTAGTCCGTAGTCCATATGCTACGTAAACCTTTGGTCTTTCTCTATATTATACCCTTAGTTCTCGGTTATAAAATGTAAAGCTTTCAATTTTGTACAGCAGTTGACTATTCAAAAACATTATTAACAACTACAAAAAAACATTAAAAAAAATAATGAAATTTTGTCATGCACTCAAATACAAAACTTATTATCCTTAATTGTACTCCAGAATACATATATAACTATATATACATACATGCATATATATTTATATGTTAAGTGGCTAAAAGGTGCACGTAAACATGTGTATACATATGTACGTTCATATACATATATGTTACATAAAGTTGTGCACGAGTTATTTGTTCCTTGGGCAATCGAAAATTTCTGGTGTATGTGTGTGTTCTAATTACTGTTACAACACCCCAGACTGCCGACCGATGAATGCAGGTCACACACACACACACACACACCTTCCCGTTCACCATTAAGTCCCGTTTGAATGATTTTAACAAAATTCACTTTCGATCAACGTATTTAATCGATCCCTTATTTATTTATCGTAGTATTTGGCTAGCGACTTTGATAGCAAACATACATACATATATTATATTCAAGCATATATAAAATATATATACATAAATATACTGTAATTATTAATTCATTGAACTTTTAATAATCCAACCAACCAACCGTCTCCCCAAGCCACCCCACCCTTAACTCACTCGCGTCATTTGTTAAACGGAAATTCTAGGTAATAAATCCATTGCATACAAATACAAATACAAATACGAATATACACGACATTTAGTGTTAAATTTTATGTAAATTCAGACACACTACCCAAACACCCAAAAACTCACAGCACGAAGCCCTTTGGCATACAAAGGATAAAACGAGACATTATTAACAAAATACACTTCCTCCCCCTTCTTAACTGTATTGTATATGTACACAAATTTATATGAAATCAGCTACGCTGAAAATACTTTTGAACAAAATTACAAAAAAAAAAAACAAAAAAAGATCCCCAAGGGACAGCAAAAAAAGAAGAAAAAACCCGAATGTTTGGATTCTTTTGGCGGCAGCAAAACATTCCAAAGGGAAGGAGGCTGACCTTTATTAGTTCTTTAAGCTTAACTAGATTCTAAAGGGGATACACGACTTAATCCTAATAAAGGCTTAGATGGGCACATTTAAGCCGGACAGCTCCTCCTTGACCTCGTCGTACAGATCCTTGTAGTCATCGTTCTGCCGGATGAGCAGCGCAACTGTCCCCCGCTTGACGCCCATGGCGGCACCAAGGTCTGCACGACTCGGGGTGTAGGCATAGGGAATGCCCTTCTCCTCGCAGACGGCAGGCAGATGGCACATGATGTCCACAGGTGTCACGTCGCCAGCAAAGATGCAAATGCTGTGGGGGAGCAACAAGATGAAGAGCCAATTCTTCTCGTGCAGATTACTCATACTAACCCAGTCTCTCCCTTGCGCAAACGAGTCTGCACATCCTTGAGTCCATTCCGCAGATAGGTCTTGTGTTTCATGGCCTTTTTCACCAGTTTATAGCACTTCTTCGCGAGCTTCTTGCCTGCCATAGGCTTGGCTATCGCATTCACAAACAGCAGTTTGTCGTCGTAGGTCTCCTCCTCCTTGATGGTCACGTCTCCGCTGATCTGCACGGAGTCATTGGCATCACTAGAGCGCTCTACTTTCACCTTCATTATATTGTTTCGTATTAAAATATTTATATTTTATTAAAGCCGCCCGAAACACGTGTTGGTATCAGTGAGGTCGCGGATTGTCGAGAAAATATACCGTCGGACCCTCAAAAAAATACCATATCAATTTCAAAATATACCGCAAATATTCCGAGAAAAAAAACGAACTTAACCCACCTAACCCCGCTCTATTTAAACAGGTGAACAACTTGAGTTGGGCCCTAAAAAATCATAATGTTTGTAGATTCATCAAGTTTCATAAATTTCGTGGTATTGTTAAATACCTCCTGATAGATAATGGGCTAATCGTTCTCTATCGATGATCGTAAATCATATTCCTTGATTTTGATGTTCGGTTTCTTATTTCATGCTGGATAGCACTTATTCCTTCCAGTGTGTATGACTATTTACAATTTTATATTATTATGTGTAGCGAAAATGACCATTAAACTTTCTTTATCGATCCATAAAAACCAAATTTGCACCGCAAACACCGGAATCACTACTGTGTCCCACTGTGCGCCGATGAGTACATCGATACGACCACGCACAGCTATCATAGCATGACTATCGATGTTGTATTATCGAATCTGTTTACAGTGGAATCTGGATAGAAGCGACGTAAATAGTTTGAATGCAATGTAAAGTTGTTTATTCGAAAAATTTCAATGGATTTATAAGTTTATACAAAGACTGTCTCAATGTTCTCGTTTGTGCGGCGGCACATATACCTGCTGTTGCTGTGCCTGGCGATCGCTGCGGTATCGCGAGTGCTGCTGCTGCAACTGATGCTGGGGCTGGTGCAGCTCTGCGGCGGCGGCGGTGGCGGTGCACAGTGGACATTGCTCAGGGGCCTATTCTGGGCATCCGTTATGGGCAGAATGTCGCCCTTGAGTACTTCCTCGTGGTTTCCATAGCCCATAAAGAAGACCACACAAGTTTTCTCAGAAACACCCGTTATCTCAGCCTCATAGTACTGTCGGAATTGCGGAAGGGAAGGTGGACAAATTAGTGTTTGTTACTGTTGAGGAATGGAATTGTTTAAAACTTACACGCCCATCATCCCAGTACTTTGCCATGCACAAGTCGCCCTTTTGCCACATCCAGCCATCGCCGGACAACATTCCAAATTGCTGGGGTGCCGCGCCAGGAGTCACTGCCCTTGGTTGAGGATTGATACCGGCAAAGGGCGCCGGCGGAGTCGGCTGAGTGGCCGCCTCCACAACTTCTTGGACTGCCTTCGACCCCGCTGGGGCAGTCGGAGTAGCTGAAGCAGAAGAGCCAGCCGAGGCCCCTGTTCCCTGACTCTTCAGCAGGCTCATTGCGAACTCGTTGGTCTCCTTGCTCTGGAAACCCATTATCTTGCTGGGATCATATGTATACCCGTTGGGCAATTGACTGTAGCTGGCAATTGATTGCTTGAATGGATTATAGTGAGGCTGATGCTGCTGTTTCTGAGTCTGTGGGGCCCTTTCGGACTTCTGGGAAGGCTGTGGACCCTGTACTGTCTGTGGAGGCTCCGTTGGCTGACGGCTCTGCTGTCCCTGGCCCCTCTGACGACGTGGTTGACTCTCTCGCTTCGTTGCACTCAGTTTAAGATTTGCCGTGTCCTCGGTGACTTTGTTCAGGCGCGCATTGAAGTCCTCGGCCAAATTGTTCTGCTGCTTAGGCTCTGGCTTAGCTGCTCCAGCTCCAGCTCCTGAATTGCTTACCGGCCTGCGGCCGCCGTCTGTTGTTATTGCCAGTTCCATTTTCAACACGGACTGCGCCACCTCCTCGACGCTCACTCCCGCGCCGGTTGGCCGCTTGGTCCTTGGCATTCGGATTCGTAGCCTCCTGCTCAGTTTTAACCTCTAGATTGCTTTTAATTGGTGGATTTTCTGGGCCATTGCGATTGGAATTTTTGATTGGGGCCGAATCTGGCTTGTTGCGCCCACTGCCGCGCTCATTGAATGCACCCCCGCGATCTCGCGTTTGACGCTCATCTCTAGGAGGCCGCTCCTCCCGACGTGGACGTTCGTCTCGTGCTGGTCGATCCTCTCTGGTGGGACGTTCATCGCGACCACCGCCTCGGTTACGTGCCCCTCCACGCCCTGTGCCAGAGTAACCGCCACGATTGGCGGCAAAGCTGCTCGAGACATTGTTCTCGAAGCGAGAACGATCTGAAAATTTGTTACCCATTGTAGATTCCCCAAATCGGGGGCCATATTGCTTAAATACTGAGCTGTTTGCGGTGGATGCGACAGCGGAGGATTCGATGGCAGCGGTGGTGACGCTTGTGCCTGTCTCCGTTGCGGGCAGTTTGGTGGTGAGAAAATCGAAGAGTGTGGCATTAGCTGCTGGCTTGGCTGCTTCGGCTTCATCCTTGCTGCTGGCGCCTCGTTTGCCCTCTCTGCCGTGCCGGTCACTGCGGCCGGGCCGCATATCCATTTCGACGGGTCCACCGCCGGACTCTTTGCGGCGCTTGAGGTTGAACAGGGCCCGCTCCAGATTGTTGCGTGTAACGTGCAGAGCGCTTCTGGCCTCCTCCTCGGAGAAACCCTTGTCGAGAATCTTCTTGATATTGTGGTCAACGATGTTTTGGCCACCGCCACCAAAGACCTTCTTGCCACCGGCTTTGGTGGCCACGGCAATGGCCTCGCTGCGCATGGCATTGAACTCGTCGTTCTCTCTGGCCGGCTTGTCCTTATCGCCCAAGGCGTGGCTCCTGAAATTGCGGTCGGCCGTCGAGTCGAATTTTTTGCCAAAGGCCACCCAGGGAGGCGGCGCAGACGTTCCGTTCAACGGGCGCCCGCTGCGGGCATATTTGAGCATGGTGCGTGCCAGATCCCACTTCTCGTACATTGCATCGACGCGACCGCCGAGCAGTTGCAGTTCGTTTGGACGCAGCAGCAGGAATCCCTGCATTAGCTGCAGCTTCTCCGCCTTGAAGTAGATCTTAGAGCCGGGGGCCACGTTCAGATTGAGGGCTGGAACCGATTCCAGCTCCAGGCCTTGTATGCAATTCTGGCCATCGCTCAAGTCCAGTTGTAAGAGGCGTGGTGCCGCCTTTGACTCTTCGTTGCATTTGGGAGCCGCGATATTGCGGACTCGCTGAACCTGCAGGACAATACGGCCGGAAATGGGGGCATCCTCGCGCTTAACTGGCAGGGCTCCACCGCCAATATCGCGGATATCGCGCTGAAATCAATATGAGCAGCTATTAGACGCCTGTCAGCCGGCCCACCTACTCACTTACATTCAGTGCCTCATCAATAATTTTGCGTGTGTCCTCACCCCCGACAGCGGCGGTCAGAATCTTGATGCCCTCGTCCGTTAGGTACCTGTGTGAGCAGTTAGAGGCAAATTGATTTCGGGATGTTAATGCTTCACTTACCATCCGCTTTCTCGCAATTTCCTTGCTATTTCCATTTCATGAATATATATTTTTTTTTGCAAGCACCACAGCGAATTTTTCTAGCGATGGACAATTTGTCAGATGTATACTCACTAGGGATGCGCCGTAGCAAGCGCCCACTATCGATATCAAAATTATCGACAATTAAAAACTACTTTTCTAAGTTTTGCACTACTTTGTGTGTTGTTTTAATGTGGTTCGATCTATATAGAGTCGGAGCGGGCGAGGGAGATCTTCAACTGCTACACGATGGACTACGCATGATTCGCCAGAGGTCGCAGCCGGTGCAGGAAGTGTACAAATTTGACTGCAGCTGTGAGAAGTGTACACGATCAGATCCAGAACAGGACTACGTAAATATTATAAGTTTTTAATTTGGATTCAAAAGTGAAGTAATCCTATCCGTCTCTGAAAACACGAGCTGCCTTGGAGAATTTGTGCCAGAGCCATTGCCACACCAGACTAACCTCAACTGGTGGATGGAACGCCCGTTTGGTGCAGCAAATTTTCGAGTGAGATGTTCATTTGAATGAATAGATGTTCACCCAATAAACACATGACATTAATAGTATCCGATGGATTTATTTTCACGGACCCAAATCGTTGGCCCTGCCGAACCTGCTTTTATGACAGTGGACAAGTCCTTATCTGAACACAGTTTTGGCTGTAGTGGTTAGCGATAAAACGATTTGGTTCATATTAAAAAAGAACGCCCACTATACCCAAAAAACGACATGTCAAATGTAAATGCGAAAAACCATATCGGAACCCCTCTAATTCAAAGTCTGAGAACGATATTTCCAAATTTTTTCAATTTAAATTGAGTTCACCGCATAAGTATCCGATGGACCGATACGACCCAAATCACTGACCAAATAATTCAAAATTACGACGACTTGGCGAACCTCCTTTTATGAAATCTTCGTGACGTCATTCATTCATCTAAACGACGCGCAACCATATCGGAAATAATTGTATGCTTGAGAAGTATTTCCAAATTTATTCGCAACCGCAAAGCGATACGAAGCATTGTGTTAGTGGCTCGGCTCGGAAAAAAATGTGTGTCGTTTATATTAAAATAGTGTTTCTGTTTGCATGCTATACAGGTACGTATGGAAGTGAAATACGACCCTTTGCTTTCGACTATCGCACAAAAATATCAACGTCCTATCGATAACCTTTCGATATATTATAACGTTATAACGATATATTTCTGCATAGATTTATATATATATATATCACGAGCATAACGGAGAAATGACATTTACAAATAACGGGAAGACAACATCACAAGTGCGGCCCAGAAATTGTTTTATTATTAAAGTGATAACACAACAAGATTGCAAGTTCAGAAATTTGTGTAAAGGCAAAAAAAAACAAAACAAAAAACATTGGAAAGTGCGAGAGACAAGAACGAACGAACGGACAATAGAAAACAAAGTCAACCCGTTCTCAGTCGAAAGACATACACACATACATATATAAATAGTATTCAAAGCATGAATCTATCATTTGCTGGCTGCGGGTTCTTAGGCATCTACCACGTCGGGGTCGCCGTCTGCTTCAAGAAGTATGCTCCACACCTATTGCTAGAGAAGATTGCGGGAGCTTCGGCCGGTTCCCTAGCAGCATGTTGCCTGCTCTGTGATTTGCCTTTAGGTAAGTTTTGTGTTCTTTTTTTTTTGCCAGCCATACATGCATATGTACATATGTATGTAAATAGAACAGCTGACTCCGGTTCAGCGACTTGTTAGTGCATGAATATGAAATGAATTGATGGCCCTTTGTGTTTGTGGGTCGCAAGAAAGTTGATTTGGGAACCGAACCTACTGTGTTGTGTGTGAGTGCTCCAAATTGTCGAAGGGGGCTCGTCTCTGCCATCGAAACTACGACGCAGCTGAAATCCACACGAAAACATGTTTCATAGGCCGGGACAACGTACTTTTGTAGAGCGACAACAACGTAACAAAATAAATGGGCGGGATACACACGGGCTAAACACACGCATACATAGACATCGCATTTACATCGTACGCTGTGTGGTATATATATACATATGTACAAATACTTTTATCGAGATGCTGAAGGTCGAGCTGTTTGTTATCTTGGGAGGCGCGTTCAACGGAACTCAACTTATTTAGGAATGTGATGAAAATATTTTGTTATTGTAAAAGTCTATATATAACTGTGGGATGGGATATGTATAAGTCTTGCTTTTGTTGTCTTTTGAGTGGATTTGTTTGTGTGCGTAACGCTCCGTTTGTAGAATGGGTATAAACATGTCAATCAAAAGGAGAGACACAAACTAATGGGGGGAGATCAAAACAAATGTCCAAGTATTACTCATGGTTTTTGTGCAATATGAAAATACACAATTGCCTTACGGTCACTTGACCAATGGAGCAGTGGCACGCGGTCGCCTTCTACATATGTACATATGTATGTATGTATGTATAATCGGCGGGGAATAACGTCAGCAGCGTTCGATCGTTAAAATAATCAATCCAGTTGGTGGTATTTGTCGATGCCGTTGGATGATCATCACCCCCAGCTGTCGCTGCCGCCGCCGCCGATCCCCATGTTTCTGCTATGCTCAATTTCCATTGACTTTGCTTCCATTGAGTTTTCAACGAAGCAACAGAGATTATACCCTTCTCTTCTGCATATTGGGCTCTCTCCCTCATTGCACATTTCCTCTTTCTGCTACCTGCCTCGCTACTGTCTCGCTAAATCTCTCGTTCATGCCAGAAAGTTCGTCATCCTGTGTGTGCATCTACATACATACATATAACAGGTAAACCAATGCGTTAGGAACACATGCACAAAACAGTGGGACATGTAATTTCAGTAAGCACTTTAATTCACCCAAATTAAATCTTGTCGGTGGAATTTTTTATATTTGATTCACCCAAAGAGTATCTAGTGTGGACTTTAAATTATATTTAATTGGGTGTAACCTCTGCTTGGTTTTGGTTCCGGCAGCCCCACACAGTTAAATAAATGTACAGCTTTGTTCCAAAATAATAGATACATGTACATGTACATGTATTTTCAAAACCATTTTTATTACTTCCAGTCATCCAAATGAAACAAATGTTTTTTTTGACGACATCTGGGATCCCTTCGAACCATTTCCATTTTCGCTCATGACCGCGATTCTCAGACCATGTTTATCAACCGTTTTGTACGTATACCCATGAAACGTGGGGCAAAAAGCTTAGTGCTGGGATAATTGGCTCGCAAAAAAAAGTGAAAACAGATAGAATTTTTTTTAAAGAGTCATCTGATTTCTGTTTTCAATTTCCCTTTGTTGTATATTATGATGAAAAACATTTTTGGAAATATCGGTTGTTTTGATTTTGGAGGGGTAAAAGAAACCATTGTTCGGTGAGAACCTGTAGCTTCTGTGGCGGAATTTCTAAATGCAAATATATGTATGCAAGTTGAAAAAAAAGTTTTTTGACCGACCTTCAAGCGTGTATTTCTCCTGCTATCAGAAATTTTAAATTTGAAAATGCAATTTTCATGTGAAAACAGAATTATTTTCATGGATGAATGTACATATACATATATGCATACGTTTCATTGCTTATCGGCAGAAATTATGAAAAAATTTTACATCTCATTTGAAAGTCATATTTGACAGTTCGTGACAACTGATTGTCCCATGATTTAAGTCACCCAAAGTCCTGGAAAGTTTAGGGCGTTTGGATATATACACCACAAATGTACATACATACAGACTGATACGATTTTGCAGAAACGCTTGTGGGTTGTTAATTTTGAGTCACAGTCAATGAGCTCTTTGTTTGACAAGATAGATCATTAAAGTATTTATACTCGTACATAGAGCAATATATGTAAATACAAATACGGTCACGGAAATTCAAATCAATTTCGGACTATTTCCCCAAAATCCTGTAAAAAATTGAATTGAATTGTTGGGCTAGAACGAACACTATGGGAACCCAATTTCATTTGAATTCTAGCGGACTTAGCGGTCATTCTGGGTTTGGAGCGTATTTAATCAAAACTGACATTTGCAGATTTATACTTTCGAATATACATAAAGTTCATATTACAATTAAAAAATAGTCTCAAAACCATCTGAATGTGCTGAATTGCGGCACAAATTTCTTTCAAAAGCTTGCTAGCTTAGTTCGCTGTTCCATCCGAAACAATCGACGTTTTGCCACATGTACAGTCCATGGATGGATCCCAATCTATTTAAAACTTAATGGGGAATGTCACATATATTGTTAAAACTGCCCGCTTATCAGTCGACTTTTAACGGTTTTTGTGGGGTGGATCTATGATTAGCGTAAATTTCGTTGATCTTGGAGGACAATCAATCGCCACATGTAAATGGGGTTTGAGCATTATGTCAACATTGTTGATTAAAACAGTTTATTTTGCGGCACAAAAACTAATCGGAAACATGAGGACATATGTATAATACATATAGGTTTTAATTTGAGTTTCGTTGCTTTTTCGATTTTATAAAAAATACTACTATTTTATTGAACAGCAGTGAAACATGGGTATACGTCAAAATCAAGCAAAACAAGAAACCATTGGAACGCAATCGGAATGAAACTTCTTCGGTTTTATAATGTCTACCCAAAATCCTATCAAAAAGTTCAGAATGGGTTTCATTTGGATGACTGGAACGTGTGTTAAAAAATGGTTTTGAAAATATGCGTTGAAGGAAAACTACTACATTTTGAACACAACTGTACATATGTATTAAAAGTTTTTAAAACCTGCCTACAGTCCAGGGAATAAGCTTTAAAATGACATCTGGGATCCCTTCGAACCATTTCCATTTTCGCTCATACGATTATATAGACCATGTTTGTACAACCGTTTTAAGTGTTATGAACGTGGGAAATTTTAACTTGAAAGGCTGAGCACTTGGCTCTGGAAACATTTCATTCAGAACCATTTTGTTTTTATATGATAAATCTGATTTTCTGTTTTCAGTATTAATTTTTTATTTGTATCATACCAAAAGGTTTTATAATTTAGAAGAAAAATGAACCTTTTGTTTTGATTGATTTTCTATGGGGTTCTTGCAAACTTATTTTGAGAACTTTTTAACTTCTGTGGCGGAATTTTAAATCAAATATATTATGCAAATTTAAAATAATGACCGACCTTCAAGCGTGCCACTCTCCTGCTATCAGAAATTTTAGAATTTTTAGCTGCAATTCATCATCGGAACACAAACGTTTATACATATTTGAAGGCGCAATTATGCATACGTTTCATTGAAAATTGTCCTTACTTTTACAATGTAGACCAAATCATGTGGGCGATATAGACAACATGCTGGAATTGTTGACGATTTTCCATCACCCAAAGTGCAGAGGTTTAAAGGTGTATCAAATATATACGATCGCTTATGTACATACAGGACTGAAACGATTGAACTGACATATTGAACGCCAGCAGGTGCATCCCCAAAATAAAGGTGGACCGCAAAATGAGCTCTTTGTTTGCCCTTAGATAGGGCATTATCTTGGGATTTATACCCGTACATAGAGCAATAGGGCCGTGTTTACAAATACGCGCAGTTTTTTTTTCTCATCAATTTTCGACTATTTTTCCAGCCTTTCAGTATTCCAAATCGGATAGAATTGAATTGAATTTTGTTTTTTCCGAAAACGAACCCTGAAGAACCCAGAATTCATTTTGAATTTGCGGAAATTCCCTTACATAGGAAAAACGCGAAGAAGGGATCTCCAAGTTCAACGGCTTTGGAGAGTCTCAAAACCAGTGGTGAATTGTGCTGAATTGCGGCCCTACTATACAGTCATGGGCAGGATTACCGTTCCTGTGTCCATCCGACTAGAGCACAAAGGAAATAATTACACATGTACATACATACATACACATATGTATATGCACAGTTAATTAGCAGCTGGCTTTTATAATGTGCATATGGCCTGGCCGCTTATCAGTCGACTTTTATACGGCTTTGTGGGGTCCTCTATGAGTAGCGTATCTTTCGTTGATCTCGGACACAATCAACCGCCAATGTAAATGGGGTTTGAGCATTATAGCATCATTGTTGATTGACACAGTTTCTTTTGCGGCACAAAAAACTAATCGGCAGCAAAGCGTGTATAAAATGCACATATATATGTAACTAAAACTGGTTCTTTTTCGCGAGAATCCATCAGAAGGGAATGTGAAACAGCTCTCTTGCTGTCTCTCTCTCTCTCTATTTGAAACCACCCTGCAAAACATCGGAAGAAAGTAAAAGCATTTCAGAATGCAGCCCAAAATCCGTTGCAAAGTTCAGAATGAGCATGGCCTGGCTGGCATTGCAACGTGACCTACATAGTACATTTGCGTGCAAGAAAATACATACATGTATGTATTAAACAGAAAGTTTGTACAGTGTTTAATTTAAGCATAAAAAACCCCTCCGTTCGGTGGGAAGCTTTTCTGGTTTGAAGGCTGAGCATTTATTCCTCTAAATATTCATTGTATACATACATCTTTCTATATATAGAAATAAATGTACATGTTTACATAATTTTTGTTTCCACTGTACGGCGCAAACATTTCGATGAGCGGAAGAAGCAGAAATTCTTGCCCATAAAACCACAATATCACGTGAGGAGGCGTTTTTGTTTTTGCCTTCACAAGTGTGTGAGGTGTTTGTGTGTGCGGTAGGGGGGTTTAGGAGCCGAAGTAGAGCGACAGAGCGTGTGTGTTATGTCGGGCTATGGTTAGGCCAGCGAAACGGGGGTGTGTTCCGCTCTGGCTGCCTGAGCAGAGGTGCTCTGCCCTCTGGCACTGCTCTTTTGTTGAAAGTTTCACGCCGCCACAACTGCATGCATGCGCTTGTAAATATATATGTATGTATGTATGTATGTATATATCGTGTATGTATGTACATATGTATATATGTTCCGCTCGCACCCAGCGCACATGCCATGTGATGAAAACTTGTTTGTTTATCCATTTTATCCACTCGAGTCGAGCCCCCAAGAAATTGTATTTTTGTTGCAGTCGCTCTCTGTTTTGTTTCTCTTTCTCTTCCTCTGTCGTTTCGCTGCTATTCGATTTCCCTTTATGCTTAACCTCCAGTTGTGCACTTGACTTGCGGTTACGTTTGCCTATGTACATACATACATACATACATATGCAAGAGATATTCATCAAAACTATTCCGTTTCATCTCGAAATGATCGATTAATTCAATTTGATATTTGTCCCGCAAAACAACAATTAAAGGCTGCTCGTAATGCGATAGCGTTGTTTACTTGCATTCTCCTCCCTAGTTGATTGTTGTTGACAACGGGAAAGCAGAATATCGCGAAAACAAATTTGATATATTGTCAAGGTGGGGTGTGGTGGGGGGTACTGCGGCTTACTACTGCGACTGGAAATGTGAATGGGACCCCACACTTGTGGCCACGCGCCAGCTCTTCGGCACGATTCCAAACTCCACTTGATAGTTCAATGTCATACGTGCCTTTATAACCGATGATAAGATGCATTATATTGCGTGAGTTTTCCCTAATCTTTGTTTCAATGCACTGTATTATCCAAATGATTTGATATAAAAGAGCCTTCATATTTATATCAAATCATTTGGATAATACGGTTATGATCGGGCAGGTCAAGTGATGGAAACCTCTCGTCGTCCACACCACACCAGACTAGCGTTTTGTCTTGTCTGATGGCCTGATTTTAATTCGCTTTACGTCAATTTCTGGAATATGTACATACATTAAATCCCATTGAAGATCGTTGTATGTACATACATACATACATACATATGTACATATGTATGTATGTATGTAGGCCTTTCCGCTCGAATCTAATCGAAATATTTGGAAAGTGCTGGGCATGGTAAGCAGTTTTCTTATCACCATTGGCACATGGCACAAGCCCACACGCGAAACTAAAGCTGTATGTCCATATGTATATACAGTGCGTTTCGTAATTTGATGGTAGTTCTAGTCCGGAGTAAAAAATAGCTATGTATCATACAAATTTTAGAGTCAAGTTTGTAAAGTTTGTAAACATGGAAGAAAATGGAAATAGTTAGGTTCAGGCAGCGCGTACTATATTTTCATGTGACAGTACAGTACTACTATGTATGTATGTACATATTAACCATATGGTGGTTTCATAGTTGCTTTGCTTATCAGCGAGCGCGTTAATAAATTGCGTACCTTGGGGGTCGTATGAAAACAAACACTTCCAAACCACTCAAGGCTTGCGCGTCATTTCCTATCATAACCGAGGGGAGAGAACCGTTTCCAACAGCAACAATAGCAAAAGCAATAACAATATCAATAGCAATTATAATAGCAAAGGCAAGAACACTATGTGACCCTTTGGATGACACAATGACGCAAAACCGCCAGAGCATCATCAGACACAGATCTTCTGATAGCCCTCATTCAGCCCCACCAAAGGCAAATACATATAATACAAATCTGTTAAGCGAAACTATCAAAATACGACAACGAGAATATACTCGTACATACATAGGTGTATAGTATACCTTCTTCTAATCAATGTGTCTTCTTTTGAATCTCTTCCTCATCTAATGTAGGCAGCATGACATCGGATTTCTTTCGGGTGGTGAACGAGGCTCGTCGCTACTCGCTGGGTCCCTTCAGTCCCTCCTTCAATATACAGACCTGCCTGCTGGAGGGGCTGCAGAAGCATCTGCCCGACGATGCCCACAAGCGCGTCAACGGACGGCTGCACATCTCCCTGACCCGCGTCTACGATGGCAAGAATGTGATCATCTCCGAGTTTGAGTCCCGTGAGGAAGTGCTGCAGGCCCTGCTCTGTGCCTGCTTCATACCGGGCTTCTCGGGCATTCTGCCGCCACGTTTTCGTGGCGTTCGCTACATGGACGGCGCTTTCTCCGACAATCTGCCCATTCTGGATGAGAACACGATTACGGTCAGTCCATTTTGCGGGGAGAGCGACATCTGTCCGCGGGACCAGAGCTCCCAGCTGTTCCACCTGAACTGGGCCAACACTAGCATCGAGATCTCCAGGCAGAACATCAATCGATTTGTGAGGATTCTGTTCCCCCCGCGGCCTGAGTTTCTCAGCAAATTCTGCCAGCAGGGCTTCGACGACGCCCTACAATTCCTGCATCGCAACAATCTAATCAACTGCCGTCGCTGTGTGGCGGTACAGTCCACGTTTGTCGTCTCCGAGACAGTGGCCCAGCCGCAGGAGTTCGATCCAGAGTGCAGGGAGTGCAAAAAGCATAGAAAGGTACGAGACCCTATACTAATTTCGCTATAAGCAGAGCTCATCTTACAGTCTATGACTATCTGCAGGACGCTTTAAGCTCAAACATGCCACAAACGGTTCTGGATGTGATACAGGACTACATTGAGCAGGCGAACAAGGGCCTTGCCAACTGGATCTTCAAGCATCGGGGCATCAAACTGCTATCGCTGCCAGCTACTGTGCCCATGGACTTCTTTTTGGCCACCATATCCAAGTAGGTTTCCGTGCATACATTATTCAATCCGACGACCAGTACTCATATAATTCTCGAACTTTCCCCAGAATAACGACACTGACACCCAAACTCACGAAGCAAGCGCGACAAATGGTGGAAGAGTTAATTAATCAATTGAATAACGCCATGCAAATATGCCTGCTGAATAAATTCACGGTGAGTGGGATCTAGATATGACTTGAGGAACAAATAAATAAATCATTACTATCGTTGCTTTTATGATCTTGCAGCTGTATGATCAGCCGCATTTTGATGCCACTGGACTGCTGCATTCGAACCGGCTATATGGACCCAGAGTCTCCATTCTTGTTGATGAGTGGTAAGGCAAGATTCAGTGAAAGCAACCTCCGGAAGAACAGTTTCTAACGACGATTGAACATTTTAGCGGTGCCACTCCCTTGGAGGACGATGTCGACAACTTTGAGCATGTTCTCAAAATGACCACCCACAACGATGCTCTCTACGCCTACTACTACACCGACAACAACACGAACAAGGTGAAGGTAACCGAGATATTCGACTTTGACGATATGACGGAGCACGATGAGCTGGCCACAGACCTGCAGATCTACGAGGGCTCCGTCGAGGATCATCCGAATCCCCACCAGCACAGCCACAACACGGTCGTCAGCGAGTGGAATGGCGTCGAGTCAGGTTGGTTGAACAGCCATTGGTTGAAGGGAATGAATCGCCTCCTAATTTATGACGCATCATATCATTCAATCATCCGGGATTCATCATTTGTAAATTGAACAAACACAAAAACTTTCTTACAGTACAAATCATGCCCACGACTCCCGAACTGCACGACGTAGCCTTTTAAAGCACTCCACCCAAGCACTATTCATCGCACTTTTCATGCACCTCATATATATTTAGTATTCTTAGAGTCCAAATTGTATATCAGTGGCAGGTAAATGATCAAAATTGTACGTCCACACATGTTGATTGTCTTTCCACACCACACACACATATATGTACATATCTTAAAAGTTATGCTAACTAATTTTTATTTCTTAACCAATCTATCGCAGACTTTTTCATCGATGCTCAGACGCCAAACGTGGATGCCCCGAAACCGAGCGCGCCACAATTTCCCCGATTGGATTTTGAGGCCGAGTCAGACGCTAGTGTCCTCAGTGATCCCGAGGCGGATCAAAGTTTTAGTCACTCTACGCAAAGCCACGATATGTACATAGAAATTGAATGAGATTTGAGCGATGAGAGATGAGCATGAGCCAGCAAACGTAGCTTTAGTCTGTCTCGTCTTAGGAACTGTAACGAAACATCTCCAAAATGGCTCGTAGCAAAGCGAAAGGCCTTAGTAGCGTTTCCATTATAATTTAAGTTTAGTTTTAGCACGCCCAACGTATGTACCTAACTTAACATAGCGTATGCTGCCATTGTATCCCCCACCCCTCCCGGCAATTAGAAAGTAATTGCATTCTTGTTATAAGGCTTAGGAGACTAAGAAATGGAGGCGGACCCCACCCTCAAACGACTTGTAATACATGTAAATCCCAATTGTCTTAGATGTAAGCTGATAAAGTATAAAACAAATAAAATAAATCGTAAAAAAACCAAATCAATGGACTTTTCGTCGCACATTCTGCACTAGAATTTAAAAATTTAAATTCCACCATCAACCGATAACATTTTGGAAACGTTTTTGAAATGCCAAATCAAGCAAAATAAAGTACAATTAAACTAGAGAATACATATCGAAATCAATCGAATGCATGCATAGGGCAAAAACATGTGAATCCAACACAATATCGTTATGAATTCAAGAGTTTGGAAAACATAATTTTATCATTAAATAACGGTAAACCGTTACTTAACGTACTATCCATTGACAACAAAAAGTGTTCAAATGACAACATTTCGAATACACTTGCGTTTCGTTTCATTCGCACTCACGGTATATGCTTCTATTTCATAAATAATCCCTAAAATTTGCCAATCTTGTGGAGAATTCAATCATAAATCGGATACAATGATATTTTAAGTGATGAGGGTCCTACCTAGCTAGTATGTATTATTGAACGTGAGTTAAGCCAAGTATATATATAAATATATCCACGAAACTTTAAGAATTTTAGCACAGTTCAGATGACAGATATCGTGATCATTTTCTTTTTGCAATGAGAAAGAAGCGAGCCTGCACAAACAGTATTATATTCCGCAGTTTAACTATATATAGTTGTTCACCTGCTTAAACGCAGGGGGGTTAAGTGGGTTACTTCGTTCACTCACTCCAACCATAAATGCACTCAATTTAACAAATTCGTTGGTATATTGCGGTATATTTCTGAGGGTCACTTAGAACAACGGTCACACTGATTTTTCTGGTAGCAGACGAATTTGTTGTTTTTGATTTTAATTTTAATTGCTAACAATTAATTTAAGTTCTATATTGAGTGAAAAGGCAGCGAGGCGGACTCACCATGGAAGCTGTGCCACGTCTGCATATGCTGTGGTTTGCCCTCAAATCCAGCCCGGAGGGCACCTCCTTTGCTGCTCTGAAGAAGGTAATGAAAATATACCCAGAAGAGTGAGCCAAAAATGGAGAGAGCAGCAACAATAGCAGCAACTCCCCCATTATAATTTCGTGAAACGAATCAACTGCGCTGCAGCTTATAAAAAAGTCAGCAGACAGCTTTGTGCCCTGCCTGTGCCGTGCATTGGCTGCCTTTGTTATGTGCGGAGCTGAGTCATCGGCTGATTAGCCCCCTCAGATGTGCAGGCGGCAGAGGGGGCTGAAAAAGCGTAAGCCATAAACAAATAATTGGTAATCTGTGCTCTTATTGCCCCACAGTATATAGCCGAGTTCTATCATGAAGATCCTGAGGCCTATTCCAAGGAAGTGCATGCCCTGGAGACGCTGCGAAATCAGGCCATGCGTACCACCAAGGATGGAGCACCCGTGATGAAGCGCTACTACTGCCAGCTTCATGCCCTTCAGAATCGCTTTCCCCAGCTGGCCGACAAGGGCATCTTCACCTTCACCTGGAAGGATCTCTACCACAGTGCCGTTCACGAAGTCACCGATATACGTTTCGAGCGGGCAGCAGTCCTCTTCAATATCGCTGCCTCTCACACCCAGTCGGGGGCCTCAGTGACGCGCGGCGATGTCGATGGCATGAAAATGGCGTGCACCCACTTCCAGGCCGCGGCCTGGGCCTACAACGAGCTAAGGGAGCGCTATGCAAATGTGAACAGTGGCGGCGATTTCATGACCACCGAGCTGCTGGTCTACCAGCAGCAGGTGTGCCTGGCCCAGGCGCAGGAGTGCATTCTGGAGAAGTCACTGATCGACAACCGCAAGCCGCACATTGTGGCCAAGGTTACGGCCCAGATCGTGGTCTACTACGGAGCTGCACTGGCAGCTCTTCTCACCGGAGGCGACGATGGCCCGGTGGCACAGGTCATCGATGCTTCTGTTTACAAGCTGTGGAAGAAATACGTGCGCTTCAAGATCAACTATCTGAATTGCATCCTCTATCTGTACCAAGGCCAGAACGCAGAGGAGAAGCGCCAAATGGGCGAGCGCGTAACTCTCTACCAGGTGGGTACCTAGAACCTATTGGGATTGCACAGGATATATGACATATATGTACCCCATTCCAGGCCAGCTGGGATAAGCTGGAGGAGGCCCGCAAGGAGTCTAAGGGGTTGCCCGATCAAAAGGAGATCAATGAGTCGCTAAGCTTCACTGCGGATGTGGTGGAGGCCAAGCGCAAGAATGCCAAAAACGAGAACGAGTTCATTTACCACGAGGCCGTCCCAGAGCTGTCCACCATTGCCGCTGTGCAGGGGGCCAACCTGGTAAATGGCATAGGCTTCCAGGTCACTGATGAGGAGTACGCCGGAGCGGACATCTTTGCTCGCCTAGTGCCCATGAAGGCGCACGAGGCTAGCTCTCTGTACAGCGAGGAGAAGGCCAAGCTGCTGCGCAAGTACGGGGCCCTGCTGGAGGAAAAGGACGGGCAGCTGGAGGGCTACATGAGCTCCCTTACCCTCGACAATTTGAACATCAATGAGGAGCAGGCAAACAAGCTGCCACAGGGGATCGTGGACCGCTGCGCCGCCCTCCATGCCAATAAGACGGCGATCAGCGACCTGATCGAGGCCATGTCGCAGCTGGCCGAGATCACCACCGACGTGGAGACGAATCTCGGTGAACTGACGCACATGCTCGACGAGGAGGCAAGGGCGGAGCGGGAGTTCCAAACGGCCAGCGGTGTGCAGCGTACACCCAATGCCCACATCACCGAGCTGACACGGGAGTTCCAGAAGTACAGCGAGGCGCATGCCCGGGCCGGGGAGTCCAACAACACCCTGCGGAAGGCAATGAGCCTGCACGTGAATAACCTAAAAATCCTGGCCCGTCCCCTTCAGGAGATCCAGCAGCTGATGCCAAAGCTCAGTTCGGAGCTGAACACCGCGGAGATCTTCAAGGATGTGAAGCTGGTCCTCAACAAGGTCAACGAGATGAAAGCCCAGCGCGCCCAGTTCCATGCGGATCTCCGCATAGCCATCAACGAGGATGACATCACCGGTAAGGTCATTGCGCATGGGGGGCAGGAAGGCCTGCAGGCCCTGTTCGTCGCGGAGATGGCCAAGCACGACAGGATTACGCAGCTGCTGGACCAGAACCTGCTGGCCCAGCAGAACATACCCAGGCGCTCACTGAGAACTATGCCAAGGCAGCGCCCGTGCTAAAGACACTCCAGGACGTTAAGCAGAAGCGGGAGCACTTCTACAGCTCGCTGGCAGCCTCCTACGATGTGTATGAGGATCTGCTGGCCAAGTCCGCCAAGGGGCTGGAGTTCTACAAGAAGTTATCGGGCAATATCCAAAAGCTCCTCAGCCGGTTCAAGTCCGCTCGCGATGTGCAGTCGGAGGAGCGGCAGCAGAGAATGCGAAGTGTCAGGGCCACTCCCAGCAAACCCGCAGTCGAAGTGCAGCCAGCAGCCGTGATTGGAGGAGGGAAACCCAAGCTGCGCGACTACCTAAAGGCCAAGGGAGCCTCTGCGGCCACCATTGCCGCCGGCATGGCGCCCACTCCGGATGCCACTACTCCCGCAGCAGCTTCCTCCTATGTGCACACAGTGCGTCCGGTACCTGTGGGTTCGGAAAATCCCACGCAGGCGGCGTGCTCTACCTATGCTACGGCTCCGCCGAACGAGCCACCGCCGCCGTACAGTCTCCAGCAGCAGCAGTACTACGATCCCAGTGCAGCGGGCTACACAAATCCCATGTACCAGCAGCAGCAGCAGAACATCGCTCCACCAGCCTACAAGGCACAACCCTCGCCCAACTCCCAAACGCTTCACGGGGCCATGGGTCAGCTCAATATGCAGCAATCGCAGGATGGCTGTCAGGTGGGATCGGCAGCGGCCTTCAATTACAACTATCCGAATGCTGCAGCGCCTCCTCCGCAGCCGTATGCAGCAACTGCTGCGTCAAATGCGCAGGGATTCAACTACCAGCAGCCCTTGTATGTGGCCACCTCATCGAATTCAAATCCTGGCGAGATACAAGCCTCGTTGCAGGCTCCGTATGTGGTCAATCCCACTCCGTCGGCGAGCTATCAAACTGGAGGAGTCTACCCACAGGCCGGTCACCCTGCCTCGATGTATACGCCTCAAACGTCCGAGCCTTATCCCCAGTCCTCGTCGGGATATGCTCCTGCGCAGCCGCCTCAGCAGCCCATGATTTATGCTTCACCTCATCAGTCCATGGGGTATCCCACACCACAGACGCCCCAGCAGCAACCTAACATTGGTTATCCTCATTCCCAGACGCCCCAGCAGCAGCCCACGGTGTATCCCCAGTCCCAGACACCGCAACAGTCCATGGCTTATCCTCAGCAACCCTCCGGGTATCCTACGCAGCAGCCATCCGTGGGCTATGGGCCTCAACAACCCTCGCTATATCCTTCGCAGGCTGTCCAGGCATCCCCCCGATCCGCGCCGGGACTCCAATCCTCTCCGGGTCCTTCGATGCCAGTGAATCCAGGCCCATCCCCATCCCAGCAGTACCCCCAGCAATACGGTGATCTGCAAGCTTCGGTATATTCGGCGACTGCTGCTGCCACGGTTCCATCGCCTACAACCGTTTCCATTCCTCCGGTAGCCTCCAGTCCAGCAGCAGTTCCCACTCCAGCTCCCACTCCCAATCGCGCTCCCACGTACATTACCTACTCCAACCATCCTGGCTACAGCTTCAATCCATCACCGAGCTGACACGGGAGTTCCAGAAGTACAGCGGGCGCATGCCCGGGCCGGGGAGTCCAACAACACCCTGCGGAAGGCAATGAGCCTGCACGTGAATAACCTAAAATCCTGGCCCGTCCCCTTCGATCCAGCAGCTGATGCAAAGCTCAGTTCGGAGCTGAACACCGCGGAATCTTCAAGGATGTGAAGCTGGTCATAAACAAGGTCAACGAGATTGAAGCCAACGCGCGCCCCAGTTCCATGCGGATCTCCGCATAGCCATCAACACGGGAATGACATCACACCGGTAAGGTCATTTGCGCATGGGGGGCAGGAAGGCCTGCAGGCCCTGTTGTTCGTCGCGCGGAGATGGCCAAGCACGACAGGATTACGCAGCTGCTGGACCAGAACCTGCTGGCCCAGCAGAACATACTCCAGGCGCTCACTGAGAACTATGCCAAGGCAGCGCCCGTGCTGAAGACACTCAGGACGTTAAGCAGAAGCAGGAGCACTTCTACAGCTCGCTGGCAGCCTCCTACGATGTGTATGAGGATCTGCTGGCCAAATCCGCCAGGGGCTGGAGTTCTACAGAAAGTTATCGGGCAATAGCCAAAAGCTCCTCAGCCGGTTCAAGTCCGCCCGCGATGTGCAGTCAGACGGCAGCGAAGAATGCAGGTGTGGGGCCACTCCCAGCAAACCCGCAGTCGAAGTGCAGCCAGCAGCCGTGGAGGAGAAGGAAACCCAAGCTGCGCGACTATCTAAAGGCCAAGGGCCTCTGCGGCCACCATTGCCGCCGGCATGGCGCCCCCTCCGGATGCCACTACTCCCGCAGCAGCTTCCTCCTATGTGCGCACAGTGCGTCCGGTACCTGTGGGTTCGGAAAATCCCACGCAGGCGGCGTGCTCTACCTATGCCACGGCTCCGCCGAACGAGCCACCGCCGCCGTACAGTCTCCAGCAGCAGCAGTACTACGATCCCAGTGCAGCGGGCTACACAAAATCCCATGTACCAGCAGCAGCAGCGGAACATCGCTCTCCGCCAGCCTACAAGGCACAACCCTCGCCAACTCCCAAACTTCACGGGGCCATGGGTCAGCTCAATATGCAGCAATCGCAGGATGCCTGTCAGGTGGGATCGGGCGGCCTACAATTACAACTATCGAATGATGGCGCCTCCTCCGCGGCCGTATGCGCTTAACTGCTGCGTCAAATGCGCAGGGATTCAGCTACCAGCAGCCCTTGTATGTGGCCACCTCATCGAATTCAAAATCCTGGCGAGATACAAACCTCGTTGCAGGCTCCGTATGTGGTCAATCCACTCCGTCGGCGAGCTATCAAACTGGAGAGTCTACCCCCAAGGCCGGTCACCCTGCCTCGATGTATCCGCCTCAAACGTCCGAGCCTTATCCCCAGTCCTCGTCGGGATATGCTCCTGCGCAGCCGCCTCAGCAGCCCATGATTTATGCTTCACCTCATCAGTCCATGGGGTATCACACCACAGACGCCCCAGCAGCAACCCTAACATGGGCTATCTCATTCCCAGACGCCCCAGCAGCAGCCCACGGTGTATCCCCAGTCCCGAACACCGCAACAGTCCATAACATCCTCAGCAACCCTCCGGGTATCTGCACGCAGCAGCCATCCGTAGGCTATGGGCCTCAACAACCCTCGCTATATCCTTCGCAGGCTGTCAGGCATCCCCCCCCGATCGCGCCAGGACTCCAATCCTCTCCAGGTCCTTCGATGCCAGTGAATCAGGCCCATCCCCATCCCAGCAGTACCCCCGCAATACGGTGATCTGCAAGCTTCGGTATATTCTGGCGACTGCTGCTGCCACGGTTCCATCGCCTACAACCGTTTCCATTCCTCCGGTAGCCTCCAGTCCAGCAGCAGTTCACACTCCCAATCGCGCTCCCACGTACATTACCTACTCCAACCATCCTGGCTACAGCTTCAATCCGCAGACAGGCGCCTACGACTACAGCAGTGGCTATCAGCAGGAGAACCTCACCAAGCCGCAGGGCTCACTGGGCTATCAGTTCAGCCAGAGTGGGAGGCAGCAGTCGGCCGTGGTCGGGACCACGGACTCAGAGAATGCCAATCGCAGTAATCCAGCCACAGGATTCGATGTGAGTAGTCTCTCTACTGAGTAGAGTTCCTTCATCAATCATTTTTATTACGCCAACAGTCCCAACAGCCCATTGTGTCGCATACCAAGGCAGGAGCAGGCACAGCTACAGGCCCAGACAGAGCCACAACTGCTAATGAAGCAACTCCTCAGCAGCCAGGAGGAGGCACAGACACATCCAATTACTATACGCCACCCTACGGCCATCATTCCACGACCGAACACGTCGGAGGAGCTCCTGAACCGCAGCAGCAGCCCACTCCGAATCCCGCGCCACTTCCATCGAGTTCCATTTACATGCAGAGCGGAGCCACCAGCATTGCCCACACTCAGACGACTACTAGCAGTGCACCCTACGCCTCCTCGGCCTCGACCAAGGAGGCTGCTGCGCTGGCTCCCAGCAATGTGGACCTGTTGAGCGACCTGGATATAGATTGCTCTGTTGCTGTGCCGCCTCCGATTTTGCCACAGCCCCTGCTACAGCCACAGTTGGTGGCTACCCCGCCAGGCAACCGAATTGACACCCGTCAAAACGGAGAGCTCTGCGGAGGTGTGTATGAAATGGAATCCCATAAAAACTGAGACTATCCATGTAATCTCTTTTAGCCTGTTTCTCCCCCTGAGACATCCCCTGAGATACCTCCTCCAGCATCAGCACCAGCATCCATAGCAGCCACAGCAGTCACAGCAGTAAATTCATCCCCAATAGCTCCGCTGGCAAGGACACCCAGCCTGGACAACATCTCCAACTGCTCGGATCTGAGTTCGCTTGAAAACTTTGATTGGGACTCGGTCTCCCTCACACATTCCGTTAGCGAGAAGCAGCCCAAGTGTGCCAACGGATATCCCAATAACTTTGCATTCCAAGCCGAAAGGTTCACCGATGAGAAGACCACGAAATATTTCCAGAAAGAGGTGGAGAGTTACGAGAAGCTGCTGGAGAATCTGCACATTAAGATGCTCAACGGCAAGACCCAGCTGGGGGCCAAGTGGCAGGAGTTGCAGCAGCTGCTGGATAAGGAAAGCAGCGGCAAGCGATCTACGACCATCGCCAAACTGTTCCCGGAAAAGAATCGCTCCTTGGACTGTCTGCCCTTCGACCATGCGCGTGTGAAGCTTGACAAGCAGACAGATGATTATATCAATGCGGCCTACATGAAGGTTCGTGGCTGACATTTGTCTTATTCCATTTAAGTATCCATTTAAGATCAAATTTGAATATCCCTGCCAGAACTTGAGTGCCAGATGTCCCAACTTCATCATTGCTCAGACGCCCCAGGCCAATACGATCAACGATTTCTGGTCCATGATCTGGTCGGAGAAATCACGGACGGTGGTCTGTCTGCATACCACAAATGAGGTGGGAATTGTCTACCAAATGTGGCTTATCGCTAACTAAACTTTTTCTCTGTCCTTTCAGCTGTTTGATCCCTTTTGGCCACAGGCTTTGGATCAGCCCACTCACTACGATGACTACACGGTGACCTGTGTAAAGATGAACCAGCTCACCCACTGCTCCGAGTATCAGCTGAGACTGTCCATGCATGGCGCTGATGCTGTCCTGGACTTGTCGCTGCTACAACTGAAGCAGTGGACCAAGGGGTACGTACTGGTGCACTACTGCTCTCAGTGGTAATTTTTTAATGATTTCTGTTTAGTTCATGCGCTCAGCTTCTGGGTATATCCGAGAACTCGTTGGACACACATCGGAAGCGCTGTCAGGCTGCCGGTGCACCCAATGCGCCACTAATCATGAGCTGTTTGACGGGCTCAGAGCGCTCCGAGATGGTGGTCATTGGCGTGTGCGCCCTGATTGCCACTCAGAGCAAGCAACCTATTCTGATAAGTGAGTGTGAGGAGGAAATAATGAGCTGTAGATTGTATATTAATATGCCTTCTCGCCGCCCCAGATGTGGTTGATGTTTGGTCTCGCATTTGTGCCCAGCGCCAGAACTCCCTGCGGGACTCGGCCATCCTGGAGCAGGCCATGCAAATTGTGCTCTGCAATGCACACAATGTGCTAAACCAGCGTAAGTTCCTGCCGACAATCGATATTATCAAATGAAGTACAACCGGAATACTAATTGTTTGTATGCTGCAGGTGGCATCATGACCTCATATCAAATGAAAATGGCACCGCAGGTCAATGCCAAGGAACAGCAAGAGACCAAGGATCCGCTCAACGATTTGGATGCACTCTGGAAACTTAAATGAATGACTGAACCAGAACCGAACCCAATCAAACCAATTGAATAGTTGCGTGGCGGAATATAAATACATTCATTTTGGATACAAATAACCTCCCCCCACATACTATACTGTAATCAAATCGAGTATTTATAAAATTATTCAACATGCATACACTCACACATAGGATTTTATAGTAAACCGACATTGTTGCAAACAATTCTCGGAAAGAAGAGTATTTGAGGAATATGGAAACCATTTCGTAATTTGTGTTGTATTTGTCCCTCTTAAGTTAATAATATTAACTGTTGTGTGGAATCTGTAATTCGAACCAAACGAATGGTGAGGTGATCGTGATGTTTATTGAATATTGTCAAGCGTTTCAAACCACTATCTATATAAATATATATGTATATCTATATCTATATTATATTATGTATCAATGATATTGTCAAGGATTTATATCAATCAATAAAACGTAATCAAAGTAATCGAAATCAAAGCAAACAAGAGATCCATAATATGTACATGTAAAGTCTGTATACAAATGTGGTCGTAGCTCCCACCCTTTGCCAGAGAATGTGTTCCCTATAGGTTAAATTTCTGCATTTCTTTTACAAATGGATAATTGTATGTGATAAGGATGTCCTTTGATCGACAGGCTATTATGTGAAGAAGTAGTTTTCTTGCAGATGATTAATCAATCAATTACAATCAAATTACCAATATATGTAAATGGTTCAAATGGTAACACACAAGCCTGTATAACATAACATGTAAGCCTAAAGGAAAACTATTATAGCATAAATGAAATGCGTCCTCGGTAAGGCGGACAGACGTTCAACGCAGCCCAAGAGTGAGCAGCCAGCCTTCTTACTCGACAAATTCACTACGGAATTTTTTTTTATTCCCGTACTCGAAGAGTAAAACAGTATATTGTATTTGTGGCAAAAGTAGATGTGTGTAACATAGATAAGGAAGCGTTTTCGACCCCATAATTATTCTTGATCTGCATCAGTAGTCGAGTCCAATATAACCATGTCTGTCTGTCCGTCTTGCTTGTCGCCCATTGCTCGGAGCTAAAATAGCTAGAACAACCACATTTTTTTCCCAGACTGATGTGATATCTCACTCCTACAAGTATGTTTCAAAATTTAGCCCCGCCCACATCCGCTCCAACAAAGGGCGCACTTCTGTGGCGTCCACAATTTTAAAGATAACAGAAAATGAGCAGAATTATAGTGAAAACCCATATCCAATAGAGGCCGAAATATGAATCGGATCCAATCATAAGTATAGCCACATTAGAGAAAACCATTTGGAGTAGCATCGTTCCATCTCGCTCTCTCTCACACACCAACGCGTCGGCTTTACCCATTCGTCCAGATGAGCGTCTGGATCTCAGAGACTATAAGAGCTAGAGCAACCAAACTTTCTGTCCAAACTCGTGATACCAAAAACAAGTGTATTTCTTAAAAAATTCAGAATGACCATATCTTCCAGATTGCCGAATCTGGTTCAGATCGGAGCATTATTATAGCCACAATGATGAAATGAATTTTCAGCATCTTGCCCACTTCAGCCGCTTAAGCTGAAAACAAAAGGACGTGTTGTTGTGAGAAGTGATGTAGTAGATGTAGATGACAGATACAGATACAAAATTGCACATAAATCACATGTGTACGGTGACTGAGAACGGGTATACAAGTAGTGTCGCGTTTACAGCGACTTACGACGATTGAAACATAACGACCGAAAAGAAATGCCTTTTATACTGAATAAAAGTTGTAGCATTTCCGCACCTTTTCCAAATTATACCCGTAATAAAACAGAATTTAATTCCTTTTCTGAAATACTTGAAATATTTATTATGATTATAAACAATTACACGCATATTTTGTTGTTAGTTTATTGAAACAAACTGTTTCAATTAGGTTTTGAGTTGTTTTCAACGGCTTGGTTTCTCGATGTTATGTATGGTAGAGTGTGTGAGTGGTAGGGTACATACTATTCGCATAATGCCAGCCAATGTAAAATTCATATTCAAATTGATCCAACATCCACTTGAATTCCACTATAAACTATTATTGTAGCTGCTAATTGAGATTTGGCAAAACGAATTGTTCGAGAATATGACGAGCGCAAGTGCTGTAAATTATTATCGAAAGCAGTCTAAATTATTTGTTGTCATATGTACTATATGTATGTATATAGCAGCATTCAAAATTTGTTTTGGGGAAAGTTACTTACATATACATATTTCGAAAATAGGCAATTTCAGGGCCTGAGGCACACGAAAAAAATTGTTTAACATAGGTTTTCTTGCCGCTATATAGTATATCGCAATTCTCGTTACTCAGCAGGAACTAAGTTGAAATATTTATCATTCTTGTTATTATTTCTTTCCATTTTTATATTCTATAAAAAAATTTGGCATTTCCAATTTGATTAAACCAATTTCGATTGTATAAGTTTTCGTTTCTTGATCATTTTTGGAATTTTCACTTTACGATTACTAATCAGCGTTCGTTAAATATGAAATATGTGTATACTATATATATTTGTGTTTATATGTATGTATAATTAGTTGTTAAGTTTTGTTCATTTGTAAGCAAAAGTTATTAACAAATCACAGTAAAAAAGCAACGATGCTAGAAAAACTTTTCATTGGGTTATTAAATCTATTCAAACATAGTACATACATATGGATATAATAGAAATGTGGTTGTGTTATGGCTGTCTACAGCTGAATGAGACGTGCCTAATGAAATTCTTGAAAGCCAGTAATTAAATAATATCAATACTCAATTTGATCGAAGCCAGCAAAAAAAAAACACTTATAAGTTATACAAATGGGAAAAAAGCAAAATGGAATGGTATCTTTCGCAGCTGCCTTTAAAATCAAGATAACACTTACAACTAAAACAGAATAAACCATAAGTTAATATTCGAGTAACATAGGAATTGAGGGGAACCGCTTCAGGTTTGAGTATGAACGAGTGTGGACAATTGGAAGGGGCACCACTTGAAGCATATTGAATCCAGTCGGATATACTATGTAGGCATACAAGGAGAGAGGGGATGGGAACCCACTGCAGGACTGTAAGTTCGGGACATAAATTGGTTCTTGGGGTGGTGAAGATGTCTGGAGAGAGACGATGTCAAGAGCCTGCAGGCCGACAAAAGTCCGGCCCCTCCCTCGACTGCTTACAGTCTAGAGAGAGAGAGAGAGCATTACATTATTGGAGATTATTTACACATTGAGATAATCGAGGGTAAAGTATCATTCGAAAAATATACACACAGATATACAGATATAGACAATTATGGAGGCGGACTAGGGGTGTAAGCACGAGCAAGAGCAGGAGCGGTTAATCCTCCACGTCCTGACGCTGCCTGTGGCGATGCAGCAATCAGCTGCCCGTCACGAATCGCGGCTTGGCCAGATTCGCCTCTGACCTGCCATCACTGGTCAGCTCCTGAAGCTCAATTTCGCTGAGCAGGGCCCAGTTCTCGCTGTCGGAGTGGACATGCAGACGCAGCTCTTTGATGGCCCCGATCTTGGGGTCCAGCAGGCCCTCGGCAACGCCCAAGTGATCAAAGGAACCCACTACCAAGTAACCATCGGTGGTGGTGTTGTAATTGCTCCACACGGACGAGTTCTCACTTAGGGTGTCCGCCGGCAGCAGCTCAACGGTGGTGTTGTAGAACCGGTCCGAGGGATGCTCTGAGTTTCCGCTGCGGAAGAGATATCGTCGCAGGAGCGTGGGCTGCTCAAAGACAAACTGCACCAGGTCGCCAGGCTGCGGGAGCAGACCCCAGAAGTAGGACTCCCCGCGATAGGCACGCTTCAGCAGATAATTCTTGTACGGCGCGATGTTGGACTTGACCAGCGCTGGAGGATTGTGGGTGTGGGCATAGTACTGGGGCACCTTGCTTCCAAACTGCTTGTCCTTCAGCTTTTGGACCTTTCCTTTCAGAGAGGAGCTGGTGCCGATGTGCTGGAACAACGACTTACGGAAGTGCTGCCAGTACTTGGCCTTCTCCTGGTTGCAGTGCTTCTGGTCCTTGTCCGTGCGACAGACCTTCGACTCGATGAAGTATGTGAGTAGCCAGTCGACGGGCTTGTCGTTATAGAACATCTGGAAGTAGGTGATCAGGTAGGGCAGCTCGGCGCTCTTGAACATCTTGCCAATGAAGCCGAGCTGGCAAAAGTCCAGGACAAACCAGGCCGGCTGATCCGGCTTAGTCAGCGCGCTCTTGATTAAGGCGAACTTTTTCATGGTCGTTATGAACTGGCGCTTGGTCAGGATGTCATCTTCCAGCTGCACATAGAAGGTGCCCTTTGAATGCGCATATGCCATTAGGTAGGCGAAGTCCAGGTTCTGTTTGCTGCGCCACTTCACCCGCTCCAGGGGATCATTCAACGTGATGCGAAGCCGCTCAAAGTTTGGATAATAGCTGGGCGCCGGCGCAATGATATCGATCAGTCCGCCTTCCACCTGCTGCTCGAACCTGGTCTCGATCTGCCGGGCTATTAGCTGCACCGCCTCAAGGTCCGTCTCGCCGATGTATACAATGATGAGCGTCTCATTCTGTTCCTCCTCGTTCATATTCTCTATGAGGTTGTGCAGGGTGCCCAGAAGATAGGACTGCTTCTCTCGGTGCACTGTAGGGACCCCCAGAACGATGCTAACATCGGTCCGGCCTTTGCTCTGCAGGTAAGGCTGGACGTAGGGAGCCTGCATCGTCCAGGAGATGAGGCAGAAAGTGGTAGGCATTAGGCAGGCGTATATTCTGGCCCCTGGCCATCGTACCATTCCATCCCCCAGCTTTCGCTACGTGCGAGGCATTCCTCAGCAGCTGTCTCGCCTCGGGACTGAGTCCGTCCAGCAGATTGGCTACTGGCAGTGGTGGCGGGGAACTCGCCGCGCTTCCATTTCCCGATTGTAGCTGGCCCAAGTACAGCGAGAGCAGGGCCACGTCCTCTTGTCTGGCTCTGTACATGGACTCCAGGTACTGCAGCCGCATATGGCACTCGGCCAGCCGCTGCGTCAGCGACTGTTCGGTGGATAGTTCTGGTGCCATCAGCATCAGTATCACAATGCAGGGCGCCAGCACGAGGGCCGTCACAATTAGCATACAATTCCTCTGCCTAATCTTGAACATTTTGTCCAGTGGATACGTTCTTTCTCTGCCGCAGCCGCTGCCGTTGCCACTGGCTATTATATTAATTACCCAACTGTTTCTTCGATGGCTGCTTTGCTTCCGCTTGGGGTTCGTTGTGTCGCTGTTCCCTTGGGTTGGCTGTCATCCTCCTCGTTTCTCCGATGACTAATGCAGGCACTGCAACAAAAACAGCTTTAGATGGGTAGGGCTCTTTGGTTGGGGAAAGAGTCTGGGTTGTGGGTAGTGGGTTGTGGGTTGTGTACGAAGGTCGCAACGTTTAACAGCCTTCTGTTGCCGTTTCTGTTTGCCTGCTTCTGCCTTACCCCAGCCGCTGGATTAACGATGGCGGTGGCGGCAGCTGTCGCAATTCTCGCCACATGGCCTGGCCGATAGGAGAGGGAATAAAATAATAATATTTTGTTATATAATACGCACTCAAGACGATGACAATCTACCTACATGACCAAGAGCCCCGAGTGCAAAGGCGTTGTCCTTGTTGCAGGAATTCGATCGGTGGGAGTGCTGGAAGGAAGATGGAGGACGGTTTAAGGTTTATTCTTGCCCGGTCAGGCTCATATACATATGTATGTTTATGTGTATGTATGTACACATGTAGGGTATGAATTAATCTACCCCAGATTCGAGGGCGCACTTAGGGGAGGGAGTGGTTATGGTCCATTTCAGGAAGGTGTTCGGGCAGTCGTGCCCCCCTTTTGCTGCAAGGTGTGAACATTAGCAGTGTCCCGATCATCAAGTTTGCACTAGTTTTAGCATTTTAGGAAATAAACCAAATGCCCAAGCACGCACGCACGCACACCCCCCCCCACCACACCCGCACACACTCACATTTAATTGGTGAACAAACGGGCAAACGAGTAAACATTAAATAGGAACAGATTGAACGCAATTTTGCTTTTTTTACGATGGGTGGGTGTGTTCCCTCTACACTTTGGCCTCTCTGACCCTATACAACTACATATTTTTTCGCCATACGTTTCCTCTCAGATCGCATTGGCTGGCTCTTATGTAAATGTTACAATTGTTGCCACACGCCCGATTGTTTCGTTGTTATTAACACGGCGGGGCGGTGAAATTTGTTAATAACACACAAAAAGTTAAGAGCACAAAAAACAACAGGCGAGCAGCAGCTACACATAACTAACACATAAACATGGCTACAAGCACACACACTCGTACGAGGCACGCTCGCAGACGTGCACGTACACAGTTAACTCGTACAGGGTGTCGCAATTTGTATCTTTGAACAGCTGACACAAGGATAAATTTATCTTGTCGTCTCTAGAATAATCGATTTATCCTATCGCTTATCGCACAAAAGTATCAATATATTTTGCAGCCACAATATATATTTGACACATCCCTATAACAACCGAAAACAAATTACAAAGGCGGCATGAAAAGAAAACTGTGAAAAAATGTATTTAACTCTATTGAACGGAACTGGCTATGTATTCAGTGTAGATGGTAAGTAAGCAGAAAAACAGCTTACGCATCATGGAAACCCTCTTAAACCCTCTTATTTCTCAGATTACATGGAGCTGCGAACCAAACATCGGCTAATGGGTGCTTTCGTGGGCACGACCAACACCAAAGGCTGGAGCCCCAATCAGTCCAGTGTGTATAACTTTGTGTATCCACACAAACAATACAATTTAAACAGGCCCTCTCCTTCACAGCACTTCCCGTAGAACTTACGAAATTCGAGACACAATTGATACTGGACGAGGGCTTAGCTGTGCTGGTCAACAAATCAAAAGCATTTAGTGTATCGCCCACGCCAAAAGAGCTGGCAGAATATAGATCCGACCTTGACCAGCGTTTGGAGGGTCAGGCGGATGCCCTGAAGGCTGAGAAACTACGAGAGACTGAGCGTTATATGGACAAGATTCTGCTTGGAAAGCGCAACAAGTTGTTGAAGCAGGGTCTGGCTACGAAAGGTAGTGGTACACATTATAAAATATTTATGTATGGCTGTATTCCATCCCCAATTGTACTTTTCAGCCGCTGGCCTAGTCGGTGAGGATGTGCTCAAGGAAGTGGCAGACAACTTCAAGTTCGATCTACAGAATGCGCTGGTGGAAGTTCCCTGCGAACACCTCAGCAAGCACAGTAGGTTTTGTTGAAGGATCTAAAGTCCTCCTGTAACTAATACTTCGTTTCCAACAGCTGCGCAAATCGTTTCTGGACCACTTGTGGACACCAGTTGCATCAGATACCGAATATTTCGGGACCTCTGGCTGCGGGGCAAGTTCGTGACTTCCGGCGAAGCATTTGGGGCAGATTTTCTAGTCTATCCTGGAGATCCCCTTATCTACCATGCCTCACACATCGTGATTGTACAGAATTCCTCACTGATAAGGCCATTGGACTTGATAGCCAAGGTCCGTCTCTCGGTGATTGTGAACAAGAGCTGCATGTTTGCCTATGAGAAGAGAGGTGAAGGAATTATCTATCAAAGGGTGGCCTGGTGCAATCCCAGCAAGTAAAGTGAGTGGCGAGTAAACAAAAAATATTGAGGGAAACTGGATAGAACAACAAATAACTCTCTCCTCTCACTCTCCCTCTACAAGTTTTTCTCTCCGGATTTCGTTGTCTTGCTGAGAGCAGAGAAGAGCAGGAGCATAGCCGTGTCTAGCTCGTTTCTCTGCTTTTTAATAATGTGTTGCTGTGCACATGCTAAATTCATTTACGGCATGTAGGGTGATGTCGTGGGTTGCATTCCGTTCGGAGCTCCAGTGGGAAAGGAGGCAAAGTCTAAAGATTTGTTAAATTAATTAGTGATACATGCGTTGGCCTGCCTGCAAATTGTGGTTATAATTAAATGACCCCCTACTAACACCCATGCAGGCCAAGACAAACACACTCAGGCGGTACATGCGATAGGGATTTGTTTTCAACAAATTTGTGCTGAATTCTTTATGTTTTGCGTTCGTTATTTTTTGGTTTTTGGTTTTGTTTTAAATAGAAGCAACAACATCGATAAGCGATCGGACCGGGCGTGGCGTTGCGGGGAAGACAAACCGAAGTCGTGCCGTTCGAATTTCAGTCCGTCGTACAGTGGGTCCAGCGTCATTCTGGTTCTTTGAATTACATTATTTCTCGTTAATGTTATTAGCTCGTTATTTCATACATGAACACATATTGTAAAAGGAGCTTTTATTTCATTCTATGGGAGTGTTTCCACCGGTAATTAAAGTTCCTCAAGCACAGAGAATGTGAACTTTTAAGCGGTTTTATATCAAATGTAACCCACTGCCCTCTGCACACGCTCATTCCACTTCCCTCTCCTTGCTTTGCTGTTCGCTGGCCACTACAACCAAGCACCAACACCAACTCACTCTTCGCTTTGCTCTCCCTCTCTCTGGCACTGTAGCATTGCCAGCTGTAAAATACGCTCACTTTAAATGCTGATTGGAACGACCACAGTGGTCAAATTGTGGATTTTTTTTTGGCATAAAGTCGGTTTGTATGTCTAACTTTGATTATGCGCCGCGCCAATAACAATGGATGCCGCCCAAAGTAGATTACATCAATTTTTCTCCTAATTAAAGGTCTAGATCTCGAAGATCATGTTGTTTTAACTCTATGCCAAAAATTGGTAAATGGCCCAGGGTGCAGAATTTCTCATTTGTTCATGGTCTCGCCACAGCATCAAAACAGAGAAAAGTGTAATCTTGAATTCGCGGCGCGCCGTTGCTGCCGCTGCGTTTTTTCGGGTGGGTGCTCACTTATTCTACTGCTTCTCAGCGCACTCAGAGACAAACAAAACTCTGGTCTCTGAGAGGTGGACAGAATGGATAGAACTCTCCCTGGTACCCGAGTACTGGATGTTACTCTACTCGACTCTCCTCTCCTGGTGTCTCCACAGCCTGCCTGTCGGTGAAAACCAAAACAACGGAACGCGGTCTCTGCTCTTAAGCGGGACTTGATCTGCATATAAAAATAGGGTCAGAGCTATCTCTGAGATATGTCAAAAGTAACAGGTGATTGGGAAGGAGATGAAGAGAATACAGAGGGCGTAAGAGAGAGCCGAGCCGGCTTTTCTCTCGGTTAGTGGCTGTTGTTGTTTACAGGATCTGTTGATATTTAGCGGTCTGCCATCCATTCGATATTAAAGAGGCGGATTCCTATTCGAAATCTGTATACTGTATTGTCCGTACCCCGTTCGAAATATTTTAAATTTTATTTGGTTAATCTTGAAACGAATAGTTAATATTTGAATTATTATTATTTCTGAACCTGAAAGAAACTCCATCATATATTCTGAAATTGATATCTACAAAATTTTTCGCTGTTCAGCTGTTTCCACATCTTCTTTATGTGTGCTGCAGGGAAGCAGTACTTCCAATATTTAATATTTACCACCTTTTATAGTTTTGTTTACTATCTTGCTGCGCTCACTGCCTAAAAATACTCTTCTTTAGTGAACGTTTCACTTAAGTTCGCTCGCATCTGGCAATGCCGTTTGACAACTGTACTTCAAGAGCATTGCCAGCCACCGCTCATACAGATACACAGCCCATGGCATGACTAAGCAAGGTTCGGCCATTCCGCTCTTCAGTTGGCCTAAGTTGTTTGCCACCCTCCGCAAAATCCATAAAATAAGCATGCGCTTGCTGAGTCGGCCACACCTTACGAACAATTCTACCATGGAACCCACCACCACCAGCGCAGCGTAGCGTGTGCATGTATTGAGCGCATGACCAGAAAATATTTTCTCCCCCGTATAGAGACAGAAAAGTCGCCGCGCTGGCAGCAACAGAGCAGAAAACGTAATTCGATCGAAGCGATTTACTCAGCAGAGCTCATTGCGAGTTTTTCAGTTGGCGAGTGGACAGTTAAAAAGAACAGAAAAATAGAAAATCAAGAGTCAGGAGAAGTGAGAAGTGAACGAGAGGGGAAAGCACCAACTGCAGACGGGCAGATTTTCTTTGCGCTCCGGTGAGAAGATAATTTCAGCAAAAAAGTGTGCGCTCCGGGAGCGGGAAAAAATTAACAGAAGTAAAACCAAGAGACACTAGCAATGAAACGAACGAACGTTTGTTATAAAACATTTAAAACGGAGAGTCGATGGCGAGAAAAACGAAATGCGTGGCTCAGGGCTCGACTGTACAATTGTGGATAAACGTATATGTGTGTGCATGAGTGTGTGTTGTTCTGCGCGAGTGTCTGTGCCGTTTTCAATGGGTATTTTCGTGTGTTGGCGCGCTATTTTTGTGTGATTTTCCCAGCAACAAATGTTGAAACAATTTTTCTCCCCACGTCGAAAAAGTCATGCTTTATGGCGGTCTGGTTGGGTCGGTCGGTCGTTGTGTGTCGGTTGTTGGGGGGGGGGGTGCCCAAAAACAAATTCTTGTGAGCGCTCACACATGAGTTGTCTCGCTCTCGCGGGGGCTCCAACTCTCGCGAGAGAGCGAGAGCACACGAGTCGTGTCTAAAAGTTACACTAACATCTGGCTACTCTTTACATTTTTCAGTTTCGTGAAAGCGCCGTAAGGAGGGATAGGGATTTCAGGATTCGCGAATCCTGAACGAAACACATTTTCTTCGCCCCCACTTTTCCTCCTATCGCTGAGTGAAAAGCCGTCGTGTTGGAGACAAATAGCAGTGAATACAACCACAACGCTGGAGAAGAACAACAATTGTTGGACTTGGACACGACAGCCCTGATGTCGTTGCCAATGAATTCGCTGTACTCGCTCACCTGGGGCGATTACGGCACGAGCCTGGTATCGGCCATACAATTGTTGCGCTGCCATGGCGACCTTGTCGATTGCACTCTGGCTGCCGGGGGACGCAGTTTTCCGGCCCACAAAATAGTGCTGTGTGCCGCCTCGCCGTTCCTCCTGGATTTGCTTAAGGTAAGTGAGAGTAGTATGTGGAGAGAGAGAGAGAGTTGTGTGGAGTTTTGGCGACATAACCTCAAACGTGGCCAGTCTGAGATTTTGGCTCGCGTACAGTTTGTAAACAGAGAAACCCATTGCAAAAATAGGTTAATGTTTGGAGCGCGGCTCCCACAAAAAGCATTCAGAGAAACTTACTCACACACACAAACACAACACATGCACAAACTTACAGATGTCAGAGCATTCGCTCTTCCCTGCTCTGCTCTTCTCTGCTCCTAAAATACAATTCTCCGTCTCATACTTTCTGTTCAGAGATTTCGGTACAAGTTTTCCACTGTCAATTGAGTTGAATGAGTTGCGCACTCTGCGCCGTCGCCGACGTAGCCAATGCCCCACACACACACCTCTTTCTGGCCCCTTAACAGTTCTCATTTCTCCCCACTTTCTGGCCCCCTCTTAGTTCTTATTTCCACCCTGCTTCTTATCAACTTTTTTTTTTTTTTTTTTTATATTTATAAAGTTACTATATTCGAGAGAGTGAGAGAGCGAGAGGACAGTGAGAGGCAGAGTGATAGAGAGTGTGAGAGAGCGAGAGAACCAGTCCGTCTCAAAGCAGAAAAAGCTGCTGCGCCAACTTTCTGTTCGAATGTGTTAGAGCGAGCGCAAACGAGAGCGCCAAAAGCATCGAAGCAACGAGGCGAATGCTGCCAGAGTGTTGCTGTAGTTGTTGGAGCTTTTGCTTTTGCTTTTGATGTTGTTGGGTGCACACGAGCGCGACCTCTTTTCTGTTGCTGCTGTCTGAATGTACAGTTGGACCTGGCGATGGGGGGATTGTTCAACAGTGAGGCCATGTTTTTCATTTTCAAATGTTGTATGCATGGAGCGATTGTATGGATTTTCATCAGTCTGTTGTAGTTTTTATCAGAAATTAGGCATTAGGCGTACGCAATTCTGTTTGGTGGCTTTTCCCGCTATTATTCGAATCAGATTGGGACTATTGGTTCCCATGGTTAGGAACCCTCTTTTATCATGCGGATGACCAAAACAGAGCGCTAGCGGCCAAACACCTGACGCCGGCATCTCATCTGTGAAAAAAGTAAACAGAGCGTAATTTTTAAAAACGGCGCTCAGAGTGGACGGCGGGGAAATGTCAAAATGCTGCTCTTATTGTTGCTGTGAACTCTGCAAGAGTCCAAAATCCGTCGGCCGCCAGCGAGATGTGCGGCGTACTGATCTCGTTACACTCACACACGCGGGCAGAACACATGGAGGTTTCTCTTTGTTGCTCCCGCTCCCTCGCAGCGAAATGCAACTGAGAAAAATCGATGAGCATGTGGAATGGAATAGTGGTGGGTAACGTAGAAGGGAGAGAGAGGAGAGGCATCGACCACAAGAGCAGCAGCAGAAGGGAGTGTAGAGTTCAAAGAGCGCATCGTGGAGTGGGAGCGGGAGCAGCAAATGACATTTAAAGAGATGGCATTGGGTTTGCTCTGTGTGCAAGGCTCGACTTTGAGTAGCGTTTGCTAATTAAACGTGTCGAATTGAACGGGAGAGTGAGAGGCAGAGGAGCGCGCTCTTTTGAGCTCTGTTTTCTTTTGTCAGCATCTCCACGTCCTATCTCCTCCAATCCTGCTGGCTGCAGAGCGGGAAAAGTAAAAGCCGGTTGGTTTTCTTATGTGTGCGTGAGTAGAGAGTGTCTGGCTCTTCTTGAGTTTCTGTGAGAGTATGAGCGTGTTTTTGTCTGTTTTTGTTTCGATTTGGTCTCGGCTGTGTCTTTCACACGCACTTGTCGCGCTCAAACCCTTCAAACGCAACAATTTTGTTGGCATTGATTTATTAAGATTTTCTTTTGCTTTCACACACTACCTTTTAACAATTATACTTTTCACATTTAATGATTACGAGTACGATTGTAATTATAATTACTGATATATTTTATATTTCATAGAATACACCATGCAAACACCCTGTGGTAATGCTGGCCGGCGTCAATGCCAACGACTTGGAGGCACTGCTTGAGTTCGTCTACCGCGGCGAAGTGAGCGTGGACCATGCCCAGCTACCCTCTCTGCTGCAGGCTGCCCAGTGCCTGAATATTCAGGGACTGGCGCCTCAAACTGTCACCAAGGACGACTACACCACGCACTCGATCCAGCTGCAGCACATGATACCCCAACACCACGACCAGGACCAATTGATAGCGACCATTGCAACGGCCCCACAGCAGACAGTGCATGCTCAGGTTGTCGAGGACATTCACCACCAGGGACAGATCCTTCAGGCGACCACCCAGACCAACGCATCGGGACAACAGCAAACGATTGTGACTACGGATGCGGCCAAGCACGACCAGGCGGTAATTCAGTCCTTCCTGCCGGCACGCAAACGGAAACCCAGGGTCAAGAAAATGTCCCGTAAGTTTAATCCGAGCCTCATTGACATAGATTTCATCAAAAAATTCTTCCACTTTAGCTACGGCTCCGAAAATCAGCAAAGTTGAAGGAATGGATACGATAATGGGCACACCGACCTCATCCCACGGCGGCGGTGGAGTGGTGCAACAGCAGCAAGTTCTCGGCGAGAACGGTGCCGAAGGCCAGCTGCTCACGTCTACACCCATCATCAAAAGCGAAGGGCAGAAGGTGGAGACGATTGTGACTATGGATCCAAATAACATGATACCGGTAACGTCGGCCAATGCGACCACAGGCGAAATTACGACAGCAACAGGCACCACAGGATCGTCTGGAGGTAATACAAGCGGCACGACATCCACGCCAAAAGCCAAGCGGACCAAACACCCGCCCGGGACAGAAAGTGAGTCTAAGCCTCCAGTCAGGAAGAAAGATTATTGATTCTAAAGCCATCTGTTTTGTTTCCGTTCACAGAACCTCGCTCTCGCTCTCAATCGGAACAACCTGCTACATGCCCCATTTGCTATGCCGTCATACGTCAGTCGCGGAACCTGCGGCGCCATCTCGAGCTGAGGCACTTTGCCAAGCCCGGTGTGAAAAAGGAGAAGAAAAGTAAGTCCGGTAATGATACGACACTAGATACCAGCGCCGAGCTGAACACCACAACAGAGGGCGACACTACGGTGGGAGAAGGATCAGCAGAAGCGGACATGACGCCAACGAGAGTGATATCGAATGCGTCTGTCTCCGGATCGGCCACCATCCTGGCGCAGAGCGTGCTTCCCCCGCAGCAGCAACAGCAGCAACAACTCCAGCAACAACACCATCAAACGCAGCAGCACATGTCCACGTCAACAATGGCGGGTGGAGGCCAGACACACATAATGGGCGTTAATATCAAGCACGAGGGTGGCAGTGGGACTGGCGGTGCGCAGCAGCAGGGCATGCAGAACGTCATACACATTGTGGGCGATCAAGTGTTCATGCCGCAGCAATAGCAGTAGCAGCATCCAGATTAGTGCCACCTGCCGCCTATCGCGCCTTTCATCATTCCACCCACCCACACACATACACACAGCACACTCATCCACATGTACACTCGCACACGCATACACAAACGTTTTGTAAATAACACCAAAAGCAAAAATCCCCGTGATCTGATCCGATTTGTCTTCATATCCCGTTTAATTTTGTTTTACCCCCCTTTACCGCGTAAGTTTTTATTTGCCAAGCTTTTTCAAATTCCATTCCTTAACCGAAAAATAGTAATCACTATTTTCTTGCATATTTCAATAGAATGATAAAGAGAGGAGAATTAAAAAAATACTCGATTTAATTTACTTAAATAATTGTAATTAGTGTCGCAAATATGTATTTGTTGTAAAGATACCTGTACAACCACAATCGCAGATCGAAATCAGTTTAAGCTGCTCTTTTTAACTATTATATAACCAATTGTTTAATTAATAAAATATTATATATTTTTTTATATAACAAACAAAATTAATCACTGCCTGTGGCACGGACTTCATTTTTTGTGTGCAAGCTACGTTTTTTACATTGGCTTTTGTTCTTTGTGCAAGAAAATACTGTTTCCTATGATCCCTATCTATTCTTTTCCTAACCCGATCAACTTTAAAAGAGTTTGGAGAATTTGTCATGTTCTGTGCTCGATGTTCATATTTTAAATTTGTTTTCTTTTTGGTTTATTTAACATTTGCATTTTGTAATGTTTCTGAACTAAATGTTTCCATTTCGAATTTACACCTCTGCATCTTTTTACTAACCTATTTTTGCCATTTAACCATAGCTGTGTGTGTTTGTCTAATGCCACAATCTAACTATCTGATCCAACGTTCTTTACACTAATCCCACACCCATCCACATCTACGTCTACACAAACACAAACATCCTTTTACATCTTTCACCTACTTTTTGTAGCTCGCGAAAATCGCGTTGTTGTAGTCTCAGAGAGAGAGAGAGAGAAAGAGCCCGTACTGTCGTCCCCCATATCTGTAGTCTAATCCTTTCTATTCGCCTTTCAGTAGATGCAGGCAAAAGCAAAGACAATCTTCTCACCTGCTATTCCTTCTGCCTTACTTTCAGCATCCAGTGGCAAGAAGTCGGGCAGCGGAACATCCGGCTCGGGTTCGGGATCGGGCTCTGGTTCGGGCGGGAGTGCAGCGCTGATCTCGAGTGGAGGAGGAGTGCCCCAGGTACAGACGGTTCAGTCTCTTCACACGCTACAAGGTGTGCAGGTGAAGAAAGATCCCGATGCACAGCAACAACAACAGCAACAACAACAACAAACAGCAGCAGCAACAACAGCCACAACAACAACAGACAATGACAGTGACCACCACCTCGTCAGGGAGGACAAGTGCAGCAACAGCAGCAACAGGTTCAGGTGCAACAACAGTTGCAGCATCATCAGATCATCGACTCTTCCGGCAATATAACAACTGCCACGACGAGTGCCCAGGCGGCGGCAGTGCAACAACAGGCGACGGGTCAGCAGCAGCTGGTGGCCCAGGCGGCGGACGGCAGCGAGAGTGGGGCGCCTATGTCGATTGCCCAGGTGCAGACGCTGCAGGGGCATCAGATCATAGGCAACTTGAACCAGGTGAATATGACTGATTTCCAACAACAGCAGCAACAGCAGCAGCCACCACAACAGCAAACACAACCCCAACAGTCGCTCTGATCGGACCGGACCGAAACGTAGAATCTATTATAATCTGTTCTACTCGTATATAAACTGATTGCGTAGTTCAATTCTAAACGAAGGGAAAATCTAAACTGGCTCTTGATGGATGGCCAGGAGCGGGTCTGTCACCTGTCACCGCTCTTGCCCCGGCAGCCTCTAGTTATTATCATTTTGTTGTACAATTCTAAAACCTTAAATGTTGATTTCGCTCTACCTACACATACCTATTTAGTTTTGTTGCTAGATTTATGTTTATTTAAGTGCGCTATGGTTATCGGATACGGTTATCTGCAAATTGCTATATTAATACTGAATAGTTTGACCCGCGTCCTAATCCTAGAGGTACGCTCTAAATCCCCCTGAAACCGCCCTTACGATCAGGAAAACTTGCAATATTGTTGTGTGTGTCTCTCATAAGGTTCTTCTGCTCAGCGCCAGCGCCAGCGCTAGCTCTCCCTGTCCTTGAGCAGTAGCACCTTGGCTTTAAAACAATTTAGTTAAATATTCGTACTGTACTATTACATAGATAGCTTAAAGATCTTTTATTAATCATTTCAAGAGAGAATATCCCTATTTAAGAGCTCGTTCTATCCGGTGCTCCAATTGTGTCTGTGTCCAAGTCTGCCCCACCATCCCAAGTCAATCAAGCAATCAATATGCTTTGGCTTTGACATTTCCTTGATTAAGAAATATGAGCTCTAATTGTAATCTTAAACCCAACCAATTTTTTATGTGGTATACATTTCATATATTTCCTAATTTTAATAATAAACATTTTTCTTGAACCATACCCTCCACCCAGAGCTCGTTCAGATAGATGGAGTGTCTCCTGAAATTATGATTTTATTGTGTAAATTTGAGCGCCACGAGAATGCTCCATTTATCTGAAAATTGCAAACCTATTTTTAGTCTCTTTAAATACTTAAATAAAATTTAATTTTATTTAAACAAGAAAAAAAAACCAGAAAATAAACCAAAAACTGTTTAAACAAACACAAAATTTTCAAAAAGTATTTTTTTATGTTGAGTATTTGTTTTGGTGATGGAGAATCTATATTTTATATTTTGAACACTTTTTTTTGTTGCTTTATTTGTAATATTGGGCATGTGTACAAAAATTTACTGATTGTATTTTTTTCCCTCTAATTTGTTTGTTGTTGTTTTACCCAAAGAACTACTGATTGAACTGGGTTTCTATGCCTATACATGCTCGTAATCATGTCAAGCGATTGGTGACTAACGTGACCAAAGAAGGCCCCTCCCCCAAGCGCAAAAATCCTCATAACACATAACCAGATCATTAACGAATCGTTTTATCTTGTCTTCTTCTCTCTTTCTCGCTGCCTCGTTAATAACTCACCATTAACCAAATCAAATGTTTATAAAAACTGTGTTCATGCCATTCAATCCATCAACAAATCAACCAATCAAACAATCATCGACAGGGCAACAATAAGAACATTTTGGTAAAGAAAGTTTTCATTTTGAAAGGCGGTAACAATACGTAATGATGATCCAACGATATGACCAGCGGCCCTGGAGGAGGGGGATTGAGTGGGCAGCCGGCGCACAGCAGTGCAACGGCAACAACAGTGAGCAGCAACAGCAGATGCAACACACCATCGACACCAACATCTTCACCAGCAACAGCATCTTCCGGCGGAGGAACACTGCAGCGTCGCATATTGCGCGGTCATGCAGCGCAGACAACCAGCGGCGAACGCGTTCTGCTCATCAACTACGTGCCCCAGTCGGGATCTCAAACGGGATCGGGAGCAGCATCCACATCGGCTGGCTCCAACCAAAGCACGTCCCAGTTGCCCACTCGTAAAATTCTCCAGGCCAGAGCCACGGCAGGAGCAGCGGCAGCAGCAGCAGCTGGGGGAGGAGCCATTGCATCCTCCTTCGACTGCTTCTGGAACATCTTCATCCACGCCAGCTGTCTCGTTTGCCGGTTTGGGCTCCGAGGTGACGGTTACGCTGACGCGAACCAATCAGCGCGCCAGCGTCACCAGTGTCACCGCCGCTGGTCATATTGTACGGAACCAACAATCAGCTTATCACCAGACAACGACTACCGCCACAGCATCGACATCGACCAGCACGACAGCCATGCACGAGCCGATCCAGCACATAGCAACGCCAACGACGCCCCCACCTCTCGTTTTCACACATCATCCGCATCACATCCACTACCATCAGGAGGATCAGCTGGTGGATCATCACCAGCTGGAGCAGGATCAAATGAATATCGACCATATTCAGCAGACGGAGGCTGATCAGTTGATTGAGTACGATGGTGGGGTAATCGAAGAGCAGCATCATCGTCAGCTGCAATTGCAGGAAGATCTCCACGATCCACAGCAACAGCAGCAGCATGAAGTTGTCCAAGAAGTTTATCTCCAGTAAAATAAATCCAAAATAAATAGAGTATATATATACATATAGAGCTAATAGAGATTCTAAGTAATATTTAATTTTTAGCCATTGGACTCCCAAACTCCCAAAATGTGTTGTCGAGAGATGCAATCGGGCTTGACGCTGTTCATAGCTTTAACTCGGTCATTTAAAAAAATCCAGCAGTACAAGATGGTTATTCTGTTATAAGACTCACCAAATACTCGTACATTTACAATTTGTTAAGATTCAGATTTTTCCTCGCTAGCGAAACCTACACATTTTGGGAAAGTCCAATTCATATGCTGTACATACACATATTATATCAAATATATCTAAATATACCTACTAAATCTGAACAAATATAGAACTTAGATTAAAATGAATACAATTTGTAGACTTGTATATATATATTAAGATATATTCTATGACAAGTAGGAAAGAACGTATTTTCAATTGAAAATATTGAATTAAAATTTACAGAACGAAATGGAAAACATTCAATTATCTAGTTTATAAAATTGACAGATTATTTTTGTACCATACGAATATGTACCGATAAATATAAAAACTAGTTTACGATCTAGTTTTCAATCTAGCCATCTGCACAATTTTAATAACTATTCAAGGGTCATTATTTATGGTCCAGTTGCAGATCAAACAGCAGACGTATAAAAACGTAATCAATTGTAATATACGAGTATATCAAAGTCACTTACAAAAAAAAACCCAACCATTTTCAATAAATTGTAATGCGATTTTTTGAAACTGTTAAGGCAGAACGGAGTCCTTAGGATTTAAAACGTAAAAGATCGACGCACTAACTGTGCGTCTTATCCACAAACAAACATATTAATGTAACCCGGATTTTGGGGCTAAGGAAATAAAGCGACCCGGTGTACTGAAAGTTAAATTTCATTGAATTTTTGTTATTTCGCGCAACTCTGTGGACAGTAGAAGGTAATATATGGTTTGGAAGTGTTACTCTAAGTGGTAATGAAGAAATATACATGAAGCTATACATTCGTTTGAATTGGTTCTTAAATTCGTGTGTCCTTCTGCCCTGGTGTGCTGTCTAAAGGACTAGAAGCAGAAGATAGTCTTCAAGTTTTTATACCCATACTCGAAGAGTTAAGTTTAAGTTATTAAATTTTGGTCAAAGTGGATATGTGTAACGCAGAGAAGGCAACGTTTCCGACCCTATAAAGTATATGTATATTTGATCAGCATCAACAGCCGAGTCTATTCCTGTATGTCTGTCTGTCCGTGTAACAGTGTGTTATCTGTTACAAGTTTTGGATCATTATTATACCCAGAATGAAGAAATAAATTCCATAGAAATCATAAGCTCGCATATGTACATATGTTTATACTGCCTTAGTACGGGTATAAAAGTAGAGTCGCGGACATTGCGACTCACAACGTTCCCTCTAGTTTTCATTCTAAAAATGTTTTCATTCGTAGACAATATTGTAATCTGCGGATTTCTTTGGTTGTCGAGGGTACTATAGTTGCCCTTCCGTATCGAGACTATATGGGATTTGCCAAACAAAGACACATTAAAAAATCCATTTAAATATATTTATTTATGTTTATTGTTTGCTTGCCTTTTTAACTGCTGCCTATAGTACACAATATGTTTTTTCTAATTTACAAAAACCAATTAAACAACGATTTATTTAAATATGTACAAGTTCTTTAACGTTGTTTTTAGACAAGTAGCAAATTAAAAAACTATAAAATGTTACAAACTACTTTCTATTTCTGGCTTTCAATTTACAGGAATAGTTTCATAAAGCGAAATGTTGACCTACTTAGAATCGCAAAGCATTAAGCGGAGCGTCGGCAAAGTTTCGTTGAATACACGTTTAATTCATAATTGTAATTGCAATATCTACATTAACTATTTATGTATGTTTTTAAGCATTATAATCAGGCACTAGGCAGAAAATGCATGTACTATACGCTCTATTCTATACTTACTACATTAATATGTACTACATACATGTGTACTATATATGTATACTCGTACATATCTAGCATGGATATCGCTTTCATTATGTTTAAAAATTCTTAAATTTCAATTTATATAATTATTATTGTTCCAAGTTATCTTATAACACTTTTGGACCTGCATTAACATTTTCATTGTTTTAACATATTGAACACTATGATTTATTTATTTTTTGAATGTTTTTGTGTGTTTATTTTTTTGATTCAAGCAGAAATCTAATAACTTTTTAAGTACCAATTTGTGGCTTAGTTTATCATTTGCGCTAGCATTGGATTATGTTCTTTTCCATTCTATTGTGGGCATCAGGATTTCATAATTGTATGAATTATTATATCTCTGTTATTTTATTACCACTTTTTACTTTTTTAGCACTTTTCATAAGGCGAGTGCTGGCAAAGCACTCGCCAAAGAAGCGATCCAATGAATGATACAAATGCGGACGCACATTGGACAGACCATGATCCTCATCAGCATAGCTCTGCAAGGTGGATTCAATATATATTATATATATATGTATGTATATTTTACGAGATATGTGCATACTCGTACGTAGAAGGCTACTTACAATCTGCTTGAAGAGTATATCGTGACGCTCCAGGTTCTTGGCCAGGATCATGGCCTGCTGGTAGTGCACATTGTCATCGAGTGTGCCATGGACGAGCAGATATTTCTTACCCCTCAACTTCTGGGCCCGTGTGCTAAGCCTGGAGTTGGCATAGCCCACCTCATTTGTATTGGGCAGGCCCATATAACGCTCCGTATAAATGGAATCTGCCAATGAAGATGATTTTGTTTAAGATGGGGTCCCGAAGATGGAGGGATAAAGTTCACCCACCGTAGTAGGCCCAATCTGTGACTGGAGCTATGGAAGCTGCACACTTGAACACTTCATCTCCATCATTGGCCAAGGCCATGGCCGCCGCGTAGCCCCCATATGACCATCCCCATATGCCAATACTGTCGCGATCAATGTAGTTGTACAGTTTCGTGAGGTTTCTGCAAATGGGGGGAATTTGTGAGCTAGATAACCTGAGGGCCATATGCGACAAAACTTACTGAGTAACCGTGATCTGATCACTGATCTCTACAGTGCCCAACTGAAGGTAGATGGCATGCAGCAGACTTTCGCCACGTAGTCCCGAGCCACGGCCATCAATTTTGGCATAGATCACCGACTGGTTGGAGGTTAGATAAGTGCCCCAGTCCAGCATCCATTTGTTGGTTACCTAAGCAGCACAATTTACAGGGTAACATACGAGTAGTTGGCTTCCCTTCATTTTAACTTACGGAATAGGAGTCGGGTCCCCCATAGACATCGACCAACATGGGGTATTTGGTATTGCCGCTGGTGTCCAAATTGGGCGGCAGCTGTAGCAGAACCTTGGCCTGGAAGCCCCCGTCAATGTTTACGGTCAGAATCTTGTGCGAGGGCAGGGCCACACCCTTCAGCTTGGTGCGTAGTGCCTCATTAGTTTCCCAGTCGAGCACATTCGTGATGACAACCTGAGCTGAAGGTATAGAATACTCGAAAATGTTAAGGGATCATATCCCAGATGGGGAAATACTCAATCTACAATCTATAGTACTTACAGTCCACATATTTCCACTCGTAGATGTGGGTGGTGGGTATGCCAGGTCCCAGCGAGGTGAGCACCAAATGGTTATTGTCATTGAACGTAGCCGAGAAGTAGGACTGGTCCACGTCGCCCGATTTGATCAGTTTGCAGGTCAAGCACTTGGGGTTCTGCTTTGCCTGAGCCCTAATGGCATACAGATGCAGCTGCTCTGGGTGCTCCTCCGTGTTGGCTGTGTAGAAGATCACATCGCTGGTGGCGTCCCAGTGGAGAATGCTGTCCACCACGTACTTTCCCTCGGTCAGCGGCTCCAGCTGCTGCTGCTCCGCGCTGCTTACACTCGAGCTGAGCAGCTGCAGATGTTTGTAGTTGTTGTGGGGCAGGACGACAGCCAGGCGGGAGCCATTCCGGTTGCGGAAGGGAGCCGTGTAAAGATCTACCCATCCAGTTTTTGATTCCGTGCTGTAAATCTGCGGGGAAAATAGGTTAAAGTTGGGAGCCGAACCAATTGGATGCCCATTCCGTTTTCGCTTTATCAAGGCCACATTACAGACATACGATCAAGCTCATCACTCACCACTTTCCGATTAAGTCCATCGAAGGTAACCACATAGGCGGCATTTTGAATGCGATTCATCCAGATGGAGAGGACGTGTGCATCATCCACCCAACTGACGACAGTGACAATGTAGTCCGTTTCCGTGTTCAGAGCAGGTGGGACAGGCATGACAGTGATGAAATCCCCACCGGACGCCGCACGCAGCAGATCGACCATGACCAGCTCGACGCGAGGATTCGAGGAGCCCGCCTTGGGATAGGCAATCACCTGATGCAGGGGATACTGGTAGCGAAGATCCCCAGCATCGCCGTAGTAGGGGAAATTGATGAGATGCGTGGACGAGTCATCGAACTTAATGAAGGCCAGCTGGGTGCCCGAGGGATTGAACCAGCTAGCCACATTGGAGCTGAAAACCTCCTCCTCGTACACCCAATCGGGAATGCCGTTAAGGATGTGGGCCTGCTCGTCGCTGGTGATAACTATCTCCGGCTCCAGGGCGCTCTTCTTGTAGTACAGATTGCGATCGTAATTGATGATGAGAGCATTGCCCACCGGCGACCACTGGACCATGCTCAGATAGAGCTGTTGGTTCTGAATGGTCAGTGGCTTGATCTGGTTCGTGCTGAAGTTGTAGATATCGTACTCGGCCAGGAAGCTGTACCGGAAGTTCTTCTTGTAGTTCTTGGCCAGCAGCAGAAGTTCGCCATCCGCCGACTTCTCATACAGTACATACTGTGCCGCATTGTGCAGCAAGGCGGTGCGTACTCCCGTCTTGACATCGTACTCCATGATGGACTGAGATTCGGAGTACTCTATGTAGGTTTTGTTGAATGGCTTTCGTTGGCATTCCTACTTACCGCATTATCCTTGTAGAGCACACTGTTGCCATTGCTCCAGCTACCATTGAAGCGTTTGGCATATAGTTGACCGCTCAGCACGTCCTCTAGATCAATTCCATTGCCTCCAGAGCTGTCCGCGCTGCTGTCATTGTCCTTGTCCGTTTTAAGGATAAATACGAGGGCGGTGGCCAGCAAAGCTACGGCAATGACAGCCGTCACAATGCTGAGAATAATCCGGACTCGTCGCTTCTTTTCCTTGGAATACATGAGGTTCTTTTGTTGGGGGCAAAGAGGAGCATAACAAGATTAGCACCACAAAATTGAAATCATTATCTTAAAATATAGAGGGCGCGAAAACAAGTCTTCTATTTGGGTTCCATCCTTTAATATCCATCGGAATTTTGAATGGAATCATTTGCAAAGAGAGGGGCTCAACTTTTATATACGAGAAATACCCACTCCACATTGAAACGATCCATTAGGTGAGGTTCGTTAACCTCTACTTCGACTCCATGCAGGGAAATCGGCTTTCATTTAGAGTGGGGATTTCATTTCCTCCATTCCCATTGCGACTTCCATAACAAGCCGACTTCTCAGCTAACCAAAAAAGTGCAAGTTGGCAGGGAGAAATGAAGCCACCTGAAATTAAATGCGCACTTGGCCACTTTGGATACAATCTTTCTGGCTAATCAGCGACCCTAGGCACGTCCAAGCGAATGTATGTAGGAGTGTGTGATCTTGTATGGAAAGTATGGTTGCGCATGCGCAATGACTTTTTCTTTCCCATCCCCATCTACATCTCCACATCCCGAGTTCCACTCAAAGCCGAAAACCCAGCAAAGTGCAGCAGAGAAAAGGCAGCAGTAACATATGAGCCCCGAAAGCAAAATTCAGAAAAACAGAGAGCGAAAATGAAAGTAGTTTCGTAGCTAACCAACTCCAGACTGGGTCGCCGTCAACTGGTTTATGCTCTGGACAGTATCGACTGAGAGAGAGGAGGTGTGGACTGGCCTGGCCTGGCCTGGACTGGACTGGCCTGGTCAGGTAATTGCCGCATGACGTAAGCAAATAAAATCAGAAATGGTTTTTACGTATCGAATAAGTCTCTCTGGGTATTGCCAAGTTTGTAGTTTCTTTTACATAATTTTTGTATTGCGCGAGCGACAAATTTCAGCTGTCCGCACCCCAAAGAGACAAAGAAATGTTAGGCCACTCGTTATTTTTTTTTTTGTACTTAATATTTAATTGAATGTACGAGTAGGTGTTGAAATTGGTCATTAAATAGAATTCGTGCTTTTTTTTTTTACTTTTTTACTTATTTACTTTACTTGAATTATTTTGTTGGCTTTTTCTTTCAGAGCGTGACCGTTTTGCTTGATAATTTAAAAGGATTTGGTTGTTGGATTGTTCAAGGTGATATTTTGGTGATTTTTTATAAATGAATTCAATATCTTGTATGCGCAATACTCTTTGCAATAGTCAGGTCTGTTGTTATTTGACTTGAAAGTGGAATTTATCTAGTACACAAACAAACCAGCAGCAGTTCTTGAAAACCAGTTCTTGCAATGAACCCAAGCGCAACTTTTGACATTCGCAAATGAAAATACATACAAGTGTACATATCTGAGCACTCGTACTTTATCAGAGATTTTCAGAAAACGCACAAAGAGAGAAGAGAAGAAGAACCTAAGGAGAAGGCTAAGGAAAAACGCAATCCCTATTTCCCTATGACCTAACGACACGTGTTTGGAAAATCCCCATTGACCACGTACTACGTAGCCCCGTGCTCCACACAATCTCAGTTGGCAGACAGTCTATAATATATAGCCCCATCGAGACGCGACTGGCAGTGTGGAGAACATGTAAGTTACAACTTCGAAGCATTTTATAAGAGTTTATTGTATGTAGATACCTACTATACATATGTACAATGTACATACGATTTATGGTACCTTTAGGATTCGCGTTGATGGCAACTGAGGCTAGTGCCAATACATTCAAAATGGAAATTGTTTTCCGATTTACCAATTCATGATTCATGTTACCCCTTTTCGGTGGCAAGTTTTGGCTACAACAACGAATATGAGGAAAAAAGAAATCACCATGAACTGTAGGTATGGATGATGTTTCACTTAAGTCTGAAGAAATATTTATGATTGAGATACATGGAATTTGGGAAACATCTCGCGCTTGTTCGAGATTCTTGGAAGAGTATGTCGACTTTCCCATTTCCCATTTCGTGTTGCCGTAACCGCTACATAAAATCAATTTATCCACCGGGAGAACGCTTGACCGAATCCCATCATATCAATATGTTCATTCTTCTATTCAGACTCCGCCATATTTTTTCAGAGTTTGCTTGATTGTTTTGGGATTTACGAGTTTCACTCAATTCGTTGCACAATATGGCGCAATTAGTAAGCTTACCTCTGCGGCGCACCTGTGCGAAGCCCCCGCCCCCTATCCTATGGCTATCCCCCAACCAATTTGTGATTCATTTAATAAATATGAAACTGAAAGGTTTGTGGGAGCAGAGAGTTTGCCATAGAACCCGGAACGCTACCGGAATCGTTTTCTGGACTTCCGGCAATTAGTTGAAGTTTTTCTTGCTTCGAAAGTTAAGCCCCCCCACCCCACCACCAACCCCTCTCTAGACCCACATGTTGTTGTTGCGGATAGTTGTTAAGCTTCTCCTTTTTCCCCTTTTTTTGGCGTGTCCTTTTGCTGCCGTTTGGACATAATCGCCGTGACGTGAGGGGCTTGACAACTATTTGCGGCTCTCGACAGATATCCTGTGTTGGGACACCAACAAAAAAGTGTATGTCTTTTTTTGTCTGGCCTTGGCTTGTACTGTCTGTCGTTCACCTCCCCAGCCCCTTTTGTTGGGACTTGTTTTTTCTGTTCTGGTATGCCCATTTTCCGTTTCTTTTTTTTGCATTAAACTGTCCCAAAAATTAATTAATTTTTATTTTGCCTACGCTCCCCTTCTGACTGGTTTATGATTCTTACTAAATGAGAACACACTTAAACATTGAACAAATGAGGAGGTACCTGAACCAGTCGTTCTCAAGGGGTGGATATAATTTGCTTGGGTCTAATGGTGCTATTTTCAGGGTGGGGCAATGGAGGGAATTTGGTGAATTTGGCACAGCAGGAGTTGGTAAATGGCGTCTTCTTTCTGTTATCAAGTCTGCCACTTGTTGATGGCCATCCAGAGAGGCCCAGACCACTGTTGATATATTAGCGGTTCGTGTTCTCCCTTGTCGTGTATCTGTTGTATAGTATTTATCTTCTGCTTATCTGAATGGCAAATGCGGACAATCAGACCACACTTGTTGACAAACCAAAGTAATTGAAGAGCAGCCAAGGCACACAAGGCCCAGAGGGCCAATCAAATGTGTTCGTGTGCCGTCTTACCTTAAACCGCGACATGCCATCTCCAAAGCTGCCGGCGCTGCCCAAATCGTCATCGTCCAGACTACTGCCTCCGGCCAGCATGGACTCGTGAAGCTTGCCACTGGGTCGCCGGGTTCCCGCCTTGTAGTAGTAGGGCGGATGCTGGTGGCGGTGCATGGTGACATTGGCCGCGGTATTGGTGGCGGTGGCACTGGCTATGACGGCCTCCTCGTAGCCCATCAGCTCGATGCTCGGATGCTCACATTTGCAGCGGTGCGGCGGTGTTCGGTGTGGCGGCGTTGTCAATGGTCCATGCTGGTGCGGATGCGGATGGGGATGAGCGTGGTGCTGCCTGCTCTTGTTGCCATTGTGGTGACTGTTGCCGCTTTGATGGGGTGGATGGGGCGGGGGCGGAATGTCTGCAGGTGTTATATAGACTCTCCCCCCTCCACCTGTGCTGCTCCCTTGCTGCGGCTGCTTGCTGGGCCAATGGAACTCGTCAAACTCGCTGGAGCTGTTTGCCAGTTGGTGTTGAAGCTGCTGCTGTTGCTCCCACTGCAATTGTCTTTGTTGCTGTCGCATGCAGCTCTGCTGCTGCTGCTGTTGTTGTTGTTGCTGCTGTTGCTGTTGCTTCTGGTATCGATAGTATTGATGTGCAGCAGCATTGACAGTGGGTGGCAGATGATACTTTTCAGTTTGGAAAAGAGGGAACACATATAAAATTGCATTTGTGGATAGCAGAAGAAAGTAAAATCTCTCTACTCGGTATGATTCCCCAGGATTCTCCGGTATGTGTGCATTTTTTTGGTTCCAAGTAAGGTGAGGGAGGGAGAGAGCGGATGGCAAACACAAATTGAAGAAGCAACATAGGGGCAAGCAGTAACTACCAGAGGGAACACGACTGACAACTACAGTACACACAATAAGGAAAAAAAATTGGGATATAAATCATATTGAAAACAGCTCGGAGGCTGGAACGGGGCTTAAAGATATTCCAAAATTATCAACTGATTATCTGGTTAAGCCTATTGGAGGTACAGAAATGTCAAATCATGCAATAACAAGTCTATTTGTCATTCGGGTACACTCGTTTTAAGAATATAAAAGCATGTTTGAGTGTGATCAAAGCATTCAAAATTAAACAAAAATAGTTTGCAACTAATTAGGAAAATACATTTCAAACTTATTAAAGTTGCCAACAGATTAAGATATTCATGTATGTACTTTGAACATAAATAAGTTCCCCAATCATAAAAGTTACTTCCGTACTTAAATGTAATACCCAAATTACTGCTGAGCCCAGAGTGCCTGTACTCAGCTCCTCCTTAGCAAATCACGACTACCCTCAATATCCAGGGAATTACATTTGAGTCCCACTTAAACAGACAGCAAATTCTTGGAACCCAAAAAGTTATGAAATTAAATAAAATCAGCGCCCAAAAGCTGGATAAAGTAAATAACGAAATCAAAGTCAAAACGAGCCAAAAACTATGTCGGCCCAAGGAAAAAAAGAAACAAGTAGATAGAGCCAAAATAAGAGAACGAAAATACCAAGTGAGATTTTGCACCAAATACATTAGCTCGATATGGTAGGCGAGAGCGGTGCCCACCGCAATCATTTAATTACACTCTGACTATGCAACACTCTGCACTGGCCCGTTCCACCCCCCTGTGGCAAACGCCGCACTCCACTGCTGGCGGATTTTGGGTTTAATCAAAGAGCCAGCCAAGCCAAGCACAACACACACAAAGGGGGACAAAGGGAGCCAGGGAGAGAGAGCGAAACTTTTGTTGCAACTTTCGATGCAGCCAAGCAAAGCGGACCCGGACATCATTGGTTGCCCAGGCCAGGAGGTACATATAGAGGGGGGGGGTGTGGGAAAGCAGTATAGAGGGGCAATGAAGCAATGAAGAGGCGCCCACATGCAGACGACCTTACAATACTTACGTACGGACCCACGGACCCACGGACCGACCTTACCCGATTCGTATCGCTAATGATGATCAAATAACGACCAAATGTCGACCGACTCACACACAGAGCCACACAGATAGGCCATATATGCACTCTTACTCGTACTGTACTCGTACAGACAAAGGGGACACAAAATCGTTAGCCCAGTTGGCAGGGCACCAGCAAAATTTGTGCACTCTCGCCCTTTAACTGTGTCACGGTTTGGTCGAGCCAGCAGCAGCTTCTTCTCCAGTCTCGCTCCAGTCTTGCTCTCAGTCACAGCCAGAATCGCAGCCGCTATTGCAGCACCACATTGCCATTGCCCCTTTCTGTGCTCCTTCCTCTGAGGTCCTCTGGTTGTAATGAGCAGAGTCTTTCAGTTCTCTTTTTCGATAGACAGAAAGAGAGAGAGAAAGAGAAAGAGAGAGGTCTGGGGTCTGGGGTTTGGGTATACAAATGATATGCAAATACCAAACAATTTGCCATGAACTGCCATGGCTTCTTTGAGGAGGTCCTATTTGATTAGAGCTTGATCATTGCGCCAAAAAAAATGGAGAGCAATCGCTTAATTGTTGGCAGCCAAACTGAAGGGATTGCGGTTCTTAAGGCTGGGATGCTGTGTATATGTATATATAGATATCAGCATAGATATCACACTTCAATTTCTTGTAGAAGGTTATTTAACAGGGTTAGAAGGATACCCAGACAATGTCCATATATAGTACTTAAAATTTCTTCCAAGAAATATGCATTTAAGCAACATATTTCCATATATGCACATATGTACATATTTATGTATAAGTGTAACAGCAGATCCACTTAATGCTGACTCAATAGTTGTTCTAGTATGAGACCCATTCAACTTTCACCTACATACATATATTTGGCACCTTTCCACCATTTGGCACCTAAAACTTGCCATCATTTATCCCCCTTGGGTCTGGCCTAGAAATAACATTTTCATTTGAACGAAAAAACACACAAAAATTCAGATGCGTAACCATAATAATAAATTATATTTCCAAAACAGATATGCACATGCATAGGCACATACATACATACATATGTGTGTGTATATGCGTATGTGTGGCCAAAAAGTAGGCAATAAAATTTCAACAAAATAACCAGATTCATAAATATTTGTAAGTGCCACGTGAATAGCCGCCCCAAAATAGCCTTAAATAGGGAGTAACCCTTAATTTATGCCAACTCAAAAAACATACAAAACGGAAACGGTTGTGTGTAAAATGAATATGCAAACATCCCCCACCCCCTCCATCGCTCAGTCAAAGTGCTCCCGTGAAATTGCAACCATAAACCATACAGTAAAATATGCAACACAAACAATTGTTTTCGTAAATATGCGGATCAAAACTCAACCGAAAATCTGTCTGTGAAAATCATAGCAAATATATATGTAATGTAGTATATGTAGTACTCGTGTATGCAACATGCCAGCAATCAAACAGTGAACATGTAAATAAACTTTGATACTTAAATTGCGTGGGATCAAAGGATTCTTATTACAACTAGTAGTATTTAGTTATGGGCATGCAGTAGTTTTTCGGGTCAGCAGAGAGAGGTTGGATTGGGTTACTTGGGCAGGAAATTGTACTGTACATACATATTCCTGGAGGCATAGTTTGGAGCTTATGGTAGGTAGGGTTTAAGGGTTAATCTTACCTGATCGCTTTGTGCAGTCTCAGTCACCGAAACATCATTACCAGACATTTTATCTTATTTTGATTATTTGAATTTCTGCGTTTTATTGTGCATTAAGCTTACTTTATAGCTGCATTGGAAAAAATATCATTGTAGAATTTATTTTGATACAATTTATACTCGTACAATCGTAGTTTCCCGTTCTGCAATTCTCATTTGGCATTTTTCCGTTTCCGTATTTGTTCTGACATTATAGTAGTCTGCTTTGATTTATTGCACGAAATTGTGTATTTTCCACTTTGCAAATACTTTTCTAAAATGTCATCTGTTTCAAAAATGTCTATACATATTTTTTGTATTTTAATTGAATTATGGTTTTCATGGCTCTGGCTTACTTTTTGTTGCTTTCATTTTGGTTTTTGCGTGACTCTTTCTTTATGCACAACCTTTGCAGCTGTTTTTTAATTAAATTTCTTTGAATTGTATTTAACATTCCTTTGAATTGGTATCCCAGAAACATCCCTAACACTTATAAGAAGCAAATGCCTCTCGCCCCTCCTGTCACATAATGCAAATTAAACAATTTAAACGAGCAAATAAACAAAGCAAGAAAATCCAATTGGGGGCTGAAATGAAGACGAACCCAGGAGGAGAAGATAGTAGGACATTTTAAGGGACACACAGACAGTCAGACTCCACTCCACTCCGCTCCGCTTCGTTTGTTTCCCGTCGCATTGCACATAGCTCGTAACTCATACGCCCCGTTGTACGAGTAGGGCACTGGGAATGGCCACGTTTATACTCGGAAATGTTTGTTTGCTTATTTGTTTGTTCGGTTGCCTGGCTGCTTGGCTGCCTGGCTGCCTGGCTGTTTGGCTGCCTGGCTGCGGTTTTCAATTGTCAGTGCCAACCGGCAACAAACAACAAAGCGATGAGAACCGCTTGGGAACCCAAGAACCCAAAAAACGGAAAAAGTAAAATAAATAAGAAATACCAAATAAATTGAATTGCGTAGCAGGGTACAAAGAGACAGAGACAGTCGACGTAGGTGAGTGGGGCAAAGCCAACTGGAAAGACAGATGCGAGAGCAGGAGAAGCTGTCCCAAGGGGAGGAGGAGTGGCGACAAGTACAGGGAGAACAAATGTGATAAATGGTCTAAATTGTCAAAGGAAAGATGGTAGTAGAGGACAGTGCCAGTACTTTGCTCTCCAAAGTCGCCAAAAAGAGTTCAAACAGGCAAAGATGTGATTGTACTCCGATTATCTGGCCAAGAGATTTGGGATTCGGATTGTGTTTGATTTGGCAAATACGTTAAGAGCACTCTGCCACATCTGCAATCGCTTTTAAAGTATTGGCTGGTATGTACTACCACACATTTGTTTCATGAGACACGAATAAAACCGAGACTCTGTCCATTAAGCAACTCTCCAACTGACCAAACATAATGTGTATTCTTGCCCAAGCCCAAAAACAGAAACACAAACACAAACACAAACATGAACCATTTAAGTTCATTAACTTGCGGTTAGGTGCCAGGAATCTGATGTCGTATCGTGCTGGTTGGTCCCAGCTGTGGTGCTGCCTGGATGCATTAAATATTAATGAGTTTAAAAGCGGCAAGTAATTTGTCGTCTCGGAATGAGGAATTACAACAATTTGAGCATAAGCCGCTCTCAACTGACTAATCGCCCTGCCGCTGTTGGTGTGGGACACTGGGCAGCGGCAGCATATGCCCGGATGTGCTTGGGTGTCTGTCTGCTTTGTCTGCTAATCCAGCATCTCCAATGTGCAGCTCGCTGCCAGACTGTTTGATTTTTCATTTGTGCATTTGTCAAGTGCGAGAACAAGAAATGGCAAGTGGCAGCCGACAGGCAGCTGATGGGCAAACAACCAGCAGTCCAAGGAGCATGGACAGGGATATGGCAAGAGAACAGAAAAGGTTTCATCAATTTTGTACAATCCACTTAACTTAAAAAGTCCGGAGGGCAGTCAGTCAGAGTTCTGAGGACGAGAGTTGAGACTACCTCAATTCATTTGAATATCTTTTGTGGTAAGCAAGAAAGGGAAGGATGCGAAGCACTGGCAACTAATTGTGGTCGATATATAGTATATCAAAAGAGCTGAAAATAGATCTTCAAGTCTTTGAAAACGTTCCACCACAACGTATACGAGTAGTATATCTCCAGGTCGGTCTCAAACATCTATCAATCACCCTCGTAACGATCCATTTTTTATTTATATGTTGACGTGTTGAAAGTCTAACAAAATTTCATATTTAAAATCGTTCAAATTCAGAACTCTGCAGCAATATTCAGTAATTCTTCCCAAGGAATTATGTCCGAAGACCACACAGAGTATCACAATGGCACAGATTCAAGATCCGCGGTAGCCTCGCCGTCACTGTCTACTACTTCCCTGGCTGTCAGCGGGAGAGGGAGCTCGGTGACCAGCTCAGTACTTGAGCTGCGACAGGCTTTCACCAGCCTCAACGAAAGAGCCGCCAGGCTGATGGCAGAAAGCGCCGGCACCAGTTCGGACGGTGCGAGTCTGCAGCCATCCAGGCCGCGCAGACCGGCCCTCATGAGTCGTTCGACCTCTCTCTCGAGCTTGCAGACATTTTCGTCCTCTTCGACATCGCGGCAGCTTCGCTTCCCAATCGATAGCGAAGGTTACACGCACCGGGACGCCTTGGCCTTGAGACGGCGCATGTCCGAGCTAAGGATAAACCTCAACCGATCTCTGAACCAATCTCAGCGACGTCGGTTCCAGCGTCACCGCCGTCTCCAGGCCGATCAGGCGAATAGCACCGCCACTTCAGAGAACGATGAGAACGAGTGGAATGGCCGTGTAGGTCAATCGGTCAATCTAGCTCGTGTCCTAACACGCGGCAATAGCATCAGCGACTGCAGTCAGTGCAGCAGCGATACGAAAGAGGATGACAGCCAGAAGATGATAACTGCAAGTCATCAGGAACTTGACGGATGGCTCTATTCGCTTGGGGTCTGAGGAGATAGTCTGGATCTGGAGCGGGTGATTGCATTTCTTTTGCTTCTAGATTTGATGGTACGTTTACAAGTCTTAGGGAAATAGAGTCTGGTTTTTGGCACCTATTTTCTTTTGTGACAATGTGCATTTTCCTGGATCATTAACCACAAGTTTTGGAACCATATTGTAGTTTTATAATGAGTGGCAACGTAACCTCCTTCAGCGATTTTCTGCCTTGAAAGTTCTTTACTCTGTTCGATCCTGGTGCTCGGCACTTGCCACTTGTTGAACGACTTTAAGTTCCCTTAACCAGTGCGGCATCCTCTTCCTTTTGTTTCCCATACCAAGCTGCACTTCATACATATGTATGTACATATGTGTGTGCAAGTGTTTATACAGAGCAGTCTGTGGAGCGAAAAAATAATGAATTTGCGGCATGCCACACAACACTTGCTGCCGCCCGCAACATGCGCCAGATTGTAGCTCCGACTATCAGCAGTAGATGCACATGGATCAGCCCAAGCTGGAGTCCAATCCCAATCCCAATCCCAATTCCCCTCCCACCATATACCCCACAGTGTGGTATGTGTGGAAGCTAATATGTTGTCTGGCAGTGTCGTCTCTTGGAGCCGTTGAAAAATGCACTGACATGTGCCACAGCTGCTGCTGCTTACCCTAACCCTGCTCCTGCTCCTGCTCCTGCAACACGTAGCAAGAGTACAGGCATGGGCGTGGGCGTGGGCATGGGCTGCTGCTGCGTGTGCTCTCCTGAAGGGGGCGTGTTGATGCGCTGAACAATAGCCATAAAAAGAATTAACTTGCATAACAAAAGAGATGCAGCGGGGAGGGAGGGTGGCCATGGAGCCATGGAGCTTGGACAAGGCAGAGCTTAGAATACGTATAAATTTCACGGAGACTCGGTATTGGTCGAGTTCCAAATTTATAGCTCACACTCGCGCCAGCTGCCTCGCCCACACATATGTATGTACCCCACCCCTCTCCGACAATGACCTACTCTGGCATATGGTAAGAGATTTGCGTTCCTTTGTTTATCTGTAGGTATAGGGACGTAGCTATTTAAAATTGTGGATAGTTATGGAAACTGGCGGCAATGATGGGCTCTTAAAAAGGGAGCGACACTCAAACAAGTATTTAATAAATATGATATGAAAAGATCCACGTATTTTAAAGGCGCTACAGGAAAGATGGATCTGTCGGAATGTATCTGAATATAATGTTTTTCCCCCGAAGTTTTCGATAATATGCAGATCGTCGTAAGAAGTGCTTGTTTTTTGTTACCAAGGGAATTGAACTAAACTCAAAATAGAACTGAAGTCCTTTAGCCACTAGCCTCCCGTACATTCCAGCCATTCGATGCTTCCCCTATTATGGCGCCAGGGAGGAAGAGGCGGAGAGCATTTCAGTCAACTGCAACTGCTGCAATTTCTCATTTTAATAAAAATGCAAATGTCTCTGGCTGAAGAAAGTCAGGAAGCATCACATTCTGTCTCCCAGCTAGCTCTCCACTCTCCACTCTCTCGCTCTCGCCATATTAAATGCAGCGAAGCTTTTCGATTTTACGGTAAAACACAAAAGCACCAGCCAAAAGTAGGAGGAAACACAAAAAACAACAACAACAGCAAACAAGAAAAAAAGCAGCAAGGAGCAATGCGAGGCGAGGCGAGGCAAGGCGAGGCGAACGGGAAAAAGAGAGACGCAAATAAGTTTCCAATAAGGACCTTAAGATTGTTAAAAGGAATGAGAGTTGCTGAAGAGAGCGAGTATTGGCCCTTTCGTACACCGCCTCCCGCCCCTCGTTGCATCACTCAGCTGGATGTTAAGTAAAACAAAGTGTCAGTTTACAGCTGTCAGAGCCCGAGGGACATAAGCTGTCTTCGTCTCTCTGTCTCTGTCTCTGTGTCTATTTTCGTGTGTCTCTCTCTCACAACTTATCACCGATTCGCACTTCAAGTTTAGGCCGACAGAGCCAGATGCCGCTCCCAATAGCATTGTCCTGCCTAACATAGGCCGTAGAGCCGCTTGGCTTTGGCTTAATTAATCTAATTGAAAGGCCCGTAATGCGACCGACGAAAGTGACAAGAGTCACACATATGGCCGGCCTAAATACATACGTAGAACCAACAATGGATTGAGACAATGGGGAGCTGGCGGATAAAATAGATTGCAGATTTCCACAGAATCAGGGCTAACAAAAGGGTTCATTGTTTGGTGTGCAGAAGGTGGCCAGTAGACATATATGATGGTAGGCACCAAAAGGGATTCAACTTAATGGCGATTCTTAGGTTTTGCCTATATACATATGTATGAAAATGGTGCCAATCAAGGCGATTTATTTGTCTAGAATAACGATAACTATGCATTTTGTCAATGAAATTATGATAAATTGAACGTTTTATGAATTTATGTATATGCATATGCCTATATGCATGAACCGGAATACTGAAGACAAATGCCGAAAATACTGTTAAAATAATTGAAAGTGATTATTCGACAAACAGCTCCATCTGTTGCAAGGATTTGTGCAGATCCAGCAGTAAACTAAAATCGAAGAACAACAATGAGAAAAGTAGGATCTGCATCTAATCAGAACTCACGTAATGTAGTAGGGAGAGCAGAAGATAATTTAACCCAATCACTAAACAAAAATTTAGACTACATGCGCACTTAAGTGTCCCCTCAAAATTGAGTCCAGGTATGATTTTAAATTTTTTAATTTAGATTATTAACCAAAATTTGTCCCATCCTCACTTCTTATCCATATTTGGCTTCTTCGCGAGCCTTTTCTCCGCTTCGCTCGTTGCCAAGGCATTCTTGGCGGCCTCGGCCACGGTACGCGAGGTCCCAGCACCCTCGGGTATGCCCGTCTTCATGCCTTCCGGTTTGCCGACAAACTGCTCCACAGTGCTCTCGACCTTCTCAGCGTTGCTACCGACAAACTGGGCTAGAGTCACCTTGTTTCTGATGATCAGGAAGGTAGGCATGCTAGTGACTTCGTACTCGATGGCCAGCTCCTCGTGGTCGTCTACGTCGATCTTGAGGATGAGCATGCGGCCGGCATACTCGTTGGCCATCTGTTCGAGTCGAGGCCCGATGAGGGCACAGGGACCGCACCAGGTGGCATAGAACTCCACCAGGATGTGCTTGTTGCCCGCATCGCCTAAGATGGTATCGAAATTGGTTTTCGACTCCACCACGATTACCTTCTTGAGAGCGCTGGCCATGGATCTGTTGTTCGGTACTTATTTTAGGTCTAAATTGGAAAGACGTTTGTTCAAAAGTTACAAATTTTCTATCAGGTCCAATGGCGTTTTTGTGACAATGTGTTCTTGGCTGTGTAAGTTCAGGATTTATCTGTGCAATACTTATTTATTTGTGCTGTGTTTGCCTTTGGGATTGTTTCTCATGCACTTGATGGTCTTTTTGCCAAGGGCCAGCACTTTACCCTCAGCTCTTTTTGTGGGTTAGATATATTTTCCTAGAACCAAGCCTTCCTTGGTTGAACTTTTCTGCTTTGCAACTTCTTTTTTTAAGTTGTATACTCTACCAATGGGATATAAAAAATGATATAAAGGCTGAATAGCAATGAACAATGGCATAATGGGGAATCAGCCATCAACTCATGATAAGTTCAAGTGACTAATTCTGCATGTAAAAGCTGAGAGCATTGCAATATCTTTAAAGGTAGGGAGGGCATTTCAGGTGCGACTTTCAGTGCCTATTGTTCCCATTGTTCCTGGTGTTGGCTGCTTGCTTGCTCTGTCATGCATTTGTCACAAATTAAGACAAATGCACCGCAACATCTTGAGTGTGTATGTATAAGGATCCCAGCCCCTAAAAGACTACTTACATGTTGTGGCATGTGTTTGCTCGCCACAATGCGGGTGTCTGCTATCCGGTGAGTGTGTTTGCCTAAAGCCTTTCTTCTCTCTTTTGCTTGAGTTTTTGTGTATTCTTGTGTGGTATTCTATTCTGGCTGCTGGTGTAGCTCTAAGACCATTCCAAGAGTTTCTTTTGAGTGAATTTACAGTGTTTTGGTGTGGGGCGTTAAAGCTCTTAGCAGTTGACATTGACATTTTCGTTAATAATCCGCTGATTCTGTCTGTCACTGTCACTTTCACTGTCCCTGCCCCGTCCGTTGAATCGTTCTGTGTTTTCATCTTGGATAACCTAATGAATACGACGCTCTGCCAGCCCGTTAGCCGCCGAAAGCGACGGAACGGAACGGAATGGGATGGAACGGAAATCACAGTGACATGTTGTGCAATCAGTTTTACATCCGCTTTGTGAGTGGGATTTTTTGTTCTGCCAGCGAAAGTGCTGACCTCGTCGCACCTTGACACACAACCCGCGAGGAATGCTATAAAAATGCGGGAATAGAAGCAGCAATAGGAATAACCATCTAGCGAAATATTACTCTTGAAGTGCTTACTACATAGGCGAGTGGAATAAGTCACGTATCTGGCAAGACAAATTGCTTCAAGTGTACTTTCAGTCAGTCATTCAGTCATTCATTCACTCATCGTCCTCAGTCCTCTTTTGTCTCTCCTCGCAGGCTAGTCAGTTATTCAGTTATTTTTATTGCGCATACGCCATGTGGCCCGCATGTGGCATAAAGATATGTATTCCTTTTGTGGTCAGCTACAAAATGGGGTCGGCAATGCAATGGGGCCTAGATTATTGTCGCTCTTGTCGCCTTCGGTCGCGTGCCACAAATCATATTCTACTAGTAGTTTTTGTCGCCGAGCTTCAGCATTCTGAGTAATGCTTGAATGGTTTTCGTGTGTGTTCCGAGTATGTGATGGATTTTCTCTGACCCTGGCTTAGACAGTTTTATGTTGATGGTTACATGTGGGAAATCTTGTGGAAATTCCTTTCTTCCTCTCTGCTCAAGATCATAAAATTTGTTTAAAATCTCAGAAATTCCTGGCGCATAGCTGCAAAGCTCCAGCGTGAAGCTGCATTGGCATGGCCCAAAGCCATGACCAGATAAATGTACCATCGCTGTTTCCAGGTTTTATGTCCCCCTCAGTGGGGTTGTGTTAGAAAACTTCTCTGCAGCTTTGTTTGCAGGCTGGCAGATGGTGCTGGATGCCATGCCACATATGTACTCGTAATTGGCTTTTGTTTGTCGGCCACTCGGAGGAGGACACAACATGAACAGCATTATGGAGACACGTTTAAGCATGTCAATGCCAGATGTTGGCTGACAAAATGATGAACAATCCAAACACAAAAGACAAACACAAATACCAGCCTACAACACCAGCTCCAGCACCAGCACCAGCACCAGCTCCAGCTCCAGCACCAACACCAAACAGCAATTTCATTTAACAAGTTTATGAGCTCTTCCAGGCGACAATGAAAGTCTAATGCATTTGGATTTTGAGTGCGTCGCAGTGCTGCTCCCCGCAGTCTGCCTACCGCCACCCCGTCTAGCCCCCATAGCACACTCATTTGCCTGCAAGTGCGACGGCCTACAATAAGGTTCAATGGTGCTGCTTCCTTCCATCTCCGACCTCGCATGCCTCTTGTCAACGTGCGAAAATCTCTCGAAAAACACAAGCAGATTTTATTTGCTGTCAAAAATGTTGATGCTGGAACCGAAGCTGTAGATTTCCCCCATTTTCCGACTGCTTGTGCTGGTGCTTAACAGCAGCAGCCTCCTGGCATGGCTCTGTCTCTCCCTTAACCACATGACAGTTGGCATTTGGCGGGCCTGAGCCTTGTAATGAGATTGGGCGTGCTGGCAGCGGAGGACCGAAAGGTTAAGCAGGACTGCAGGAGGCGTTGGCACATAAACAGGCCTACACCATTTACAGTTTTTACATGCTGCTAATGTGGGCGTGGCTGTTGTGGTTATGCTTCGAGTGTGGGGAATGGGATTTGCATTCGGTCTGAGGATTTGGCAGAACCCCGAAGTCCCATTATGTTTGGGCTTTGCACGAATCCACAATCTATTATCGACTCTATGAAAGGCCAGAAAACCGTACCGTACAGTACTGTTGTTCTGTTGGGCAGAAGTTGTGCGTAGTTATTTACCTGGCTGATTTCACAGGTGTTTGTAGTAGTTACCCCACCATTTTGTGGGCTTTTGAATCTGTTTCTGTTCTACCCGTTGAAGCCTATTACCAACTTATGTACATGTATTATGTATATACCCCATATCTGACTATAAACTGTAGCGTTGACTGTACATTACAAATCGATTCTTTCCCGCGTAGAGTTGCTACATAATTAATCACTTTAAAATGCAAATATTTGGACCACAGGTCTTAACTCTCAAAATAAGTTTAATGCCGAAAGCAGCACCGTTTTTTCACCCTAAGTTGCCCCGCCGCACGGGCCCCACTTTAACCAATTTTCAATCAATCAAATTCCACGATAGAAATCATCTGCAGCAGGCATCAGACAACAGGCAAAAGGGATAAAGGCAGCTCCTGAGTAACCCCCTTAGCACTGAAGTAGCATAAAAACCACATGTGCTCCAACATTTTGTGCTCCAAATGGCAGAAGGAGTGACAGCACCCTTCTCCGCAGGGAGTGTGTGTCTGCCTAACAAGCTGCGTCAACAAACTAAACCACTTTGAAATTAACACGTTACATTGACATTGACAGCTTTATGCGTGGCATGCCAAGTGTCGCCGTGAGTAGAACTGAAACTGGAGCCGACAGAGAAGCAGCCAGACCCAAATCCATAGCTGGAACAGGAGTTGCTTCTCCTTCGAGATGGGACGGACCATGGCAAGATGTCACTTACTGAAGTATCGCTTGATGCTGCGTGCAGAAATCGCACAAAAGCGGAAGTCGCGCAAAAAAGGCAATTTCCGTTATGTGGTCTAAGCAGCCGAGGATATGGCAAACGGGGATGGCACTGGGGAGGACCACCATGGCACCTACCACCATGGCACCTACCACCATGGCACCTACCACCATGGCACTGAAATTACCAATTCAAATGTCAGGCTTTGGCATAACACTTCATGCGGAATTAAATTCAGTGTCAATTGGTCTCCCGCCTAACGAGAGTCTCGCGTGGCTGCTGCTGCTCCTTGGATCAGAATCTGTTTCTGAGAGTTGCCTTAACCCATTAGTTACCCGGCAAGGTTAAGGAAAGGACTACTTAAGAACCCTTTGAGTCTGCCAGCCCATTCAATTCCGTTCCTAAATTTTTGCTTCTGCCAGCCAGCCCAAATCAACTTTTCAACTTTCTTCTTTTTAAAATGTATATTTTTTTTATTTTTGTACGAGCAAAAACTGACCCTACAGAATTTATGTTTGGATGGGTTTCCGCAAGTAAGAGAACAAATTAGTTGGAGACTTGAGGGCACGGAAAGTGCAAGTACAGCAAAAGCAAACTGTGCGGACTGAAGAGCTTTCGGCTTCGTTTCTAATGGATTGCCAGAGTTTATTGGTACAATTGGAAACGTCGCGACGCGCCGCCCATGTAGAGCAGCCGACACAATCTAGGTGTTCGTAGAGCATTCAATTGTATTATGGAATCAATTAGATTAGTTGATAGGTGCTGTGTTCTTGTTTAGCAGCTATCGTTTGGCTCTATCAATCTTACAATCTTTATTTTCCCGAAAGCGTGTCTTATCAGTTGTATACGAAGTACAGTTGATATGTATGTGGCTGGCCCTCAAAGTATTTGGTTATGAAACAATTCTAAAATTCTTAAATGTGTCCCTCCTGACTCAATTATCTCGATCATAGCGGAGGAATCGGGGACCTCTTCGGAGAGTAACCAAGCTCTATGCCAGAAACTGGACCGCCCTAACCAGCCAGTTCGGTCAGCCATTGTGACCATTTCTTTGGATTTTCATGGCATTTTTATGTTTCCTTTGTGCATATTCAACGATTTTATTGCCATTTGATTCTCATTCCGTTCACTTTGCAATTTTCCCCGGGAGAGAAATATCCAAACAATAGATTTGTAGCGTCAGTAATTTGTTTATATGAAATAAATTCTTTGCAAATCAACGATAATGAAATTTATTTGCAAGCATCTTTTTATTTGCTTTCCTTGCTTTTTGTACCCGTACTCGAAGAGCTAAGGGTATTTTTCTGGTTATTTCTGGTAAAAGTGAATGTGTGTAACGCAGAGAAGGGCACGTTTCCGACCCCATAAAGTGCATATAAAATGAATCAGCATTAAGACCCGAGTCGATATAGCCATGTTTGTCTGTCGGTCCGTCCGTCCGTCTGTCCGTCGTGTTGAGGGCCTAGTTTTCAGAGACTATGAAAGCTAGAGCAACAAACTTTCTATCCAAACTCTTGTGATATCAATATAATACAAGTGCATTTCAAAATTTCCCCTCGTCACCATTTTGTGGTAGAAGATAGAAAAAAACGGAAAATGCTGAATCGAAGAGTATGACCATATATACCAGATTCTGGTTCAGATCGGATCATTATTGAAGCCAGAATGAAGAAATTAATTTTCTGTTGCTACCCCACCCCTTCAACGATGAAGCTAATACTCTGATTCTGATACACTGATTCGATGAAAGATGTAGCAAAAATATGTAAAATGATAAAATATTTAAAAATTCCACATGAATCATACTGAGAGATTGCATTGGGTATAATTGGGTATTGGGTATAAATGTTGAGTCGCGACTACTGCGACTCACAGCATTCCTTCTCGTTTTATATGCGTTGGGATTATTTTCAATTTCGTTTTTGGTCTTCGTTGGCTCCGTTTAATTGAAAAAATTCACTTTGTGAACGTTTGATGTTTGTGGGCTAAATTTACGAGTCTCTGTTTTCAATTTTTGAAAAAACATTGACTTTTTTCTCTTTTTCCTGTTGGCGGCTGTCAATATTATCACAGTTAAATATGGTCTGAGAGTGTTGCATTTTAATTATGTCATATATTTGTGAAGTGTTTGGAGAGAAATACCATTAAAGGGTAAAAATCATTTTTAGGAAATAAATTAAAAACCAATTTGTGGAGGAACATCGTTTATATGGTCAAGAGACCATTACTGCTGCAGACTCAATTAAAATTTCTTTAGCACTTTATTGGGTTTCGTTTAAGATTCAGTAAATTGTCGTTCCCCCCTCCCAAAAGATTTTGATGCCAAGAATGCATTTTCAAATCATTGATCTGCTCACTTGCTCTGCCTTAAATGCTCTGAATGCAATCTCTTCCCCCTCCTTCACTGCAATGCGACGAATAATTTTTATTAAAATGTCAACAGCCCGGCAATGAGGATTGGAATTGGCTTGCCAACCTAACATCCTCCTCTACAGAAGAGGAGGAGCTTATTTGCCTGCCAAGAGCTTAAAATGTTTTCCAGCCCATTGCAGTTTCAGTTTTAAGCCTCCCCCTCGGGGCGAGAGATAGAAACGTAGTAAAGGGGTACCAAACATATCAAACAGAAGCTGCAAAGAAATTGTAGTTTGGTCCCCAGGCCCTGGAACACGTTTCATATGCGGCCCATTGAAATGGGGCTAATGTAAAAACGTGCAGCAATTACAGGCACACTCCTTGGGAGTTTTTGCTATAAATGGAAGCAAGTCGAAAACTGAAAGTCAGCTTCTATTTAGGGAGCACATCAATTTACGCGGCAGGCAAACTAAAAAAAACGGATTCCCTTCACAGCTTTGGAAATTAGTGGGAAAAACTAGGTAGGGAAAAACGAAAAACAAAATTGGAATACGGCTCCACTTTCGGTCCGCTCAGGAGCTGTGGCTTATGTGTGGTTGAAAATGCGAAAACAAAAGGCTGCAGGGAACAACGGCAGACGCGAAACGATTTAGTGGAACAAATTGGAAGCCAACTACTGGCTGAGAGTCCATAAGCATTTACTTTCTCCGTATCTCTCATTCTCTCTCTCTCCTCATTCTGCTGTTTTCCCAATTCTTACTGCTCAGAAGTACGTACTTCAATTAACTGTTTTACCAGCGCCAGTGCCAGTCCCTAACCAGACAGAAATACAGAAAATACTTTAAAATGTCCATCCAGAAGTTGGGAATAAAAGTTTATTGAATATCGTAAATGTTTACGATATACAAGAAGTCACTACGTTTGGTCCAGATTCAAGTATGTACAGTCGCGTCATATAAAATCTGACGCCTCCCCCCTCTCTCTCTCTTGTGTCATCTACTATAGGGAGCCATAATTGCCTCTGCGGTGGCTGTGGGCTTGAGGCTGGCTCTAGGCGATACAATTTGAGATTTATATGACAATTAAATGGCTCAATTAGGATTCACTTCGGCAATTGTGGTATTGAGCTATACACATATACATATATGTATGTGTGTGTGTGTATGGCTCAAGAAAGGGTGAAGCGAAAGCTAAAGAAGTGGTGAAAGTGTGAAATCTAATTAACTTTGATGCTTTACCCGGAGGATGTTGAACAAAATCAATAATCAAATACTTCGGATCTACTTTGCAACGTAACCTGAGCTGGGTACTTGAAGATCGGTCGAGATTTGAGATAGGTATGGGAGAGGTTTCACGGAGATATATACTTAAAGGAATATGAACATTAGGAAGAGTACTTTTTCCTGCCACAATAACACTCGATAAATTGTTAATTGAATAGCTTAAATCGAGTAGAATTAATAATACAACTATGAGCCTGTTGGTTGACCATAAATTTTGGCAGCAGTGGATTGCCACAGGGAGTGCCAGTGCCCTCACTCATCTCGCCTCTATACGGTAACTCAACGAAGCAATTTATTTGCGAGCCAACTTTATTCCATGTGCCTGCCTACTTCTCGGGGTCCTTTCTTCCTGTCGCCATTCAGAAAACCCATCAAACTACAAATGGCCGCACCTCATGTTCCATTCTCACTTTTTTTCTTTAGTTTTTGTTTCTTTCTCTCGCCCTCGCTCTTTCTCCTTTCATCCCGGTCCTTTTCTATATGTAGTTCTTCGCCACAGCTGGCGCTGCTCCTTTTCCGTTCGTCTTCCACCTCGTTGGGCTCAAGTTTTATTTGTCGCCGAAAATATTTTATTGTTGCAAGTTCATAAGTAAGCATATAAATTTAATTTAATGTAAGGCAAAAAGACTCTAGGCCTGAAGACCTAGGCACTGAAAATACACCGATACACACACACACACACGCTCCTATATTTTGAGCATATTAATGTCGCACCCACATACTCATACTCGTACTCGTACTATAAAGGAGATTGCATTTAATAACCCACCCGAGAGTAATAAAAATACGGACACTTTCGGTCAGTTTAGGTGAAGAAAATGACAAAATATACATAGTATATCCACCCACGCTCTGGACTGGCAGTTAAAATAGTTTTAATAATACGGAAAGAGCCTGTGAAACTACCAGTTAAGCATTTTATTTGACAGGAAATGTTAAGCCTCAGCGAATACGGAAGAAAAACTAAAATTGTTTTATTAGAAAATTATAAGAAAACAGGAAATGCAAACAATATCCAGGTAAACCTTTAAGCGTTCGTCAGAAGAAATTCCCCACAATAAAATCCAATATTTACAATGTTATAATAATTCAAGACAAGAGGCTAAAAATGGGCCAGTCAGTGTCTTTGTAGGGATAGAGAATCAACGAAACGGAAAACAAAAGCCCGGATGAGCACCACCAACCCAGGTTAGATATGATGTCTTTAGGAATATGTTTGTGGGGATTGAGCAGCAGATTAAAGGTATTTTAGCATTGGAAAGGAAGAAAATTACCGTATATAAAGTTTCCAATTGAAGAAAAAAAACAGCAGTGAAATGGGTCTAAATATTCAAATAAAAAGTGGTAATAAAACATTTGCCTACAAGTGTAGTCGAGTATTTCTTATAAGTAAATACACTAGTCGGCATAATTATTTTGACGAAACCTCTTTTTTGACTATTGAACTAAGCGTTACTTGAAATCGCCAAATAACGGTGCGAAAATGAGGCGCAAAACAAAGAATATATTTTTAGCTATGGGCATGCGAAGTTTTATTTCGTTTACCTTTTGCATTCTCTTTCTGCTGATAAGAATGCATGCAGACAATGACTTTTGCGTGGCATAAGTATTTTGACGAAATCATTGCGTAAATATTTTCAAGCTGTTGAGCACGGGAAAATCAAATAACTATTAAATTTAACTATTCAGATATTTAACAATTAGGATTAATAAAAAATTTATTTAAAAACATGGGCAAAAAGGCTGAATTAAGTTTGGCTATCAGGTCTTCAATGGTAGCAAAGTTCAACGCTGGAATAAAAAAGTACAAGAAATCGCAAATGAGTTCAAGGTGTCGCGTCAAACTGTACATTATCAAATTAATAAGTTCAAAAACATAATGACTTAAAAACTTGAGAAGAACAGGCCCTAAGCGCAAAACTACGATCACTGAAGACAGACTCCTTCTGCGGGAATTTAAAAAGAATATTTTTCTAAAACCTCAATCGGCTGCAAATCAATGGAATCTCACCGCTAAGGATCCCAAAAGTGAGCGCAAGACAATAAGTGAGCGCACAGTCCGTCGACGGTTAAAGGAACAGGACTTTAGGACACTAATAGCTAAGGATGTGCCTTATATTTCAAAAGCAAATAAGCTTAAAAAGGCTGGCCTTTGCAAAACAATATCTGGACAAGCCGAAGGAGTTCTGGAGAAATGTTTTATGGACAGATGAGAGCAGTTTTATGTACAACTCATCAAAAATAAAGTCTTTGTAAGATTACCTAAAGTGCAAAGACAAAAACAAGACCGGTTTGCCAAAAAGTGAGCCATGGAGGAGGCTCTGTCATGCTGTGGGGATGCGTTGCATACAATGGGCTGGGTGACTTGGTTCCTATTACCGGCTCAATGAATCAAGGGCAATATTTGAAGGTCCTAAACGAAAATGCCTTTCCTTCTGGTGATAGGCTCATTGGTGAGTCATTTATTCTGCAGCAGGATAATGCCCCCGCCACAAAGCCCGGATGATTACTAATTTTTTTGATCGATGTGGGCGTTACTGTCTTGAACTGGCCACCCCAAAGTCCAGACTTAAACATTATTGAGAACGTCTGGTCTCTTTTTAAAACGCAAGAGAACAGTTTCGTTGAACAAAACCCGAGAGGAGACAATTTCTGAGGTCACTTCCCTTTGGGAAGAGATATCTCCAGAGATCCTGCAAAATTTGGTGGATTCAGTGCCGAGACGCCTTCAAAAAGTTATTGATGCCAAAAGAGGATACACATTTTACTAATAAGTTCATAGCTTTCTGTTTTTTTTTGACTACAAACTTATTTTTCTTACTACTAAATACTCGTCAAAATACTTATGCCACTGCATAAAATCATAATAATTCAATAATTTTGTTGTATCTTTTTAAGTTTCAATGAAGATATATTAGTTAAGTGTTTTTATGTTTATACTAGATATATGCAAAAAGTAAAAATAAATAAGAATTCTTTATAAAGCCATTTAAAAGTTGTGACGAAAAAATTAACAGCGATTATTTTGTCAAAATAATTATGCCGACTAGTGTATGTATGACAGATAACATACAATAAATGGTTTATTTCCCATACTGCGATTCAAGGCGGAAGATTATGATTTATAGTACACTAATTATATTTACGAAACAGGAGAACTTGACCGAATATCACGCACAAATTTTAACAAAACGAGTCTGAATCCCTGACTCCGGACACTTCCAATTGGCCTGATGGCACCCTCCAAACTTTGGTACTTTTGAATTATATTTTTTTGTCCTTCACAAAACTTTATCGAAAATTTTACCGAGTTCGTTTTGCATGGAGTACAAATTTTTCTAGCACACTTTTCCGGGTTCGAGTGGCAAAACTTGAGTTAAACTTGGATTATTATAAACTTGTGCTTTGGGATTAAAAAGTTTCACCATTTTGATTACATTTAATTGAAAGATTAATTGAAAGATACACAAACACCTTAGAAAACGGTGAAACGGAAAATTTTCTGCCTCAAATTCTGGCCAATCAAGGGAAAAAGCCTGAAGCTCATTAAAAGCAAATTGCCATGGTATACCCAAAACACTATAAATTATTATGGCAATGGGGAAAACATGGAAAGAGGCAAGGGAAAAAGAAAACAAATCAAAACAAACCATGGAAGGAAAGAAGCAACAAATTAGCAACAGTCGTTCCTGTCTTTCCCATTGTTTTTGAGCGTCTCTTTCGCTCTATAAACTGTTACAAGGTTTTGGCCACAAAGTTCCTTTTGTTTTAAGCAAACACAAACACACATATCCATAATGGGCGCTGAGAGGCAGAAGCAGACCCCATCCAATCTATCTCTATGTGTGTTTACCAAGAAAGCCTGCAAAAATAGTTGCTCGAAAATTTAAATATTGATTTTAAGCTCGCTCTCTTCTACAGCAAATATTTGCAATTCGAGCTGAAGAAAGAAGAATCCAGCAGATCTGAGTGGGAGAGCTGCATATAGTATGGGAGTCTTGGTGCTTGCTCTTGGTCTTTGGGCATTGGCAAACATGTTGCAGAAACATTTGTTTATTTCCACCCACAGGCCCTCTCACCATCAAAGGCCCCACTCTGGCCTCGTCTTCCTAGGGAGCATTTTAAGCATAATTTGCGTGCCTAATGAACATTTTCAACTGCAAATTTCAATTGCAAATATATGCAAAAATAAATTTAATGTCAATCCAACGAGTATTTGTCCGGCATTAGCTGAACTTTGTCTGTCTAGTAGAATAGTGTTGATGGTCTGGGGGGAAAACCTTTACAAATTGTGCATCCCAGAGCGAAAGTCACATTTGATGTTAATGTCTGGTAATTTATGGGACGGGCACTTGATAAGATAATCCAGCCACAAACACCCCTTAAGTAACCGCAAACTGGTTCCTGATAATCATATCATATCAAGTTCCTGCTATCGATGACTGCTTAAGCGGCCACACATGTGATTTACTATATGTATATGGTTGGTGGGTTGTATGTACTTCGAGTACTTTTTGGTGCTGGTGAAAATATATTTGATAACAAACTGCTGTCCAACTTTCGTCATTGCATTTGCTAATTTGTTTGCATGCCAAAATTAGCCACATTATTTAAATTAAAAGTGCAAGTGTTGGGGTTGGGAAGGGGGTGGAAAAAGAGTGCTGCCTAGGGAGGAATGGGATAATTAGTTTCCAAGTTCTGTTGAGAAGGCGGGCCAATTATTATGTAGCTGCCAACTTTGACAGACAAGAGCTGCATAATCAGTATCAGCAGATAGAAGGATGTGCAGTACGAGTATATAGTAATGTTGCATAATGGCAAAGTGATGAGAATGATGACACTAAAAAGTAGTGTTGATAGGCGCCTTTGACAAGGCACAATACCCACTAAATTCTACACTGTTTTGTACTATTAACAGTCAGAATTAAGCCGTAAATACATTTCACTTATCGTTAGTTTCTAAATTATGAGCTGCACACTTCTGTCACCACCAATCCTGAGCAGACCCAGTCGTTTTATTGTCATAATTCAACGATTAGATTGCCCGTCTCTTAGCCATAAACTTGACAATCCGATTAGACTAATGTTAACGAGCATTCCTTCCCCACCAGATAACTTTAAATTGGACAAAGGTTTCATGCTCGCTCCTGAACTTCAGTTCCTCAAGCAAAAGAAGTGGGAATAAAACAAAAAATTCGCTCAAACTGTGAGGGTAATCAAATAAATTAGACAAGTACGTGCAAGTGCGTTATTTTCAGCACATTAAATGATGATTTTGTTTTTGCTGCTCCGAGCACAATGACGGACCGACTGACCGACTGGGCGAAAGAATGGATGGATGACTGAGTGGTGGGTAATGTGCGTTGGCTGGCGGGGACGGGGGGGGGCCTGCCAGATGGAGCACTCTCCAAAAAACTAGACTGAATGAATCAACTCGTCGCGTTGTAATAGCCACTGACGCTGGGCCCCAGCATTAAGACAATCATTTTAATTGGAGTGCCACTTGCGCCGCACAGTACAAGCTACTATCCAAAAAAGGAAAATTCAACGAGAATGGACTGATTTATAATTAAATTCTCTGTCCATCTCTTCCGTTTCACTGCTATACAAACATACTAGTATATTTTTTCCCATTGCGGAATGACTGGTTCACGGATTTTTGATTAACAATCTAATCAAATGAGTGTGCGGGGAGAATCAATTGAATTGTCCAGCGAAAATACCGCAAAAATGTACATACATGTGTAAATGTTATTATTAACTTTGCATTAGAATCAATCCGGCAAACATTTTCAGCCAAAGGGTCCATAAACAAGGCCCGACCACATGCCACAAGCCGCAATTGGAATTGCCTCATTTGACTGCCACAGTTGCAGCTATGTAATTACTACGCGCATGTTCTGTTCTTTTTGAAATGAATCTGAATTCATTTTTCTTTTCGTTTAGATCTACAATTTTCAAAGAGGTGCCTTGCCTTGCCTTGCCTTCAGTCAACACTAATTTACTGATGGTTTCACCAAATATGAATATATTAGGTTTGTACTTTAATCAGCCTCAAAGCTCCTTCGCTCACACGAAGGACAGGACTCTTTGCCATTTTCATTTAAATATGCAAAGGTGTCTGTCTGTGTGAGGTTTGCATAAAAGGCCATTGAGCAGGAGTGTTCAAGTATTACACGCCTACACACTGACACTCGAATCCACACCCATACCCATATGCCTCCTGTTGTATGCCACACTTGTTTGCACATTTCTCATTTGACGCACTCGCTCGGCTTTCAATGTTAATTATACTTGTTGGACACACCCCTTCGCATCGCACCCCCCTAATGCCTCTCATTATGCAGTTCATATGGGATCCATGGAGCATATAAACCATACAAAAGTGAGCATGCTTTCAGCAGATTTTCCACCCTCATCCTTCGTCCTTCCACACCCTTCCCCACACGCCATACGCGCCTGCTTGTAAAGCCATTTGCGTGGGCCGTTTTGTTATTTTTCAGCTTCTCACCTCTAGCTCCTTTGGCGTGTCCAACATTTCATCATCATTTTATTATAAATATGAAAATTAATCACTCAGCCAAGACGGGAGCCAGGGGAACAGAAACCATGTTTCGGTCAGCCAAAAATTTATTCGCCATTCGAAATGGTCCTTTAATTAGCTTGTTTCAAGCGGAACGTGACGGTTGATTGCTGTTCTGTAAGCCTTTTCAGTTTTTTGGAAGGATCTATTCGGTTGGGGGGGATGGGGGTTGGAACAGCCTCCTAACAATCAGTATGTGGAATAGTGAAACAAAACCAAGAATGGATCCCGAATTCTCTACATCGAATTACTTCTCCTCGTTAAGAGAATATCTTAGCCTTCCTTTTCACTTTCTACGGTTTTCCATTGCCCCATAGTACGTCCTTCCTTTCGTGTGAAGAAAACCAAGCGAATGAATATACCAAAGACCGTTTCGCTCCTTGCCCCGTACTCGTAATGCTGTCTGTGTCCCTGTCTCTGCCTTGTTTATTTGCGTTTTAATAGGTCTGTATTTCAGGCGGAGTGTTTTTTTTATTTCACGCTGACAACACGCGTCGCATACGCAATTTTCCCGCCTCGAATGAGGCTGTGAAATTTGTTCGTCGGTAATGAAAACTATGCCAGTCAAGCAGGGATCAGAAAACCAATGCAGTACTTTTGTCAAATCAGCCGGGGCACCCGGCGCAGACGGAAACGGGGCCAATCTCCGTCAGCTCAACCGAACTCAATTGGGCATGGCGATGGCCAAGTTCTGGTTTTATTTTCATTTTCATTTGCCAAACGGGGCCACTTGAATGCGCAATGAAGCTGCCACCCAGAGACAGTCAGAGCTGGAGCTGGAGCCAGCAGCCACCAAAAACAACAAGTTTCAGGGGAGTCAAACAATTTTGTACTTTTTGCATAAATTAAACGCGTTATTCGGTTATTTTCGTTGCAACATTTAAGCAATTTCCGTGACTATCGCTGGATATTTTTGCCACCGAAACTGCACTGAAAATCGTAAGGAGAAAGCCAGCCCCAGGAGTGGCAAGTGCAACAGCCTCTCTCGAGCTTATTGTTGACATTAAGCGCCGCCAGGCGGATATGCTACTCCCACCATTCAGCCCCCAGAGAATCCGCCTCCCGGCCACAATCCTAGTGTTAATTAAGCTTACAGAACGAGGACCAGCAACGGCATAAAGCTGTTAAGTTTCCGTCCTGTCCTGTTCCAGCCCTGTGCCAGTCCGCTGTTGTTTTAGCTGGCGGCAGCTTAATTATTTTCATGATTTTTCCATTTACATTTTCCAGTTCACATTTTCCTTTTGTCGAGTGTTTCTGGTTGTTTGTGGTCATCTCATTAAATTAAATCAATTAAATTCCCTCCGTTCCTGCTCTGCATTTATGGTTTATTATTTTCGAGCATGTCACTGAATGGCTAATGGCTGAGCAGTGCGATTATTTGCATATGAGATTTCATTGTGGAAGATTGGATTTTGTTTGGTAATCTGGTTTTTGCAATTGAATTTCGTTAGCTAAATTGACGCGATTTCAATTTAATGTGAGATGAGTCGATGAACCAGGTATTAATTTGAACACTATTTGTTCCCCATATAGGCAAATATTTGTAAAACAAGTAACATTTAAGCTTTAATTAGCCACGCCCCATTAACTATTTTGATTTATTTGTCACATGTACTGTACTATATATAGTACATATGTACATATGTATGTAGTAGATATAAAATATCATTTCATGCCCCATGACTTCATTTAGTTGTGCCAACCGATTTTTGAAGATTTGTTTCAATTGAAAACTTTTTAAAAGCTCGCATTAATTTAATTTCTATTTCACTAAAACAAACTTTTTTCACCAGCTAAAACCAGAGCACGAGAGAGAGACAGCAAGAGAGAGAGAGAGTGTGGAATGAATGCAAATAATAAAACTAAGACCAAAAAATACAAGATTTTTTACGGCTTTTGTTTTGATAAGCTTTGAATGCAGCTAGCTCTACGGGTCCATATACATAGTACGTGTATGTATGTATGTGTTTGTAGTTCGCTTTTTGCATGATTACTCTTTTTAATTCAGTTGTGATAATGAGATAGCAAATCTGAAATTCGTTCAGTGGGTTAGACTCGAAGTTTACTACACAAAAATGTGGCCACAAATTCAATGTTGGGTTTTCATCAATCAGTTTTTGGAATATTACTCACACGCCAAGTAGTTTGTATCTATAGAACACTGCTAAAAATACTTTGTGAATGTGTGTGTGTATATGTATGTTGGGTGTGCATACTATATAGAGAGCGTGGAGCAATTTAAACGGCCTAGATTTCGTGGACAGCTGCTTGAATGCTCGCACTCACACAGATACTCATACTCATACTCGTACGCTGAAAGCATCATGAATTCTATTTTTCAGTTATTTGTGAAAATTGTGATCTCTCCCTTCCTCCGCTCCCACCACAGGTCATTCCTAGGAATTCCCCCATTATAACACCTCCTGAGTGGCCTTATCTCTACTCGTAGTTTGCGCTAAAATTGTTTGGTTTTGACCTTTTTGTCTGACCAGCACCCTAAGCTCTTTTCTGGGAAAGCCAATCATTCCATTTTAATTAAGGTTTTAATATTTGTCTTGTCAATTAAAGCATCTTTGGGCGGCTAGCAAATTATTGGGGCAAAGTTATAATTGAATTAACATGAACCATATCGTAGAGGAATTTGTTGGAAAACCAAGTTACGTGGCAAATGACAAGCATTCTTATTATATTTATATTTTTTAAATAAACGATTGAATAATACAATTTATCTGCAATTTTGTACCAAATTAAAGTATTTATGTTTTGTTATTTAATGTGTTGTCAGAGTTTTTTTGTAGGCAATATCGTTTATTCAATTATAGATTTGAGTTTTTTGATTTTGTTTAGTCTCTACAGTATTGTGCCAATCAGTATTCATAATCATTTTTCTAAATGTATGTATTAGGTGTATTTTTGATTTATTTCAATTCGCTTTTCTTTCTCAGGTTCTCACACATTGTATTCTTTGTAATTCTCTTCCACTTGACACGTTCCTTTGATCACTGCTTTTGGGCAAGTTTCGACGCTGGCTAGCAGAACCGCAGAGCTTTTCCAATTAGTTTAATGCATCATTTTGTCATTTCGGCAGGAAGCCAAGGAAGTGCACTTTCATACAAATATTTACTAAATATACATTTATATATATGTATATATATTTTATTTAGACAGACACAAGCCAAGTTTCTAACCACTTCATAACACTCGACAGCAAATGTCTTCGCTTGTATACGTACTTTTTTTTGGCTTTTTCAGTTTGCTTGATGTTGTTTTTATATGTATATGTATATATGTATATAGTAAACAAGAAATGCGGCTACACAAAAATATATTACGGCTCGATGCTGCTGTTGGAAAAGTTTATTTCGTTTTTGGCTCTTTAGTTGGCTTTTCCTATTTATGTTCCGTAGACAAAACGGCGGCGGGCACGGCTTCCGGTTGAGAACGGAATTGGAATTATAACTAGTCGAAATTTGATTACGCTTGATGTCAGAGAGAGTCGGAATGGGAATTGCAGAACTTGTTAATTTGTATGGAAACTGAAGGCAACACAGACACAGATGGGGGGACGGGAACGGAACAGCATCAGACACGCAAACAGATAGATAGATAGATAAATGGATGATTGCTTAGCGGCAATTGCAGAGGAATTCCTCTCAAAATTCCAATAGATCGGACCCAATGGAGCGGTCGATGCAATAACTATCCGTCCCTCGTATCTGACTCTGGTTAAGACACGCGAATGCGAACTTACAGATACTCCCGCACGCACACGCACACGTAGACACACACACTGCACGAAAACTGACTTTCGCGGAGGAGATTTTCTCGAAGCGAAACCAAGTCCGAACCGAAACCGAACCGTTACGAACCGCACGTGGCGACAGTCAAGCAGCAACTGAACTCAGCCACCCCAGCTGGAGAATGGCAGAGCGTTCAGGCAGAGCTGCCGGAGCAGAGCGGAATCGGCTCAGAGCGAAACTCGACGTGAGTGGAAAGCCGGCGAAAGAGCATAGCAAAACAGAACAGCGAGAGCCCCAGAGAGAGAGAGAGAGAGAGCGTGGGTCCGCGCAACAGGTTGCTCTTCTGGTCATTTAGCCTCGTTAAGAGTGCGCGGCCATGTTCCTCTTTGGGTCACACTCTGCGTATGTTCGATGTATGTATGTATGTACATAAACAGTGTGTAACAGTGTACTGGAGTGGGTGTGTGCGTGTCTCCAAATCGTTGACAAATTGTTCAGAAAGTGCAGATGACTCGGATTACGAAATGGGTTTGTCTTAGCCTCCGGCTTCTACCTTGGTCATCTCGTCCAGCGCAGAGCAGGACATGTAGATATAAATAGTTATGAGATTCGTAGTTCTGTCTTCGACTACAATCCCTCATCGTTTATATAGTTTTCAATGTATAATTATTAATTTGTGATAACAATGTAAAAACCAAGGAAATTTAGGATACTAATAAGAATACTTTCACAAAAATATATAGAATCTGGAACGCTACTAAATTTGGAGACCAATCTATGCCGTACTTAATTTTATTCCTCCAAAGAATAAAACCCAAAAATGGAGCCAATGGAGCCATCGAAATGGCTACCGATTATTTTCTGATGACGTCGCTTTGGATGCTCTCACCTCCAAATTTTAATAATAATAAAAAAAACGAAATAAATAACACAAATTTGAAAACACTGCAGTTGTGTATGAAATTGTCAGCTATATCCATCATTCTACCGTGTCTGTCTGTCTGTCAATGGTTTAACAGAGCCTCAGCAAAAGATTCTGCAACAGTCTGGGGGTCTTTCTCGGGAACTTTCTCCAGAACTTGATCAATGTCCAATGTGATGTCCAGTGTAGCCAGTGTTTCAGATTCAGTGACCGTGTGGAGGCAGTGAGCGACCGATTCAAATACTGAATTGGATAGAGAAGCAACCACATTATCTGCCAATATATTGTATATATCCCTGACTACAATTTCCACATCGACTGGCTCTGGCTCACTGATTGAGGCCAGGGCATTGTGAACATTAACCTTTATCTCCTGTAGCTGGTGGTTCATGTTTTCGATTCTCCGGAGACTGTCGCGGGAAGTCTCCAGGGCAATGCTGATGCGGTCGCACAGTGCCTGATGTTCGATTCGCATATTGGCGGCATTCTCCCGAAGACATTCCAGTAGCATACAGCGATGGCTGGTAGTCATAGACATCATGTGTACTTGCGAATATACAGAAATATAATATTTTCCTATATGTATGTACATAAATGTACGAGTAAATCTCATTCGACTTACGAGCTGGGGCTAATACTGATAGAGAGATGGAGAAACTGTAGCCTGCTGTGTTTGTTGCTCAATTAGATGATTGCCATCAATTATAATAATTAACTGAGTAAGCCGATTAGTTGGCTTATGAATTAAACATTATGAGAATTTCCCATAGACAAAACAACCAACCAACCCACCTCACCCTAACCCACCAGGCTAAAAATCAATGTCGCAATAAACATAATCGTCATTAGCCTATGCTGCTGAAGCAGGGACCGAGGGACCGAGGGACCCGTACGCCACAGGAAGGACACTTTTATGATAGCATCGTTGCCTTCGGCTTCTGCTTGGTGGTGCATTCATAATTGATCGTCCTGTGGGCACCAGAGCACCAGCGGGTCTTCTGGCATGGGATAAGCGTTTAAGCAAAATGAAGACTAAGAGCTTTAGTATCATTTCATTTGGTGCCCCAACCAAAGGGTACTCCCAAGCCACATTCCCTCATTCCCCTAGTCTCTTTATCTGTATTCTTTTTTATTACAATTAACTTTCAATTGTGCCAGAATGGGGGAAAAAAGCTTTGTTAATTGGTCAAAGACCTTGATTTAACTTCAAGAAAAGGGGATGTAAATACATGGGACTGGGAAGGAAGTTTGTAACGCGCACTTCAAAGCATCATTGACCTCAATATATGTAAAACATACTTGATCAGTATAAATATATTTCCACTCGGCAACAGGCTCACACCCCAACACGAGGTTTGAATGGTATACAAAAAGGTATATTTTATTTTTTTACCTAATTCCTAGAGTATAAAAATATCGGTGCGCCGAGTCATATTCCTCAATGGTTTCTAATTAGATTAGTAGACAAATAATACTGGCTCAGCTGCTGCCTTGCGGTCTAGGTCAGTGTCAATATGATGAGGGTTTCTTGGAATTGCGTTTACTGCTCTGTCAGCTGGTGCGAGAGCGAAGAAGGGAATTAAACTGCGGAGTTGAGATGTATTTATAATGATTTGAAGCTTAAAATTTGGCATTAAATTAACGCAGGAAATGGATCCACTATCAAGGCACATTCTGAATGAGTTTTAATTCCTCAGAATTAAAAATATAGCATAAATAAATTATTTACGTTAATCTGCTGAACAGACTAGGAAAAACGAAATTGAATTTCAATATGCTTAGGGCATCTTTAATTTAGCAGCCATTAAGTTTTAAACTCACCCATTCACCCCGTGCAACACATTCCCGCAGCAGCCATAAAGTAAATGGTAAATTCTATATATTCTATATATATTTTCCATTCCATCATTCGAATGCATTCGCTCCACCAGCGCCTCTAAGCCGACTATGCAAATTGAAGTCAAGAGGCATTAAGTCGAAGCCCGAAACTAAAATGCTACTCGATGACACAATTGTCAGGGCTTTATCGGCTTATTCCTCCTATGCATGAGTGCAGGCACTCACACAGACCCATGAGCTCATGGTATCGCAAAGCAAAAAAAGATTTTGGGAATTTTCCACAGTTTTCTCTACTTTTTTAGCTGGTGTCGAGCTCATGTGCATACATGCATACTCATACATTTACATATGTACATACACACATGTATGTATGTGTAAGAAAAACCACCTCTTTTTGGAAACTGTTTAAAGGTAGTAGTACACTTTAACTTTAACTGGAACCTGACATCATGGTGAAATGTTTAAGATATTTGTGACTGCTTGAGCATTGCAATGCTTATTGATTCGTGTAGTAAAGTACGTACACACTATATATGTGTATGTCTAGTTGAAAATTCCATATTCCGTTGCCTCATTTTCCACTCTTCCACGCTTACTCCTGTCTCATGGTTAATGGTTATTTTGTCTGCTGAAAATGTAAATGACAAACACCTTTTGACATATCCAAGCTTTTAATTGACAAATTTAAGCCGCTCTTTGTGGACATTGCTATTGCCTTGTTGTCCAGGTTCTCTAAATAGTACACCGTACAGTGTACACGTTTACTCTTCAAGCGAAACGTTAAATTTAATTGAAAGACTGTTGAAATTGGCCCGGGACATGCAGTTAACTAAGGTTCTGACACCATTCTCTCTTTCAGCCATCCTGCCAGCACAGTTTGCAATTGATGTGCGGCTAAAAGGTGATATATTGCGACCAATGAAGGGAAGAAATCTCTTTCTCTCTCTCTCTCTCTAGCTGGTTGTAGTTTGCCCAACAAGATTTGGTTAGGTTTTCCTTATGTTGTATTTTATTTTGTAAACCTTTTTCAGCATTTCCAGCATAATTGATGATGAAAACCGAACACTAAAGGCCAAATGTCACAAAAGAGACGGGTTCAGATAGGCTAATAATTTATAGCATAATATCTACTAAATACATGCTGTGGGTAAGAGAACGAGTTCGAATCGAATAAGCACACCAGAAAAGAAAATCCAGTAAGGACTTTAAATTCGGCTCGCCAAAGTTTATAAAGGTTGTGTATAAGTTTTATATCAATTAATCTATCTCGTAATCCTTCCAAATCGCTACTACATCCCATCTACTAGCGAGGCTACGTACTCGTATTTGTATGTACATCCATGTGCATATATGTACATATGTGTGAAACGATCGTTTGGTTACATTATCTATTTAAGCAAAACATTCATAAACGCATTACTCAAAGTTGAAATACAATATAATACGGTTAAAATAATGTATGTAGTATAAATATACATAAATATATGTATTATGTACGAGCATCAATTTTTCTCCTCATTTTACTTCAATGAATCCTGACGTAGTACTCGTAAGTCATTTCACAGTCTAAATAGCTTCGGAGCCGAATCAATAAAAAAATTCCAGCAAAACACAAATAAAAAGCACGAAATACGCTAAGAAGATTTATGAAAATTTTACGCTCGACTGAGTATTTTCTATTAATTTTTGTGGAACAGACTGGATCAAGAGTGGATTGGGGACGAGGAAAAATGTTTGCCTTAAAGTTGTTCAGGCTTAATAAAAACTTGCCTGGCATCGTGGAGATTGGAGATTGCCTTGAACTTTACTCATTATCCCGACTATTAACTATCGCCGCTACACTGCAGTGTCGAGTCTACCGGCATGCCAATATTCGCGAGTAGGAGCTCGACTCAACTGTGGCAGCAACTTACAAAAGTTTCCCTTGGCTCCCCCAAGGCACAACACCCACCATTTGCATCTGTCTCCTATCTCTTCCTCCCGGTTGTCGCAGGCATCCTATCCGTGCCGTGTCCGTGTCACTTCGCAGCCATCGCAAGTCAAACACGAAAAGTTCGATTGCATTTTTGGTGGTTCTGTTCTCCGCCCCTTCATGCCTTCACTTGTGCGGCACGTGTCTGTGGGATGACGCATACGCCACGTTGCGCGAATCGTTGACTAATTAAACTAATCTCTCCGCCTGCCTCGATGGCTGAGCAAACACCTTGAGCTGAAATTATTTCGGATTGCCCCCCTGCTGTGCTACGAGTACTCGTATGTTTCACAGACCGCAGCACAAAAGTATATTTCACTTTTATTTCCAACTTTTGCTGTGATTTCAGTTTCGCTCTCCCCATTTTTCAGGGGTTTTGCAGCTTTTCAATTTAATTTTTGTACTTCTCTTTTCGGCTTACTCGCCATGTTTGCATAGCTGAAATTGTTTTCCATTTGAGGTTGTCCGCCTCCCCCCCACTTGCCCGTGGGGACTGAGCAGAGTCGGGAAGCCAGAAGGAGACTCAGAGATATAGGGCTGGGGACGGCTTAGAGTCGCGTTTTAAGTGGCACAAAACCCACAACCTGTGGTATGATAACCAGTAAATGCTGCTCTGGGCATTGGGAATTGCATTCGGCTGGCCACAGAATTCAACCGTCTATTTAAAGGATATTTTTTTTAATCTTGGAAAAACATCGCGACAGTAGAAAATAAGGCAAGTAATGTTCTACAAAAGCAATCAGAGACATATCTAAAAAAGTTCTTTGAACTATATTTCGATGATCCTGAGTTTTAAGTTTGGGTTATTTTTGTAGATGGTGTCAACCGTCGAGACTGCAACTGTTCATGCCAATCAGAGACATTTAAAAAAGTTCTTTGAACTATATGTCGAAGAGTTTTAAATTTTTGTAGAAAACTTTTTTTTTGTACGTTTGTATTTGTGTTTAAAAGTGGTTAAATTTGTGTGTATTTGCAGTAAAAGTGGTTGTGTTTAACCGACCATATAAAGTAAATATATTCTTGATCAGCATCAATATCAGGGTCGATAAGGCTATGTCTGTCGGTCCTTCCGTCTGTCCGTCTTCTTGAGCGTCTTATTATTATACTATATTAATATATTATTTATTATCTCATTATTATTATAGCCACAATGAAGAAAACCATTTAGAGTGGTATCATTTCCTTTCGCTTTCTCTCACACACCAACGCGTCTGCTTAGCCCATTCGTCCATTCCATTCGAGACATAAGTTCGCAATATTGAAGACAGAAAAAAATAGAAAATGTCGTATCGTAGTGAATGACCATATCTATCAGATTGCCGAATCTGAATCAGATCGGATAATTATTATTATAGCCAGAATGATGAATTTAATTTTCTGTTGCTATCCCCCTTCCCTTAATAACAGCAGACGCTACTTATTCTATCTATCGCTCACACACTCTACATTCCTTGTTCAGCTAGAACCACGTGATGTTGTGAGAAGTGATGTAGATGACAGATGTAGCAAAAAAATCTAAAATGTACAAAATGATTAAATAATTTTAAAATTCTACATAAACCATATGTTCACATATTGACTGACTGAGTACGGGTATAAAAGTAGTGGTGCGGCAAATGCGACTCAGCGTTCCCTTTCGTTTGATTTGTTAACAAGCGAACCATGCAAATCGATTGTTGGTCTCTGCTCTGAGAGAACCCAGAGCTATCTGCTCTGCTGTAGGTGCGGCCCGTTAGTACAACTTGGCAGACCGGTGGCACAGAAACGTGGACCGCAACAAACGTGACAAAAATGAAACCAAAGGTGAGTTCAATGAATCGGGCACAGACTAGGGGGACAGAGAGAGCGAGAAGCCCATTAAAAACTGCCAATGTCATGCACAGATATCGTTGAAGTCGCTGCTGCTTCTCCTATCAGCAGTTGCGGAGGCGAGCTCTGGCGAACACCCCAACAAGAAGAGTAATAGAGGAATAATCCTTGGCAGTGCCAACAGTACCAGCTTGATGCAGGGAAACACTAGAAGTACGGTGGGCAAGGAGTGCCAGGATTTTAACCAGATAGCAAGGTGGATCAATCATCAGGTGGTGGTCACCGGAAAACTAACGCGGTTAAATCAGCGTCTGGGCCAACTGCTTCTCGCCCTCAATGATTCCGCCCCGATCGAGCACTGCTGCTTCTACGAGAAGACCACAATGGTCAAGGTAATGGATTATTTGAATAACCTGGCCGACGACCAGGGTAGTTCGGTGCAGGGCAATCTTAATCCCCTCAAGACAAGCGGTGAGTTGGGCCAGGACCTGGACAACATTCTGACCCAGATGGGAAAGCTCATCAGCCGGGACGTAAAGAGCTGTTGCGATCAGCTGGTTGAGGACCTCAAGAAACAGGAAGAGGACCTACAGAAAAGCTTGGAGGAGCAACGGAAGAAGCTGGAAAAAGCCAATGGAGCGAATGGGAAGGCGGTGAAGGAGCTGCAGAAAAAGCAAGCAGAGCTAGAGAAGCAGCTGGCGGATTTGCGGGAACAGCTGGAAAAGTTGGAGGAGAAACTAAGAAAAAGCGGAGAAAGTCTCAGCGCCAAATGTTGCGCAGAAGTCGATAGGAAATTACGGGATTTAGAGGGCCAAGCCACTAAAGACAAAAATGAAGGTATCGACAAGACTAAGGAGTTTGAGAAGAAGTTGGACGATCTTGAAAGTGGACAAAAAGATCACGAGGACAAGCTTGATGACATCCAGAGAACAATTAACGAAAGAAATGGGAATATATCGAAAGCCATTGACATGTGCAAAGAGAACTGCGGCAATGGAACGAATGGAGAATCAAGCCTAGGGACATCCGATTTAGAAACGAGAATTGAAGCCCTAAAGAAACAAGTCAAGGATCTTTCCGCAAAGATTGCCGATGTGATCCCCTCGGGTGTAACTTTCGACATGAAAGAGAACATGAAGTCTTGTCAAGATATTGGAAAACTGTTAGCCAATATAGAAACTCAGCTTCAACAGGCTATGAAAGGACAGAATCCAGTCGGAGAAAATGAGATCTCAGCTCATCTCACTGATGAGGAACTCAAGGAACGATTCAAGGATCTCGAAAGGCAAGTAAAAGAGCTACAGATACAAGTAGGAAGGTCCAGGCACTGCTGTAAGTTCCTCGATGGTATCGGGAACGATGATAGTCAACTACAACTGAATGTCGACACAATAAATAAAACATTCACCGATCACATTAGCGATTTGGAAAAGAAAATGGGCGATCTAAGAAAACAGGTGGATGAAGCTCTTGCTAAAATTAAGAAGCTTGGCCCCGGCAACGGCAATGGAAGTGACGACCTTGACAGACTTAAAGAGAATCTGGACAAATTCCCGAGGGATATCGACATTCTTCGCACTCAGCTGGATAATCTGTTGGGTCACATTTCGGTGCTAACTAAAATGATCAAGGACAAGTTCGCCATGACAGAGGATCTGAAGAACCGCCTGCTTCGATTGGAGAAGCTTTGCGAGGACCTAGGAAAAGATGTTGAAAGCGCCCTGAAGCTAGTCCAGCGCATAGATGACTTGGAGAAGCTACTTGATGATGCCTTGGCAAAACAGAAGAAGCTGGAGATCGATGTGAATAGTTGCCTTGGCAAATGCAAGGCTATGGACTCGATCGATGATCTTATTGATCGCATTGAAGATCTGGAGAAAGTTGTCAAACCTAAAGTCCCAACTACACGGAGGCCACGCAGGATAAAGCAGAAGAAGCGTACCACCACAACGGAGATTGCTTGGGTGGGCGGGATCGATATGGTGACGCCATTCGTTCAAGATTAAATATACTTATCGAACTTTGACAACTAATCTGGTGTTTTGTTCTATTAGAAATCGAAATAAAAGCCTTGGCTTTTTACTCAGAGATATTTAAAAATCAAAATGTTCAAATTGAAAACATTGCGAGGTGAGGAGACGGGGCTCGAGTCTGGCCTGCAAGTCTGCAAGAAGTTGGAGAACGATCTCCGGGACTGTCTGAATGTCGTTGATCGTCTGAGCCGGAAATACGGTGATCCAGTTGAGGGTCCGCTTCCCGTTAACAGTTTGGGCTCAGTCTCGACCATAGAGAGAAGTAGCGGCTCCGACCTAAGTAGCAATTCCTTCTTGCGGCAGGACCCGGAGGTGGAAGCGGTGGGCACTCCCCATCCAGTCGGGGCCAGGAGCGGGCAACAGCTGAGTAGCTCCTATGTGGATATGCACACGAAATGCATTAAGCTCAAGCGCGAACTGGAAGGCACGATGTCGCTCAACAAACAGATATGCGAATTGGCATATCGTCAACGGAAAAGTGATTATACCATTCCAGAGGAGATCACAGTCTACCTGGAGAATATGAAGAAGAAGTCTTCAAATCAATAGAGGCTAGTGGAAGGCTGTTGCTTTTATTACTATATATTCCGTCTAAGTTTTGCTTGCCGGTGTTTGGGACTCATAAACTGAACATTTTCCCGACACTTGGCAGCCTTTATTAAAAATTACTGTCACCATAAGACGAGACAGAGACAGAGAAACTTTCAAAACTCATTTGGCTTGACATGAAAATAAGGCAAAGTTGTTCACTTCTTTTATACCTGGTAATCGTGGAGCAAAGGGGTATATTGTATTCGTGAAATGTTTGAAACAGACCAGAGGAAGCACCCAATAATCGCTCCATTCTCTCTCGAAGATGTGTATCCGCAACTCTGAGCTCTATCCTGATTGTCGATTTTTTTCATTTTCTGTTGGCGATTTCAGCCAGGTAAATGTATTGTCCAAGTGCTCCTTACTAGCGGGTACATTATAGACGGAATGTCGACTATAGCGCCTCAACTGCTGTGCTCGGTCCAACGACGAGGCGGACGATGATAGAACAGGAACAAGTTGTCTATGTTTATGTGCACGACAATGTGTAAATACAAATACTTGGGACAGGCGAAAGAATATGGGGAAAATATGAGAAATTGCCAGTGCAAAACTTGAGATAATGTAATGCAAAAGTGGCCCGGACCAGGACCAGCACCAGGACCAGGATCAAGACAGACGAAAGTTTTTTCCAACGCTTTTTCAACTTTGTTTTTTTCCCTCTGCCCTCTCCGAGGGTATGTGAGTGTGTGTAGGAAAATATTTGTGCGCGCCCAAGTTGAACATTATTTTTTGTGTTGCCTGTTAGCTTGCCTCGAAAGGGGAATCCCCGCACTTTGTTAGAGGAACAAGTAGCCGGGAGACGGGATCCGGGAGTCGGGAGTCGGGAGCTGGACAGCTGGACAGGGAAAGGACATAAAACAGTGAAGTTTTGCATATTTAAAGGAATATCAAGGGGCAAAATGAAACTTTTCTTTTTCATTATTATTCTTGTTTTCTGTTATTTTTTTCGTTATTACCCCAAGGGGTAGAACTTTGGCAAGGAAGGGAGCGCTCTTCCATTGAGTAGGGACACACAAGCAGTGGTCCTAAATTGGGTTCAAAAGGTGTTCATTGAGTGAGTGCTGCGGTCATTCATAATGATGGGGTTCAGAGTGCCCAGGAGTAGAGAGGTCTTTCAGATGGAGCGGTGGACTGAGCTTTGAATGAAAATGTAGTGGAGTTTTCTTTAAGCTTTAAACCGAGCTAAGATTTTTGCACCTTTCTAATACCCCATTCACCTCAATGGAATCATCATTCTGATGGCATAGCAATGCATTTTCTGCACACATTGTAATCCCATAGAATTGAAAACTTTATGGTACTTTCTTTCGCCCATAAAAGTTAGGTTGACCCGCTAGAGTTTCCGTTTTTATTTATGTAGTTTTTCGTTAGCTTTGGTTCCCCAACGGGAGCCACATCTAGCATTGCCATGAATATCCGCTTTATGGGGCCTACGCCTCAGCTCGGCCATCGATTGATAGCAGCACGGAAATTTATTAGCTCTTTAATGGCCTAGCCAGCAGCTTTAACCAGGCCGGGCCACAGCAAGTACTGGCTGGCTCTGACTCTGCCGATTCCGAAAGCAGTGCAAGCCGAAAGTGTTGTAAGCAGCCGCACAACCTATTTGTTAAGACAACAACAGCTCCCTTTGGAGCAGATGTGTTTTGGCCTGGCCCAGCTTAGGCCAAAATAGTACAAGCCAAAAATCAAAGGCAAAACATGCCAAAATCGTTGTTCACAGAACAGACTCCAGTGTATGAGGCATGAGCGTACGAGTATGTGCGTATACGAGTTTCTCTGATATCCTGTACGCTTTCAGCCTCATGCTCTAGCTAAGTGTATCCGAAATTGGTTCAATACCAACGGCAACCGCAGCAAACTTATCCGTGGGTTCGTCAGAGTTTGGCCCCTTTGTGTGCGTTGCTGAGGCCATAGAAGCTTTTGCAAACAAGTTTGTTTAATTAAGATTTCCTGCGGGTCAGTTGATTGACTTTAAGTGCCGGGAACTAACCAAATTAATGAGGGAACTAACCACTGCAGAGGCGCAGGATAAGAAGAGATGATGGTTTCTGGTGAAATCACATCCACAAGGACTGCACGAGTGAGGGCAATATTTTGATTCGGAAGGAACAGAAACGGAACCCATCAGGATGAATAATGCGCATTTGCTCGATTAACTTTTAGTGGTGATTTCAATGCTTAGAGCTGGTTGGGAAGGTTCCCCTTCCTCTGAGTGCTCTAATCTGTTTCTGCAATATGTACAGTGCCGCACTTAAGTGTTGGCACAGTTGGAAGGCCCACAACTTTAAAGGCTATTTCTAGGCTTCTGGAGAATTTTCAAGAACCATTTTGTTTTTATATGCTTAAATTAAACATTTCTAAATTAAAACGCATAGTTTATTTTTTTATTTCGTATCATACACTTAAAACTATTTATAATTTAGAAGAAAATGAACCTTTTCGTGACACAAAAGTCTTGGCACACTTGCACTACTTATTTTATTTACTTTTAACTTAAGCCCGATCTTATCATAATTTCTTATGAAATTTTATAATGGCACTCCCTAAAAACACATTCGTCTGATATTTCATTAAAAATTGCAGTTTTAGTTAGTTATTCTGTATTTTACCCAAACGTTTCTTGAGTTATTTGAGAGGCGCAAAGAAACTAGTGTAGCTCAGCGAAAAATTGTCCTTCACTTGCACAATGAAGGCAAATCTTATAGCGATATAGACAACATTATGGAATCGAGACGATTTTCCATCAGAAGCATTGTGCAGAGGTTTAAAGGAGCATCAATCTTGGAGAACGCACCCAGAATAGGACGACCAAAGCCTTTAACTGACAGACAAAGCCTTTAACAAAGGCTTTTAACTAAAAGGTGGACCCTAAATTTCCTCTTCCAAGATTGCCCATGAGGTCAAGGCTGAGCTTGGGACGGACATCCACCCCATGACTGTAAGGGAGGGCCCTGCACGAAGCCAACTACCATTGTCGTGCTGCTAGACGAAAGCCGTTGATCTCGGAGGTCAATACAAAAAGCGTTTTGCCTATGCTAGAGGGAATTTGAGCAAGCCAATTGAATTCTGGGATCAAGTGATCTCTTCGGAAAAACAAAATTCAATATATTTCGATCCGATGGCCGTCAACAAGTGTGGAGAAAATCGAAAACTGAATTAAAAAAAAAACTGCGCCCACGGTGAAACACGGCCCTCCTTACAGTCATGGGGTAGATTTCCGTCCCAAGCTCAGCCCCTGACCTCAGCGGCAATCTTGGAAGAGGAAATTTTTGGGGTCCACCTTTATTTTGGGGATCACCTGCTGGCGTTCTCTGTCAGTTAAAGCCTTTGTTCGTCCTGCTCTGGGTGCGTTCTCAAGATTGATGCTCCTTTAAACCTCTGCACAATGCTTCTGATGGAAAATCGTCTCGATTCCATAATGTTGTCTATATCGCTATAAGATTTGCCTTCATTGTGCAAGTGAAGGACAATTTTTCGCTGAGCTACACTAGTTTCTTTGCGCCTCTCAAATAACTCAAGAAACGTTTGGGTAAAATACAGAATAACTAACTAAAACTGCAATTTTTTAATGAAATATCAGACGAATGTGTTTTAGGGGAGTGCCATTATAAAATTTCATAAGAAATTATGATAAGATCGGGCTTAAGTTAAAAGTAAATAAAATAAGTAGTGCAAGTGTGCCAAGACTTTTGTGTCACGAAAAAGGTTCATTTTCTTCTAAATTATAAATAGTTTTAAGTGTATGATACGAAATAAAAATAAACTATGCGTTTTAATTTAGAAATGTTTAATTTAAGCATATAAAAACAAAATGGTTCTTGAAAATTCTCCAGAAGCCTAGAAATAGCCTTTAAAGTTAAAATTTCCAACTGTGCCAACACTTAAGTGCGGCACTGTATGTAATAATTTCGATATTTGTTCCTTATATGAAAATTTGCTAATATAGATATGTAGTTTATTTAGCGCTCTATTCATATGTTTATGAAGTTCATTTAACCGTGCAGCTGAGTTCGTGGCCCAATAGAGATTCCCGACTAACTAAATTATTGGCACAGCCAGGGGGATAAATACCGAAAATAGAAAAAAAGAGACCCAGAAAAAACGGAACGAACGAATTCCTTGAGAAGTCCACAGCTCATAAATATGTATATATGTAGGGATTCCCAAAGGGGCTGAGGCAAACACGCTAAGCACTTCCGTATGAATAAATATTTAATCAATCAATTTCGACAATTTTCCTTTTTCGAGGCTCGTCAAATACTCATGATGATGATGACGATGATAGGAATGATGATTGGAATGATGAGGTTGATGAGATTGAGATGCGGACGGGAATGAGGATGGAATGGGATGCCTTTGTCGCTGTCGTTGAGGCATAAAACAAGTCAGACACATAAAGGAAGATTTGATTGAAATGCTAATTTCCACAGATTACAGCCAAGAGTTTTTCACTCAGGAAAAGAACTCTAGTCCTTGGTGGTAGATGGACAGCCATTGAACGGGTCTCCATTTGGACTTAGTCATCATCATCATCATCATCAGGAGCAGCAATAGCTACAAAGCCATGGAATGACAGGACACTTCTCAGTCCTTAGTCGTAGCCTATCAGCCCCAGCCCTGTTTAGCTTCAGTTTCAGTTTCAGTTTCAGTATCCATTTCAATTTCGGTTTCATTTTCAATGCGATTGATTTTCCACGAATGCTCATTTCCCACTCACGTTCCCAGTTGCGATTATCGAATCCTTATTAGTTTGTCCGCTGTCTGTGACAGGTTACATTGAACTTGGGGATTTAATGGCGCTGGCTCTAACTCTGCATCTGTATCTGTGTCTCTTTTCAATGTGGGTTCGATTTTCCAACTTTTGTTCAACTGTGCGTGCGTTCAAATTTGAAGGCATACATACTGCAGGTATTGCTAATGCTCTTACAGAGCTCTGTGGGCTTTGCAGACAAGAAAGTATTATAATCTGCATATGTACATGGTTCATTGGTTCATTCGGTTGGTTTGAATGAATGGTTGTTTATTAAATGATTCGCTCCAGACTCGAAAATTTAAAGGGTATGTTAGATGTGTGATCAACATCCGAATCAATATAGTCAGTCTATCTGTCCGTTCGTCTTGTTTGAAGATACGAAAAAACGTAAAATGAACATAGCTACCTGATGGCCGAATCTGGATCAGATCGGATCAGTATTATAGCCAGAATGAAGAAATTCATTTTCAGTTGCTTTCCCCACCCATTTCCGCGCTGCAGCTGCTACTCATTCTTTCTCTCGCTCACACACTCGCCTAGTGTGCGAACACTAGCGAAGAACGAGTAAGAACAGCGTGTTGGTCTGAGAAGTGATGTCAGATAACAGATGACAATATATACTGACTAAGTACGGGTATAAAAGTAGAGTCGTGGCTACAAAAGCGACTCAAGCGTTGCCTCTCTTTAAATCTCAGTTCAATTTTATTGATTGATTCAATCATTACAAAAGTTTTCATTCTTTAAGTTTCTATTTGATATTGTTTAAATATGATTCCTGGAACCTTGCTCTGCTTAATTTATGTAGGCCGCTTTTTATGTTTCTTTTCCCGAGATTTGTTTCAAAAGTCAACATAAAAGTCCCATAATTTATCTTTGCCTCTGAGCACAGTTACTTGCCATGCACTAGTCTGAGCATCTTCCCTGCTCCTGACCCACTCTCAGTAACTCATCCGAAAAAGTTGGCCTCAGTCAAGTCGGTTATCACACGCAAAGAGGAGACACACACAACATTGAGGCAAAGTTAACTTAAGCATGAAGCTGAAGTTGCTACAAAATGAACGACTGTAAACGAGTACAGGGCTCTGGGACTACCCATACCAGCTTCCCGACTAGGACAAACTGTCAGAGAAACAGCAGTACCAGCAGTCGCCGTGGAGGGAGGAGCAGCTGCAACGTGCCACTGTTGCAGCAGTTGAAGTGATAAACGCGCTATGCAATTGTTGCCATTGCTGTTGCTGTTGCAGTTGCCGTCGAGATTTGCCATCTGACAAAATGCTTTTGACATTTTCGCAAGTTAACAATAAAAATATTTCATATAATTTAACAGCCAACGCTGCTGTGTCAACAATTTATGGCGAATTATCTTCAGCTTTGGCTTTGGGTTCGGCCCGGCCCTGTCACAGCTTCTGCCAATAGCTGGGCCAGAAGCTGAGAACCATGAGAATGCTCTATCATATTTATTGCTTTTAGCATATTTGTTTGCACCCCAGGCAATCTGTCTTTGTGTGTGGGACAAAATGCAAATTCTCAGTCACAAATTTTCCGTCTCTGGTTTTCATTTGAGGTTCGGCAAAGTTTTTGGGGCAAAACAAAAAGCCCTTGACAAAGTGCAGCTGCTCGGAAGTGCTTCGGGTACCATTTTTGAGGGGCGGTCAATGAAAACTTTATTTGCTGCCGAAGGAACAAAGCCAGAACTTGAGCAGAGCAGGAGGAAGGTCTCGCTGGGGAATTGTGTGTGTGTGGAAAGAAAGTCTCAAATAAATTGTGAATGTCAGGGAAAGTGCCTCAAATTATGGTGAAAGGGTTCGTATGAATGGTATTCTGTGTATGGTACCTTATTATTTAATTCATTTACTATACAATAAAAGATATAGAATTTTCGCGGAGAATGGGGCCTCGACTTCTGGATGGGATAATTTCTTAAATTGTTGTAATTTTTTTGGAAGTGTATAACTTTTCCTAGGCATTATTGGATTGGCATTCGCTGGTGCGTAGTGGTACTAGTTCTCTTCCGCCTTCTCTGGACGGATCTCTTCAGTTACTGGATGGGGTTTTGAGCTTCCTGGACCTTCAGTCATCTCTGCCAGTGCAGACATATCGATATCGGTCTGCTTGGATGCACTATCACCACCCGCTTTCTTAGCCTCATCCGCATCCATCAACCTGCCGGGGAGCTGAGCCCTCAGGTCCCGGTGCAACTGATCAACCAGTGTACAGCTGGAACTCACGCGTGCCATGACTCGTGCCATACGCTCTTGAATTCCAATCATAATCTGATCGAACTCACAGACTTCTTGAGTATCTTCTTCGGTACCCGTAGCGCCCAAGGACATGTCTAAGTGATTGGTGCTGTTGTTGTTGTTGCTCTTCACAAGCTGCTTATCTTCGAGAAGGACCTCGCTCAAGGATTCCTCTGATGGTTTATCGGACATTTTCGAAAAAATGTATGCACATATATATTTTGCTTTGTTATTCAGGAATTACAAATTATCAAAGGGAATCGGAATGAAAAAGAGGAAACGTCACAGAGAGCTCCAATCCAACGAATCGCCGCCTCCTTGAAGCGAAGTCAAGTGTAAAATGTGTCCAGCTGAGATATAAAAGCTGAAATCAATTAAAGCCATTTAAGAGAGAAACGAGCAAAGGATATGGATGTCGACTGCCGTCGTTGCCATCGTTACCAAGGCACCAGGCAAATAAATATCGGAAACGACTTGGCCAAGAGTGGGATCTGTTGGGGGGGATAAAAGTTGCGCCACAGTTGAATGGGGGGGGAACGAAATCAAAGTCTATAACTTAACGACTGCAATGAGAGTGATGCTGATGACGATATCCTCGATGTTCACACACACACACACACACACACACACACACACACACACACACACACACACACACACACACACACACAGCTCGAACCCCACTAAAACCCAAACGAAAAAAAAAAAAAAAAAAGACAAAGCCCAAAAGACGGAAATGCAGTATTCATTCTCTCGCCACGCTGGGGGAATGGGAATGCTGTTTCCTCCTCCTTCGCTGCCATTACTCTTTTAGCCTGTTTTCGCCTTCATGTGCTAAATATTGGCCCACCATTTTTTAATAGTCTTTCTCGGTGCCCCTCAGCGTTATAAACCAATAAATCTGCTAAAGTATTTTCCAATGGTTTGACATTGTCTTTTTACAATAAATTTCTCTACATACAAATGTGTTTTTCTTCAGTGCAATAAGTCTCGTCTGTATATATGTATCTGATAGGCTGTAGTAATGAACATTCTCTCTTTTCAGGGTTTATGTTAAACTATTAACTATTGCTGGTTCATCCTGGGTTTCACCTAATTGAAGGATTCTCAATCTGAAAAAACTATTCCTTAACAAGACTCAAAGGACTAAAATCCTTTAAAACTTTTTCTAGCTTTTTCACTGACATTAAGTTAATGACAGCTGTTGGCTAATCTGTTGCCCAAATCACATTGCAACATGTGGTTCCCTCACAGACACAAACATACATAAGTAATTGATGATCTAATTGTCCGACCATTTCTCATTCGTTTTGTTCCTGCAACATCTGTCGGATCCATCACAATAAATAACCATATAGTTATAAGGAGTGTTTCCAACATTAAAATCCCATCATGCTTGAGATTAATGTGAAAAGGTCACGCCCAGCCCCTTCTCTAGGAGGGAAAAGCCATTCACTTTAGCAGACTTTGACATTTGCCTTCGCCATCGCCATCGCCTTTTCTTTTGTTTTTGCTTTTGTTTTTGTTTTTGTTGCCGCTCTTTCACTTTTTCTTGTCTACGTGAGACGACACGTGACAATGTCGGGGCAAAACATACTCGTAAATGCCGTATGTCAACATCCAGGTCGCTGAGAAGTAAAGTGAAAATGTCTTTTTATCAACTTTTGGTAGCTTGTTTCTGCTGGGTTTTGTTGTAGTTTTTTTTACATTTGTCTTAATTAGGGGTTGGGGAAAGGGGAAATAGAAGCCACTTGAGGAAGTGTGCTGGAAGAGCCATCAGCTGCCGCTAGCACTTCAGCACTAACTTGTCTGACTTTCCCATGGCCCCTGCCCTTGTCTGTAGACCAACACGTGTGCGACTTAATGGCAACACTTTCGTATCCTTACGGCTCTCGTATGCCGCTCATGTCTGTCTGTAATTTATATGGCTGCTTGAGTGCCAGCTTCCACCCAGCTCCACCCAGCCCACTCTCCCACTCATTTCCGCTAGCTTCTTCTAGCAAAATTTGTTATTACGTTGAATTAAACTTGAAAAATGTGTGTTAATGGGGTCGTTCTGCGCTGCCCCAAACCAACTGCGACTCCGACCAAGCAACTTAATTAAATTCCACAATGATTTTGTTTTTGTTTGCCATGTAGTAGCAAGGCAGCTTTTCCAGCTGTAGATGTAGCTACAATTACAAGAGAAGCCAAAACATAGCGCACCACATGGCGTATGTGTGATATTTCCTATAGTAGCTTTGTGCCAGCTTCCTGCTTTTTGCCTGCTCTTCCGTATAATTTGTAAGTATTAATGAACTGTGAGAAGTGTTTTTACGAGAATTGGTAAATTGCGGATGTCAAAGAAACTGCGTGAGAAAATGGGGATGTCCATATGCAGCTTGTGTATCCGCAGGATGACATAACAAAATAATGGGGAATCGTGAGAGCTTTTATGATTTCTTCTAAATATGTATAAAACTCTATACTCCTACATATGTATGTACATATGTACATACAAATATGTATACATTTTACTGGACTTCACAAATGTAACGGGTGAAACTATTTAACAGACTGACTTATTCAGACTGCGAGTATCCTTAATACGAACAACAGTTTCTCTCTTCTTGTCTGCTGTTAACGCTGCTCTGCTGTTACTGATTCTCTTCTGTAACTCTACTGCTGTTACTGCTGCTCTGCTGTTACTGCTGCTCTGCTGTTACTGATTCTCTTCTGTAACTCTACTGCTGTTAACTGCTGCTCTGCTGTTACTGATTCTCTTCTGTAACTCTACTGCTGTTAACTGCTGCTCTGCTGTTACTGATTCTCTTCTGTAACTCTACTGCTGTTAACTGCTACTCCTTTCAATGGGCCAACTGGCTAACTTCTTCCTACATAATGTATATGTACATATAATATATGTATTGTCGCCAGTTGATTTCCAATTAGCTCTCCATTTCTCTTTACATTTTCCAGATTTAACCGAAACTTAAAGTGCCTTAAACCAAAAAATTGCACATTGTATTTATCATTCCTGTTTTATTGAAATTTATTCGTATTTTTCGTCTGAACTGTGGCAACATGGAAATGGGTTTTCGGGTCATTAAAAAAAACCTCAGGTTTTATGTGGTAGCAATGTGGAGGATAAAAAAGTTATAAAAGGAAAAAGTTTCGAATGTCCAATGAGCAGGATATCACACAACCCAGGAAAGATTCGGTTTCTGTTTTTGGTAACTTGTTGCCTAACGGTCTTTAAGCTGTAGTCCGAGTTAACTTTAATCTGAGCACAGAAGGTCGGAAAATGGGACCAACTGAACGTGGAAAATAAAGGAAAAAATCGAAAGGCCCATCGAAAGATGTTCCCTGGCTTTATAGTAAATTCCAATCAACCGCTCTACAAATACTGACATGCTGCAGATTTCCACCTGGATAACCACTCATAAATACTCAGCGGAACTGATTGCCACTGAGGATACTGCGGCCTTTGCTTATTAAATTTTTCAAGTGTGGCAGACAGAGTGCCACAATTATTTATTAAAAAGCAGAAACACAGCCAAGGATATGCCTCCATTCAGGAATATATACGAGTATATCTGAATGTTGCTGCTTAAAGTACTGCATACAACTTTTATTACAATTTAAAAATTTGTCCATTTTTGCGTTCTAGTCTAGGACCCAGATTTCCACACATGGACATGGGGGCATGGAATGGACATTCGGAATAGTGAGCACAATTTGCATTTGAAATCTGTGTTCTGTACTACTATAGTATAGTATATCCATTTGAAGTTCTATGTGTATTTGCGTTGATGGACCTGGGACCCCTTTCTAAAAGATGTTCATCATGATGTTGGAACGTGCGTTTGTTTAAATGAGCCGAAAAAATGTATGTGCTTTTTATCATTTCCCTTCTGTTAGTTTTGTGTAGTTTTCTGCTTTTTTTTTGGGGGTAGTTTTCCTTTTGTTTGCCTTTTGAAATTTAGCATCAACACATGCAAACATTTTTTTGTTGGTTTTTGTGTTTGCCCTGTGGAATTTCATCGAAGGAATCGAAAGGAAACCCTAAGAAAATGTGCAAGCGGTTAGAAATGCCTCCAGTCGGTCGTCTTTGAGGAAAAGCTGGTGAAATTTCGAATCGTTTACCTTGATGGGATATTTGCTGTAAGGCTGAAGGGCCCCCATCATTTTTAAACTGGCATTTAAATACTTGGATGCACTGCAAAACTAAATGTACATAGAAGTAGAATAATTCCTTTGCTACTCCCCGACCCATGACTATGGCATTTAAATTGAAATGAAAGTTTTACGTTGACAGGAGTCCAGAAGTCTGATGATTTATCATCATAGTTCCGGGGGAAACTTTCATTAGGAAAATAAGAATGAAGAAGCGAAGGTCAAGGATCCCTCCATCCTCTGACCCTGTCCAAACTATTTCGCCAGGCACTGTACGCACTTCCGTCGGCCGAAAACTTTGGAATTTTCTTCTTTTTTTGTGAGAACTTTTTTTTGGTTTCGTTTGGTTTGAAAAAAAAGGGAGGTTAGCATCAGTCGACACTTTATCATGTCTCCGAGGGCGACGGTAGGTTGGGGCGAAGGGAGATTGGGGGCTCAGCTTGCCCGGAGCGCACAAATTGAAATGTGCCAGCGTCAGTCAGAGTAAATGAGGCAAGACGCTGCCACAGACCCAGCGGGAAGTAATTGTGGGACCCAAACCTCTGGCTGACAAAGTCTTTGCCGTAGTAAAATGCCTCTCCATCTCCATATTCAGCTTTTTCCTTTTTCCTTTTCCTTTCCCTTTTTTTTTTTTTTTTGGATTTGACTGTTGTGTGCCGTTGGCTGCCTGTGTATGACAAATATTTACCCAAAGTGATTTTTGACAGCGCCATAAAGGATCGGAGGAACCGGAGAGGCGGGGAATACACTTGCTTCATGCCCCGTTTGGGCGTAATTCGTGATTTGACTCAGCAGTGCGGCCCTTGCGAGGCCAAAGTACCGCCAATTGAATTGAAAATGCGACAAAATTCACTACCGTTACGATATTTCGCGAGAGATCTGCGGCAAGTGCTGCCAAGGCCGACAAATTGGATCATACATATGACGTCCAGTGCACCAAACAACTGCAGTGGTGTAACAATAATTATGTTTTTTCCACATTTGTAATATTGGATTTCGCGGTTTCACAACTGGTACATACATTATATAGAATTTTTCCACTAATTTATTTGATTTGGTTGAAATTTAGAAGTTGGGATTGCGAAAAGATTGATTACTTGGCTAGATTAATACAAATGTCTTGTTTGCCAGGGAATGACCAAGGAAACGACGTTGCCGGATTCCCTCATTCCAGGATTGCGCGCAAAGTTTTGTTACAACGGTAGACAGAAGAGCGTGGGAGAGAGAGAGAGACCAAAAGGGAAGAGAACGTTCTATCGTGTATCGTATATCGTATGTCGTGTGTCGTATGTCGTATATCATGTGTTGTGTATCTATCGTGTTTGAGCGTCAATCGCTTCTGTGTTTAAAAGTTGACATAGTCGAGCTCCCGACGTAAGCGAAGCGTCAGGCGCAGCTTCCTAAGCTCCGTGCTGTATTTGGCCTGGCAGCGATCCACGTCTACGGGATGGGGCAGGGGCAGGCGGAGGCGGTAGAGAGCGGTGGCCAGATCCAGATCTCTTTCCTGCAGAGTCAGCTTCATCTTGTCGACTGTCGTCTCCTCATCGGGAAGATGAATATCCAGAATAAGATCTTCGCAGCTGGCCGACGAGCCCGTGCGATTGCCCATCTAAAATGCGAGCGAGTGATTACTAAGCGACTCTGGACTAGCGAAGCAGAGTTAGTTAGGCCAACCTGCAGGAAGACGTCTTCGGTACCCACGGCCTGGCTGTAGGTCATGGTGTATTCTGGGCACTTTCTGGTCTCCAGAATATCAGTGTCCTCACGCTCCTGCTGCTCTTGCCACTCCTCGAGGGTGTCGGGCTGCTTCTTTTGCTCCTCCACCAAGGGAGTGGCCAAGGTATTGGGCTTTTTCTTTTTCTTTGTCTTGGCCGCTGCCGCTTCTGTCTGAGGGCCAATGCTGCCAGGTGCTGGACCAGGAAGAGATATTCTTTAGAAAGACTTTCTTCATAGTCCTCTCGGCGCATACTCACTTATCTTAGGCACCACCACGGACTCATCCTCGTCCTCGCTGCTGCTGCAGTCGATGCCGGGACGCGTCTGCCGGGGATTCAGCAGGCTCTGCAGCTGACGCAGTTGGTCGGGATTGTCGAAGACCGACATTGTAATGAAGTATGTCAAATGGTTCTTTTTTTTCTTCTTTTATCACTTATGCCTTTAAAACAACAATTTCTCGATAATACTTGAGATATGAATGGAGTTTGGGGTTTTTAGTTGTCAGCTTCAAATGAGTGAAATCGCTTGGATTCCTAGATCTAACACACTAGAATGTGGGGATTGAACTGATGTTTATTTTGATGTGATAAATAGAAAAGGTTGCCATGCCAACAGGCAAATCGTAGAGTTACCCCCGTATCCCAGTTCCGTATGAAAACAAATTTCCTCCCTTCCCGCAATTCCCTTTCAACGTGAAGCCGCCCCACTTGGGGCATTTCAATTATAAACTTGGTCTCTCTTTTTAGTGGGAAACTTTTTGCTCGAGAGCCAACTGAACTCGAACAAAATATTTCACTTGTCAAAAACAATTGTTTTGCGAATTATAAATTGTGTAATTATTGTTCTAGCTTTGACCTTGCCGCCGCCAGGGCCGCAGAAATTGCGAAATTTCCATTTTTCACGCGCCCCATGCTGGGTCAACGCTAATTTGACTTTCACTCTGCCAGAGTGCGAGGAGAAAAGTGAGCAGCAACATGAAAACGTAGTCCCGTTAACAACAGGGCTCAGATACAATAGCCACAGCCACTGCCACTACTGCCACAGCCAAAGCCCAGTGGGGTCTCAATTCGACATTGGACAAAAAAGATTTTCAGTTCGTGCTGTTGTCCTATAGCTGGCTACGTGTTTAATTTGTTTAACACGAACTGTCGGCGAAAGTGTCCGGCCCCAAAGAGGAAAAAACTAAAGGGATTCTTGTTCCTGCTCAATGGCAGCCACTCGGTAGCGACTCAACCTGACCGCTGCCCAAGGGTCTGTCATTTGCAGTTCACACTGTCCGTCCTGTCAGAAAAATATTGGGATTCCAGACTTATTTGGTAACTTGCACTGAACCAGAGCTGAATACAAATGACGGAGAGTACTATTCATCATACTGAATATTATTCTACGAATGCGCTGATTTCGAATATAATATATTTCGATGTGTTTTTGGTATATTTAAGAGAGGTGATGACTAAGGCTCTCCCAAGATGACTATGGAACGGAAGTTCAACGCAGGAGTTCCCAGAAAGCCTCCTGTTGTTTCAAAGAACCCAGAACTGAAAGAAACCCCTCTCTTTTAAATCTGCTCTTCAACAGCATTAAAAACATCACGTATCTGAATTTTAACCTTGTTCCGCACACATATCCAAGCATTCTGTTCTCACAACTATCGACTGTCGGCACGGGACAGGGTATCTGTCCTGTGGAAAGCGCGCCAGTACCGTCACATCCGCAAAGGCCCCGAAGGCCCCGAAGGGCCACAGATCCCCAGATGGCGCAACGCATCCAGACAATGAACATGAATCCATGGTGTAATTGTACTTTGGTTGTCGCACACATTTCAATGAACTGCAGAGCCACGAAAAAAGGCAAGTAAAATTTGTGTTGACTGAATACACACGACACACGACCTTCGGTCCTGGCTAACCCACCGAGGGGATTCCGCTGAAACCATCCATTCATTTTTCAGCACCCACAAGGCCATTGCCAAATAGATTTTTGTTTCAGAAGATAACTGGTTCAGAAAACTGTGGAAGGGCTGGCGACAGCAGCTGCAGCTAGTAGGGTGAAAGTGAAAGCGTTCTCCGCATTGTGTTGGCAGCTGGGACGTGACGTGCTGCCCATACCCCAACATCTCCGCCCCGTCAAGGAATGCCATTTTTTTTTTGGGCCACCTCACTCCACCTCTCCAGGTTCCCTCCCTCGGAACTCTTGTCTGCTGTTTTTCAGCAAGATATTATTATTTTTGGTTGTTACATAAAATGTAATTAAGAAGGCATTAAGTAGCGTGCATAAATCATGGCAAGCGGGCACATACATATGTATGTGTGTGTGTCTGGAGCGGCACCTGGCGGGGCAGTTACGTGATATTTCTCCTGCTGAGCGGGAACAGCGGGGAACAGGGGCTAAGGGTAAGAATGAGATAGATTTGAAAAGAAGGCGGGAAAAATACATAGCATACGCTGGAGCTGGGCTCACGAGGGGAGGGAGTCCCGTCAAAGATCTGGGTCCTCTGATTGCATTTTTCTTTGGTGACAGACACACTGGCGCACAATTTTTCGGCTGTTTATTTATACATTCGTTGTTTTTTTTTTTGTAACAATCTGCTTTTTTATACACTCTAAAAATATAATTTATAAATTACAATTTTGGCATTTGTCATAAGCAAAAAGAGTGTCAGAAAATTGTCTCTTTTTCTTTCAATTATATAGAACACAAATGTAGAATATTTCATACATATGTATGTATGAGTAAGATTAAACAAATGTGGATCTTCTTGTTTTTTGTAGTGTAAGAATGGTACGAGTATGCGTGTGTGTGTGTGTGAAATGAATGCGCCTAGTCAAATAATTTTCAGAGCAGACACACAGCAGCACCCATTTGGCCAGAACAACAGTAGAAGCAAATAGAAGAACCTGGCCACAATTCCGAAATGGAAAAAACACGATGAACAGGATGTGCAGTCAAGCGAGCAGGAGCAGGACAGGAGCAAACAGCTAGAAAAAGTTTTGGAATAAAAAAAAAATATATATAAACGTTAAATTTTGCTTTTCTACTCTCTCGCTCTCTCTGTCTTTATTGTTGTAATCTCCCCAAACAGAAGAACAAAAATATAATGGCTAAGCCATAAGCCAAAAAGGCTGCTCCTAGCGGAGCTGACTTTAAGGTTCCACGAAAATGGCCGCCAACAATCACCCAACACCAAATCAACAACACCAACAACCGACCAGATTAAATTCGAGAGAAGAGAAGAGAGAAGCTTTCTAGGAATGAGAGAGAAATCACTCAAAAGAGAATACACACTCTAAAGAGAGTCTTTTTGGCCGAATGAATTTTTTGTTTGTAAACAAAGTGGAACCTCACACAGTGGAACGAGAGTGGTTAAAAATAATTATGGGTAGTGTACTATATATAGTAGATTTCTTTATGGCTGAGTTAAGTTGCTTACGGGGTATGAAATGGAAAAGTGAATACCTTTTATTTTTACATTTAAATAAAATAAAATTAGAGGATTTCTCTTATTTATGATACTAAAAATTAGTATTTATGGTTCTTTTCTTTCTCAATAAAATGCGTTAAAAGAAAACTTTGAAAATTTAAATTACTACGAAACAAACTAGTTGTTTATATGTAAGTACATATATCGTCTCTTTCCAAAACTGTTTAAATTTAACTAGGTCTCATCGCCTCATCGTCTCATTCGTAATAGATGGCTGAAACATCCATACATATGTACATTGTAAAGGTGAAATTTCAATAATCGAAACATGAAATAATCAATCTAACTATTTGTAACCATCATTTGAATAATTTCATTTTGATTTGTAATGAATGAATTTTTTTCATTCAAATGAAAACAAAATATGCAAGAAAATCATTCACACATAGAAATTAATAATAATAATAATTAAAATTAAAATTCTATTATATTCACCCACTGGAATGGGTGGGTAGGCGTGACTCTGAAATCATTCAAATTATTTAAACGAAATTTAGAGCCAAACTATGAACATAGATATATATATGTACATATGTATGTATTAAATGTATGTAGAATAGCCCGACAACAGAAAACGAAAATAAATCTCATACCCTCTGAAACAGAGCATGGCGTCCAGTAACCCCATTACCAACTCACACCCCATTACACACTTGCCACTCTAACAGAGTGATGGAAATAAATTAAATTAAATGCAAATTGAAAGATTTGTTGAACGAAAGTGAAACTGTAAAGGGAATATGCAATCATTTTACCCCAGAGTGAACCACATTTGGATTCCTCTATATTTCCAAAGGCGAGCACGTATGCATGTACTTGTAATGGAGCGATATATAGCACCTGCTGAGAATCCCTAATCGGCTTAATCAGATATCAAAATGGAAAGCAGCTAACCATGAGGCTTAGCTGGGTAGAGACACTTACCTTTTTCCGGCCTGCCCCTCTTCGACGCTGCTCCGCGGATCTGCGTCGCCATTGGCGGCGCTCCGTCTCGCTGGCAAAGAGATCCTCCACGCTGCTGCTGCTGCTGGGCTCCCGCTCCACCTCCTCGCCAGAGCTGCCACTGGATTGATGCTGATCCATGCCCACTTGGCCGGCCTCCGCATCGCGTTGCCTCAACTTGCGATAGTCCCCTGAATCGTCGCTGCTCAGGAAGCGTTCTCGAAATGCCTTGTAGATCAAAGCACTTACGCTCCCTACGCTGCCACGCCCTTGGGTGTCCGCCGCCGAGGCGGTGCGTCCGGCATAGCTGCTCCGTCGCTTAGGTCTGGGATTGGATACTCCTTTGTCGGTCGGCTTCTTATTCCCCTTCACATCCATCTTGCTTGGCTACTCCTCCTAATCTGCTCCAATCTCTGTTTCTTAGGAACCTGTGATGCAATGATTGTTGCCTCGCATGTCAGGGAGTCGCTTTCTGCTCTCTTGGGTTTCTAACCTTTTGCTCACGGATCAGGGCTGTCTCACTTGGTTTCTCTCCAATTACCAATTACGAGCGCTGCAAAATATGTACAAGAAAAGATAGAAATCTAAAGAAATTTCGTTGGGAAAAATTTGCATGCATGCTTTCAATTAATAAGGAACATATTGAAATCTATTTTCTCTTTTTCTCGTTTTTTTGGCATGGATTGTTGAGTTTTCCATAAGCGAACTGGAGTAGGAAGTGGATGTTGATGATTGCTCTGGGCAAATATGGAAATTCACCGCATTGCATTTGCAATTGGGGAAAAACATGCCATAAAAACTGCGAATAAGGAAGTGAGAGAAAAAAGGGAGCCAGATAGGTGACTCTGTGTAGTTTAAGTGCAATTGAGAGAACTTGTTTTTAGTTAATTTTAAAATACAGATAAGTGAATGCAATACTTTATATGTGAGTTTATTACGAACGAAATATGATATAAATAAATTGTCTTTAAAAAAAATACAGACTCTCCCACAATCAATGAATTAAATTATTATTCTGGATAGATTTTCAGTTCTTCCACTCCGATGGAGATAAATAATGCTCGTGTTTCTATTGTTAGCATGCGCAGAATTGTTATCATTCTTTTTTGCCCAGAAGTTAATGTGATTTAACGACAATTAAACATTTCATATGACAGCGGGAGTGTCAGCAGAAATGAGATACATTATAATAATGTTTTTAATTGATTTGACGAGAGACACGATTAACCGGTTTCCAATTTCCATTTAACTTAATTGGGTCAACAGTCACTTAAAGTAATTCGAATTAAGCTTCACTCGCTGCGAAAATGCGAAAAGTTACTCGTAAATTTTCAGCCGTTTTCCTTTATTTTTGTTTCTTTTATGTTAATTCATTCAGCGGCAAATGAACATGAAAATGCGAAAAAAAACAGTCGGATTTCCCCCTCCTCTCTCTTTCGCCCTCTGTTCCTGAGCAAGTGAAAAGGTGTCGGTAAAGATGAAATGGGAGAAATGATGAAAAAGTTAAAGGAAATACCGCAGAAGGCAGATCGTATGCCATACCTTTGCCACCTCTACTAAATATGTAGGTAAGTACATATATTGGTTATAGACTAAAACCTCTTATTCACGGTCTTAGGCTTAATTCTTAGTTCACGGCTGTCCACCCCAGACAGCATTAAGAGTACATACAATACATATGTTCCCAACTTAAAGGATGTTTGTATTGGCCTAGAACTGGATTCTTGTTTCCATATTCACTTTGTGTGTTTATGGTCCATTAGAAAATATGCATAACCTGCCTTTACACTCAAAAAAATGATTGATTAGATTATGAATATATTTTTATGTTTCGCTCCTTTTATGGGTGATCTCAAATTAAATAAGGTTAAACTGGCTATCGCTCATACATAGGTACATAAGTGTATAAATCCATCCAGCTATCGTTTGAGATGCTCACGGTGTATGGACGCTTCGTGCATAATAAGCAAACGTTAAACAGACGATGTTGACGACAGGGCCCCAGACCCAGAGACAGGGAACGACCCAGAGATAGCGACAGACCGGGAACGACAAGAATCAAAACGCACACACACACACACACACACCGCTAACCAAACTGTCATATTAGCATATTGAGAACGCAACGAACTCAAACTGTCTCTCTCTCTCTCTCTCTCTCTCTCTCTCCATCTCTCTGTTGCCTTTACCGTCTCTCTCTCTCTCCCTCTCTCTCTCTCTCTCTGTGTGTTCTTCTGCCTGCGCTTCCTCTGCTCGCTTACCAGCGCCAACGCATCCCGTGCGCATGCGCAACTTTCTTTGCGGCCGAGCCAGCTTTGGCGTCGACTGCGCTGTTTGGGGGGCCTTGGGCTCTGGAGCAGGCGCGGCCATCGGTATCAAATCAGTCGGTTTGCAGACTTTCGCGTGTGCGGTGGTAACAAAAATAAGCAACAAACGCGGAAAAAGATAGCGACAGAGAAACAGTGAGAAAGAGAACATACATACATACATATGTATGTAAAGACTGAGGAATCTCGGATTAGGGCGAGATTTGTTGACAGTTTGAATCATGTGCAAATCGAGTGAGAAATAGTTCAATTGTTGTCGAGAACAAGTCACAGCTGAAACAACTTCAGCTGTAGTAGAATAAGCTCTGTTTGATTTACATAATTCACGAGTGGAGTGTGAAAAAAATTCAAAAAAAAAAAAAATACTATAAAACAAGTAGTAGAACTTGAATCGAAATATATTCGTAACGGAACTTAACTTTCCGTGTGAGAGAGAAGCGAAGCGCGCTTCAAGTAGAGGCTCATTAGTCTTACATGCATTAAATTGCATAACCCAGCAACAGTAACAGCTGAAGCAGAAGCAACAGTAATCAGAACCAGTAGAAGATGATGCTCCACTTACGTCACTGGCCATTAATGCTGGCCATCGCTTCCTGCATTGGGCCAGCCCCGGCCTCGACAACATCCACATCCACAACGACATCATCTTCATCCTCCATACCTGGCAAATATCAAGCTTTGGGTGCAGCAGCTACACAACAGCCCAATAAACTGAAAATAGGAGCTGGAGCTGGAGTTGGAGCGGCAGCCAATGCTTCCTCATTGGGGGCAGCCACCGGCGGCCGTAAACCAGTATTCCGGCAAAATCCGATCAAGAATTGGCTTGGTTCCTTCAATCGCAATAATTCGCCGCCAGCTCAGAGCCAAACATCTCCGACATGTTCCTGCAGGTGAGAACCACAAAAGCTGTCATGGTCATGATGACAACTTCCAGTTAGCCAGCAACAACAACAACACACCAGGAGCAAACTGACAAACAACTTTGGGGCTGTCATTGTCACGGCATACAAATGGCACACACAGTTAAAGTCACTGATATAGTATTTGGGTGCCTGCGAGGAGGAGATCACGCAATCACGTCGTGGAAGAGATAATCTGTGCAGGTCCATCTCGCCTTGAAGCCCATCTCTTGTATTCAATTTTGGAAGCAGACATGCACACAGAATAATTTCAATAATGTTCGTCTAAGGAATAAAATGAGTTTTTGGCTAGAAATTCAGAATCAATCTTTCAATATTGCCTTAAGCTATGTTAATATACGATGCATTCTTCATGTTGTTCATAACGATACACCATATTATAGATATAAATTTGTTGTAAATATAGTTAGCAGGAATCACACATATTTTACAAGTATGCGCCATTAACTCCACCACTATATCCTACTTATTCCGCAGCAAAAGCTTCTTCTTCCTTTTGCTAACCGCTTTCAATGCCAAGAATTTTCTTGACCCCCAAGTCAGTCTTTCTTTCTGAAGAATTGTGTTTGGAATGCACTCGTCCAGAGACTATTAAACAAATTGCATTACCAATTGGGAATTTAGCTTTGGCTTTTGGCATAAGGAAGTACCCAAGGGTACTTAAGAAGTCAGTAGAAGGCACGAGGTGAACGGTGAACACAGGAAACTAACTCCTCAGGGTGGATTTGTTGAGCCAAAAATAGCTGAACAATTGGCAACAGCTTCGAACAGGGCTAGGCAGCCATGTTGGTTGGTTGGATCAGGCATGATCAAATGAATGCTAGATGAATGCATGGTTGAAAAGTTGACAATCAATTGAACCCGTATCTTTCTGAAAATTTCCCCTCAATCATTAATAACAATCAATAAGTTGATTTAAAATCCATTCTTAAGCATTCAATCTTCAGTTCTTAAACGCCTTAAACCTGTTTGTCGTAATATTTCTTTGTTTTTGCGTTTAAAAGAATACAAAAATCTTATTTGCATACGATTTGATAACAGGCTCTGTTTGGGCTTTAAGAACGAATGTTTGTACTGCCCACAGATCCATATATACATACAAATACATACATACATACATACATACATACATACATGAATAGTTGTAATTTATACAGGTCTGGCTATATAAGGCGTAAGCCCAATCCCAATGCGTCACATTTTTGGCTGCGAGGGAGGTACGGGGAATGCCGCGTCTTCGCCTTCGTCTTCGTCGTCTCCCAAGTGGGTCGTCGTCGCACATTTTACTTCTTTGTTTCGGGACACCTCTCGCCTGCCGCCACCATTTTGGGGCAATGACACGATTAAGCAGACACACACACACTGGGGCTTGTCGATTGATCGTGTGGCCAAAAAATACTAAGACAGTGAGAACGAACTTGTTACGCTTCCTTGGCCTGGAGTTTTTTACATTTTTCTGAATGCAGTTTTCTTTTCTTTTATTTTCTCTGTTTTTGTCCATGGCTTTGGCAATTAAAAACATGTTTAATGGAACGTGTCGTCTTTCCAAAGATGACAGCAATAAAATCTGCAAAAATCGCTCATTTGTTTTATGGCCGGCCGGTCATAAAGACTTTGACACTTTCTTTATGGCGAGGTTGGTGAACTCCGAACCCGTCGCCCTTTTTAACTGGTTTTCAGCACCCAATTGATCTAATCGTTATCTCCCCGACCCTTTACAGATGTGGCGAGCGGAACGATGAGTCAAGGATCGTGGGAGGCACTACCGCTGGGTATAGTATACTATACAATATACAATATCTTGCATAATCTTATTGATTTCAAAAAATTTTGGTTCTTCTCAGAGTCAGCGAGTACCCCTGGATGGCACGGCTGAGCTACTTCAATAGGTTCTACTGTGGGGGGACATTATTGAACGATCGCTACGTGCTGACAGCGGCACACTGCGTCAAGGGCTTCATGTGGTTCATGATCAAGGTGACCTTCGGAGAGCATGACCGCTGCAACGACAAGGAGCGGCCCGAAACGCGCTTCGTACTGCGCGCCTTCAGCCAGAAGTTCAGCTTCTCCAACTTCGATAACGACATTGCCCTTCTCCGACTGAACGACAGAGTGCCGATCACCAGCTTCATTCGCCCCATCTGCCTGCCACGCGTCGAGCAGCGCAACGAACTGTTCGTTGGCACCCGTGCTATCGCAACCGGCTGGGGAACCCTCAAGGAGGATGGGAAACCCTCGTGTCTGCTGCAGGAGGTGGAGGTCCCAGTGTTAGACAACGAGGAGTGTGTCGCCCAAACCAATTACACCCAGAAGATGATTACCAAAAACATGATGTGCTCGGGCTACCCGGGAGTGGGTGGACGCGACAGCTGTCAAGGCGACTCTGGCGGGCCCTTGGTTCGGATGCGTCCAGACGACAAACGCTTCGAGCAGATCGGTATCGTCTCCTGGGGAAATGGATGTGCACGACCCAACTATCCGGGGGTCTACACTCGAGTGACGAAGTATATAGACTGGATTGTGGAGAACTCGCGGGATGGCTGCTTCTGCGACGAGGATTACTGACTGTTAGTCACGGCAGTGAAGCATTCATCGCCCTAGTTGTAGTTTCTCTCTTAGATGTGTAGTCCATATTTTATACTCTTATATTAAAACAACTGAATAAAGTTACAAAATCTAGTATGTAAGATATCCAAGTAAAAAATGAGTGTTCTGAAATAATCCCTTTTGAGTAACTTGATTTTAATGGACTGTATTTATTTTTGTTTCTTCTTTGGCTCGCTGTCTTTTCGGTACCGATGCCTGAAAATGCCTTCGCAGGGGTAAGCGTCTCTTCCATTCTTTCCTAGTTTACCTCTCTTCTTAGATACTTAAATATAAAATGACAAATTTATTAAATATCGGATGCGTTCCCCAACAAAAAAAAAAAAAGAAAAAATAATCGCTACAACGAAATTACATGTTAGCAGAGCAAGGTTTCGATCCTCGGACCTCTGGGTTATGGGCCCAGCACGCTTCCACTGCGCCACTCTGCTTCTGACGTCGTTGTGTCTAATGCGCTTTATACCATACAGCTGGCAAGCAGTGCAAAATTCTTATTGGATTTATCAAACGTATTTATAATTTACTTGACTTGGCTTTTATTTATTCTTCGCGTTTTATCTCATCTTATTTCAAATAAAAACAAAGATATCTCATGTATTTATAGATAATGTAGAGAGGAAGAAGACATACATCAAACTTATTGGTATATTTTGTGTTAACATTGCTGGATGGCACATGTTGTTCTTCTGAGAGCAGCACAGAAGCTATAAATGGTTTCTGACAATATGATGTCAACAAGCAGAGTGGCGCAGTGGAAGCGTGCTGGGCCCATAACCCAGAGGTCCGAGGATCGAAACCTTGCTCTGCTAACGTTTGTACTATCGCAGTTGCGTTTTTTTTTTTGTTTTTTTTTTTTTTATATAAGAAATAATGTTTGTTCAAGATGGGTTCATATTATTTTTAACATTATTTGTAATCTCAGTTGCCCAAAATAAATACAAGCCAAGATAATGTGACTCGTCAACCTTCAACTGCTCGTTGCAGCTCGAAACCGAATTGCAGGCACGTTAATTTGGCTTTTGTATAGCTTTCGGCGGACTGATGCCCAAAAAGTAAATATCGTTAGAAGCACTGACTATGAAAACTGGTTTCCATCAATACAGAAGATGAACGGCTGCTCTCAAGCGAGAAAAAGTCAAACGTACTTATACTGGCTGGTGGAATGGCATGAAAAAGCGCCGAACTGTTGGCTTATGAAATGTTAATTAATTTCAAAATAACGCTTACGGGGAACTGGAACTAGAATAGCATTGGAATAGAAAGCCTTGCACTTCAATAGATTGGGTACACAATAATACATACATATGTATACCTGAGCAGTATTCACATTAATTTCCACTTTCGCTTTTGCCCATTTCAAGACATTACTCTTCCTGCACTCACGTGTCTTGTCTGCGCCTTGCGTAATTATTTAAATGGAAATTTTTGCACTGGATCGAAATTTGCTCATTTCACAGACTCATTTTCGTGGGCTTTGAAATTTTCTTCTCAATCTCTTGTTTATGCCTTGTTTTGTCGCGGTTCGTCGGCCTACTGTCTCGCCAGCTGTTGTTTACCGTTCGCCGCTCGCTCGCTCACTAAAAGCTCCAAGAGATAAAAAGATACAAGTTCCCCGTATCCAAAGATATACACATGTGTGTATGTATGTAGCGTACCGTGCACCCATGCCGATGGAGGTCTGTGCCGTCAGAGATCGAGATTCTTTTTTGTCTCAAGTGGTGTGTGTGGAGTTTTACGCTCTCCTACGAGCACTAACTGGCTGCTGTGAATGAATCTTTATTTTGGAGATTTGAGATCTGAGCAGACCGAGACATACACATCTATCCACCTCATATACAGTTCAACAAAATTCTGAGAAATTTCAACAGAAAATCAAAGAAAATATTTTCGGAAATATTAAGATGTCGTCAACGAACTCTAGTGAGAAGCCTAGCACCAGCTCTGCCGCGCAGAAAGTAAAGGCCAAAGGTCCGGCCAAGGCCATTTCTAGCTCTCAGGCTCTGGACTCAATGGACAAACGCTTGGATCTTCTCCTGTCTCGCGTCGCTACTTTGGAGAATTCGTTGAACCAATTGACCACAACTTTCTGTAACAACGATAGCGGAGAGGATGAAGCAGTTGACGATGATTTGGATTTAAATAAGGAGGCGGACCTGAAGGATGACGAGGTATCTGATGACGATACACTGGTTGAGGTGTCCAAACTAACTGCCGAGATTGAACATTTGGATCTTGACAATAAATAAACCAAGAAACAGTTACATAAGTTCACATTGAAACTCACAAAAACACTAGACCAGCGGATAATGTATCACTCTATTAATCGGACAACACTATTGGCCCAAAACAAGCAACATTAAAATTTGAACATCACTTTACATCACACAAAAACTGATACTGTAAAGCAAAAACCTCCAACGAATATGTAGAAGTAACTTAAAAAATATTAAGAAAACAGAACATTGAAATTAATTTTAAACGGGGCTGGATAACAGCCTCCGAAGCCGGAGCGCATTTAGTTCTGTTCCTGGATTCAGTTTTACAAAGTCTGCCATCGTATTAACTGTACGTTTAATCTTAGAAAAATTCGAAAATCATACACAAATCTGGATAATATAAATATAATTCTGTAAAAAAATATCTATTATCAGAAAAAGCGCAAAGACCTATTAGTACAGCCTGAGAGAAGAAATGGCAATCAATGATATGTGTAACAGCTGTCTCTTAATATACAACTCCAGTGTAATAGTACTCTGTGCTGTTTTTGAATTTCCCGCCTTTGCCAAGTTTGGGTTCATTATTGTTTTGGAACCACTGAATCGAAGTAAACCGAACTATGTTATTCCACTGTTAAGTGCGGCTGTTTCCGCGCCTAACAGTACCTAATTCCTCCACAGCGCCACTCTTAACATGTATGTAAATACCATGTAGCAGAAATCAATTGTGAAACTCCAATTGGATTCCATTGGATACAATTGGGAAAAACTAAATGAAATCACAAGTATGTACATACATACATATGTCAAAAAGGCAAATTTTACAGAAGGTTTTTTAGAATGGGAAATCATGGTAACAGTTTTTGAGTTGTATTTTTTTTAGCTACACGAAGCTACAGAAAAAACTAGTATACTTAAAGTTACGATACCGCCAAAAATGACATATGTATGATAATTTAAATACATTTGTTCGAAATAATTCCGTAGCAAATACAAATTTTGATAATCCATGTGTTTTGCTTACTATTTGAAGCAATCAAATTCAAATGAGCACTAATTTAAACTTTTACAGTCTCATTTGTGGTGTTATGACAGTAGACTTTGATCATTTTTCTGCAATAAAAGTGAGGTAAAATTATTTAAAATTTAAAAATTGGCTTTGGATATTCTTATTGTAGACTAATTTAGTCTCAGATTTTTCGACAAAACAAAATAATTTACCATTAGTTGCGGTTCCTGATTTAAAGTGTTATGTTTTTAATTTTAAAAGATACATTTTATTTACTTACAGCATACGCCATAGCACACTGGGCCAAACAGCCAAATTGCAGTATCGTAGAGAATAGAGAAAATAGCCCCCTTATCCGATTTTTTGATCTTTCGAGAAGCCCCCTCTCCGTCAGCCGTCAAGACGCTACTGATTCTCTCTCTCTCGCTCACACACTCTGCCTCATGCTTGTGTTGTTAGAAGTGATGTAGATGTAAAAACAGATGTAGACAAAATATGTAAAATGTAAAAACTAATGAATTATTTTAAAATTCAGTGCGCGACGCCGATCAACTTGACGGCCTAGCCGGCGCCGCCGGATTTATTTTGCCTCCACGCTAACACAATCGGCGTAAACCTCCTTGATCGTTGGTAAGAAGATTTGTCCGATCACAGGATCCAAAACAAAGATAAATATCGCAATATCCTTGTATGCAAAAAAAAATTAGTTAAGGGTCACCAAACAGGGTAATTCTGGGTGGACGTTCTATGCTTACAGCATCGATATATGTTTGTATGTTTGTGCATATGTATGTTGGTAATTACACTACCATTGAGCGTTGAGTTCAGACAAAGGAGAACCAAATTCTTGAAATATTGTATAAAGTTTTGAATTTATATTTTTTTAGACTGGACAACTCTTTGGAGTTGGCCCAGCTCTAATGGGATAAGAGCAAGAACTTTCATAACGGTGAACGATTAGGGAAAGCGATAATAATCTTATGTAATGAATTGTCGTCTATGTCCCGTCTATCTTACTGATATCATTCCTTCATAGTCCTTCATCATAATATCAGTTATAATATCATTCCCAATTCATATTTGATTTGAAATTGTACATTTTCCACATTTCACATAAAAACCCCATAGATTTTCATTGTTACTTTTTGTATTTTTCTTTTTTCTTTTCTTTTTTAATATTCAAAATCAAAAATATGAATAAATATTTAGGATTACGAAGTGTGTTTAGTTGAAATGCGTTTGTTTTCTGGCAAACGTGTCTCTGAAGGACACAATTAAGGGGCGGACCCTTTTCTATGGCCACACGATAAGTCAACTAAGGTCAACTAACTCAGGTTTGGGATGGGGGGTCATTAGTTATTGCTTTTCTTGTTCGGGTTAATTGATATCATTCTGAGACAGACAGCTCTATATGCATAAATATAATACAAATTATAAATGTAGGTGTGTTGTGTGTTTATCGCTTAGGTCTCTAGGGGCTACAGTGATTATATTTAATTTTTGCTAAACGATCACATTGAACAGGCACTCACTCGCACTCGCATTCACTCATTTTCACATTCACATTTTAACCTTCTCAACTCATTCGCACACTCGGGCATTCTCTCGTTTCACTTAGAAAATAGAATTTCGCACTTAGACCTAGGCAGGGTTTGTGGGGGCTCTTACTGAACTATATGATGGGGGGGATCGTTACGTATTCTCTCTCCTCCTTTAAATTCTTATCCTCCTTGGCTGGTGGCACGTTTACATCTAATCCTGTCCCGATTGATTGCATTTTGATTGCATTCATCAAAAGTTTTTATAAAATTTTGGACTCGCATTTCGTATATGTAGTGTAGTTCTCCTAATAACGTTTTCTTTTGTTTCACGGATGAATGACTGAGAGGTGTGGGGGCGGGAGGCGGCAGCTCCAGGTTGCGAGGTCGCACATTGAATAATCACAGCAAATCGGCGCAGACGCCGCCGAACCACGCCATATAGAGGGGCAGCAAATAGACAACCAGAGCGCGACGTAGCGTCATCTTCTCCGGTGCACTGGACGAGCGAGTGGCATCGCCATCGGCATTGGAATCGCCCTCACCACGACCTCCCTCCAGCTCCTCCTCATCGTCATCTCGCTCGCCATGCTGATCCTCGTCGAGATCGTTATGGTCGAAGTGCGTGGGGTGGACCATGGGATTTTTGTCGTCCACATTCGGCCGGGATGTGTGTGCGGGAATCTGAGGATGCCCATCCTCGTCGTCGTCGTTGTCGGCATCCACCGAGGGTCGGTCCACGTCAGGTTTGTGGCTCGGCTCGAAAGGACCCAAGCCGGAGCCTTCGTCATCGTCCTCGTCATCCTCGGAACCAGATCCCGAACCAGCTCCACTGCCCAAGTAGGGCTCTTCTGCAAAATAAAAAACGGAATGGAATTATAGTAGTGGACTTTAGCTATTGAACTTTAAGTTGACCTACCCTGTTCGCTCCACTCCACATCCTGACCGTTGTAGGCATTGCGCAGATGGCTGACTGCGTTCTTCAGGTGGAACAGCTGCGAGGACATCTGGGCCGTTTGTCGGGTGTTGGCTGGGTTGCCACTGAACTCCGGGTTGGAGCCGTGCTCCGTAGTGATCGAGTGCATGTACCTGCAGGGGAAATGGTGTTGAATAAATACTCGTCTAATACTCGTCCTGCAATCATCTGTTGTCGCACCTGTCTATGGTGTGTCCATTCCAGCACAAAACATCCACATCGGAGCTGGCAGCTATGGTCTTATTGCTGCAATACGAGTGCGGCAGATTCGACCAGAACTTCTTGTACTCCTTAACCCGCTGTCGTATATCCCGCACGATCGAGTCCAGTCTCGGTTCGCGTCCACCGCCTCCACCTTCGTTCTCATCGTCGTCGTTGTCGTTTTCATTGTCGTTGCGGTTGTTCTGCTGCTTCCGCCGCTGCTGCTGTTGCTGCTTCCGACGCTGTTGCTGGCGACGATTTTTGCCACCGCCGCTGTTCCCCCCATTCTTGCCCCCGCCCCCGCCCTGCTCCTGGGACTGCGGGGGCGGAGCTTTCCTGGGAGCCAGGCTCTGCAGCTCTCCGCTCTCTCAGCACAATCGCCTCATCCAGCGTGGCGTCTATGTCCAGTGTGTCCGCCTCGGCGGGGCTCTCCACATGAAGTTCTTGGACTGCCTGGAGCTTGGGGTGAACGGAGCGTTTGGCTCGCCTAAGGGTGGGTCTGCCGCAGCCCTGGAACACGCGGTTGGTGATGTCTTGGCCAGAGTCCTGCAGCAAAGAGGAAGTTTAAGATTAGGTAAAACACACACAGATTTAGAATCAATTTGAAATCAATATTGACCCATTCCACAGATAAGAATTCATTTCCACCAGCTACTCATTAAAAGCCACTCGAGCGGTCAGGGGCCTCCAGGCAGAGTCGAACCTTTGCCTGTCCGACTGTCTTATCAAGAACTCCACACCTCTTTGCCTTATTGCGATACGATAAGCATCCAACAGCCATTTACAGCTGATGTATGTACATATGTGATCGTCATGGCAGAGGTTCAGGGTTAAGTAAAGTAAATGATAAAACGATTTCCCGTTCTTCTTAGACTTGAAGAAATCATAACTGTAGAGAGCCAAGCCGAGCGAGATTGCAATCATCAAAAGCGGCTTCAGCCAACTTCAAATTGGGCAACCGGCCCACAGACAGCATTAGAAAACGAATAAGAATTCAAATTAAAATTAAAAACTATTTCGCATTTTGCCAAAATAGCCATTTACGGGCAACAGCAAATACATACGTACATATATACATGTACATACATAAATACCATATGTATACTGCCGAAAGTAAACACATTAAAAGCAAAATGCCGAACAACAACAATAGTATTGTAGATAGAAAACAACAAAAGGCAGCAAAAAAAAGTAGCAAAAGAAGGAGAAGCGACGAGAAATGTATAAATTTTAGATGGAAATATAAATTAAATTCATATGCGGGCCAAATGTTGTCCAAATAAATCGCTCAAATGGCACACAAAACAAAAAAACATCATCTGGCCAGAGTGTACGCACGGACTGGAGGGAGGTCTAAAATATAGCAGTAATCAAAATTCAATAAGTTGTGGCCATCCATCTGTGAACTATAGCTCTGATTTCTGTGTAAATGCAGTTCCCACTCGTAGTACTTTTTTTCACCATCAGATTCATGTGGCAGCCAAAAGGAGACCGTTCTGTGTTCATATAGTATTTATATACATATGTCCATAATATGGTTTATAATCAGCACTAAATGCCTGGATATAGGAAGCAAATTACAGCGAACACTTTCAGGACACTCTCTGAGCAGGAAAAAACCCTTTAGTGTTTAAGATTTGAATCGGCAGCCACCTCCAATCGGTGTACCGGGTATCCAGCATGCGGTCATTGGCAGAATTTCATAGAGGGCTACTCTTTTAGGCGATCTCTACAAGTATGACCACTGCTAGCCTCCGAAGTACGAGTATAGTAAACTCGATGCCAGAATTTGAGTATATGAAGCATAAATTCAATGTAGAATACTCGTTTGTATATTTATATCCCCCTCCAAGGCAATTGCTTCCATCTCTCACGGTTTTCCCCAGTAAAACTTCATCGGCTGGGTCGGGTTCTCGCTTAAGCAGTACGCCCATAAACCTATCCGAGACCATGACAGTTTTATGCGAGCATAATTTAAAATCCCACCACGAAGAGTCTTCAAGCCAACCGGCAGCTGCTTTGGCCAAAAACGAGTTGCGAATTGCCATTCATTGGCTTATGCTAATGCTAATGATTACGCGACATCTCCGATGTACGTGTGTATAGTATATAGTATGTGTAGAGGAACAACCTGGAAGTTCATGATGGCCTCGGATATCTTGATGTTCAGAGGCTCCACGACCATGACTATGTTGAAGGAGCCCAGGAGACGCTCGGCCACCTTGTCCATGGCCAGGGCGAAGTTCTCCCACTCGCCGTCGAACTCGTGCTGGTAGTGGAGGCAGCCCTTTATCACGTTAACGCAGTAGTTGGTGCAGGGCTTCTCCGTGTATCCCTTGCAGGCCCCGCAGTGTTGCATCTTGGTCAGGGCACCCGTGCAGTCGGCATTGAGGCGGATCTGTAGGTTCGATTGGTTAGATTGACTGGTAATTTTCGCTTAGCGTACAGGGTACTTACATTGAGCACCTTCTTGGCCATCTCGGCAGCCGTGGCCAGGGCCTGTCCGTAGGTGCGTGTGGCCACAAAGGATCGCTTGATCTGAACGGAAAGCTTGTCCGGCACATCCCCAAATGGCTTCAGCTCCTTCATATGCTCGCTGACGCACCGCATGTATCTACGGAGGAAAAAAATGGAATTAAAGGAAAAAGGAATTAAAGGGAATGTTAGCGGAAATCTGCGCTTGTAAATGGCATGGCTCAACGCCTTCGCCTGCTCCATCCCATCGCCCCACGCTTCCCCCTCCCACACAACGCAAATTTTTATGCGGAAAAATCATAAAAATAGTTGAAGGCCATGTGTTGTTGTTGTGGTTGTGGTTGTTGTGGTTGTTCTGGACCCATCATCGTGTGGTGCACCTAGGACCGGATACAAATGTGGTGTGTGTGTCTAGTCATACGGTTCGGCCATCGGGCATACACATTCAATGCACTTGTACGGATGCCTTCTGCATTCGGCTCTGACTGTCGATGTCCCTATCCCTGTCCCTGCCCCTGCCCTGTCCCCTGGTCAAGAGGAGACCACGAAGCAGCAGTGTGCCTATGTATACTTTGGCTAAACAATTCAGAAATTACTGCCAGCTGCATTCACAATGGCGACAGATCAGTCAGGCAGCAGCAGCAGCTGGGCACCCAAGATGGGAGGGCAGATCCAAGAGTTTGCTGGATGGGAAACTAGCGAGTGCTAACAGGGTGCAAATAATTTCCCAAATAAGTCTAGTCCACTCTACAGCCGTAGCCTTCAACTTACAGTCACGTTTTCCGTAAACACCCGTTGTTTTCCCATAGCCCTTGCCCCAATTCACCCTCTTTCATTAACCCAAACCCCTATTTCTATTTCCCTGTCTGTGCCACCACAATCAACTGCTGAGGTTGCCCCTCATTTGAGTGCCTCTGCGGGGACCCGGGTGTGCGCTCCAAGCCATTCTGAGGGCGATCCATCGAGCAGTTGCAGCGACCAACCGCACAGACCAGAGCAAACAAAAAGCCCAGCAACAAACAAATGACAAGAAGCAGCTAAAGGGTAGGGCAGGCGGGGTTAGCAGGCAGGCAGAGGCAAGTGGCGGCAATTACGCGACATCGCTATTCCTGTGGTTCTTGCCATCGCCGCCATCGTCCAATGGCCAATGGCCATCGTAAACGGACAACGTGCCAAAGCACGTACGACAAACTAAAACGATGACAATAAAAGCGAATCGCCAGCAATGTCAGGGGAAGAGTGGGACTCAGCATCGGAGTCGGCATGGGAGAGCGCGTGGGTAACACGAGCCTCGCCTGTGGCTCGAGTTGGAGTTGGAGCTGGAGGAGCACCAAAAGTCAAGCCAAGTCGTTGGTTACCGGAGTAGCCGTAGTCCCCCCCGGCCCCCTGCCCCACCCGTTCCAGGGCAATGAGCCAAGAGGGCGCAATGTTTTTTGTGCCTGAGGAAATGGAAATGCGGGCAACTGAGGAACAGGAACTGGCATAAAGTGCGGTTTCAGCTCGGATCGGATCGGTTCGGTTAGGATGGAGCTGTGCTGTTGACTGTGGCTACATGTGTGGGTCTAAGCATCGCGGGATCACTGGATATACGCGGGTTGTGTAGTGGGTTGGGGCAGCCCATCTACTATATTTCGTATAAGCCTCGTAGTGGGAAGCACTGTAGGTAGAGGAGATCTGTGATGCGTGTAGGACGTACGAGTACGATTACGAGTATGTATCATGTAATAATGATACGCATACGCATCCAGTGGACTCGTTTCCTCTAAGCTTTAAGCGTATTAACCGCAATCAATTCAAATTCAGACGAAAACAAATGAGACTCTAAGCGAGAGCAGCCGTAGGGCGAAGGGCGAATTGAATCGTCAACTGAAATTGCACACCAGACAGGAGGCAATGTCAAAGTCCCGTCGTCGTACTCGGTTGACAGCCCGAGACACTTTGCGGTTTCACACGTTTGTCTTTGTTTTGTGGGGACTGTGCTCAAAAGAAGTCTCTAAAATTTGGTTTCGATTACCCCCAACAAGGGATGGTTGGATGGATGAACAACTCACTTCTCGTCGAAGGCATACTGGGTGTTCAGGACGGTGAACATCTTCTGGTAGAGAGTGTTGAAGAACTTGTCCATGACCTCCATCAGATCGACTCGACCGCGGGCAAAGTAGTTCTCCAGCTCCTTAAAGAGATCCGAGAAGACGTACGAATTTTGCTGGTAGATCACTCCGTAGGTACGCATGAACATCGTGTGGAACTGTTTCTTCGATTCCACCAGCAATTCGCTGAAAATCTCTGCAAGACACACAGACAGAAAGAGAGGGGAAAATCAAATTAAAGTAAAATACTTAGACCACGGACCGCAGGAACATTGAGAGGGGTACAAATAACGCACATCCACATCCGCCCGACTAAATGTTTAGAATTCGATTTTATATTTATTTCTGGCCCAACCACGTTGCATGCTGCATCCGCCGAGATTGAGATCCCAACAACATCCGCATTGTCGTCTGCCACTTGACATTGTCTGTAACTCGAGGCCCGCACGATTTTCCATGTATTGCCATTCCAGTGGCAGCAGCGACCACTTGACACTAAAAAAACTCGAATCTCTAATCGGTGGCTCGTTCTCGTTCACGTTCTCCCTCATCAATGCGATCTTTTCGGGGATTGTGTCATCTTCAAGTGGCTCGTTGAGCGAAACGGGAACCTGGAACTATCGATGACTTACTATTGAATTCGAAGGCCTTGCTGCCCAGTGTGCCCGACATTCGCGTGATCTTCTCCTTGGTGTAACCCTCGATCTGCTGGCGCGACTGCATCGCCATGCGGGTCTCCATGTTGTAGGTGCAGCAAGTTCCCACCGACGGGGATTCACAGTAGCGCAGGACACGTTCTAGAAGGAAGATAAGAGATGGCATTCAATTAGAGAGTGCTTATATTCATATTTAGAAAGAGAGAAATCAGTATAGTCAATATAAGGAGTGATCTCTGACATAGTATGACATTTTTCACACATCGTTGGCTTCTGTTTCCTCTGTTAAATATATCATACCCTCCTTTACCCACAAATGCAATTTGTTTGCATGAGCATTGGGCCAATTCAGAGACGCATTCGAGATGGCTTCAGCTGCAGTTCTATCTGTGGCAGCCACGAATGAAGGTACATACATAGATCAACATTCCAGGAACGCTTCGGTTGGCTAAGGTACAGTGGGGTGAGTGGGCCGACGGAAGGGTAACCTGCCACTTGACATGGTAACCAAATACCAAATACCGAAAACCAAAGCCTGACCAGCTAACAGCGTTTCCCAGGAAAAGCGGAAAAAACAAACGAAGCATAGCTACCAGCAAAATGCAAGTAACCCGAACCCGAACCCGAACCATAACCAGAACCTGAACCCAAGAATGAGGCAAGAGCCAATACCTATAGTATACGAATACGAATACGGGCGTGGCTCTGGCGGTAGTAGCGATGTTGTTCGAGAATTCCTGTTCTCTGCTTGTTTTATTTACGCAAACATTTAACACATTTTTTGAGAGAGAAAATTATACGAAAACATGCATTAGTTCCATGCAACGATGGATTCATTTTGGAGCCAATGTATGTATGTATAGTAGATATGTATGTATGTTTTTTCCCCCCCAAAATATCGTCTGGGGCTGTGTTTTTTTATAGCTTCTACTGGTTCGGTTTTCTGTTTATTTAGATGATTCTTCAGCGGGCGGATAAGGCAGGGGTAAGGTATGGGGACGGGGTAGGAGTAGGCCGAAAGTTCCACGCTAATTGAAGGCAAACAAGTTGGAAGTTCGTATTCTCCTGTTCTCAATTTGAATTTTGTATTTACTCTAAACTGTAGTCATAAATTACCAGTGCCCGCTGCCAGGTTAGATGCATCATCTGTGCAGGGCACAGCACATGCGAGTATCTGCGGGATTGTGCAGTGTACAATGTACAGAGAGTGCCTGTGCCCCCACTTTCTGTACTGTGTGTGTTTCTCTTGTAAATTTAGATACTTTAGTGCACATTTTTCAACTGAGCAATGTAAACAACTTCAACTTTAACTCGATTCCGGCTCCATAATTTCCGAAACATTCCTACCCGTCTCCCCATTTGCTTGTTTGCTCTGCTCGACTGACTGCCTCGTTTTATGGTCTCTACTAATTGTTATGTTGCACAAGATATGAATGGAGTGTGACGCAGAGGCAGCCAGCAGTCAGCAGTCAGTCCCGGGTCCTCTGCCCTTGTTAGTGCGTTCTCCATATATCCTTGGGCTTATCTAAATTGGCTCACAGTTTGCGGTCCCCATTCTAATTGTCTGTCGCGGGGGTCGTTGGGCTCACTATGTGACCGGCATGGCCAATGTTTTGCTCAGATTTCTTTGGGGCTGCGACAATTTTCGGGTTAATTGAATTTTATGGATGGGAATGCTCGACAGATGATGGCGAAACGGAACTGCCAGAGAACTGGCAGGAGGAAATAAAATAAAACTAATCTGTTTTTCATACATGCTATACATCCTATATCCTATAATACTTTAATAAGAATTCACATTTGAAAATAATCATAGCAAAACGCATCCTTTGATTCTCTGAAGATTCCCCCTAGTCGCAACATGGCCTTTGTGCCATCACTCCTTCGCCCTAAACTCCTGTGGATAAGCCATTCAAATGGTGCCCACACAGCGTCATAAGCCCAACCGCACATAATCGTTCCGTACCTCAGCTCTCCCGTCCATAGCTGCAATCGATAAACCGTGCCTAAAACTCTACGTTAAAATAACATAGCGGCATGAGAGTAACAGAGTAACGGGACGGGGACGGACTGTTGCCAGCCATTTTTATGAATTGATGCATAATTTCGCCCAGCCGACAACAATGTGTAGAGCGAAGCGGGAGGGGAGACGAGGGATTCCAGATAACAAATGTGGCCATGAGGCTGGGTGCCAGGATTGCGGGATTGCTGGATTGCGGGATGCCAGGAAGGTGTCATGAGCATAATAAATGACCTCAACTTACGGATATGGCAGTTTCCCTTTTTATTCTAGCTGACGCTGGAAAAATCACCCTGCCCTGATGTCTAATAGAAAACTGAAGCTTTGTCTGGCACAAGCAAAAAAGTAACCAAAAACCACCCAGGAATAGCCACCCACCCCAAAATGAGCGACAGGAGAGAGAAAGAGAGAGAGAGAGAGAGAGGGATGGGAGATGGTCACATGTTTTCCATTTCGTACGCACAATCCACTTACCCGTAGTGTCCAGGGGGGTAGTAATGGCAACCGTAACGGGAAAACTCTAACCAGAGCAACGGCAACCCATGGAAGTGGAAGTGGAAGAGGCAGTGAAATTTCATTTCAAATGATTTACTGTAACGATCAACCAGCGAAGGAAGCAATTGCCCCAGCGGCGCCCGTAGACAGACAGACGAGACGAGAAGGGATGGGGACGAGTCCACGTCCACCCCTGAGGGCCTTAAAAGGGTGCGAAAGTTTAGCAGGCGTATCGCAGTCAATATCCAGTCGTGATAAGGAAGAGCCCGCCACAAGGAAGGCAAGGAGCCCAACTTTTGGGGTGAGTCAGGGATGGGCGCCCAGAGTGCCGTAGCCGGTAGCTGGCATCCGGCAAAGTTAACTTTCGGCATATCTCTGCACAAATGCAGAAGGAGAACTTCTAGAGTGTGCGAAAAGCTGTCTTAACGGGCACTCAACAGGGTGCTTGACAACGAAACTTTCGGCTGGCTGCCCCCACACCACCAAGTGGTGAACAAAGCAACTGAAACTTTGCTCCAAAATGGTGTTATGCTGGTATCTTAGTTACGATTTTGTTAGAAAAAGATGGAAGGATAGTGAAAAGAAATGTTAACCATTAAAAGTATGTATACTTAGGCTCGTATGCGTGTTCAGGATCATTTTCACAATATCTATAATTAAAACTATTCCATAGCACTGATTGCTTTTCCTATTGATGCATTCTGGATGGATGCCGTTCTATATGTCGCATTTTCGCTGCACCATTCCGTCCGGAAATGTCCCACTTCTACTTTTTAGCCCGCATATTCATGCATTCACCGTTTCCCCCATTCCCCTACCCTTTCGGCCCAATCGTGGCACTCTTTGTGCTCCACTTGGAGATAAAGAGGCGCACAACAGCAAACATTTCAAAAAGTTTGTGAGTGAGCGCAAAGCCTCCGAACCCGAACCCCAACCGGCAAGTGGAAACAGCAACAAACTACAATTGCAGCGAGACAAAAGCAGAAGCCAAAAACTAACACTCAAGCTTCCTTTATTTCTAGTCCCCACCCCCACCCCATCCTGAGGTTTCGTTCTCCAACATCATGAAAAGTCCGCAGCCAACCTCCCCCAACCCCCTTCATTGAAATGCATGGAAAACTTTACTTTTGAGTTGAGTTTCAATGGCCACTACAAAACAGAGAGCAAGCCAGATAGAACCAAAGGGGGAGTGGGAGTGGAAGTAGAAGTGAGAGAAAATCTCACTCATCGCTTCGTCCTTTTTGGCCTGGCACAAAAATGCGAGCCGGCACTGTAACAGGCGCACAGAAGCCATCAGCAGGACGAAGGCAAAACTGTTGCACACGTGGTCGAAAAGTTTTCGACGGGGAAAAGAACAACAGCAACAACAACAACAGCAAACACTGCAAAAGGGAAAATGAATAGCCAGACAAAAGTGAGCGAGAGAGAGAGGGATGGATGGGATGTGGGATGGGATGTGTTGGGATAGATAGAGAGAGTGTCAAGCGAAAAGAGAGCCTGCTTGCCAAAGGAGCAGAGAGCGAGAGAGAGGCAGCGGTAGACAGAAGAGAGCGGAGCATATATGTACATACATACTTATGAAAAGGGGTCGTTGCACGCATGTGGCTTTCACTTTTACTATGCTGCAGGGGTGACTGAGACACGGGAACAGTCCGTCACACAGGCGGGGACAGGAGCGGACGGATAGTGCGGAAAGTTCAAGCAAATTCAACCCCAAAAAGTGGAAGCCAAAACGTAACGGAAGCAAGGCAGAATTCTATAGTGGGTTGTTGGGTCCGACCAAATGGTACTCTCTGCCTCTCATTCATTGAAAAGGATTTAATGGAACTCAAGAGAGGAGAACTATTGCAAACCCATTTCATTCCATATAAAATATATTGAATAATCGTGATCTATGTACACATCTATCCTCCCTGTGTTTATTTCTTACAGGGTATTAAAAACCAGAAAATGCAGTCGTCTGGCAAGGAAATTACATTATCAAAAGAAAAGGTTAAACGACCCCATAGCTCCGCTCCTGTCCAGTCCTGTCCTGCCCTGTCCGCACTCTGTCTCTCTCTCTCGCTTCATTTTTGAATTGATTTAAATTTCCTGTCTGCTATTTATCCCCGTTTCCTTCTACCGTTGCTTCCCTCCTGCATTGGCTGTCTGGCTCTGCTTTTTCTACGGTTTGGCACGGTGGAAATTTGCTTGCTCAAGTTTTATGCTTATGGTAATGAGTTTTAATTAGGCGCCCAGCAAGCGAAAGCAAGCTGAAAGGAATCACACTGAGAGCCGCCACCCACTGAGCACCCACTGGGGTGGATGTTTTTAATTCGCACGTAGATTGAAAATTATTTCGCCTACGAGCGAGCATTTTCCCTTTGGCCTTTTGGCATTATTCAAATTCCAGCAGAAACATCTGCCATTGACGTGGGGCGGCTCATTTAATGAGCAATGAACGCTGGGCCAGGACGGGGCGGGGAAGGGCGTTATTTATTGGGTCAACACAGCATGCTCTTGCAACCATTTTCCAGAATGGAGCATTTTCTTTTCGACTACAACACAAAGCAGCAGAGGCTCCGGGTCTTCTTGGCTTACTTTTCAGGTCAGAAAATGCAATTAAATCTCAATTGTTTTCAGAATTGTTTCGCTTGTTTTTCTGTTTCTAATTTGGAGTTTATTTAATGGCCCTTTCCTTCCACTTCATAATGCACTGCTACTAGCGAGCGAAGCGAAAACCCTCTCCGAACAGAAACAAACAAATGGTGAAACGAGCCCTGCCTGCCCCTTCACCTCTGCCCCACTACATCTCTGCAGTTCAGACGGAGCCACAGGCCACTCCACTCGGACGGTGGTCGGTGGTCCGCGGACTGCATGTGAGCCACAGTTTCAACACATGACTCAATTGGCACCACCACCCGCTGGCACCCGAACCCGAACCCAAACTGGGGAATGGAATGGAACAAATACAACAGGCAGAACAGAAATTTGTACAAATATTGGGCCAGTGCGATTGATATTGAGATTACTTCCTCTCACACTCCTCGCGCCACCATTCCGATCCACCATTCCTCCATATCGCCTCGCACTTAATTAATTTTACAGATTTTCATCGAACGGGAACTGGGACTGGGACTGGGACTCGGACCACCCGTCTGCCCCCTGGGGCGGCCTAAAGTTTCGCCCATTTCGGTCAGAGATTTTGTTGTTTATGTTTTTCGAATAAGTTGCATGTTGGAATCACAAATCTTTGGGGCAGGAAGTCGGAGATGCGAAAGATGGTGATATTTACATACTTACTACATATATCTGTAAGCTGTAAATGTGCATATGTACATATATCGTTAAAATAAGGGCGTGTTGAAGGCGATTTAGCTACATGTTTATTGATAATCGTACAAATGATTACAGATATATTTTTCATTGGATTTAGTAATCGTGTTCCTGGGGTCATTCTGCAATAGTTTGAATAGTTCTTGGGATTCTCTTTTCCTCAAATTTCTCCGCTTTTCCATTAACAGATGTTTCGCATTCAGGCACCCCGCCCCCTGTGGCCAATTACGCCTCACAAATATTGATGCCAATGGGCAGGAAAATGTTTATTTTCTCCGAGTCCCCGCTCAGCCCGCTCCCTCCCCGCTGTGCTATTTATGTGTGAAACATTTTCGCACATTTTGCGCATTTTGAAATTGTCATTCAGAGGCGAGAAGCCGGGAGGGTATTGGGAGGAGCGAGTGCTACAACTTGCCGCAGACATCTTGGCAGCCGAACAAATGAGTGAAAAAAACATGTGCAACACTTTTCAAAACTCTGTCTGCCCCTGTCGCCGACGCCGTCGTTGTCGTTGTCGGTGTTGGTGTTGGTGTCGGTGTTGACGTCGTCATTTCATCAGGCAGAAAGCATTTTGAATGAGACGAGACGACCTCCAACCTCCTCTCGGACCAGGAAGACATCTTGAATATTGCCCGGTACGTGTTTGCAGCATAAACATTCGCTGCATCCATACCCTTTCCTCCTCTTCATGCCACTCCACTCCCCTCTGCACCGCTTGCAGTCAAGTAATTTTAATTACGCCTAAAAGAGCCGCCCTGTTCGTGAAGAAAGCAGCGAAAGAGACAGGGACAGAGAGAGAAACAGAGGGCAGAGAAAAGGGAAAAAAAAAAAAATCTCCCATGCAACATTTTAGCCTACGTTTTGTATAATTATACATAGTCAGAGGGTGAGGCTGGGGCAGTCCAAAGGTGGAGCATGCTAAATGTTGCATGCACCCGGAGGCAACATTAAGAGGCCAACAGCCAACGAATGGCTCCGCCGCCCAGTTCGTTATTCATGCGAAAAGGTATGTGAAAAGGAATGTTTTGACAGAAAGATTTCCACAGGAAATTATCTAAAAAGAGATGCATCTTTTTGTGCAGCAGAAAGAAGATAAAAGCTTACGGTAACGCTCGAAGAATATATGTATGTATGTACATATGTACAGACGTATTTACAACTGAATAGAGTCTTTACGTTTGTCTATTTGATAAATGTAGATTTGTTCGCAGGTTTTATTTCCTCAAACATTGCAGCCACAAGAAGATGTACAGATATATGTATGTATCTACATATCTACATCGTAACTAGATACATTTTTCGGGTTTTGGGTTACTATTTCACCCAGAGTTACGCAATTAACTCTAAAACAGAATTCCAAGCCCTTTAAATTCGATTCGAAGCCTTCTCGCTATGCCAACTCTTTGTCGTATATTTCGTGGAGAGATATTTCATTCTGATTCGCTGTCACCAGCACCAAGCACTCGCTTCTAAGATCCTCTTTCAGTTTGTCTAGAACAAAAATAACGGAATAACAGGCAAGTAACAGAGAACTTAATCTATTTTACACCAAATTTACGATACTCTAAATAATGCTGGCTCAACCAGCAGAAGACAGCATTTAATAATAATAATCGATCTTTAATCTGTTCCACTAAGGCACGAATTTTTGGTATAAATTTCACATAAGCAAACAGACACTTTGTTTGGGATTCTTTAAAAATTTCGGATAAATATGGACGGGAAATTTCGAATGTTATAGAGCAGAATAAAACTAGTAGATGATACTGAGGGACTGTAAACAAATAGAGTTGTATTATCCCTAGCTAACTATACCAGATATAGATATAGATTAATGGGGTACCAGATACTGTGTTTCCCTTGGAAATATGCCCAAAATGCTGTAAGAGTATATGAGAACGTTGGACCGAAATTTTCACTCAATTTACGATGCTCTAATTACCTACGAGACATTTTCGGGCTCTGTGCACATTGCTCATACGCCCCATTGTCCAATTCTGCTCTGCTCTGCTCAACCCAACAACAAAGAGGCGCAACGAAAAATATGCGTAAGCGGGAAACAGGTTAAACAGAGAGAGTTTCTTGGCAAGACCCAAACACACACGCTCCCCAACAATGCCATTAATCAAATTTTATTGTTTAATTAATTTCGCTTGAATGAACCACAGAAGGGGCCAGAGCACCGCAGAGGCAGGCGGTGGGTCAAAACAAACAAAATCAGCCAGAAGTGGCTGAGAAATACTAGCGTTCGATTCGCCATCGATTCGATTTCAAAGTCAACCACCGCACCATCCCCATCCACCATCCCCATCCGCATCCAAATCCACATCCCCATTTGGGTCGGGTCCAGACATTCTGCCTCTGTGTTTACCTCTCCATTCGACAATCATTATTTTTTCGTTGCTCTGTTATTTATTTGCCATTTATTCGTAGTTGTTTGTCATCCGTTGATTTGTCACGGGCTCTCGGGTGAGGCAAGAGAACCGTTGATTGATCGGATTATCGAATGGGATCAAGTTTGATATTGGATCCCATTAAGAGGTATTTGATTTGTCTGGGAATTGAAATATGAATAGGAATAGTGGTAAGCGGAAACTGGCTAAACATACCCTAAAATAATTTGAATTTTAATTTAATTCATTTAACATTTCTATTTCTATTTCCATTTACCATTTCTATTTCATTTTTCACACCATCAAATAAATTGAATTTGAGTGAGTGAGAGAGAGAGAGAGGGAAGCTCTGCTTTGGTCACAAGTGCCGCAGTACCAAATTCAGACGCAGTTGATGGCCGGTCTGATGTTTTGACTGGATTTAAAAGTCGATTTTGGACACGAGATAAAAAAAGCGACAACCAAAAGAGAGAAAGACAGAGACAGATACAGAGATTTACTGAATGCAGCCAACGTCTGGTACTCTGGCCATAGGAGTGAGTATTCAAAGCACGTTCTTGTGGTCGAGTGCTGTCTTACTTGGCTTTGTATCTTTTTTTTTGCAACTCGGCGAATGCTGAGGACATTGGAGACTACGTGTTGCTGTCAAACTGGGACGCGCAGCGGCATATTTTGTGTGTTCCAATTAAAAATGTGAGCAGTGAGTCGAGTCATCGATTCAATTGAAAACTTACTGCTTAAGCCATAAAAGAGCATTTAAGCCCGAGTCATAAGCCCATCAGCCCATCATTCCGTCAGCCCCCGGCTCGGATGTGCTGGCTAAGCCCCGACCCGCCTCTCATCCATTTCGCAGACCGCAAAACATTCAACCGCAAAAGCCATAAAAGCTGAGCTGCGATCTCTTCTTCTACGACTACCGCAGTGAGCCCAAAGGTACTCGAAGTCGGACACAAAAATAATAACCAAATCGCTCTCTCTCTCTTGGTCCAAATTGCTCTTAACCACAAAACAATTTAGTGGCCGGCCAACAGGAGAGGCAGAATCAGAAGCGGCGTCGCCGGGTGGGGCGGGAAGAGGGAGCATCAAATAAATTGCTCAAACATTTTAAAGCTCATAAATGATTTAATTTTGTGGGATTTTCAAAGATTTGTTCGCTGCCGCTCTCTAGCGCTAATGAATCTGGGAAAAAGTTGCAATCAATATCGAAATCAGAGACGAACAATGGCAAAAGTCTGTCTGGCTTGTGGTTGTGTAAAAGATAGCGTATATTATGGGTACGAGTATCTCTTGCTGCTACCCATAGATGATCGCAGACTGCTATTCTGGAAATGGAGAAATATGCCAACCGAAAGATACCAACAAATCTGCAACAGCTGGGCAATTAATCGTTGATTCTATCTCCATCACCTGCTTCTCCACTTGAATTTCACGATATGTATTCAATTGATTTACTCTTGAGAATCCATTTGAGAGAGCCCTGTGGGGGGGCCAGGGCAAAATAAAGTCATTTTCAATAAAAGAAAATCTCAAATGGAATTTATTAATATTTATTAAGGCAAAAACAAACGCCAAGCGAGAGAATGAGAGAGAGAGAGACAGAGAGTCACACACAGAGCGTTGATAATTAATTAAATCAATAATCGATGCCAGTTCTACGCATCACTGGGAGATACAGATACAAATGCAGTTCCATATACAGATACAGAATACAGGGAGTGGGAGAGGCAGAGGCAGAGGGAGAACGGTAAAGGTTCACTATAGTCCATGTGGACATAATCGGGCATAAATTCCCCAAAATAGACAAAAAAGAAGACAAAAAGAATAGACTGAAAATCAACCTTTGAACTCAAGCTGTGAAGGAGGAGAAACGAGAGACAACAAATTAGGCCATGTCCATGTCCGAGCAGGTAGGAAGGAGAAGGATGGCATGGCATGAAAATGCTAATGTGGCATGCCACATAATCCTGTTAGAGACGCGTGAGTGAGATGGCAGTGAGGTAGGGTAAGAGCCTCCTCCTTCTCTGTTTCGCATGTGACAACATAATTTGTGGGGCTTGACTCTTCTTCGGACCTTTGCCACGATAATTACGATTATTAATCATACAAATTGCTGTTTGGTTTGTCTTTGGCCAGCGGCATACCTAATGAGTTTCCAACGTCCAATAACCAGGCTTTTATTTGACAGTTTATGGTCATTTAATGCTGGGGGAGAAATCGGGAATAAATTTGCATAGGCAGCAACGGGCAGGGGAAAGCATCCACACCACACAACACCACAGAATTTTTGGCCAGAATGGAATTCAAATGTCAGCAGATCAGGGGCAAGAGAGCAGCTTTTATGGCACTTGGGAACCCATCAAATAAAGATATCACACAAGTGCCACATACATAGAGTTGCAACAGAACCCTCAAAGCGATCTCTTTCTGTGTGTGCCCCAACTCCACCCCAATTACTCGTATGTATATTTAGACAACACCCACGCGTCCAGTCTCTGTCTCTGTCTCTGCCTCTGCCTCCAGTGGTGGGGCACCCTCCACTGAATTATGATTATATACTACACTCGTAAGCGAGAGTACATGTTTCTGGCTGGCTGTCCGCCACCACTTATAAATTATCTTTAATGACAAGTGCACTAAACTAAATAAATTGTGGCAGTCTGGGCAATTCTTCTCCGGGCGACACAGGTCCACAGGTCCACTAGTGGGCGTGCTCTCCACTTAAACGATTTATGAGACCCTCCGCCCTCCTCCAGAGTTCCCGAGTGGGGAGATCTCCACTTTTGAATGGGGCTGTGATAGATCGGGACACTTGGTGACAGTATAACAAATTTCTTACAAATTTATTTTTGGTTTCCACCGAATTTCAGGTTCCCAGTGAGTCTCAGTAAGATTCTCTGAGGATTTCCATCAATCTGTCGTGAACTAAACCAATTTTCCCGTCCTACACCCCATTTATTAAACGTTATGGAGTTTTAACTCCTTCCACCAATCAACCCAAATACTAAGGAAAAACCTTTGCTGACAACCGCAAATTAAGAAAAATGGCATTCTCCGGCTCGGGGACTTCGACTCCGCCTCTTCATAAACATAGCCTTGGGTTAAGAGTCCCAAGACATTTATTTAAATTGAAATGCAACAAAAGAGATGCAAATGATGTCTGTGCTGCCGCCTGCAGAAGCAGCCACAACTTTGTTGGCTCTCCACACATTTCCCAGCGTACAAGAACTCCGCTTTGTGGCAGCTCCGAGACGGACAAGAGGAGGCCTTTGTGTGCGCATAGACGCAAAGTTATTGCTGAAAATTTGTTGGCTTATTTATCAGCAATTAACAGCCAGCAGACTGTTGGCGGGAGAGTGCATCGACTGCACTTTCCCGGGAGGCACCACTATTACGAACCCATTGCCCAGTGTTTGGGCGCAAAATGCGGCTGTTTAATTAGCAGCCAGACCCCTGAGACCCCCGAGACCTCAGCAGTTTCAAGACGGGGCAGCTCCTTCTGCATCGACTTGGTGTGCTTTATATCAATCAATGGCAATTGATCGGAATTGAATGGTGTTGCACTCCATTACAACGAGTCGTGTCGAGTCGAGTCGAGTGGGGTAGAGTGGAGTGGAGAGATTCGGAGGGGGCGAATGGAATATACATATATCTGTATGTACAAGATACTGATTGAACATTGCTGAATAATATGGTTATATGGTTCATTCGTAGATCTATATACATACATATGTGTATTTTTGGAATTTTGCCAAGGGAAACCGCAATAGAAACAAGTGAGCACACCGTACTGCTAAGCCACACTGGAACTCGGCGGTGATTATAAATGTATTTATACTGTGGTTGTTACATGAATTAACTAAAACATTCAGAAGAATTATATGAATGTAATTGAAGACAAGTTCTTTGGAGTTTCCTTAGGTATTTTATAGTCTGTACCTTAGGGAAACATTCTCCATGGAGAGTTATTCTCAACATCAGCATCTGCTTCAGCATAAAGATCGAAGATACATCTATACATATGTATCTGGCGATATCGAATGACGCAAGCGGAACCAATCTGAGCGATCCCCAACAGCGCAGACCATTGAAGATATACTTACGTATGAATTGTGTCATATTAATTTGCATAGAGTGGAGAACAGAACCGAACCGAAAATTATTAAAAATTCATTAGGAAGCGAATCTGGACAATTAAGAGACATCGAGAATCGAATAATAAACTCGAATCGATTCATATCGATCGAATCGAAAAATCAATGGATGAGCAACAGAAAGGGGCGTGCTCCGGGGCGGACATTCATTTATCATTTTGATCGGAAATCAAAGGAATCCAGAAAAGAGTTTGAACAGAAGGCTACTTGGGGCTACTTGCCGTAGATGTTGCTCTTTGCAATGGAGCGAGAGAGAGAGAGAGAGAGAGAGAGAGAGCGGTAGATCGTCCGATGTAAACACTGAATTGGAGGCAACAAAGAAAACTGGAAGATCTGGCTCAGATCTGAAGAGGGCTCTTCCCCCACTAATTGAGTGAGCAAATAAATGAAAAGTTTTCAAGTTTCAATTGCTGGCGAGTGGCCCATTGGGGCCGCATTGAGTGGTGGGGGGCCACTCCCCCTCCTTATCCCAGGCACTTTGATTAAATTTGCGCGAACGAAAATTCCTCCTACGGCGGATCTCGACTCTTTTGCTGGAGTGGCCACAGGAAGTTGCCACTGCAACGCGCAACGCGCAACAAGCCAACAGTCGCCACGGGGAGCGGAATTCAACAAAAACTCGTTCTAGACCAAAAATAACCGAGAGAACAGAACAGAACTGAACACAGTCTGGCCCGAGCACATTCCAGAGTTCTAGAGTCTCAGCCTCATTCGGCACTCGCCATTCGCCAGGCAGAGGAAAATTCTGAATTTATGAATCGTTACTTGGCTCCAGAATGAGTCCCTCCTCCTCCTCCGTTGGCTTGTTCTTGGGTGTCTGGCCGCGTCTGTCAGTGTCTGGGGAGGGGAGCCCACGATCGGATTGGGCCAGGGAGTGGCGTTTCGGGGAGTTTACAACGCTTTTGGTATCTTGTATTTATTTAATTGACGTTTGTACGTGGTGGTATTATAACATGATCTAAGGAGTCTGCCAGGACCAGTCTAGCCGCCTCTTGGGGCCGCAATTATGACAGCATTTAGGGCGGTGCTGGACATCCATGTGGGGCCAAAAGATCGCCATCAGCATTGTGCCTCTTCCTCTGCCGCGTGTATGTGTATGTGTGTGTGTGTGTGTGTGTGTGTGTGTGTGTGTGTGTGTGTGTGTTTGGATTACTCCTCTACGTGCTGGCAGGATAATTAGCTTAGTCCTTCATGTCTGCTGAACGCTGTCTGGGTGTTGGTTTATTAAGACTAAAGTGGGAGTTTAATGGCCTGAAATATGCGAGGGAAACAGATGTTCCCAACGAAATGGAATCTCTTATACCCGAACTTACTTGTCCTCTGTCCACTGATTCTCAACTCAACCCAACTACCAATCCATCTAATAAACAAACAAACAACGTTAATAACAACAATTGAATGGCTCAATTGAAAAGCCATTAAGAACAGGCCGAATCTGCAGGTTACCTCCTACCCCGCAGCAGAATTCGAATCTGAATCAGAATCAGAAGAAAATACCGGACGTGATTGGATGATGGTGGGAACAAATGATGAACAAATGAATAGAGGAACAGAGGAACGAATAGATGGGAACCCAAAATTGAGTTGTAGCCAGACCGAAAATAGGCCCGAAATAAATACTCCGCTCGTACTCGTGGTGCTCGTGTGATAAGATCATCGCCAATGCCAACTAATAACAGCCAATGATGGTGCGATATGCAGTGTGCGGGGGGGAGACGCTTTAGGATATGACTCTGCAACTTTGATCCCAGCCAGAGAGAGAGAGAGAGAGACTCGTCAATGAGATCTTTGAGATCCGATTAGGGCCATTAACACATTCCACAGCGATGCCGCCCTTTCGAGGGAAGAGAGAAGAACGCTTTAAAATCGACAATTAAAAAATCAAATAATAATATTTTTAGGTCCCGCCGGCCCAAAAAAGGGGCTCCGTGGAGAGGCAATACCGAGAGCTCGGTCTGGACTGGATCGATAAATGGTCGTACATTTCCCGCGGACAGGTAATTAATTCATTAGCACATTCTATACATATCATCGGTAGTTTCGGGGCAATCTCCGCACAATAAACAAATCGAATATCATCTTAAGGCTACAGCCATGAGATCTCTCACACGCTCACGGCGATCATGGCTGCTGGGCTGTCATCGCTTGCAACTTATACCGAAGATCAGCGTACATTTTTTAGCACATTCGTGCGATGATTTCAGTGGAATTTGTACTTTTATCGATCTTGAGATACTTTTGGCAGGGCATACTTTGGCTAGGCGCCCCAAAGCCTTATCAATCCCCCCTCCCATTCTCATTGACGAAGAAATCTTTAACCCAAATCAAAATACTACTCACTCGTACAAGAAACTGATTTTGTCTGATTTATGTGTACAACTAATTGAGGATTTTGAAACTGAACGGAGGGAGCAACACCACACCGCGACCCTACCACATCCCACTCCAGTGCGATTTGTGTGCCACTTTCGTTCGGTGATCGATTTGTACAAACAGAATGCCAAAAGATAACGCCATAATATTATACCATATATTCGAATAATATTTGATTAAATGAGAAACGGCTAAAGAACGGAGAACGGAGAATGAATGGCTCGTAGTTCAATGGAATTTCGATGCGACAGAGGGGCCAGCGGAGGACCGCACACAGAGATTAGATTGCTGCAAATTGACACATTTTTCTGGACTCGGCTGTCACTCAGAAGTCACCCAGAAGTCCAGCAGTTGTCCCCTCTCTCAGGGCCTGATTCGTTTCGCTGCATTCAATCGGATTTTCCCAATGGAAAGTCTGTGTGTGTGTGTGTGGTGTGTGCCCGAAATGAGAGTATTCATCGCTTACGCACTCCGACCCCACCCTCTACTCTGGTCCTATTCTGTATTCTGCGTTACGCATTATCCCTTTTGAGAGCCATTGTTATGGCCGCAGTACCGCCTCTTCCTGGTAACCAAACACCCATTTCTCCCAGCTGACAACAGATTCGTAGCGCACCCTGCGAACCACAGCGTGGATATTCCATTAGAAGGATCGCATGATTAGCTCCAATAATCCAGTCTCGAATATTCACCGGAAATGAAAGCACAAATGAATATTTCTCCCCGCCCCCTCTTGGAATAGGAATGGGAATGGCATGGAATGCTTTTAGTGTTTTCTGTTTGATATAAAATATAATTAATGTGTCTTAGATTGGGCGAAGAATTATGTGCACAAAAGACGTAATGTTCCTTTGTGATTTCTAGCACTAAAGTACCAACATACAAGTAACTGGCAACTAATATCTCTTGCAAAAGATACAAATGTATCTGCAAGCATGTGGAATGGGATTGCTACATCTCTGATTAATGGAAAAATAGAAAACATACCCACTCGCTGGCAAAGTTTTTCCATCGTTTCCTTATCAACAACCCAGACAGATGCAACTTCAACTAAAAAAAATACTTTTATTCTGCGCCTCTGTATCTCTGTGTATCTCTCTGTTTCTATGCAGAAGAGGCGGCTGGGCAAAGTGCTTAAAAAGACATAAATTAAACACTCGGCTACCTGTCATCATCATCCACACATCATGTCGGCACCACAAAGCTTTGATTTCAACAGGGTCTACCCCTCTATCTCCTCTATGCTCCTCCTCTCGTATCTGCATTGTCGTCGAGTGTTGTGTCGTGTATCCTACACACAACCTAACAATTAAGCCTCTCCACACAGGAGAGCTCCCATACACAGAGCGTACACTGCCCTCTCTCGGGGTAAAAAGTGCACGACTTTGCAACATATTTCGTTTGGTTGGCAACACAACTTTGTGGCACAGTGTAGGCTGCTGCCTCTGTCTCTGTCTGTCTGTCTGTAGGTGTCTCCGTGCTCTGTAGTGTCGTTGTCTCTGGCCCATTGTCAAAGCCAAGCCCTGCATCTGCATCTGCCACTGCCACTGCCACAGCCACTGCTGCTGCTGCTGCTGCTGTTGCCACACACATCAAATAAAATGCGTTTTTAATTTGCAGATGCGCGTAAAAGCGAGGAGGGGACAGGCACTGGCGGCTGCCACAGACGGGGAGAAGAGAGAGCTTTGCATCTGCTCGCCCTGCCGGCTGCCTCGCTTCGTTTTTACTGTCGCTGGCTGGCTATGGAAATTATTCGCAAGTGGCAAAAGTTATGCCATCAGACGGGGCGTGGCACTGTGTGGCATACAGAGGGAGATGAGGCGAGGCAGCAGTCTCAGCGACCACCTGTCCCTGTGGCAGGTGCAGGCGAAGGACTTTCCTGTGCTAGCGAAGCAATCACACAAGGTGAAGCTCTGAGCTAATCCTAGATACATAATTCTGATTGAATCTTGAGCTCCATTCGTTTATTTTGGATACAACATAATATCTGGTATCTTTAGGCATTCGATTGTATATTTCCATTGAAATTATGGACTTGAACTATCAACACAATACCTCGCATTCTTTGGACTCCGGCTTCCTGTTTACTTGTGCGTAAGCGTTGTTGCATCTTTGTGGCCAGATAAGCGACTCGCCGGGAGAGTGAGAGTGGGAGTGGAAGGGGCGGCTAGAACGGGTGCTCCTCGATGAATGCCTCAAATGCCGGCACAAAATGAGGAGGAATCATTGCACAGCCAGCTCTGACTGCGACTCCAACTCCGACAACGACAGCCTGTGGGTAATGAAATATTGCCATGTGCCCAGCGCCTGCGCCTGCGCCTTCTGACTGACTGAAGCCCCCAATGCCATTCCCCCCAGCCCGCAGGGCACACCCCCCTTTTGAATTGCAAATGTTTGCCGGCAACAGCTGCTGCTTCTGTCGAGACGTGTGTTGTTGGTGTAGGTTGACAAACAAACATGCCAGCGCATAAAGCAAAAACAACCAGCGGCAGCCACCGAAGAGGCAACAGAAAGGGGCACAAAGCAGCAGCAGCAGCAGCACAGAAAGGAGTCAAAGCCAGAGCGCAGAAGGAGGCACTCGACCTCGACTGCCTTTCTCGCCTCCATTTTGGCGTGGCTTGCACTTGAAATGGGGAAGGAATAAAAACACAAAACACGTACACACACCAACAAACCAACACAGCAGCGAATGCTGCTGCATGCCCCACCTGCCGCATCCTTCCCAGCCCATTCCCCGCATCCTCTACGAGTATTTGCCCCTTGAACATGAGTCGAGACATAGTACGAAATTCGCATTCACGTTTTGGCTTTTTACCTTTGCGCCTATTTATCATCAAATGCAGCCACAAAGGTGGGTGCAGGCAGGCAGGCAGGCAGGCAGGAAGCAGAGAGAAAGCAGGGGAGGCAAGAAGGGGCAAGAAGAAAAGCCAATCCTGGAATCAAAGAAGAAGCTGGAATACCCTGAAGAAATCATATATCCATATATCTTATATAGAACTCAAGAATGCCACACAGAGTAATTCATTAGGTTAGCTCCACAAAAAGGCCACGTTCTCATGGGTAACCCTCCAGGCCTAACAAATGCGCAAAGTTATCTAAAAACTGGACATACCCATACCCCATAGCCCCCTTAGGGGAGAGTATCAATGGCAGAGGCATAGGCTGCCATGCAAATGCACTTGAGTAGAAAAACCAACGACGTCGACATGTGATACCATTTAAACCTGGAGACTGAGACGCAGACTGGAACCGAGACTAAGGCTAAGACCGAGACTGAGACTGAGACTGGAGCTTGGTCTGCCGACTGGCAACGAATGCAATCAGGCAGAATTGTTGCCAACTGTGTGCTCTGCATTCCAGCATCCGAGCATTCCTGCTCGACTTCTACTCTGGACTTGGACTTGGACTTGCATCGCATCCGAAAATAGCGTGAGAAAGCAAAATATTGATTCAGACCCAAGGACCCAAGGCAGAGGGCCGTAGAGGGCGATATGCAAAGCGCGATTAAATTCCTGAGGATGGGGCCCGAAAAACCGGCTCCTGCCTGGAACTGGGCTGGGGCTGGGCTGCCGCTGGGCTGCTGTGCTACTGGGGCCACCATTCAAGTCAAAGGTGCTAAATGAAGTTCTTAATTAAGTGCGAGCGGCAGCAAGAAAAATGAGGAAACACAGGGAACAGGGAATGTTTTGGAATGGGACTCCAAAGGAGGAGGAGGAGGAGGAGGAGGGCGACAAGTTTTATTGGCACATCGTTAGCTTTTGGGATCGATCCCCTTTATTGCATAATTTGTTAATGAAGAAGAGGAGGGGGGGACTTGGGGAGCGGTAGTGGCTCCGTCTGTCTGTGCCACGCTTCATGGCAGATGACAAATTAGCATTGAAATTGCTTGAAAATGGAATGCATGGGAATGGAATGCGATAATTACGTTTAAAGTCGATGATTATAATTTATAGCATACCATTTTATTTCGACTTTTCCTGCATTTTTTATGACAAAAATTCGACAAATAAAAATGAATGAAAGAACGAAATTTATCGAATAATATTATTGGTTTCAATTACAGGTAAAAGACAAAAAAAAAAAAGTTCGATTTTGTTGCACATTGTTGGAGCATCTAAAGACTTATTCCTTTTCGGAACCTCCAGGAGATTCCGTCTTTATGGCTTCTTCTATTCTTCTATTGCGTCAAAAATAACATTTTCCACCTTCCATAGAGACAACCAGGTTCAGGGAACCACCTAATGAATAACTGAGGGAACTGAGGAAAGGATGATTGGAGATGCAGAGGCCCCTCACAGTTGCCGTAATTAAGCGACATTTGCTGGCATGACATGCAACAAGTTTCGGTATTACCATGAATTATATCCGATGCACAACAAAGGAGACGATGTTATGTTGTGCCACAGAGCGCTACAGGGTAAAGGGCGAAAAATGTGCGCAGCCCGCGCACCTGTCAAAGTGAAGATAAAAATACAAATTATGATTATGTACTCGAGACATCAGACGAGGCAGCAAACGAGAGGAGGGGAGGTCTAAGCGTTGGCGTGTGGTAATTGTTGATGGTCAAATATGTTTCCCACTTTCTGAAGCTTCCTCTCAAGCTGTCTTCTAATTATTAGCGCTAATTCTTTGTACATCAAAAAATCTCTTCTCATCTTTTTCTTGCTCGTACTTTTGTCGAGTCGAGTCGAGGCGAACCGAGTCGATTCGAGTCGAGTCGAGTGTCTCTCAGTTGATTGAAAGATGTGCCTAATTGATAGTCGAGAGCACGAGTGGGGACGGGATCGGGATCGGGACCAGACATCATCAAGTGCGTGTCATTGTGTAATTTGGGCTTGATTACTATTAATTTGCAGACGCCGACAATGTTAAGGTTGAAACGGATCCACGAAAGCGTATTCCTCCCATTCATTTGCGACTGTTAGATCACAGGAAATGGCAGACTTACGCAGACAGTGCGAGCAGATCAGGTTCAGATCGGAAGGGTTCAGACTCTGGACTTACCTGCAAAGAAAGCAAATAAAAATTGTATTAAATCACATTCGAAGATGGCCATAGATTACGCTTAAATGTGGGGATCATGCAATGATTTCATGTTACACTGATTTTATTCATAGACTCTCATATTCCCTGTTTAATTGAGGTTCAAAGACAAGACTTATAAAGATATACATAAATCCTTCCTTAGTCATATTCCTCTACTTTCTTTCCCCCCATTCGGGCGTCTTTAACAGACGCTAAGACGGAGTCCAGGAGGAGGTTTTTCTTTACTTTTTGGGGCAAACATTCATGTAAATGTCTCTGAGTCAAAACCCCAAAGAGCCCGAACCCGTAGAGGCACAGACAGAAGGTTCAAGGAGTCAGTCGGCGGCAGTCAATTGACGCTTTGTTTTATAACTTCCCAGTCATAAGACAATAAACATCAGGTCTCCGCCGCCGCCCCCACCTCCATGGAAAGGGGTTCTCCTCTCTCACTCACTTTGGTTTTTGGTTCTCTTGTCTTTTTGGCTGCTTAGGTAGTTTTTCTGGCGATCCGAGACTTGAGCAGGTTCACAAGGCGCCGACGACGTTGAGGACTGAGAACTCCGGCATGAGGATCGAGGAATGAGGAGTGGAAACCACCAAAGGTGGTGACTGCTGTAATTGTTGCTGCTGCTGTTGTTGTTTCTTGGTAAAAGGTGTTGTAGATACAAACACACACACGCACGCACACACACACACATGGGAGTTACAACTCTCTGCGGGTCTCTCGTCTGTAAATATGGGTTTTCCGCTGAACTTGGGTATCTGGCTCTTGACGTGATCGCGCCGCATCGAAGCCCGTCGTGGGCCAAACCAGGACCCTAAACGCAGATGGGGCCCAGACTAGAGTTTGAGTTTGAAGTATTTTAAGGGTTTTTTGTTTTCTGCTAGAAGATTTCTTAGCAGGCGTCTTCAAAGCGGAGTCAATCGTTTGGAACGACTCACTTGGGGAGCTGTGACAGCATGAATAGTCTCTGAACCAGCAAGAAATTGTGGGGCTCTTCACAGATCAATGGACAGTGAGAACGTCTGGGGTAATACCTGACAGAAAACTCTTTGACTATCAACGAACAAACCAATACGCCTATGATCAGCATTTTTAATACAGACTACTCCCCCCATCTTCCACAGATTTCTCGCGCAGATAAGAGGCACTCTTACATCAGAAAATCGTCCAGAAGACAGATCTTCCATTTCACAACATCATCAACATTTTATCCTCTGCAAAAAAGCCGCCAAAAAACTCCAATCTCGGATAATTGAAACCCCAAAGTGAAACGAGGCCAAAACCACAGACATAGCCACAGCCACAGCCAGCATTTAGGCATTGTCCAAGGCGCAAAAGAAATCTGAAAGATATACCGACTGGAAGACCAAAGGGGAGTCCGCATCATTACAGTGTAATGTTCCATCGAGTGTTCCATTCCCCATCCCATCCCATTCCATCCCTCCCCTCGTTTCCGAATACCGTAATGGCAGCGAAACACGCGTCCCATAACGGTTTTAATGAAACACATAAATTCAGGTTGAGTTCCTTTCGGACGCCTTTCGACCAAGTCTCGGCCTCGTCTTGGGTGAGCCTCAAGTGCCATTCCATCGATATCTCTCTCTTTTTCTCTCTCCCTCTCTCACTCTTTACTCGATAGCTGTCTCGTGAGCGCGTGAGCAGTTTACTTAAAAGTATATTTTCGAATTGTTTTCATTCATTTTCGTTCAGTCTCTTATTAACTGCAATTTTGCTGCTGGAATTACCAAAAAAAAAAAAAAACCAGAAGAAAATCAAAGTGATCCAAAGAGAGATTTAAGTGGATTCGAAGGGGTTGTGGATGTATGTACATACATACTTATGTACATACATATATGTATAGGAATATTGTTCCGAAACTTCCTAGTTAATAGTTGACCCAGTTCCTAGAATCCTGATATACGTAACTCTGAAGCTTATCCTTAAGGGATATCCTGATACATTCTGTTGATCCATTTTGCACAATTTACGAGGCAAAAATGAATGGAAATGAGTTACAGCGATGGATGATGCCGACAAAAGATATGGGCTCTGTTTCTGTATCTCTTTCTGGCTCTGGCTCTGACTCTGACTTGAAGCTGGTTCTGGCGATGGCCATAAAGAATCCAACACTATGGAAGGAAGGAAGGCCACTCAACTGTGAAACAGGTAACCCCTGGAGGAGGGCGAACAGACAGCAGAGGACTGCGGCCAGACAGGATACACGGATACACGGGCACACGAGAGCAGAGACGTCCGTCGGTAAAACTACAAAAAAGAAGAATCGGAGTCGAGGTGAAAGAAGAGATTTTCTTTATCCTCGCCCGCTCCCGCTACCGCTCCCCCCACCTCACCGCATTTTATCTGCGTATCTCTTTCTGTCTCTGGTCTTCCATTCGATTTCAATGAACTTCTTTTTGCCGCAAAATGTTGCAACTGCAGCCCGGGGAACAGCCAAAACAAATAGCTGATAAAAAGTGCCATTTGTATCTATGAGATACTGAGATACACTACTTGCGATACACTACTACTCAACCAATATCAATAGGACAATGAGGACAATTTCTTTGGGGCGGATTTCGTATCGTATCGTTGTTTGCTCGGTAATTGTAAACCATTTGTCAGCAAAATTTCTCTCTATCTCTCTTCGCTCTCTCTGTCTATATCTTTACCTTTGATGCCGGAAACGTCTTTATTTGCCTTTAGTTTGTGTCATTCTCCCTATGGTATTTCTGGTTATCCATTATGAAAGAGAGAAGGAGAAGTACAGTCGGATATATGTATGTACGTACAGTTTATTATTGTTGAAGACTCCATCAATAGTTTCTTCTGGTAGCCGCAACTACCGCATAACCATTTTCAGCCATTTATCTTTATGCAAAACCTCCTCTAAATACATATAGTCGGAAAGCAATCTCCGCATTCGCGCTTAAGATGCGTGGGCGAGCGGGCATCCACCGAAACTCGTTTGGGGAGCAGCAACAATATCTGGTTATAATGCCAAGCGCCTGGCTTAAACGGGGACGTCTTCTTTACTACTATAGAGTGTAGGTTGTTGTCTCTCAGATTTATCGACTTCTACGCATTTGTCTTTCGAGTTGTTGTTTTATTTGTTTGAATCTTATAATTTTGGCCCGGCCTTTGTTGAAATTAGTTTCAACTTTACTATCAGCACCTTATGCAGTGGGACAGAGAGCAGCGCTGACGGGTTTCCGGTAGCTTTTGGTCAATAAAACCCACAAATTTATGACCTCTGAACAGCCCGTCGAATCTTTGTTCATTGTAAAATATTTTACACACGAGAATTAATTTTTTCGGGCCGTATTTTTCCCCCATTTTTTGGTATTTCCTTTTAATGGGCATTTAATGTGTTTGCATAATAAAATTGTCAACATATTTAATAGGATGCTTGTGCGAGGTTCTGTGAGGGAAAAGGAGGAGGAGGAGGATTAGGATTAGGAGCAGCAGATTATGGAACCTTTTTTGGGATCTACTTCAGCAATCTCTGAGCTGCAGATTCATCTCCACTTGAGCACTTGAGCCAGAACAAACAGAATCAGCCACACCATCAGCAACAATAACAGAAACAGAAACTGGACCAAAACTAATTGAAAAGCATTATTTGCCGGAGGATTAGGAGAGTGCAGAACAAATGGGCAAGGTTAGGCGGAGATTTGCATGTAAATGTAACTCTTAACGAACTGTAGGAAATTGAATCCGAAGCAGCAGCAGAGGCATTTGCATTTTATTGTAATTGCAAAACGCTGAACAAAGATTCTCGTCCTCGGATTGGCAACGACCCTTCCTCCTTCCATTGACGTCTCTTGGCATGCAATGGCCAGAGGTCTTGCTCGTAAATGAACTTTTAGGCACGCACGTAGAGAGGCTCCGCATTAATTACAGACTTGAACCTCTTGAATCTTGATGTTCCGCAGACAGACAGACAGACGGACAGACAGACAGGCAGGCAGGAAGACAGCCAGGCAGACATTCCACAGCGTAGCATCCATTGGCTATCTGCAAAGTATAATCAAAGTAGGTGGCGCAAATTAACAAATCTTTCATGTGACCCAATTAAATCAGCTTGTACCCAGAGCAGAGCCCATCCGCAAGTCTGGGACAGAGCCAGAACGAGTCTCCGCTGTGCTGCTGCGGCCCCAGTCCGGCAATTTGGCATTCGTCATGCTCGCCGGCCAATGAAAATAACCGAGGGCACTCGCCGGCCTCCAGATTTCGGACCTGGCCATGGGAAGCAGCGTCTGCATTTGATTTCTTGGAGGGGGCCCAAGGATTTGACTGTGTGTCTGTCTGGCTGTAGCCAGCTGGATGTCGGTGAGGGAGTTACTGCATCGAAATGGCTAATGGGGGTTCCTACAGAAGATGGGGCGTGATCTGGTGGCAGGCTCCATTTTTTGTTTAGTTCTGCTCTTCCTGACATTTTACCACATTCTGCTGGCTGCTATTTCCTCCCATCTGAAGTCTGCATTCTGAAGTTTGAATATATACAAAGATCTGCATCCCAATAGTACAAATTCATTAGCCCTGGCAAAACTTAACATCCTCACCGTACCTTGGCTGTCCATTAACCTTTTTCGCTCCTCTTTAAGCGCCCTCTTGGTCTGCCTAATCAATTGTAAACTTTTTCTTTCGTCGCAGTTTCCCCCGGGTCGGATAGTAGGATTGAAGATATGTATGTAAGTTTAAGAGAAGAGTCTTAACCCACAACATGCTCATTATGTAAATGCTGTCCGACCCCCTGCCACTCTTGGGCACTTTGCTGACTATTATTATCTGGAGTCGGCATTTACTATAACTTTGTTTTGTTGCGGCTCCCAGAGTTTCGTAAGTTTTGCCTTTTTGTTTGCACGATTTAATGCTTCATTTGCTCGAGACCAGACCCCAAAAGTGGGCCAGGAAGCAGGAGGTGAAGCACCAAGCAAGATGGTGGGCGCGAGGTCAGGTCTTGAGGCTCTTCTGGAGCGGAGCGTCCACTACAACTTCATCTACGGCTCACTGGCTGGTTAACTACTTAATTATCTTCTCTTCTTTTTTGGAGTGGGGGGGTCGGGGGTCTAATGGAGCCGCCAAAGCCCAAGCCCTTCCCCACCCTTCCCTTTTTGCTATGTTGCTTATTAATAAACATGTTAAATGTAATTGTTATTTGGAGCTGCCGTTTTGGAGGCGTGGCTAATTGCTGTGCCTGTGCTTGTGCCGTGGTTTATGTAATTACCATCTACGGCATGTACGCAGTCTGCAGATTACTCTGAAAAGCGTAATCGGAACGTGAGAAAAGGCACAGTCTGCCGAGATCGCTTTTGGAATGTGTGGAATATCCTTTCCAGGCAGGAAGGTGTTAGGTTAGGGCAGCCGTAGCCATAGTCAAAGCCATAGCCTAAAACAACACAAAATTAGCTAACAAAATGATAAAACGGCTCCTCCGCCTCCCTCCATCCTCTCTGTGGCTCTACTCCAGACTCGACTACCGAAAAGGCATTCCAGCAGCGTTGCCCATATATGAAATTCATTGCTCGAACTCTCTGTTCCACTGGAATGGAAAATGGAATGCATGCACGCAAGAACTTGTTTAAGGAGTTGGTTGATCGAGACAGAGACAGACAGAGAGAGAGAGAGAGAGAAAGATAGAGAGACGGGCAAGAGGCAGAGTTGAGACCACACAGGCATCTTCTCTCAATAAAGTGGCCACGTTTGACCCGCTGAGTCTCCTAGGAATGACTCTGGGAATGTTTCTGGGTCTTCGTCTGGGTCTGGGAATCTTCCTCGAGCTCTACTACCTCTATTTTTGGTATACTCCGCCGACACTTGCCAGCAATTATTTTGTTGCCCAGAGAGACAGAGAGAGAGATGATCGTTCTGTTTTCATTTTCATTCATTTTATCCCTTACTTACTCCACCATCTAACCATCGAACCATACTCGATCTAAGAGTATGACATGTACATACATACATAGATACAAATGGTAGTACATTTGTATGTGTTTTCTTTCATGAGCATGATTCAGCCTTTGAAATTTCGCTGACGTTTTGCCTTTTGTTGTCATGGCCTCATCGTGCCTTTTGAGGGATACAGACTCGTTGTATATACCCATTTCTGATATTCTCCAGATCAGATCGCTGGTCTCCCAGATCGTCAGGCTTCAGACTGCCCTCTTCTTCTCTGATTCAGTGTGTCTGGAGTGTATGGATCTTGAGGAGGGTAAAAACTGCCAAGTATTGACTTTGTAGGCAAAATACTTCAAATGGTTGAGAATTATTTGGGTCGGGATTTTGTGTAATTATGGCACATTAGGTAATGGAGATTGGTGTAATAGATCTTAACATCTTAAGATATGTCTAGGATTGCTGTCATTTTGATGATCCCTAAAATGTATGTACATATAAAAGAATCTACATTGTATCTGCATGTACTACCATCTCATTCGTTTTCGATTCGTTTGCCAGCCAGACTCCTTCTTAAACGGCCATGGAATTTCAGCGGCGACAATGCAGAAATAGGCATACCGAAGAGGTGTAGAGGTACGAGTATCTCCCATTAGGTTTTGATTTCTGTAAAATGATTAATAGTCATGCGGCGACTGCATTGGCCACTGCCACTGTCACTGCCACTCCAGCAACAGCAAACACTTTTCTGGGCCCTCTGAGAAAAGCAGTCGGCGTCGGCGGATGCAACGTCGACACTCCAGCGGAGACACCAACAAAATGGAGCTGGTCTCCGGATTTGGCTTCAGCTCAACTGGAAATTTCTTTTAGCAAAGACAGAGACAGGGACAGACAGACATACAGACAGAGAAAGAGAGGGAGAGGGGTGGGGGGGACGTTGAATCTTTCTCGTGTGAGAAGGAGATCGCATTCGCTCCGTCTCTTCCTTCTCCGCTGATATTATTTTTAACGATTTAATGTTTTTTGAACTGTTTAAATTGTGCAAACAATTTCAGCTAAGTGCCTGCCTACCACTGATGATGATGAGGTCGAGGGAGAGGAAGAGGAAGAATATGAGGATGAGGCAACCTGGCCAGGAGAGAGCTTTTTGATGTGCCACAGGAAGTGCAACTTTAATGAAGCGTTTAAGTGGCAGCTGTTGTGGTTGCTGCCGTTGTATGGATGGTGGCAGGCAGTTGGTTGCCCCATGCTTCCCTGAGAGCCAAGGAATTACCTGAACGGGGAATGTTGCAAATATTTCTGAATTAAGCAGTTCAAGTACTCTCGCTGAAAGTCTAAAAATTTCGAAATGTTTGCTAGAAATGTCCAAAAACTTCCCTCAGACAATAAGCGGCCCCAATGAGTCTCCGATCAATCGAAAGTGTGTATTGCTTGGCCTTTTTTTTACTTATCGGACATGGAAATATAGCGTTATCAGCCCTCACCTCAAGTATGACGCACACAGCTTCACAAGTAAAAAAAAAACTAACCTACATACTACCAGCAAGCGCAAGGGAAAAGTTACACAATTGACGCCTGGGAACGGGTCAAAGTAGGGAGGGACTGTATCTAAATGCTGGCGCTTATCAGAAGAACGGGGGATAAGGTGGGAAGAGGAGAAGCATTTGGTGGAGCAGTCAGCCAGCGCACTCTGTCGATGGTGAGATTTATGACTCACAGCGAGCATGAAGAAAAAGCGAAAGAGAAAAGAGTAGAAAGAGCAGAAGAGCAGAGGCTGTTTGGATAAGTTATTGATATTGTAAATGAGAGAGGGAGAGAATGAGAGGTCGACACATAGCAAGAGGTTCACACAAGAAATACCGACACAGAGCCCATACATACAAAATAAATATGTATGGACACACACACACACACACACACACATATATAAAAATCCCAAACTGCATAATTTAAACGATTTCAATGACACCTTGATTAATATCAAAGACCAAACACAAAAGAGAACGCAAGAGAACACTGACCATCTCCCAACTCCACTCTTCCACTTCTCTACCTGCAGCGCTGCTTTCCCCCTCCGACAGCAGTGCCCCTTCCCCAATGCATTTCCATGAAATTATGAACGAAAACGCAATGCATTTGACCAAAAGATAAAAGAAAGAAAGGATAGAGACTAGTCTTCCGGCTGCCAGATACCCTCGAATAAAATCAAGACCAATAATACCAATTTCGAATTAAAACGCATAATTCTGATTGTAGAAATAATCGCAATGGTAACAATGGTTTCACACATATGTACATAAATATGTGTGTGTTTTCTTCTTTGTTGCTGAGCGAATATGAGCAAACCCCTGTGAGTACAGGGTATGAAAGCAAATCAAGAAATGCTGAAAACCAAAAATAAACAAAAGCAACACTCAGGTAAACGAACAGAGAGAGAGAGAGAGATAGTGATAGATGAAGGGAGAGGGTCAGAGGCTGCAACAGTTTACCTGGCCGCAAATCAAACAAGGCGAATAGAAGAGGAAGAGGGAGGGGAGGACAGCGCAGAACCCAAGAGCAGAAGATCAGAGAAGTGCACAAGAGAGCGGGAGAACGAAAACGAAAGTCATTGCAATTAAGCGTGATTAATTCAGGATTTATACAAATTAAGTAAAAGCCACAGGCGGATCGAAACCATGGAAGGTAGGTCCACACTAATACTAGGCCTAGGTCTCGCCTTCCCCTGATGGGCAGTTTCTTCTTCGAGCAACAAGAACAGCTTGTAAAAGCGGTGTGACAACCTCCTTGCTCTCGCACTCCCAAAAGAGAAGAGAGAGGTTTTTCGATCGAAAAGGAATTTCTTGAGATTTTTCAGCGCTGCTTTGGACTGGTCTTGGAAACTGGAACCCTTTGCTGTGGAGAGAGAGAGAGAGAGAGAGGGAGGAGGGGGGTGCAGGGAGTAGAATGGGCAGTCACGCATGCGCCAACAGCCCCGCCGACTGGACACAGGCGCTCTCCACCGGGGAATTTTGCTTTGCTCTGCTCTTCCCTCTCATCGCTCATCGCCTCGGGCTGTAAAGGTATTCGGATGCTTCTCCTCTCCCTCTGTTGAATCTTTTTGAGTTGATTTGCGTGGAATTTCATTTCCTCGGCCGGGAGGCGAGAGACGGAAGCGTAAGGTTGCTGCAGACACCGCATGAATCATGGGATCGCCCAATTCAAAGTTCTCTTTGTTCTCTGCTCTTTTCTGTCTTCGGGGCTCCTTTTTCTTTTTCTTCGAGGTTTAGCAATGTTATGAAATTGTCGGGCAACTCGTAGGAGTGAATGAATTTTGAGGATTCTGTTTCTGTTATTTTCATGATTTCGAGTACCAATGGGCTGACAAATTATAACCGAATTTCATTAAATTTATAATTTTCTAGTTACCCCCTTCCAATAAAGAAAGTCTCTTTTCGAGAACACTTACCGTTGCTGGGCTTTTGCGGTATCTCATTGGCATCGATACCCCTGCTCTGGAAGATGTGCGTCACGGCGCTGCAGTTGGGGCTGAACTGATCGAGGATTGAAGGGGCACCCACGGCAGCGGGACTCGGGGCTGCCAGAGCGGCCACCTGAGGTGAGACGGGTGCGTTGCCCTCCTGGGCCGTCACTGGGTGGGTGGGCAGGAGCAGGAGCAGGAGGCAGCTGAGTATCACGAGAAGAGGATTTGTTGCTGTTCTTCTTTTGCAGGGCGGACATTGATGCTGCTGTTGTTTTTGCATAGTGGCGCACATGTTGTTGCTTTTTTTGCTTTGCACCCGGAAAAAGCTTATCACAATAGTGCGGGGCGGCGGGAAGCAATTTGCACAGCGAGACTGAAACCGATACAACGAGAGAGACAGAGAGAGAACGACTCTTTTGCCGGCTTTTGCTGTTTGCTTGTTTGAACGGTAAATATTTTCGGGCAAACGCTGACACCCCCACACACGCACACACAATACACTCACACTAATGCATCTCGTTTACTTTGTTGCTGTTGACCGGCGACCTCGCTGTTGTTGTAAGTTGTGTTTGTTTTTGTTTGCCTCAAACCTCGAAAGTGCAACAGATTATCAACAAATAGCGACACCGATACCAAAAGAATTTATCAGAAACCGATCGAAGGAAATCTTATCTCACTATCTTTAGCTTTTTAAAATCACGACGCGCGTATTTAATTATTTATGATTTTTTAAGTTAATGGATATTTTCGGCGCGGATAGTTGGATATACTTGTGATACATCAACGGACTTTTCTGAATTCAGAAAAATATTCGACGCTATCTTGTTGTTTCATGGTTCGCGGCGAGAATTTTTGTGAGACCATTCTCCATTTTCTGGCTTCAATATGCCCATTTTAACTACTCACGTTGCTACACAAATTGTTGATCCAACACAGTGAGGTGAGGCTCGTAGGGGCCTGCTAAGTTGCTGTGTCCGCGTTTGACTGTTGGCCATACCTTGTCAAGGTCCATACACCGTTCAAATGTTGCTGGGGACCTAAAAGAGTTGCTCGGCCACATGTGGCTAGAAATCTTATGTTGCTAGTGTTTTGTTGATAGTTGCGACACAGTGGGTAAAACAGCGAATCTGATTAAAATTGTTATCATCGAAATATAAAAATAAAAGTATCTATTGTGGACTATACCAAAAAAAACACTAATAAAATTAATATAAATTTAAAGAACAATCCATCAAATTATTTATAGAGACTTTGCTATAAAATATTAGCAGGTTATCCAACATTATCCACAGAGACTAGATAGACTGGATACTATTCGCAAAATTTTTAAATCACCTAAAATACTTTTGAATGGTGCTATAATATTTGAAATGACTGAAGCCAGAGCAAAGAGAAGCATAATGCTGGTTTTTCAGTGAAACTGGGGGCTGGGCCACGGCAGTTCGCTGCGTGCTGGAAAACATCATTTCGTCTCAATTAGTGCCTTAGTTGTTCGACTGAAAACCAGAATATATACTTATCTTGAGACAGCCCCGAACACTAATTTTCCATTCTATCATGCACTCTCCTCGCAGCAAATTTAGCAAAGTCCACAAGCACTTTCAAGAATCCCCAGAATATAGCATAACTATCGACAGAAAAGGGGCTAATTTGTCCATCGCCATCGGCCTGCCTTTCCCATCCCTACCCAGCTGTCTTGGCGGCAACTACTTTGTTTTGTGCAAAAAAGACCATGTTGTTTGAATAAAATCGCAGGAATACCTACATAAATATTAGCGATGACGCAAGAGAGCGCCATGTACGAGGCGCTCAGGAAGCACTTTGGGCACACCAAATTCAAGTCGGAGCTGCAGGAGCAGGCCATCAAATGTGCCGTGAAAAGTGAGTAGCAGGGAATTTATTCGAGGACTGCAGCATTAATCCGCCCACACTCCCCAAATAGAAAAGCAGGATGTGTATGTATCGATGCCCACGGGTTCGGGAAAGTCGCTGTGCTTCCAGCTGCCCGGGCTCATGTGTGAGAACCAGCTAACGATTGTTTTTTCGCCCTTATTGGCCCTCATCAAGGATCAGATCGATCACCTGACGAAGCTGAAAGTGCCCGCCGATTCCCTCAACTCCAAGATGACCCTCAAGGAGAGGGACAGAGTCATCCTGGATCTGCGTGCAGTCAAGACCAATCTCAAGTTCCTTTACATCACACCCGAACAGGCGGCTACCAAGTTCTTTCAGGAGCTGCTGCAAACCCTCCACAAGCACAAGAAGCTGGCCTACTTTGCCGTGGACGAGGCGCACTGTGTAAGCCAGTGGGGCCACGACTTCCGCCCCGACTACCTCAAGCTCGGGGAGCTGCGGTCCAAGTACCCGGACATCGTCTGGCTGGCCCTCACGGCCACCGCCTCCAAAGAGGTTCGCGAGGACATCTACAAGCAGCTGCGGCTGCACCAGCCCGTGGCCCAATTCAGCACGCCCAGTTTCCGGAAGAATCTCTTCTACGACATTGTCTACAAAAACTCCATCGAGGACGACTTTCAGCACCTGGCCGACTTTGCACAGCACTGTCTGGGCGATGCCAAGGAGTTCAAAGCCATGTCCAAGCCACAGCGTGGGTGCGGCATCATCTACTGTCGCACCAGAGATCAGGTGGAGCGTGTGGCTGTGGGTGTGTCCAAGCAGGGCATTGGCGCCGTGGCATACCATGCCGGCCTGAAAACCGCAGAGCGTACGGGCGTGCAGGAGGCTTGGATGCGGGGCGACCAGCCCATCATATGCGCCACTAACAGCTTTGGCATGGGCGTGGACAAGGCCACTGTTCGATTCGTTATCCACTGGGATGTACCGCAGAATGTGGCCGCCGTACTACCAGGAGTCCGGGCGAGCTGGACGCGATGGACTGCAGTCCTACTGCCGACTCTACTACGGCCGGGAGGATGTGCGCAGCATTCGATTTCTGCTTCAGAACGACATCCACCGAGCGCGTGGACGAGGCGACAAAGAGCTGCTCACGGAAAGGGCGCTGAAACAGTTCGAGAAGATCTCGGAATTCTGCGAGCGTACGAGCTGCAGACACAAACTGTTTGCGGACTTCTTTGGGGATCCTGCGCCGCACTGCAACGGACAGTGCGATGTCTGCAAGCGGCCCAAGAATGCAGAAAAGGCCCTGGAGATGTTCCACCGCCTGTGCATGGATGACGCCTTCAAGTCGCACATTTCCCTGCAGGACTGCGCGGATTTATATGAAGGTGAGCTGGCCATTCTATAGCCTGAGCATCTATTAATCTAATCTCTCTCCCTCTCCCTGTGTCTGTGCCTGTCCCTGTCCAGGTGGCCGAGCGGGTGTTAAACGTGCAGCCCAGGACTATGCCGCCGGTGAGTCCGGCTCCGATGACGATTCCGGCCAGAGCCACTCGTCGATGGCCAAGCGGGCCAAGAAGGAAGCCGCGGACTTCATACAGCAGCAGTTTAAGCTGCGCAAACAAATCAGCGCCGCCCGCCAGCTGGAACAGGAGAAGTGTACACAAATTTCTCGCGTGCATCAGGCCGAGGCCACGGAGAAGAAGATCGCTGGCCTCCAGCACACCCAAAGGGAGCAGTATCTCACTGCCATCATCGAGGCCCTCAAGGCGAATGTGGAGAAGTGCAAGGAGGACGAGGAACAGCAGCCCCGGAGCGCCCTCCGGTACAACGACTATGAGGCCATAGCCGTCGAGATGGAGTACGAGGCGTTCCGGCAGCAGAAGGTGGCGAACATGTATCGGCATGCTTTGGTTAAGCAGGTTGGCGTCTTGATCTTACCATTGGTATTGGCCCTAAAATCCTTAATACCTACATACGTTCATTCACCCACAGATATCCGTCATTAAGCAGCTGACTGGGAAGACCAAACTGATGCCCCTGCTGGCTGACTATGTGCCCAAGCCTCAGACCAGTGCAAAGGGTGCCTGGACGGGCGGCAGTGTGGCCTACTTTGAGCGGAAACTGAAAGAACTGGAGGAGCAAAAGCCGCAGAGCCTCAAGGAGACGCCCAAAGCTCTGAAGGAGAGAAAAGGTTTCAAACAGGAGAACAGCACGCAGACCTCCATTGCCAGCTACTTCAAGAAGGAGGTAAAAGAGGAACCGCTCGAGGAAGGTGCAGAGGATACACCACTGCAGGAGCCTCTGACTGTTAAACAAGAACCAGGAGCGGAGGAAGGAAAGGAGAAGAGTTCTGACTACAGTTCAGAGGAAACAATGGCTCAGGAGAGTCCCGAGTCTGGGGCCCAACCAAAAAGCATCGTTGGCGATAGAGAGTTTAAACTGATAACCAATGGCGATGGCACCTTTGATACCCATCGCAAAAAACGCGTATCCCATCAGCTGACCAAAGAGAAGAAGCCACCCAAAGCCGCTCCCACCTCTCTGCCTCTGTTTGCTTCAAAGGAGGAAAGGGAACAAGCACTGACTGCTTTCAAGACGGCTCGACAAATGCTCGAAGAGAAGCTGGAGAAACTGGAAAGCAAAACAGATACGAGTATTCTTGGCTTTATGACGGCCAGACAAATGCTGGAGAAAACCCATCCAAAAGAGGCAATGGAAATTCTATCGAAGAGGCCAGAGATGGCGACATCAGAGAAGAAGGAAAAGACGGCACCCGAAACGGAAAAAAAAGCGGAAAAGAGTTCCACTGGGGAAAGCCCAGAAATGAATAAAGAGCCAACAGCTAGGGGGAAAGAGTCAAAGGACGCCACATCCCAGCGAAAAGGTACAAAGGAGATCAGCTCTGTGAGAAGAGACCCAGAGGAGTCGACATACCCGGAGAGAAAAGACCAGAAGCCGCCAGTGAAGCAGCAGAAGAACGATGTCAGCAAGAATGTGGTGCACTGGCTCAATCCCTACTACAAGCGTAAAATAGCCACCAAGGAGCTGTTCAAGGCCCTGGCCAAACTGATTACTAGCCGCATCTGCGACGGCAGTTTAGGTGAGACCTTTATCTTAATACAAATTTCTATTCACTGTTCACTATAATTTGGCATGTGCTTGTGCTTCCCCAGGTGATGGAGATGCTTGCAAATGCTACATCAAAAGAGACCTTTCATGGCCTGCAGATGATAAGCAACGATCAGGATATCGAGAAATATTTCACCCAGTCCAAGTGATTTTCCATTTTGGCAAACAAATTGAATTAATTGCATCGCTAGGATTGCCACGAGTCAAGCTTCTTAAGAACCACAGTTTAAAAACCGTATTTTCGTTATTTCGTTAATGTTTCAACTTGTATGTATATACTATAATAATTAATTTGATCAGTAGAATATTAAGAGAAACGAAATTTGTTTTTTTAATTTTAAAATTGTTCCGATTTAAGAAAGTAATGCGCAGATCTTTAACATCCTGTCGGCAATCTCTGGATAGTATTTTATAAATCGTACACAACTAAAGTTTCGTGGAACAAATAATCTCGCATAAAAAAATTTATTTGTGTCGGTTCTTAAATGTTAACTGGATTAGAGAAAAACGTTCGTGGAGGCTTAAAAAAGAAAACAAAACGATCTGCAGGCGATGCTTAAACAATCTTTCAACTTCCTTGGACTTCTTTTTGTACATTCTTTTTTCGATGATGGCATTTCTGATGTTTCTTTTCTTTTTACAGATTTCGTGGGGTTACAATTTGCTGGGTAGCTGGGTAGCTGGGTAGCAGGTCAAGTGATGGGGCTTACGACTATGATGGAGCTACAGATATAACAGTCGACGCAAGGCACCCTGTCATTCCAGATCACCGTGGACGCCGAAACGGATGGTGAGCAGTATGTCCAGTAGGTAGACCAGGGAAGTGACCAAAGCAATGGAGGCGGAGGCCATCACCAGGTCCAGACGATGCATGTTCGGGTGCCAGTAGTTGCGATCCTTGGTGGTCGACCAGTCCCGGAAGAGTAGAGCTGTCACGGCCACATACAGACAGAATGCCACAAGGGACCACAGCGTTGCCGTGCGCCAGGGTGTCCTGTAGGGATAGAGATAGTTTTAGTACTCGTGTGCTTTGCGACAATCCTCCTTATACACTCACTGATCACCGACAAGAGCCATGATCAGGTAGATCGCCGTGTAGATGGTAAGAGCTCCAAAGGTCACATAGCAGAGTGCCATCACACGGGGCGTGATGAACACTCGCAGGTGGGAGTTGGTGGCCGGCTCGTCGATCAGTCCAAGGCAGCATATTAACAGGCACTGCGAGAACATGCGAGTCGCAGTTAGTAGTGGGAAACATTTATTTAATTAACCAAATCCCAAATGTGCACATAAAACATTGGATGGCTAATATTGGACAGATTAACTATAATATTAAACTATGATAAACTCTACACTTCAGCTACTATTTCAGTAGGAAAGGTACTACATATGTGTTTTACTTACCAGCTCCACAACTTTGACGCATATGAGAGTGTAGGTGGCCTTTTTGTTGCCACTCGTGGTGGCAAAGGAGTTGTCATCTGCCGGCGACATTTCCACGCGGGATATTTCTACAGTCAATGAATAAATTAATTCATTAAGTAAGTCAATTAAATATAGATGAAAAGTTGCGAAATTTAACATTTGCTCAGTTCTCAATATCTTTATATCTGTATATAGTTAGGGTGGTTGTACATATGTACCTATCGATCGTAAATAACTCATTTTTCTGATCTCGTCTTAAACGTTGCCAACCTATAGTAGAGAAAACGGTATTGCTTCAGTTCGTTTTATGTTTTTTATGTTCAGTTTGAGCTTGAGTCGGGGTTTTATGGCCATATTTGGCGTCCGTCTCTGGGTTACTTGTTATTGGATTCTAGGTATTGGTGCTGCTCGGTGGAGCGTGCAAAACGGCAAACGAAATCTAGTGTCGATTGTGAATTTGTGTCAATTGGTGGTCGAAGGTCTCCCACATAAAACTCATCCACATTGTAATGGGTTGGAGCCCACATTGGTTAAGGGCAGTAAGTACTTAGGTAGAAATTTCCACTGATGGATTCCTCAATGATGTCATCTGTTTGGGCGTGTGTGTGTGTGGGATTTTGATCGCCTCTGGGGTGCTCAGATGCATACCAAATTCAAGCTAAGCTGACGATCTACCTATGTACATATACATAGTTCTCTGTCATTCTCTTGTGACACTCAATCTATAATTCAATTACATAACTAATTAATTAATCACAAACAATGGAACCAAAACAATGCACTCAATTGTCACCTCCATTGAACACCTTTCCTATTCTATATATACATATGTACATATGTAAATATGTATCGATATGTATGTATGTATCCCCCTTTGGGGGAATTGTCGAAACATGTTCATAGCCAACAAATGGCTCTCCATGGTTCAGCCGTCAGTACGTTCATCCATTGATTGAAGCTAATTGCATCACACAAAGAACAAAACACAAAAGTCTAAAAAGAGCTAAAGGCACGTACACGGTGGGGGGAATGAATGGATTGAAGGGAGGCCAGTGAGGGGTATGTTGTGCTAGTTAACCCCGCAATGTGTAACCCCATAAACAACAATTAAACTCCAGACGGGGAGGAAAGCCCAGATAAATGAACTCGAAACTCACGTCCCTCATAACTTTAACTGCGGATTGGGAATTGATGGGGGTATTATTTATTAACAAATATAACGAATATATACTACAAATACATCAAAAATGTCCAATGTTAGCAGGGCAAGAAAGTCAATTGGTGGACAAAAACTATAGCTTTATATTTATATAGTTATAATATGACTAAACACTTTGATGTGTGCCCTTAACAGGAGTACCCTTTATAGAAAAATCTCAACCAGAAACTCGACTGATAACTCCCAACGAAATTTTTTGGTCCTCGACTGTCTCTGTGGCGCTGGAATGCCTCCAGGTAACTGTTTTGCGTTGGTAACGAATGTTCCACGTTCTTGGCCCGCCACGAAAAAAAATAAAAACAAGTTTCGTTGACGAAGAAAGCCCGAAAAGATGAAGCCAAACAAAACACGCAACAAGCCCCGAAGCAGCGGAGGGAGGAAAAAATGTAAACAAAACGGCCAAGCTAAACTGGTTTCGAGAGAGAGAGCGAGCGAAGTGCGAAGAGAGAGGAAGGAGTTGGCTAAGAGACGGTAAAATCGTGAAGAGATATACATACATACATATGTATGTATATAGCCACACCTGTATTGCGCTTGCGTGCCCTCAGAAGGAGCACCACATTTCGGCCGGCAGTGTGAATTAACCTCGTTTCGCTTTCAGGCTCTGCAGGGACTTTCCCAAAGCTCTTCGCTCTGCTCTGAGCCAGGCAGGCAGCCCTATAACTGGTCTGTCTTTGGGTCAATGACTTCTTCGTTCTTCGTTCTCCATTCTTCGTTTTGTTTTGGTTCTGTCGTTCTTGTGGTCCCGAGCATGCAACGAGCAGACTAGAGTTAATTTTTTGTAATTAAGCCCCATTTTCAGTTTCCTGCCCACAGTGGAGACTGGCCAAGAGAACATCACTATCATCTGCAACTTGGGCGATTGAGAAATGCAACCAACACTACGAAACGTGTTTTTCCTCATGCGTGGCCTCCCCCTCACTTGCATTGATATGCACAACTGGCAAACTGGTTACGGGCCACAGAGAGAGACAGCCATAAATGCATATATTGTATGTAGTATGTATGTATGTATGTATGTATGTGTGTATGTGTGTATGCAGGCACACGGCTGTGTATGCATGGAGAAGGCGCCTACTGTACTTGCCAGCGCCGTAGCAGAGACTGCGCCTCAACTCCCCCTAGCGAAGGGAAATTGCGATTTTCTTTGCATTTGTTTTCCATTTTCTTGTCGCTGTTTTGTTGACCCCATTCAGACCCACACCCCCCCAGTGTAGGGTATTGTTTCAGACTCTAACATGCAACTTTTGGGAGGCACTGGCTCTGGGGTAGTTGTTATTAGGGGTTGCCTAGCAGCCGGACAGGGGGTTGTTGGCGAATTCAATGCCAAAGCTATTGGGCAAGGTTTGTAGGGATTTCCAGGTGTTATTGTTCGTGTCTGCCCGTGAAGGTCAGCGTCCAATGGCCCTATTGATACGTCAGAGAAAGGATTCGGGTTCAATAGGTTGCAAGGGTCGGGCGGGGCAGTCATAATTGAGTGTGAATTTACACACCCTTTCATTTTTGATCACAATATTTGGACTTGTTTTGGAAAATAAATTCAAACTATCATTCCCACATTAAAGATTAATGAAGAGCCCATACACCTTGTAAAATAAATGTGAAAGCAAATATGGTTAAAACTTTTCTGAAAGTTAACACCTTAATCGTTTGGCTTCTTATTTAAATTTGCTAGTTGTAAAATAATTTACTGAACACAACTATTCGTCAACAAATAAACATCTCATTCGAAGGGAGGGGCAGTGGCTGAGGCTAAGGCTGAGGCAACTGTGAGAACAGTGTGTGAGTCACAATTAACAGAGAATCTAATTCAGTTAGCCAGTGCTGCTATTTCCAGTATTAGAGTGTACGAGTGTTCGAGTAAAGTGTGTATTGTGCAAAATTAGCATGTCTAACAATAACAAGAGAGAAGATCGTATTCCTGATGCTGTACCCATAGTTTTCTACTGTACAATTAGCTCTGGGTGGGGCTGCGCTGCGGCTGGGGCACAGCGATCCAGCATGCAGCCTATGCTCCATGTGTTCCGAGTCAATCTGTACTCATAAATCTTTGTTTGGACAAGGAGAGACTAACACAGAAGCTGAAACTTCAGTTTGCAGTTGTTATTGTTGTTGTTGGTTTATGCTTTTCCAACTGTTCAAATTTGTGTTATTGCTGGTCTAATGAAAACTGGTTTCTTTTGTTTTTTTTGTTTTTTTGGGATTACATTACTACATTTGGTTATTACATTTTTCAAATTACAGTTGCGTTTGCGAGAGGTGCAGAACTCTGGTGTTAGTTTTGGGTTATTTCTCACTCTAACTAAACAGAAAAACACACGGGTTAAATTAGTTTCAAAAACGCGCCTAATATTCTTTCTGGTACAATCGGAAATGTAATTTTCGAACCGACCGCGTCAACGTCAAAACTCGGTTTGCGCCAGCGCCGGAGAGTCGAAACGAAGCCCCCGCCCAAACGAGCCCCAAGTCGGCTCTCCCGACCATGGTACAGTGGTCGCACAGTGGCTCGCTCTCTGAAAACTCGTTGCAAAAATGCATTATCTTATTGCTGAATTTGGTAAAACTTTTTTTATAATTCATAATTCATTGAGCTTTTGAACACCAATACTTTTTAATATTTATATTCACAGTTTAAAGTTTACCGGTTTTCTTTCATTTTTTTTTTTTTTTTTTTGTATTTGGAAAAGGTGAATAATAACGAGCTAATAACGACAAAGATAATTGCAACAATTTGTTTTATTTAAATTCGTTAAAAAACGGAATTATTGTAGATATTTTTTTATTTAAAAATCGAAGATTTGGAAATAGGTTTATATTTATTTTAAATCATCTTTGTAGCACTTATTAGCAGCATCTAACCTTTCTTTTACCTTGCCGGCAACATTTTTAGGTCCCCAGCAACATTTTTTGCAAATATAATGACGATTTCAATTCAAAAATGTCATATAAACGTTTCAGTTACAAAACCGATGAAAATTCCGCGCGACTTCAAAGTGGCCAGCTGTCCAATGGCTCCGCTGCCGTACGTGTTGTTGTGGTGCGACGAGCTGGACGCTGCGGCAGTGCCACACAAATCTGGTTCTTTAAATTCTTTAAATCGGAACCGGTTTCGATATTTTTTAAGACTTTTTAAGACTTTTTCGGAACCGGTTCATAAGACTTTTTAAGACTTTTTCGGAACCGTTTTTACGTCTTTTTAAGACTTTACTGTCAACTTAACATTCATGTTAAGTAAATGTAAAACAACGCAGCCCAAGCGCAGCCAACTTTGCTTACTTCGCGTCCAGTTTTTCCTGTTCGGTGATAAAATTACTAAATTTGAAATAAATTTTTTTTTGAGGTAATTTTATATCAATAAAAAAAAGTCTTAAAAATTATTTTATCCTGTAGAAAATTGATTTACGGTGCTGAGAGTCTCAGATATATTAAGACAAACGGTCGAATTAGAATTCTGAAAATTTATCATATTTTGTATGTGAGTTTTTATGTAAATAATAATGAAGGATAGGTGGATTAACGACATGAATTTACAAAAAGTATTGTATTCCACGTTTTTATTAAAATTGTTCAATTGTTAAGATAGAGCGGGGTTAAGTGGGTTAAGTTTGTTTTTTCGATTGTTCGATAAGTCAGCGGTTACAATGCACTCATGTTGCTGTATACATTCGACTGAAAAACTTAAACGAAATATTCCTGGCCCATTTGTTTTTATATGAAGTTTGCCAGGAAACCGAGTTTAGAATCAATAGAACGTTTATTTATATTTGGCATTAAATTTGTTGAATAATAAGGAACTGTCATACTGGTATGATATGTAAATATGCACGTAAAAAGCAACAGATGGCGCTACCATCGAACACTAATACCGTTCTATAGCAATCAACTTCTGTCAGAGCTCAATCATTCTGTCGTTCAGTCTCTGACAATAGCTCGCCGTCATGTAATGGAAGTGGGCGCTGCTGCCTACTATTTTGCTGTCCGCTTTTGGATGGTACAAGGCTCCCTGTGGTTGTACTACAATTAAGAGAAACCACAAATAATGTACAAGGCCTGTTTTGATTTCTTGTTTTATTTAATTTCACTAATTTTGTGTGGATTCTTTGATGAACAAAATTAAACACAGTCACAGAGATGAAGTACGAACTAAGGCATTAGAACACTTGAATAAATACAATGAGGAATAATAATCGGAAATGCTATATACACACGACAGGCAAAACAAAACTTACAACACAGTCTTTCCGTTACAGAACGCACAAAAACAATTGCCGCTACTTACATGCTAACTAACTAACTAACAATAAATGCAAGAAGGAGCGTTAACTAACTAGGCGACTATAACTAAGTTACAACAACAATTCGAACACGACTTTTTTACGTAGTATGTACAGAACCGGTTTCAAATGACATGGTTATCTACATCAGTATCTCCAGTCGGAACCGGTTCATAAGACTTTTTAAGACTTTTCGGAACCGTTTTACGTCTTTTTAAGACTTTACTGTCAACTTAACATTCATGTTAAGTAAATGTAAAACAACGTTAAGCCCAAGCGCAGCCAACTTTGCTTACTTCGCGTCCAGTTTTCCTGTTCGGTGATAAAATTACTAAATTTGAAATAAATTTTTTTTTGAGGTAATTTTATATCCAATAAAAAGTCTAAAAATTATTTTATCCTGTAGAAAATTGATTTACGGTGCTGAGAGTCTCAGATATATTAAGACAAACGGTCGAATTAGAATTCTGAAAATTTATCATATTTTTTATGTGAGTTTTTATGTAAATAATAATGAAGGATAGGATGGATTAACGACATGAATTTACAAAAAGTATTGTACATATGTTTCACAACTATTGTAAAAACTGTCAGCAACATTCTAGTTTTTAGCCACATATTTCCAAGCAACATTAGTTTTCTAGCCCATGGCCGGCCGAGCACATATTTAAGCAGAGTAAATCAAACATCCATTTGAATATTATAAAGACAAAAGTCGTTACCAGGACTCAATATTACAAAAAAAAGAGATCTGTTTGTCCATAGTCAATCATAGACCAATCATAGACTCCCCCAACACCAATTTTTCCGCTTCGTACCAAACCAAGAGCTAGAGCAAATTTGTTTTCCAGACTGATGTAATATCCCACTCTTACAAGTGTATAACGGAAAACCAAAAATGCAGAAACATAGGTAAAGCCCATATCTATCAGAGGCACGAGTCTGGATCGGATCGAATCATTAGTATAGCCACAATGGAGAAAACCATTTGAAGATGCATCGCTCCCTCTCGCTCTTCCTCACACACCAACGCGATTGCTTTTGCTCGTTCGTCCAGATGAGCGCCTGGATCTCAGAGACTTTTAAGAGATAGAGAAACCAAACTTTTGCCCAAACTTTTGTGATACCACTTCAATACAAGTTTATTTCACAATTTTGCCCCACATGTGTCCTGAATAAGTACGGGAATAAAAAAGTAGTGTCGTAGTAGTAGTAGTAGTGTAGTAGTAGTAGTAGTAGTGCCAAAATTTTTTTTCCAGACTGATGTGACTGATCTCACTTCTAGAAAAGTGTTTCAAAATTTTGGCCCGCCCACTTTCGCCCCATCAAAGAGCGCACATCTGTGGCATCCACAATTTTAAGATAACAGACAAGAAAACAGAGAAAAGCCCTATCTATCAGAGGCCCAAAAACTGAATCAGATCGGATCATAAGTATAGTATAGCCACAATAAAGCAAAGCATTTTTCGAGAAACATCATTCCCTCTCTTTCGCACTCACACAAAAACGAGTCGATTTGGTTTTCGTACAAATGAGCGTCTCGATCTCAGAGACTAGAAGAGCTAGAGAAACAAAACTTTTTGTCCAGACTCTTGCGATATCGCTTCAGTGCAAGTTTATTTCAAAATTTTGCCACGCCCCCTCCCGCCCCCGAAAAAGACGAAAATCCACAATTTTGAAGATATGAAAAATGCAGTATCGTAGGGAATGATCATATCATATCTAGCAGATTCCCGAATGTGGTTCAGATCGGATCATTATTATATTTATTTTATTATTTATTTTATTATTTCAGCCGTGCAGTGTTGTTGTGAGAAATGATTTAGATGACAGATGCAGGAAAAAATATAAAAATGACAAAATATTTGAAAATACCACATAAATCACATGTGTACTGACTGGGTACGGGTATAAAAGTAGTGTCGCGGTAACAGCGACCAAACATTAGTACCAAACATTGTTAGACTAAAAAATAAACAATAAAACTACCTCCAACTATAACACTGGAATGTTTTACATTAAAACGATTAAGCCTAAACCCTGGGGATACCGGGGATGGCATTGTAGGACCACGGTTAAACAAAAGCATATCAATGTAAAGATTAGCAACCTTATTCGAGGAGGAGATTCATTAAATCCACAACACAATGGAGCAGGAACCATAGGAACACATTCTCTATGAATGCACTGCACGCTATAGAAGGAGATCCCAAAATGTGTGATGTGATCTCACAGTATTTGGAAAACATGACGCACCAAATTTCTTAACTCGACTAAAATCCGGTAATAAAGATCAGTACGAGAATTTTTATACGCCACAACTGTAACAAGGACATTTCATATGAATAATAATAATAATGATGAAAAGCTTTTCGAAACCCGAAAGTATTTATAATACTTGCATGGCTTAAGAGATGAGGATTATTAAACAGATAACATAAATGTTAAGGAGTTAATGTTATATTCCGTTTTCACTTTCACAAGCAATTTCGATTTACTTGTAAAACGGGCGGCGCTCCCGCATTCGAAAAACACCAAAATTTTCCGTCTTCGAAACAGCAACGAAAAAGGAATATCCTCACCGAAATGAAAAGTAACGGCTTTTAATAAAAATGACACAAATCTTAATTACTCAATGAAAAAAAATGACTTGTTGCATGGACATTTACATTTGACACCATTGCAATTGGTATCAATAAATTGAATTTATAGATATTCTTTTTAACCAACCCAAAAATTTGATTTGAAAAATTTTTCATTGCAACAACACATTGCGTTTTTTTATGTGAACAGCCGATTTGGTTATCGATAAATCTCTGTTAAGCATAACAGAGACATTTTTGTATGAGCTGGCACTCACGCGTACATACTCATGTGATCATAATAATAGGTGTTTTCCATAAAATAAACTTGATTATAACATAGGATAATGGTATACACCATATATATGGTATAATATATAATGGTATATACACCGTACATAACAAAAAATATATACATTTTTTTTACTTCAGAGTCAATATCAGACTGTATGTAGGTACAACATCAGCATATTTTGCGCTTCACAGTATAGTTTTGAGAATGTCGGAGCAGCTCGAAATGAAGAGAATGGACTTTTGGCTGAAAGCGTAAAACGTCAAAGTAAGTTAAAACGGGGAGCCTGCCTGATACTCTTCAATATTTATAGAATCAAACGTAATAGCAGTGTGTAATAGAGTGAACACAAAAATTACTTTTAATTGGTTTAAAATTCTTTTTGATATCCATGACATTTTTTAGTTATAAAGTTCTGCGTATTTATCTTTCCTTTTATATTGTTAGTTTAATAAGCTTTTCATGAATAACATACCAAAATTATACATACAGTATACACTATACATAAAGGCTGGCTCGGTTTCCACATTCACTTTGCGTTTTACAGCGAAAAAGTCACACCTTTCGTTTTCAGGCGCTCTGGAATCCGGAAAAGTCGAATTATTTATTAGTTCAGGAGTAAGTTAAGCGCAAAATATACAGTTGTTATATCCACGTGTTAGTACCAGCTCATATAAAATGGCCTCTGTTATGTTCAATCGAGACGTATCGATAACAAAATCGGGTGGCGACAGTTCAAGCGTTAAGCAGTGCAAATTGTCAAAGTTAAGGTTAAATTTAAAAAAATATTAAAATATATGAAGCATATATTTTAGCCAAAAATAAGGAGGAATTTGCAGCTCTTTTATGGGGTTGCGCACAGTTTTCGCATCCATATAGCCATTCGGAATATCGCGTCAGGAATAATTGTAACCATACATTCCTAAACAGTGTAACAGGAATCTCTGATTCCACAAGCGCTCCAGATAGGAAGTTTGCCAGGAAACCGAGTTTAGAATCATTATTTGGTATTAAATTTGTTGAATAATAAGGAACTGTCATACGCACGTAAAAAGCAACAGATGGCGCTGCCATCGAACACTAATACCGTTCTATAGCAATCAACTTCTGTCAGAGCTCAATCATTCTGTCCTTCAGTATCTGACAATAGCTCGCCGTCATGTAATGGAAGTGGGCGCAAATGTTCGCGCTGCTGCCTACTATGTTGCTGTCCTTTTTTTGGATGGTACAAGGCTCCCCTGTGGTTGTACTACAATTAAGAGAAACCACAAATAATGTACAAGGCCTGTTTAGATTTCTTGTTTTATTTAATTTCACTAAATTTGAGTGGATTCTTTGATGAACAAAATCAAACACAGTCACAGAGATGAAGTACGAACTAAGGCATTAGAACACTTGAATAAATACAATGAGGAATAATAATCGGAAATGCTATATACACACGACAGGCAAAACAAAACTTACAACACAGTCTTTCCGTTACAGAACGCACAAAAACAATTGCCGCTACTTACATGCTAACTAACTAACTAACAATAACTGCAAGAAGGAGCGTTAACTAACTAGGCGACTATAACTAAGTTACAACAACAAATCCAACACGACCTACGTAGTATGTACAGAAAAGGGTCAAATGACATGGTTATCTACATCAGTATCTCCAGTCAGCAAAATGTACATATGTATGTAAATTGCTTATCGACTCGTATTTTTAATTACTTCACAAGACTAGGCGGCTGACTCTCTGGCTGAGCTACATCGTAGTTTACATTAGTTTTACCAGCGGCAATGATGGTTCAGTTCTTAGCTTAATTTTTGCATCCATTTTGCATTTTGATCCACGATCAGATAACACGATCTTTGAGCTTCAGACTTAGCGGCGTTTTCGGGGCCAGAAGAAACTCGAACTCCGTTTCCAGCGGCTTCACAAAGCTCACATCAAACGCCACTACCAGCTGGAAGAGTTTAAAGCTGGTCGGTCTTATTGAACTTGGGAAGTCGAAGAGATCATCTGTGCCTTACCTTTGCGAGTAGCAGCACCACCTCCATTTCCACGAAGCGTTTTCCCGGACAGGTCCTGCGGCCCACACCGAAAGGGACCACAATGCTGGCACTATCCACATTCACGGTGAAGTTTTCCGTTACAGGATCAATCCAGCGCTCGGGGGAAAACTTGTTTGCCTCTTGGAAGTTGCTGTCCTTGTGGCAGGCTATCATGTTTTGGCACAGGACCACAGTCTGTAGATGGGAAAAATAAGAATAAGTGGAATAAGACACCTCTCTGACACCTCTGGAATATGCGAATATGCCTACTCACCCCAGCATTGAGGGAGTAGCCCGACAGCTCCATATCCTCCTCGAGTATCCGGGCCAGACAGAAGGCGGTGGGTCTCAGTCTGTAGGACTCCTGTATGCAGGCCTTCGTAAAGGTGGCATTCGTGAGGGCATCCTGCAGGATGTTCGTGTCACGATACTCACAGAACTCGCTCAGGATCCGGGTCATGGCCGAAGGATCTTCCGTCACCGAGCTCAGGACAAACAACAAGGTGTTGGCTAGCTAAGAAAATGTGTATACGGAAACCCCAATTAGACTGAGAAAGCCCCGGGACCTTGGGATGAGCAGCCACTGACCGTTTCAATGCCCGCAGCTATGAAGTCTATAATAGCCGACTTTTTGTCTCTGATATCCAGATCCTTGAGGTCGAGGATATTCAGGAAGACACTGCGCAGGCCAGCGGCCCCTTCGTCATCGCATGCAGCCGACTTCTTGTGCTCCTCCAGCTCGTTGTCGATGATCTCGGAGATGACACTGCACCCAAAGAGGAATTCACTCCATTTAGTTGGAAAATAGCAAGCAACTTGTGACCGTTGTGTACCTACTCATAGATCAAGTCCTCGGCCCTGGCAAAGTCCCGGTACGTCTTTGTCGGGAAGTACTTCCACAGACCCAGGCCGTAATAGGAGTCCCTCTGGGAAATGAACAGCTGCTTGACGGCCGCCGCCAGCTGACTTATCTTTTGCGGCTGCTTGGCATCGGCGGCCAGGAAGCCCATGCGCCGGCCCAACATCAGAGTGCAGACTGCCTCCAGACCCATCAGATTGGCCAGCTCCTCAAAGTTTGGTACGACAAGGGTATCCGGATCGCGCCTGGCCCTCAGCAGCTCGATGAAATCATCGCAGACAGCATTTAGGGCAGGCAGGAAGTTTTGCAGCACCCGGGGCGATGTGATGCTGGACGTGAGCGATGTCCGGAGTAGCTGCCACATGGGACCCTGCTCGTTGACGATGCCCACGCTGGCATACCGGTCCGGACGCGACTGTCGGTACATTACAATGATCTCCGTGGGCGGCCGGAAGGGATACTTGCTGGGATACTTGAGCACCTTCTCCAAGTCCTGGCGGTTGTACAGATGTACGATCGGCACATTCGAGGGCATCACCTCCAGGACTATGTCCCCGTACCTCTTGTTGAGATCTAGAGTGGAGGTCGGGCGGAGCGGAGCGGGGCGTGGCGTTTTATTAGCATATGATTTAACGTAATTTGGGAAGCGTTCACCTGCGTAGACCTCGTGCAGCTTAGTCATCTTGTAGCGGCGAAAGAACACAAAGAATATCCACTTGGTACCGAGGAAGGGTATGCGCTGGGGACCTGGTATGTCCCAGATGCTGCGCCGACGACGACGCTTCTGCTGTTCCGGCACGATGGGCGTGGCATGGTAGCAGTCCTCCAGCGGCGTGTTCTTCAGCAGCGGCTTAAGGTAGATAGCTCCAATCTTGTGCCTGTGGATTGCGCAATAGCAGCCTACAACAAGTGCCAGGGCCAGCAACAGTATCACGGCCATTACCATCAGGCGCTGCAATAGCGGGGAAAGCAAGATCGAGAGGGGTTTTAAATGAATTTTCTCATGCAAATATGTTCAGCAACAATTTCGTCGCGTTCTTAGGCCTTTAATTGAACTCAGACTGTTCGATTCGATTCGATTGAAAGCGAACCGGTCTTCTACTCGGAATCTGGCCTTATATAGCCTTTTTTCGGCCAACCCAAATCATCGATTTTGCATTATAATTGGCAATAGCCGCGATAACACTTTGTTCTCTGTTCTTGGTTCTCTGTTCTGTTTTGTCTGGCAGTTGGATTTCGCTTTACTTACTCGCACAGCACAAGAAACAAGCTTTATGGCCTGCTCAGTCAGATAAGATAGCGAACAGGTGTGATAAAGTTCAAGGTTAATGCCCCAAAAATATGTGTAATGATGGATGAAGTTGCCAAATTGGCAAGCGTGCAAAAGTCTATTCAAAATATTTGGTTTAAAATCGACTGGTGGATTCCCTTCTCCCCAAAATACGGCCGTGCTGGCATTAGTGTTTCTCAGTCATCGACAGTTTTTTAACATTTCTTCGGCATACATTAAGAACAAAGAATGGCTCACAAATCCTAGAGAGAGAATTCGCCAACCTCAGATAAAAGGAATATGAACGATCGGGGTTTGGTTTTGATATTATATGTACCTTAATCTACTTACAGTTTTACTATAGATGAATCAACCTATTGCCAACCGGATATAAAGGCGATATAAATTAACTGGAAATCAGTTTAAGCCTCAAGGAGGTAAGGTTACCTGCTCAAAATGATTAATGTACTTCAAACGAAATTTGAAAGAAACAAACCCGAGATAGATGATCAATTCCAATATTTGCCAGAGCCACACAACAGCTCAGATACTCGTATAGTACATGATCGAATAGCAAATAAATGGGAAAGGAAAACATCATGCTGACTCCGGACTACCGAAAATTTTATTTGCAAAAGAATCAGGAATGCCAGATAAGAAGTCTTTGGGCTCAGGTAAGGTATATAAGTACATAGTATATGTAGTATATGTACATATATCTTTATCTACGTGACATTGTGCATGGCATGGCTAACGGAGTGGGAGAGAGGAGAATGGATAGATTCGATTCTGAATCGGATTCAGATTCGATAAATGCAAATTAATAAACTGATAGGCCTAAGGCCGGCCCATCGCCTTATAGTTTCTGATGTGTGCAAAAATAGGAAAACAAAGAATGAGAAAGAAACTGGAAGTGTATGTATGTATGTGTAGAAATAGTAGTATACAAATCACAGACATCTGAGGCAAGCACTTCCTTCTTGGCTTTTAATCACTTCCTCATCTACTGGACGCGTGCGCCGTTCTTTGCGATTCTCACTTTTCCGATGAGCGATGAGCAAAAACTCGCTTTTTAATAAGAACTCTTGCGAATTCTTCTCAGGCATACCCATACTCATACTCATCCTCTCCGTCTCCGTCTCTGATTAATATGCAGATATGTAGATCCACTCGCGATAGTGTCCACTCTCTCAACACAACGTTATTCTCTTCTCCATTCTTGGGGTCGGTCGTCGTTAGAGTTGTGTTAGACGACTCTAGTGGAAGAGGAAGACGCAGCTGCTGCAGAAGCCAAAACCGGATTGGAAACCAGCTCCACTCCAGGCCACAGAGGAGAAGAAAGCATCCCATCCCATCCCATCGTATCCCATCCCATCCCATACCAGGTTCGGTAGAAAGCATATTATGTAAGTGATTATTATGTAAAGCAAGAACCCGACGACCATGGGAAAGTTCTTTTAGTTCTTATTCTCTTTTGTTATGATCTCTCTGAGTCTCTGAATCTCTGAATTTTTTAATTTCACAATTTCTGGCTGACATTTCACTACTTACTACCATTCCAATTGGGTTAAGACGCAAATAAAGAATTCGTTTCATTTCTTTTTTTTTGCTTGTTTAAATTTCCACTGTTTTTGTTGTTATTTTATATTCGTGAATGACTTAAGGTCTAGTTTTTGTAGGGGTTGTATAAAAGAGATTCCAAATCGAGGGACTGAAAGAATGGAAGTGCTAAGAACACTTTTGTTGAAATGAAGGGAGGAGAAACATCGATATATCCTTAGAGATAGGGATATCTTTATCGCCCATACTTTTGTTATAATATTTTGATATATTCATATGTTTTTTATGATTCTACACAACATGAGTGCCATACTGCATATTTCACACCAAAGTTCTTTCACTTTTCTTTAGCAAATCGTCGTCTAATGCCTTTCTAACAAGCTGGCCCCGCTGCTTGAGAGCCAAAGTCGGTTTTTGTACCTGCTTTGGGACGGTGAGCAAGTTTGGTCATGGTCAGGCCGGGCCAGGCTAGGCCATGCGGCTTTTGAGACCAGGCTTTGTGGAGGAAGCACATAAGAAGAGGGGCAACAGCAAAAGTCTAATGAGAAAATTTCTCTATTTTTATTTGCCAGGCTTACTCGGACATTGTCGCTTGGCCCAAGATGGCACGTAGCGACGTGGGGCGTACATTGAACCTGGTTAAAGACAAAACATCAGGTCGAGATAATGTCTTACCTCTCCTCACTCTCTTTCTCTCTCTCTCTCTCTATATATGTATATATATATATGTATACATAATTTACTATATATATTATATTTATCTATTGCTCACTCTCTCTATAGCGTCTTTCGGTAGGGTGGAGGAGGAAGCAAGTTGTTCGTGTCGTTGGCAATTTGCCGTTTGCCACCGTTTGCCGATCGTGGCCGTGACCATGAAGACATTGATCGCCATCGCGATCGCCCCGATATCGTATCGAAACCCCCCAGAGACATGGCTTGTGCAATCTATATATACTGGTACACACTTACGAGCATGTGTATGGGTGTAAGTGACATAATCTGCTGATTTCGTGGAGCGTTGAGCTGAGCTCAGTTCTGTTCAGTTCAGTTCTGTTCTGTAACTGCGCAGCGTTTCGAGCCCGAACATTTGCTCTTCTTTTGGCTCCATTTGCATAAATGTGAAAAATGTGCCAATAAAAATAGCTGCGAATAAATAACGAGCCAAGAATCACTGCCTAAATCTAGTTGTATGTATATTTGATAAAACAAAAACACAAACTTGTTTATTTAGCAAAACACAAAAAAAGTGTAAGTATAAGTATAAATTATTTAAGCTCTTTTTTTGTGTCACATTTTTCGTCGTCGGCCTGTCGTTGTTGGCAACGTGAGCAATCGAACTTACACTTACACCTAACTAATATACTACCTACATATATATGTTAACTCTTTCTTCTTCTGATTCTTCCTCAAGTCGTGCTGCCGCCCCTTTTGCATGTGGACTGCCTGACGCCACAGAAGAAATTGATTCGGCCGCCCCATATGAGCTCTGGATTCACTTTTGCTGACTTGATTTTTTGGTCAAAGTCAATCGAAATTTAATCGAAAGAGGAAGGTGAAACCCGATCGCAGAACATGACGAAGACTGCAGTGAATCGCTCACCGCTCACCGCTCATGTGGGCTTTTATTAAACATCGGATCAAATAAAATAACTTAAGTTATTTGCACAAAAAAAAATAGTGTAACAAGTCGCGTGCGACAACTGTTTGAGGTCACTTGGGACTGGAAACGAATAATCGATTTCTTGACCAAATTAAAATTAAATTACTCAAAACTAAAACCATTCACTCTTAAAATAAGTGGGTATTGTATCAATACTATTATAAACTGAATGCATTTTCGATGCTATGGTATTAGCTATTTTAGCATCACATCCAGAATCACCTTGCTTATGCCCAACCAAAAATCAAATTAATCATCATCGACACCCTACCGACCCCACCAAATAATCTCTCGGTCAGTGCACGTTAAATTAGCGATTTGGGCGGGGACGTGCGAAATATAACAAAGAAAAATACTAAGAAAAATGATCAAAAATAATTACAAAATCGTAAACAATTGACATTCACTTTGAGACGAATTAAATACACGTACAATTGGATATGTATTAATATATGTATGCATGGATGTAGGTGTATCAATACATCGAACAACAAATGAAAACTGGTGCCTGTCTGGTCTGTTTTTTTAACGATGATAATGAACTTGAGGTCCTCTCGCATAATTGATAACAAAAGGAAATCATAAATAAATTTGCATTTATATTTAATCGTATTGTGTTACACCTGAAATCACTCGTGCTTGCCGGTAAATATAAAATAATTTAATAATGACAAAATATTAACAAATAAATTAAAAACGGCCAAGCAGCGCCGTGAGCAGAGCAAACCTCGACTGGACTGGACTGCACTGAAGCTCAGTTGAGAGGCTAATTATAGTACAATTGAATGCGTTTGCTTGCCGATATGTACATAAGTACAACACGATATATGTATATTTATTTTCCAAGATACTCGTACTATATACGCATATGCGCAGAAACGGTGTGTGTGTTTCATTTATGGCAGTTTGAATTGCATTTTATGATCAACTAGTTGAGTTGTTGCTGCTCAGGCTATAAAATATTCAATGAATTCGTTGGCGAGAAATGGTTATGTGGGGAAAGTGACATTGGTTTTCTTGGATGGAACCTGTGGGACTTTTTTGTTTCTCTCAACATATTGAGTTGGTGAAAATCTATTGAAGTCTGTTGGAGTGACCATTGAATAAATGATTGATGGGTTAACTTCACACCCTGTAAATACATTTAGCTTAGATTCAGTCCATTCTTATTAGGTAAACATTTGTAACCGCAAATAGCCGAGCGCGTCCCGAGTGTCCTCTGGCAAAACTAAGCCCTTCTTCAAGGCCCTCAGCATAGTAATTCGAATTTACTCACCAGTTTTAAGAGTTACCGTTTTAAATCCAATAAATTAGATTTCCTTGCAGGCTAGACGACCAGACGATTTGTAGCTTCTGGCATTTTCAATTGCATTGCATGACTAATGGGGTGGGATTATCACTTGAATATTTCTAATTCAGCACTTTCAAATTATTTTTAAAACACTCTGATTCCTGCTCATGACTCTGCTATTTAATATATAAACATACATATATGAATTATATATTGCACATTGGTTGAGTGTTGCAGTTATTTAAAGCTCTTGTTGGCATTCGATGCGAGACTCCTCTGCCCCCGCCTCCAATCGCAATCTCTGGCCAGACAAAAACAATAGAAAATCCTAATCACCATCCAGACATCGCACTTTTGCACTCACACTCACTCTCGGTCATTCTCGCCGTTAGTACTATTGTTGATGATGATGGCTTATAATCGAAAACCGCATCCGTATCCGTTGCATGGAATTAATGCTCTAGCAGCGATCTTAGAAATAATAACGATTATAATACAAATTGTAACAGAACAGAGCCGAACCGAACCGAACCGAACCGTACCGTACCGTACCGAACCGATTCCTTCGCTGGGCCGATACCGAGGCAGAACTCGAAACCGAAACCGAAACTGAAACCGTTCTCCACGCTCCTCGATCACTTGGTTGCGACAACGTCGCTGCTTAGTCAAAGACTGAATGATCTTTGATTTAAGTATTTAATTTCTCTCTCATTGCCCACAATGCCTTTTCCTACATTTTCAAAAACGCAACGTTTCCCGCTCATTCGGATCGCAACTTCTCGCGAGAGCCGAGCCAGAGCCGAAGTGCCCGCCGAGGCAATGTTACCTCATGTTGCTTGTAATCCGCTTGCAAGGTGAGTTAATAAATGTTTAATTCTGGTTCGCTCTCGCGAGAATTCTCTCTTTTACACCCGCTCTCTGCGGGTTGAGCGTGAGCCATGGTATAATTGTCGGTCAGGTATGGCCAACCTCATTTTAGCATTCATATTTTGTTTGTGTTCACCATAAGGCACCAACTAGTATATTTAACAGAAACGTAACTGCGGACTTTGTGGCATTTAGCAAAAAAAGTCATTGGAATAAAATAAATCATTAGAGCATGAGATTTTTAATATGGTGTTCTCATTTATTTATATCATGATTTCATTATCCAATAAGAGCGGAACTAAAATAAAAATCATTGGCAATCACTTGATTGATTCAAGAAATCTTGGTGCGAGAGCTACTTGAGTTCAGACATTCAAATTATAAATATTTAGTAACTCAAAATCGAAAACATTTGAGTACGAAGTTGCTTCAGGATCAACTGAGGCTATGAATGGCTGGACCTTATGAATTAATCTACCATGGTTGAGCCAAACACAAACGCTCCCACGGAGAGGGGCTGATTTACGGAGAACGAACTACTGAATTGGATCCGTTTTAGTGAGTAAGGTTCGAGTAGGTACATGTGTATGCATGAATGTACACATATACATATGTGCATATATGTGTCTCAGTGTGTGAGGGGCACTGATAGCACACGATGCTTTGATCACTCTCGCTCTCCGTCTATCCACTATACACTCCCTTTCTTCTGGCCATGCTGCTGATAAGAGCCCTCTGAGCTGCCTCCTCCGTTGCGTTGCTGCTGGTTTTCCCTACACGCTCACAAGTGCGAGTGTACACACACTCGTGTGTGTGTGTGTGTACTTTTTTCGCAAATAAAAACTCAATGAAAGTTTGTCCAGAAACAATGGCTCAAGGCGCGTTGTTGCTGTGGTCTACTGCAATGTTTACTTAGAGCAAATTTATGCAACATATTACAGCAGCAGCAGCAGAACAGCAGCTCAGCTGAAGAGATAGTGAGGTGAGAGAGTGTATCTGTTGTGATTCTCATTGGCGGCGTGAGGTAGGTTGCACTCCATAACTGGTTCGAGTGCGGCTTACGGGCTGAGAACCGAAAACAGCTGTGTGGCTGGGTGCTGCTGCTGTCTGGATGTCTGAGCTGGCTACAATGTTGCCACTGGCTGTGATTTTTTAACAGGGTACTTATGGAGGTGTCCAATCTCTTGGGCATTGTTGCATATTGTATTATGTAATCTTATTTCATTAAAGGCAAAAGAATATGCCTCTGATCCGAGATAGATATGTAAATATACCGCACCAGAACTTCTGGGCTTGAATGATGGATAATGAATCAGATAACTATTTCTTTGACCTAGTAATGCAAGGGTATCCCCGAGTTCGAACCCTTTAATCCTTACTCCTCATGTGTGTGTGTGTGTGTGTGTGACAGAGGAGTGGGTAGCGGGGCCAGGAGCGTAGAATCAGAGGCAGAACCCGAGGCGATCGTGAGTGTCGCTCCAGTGTGCGCGCTAATTGCCTTGATTGAGTTTTAAATTAATGCGAATTAGAGTTGTGGCTGTTGTTTTAAAGTCAGACAATATACATACACATACATACATATGTACATACATAAATGCATGTGCATGGGCACATCTGATACAGGAAGGAGGGCGTGTGACTTAGGGAAGAAGAAGATATGGAGTACGGACTATCCCATTAACAGCGGTTGAGAGAGGAACAAGTGTAGGATGTGAATGAGTGTGAAGGCGAGGAATGCATTAAAGGCAGAGATATGCGACTATGGGAATATCATACATATGTATGTTTGTATGTGCATATACTATCCTAAATATCAAAAATCAATCCTCAGACTAGTAGCCCTTAAACACAGTCAAGATTATCAGCCATCACGAAAGATGAAAAGATACATCGAGATCTAATTCTACCCTCACTAGTCGCATGTAGTCGTATGTACATATGTTTTCCCTCATTGCTAAGCTGTCACATTAGAAACGATTCTCTCATGTATCTTCATCTCCCATCTTGATCTCGATCGAGAACATGTCGGGGAATTCACACGCTCCCCTCTGGGCAGACAAGTACTTATCCTGTCGATCAGTGGGAACAGAAATTGAATTTCTAAGCAATTCCCCGAGTGACTGACTGACTGACTGACTGTGTGTGAGCAGGCAATGGGTTTGCATTATTAATTAGACTGGCTGGCCGATGATGTTCTCCTTCTTCTGGCTGATCCCACAATTATGCCATACCATACCAGACTGCCTGCCTGCTCGGTCAGGTTTTCTCCCCTCGGCCTCTCTCTGGCTTCTCCGGGTTGGTCGGTCAGTCAATCAAAGGCATAAAGACAAAAGGCAGCGTTGTTAATACTTCTTTTCAATTAGCCTCACTCAACGGCTGCCACAACATTAAGCCTTTTCCAACGAACAGGTTTTTCACGCGACAACAACAATGTTGTTGATGTTGAATGAAGATCGTGCAGCAGGGGCAGTAGGGGCACCATATGAAGCGGCCACAGATACTTTTCACATTGTTCTTCTTCGGTGTTTTTCTGGTATTTTCATTTGAATTTTCATTTTCCCCTAGGTCGTTTCTTCGTTGATTCGGTTCTTCGGTCTCCGGCTTTTATTTTATTTTACTTTTCGTTAAGAACTTTATTCACTTTTCCGAATCCAAAATCGTGGTCGGGATCTTGGCTTAGATCATTGATCGTTGGTGCTTTTTCTGTTGTTTCCTGTTCAGGCAAAGTTGTTTTCCTTTCAACGCGCCCGCCGCGACTTTCTGGCTCGCTTCATTTTATGGAACTAAAGCCTATAGCTCGCAGAACGGACCTCTCCACAGTCCGGGCTGGGGCTGGGACCGACAATTGCAGCTGGGGGGGCCGGCTCTGCCGATGGAGCTCGCTCTGGGATGGCTCTGCAATGCTCCGCTCTGATCTGAGCGACGCTCAGAGTTCCCTTAACATTTAATGAGCATTAACAAGCTGCACTTAAATGCAATAACAACAAACCAGCAGCGGGCGAAGGAGCAAGGGGAAGCATAAGAACAACAACAATTGATAACAAGTAAGTGTGCCCCATAGTGGGGCCAAAAGGAGAGCGAAAGTCAGATTGAGAGAGAGAGAGAGAGAGAGAGAGAGGGAGTGGGTTAAGGCTAAGCCAGAGGGATATGTACATATGTACTATACATTGTATGTTTGAACCTCAAATGCCCTGCAAAATCGATCAAAAAGATAGTCTTGAATGCTTTAACAGGAATAAGAGAATTATCACCACAGTATTAACAAGTGTCGACCCATTCAACAGTAGTACACTTACCCCTTCGGCAGGGTAGTGAATCATTGTTCACTATGGAAGCTGGAGACGCCTCCACGCTGTCTGACAGAGCGCACAAGTGCACAGTGTGAGTCTCATCTGTGTGAGTGTGAGAGTGCCTCCCTTGATTACAAACGAGCGGCAAATCCATTTCTGCCTCCTTTCTTCGCTTCTCCAGAGAGATAGACAATATGCTGCGGCGGCTACTTAGCCTTCAGGGGGATCTCTTGTCAGATGTTTTTTGTTGTGTTCCAGTTATAAGCGGTAAAGTGAGGCTGGGGACAGGGACAGGGAAGTGCCGCCGCCACGCATGGTGACCTAATGATCTACAGAGTACAGAGTGTGGCTCGGTCGCCACACGGCCACACACTCCCAAAGATAAGGCAGAAGATAGGGAGCGCAAAAGGGAGGGACTAGTGATATCAATCCGATCGGAGTCTAATCAATTCATAACAGAAAGAGATGGGAAGACAGAGAGCGATCAGCTCTCATTCATTCGCTTGATCCGATTACCCCCATTCATCTCTACATATGTAAGAGTGTATGTGTGTATGTATATATGCCCATCTTCATTCATTTCCATTTGTAGTGAGCGTTGTTGTTGTTGTTGCTGGTTTGCTTTGCTTTGCTTTGCTTGTCCTTGAACTTGACCCAGCAGCGCAGCAGCAGAGCCACCAGCAGCGAATTTCTCTCTCTCACTCTCTTTCTTTTTCTTTCTCTGCTCGCTCTCTCTTACACTTTATCGTATAGAAGTGTGAGTAAGTGCGTATCTGTTACCCCCGTGCTCGTCATGCAATCTCCCCAGTTGTTGTGTACATACATATATATACATACCCATATATATACATACCCCCCCTCAACCCCCCATTCATTCGCAGCTTTTATTTGCGCATTAAACATTTTTTTCTTGCTTTGACACCTTGCAAACTGATCTGTTTTGCATTTTGGGCCTGATAAGACTTTTATACGCCACAGATTTTAATATTCGTACTTTGACCTTATCAGTTAATGAGAATCGGAAATGGCTAAGAGAGATGCAGGTGCAGGAACAATTGAGGTATACGTGATAAGGTGTATAGAAATAAAAGAATGTACAAAAGAAGAATCTTTGAGTTTGATTTAATATTGATATTTGATACTTGTGTTTTTCTGTATCTGTATCTGTATCTGTATCGTAGGACCTGCAAGAGTATATCTTTGTTAGTGCCATATTTTAGAGGCTTTGCCATTAAAGTTCAATTGCACAAGTTTCGGTCTCCCAATCAGTAAAGCATACGCACTGTTGGCCCACCAAAAGTGGTCAGCACCCAGACACGTGTGCGAGTTTCGACAAGTGAATGACGAAATTTCCATAAATCCAGTAGGTGCAAAAATATTCGCAAAATTCAAGTAACCAATAACATGAATCAACTGAAATCGTAGACAACCTATACAAGGGGCAAAGCGGTGTCAGAGGTGGCCTACCTCTGTACCTAGAAGCAAGGGTAACTCGAGCACCTATCGAGTTTTTTACCTCGACATTCACAGAATATTTTGCAACCCATTATGCCAAGCTATGGAGAAAGTCTGGGAAAATTGGACGACCCCAAAAAACTGACACTGCAGACTGTTTTCCATATACCATTACATTATGGAAGTAGCCAAGAAGTAGACTTAAAGGGGGACTATGCTTGGGTTGCAGTTAATACAACAACAAATGGGAAGCGGGAAAGTAACACGAAAGCGCCAGCAATTGCCGCAAGCTTTTTCTCTATCTCTCTGTCTCAGTCTCTCTTCCGTGATTCGATTTGTTGATTAATGCGGCGGAGGGGGGATCTCTGTAGAATATCTCTCAATTTTGTACGCACTTGTTATGAGAGATGTGAAAAACATCAATTTATCACTAATAAACTAATTGTAAAAGAAGTTTTTGAATATTTTATCAGTTTGCATTTTTCCGCTACCACGATACCATTCTCTCTCCTCCTCACTTCTCACATTAACATCAGCTGGTACTCGCTCTCTTCCGTGAGACTGTGAGAGATAGAAAAAGCGCATAAAATAATGATCCAATCTTATCCAGATTGGGCATTCTAAGAGATACATATGGCCTAAAGACAGATGGTGCAGGAAATGAACTTCGAATAGGGTAACCCTCATAGTCTCTGCGCAATAAATGCTCACCGGGATGGGTGGAATTTTGCAGTGGAAATCGTGGAAGGAATTTTGTTTTAAATATTACCTTGATCGCTTTGAAATCTTTAACACGATTTTGCTTAGCACGAGGAGGTTTTCTAGGAACGTAGTCTAGAGCTAGGTTTGAGTCGCACATCGAAATACTACAAGATTTTTACATACACTCTACTCGAAAATACCCCAAAAGTATGCTATGCTATGGCTTTTGTGGAAAAAAAGGAGAATCATTTTTAAATGAATATGTCCAAGTGGCGGCACCTAGGGTTCATTTATTTAGGGGTGGATTGGCGGGGTAACGCTCAGCTAAGGATACATAGCTGTGATCTGTAAGTTGATTGTTGATTCGCCAGTCAGAAACGATCAATTTAAGTTAAAAGCTCCACTCTTCCGCTATTTCTGCCGTTTTAATTATTACATCCCTCCCCATAAAAAGGCATTAAAACAAGCTGGAAAGAAAGGGAACCATCACCAAATGTAATTAAACATGGAAAACCATCAGCAACAATTATGGAAAGCAACCGCGATATAAACAGCTGCGACAGTTTTCCACTTTTCTGCATTACCAAAGGGATATCACAGGAAATACACATACATAGGAATGTATATGTACCTTTACACAGCCCGCTCCATGTTTCTGCTCAGTCCACCCCCCCAACCAGAGAACCACAAAATGCGTGTTTATTAATTAAGCGCATTTGTTTCCATTAAACAAACATTTTAATTGAGCATGAAAGTTGGCGCCACCAAAATAAACGCGACAAGGGCCATAGACGAGGCCATAAAAACGAATTCCACCCTTCAACCCTTCCTTCCACCCTTCAACCCTTCCACCCATCCACCCATCATCCTTCCCACCTGACACTCAGCCTGAAAAGCATACACAACAATTAATTTTGCTTTATTTTAATGGATATACTTCGGCAGACATAACGAAAATCTGCGGAAATCCCAGTGCGTTCGCCCCAGTGATTGATGAAAGTCTGCCGGAAGTTGGTGTCTTCCTCAAGAGATGAAATACTACTCGAAGGAAGGATTTGGATTGTATGATTTAAGGTGAAGGAATTTCATATACATTTACATATGGCAATAGTTGCTGTTAAGGTCACGAAAATGCTTTCCTTTTCTTTAACTGTAGCAATATTTCTCGGTTAATCGGCAATGCTCGTTATATCGTCATATCATCCCCTTAAACAGTACATATGTACATATGTATGTATGTATCTAGGATACTTAAGATCTTCATTGTGTTTCATCTTAAGACACGCCGCGTTTTCCCAACGAGCCCACTGGGTACAATTAAAATACGGCCTAAAAATTATTATTATTGCTCATGAAAAACACTTTTCCCTCAACAACTAAAACAAACACAACAACGCTCTGGCCCTCCCCCCTCCCACCAAACTCTGTGGATGCTTGGCCAACAACTTTTTGGCCAAGACATCAGCTCGTTGGGATGTTTTCAAAAGCACTTTATACGCTCGCCACACGCTGCTATTTGTACATACATATATATATATATCTTAAAAGTTCCCCCCTTTCTCTCTCCTGTGTTACTCATATTGTCTCTAGGATTATTTTTCATAAACTTGGCAAATGCTGGGGCAAATCCATTTAGGGAGCAGCCGCATTACTTTATCTCTATGAAGCATCAGAATTATGATTTGTGTTTGAGTGTGGATTGAGCTGGTCTGGCTCTGGCTCTCGCTCTGGCTGAGGGAATTATGGCGCATCCTAGTATTGGGACTGTGAATTATGCCAAGTCAAAGAACTTGTAATAGTTGGCAACGTTTCGTAGACCACAAGCGCCAAAGTGCCAATGAAAGCCATTTGATAATGATATATGTATGTACATATGTATGTATGTGGGTTAATGGATAAGAGATGGAAAGAGAAGGCCAAAGTGTTCTTCCATGAATAATTGGGAGAGTACCTGTTTGAAATTAAATATATATTGATCTTATGGTATTTGTATCTGTTTGTTAAACTTAATTAATTATGTAGGTCGTAATTTACTTGTGTATTGTTTTATTTTTAGAATAAACTCATTTAATAATAAGGGGTATTCCTTCTATGCTCTTCTAGACGAATACTGTGAGCTATCTACTCAGTTTGCGAAGATTGCTACATTTTCGTTTCGAATGAATTTAATGTGAATCGATTCAGATGGAAATCAGGTATCGAATTGTCGAATTTAACAGTTCAAGCTTCGAATAATTGTATGGAAATCTTCATTAGTTTCGCTGGCATAATACAAAAGATGATAAAAACCCATGGATAATGCATATATATTCATACAGTTGGAAAAAAAAAGCAATGATACAGAAAAAAGGTACCAAGCGATGCAAAAACAGTTCGCTTAGCCTCATATTATTGGTTATCTGGGCCATGTTTGCATCTAATGGGGTCTATGCTCCACTGCCAGGACCCTGTCCCCAGCTAAAGCAGACAGTGGGTAATGTTAGTTTATGCACACAATGAATATGTAATTACACGATCTCCATATAATCGACCATATGTTTACGCAGAGCAACTAAAAGGGCATTATGTTTCATCGCTCCATGTACCTGGATGTGTTCAGTGAGCAGGAGGCCAATAAGCCCCCTACCCCCGTCAATCTCTGCTTGGCTATAGCCTGGCCGCCCAAGAATGTGAAGCTTCCGTATACTACATTGGGCACGGACCACAGGCAGTACGTGGTCACCTACCAATGCAACTACTTGAGGGCCACGAATTCCCATGTGGGTAAGTTGGCCCACGAAACTCGCTACTCTCAGCTCTCAGTTTGAACTGAACTGTTCCTTTGCCTTTGCAGAGCTGATCAACATATACACCGCGGAGAAGAAGCCGAGCCATGAAGCTCTGGCTGGCATCTCAGAGGCTCTCACCAGGAACGGCGTGAACGAGACCCTCCAACTGATGTTGTGTAACTACTGAGCAGGAGGACTCCGGGCCGAGTCCATGGCTCTGTCTAGGCAAAACTAATTCAATTTCGTTGAGCTCTTAACTGGCAATGGCAAAGTAAAAGTCAAAAATATGCGCACGACGAATTTTTAACGTTTTTTATTATAGATTTTTTTTCGTCCGCTTTCTGTTGTACAAATTCAATTTGCGCCAATATTTTGGGAGGGGGCTCGAAACTCGCCCTTCTCTCACCTTACCATGGATTCCTTCACTCCGCGTGTAGTGGTGGAAAATGTCATAAAAATATGCGACATTTCGTTTTTATCGCTTTTGAAAAACTTGATTCTTGGCTCTTTTGTGTTCAATTCCTCCTTGTTCTCTCAATTTGGTACTTCTTTGATTTTCTTTCATTTTTTTATGCCTTTTATTTTATTTACAATGGCAATTTTCTTTGTTTTAAACAAGAAGCGCATTGCTTTTTATTTGTGTAGCTTGATTGGTGATTGGAAAGCGCCCGATTGGCTGCGATTTTTGGACACTCTGCGGGGGAAATGCGTGGAGTACAGTGGGATTGAATGGTCGAAGAACGAAAGTATAGTATGGTAGGAAAGCATATGCAAGTGAGGGACAACGGAATGCAGCCATATGTAATTTATTTCATTAAGAGATCATCCTGAAGTATAACTAAAAAAGAAAGAAAAAACGAGAAAGAACGTACGGAGTCGCTTCGAACGCGACTCTACTTTTATACCCGTACTCAGTGATTTATGTGGAATTTTAAAATGTTTTTCAGTTTTTACATTTTACATTTTTGCTACATCTGTCATCGACATCTACATCTACATCATCTACATCAGTTCTCACAACAACACACGTACACTGCACGAGGCAGCATGTTTGAGCGTGAGTGTGTGTGTGAAGAATCTGCTGCGACAATCAACCCCAATAAATGACTTACGCAGCAAACTGGCAAGGGGAAACACTGAACGGCGCGCTGTACTCCCGCTGCTGAAAATTCATTTGATCATTGTGGCTACAATAATGATCCGATCTGAACCAAATTCGGGAATCTGGTAGATATGATCATTTCCTATGATACTGCATTTTAGGATTTTTTCTATCTTCAAAATTGTGGATTTTCGTCTTTTGTGGGGGCGGAAGGGGGCGGGGCGAAATTTTGTTCAGGTTCGGTATTACAGGAGTCTGGGCAAAAAGTTTGGTTGCTCTAGCTCTTATAGTCTCTGAGATCCAGGCGTTCATATTTACGAAAAACCAAATCGACTCGATTTTGTGTGAGTGCGAAAGGGATGGAGCGAAGTTTTTGCGTATGTTTTTGTCTATTGTGGCTATATTAATGATCCGATCCGATTCCGATTTGGGCCCCTGATAGATATGGGCTGTCTCTATGATTCTGCATTTTTAGTTTTTGTTATTGTCAAAATTGTGGCCGCCACAGATGTGCGCCCTTTGTGGGGGCGGAAGTGGGCGGGGCGAAATTTCGATACACTTTTCTAGGAGTGAGATACCACATCAGACTGGATAAAAAGTTTGGTTGCTCTAGCTCTTATAGCCTTCGAGCAATGGGCGACAAACAAGACGGACGGACGGACAGACGGACAGACGGACGGACAGACAGGGCATATCGACTCGGCTATTGATGCTGATCAAGAATATATATACTTTATGGGGTCGGAAACTTTTACCACAAATACAATATACCCTTTTACTCTTCGAGTACGGGTATAAAAAGTGGAATGTTTGAATTTCCATTTGAACAACACCTTATACATATAGTAGTCCTATTACACCCAATCCAGATTTTGACTAGGTAGAAGATGCTTTGAACCACTGTACCTGTACCACCATCGATACCCAGGCCCACCAACACCATCTTAATATCATCAACAACATGTCTTTCCCCACACCACACCAGCAACCTCTTCGATGGTCGGCTCCCCATTTTGAAGGGGAAAACAGCTTTTCCGCGTCGCCATAAAATGCAAGTGGTCAAGCATGGCAGCTGGGGGAGAGGGCAAGCAAAGAGGAAATCACAAAATGAAAAACGAAGGAAAACAATTAAATGGCAAGAAGCAGCAGCAGTCGACAGAAGAAAAACAAGCAAATAAACTTGGAAGCTGGAAGTTTTCGGTATTGGGAAAGAGTAGAGTGTACAAAAAAAAGTGTGGTGGGAGTACGGGTGGGGCTGGAGGTGGAGGTGGTTGTGGAACGGCAACCGAAAAGCGAAAACTGAATGCTGCATTTGTGACACGTCGAAAGGCAACTCAGTTTAATTGAAATCAAGAGAATCGGGGCGGGGGGAGTGGATGGGGGGAATTGGGGATAAAGAGAAGTGTGGGGTAAAAGAGAGAGTGGGGTAAGATTGCCAGGGGGTGGGGGTTTTGCAAATCGAATTGAAACGCCGAAACGTATTCGAAAATCGACAGAAAACGTAATTGAAATTGCATGAGCAACAATGTGCGATGGTCAGAGCGGAGAGAAGTAGAGAGCAGATTTCAAGGAGAAGAGATTGGCCAGGAAGTGGATAGACCAGGGCCTGCTCTCTGTACACATACATAAATTTGCAGCCCTGCAAATACGATACCCTGTAATAATACAAAAAAAATATAATATATAAAGAATGGTTTAATGATGTTGGAATTTTACAATATATATGAAATACTCTTTGGGAAATTCAAAGGAAAACATTTTAACAATATTACGATGTTTAAGGAATGGGACGACCTCTGCAGCTGCCACTGCCCCCAGCTGATTAACAGTTGGCATAAATTTCTGCTTTAATTACTGCGTCAGAAAAGTATTCTGCAGATAAATTTACATTCGTTGATTCATTAGAAGACTGGCACTTGGCATCAGGCAGGGATTTTGAAAGCAATTTGCAAATTGTTTTGTAAGCACAAATACACAAAAAGATAGCCCCCCCGATCAGAGGGTGGAAGCGGGCAGCAGAGGAGATAGAAAAGTGTCAGCAGAATAAATGCTGACAATAAATACAAAAAATGGAGAATGATTGAAACATGTGTCGGGAATTTTCGATATTTTGATATGCCATGCACGTCCCTTGCTTCTGTCTCCCTCTATCACCGTTTCTCTTTTCGCTCTCTCTCTCTTGTGAATAGCCTGGAAATGTAAACAAATAGGAAAGCAATCAAAGGCGACATTTTCTAACCCAACGTGAGAGAGCGTGTATGTAGTATGCAATAAAAAATATGCCAAGTCTCTCTTGCTACATATGTAGTATAGCATTTATGATATAACATGTTGTAGAATAATAATTGCGTATACAATTTGCGGCTAAGAAAGTGTGTAAAACGATAGACGAAATAGTAGCTTCGAATAAGATAAGGAAAATGTATAGGTAATGGATCCCTCTTAACTTAAAAATGCACCAAATTTTATTAATAAATCCGTTAAAACACCTTTTCACTAGCAATAGCCTTCCTTCCCTATACTGCCATCGAGTCATCTCCCTATCAATATCAATATCAATAACCCATATCGGTGTCAGTGAATGACAAGCCCAACTAATACCATATTGATTGCATGTCCAATAAAACGATAGCCACCCCCAAAAACCACCCACGACGGACGGCATTTGCACCACATAACTCGGCATCAGGCGGCACATCCTGTTGAAGTATAAAAGGGTTTATGGCTTGTTTGCAAAAAAAAACATAACGTAAGATAAATAGAAAAAATAATAACGTAAAAGAGTGAGTGAAACACAAACCCGAACAAACATTAATTTGTAACGCACGTTTGGCCAATTTCGGGTTTACAATTCTGACCAAAAAATGTACCCAAGTGACCGCATAACGAGCCGAAATCAATTTGCCACGTTGATAAGCAACCCCTGGACCGATGATAACCCTTTTTTCCAAAGGTGTGGTAGCACTTGGGCCCATTGGGTCGCTGCTGTCATGGCCGGGGATTTATAGATATTAAATTAGACAGGATTTTTACACGCGCACGTATCTTTGACATACATCAACCCGACTTAACTTTGCACCAACCAAAAGAAAAACCCCAATCCCAAATAATGCAAATTGTGTGCCAAATGTTGAGATTTATTTTGCTGACCACAATACGGGATAGAAAATGCTGCATACTGAACCATATATGGTATACGCGTCTCACATGTGTGTCCCAGCTGCGGCTTTCTCCGGGTATCGTCTTCTGCAGTCGCCCCAGTTTTATTTCCAAAACGAATTATAATCATAATAATAATAATAATAACAGTAAGCAAAGATGACAGGATATTTCGAATAGGTGTGAAAGGAAAATTGTATCGTATATGTATACATAGATTGGTCAGCGCAGTTTGATTGTGGTTGGGGGGAGTCGCAGATGTTTTGTGGCCAATGGAAAATTCAAATTTAGAAACGGATTATTGGCCAAGATTATTGTTTGGGGTTTCTTCAGAAGGGGCATTTGCTTGGTCAAGCAAGTTTTGTTTCCTAAGATTATATTGGTTTTAATTTAAACTTTTCAAAGCTTTACAATTTCTCAATTATTGAATAGAAAATATAAATCGAAAACATATACATATATGTAGTATTTTTATATATATTATGATGTACTCAGTTTTCATCTGATTTTTCCTCTCAATAATTCCATCCAATATTACCATCATAAGGGTCAAGCTTCTTTTAAGCTTCCTTAGTCTTCGAAATAGTCTTGTATCAAGAAATAAGGTTTCGTCTGTAAAAAATATTATTACTATCATTGTTTCCTATATACAAATGTATGTACGGTTGCTACCTGGAGTCTTTAGAAAATCAAGTCATAAATACCTGAGAAGACCAAGACCCAAACGTATGTATTCCTATTCACAGTTTAATGAACTGTGAGAGGATGCGGTACCGGTACCCCACCCGATCCGCTGCCCATAAACCCCAAGCCATGATATTAGCCATGGCTATTTACTTTCCAGTTGGTCTCAGTTCAGTTCAGTTCAGATTTTAGAGCCCACATGTGAAAGAAAATAAAAATCTCACAAATTATTTATTAATTACCCCGACTGGGTCTCCGTTGATTTGAGTTTTCAAAGAAACTGAGAGACCAGAGTATGGGCCAGCCTACAGCATTCTCAATTCTCTGCGGATCGTTATTGTAAATTGTAATACTACATCTCTCGCTCCCTTCCTGCGTTTTTCATCTTCTATTTTTTGTAGTTTTTTTTTGGCACAATAAAACAATAAATCAATCACAGTTAGGGCTTGGCTAGTGTTGTTTTGTTATCTTTGACCAAGTTTTTAGTGGTCTGTGGATCTCTGAGGTTTCGGTTCGGGCTCACACATTTTGATGCTTTCAGTTTACACGCAAAGAAAATAGTTAGCTATTAATGTAATAATAATATTTAATAATATTAGATACAAATGTTAAATATATTTAGAATAATTAAATAAATAATTATTATTACTAGAATTATTTGAATTTACTTTTATTGTTTTGTATCCATCCCTTTTTTTCCAGTGCACATTTTATGTTTTAGAAATGTTTTTCCCCATTTATTCTCTTGATATCTGTTAAGTGCGATAAAAGAAAAGACTACTCGTATGACATGTTTTCCATCTTGCATATTTTTAAATATATGTATGTATGTAGCATTGTTTAGATCAAAAGTCAAAGATGCGGGATGACTGTGGATGGGCCTATGGCTGGAAGGCGTGGCAAGTGATGGGCGCACGTATGCTATTTTGTAGATTTAAGACTTTAGTAGTCAACATTTTTATAGTCCGGCAAAGTCAATTAAATGCCGAACATAGTCGAAAATCAACAACAAGCTACTAGTATGGTGGAAAATGACCCTGCTGCTCACGCTCTCTCTCTCTCAGAGAAACTGAACTTCAACATGGCGGCCTCTGTTGCTATCCCACTCTCACTGTTCTGGGGGAGTGGCCTCGTGCTTCGTGCTCCGTGCTCCGAGTTAACGCTCGCTCTTTTGCCTGAGTAAATTAAAATTGTCTGTAGTTTATTATTAAATGAAGCGCAGTTTTGTATCTGTATGTGGAGCCCCGTTTGAATGCGAATGCCTGTGTGTGCACAGGAGGCAGCAGCAGCAGGAGGAGCGTTTTTATACAGATAAACAAACATAAAATCGCCTCAATCCTCCTTCTCCTCCACCCAATACGATTCCCATTCTAGGACATCCCTACGGACAGGCACATAATAATATAAAAATGTTAATTAGCGTATTAATTCAGTTCAGCGCTAAAAGAGTGGAATATTATGAATATTAATTTGTTGACAACACCCCCTTAGGGGCTGCATCTACATATGTACGGCTTAAACTAATATTTATTATATTTAACAATTGAATACTCTGTTTTTCATTTGAATATAAGTCCAATAATTGTTATTTTAAAAGCACCCTTCCCTTTTTGGTTTCCCTTTTAAGTTTCGTTCATTCATTTAGCGCCATTTTTAATTATTTAAATGAATAAACCCCACAAAAAAGTATACTCGGCGGCGGGTCCCCCCCCCCGGGTCGCTCGTCTCAATATTTATAGCTTTTTAAACAAATAAACAGAATTCGCAGACGACAAAAAGGCCACCCACAAACCCGGTCAGATTCAGAGCCGGAACCAAATGCACTCACAGCTCTTTCTCTTTCTCCCTCACACACGCACACACAAGCAATGCGACAAGACACACAGAGTGAGCGAGCGAGAGAGAGGCAACCAGTACCAGGATCATGTCCAGCCTCAGTCCCGTTTCAGTCCCAGGCTCCAATCCGAATCCGAAATAGTTGATTTTAATGATGTACATAATAAAATTCCTATTCGTTTTGCGCTGAAGAGAGCCAGGGAGAGAGAGCGGTTCGCTCCCCTGATTTACGAAGTGCCATCTCTTTTGCTCCGACGCGCGTCGATGCTGCGAATGGAATTCGAGGGTTGCTTGCACGACCTGACACAGGCCGAGACTGGGAAACTGAAACTGAGATTGTGCGGCAGCCAAGTGGCCTGGCAGCATCGAGTCATTCCGATTTCTTAAGCCTAGACAAGCGGTCACGCGCGCGTCCGCACTCTGAAATATTCGGCCAACCAAATACAAATTCCGATTACGCCAAAATCAGTTTACAGTACGAGAATGTCGGTACAAAGTTAAGCCAGAGCCACGGAACGCGAGAGTACAATTGATTTCCCTTGAAGTGTCTGTGAAAAACATTTGAATGGCTCAAATATTATAAACTACAAATTGGATCGCATAAAAATAAGAAAACAAAATGTTTTGGACAGTTTAGGAACAAAGAAAGAAATCCTGGAAGAAAGCTGTGTTTGAACAAAGGAATCTCTTCTGTCAACCGGTTAGGATTTCAAACGTTTAAAAAATACAAAAATAATCTAGAAACAATCTAGGGAAGAAAGAACAAGCAACTCAATATTTGTAGAACTTACTTAAAATCTACAAATATTTGCGATTTCTGATCCCCCTTAACAAAGCCAACAAAACATTGCAAGGATTCCAACAGCCTTGCATTCCAAAAACTAATTCGAGTGGACGGCGTGACATCGTCTATCCCAAGCTGGGTAGTCCATTCCTTAACACAACGCCCGCGGGTGGCAGCACCAATTCCTCGCCCATACCCACACTTACGTCGGCTCCAGCGGTGGCCACACTGGCGGCCAAGCAGTTGGCTCAGACCTTCCAACTTTCCGCTAATTCCGCCTTCAATCTTGCCCTGCCGCCGAGTTTTTACCGCCTGCCAGGCAGCAGCAGCAGCAGCGGCACCAACCACACCGAGCCACAGGCTGTCAGCCACACGGACTGCTCGGGCCTGGAGTACGGACACGGACACGAGCCGGAGATGGATTTGATCAATCCGTACATGCGGCACCATCATGCCATGGCCGCAGCCGATTATCAGCAGCAGCTGGCGGACTACCACAGTGCAGCGGCTGCGGCGGCAGTCTACGCCAACAACAACAACAACAACAACAACAACAACAGCGGCAACGGCAACAACCACAACTACAACAGCAGTCCCCTGATGCTTCTGAAGGCAGCGGCCCAAGGTGGAGGCCTGAAGACCTCTTCCGCTGAAGATTCCCCTTCGACAACGCCGCCGCCCGCCTCGTCGCGCCTTCATTCGGAGTCGTCGCCCTCGCCACGCTACGAGCATAACTCCAGTCCAGGCGTGGACAGCGCCAAGTCCTTCGCACTCAGCGGCGGCGAGGAGCAGTGCCAGAACAGCGAGTCCGCCAGTCCCCCGCCGCCACTCGACTACAGCCCCGAGAACCTGACCAGTCGCGGCAAGTTCCATCACCACCATCACCACTCGGTCAATCCGCTGGCGCTGCACAACCACAACCACACCCACAGTGGGCATCTCAACAACAACAACCACGGTGGACACCTCAACAACAACAACAACAATAACAGCATTAGCATGGAGCACAAGCTGCCCCTCAGCTTCCTGGGGCCTCCGCTGGCGGCACTCCACTCGATGACCACGGAAATGAAGACTGCCCAGGGAGGGTCGGGAGTGGGTGCCGGCAGCAGCGGTCCCTCCTCCGCGGGCAACGGCCTCTCCTACGGCCACAGTCCAAACGCCCATCTGATCAGCGATCGGGGATCGGGTGGCAGTTCCTCGTCATCCTCCACCACGGCCACCACCACAAACAGCCAGGGAGCCCCCAATCCACATGGCATCGATACGATTCTGTCGAAACCACCGCCGGTCACATCGGCGGGTCTAAGTGCTTTAACAGGAGGTGAGTGTGAACGAAGGATACCGCTGATTGGATCTCCATCTCCGTTAAGATTGAGACACAGATCAGGCAGGGAAAACATTGTAAAATAAAGTACTTTGGTGTAATTAGTAATAAAAATAATAATCATGGGGATCCTAACGGATACAATTTAAAGTAATCCAATGAGACTATCATTCTGCAATCTATCGTTTAATTGTTTTTTTTCTGAAGAGCTTCAAGCCTTTTTTCCAGTGGAATCAACAGTATGGAAATGTGTAATATATTTCTCCCTCATGAAACCCAATCTCGTTCGTACACCATGAACCATATTGAATCATACATTACACACATATACTTCAATAGATATTATGCATGTCCCACACCATCAGAAAGAAAAAAAATAATAATATTAAATTATATATAATTTAAATGCTGCAACCCGAAACCCGTTTCGCAAACAAACAAACAAACAAACCAATGAAAAAGAGCGCTTAAAATTTGTTTTGCGAATCCGGTTTGGCATGATTCCATGTGATTCAATAAAACGAAACCCAGGCCCCCCTTCATGGCACCCCTCTCTCTACCCACCAGCCAGCATACATACATAGAGTAGTAATCAGGGCAATTTTAGATATTGAGCACAGCAATTTCTATGGGTTCCGAAATGGTCATAATATCCAATTGCGAAATTGCCACAAAACGTAATGAGATACGCGTTTTAAGTTAAATGTTGCAGCAATTAGTTGTCAAATTGTTTGTAATTAAATCAAAATGACACATGAAAAACGTGGTCCACCGCGCTAAATGGGAGAAAGGGTTGTGGGGGAGATACTCATGAGTGTGACGTTGTCGTTTCATAAAATGTTTTTTGGGAATTTTCTCTCTCTTTTTTCTATGTGTTGCCGTCTCTGTCTCGGTTTCTGTTTCTGTTTCTGACAGATTTTTTGACAGTTAAATGTGGACCAATTGTGTGAGGCATGACAGACAGCGGAGGGCAGGAGGAGACAGGGTGCTGACAATGTGCCATAACATTTTTAATTATTTTTAACGAGGGCGTTTATGTGATTTGATCCGTTCATTTCATTTTTTTTTCCTTTCGATTGCCGCTTAAATGTTTTTTTGGCCAGCGAATAAAATGCTTCTCATTCTTTTTATGACAAATTATTTAATGGCTTTTAATTAATCTGAACAAATTTTCCTATTGTAATGGCGAAGCATGAGTGGGCAGAAACATTTTGGGTAACCAAGCAGAAATCTGATCGATTGGCAATCACCTTTTTAGGGGATTAGTTAATGGGGAAGGTATTTGCTAGTGATTATATAACTGATGTTGAGTGAGTGAAGAAATCTTAAGCAGTACCCATAGTCAATCATTGTTAATAGATAAAAACATAAAAATATCTTACATATTGATTAGCTCATTAATACTGGAAGTCAGATTAATCTCCCATTTCTATACTATATATGCATTGACGATAAAATGAACTTAAACTCATCTAATCTAACGACTGTCACCTTCCATTCCATTACAGCTGGCATACCCCGCTTCTCCATTGCGGCTGCTGCAGCGGGCATGGCCCAGTATCTATCGCAGAGTCAGGGAGCGCCACTGAAGACCCACGCTGGACACATTGTGGACCGTACCCACCTGTACTGGCCGGGACTGCAGGGACTGGTGGCCAATCCGATAGCGTGGCGGGAGCGTCTGTCCAATACGAGTGAGTACCCCCAGGGTGTAACCAGCAAACACTAATTTGCAAAAATCAAATAAATCGAGCGACCGATTGACCGGTAATCAGGCCAGACTGAATAGAGCGCGTAATTTGGTTACGATTGTCCGTTGACTGTCAACGGGCACACCCCGCAGCGGGTTCCGACTTCCTGTTGCAAGGGGAAACCGTTAACAAAGCAGAGCGAATGATCGGGCCCCTAATGATCGTGGTGATCAGGCGAGAGCTTCTCAAGTCAAGTGATTACCAATATGATCTACAGAAGGGAGGGGGGCGGGGGGCACACAGTTGCAGTTCTGCTCCAGGCGCAGCAGCTCCCATTGTCCGGCTCATTAATAAGTGTTGAGGAATCACTTTGACACGATCAGAGAGTTCAGAGAGCTCTCGCCATGACTCCACACAAAAGTCGATAATGATGATGATGATGGGCTGAGAGAGATGGTATATGGGATGGATCGCCATATGAAATATTAATTTACTGGCTCGCTTTCGATCTGGTCTGGGTCTGGTTTCTGATTTCTGATCTGGTTACTTCATTATTATATCTATTTATAGGAGCCATCTCTCTCTCTCTGTATCTGTATCTGAGACCTTAAGCTCATTAAGTAATGTGGCACCATCTCGAAACTCGTTTTCCTTTTCCCAATTGTTTATTTGTTTAAAGTCTCCCCGCTCCCCCATCAACATAAGCATCTGACTCGCATTGGCAATTGATTTGATTTAGTGCTGTGGGCTACTGCTGCTGCTGCTGTTTGGCTTTTAATTGCGCCCATGACTGGGCACAAATGTGCTGGGCCCAAGTAACATCGGAAATCGTTCACAATTTTCTTACATTGAAGCAATCGCAGCTGGCAGAGAGGCGGAGAGGTAGAGATATGAGTGCTGTACCTATGTTTGTCTTGTGTTCGGTTTGATTTCTGAAGTGTGTCGTGTCGTTAGGTGTCGAGGAATGTTCAAGCTTTTGGTAGCTCTGTGGCCAACATTAACCAAATATTGATTTAATTGATTTGCTAAACAGTGCAGTAGGCCGGACTCGGATGCAGAGACTGGCGAGCAGTCTCCAGCTAACTGACAGGATAGACAGTTTGTTGGAAATAAAGGAGACTTTCCACTAACTAAGCCAGGGAATCCGTTTTCAAATTGATACTGATAATAGATAAATCTTCACCGCAAACTTGTAAAAATTTAAGCTACTATCAATTGTATGTTTTCCCCGTAGCTCCCCTATAATCAAATGAGTTTGGTGACCCAAATGATTAATCACAAGTACCTGCAGCGATAACTAACCTACCCGAGCACCAATTGACTGATAAATACAATGCAAGACCCCTATCAACAGTTATGCCAACAAACTTAATCCTTTTCAATTGCAATAGCGAAAAGCCAATAAATTGTCATTAATGAATTGGCAGGCAAATATTAATAATAATAATAGTCACATGATAGCATTGAGCAGGTGGGGTTGTGGGATGGTGTAATCGAATCAAATGAAAAATTCCGGCCATAATCAGAGAGTAAATAATGCCAGTTAGAGAATATTCCCAACCCGAATGAGCTAATCAAATGCAATTTCATTATTAATAGCAAATAAAATGTGTTGAATACACACACACATACATGGGTATGTACATACACCAGGCAAAAAACCAGAGCACTCTTTTGAGCGCACGAAACTACGGCCATGTTGGGGTGTGTTCTATGTGTGTGTGCACACGCATTGTGTCGTGCGCACACCGCAGCCTTGTTAACATGACAGCCTACAAGCACATAGACAGGCACACACAAACACATTTATTTAAAGCCTGTATCCCCCCCCACAATTCAGGATAAAAAAAAAAAAAAAACACACCAACCCTGGATCTGCTTCCGCTGCTGCGTCGTCTTCTTCGCCTACGTCTAGATAATAATGTGGCAACATATTCTCACAGCGTCTGGGTCTTCCCTTATCTTCCTATATATATACATACATATCTATATACATATACAGAAGCAAATCCATTCCGCTTTAACATTGCTTTCGGGCTAAAAAAGTTGGGTTCTTTTTGTTCTGCCGTCTGGGCCAACAGCTGTCGCATCTCTTTTACCATAAATACATATGTATGTTTATGTTCGAGTAAAAATAAATAAATATATTTCGAAAGTGAATGGAGGATATTTTCATGTAAATAGCGGAAATATGAGAATGTTTTACGGCGCCCAAAGTTAACCGAAAGAAAAAATTATGCGAAAACAATGAGCCAGAAGAGCAACTGACAATTGAAACATGATTTTCAAATACGACTTTATGACTTGTTATTGTTGTGGGTGGTTGTGAGATTCAGAAATACTATATCTATACAATATTGATTTTCACGAATAAAGGGGAGATGTATGTAGGTAGTATGTAGATGCTGGGCAGAGGCGGAATCTTGTGGCGGAATCTTGTTTAAGGAAAGATTCTATGAGACTTTTAAATATTTGGATGGAACAACAAGAGCAGAATCAATGCCAAAACAATGATTATTGAACATTAATTATGTACAAATTAAATCGTGTCTAATCCGTCCAGCTTTACATGTATTTTCAGGCGACCCATAGAACTCGTTTCCTCCCCCTCCATATGTACTATATGCACAGCATATACATATGTACGTGCTTTAAAAAAGGAAAACCATGTAGGAAAAATAAAATAAAGCGAGACAGCCACTTTCTGCTAATGAAATAATTAACTTTGACATAAAAAGTAAATACAGAAACGGGGAAAAAAATCGAGCAATTAATTCAGGGAGGCGGCAAGCAAACCGGCAAACCGCATCCAGCGTTTGACACAATTCATTAAGCTTAATGAAGACAGCGAGAGAGACAACACGAGAGCCTGTCCTAGCTGTTGCGTTTAATTAAAATTCAAGTGGCATTTTGTGTGTCAGCCACTGTGGCACCCCATCCATCCCCCCCCCCCCCACCCCACCCACCACCTCTAGTATAATACAAGCGAAACTTGTGCTTTAAGCATATAATCGGGCATAAAACAGGCCATAAAACAATGTACGGACAGGGAAGGCAACAGTGGCACCACTTAATGAGGCAGAGCCAGAGGAGCAACCAACCAAACAACCAACCTGCCTGCCTACCTTCCCATCCCACCTGTGTGTATATAAAAAGATGCAGATTAGTCGCAGGCGAGTCGAGCAGGAGGCAGGAGGGAATTCGGTTTCGCACAACAAGATTGTGATGAAGATTTTCCAAGATTGTGCTACAACATGAGAGGAGGCATTGGTGGGGACTTCTTTTGAAGTTGATATTGGATATTTTACTTTCATTTTTTGGTTGTAAATGGTATCCCAGTTTAGTGTTTTAATCATTTTGAAACAGAAACCCTAATTTAGTACTCACTTGCTCTCAAAAATCAATGAAGCCAAGCAACTTCTCCATTATTCCCTTGGATAATCGCCTGTCTATCGGGATTTGGTTTTAGCAACTTTCTCGCTAAATGCCAGACACACACCCCCCCAGCCGCCGTTAAATGTTGCCCTACTCATTGCCCCCATCACACCCGAAAATAAATGATTTTTTAATATTTTCAATAACGGAAACATTTACACACAACAGCACACGCCCACCAACCGTCTCTGACGCCCTCCTAAAACAGAGGCGGAAAAATGTACAAAAATATTAACGCCATAAAAAATGATTGGGAACGAAAGGAAAATGAAACGGAAAACGCAAAAAAAAAGTGGAAGTGGAAAGGAAAAAAAAAACGAGGATGTAGCTGGAGGCTGGAGGCAGGAAAAAGTGCAAATGCAGCGATGCCAACAGGGTGACTTATGCGATTAAAGACAACTGCCGCTGACTCGATAGAAGAATGCTGAGGGTGGTAGGGGAACGAGGGAACGTGGGGAAGGGGAAGAATTCCCCCCTCTGCCAGATCCGTTTCATTGCAATGCGTTTGAGGGCCGTGACATGAGCAAATAAACGCTTCATATTTGTCGGTTATTTATGAGGGTCCTTTGCCTTGGACGCAGCTGCCAACCGCCAAGCTACCCAAGAGCATGGCACGAGACAGAGATACAGAGAGAGAGAGAAAGAGAGAGTGCTATAGAGACTATAAAGAATACAAAAATTATCACTGCTACAATTTTTCTTGCCAGGGATTATGCTTGTTACATTGTGGACCTCCTCCCCATGACCGGCATGGTATTCCCCCTATGTTCCCCTCTTATTGACAAGTCTTGTTAAGCTCCAGAATTGTCTGTGAAACAACAGCATAACCTTATAAATTGAATGCCACACATTTGGAAGGGATTTTTCTTTCAATATTTCGAACACTTGCAATCAAATGGGAGCAGTCCAAATGGGAAACCTGCAACCCATTTATATAGCATAGAGTACAAGTTTGGATATGGATATTATTAGCAAAAATTAATCAGAACTCCACAGATGTGACTGAATTAACATTTATGTTGTATGAAACTGCAATTCTCTGCTATCCCGAAACATTTTCTTATCCCAACTCCCACCCAGTTTCCCTTATAGTAGTAGCAGACCTTCGGTACTCACTTTAGTTGCAATCCTTTTTTGTTCCATTGGCGTAACCCAAAAGAAGATAGCCTTATCTGTATGAAAGCTGTTAGAAATAACCATTTAAATTAATAATTTTGCGCAAATGGCACCAAAGTATCAGACTAAAGGGACTCAGAGTTTCGACCCAGGCACAGGAGGCAAAGAGACCTAAAAAAGGAGTTCCATCCATGCACGTCACCATCCCAAAAACCATCCCCTCCACCCCCCCTTTGAGGGTAACGGCTGTCTGTGGCTTTACCTTTTACCAACCTCATTTCCTCATTTCCCTTTTTCACTTTTTGGGCTCTGCCTCGGGCATATTTAGTTAAATCATTTCACATAATTAGGGATCATTTAATAATGGGGTGACATTAATTGAAAGGACACACACACACACACACACACACACAGACACCCTGGCAGCCCTGCCATAGGCGCACACACCCACCACAACTTCACCCCCACTCCAATCCCCCTTCGCATTCCCCAGTCCCCTGGCTTCCGTTTTATTTTATGACCACCCACCCGACCATGTCCACTTGACTGACTTTACGAGCCAACAGGGCACGTACATACCTTCCTTCTCCTTCCCCCCCTCACCGACTTTCTCTCTCACAGGGGCGTGGCTGCTGGGTGGGCGTTTTGTTTTTGGACCACTTGGCCTGCTTTTATTGGCCTCTCAGCGTCGACGGCGTCGTCATCGTCATCGTCGCTTTTGCTAATTGATTTTAATGAAGGCTCCGAGAGGCAAAAGTTTTGGTCCCCATGCTGGCCTGTCCCATAAATTGCTGCGGTCACTTTCGGTTTGTTAATTGTGCAAACGTGTGCATAGGGATTTTTTCTGGTGTAATTTTTTGGAATATAATATACATATATATATATTTGTGCCCAAAATTGTAATTAGTGTGCAATTATTGTTGGATTTGGTTTGGGGGGGGGACACATTTCTCGAGATGGAACATCGAACCATCAAAATGAAAAGTACACAAATCTAAAAAGAGAGCATAATTCTATTACTTCATCTTTTCATGTGTATTGAAATCATTATTATGTTTTTATATTATTTTTAAGAAATAGCTGCTTTGAACTTCCTTTTAATGGACCACATTATTCTCAAAAACTTGACTCTCAAAGCAGCAGCTGTCGCCTCGTAAACAATTAATAAATGTCACAAAACTTTTTAGCCACAACACCGAAATCCACCCCAGGATTCGCTGCCAACTTGGTCCTCTCTCTCTCTCTCTCAGCTTTTGGGCCGAAATTACTTAACAATTCATAATTAACATTCGAGGGGACAATAAATACTTCAGCTGGGGCAAAATGCTTGTAAACAAGATACTCTGAACAAGATCTGAAAACTTTCCCGTGTACTACCATAAATAATAAGTTTTAATTTGAAAATGGAAAGAGTTTGAGAACAGGATATAAATACAAATAAACTAAGCAATCCATTATTTTCAGTGTCCGCCAATCTATCGCAATCGCATCAGCATCATCCATCGAACGACAAGGATGGCAAGAAGAAACACACCCGCCCAACATTCAGTGGTCAGCAGATCTTTGCCCTGGAGAAGACATTCGAACAAACGAAATATCTGGCCGGACCAGAGCGTGCCAAGCTCGCGTATGCCTTAGGAATGTCCGAGTCGCAGGTTAAGGTAAGCACAACCGACACTCCCTGACTTAGTCCGACTGTTGAAGGGGGCCCTTGGGAAACCCTTGCTGTATGCAAATTAAAAACCCATAAAAATGGCGGATGCTGCCAAACAAAAAACGAGAGAGAACGTACGGAGTCGCTTCGAACGCGACTCTACTTTTATACCCGTACTCAGTGATTTATGTGGAATTTTAAAATGTTTTATCAGTTTTACATTTTACATTTTTGCTACATCTGTCATCGATATCTACATCTACATCATCTACATCAGTTCTCACAACAACACACGTACACTGCACGAGGCAGCATGTTTGAGCGTGAGTGTGTGTGTGAGAGAATCTGCTGCGACAATCAACCCCAATAAATGACTTACGCAGCAATCGGGCCACTATGGTCCCAACGACCACTTTTTTGGCCAAAATTAATAACTCGCGAACGAAACAAGATATTTGATTTGGTTTTTGCATTGGGTAGATATAATCAATAGGAACTGGGGTAACAAATAAAATGGGTGTGGCACCGCCCTTTTTTTTTAAATGCATATTTAAATTTTTTAGTTATAGTGAATTACGAGTATTGAGTATATTTTCAACATGTATATTAAGAAATCAATTAAATTGATTTTTATATATTTTTAATGGGGCGTGGCACGCCAAAAAGAAATTTTTTATTTAAAAAAATCAAATTTTAAAAAAGTTGCCGCTAAGAGAAGAACGCTTTTGATGAGGTGTTCTGAAACATAAAATAATAAATTGAGATATCTGGGCATAAGAATAAAAGTTTTAAAACAAATGCGAGTTCGTATTTGACTTGTATTCGTGCGATCATGCTTGCGGCTTGAATCAATAATTTGATTTTTCCTTCTTCCGATGCTACAAGATCTTCAGCCCACCTTCTTTTGTGGTCTACAACATTTTTGAAGTGTGATAGCAAAGGGCGACCCACTGGCTTTAAGGCTTTTGAACACTTTCCTGTATATTTAGCCAATCCATATACTTTCGATTAACGTCTCTGTATTTGCCCTCCATTTTTTCCATTTTGTTGCCAAACGATAACAAAAACTCATAAAATTGTCTTTAAAGGCTTATTAATTTCATTTGAAATGTCACCATTAAGTTTAATTTTCAAATAATTGAGTTCTTTGCATGTTTTTCGCTTCTCTGATGTTCACGCGGCAAACAATTCGTCATTTTTGATTTTGAGGTTATGTTCTACTAATGCAAATTATAAAATTTGTGGTGAAATGTGGGATTTTCTACTATATACATTTCAACAAGAATTGATAACTCTACGAAATACAATAGGTTTCAGGGTTGGAATAGGTTGGAATCAAAAGTTATGTCTATTCAAAAATCAGTTTTCTTTCCGAATTGTCATATGTAAAACGCCTCACTTGAACCTCAAATTACAAAGACATCACAAATACGAGATACAGGAAACTTTACAAAACACGTAGTAGAAACCCGACTGATTATAATACAATACAAAAAATTTGATCAGTTAATCGTATTTTTTCAATTTATGAGAGATTTAAAATTGCTATTAAATTTGCACTTTTCACTGCGCGTGCATGTGAGTGACAACGGCTGTTTTTAACAGCTGATTTCGCGAATGTGGCGCCATCTATGGAAATTTCGGGTATGCAACTTTTTATGGTCACTCTTTTTCTAATACAGTTCGATCAAAAAACGGTTACTTCTTAACTTTCAAAAAAAATGGGTTTTGGCCAACAAAAGTGGTCGTTGGGACCATAGTGCGGGCGAGGGAAACACTAACGGCGGGGAAACACTGAATGAACGAAAATTCATTTGATCATTGTGGCTACAATAATGATCCGATCTAAAACCAAATTCGGGAATCTGGTAGATATGATCATTTCCTATGATTGCATTTTTATACCCGTACTCGAAGAGTAATAGGGTATATTGTATTTGTGGTGTGCGGGATGTGTGTAAACACACAGAAGGAGGCGTTTCCGACCCCATAAAGTATATATATTCTTGATCAGCATCAATAGCCGAGTCGATATAGCCATGTTCGTCCGTCCGTCTGTCCGTCTGTCCGTTCGTCCGTCTGTCCGTCTGTCCGTCTGTCCGTCCGTCTTGTTTTTCACTCATTGCACGAAGGCTATTAGAGCTAGACCAATCAAATTTTTTTCCAGACTGATGTGATATCTCACTCCTAGAAAAGTGTTTCAAAATTTCGCCCCCGCTGTTTGCGCCCCACAAAGGGCGCACATCTGTGGCGTCCACAATTTTAAAGATAGCAGAAAACGAAAAATGCAGAATCATAGAGACAGCCTATATCTATCAGGGGCCCAAATCTGAATCGGATCGGATCATTAAATATAGCCACAATAGACAAAAACATACGCAAAAACTTCGCTCCAGCACTCACACAAAATCGAGTCGATTTGGATTTTTTGTATTTTTGTCGCCTGGATCTCTGAGACTATAAGAGCTAGAGCAACCAAACTTTTGGCCAAGACTCCTGTGATACCAAACCTGAACAAGTGTATTTCAAAATTTCGCCCCGCCCCCCTTCCGCCCCCCAAAAGACGAAAGTCCACAATTTTTGAAGATAGGAAAAAAACGAAAAATGCAGTTTTGTAGAGAATGACCATATCTACCAGATTCCCGAATTTGTTCAGATCGGATCATTATTGTAGCCACAATGATCAAATGAATTTTCAGCAGCGAGTCGCCTCCCCTTGCCCTACGCAACAAAAATATACATTTTTATTAGGGGTTGATGGCAGCAGCGCTGTGGCAACTCTCTCACACGCACACTTACGCTCAAACATGCTGCCTCGTGCAGTGTACGTGTGTTGTTGTGAGAACTGATGTAGATGATGTAGATGTAGATGTCGATGACAGATGTAGCAAAAAATGTAAAATGTAAAAAATGATAAAACATTTTAAAATTCCACATAAATCACATGTGTACTGACTGAGTACGGGTATAAAAAGTAGAGTCGCGTTCAAAGCGACTCCGTACGTTCTTTCTCGTTAGTTTTTTTCTTTCTTCAAAATTGTGGATTTTCGTCTTTTGTGGGGGCGGAAGGGGGCGGGGCGAAATTTTGAAATACACTTGTTCAGGTTTGGTATCACAGGAGTCATGGCCAAAAGTTTGGTTGCTCTAGCTCTTATAGTCTCTGAGATCCAGGCTACACAAAATACAAAACCAAATCGACTCGATTTTGTGTGAGTGCGGGATGGAGCGAAGTTTTTGCGTATGTTTTTGTACATTGTGGCTATATTAGATTTGGGCCCCTGATAGATATGGTCTTTTCTATGATTCTGCATTTTTCGTTTTCTGCTATCTTCAAAATTGTGGACGCCACAGATGTGCGCCCCCTTTGTGGGGCGGAAGTGGGCGGGGCGAAATTTTGAAACTTTTTTCTAGGAGTGAGAAAACACATCAGTCTGGAAAAAAAATTTGGTTGCTCTATCTCTTTTCGCCTTCGAGCAATGGGCGACAAACAAGACGGACGGACGGACAGACGGACGGACAGACAGGGCTATATCGACTCGGCTATTGATGCTGATCAAGAATATATATACTTTTATATGGTCGGAAATTACTCCTTCTCTATGTTACACACATCCACTTTTAGCACAAATACAATATACCCTTTTACTCTTCGAGTACGGGTATAATTAAGCCCGAAAAAGGTAGACAAAAGTAGACAAAACTCACATTGTTCGCCTTCGCCCTGTCTTCTCCGATAAATTTGCATTTTTATTGAAAGCTAAATCTCGTGGATTTTTTGGCCTTACGCCGACACACAAAATGGCGCCAATGGGTTTCAATGGGCGACCCTGGGTGTAGTCCCCATCCCAGTCCCACCCCATCACCCCATAATACAGCATTTTAAAGTTGCCTTTTTCCACCCAACATCCCAAAAAAAAGAAAACAAAAAAGAAAATGTTATCAACAAATAAATCCTTTGTGTCGTCAAATTTGTTGTCATCAACTTTGGTGTAATCCGCACCCATCGAAACGCACACGTGTCATCTCTGTCTTGCCACCCGAGTCGCGTCTGCCGGGGGCGGATTTTGTACATCTCGCTACAGTATCTGTATCTACATTTTGGGTCTCCCCCCCCCACCGCCCACCCCTGCGGAATTGTAATTTTGAATTAGTTGTAAGCCGGCGCAGGTTAATTGGTTTGCGGTGGGGTTTAAAATCGGTGGAAATCGTTGCGTGGGGAAGAAAACGGGTTTGTGCTGGACGGGGAGCAACATTTTGAACCTCTCCCAAGGAAGGAATCGCCTGCATTATAGTCCGTTTTGTTTCCCTCATTAGAATGACGTGATTGCCTCGTTTGTGCGACAGTTGCAACATCCCTTTTCCTGCACCACACACACACACAACTGTGCCAAGTCAGTATCTGGAGTTGAGAGTGGAAAAGAAATCACGTTTATGATGAGGGAAAATGATTAATTGCCAAAGAATGAGGCACAGCACAGACAGATAGAGATGGAAAGAGTGGAAGAAAAGCAAGAGAGAGAGAGAGATAGAGATGGATAGATGAACATTCAGGATTGATGGCTTGAGCTGCAGCTAAATATGCGTCATTTTGTGCTAAGACTAAACAGATACGTACATTAGACAGAGAGGGAGATGGGAAAGTGGGAAGAGAGTACGCGCTGATGACGAGTACAAATGGACCGAGAGAGAGAGATGAATCGAAACTGCAGGATTGGGTTGAGTCTGACCCCATCTGCTCTTCCTTTCCCTGTCTCTGTCTCTGTCCCTGGTCTCGTCTCGTCTCGTCTCTCTGATAGACATGCCAAATGACTGCATGACTTTTGGGTGAGTGTAAATTAAATTCTGGACCCGGGATGGCACAGAGTACAGATGGGACAGGGACAGGGACATGGACAGGGCCAACGACGAGGATGCCAGCTTCATACATATTCAATTAGTGTGCGTGCATGTGTGGCTCTGAGGACAGAGCCGTAGGACAGAGCCAGATGAACAACAGCCATGACGATGATAGTATGCAAATTGACAAACAAAAAGGCAGAGCTGGACAACAGCCGCCTGGCCGCCCGCCAACAGGCAGGCCAGCAGCAACAGCAGCAGCCAAATTATGACAGACACACTCACGAGCACAAAATGCAAAGCAGCCAGGACACCCTGTATCCCCTGTATCTATATCTGTTTGCGTATCCGTAGCGTATGTGTGTGTGGGTGGGCTCTTGGCCAAATGATCTTGACAAGAATAATTGCGCTGTTATCATAATTAAAACCGTTTTTGGACACACACCCAGGGGCCCTCAGAGTCCTTTGGTCCTTCGTTTCAGCAATCATTTAATGCAAATGGTCGCCATTTTGTGTGCTCCTATGAGAGGGAGACATCCGGTTCGGATGCCCGCACTCCTCTCCTCGTGTGAGTTATAGCGTCTGTGGCCATTATTAATGACGTTCCATGTGTTGGAAGATATTCCAGATTCCCCCTAGCATAGTTAGATCCATTGCCTGCAATAAAATTATTGCATGTTTTGTTGTTATAGCTTTTTCGTGATTTTTACCCAGCCCCCTCCCCCCCACCCCACCGTTGTCATTGTCGTTTTGCATAAATGTAATGGCATTATGGATCCTCTGATTGTACAGTCCATGTATGTAAACACACTGCTCTGGATTGTTTTGAATAGGAATTGGGAGAGGGATGGAGATGGAGATGAAGGAGTGCTCCCTTTTGGTGTAATTTGCTAAAACCTTTGGATACATTTGGGGAATCAATTAAATGAGCTTGTGCTAGGGGTTCGTATTCTAACTGGGCTGGTGGATATGTAACTATGTAAATACAGCTAAGAGATTCGTTGTAAACATAATAATCTCAGTTGGTAAGGAGCTCCACTTGGAGAATTACTAAAAGGGGCCAAATTAAGGAAACCCCCAATGAATTAGTCACGTGGGATTTTATATACCTATACTATAAATCTTTACTTTAAATTTGTAGACAAACATCTGTGTGTATGCATCTATCTCCGCAACACGTATATCCAGAATATATATGGAGATCCCCTCTTTTACCGATTTTATTCAACGTTAATATTCATTTAGATGCCTCTTAAAATTTTTAAACAATTTCTCAGTTTTCGGCTACCATAAAATATCATTGGCAAAGTGCTATTTGTGATGGATGGAAAACCAGATTTTATTATTGTTAAAATGCCTTTTTATGATCCGTTCGTTGGTTGTGAAGAGACGCAAAGAGCAGAGCGCATAATTAGCACCAGAATAATGAAAGCTTATAGACCAAATCCAAATCCAAATCCGATTCCAATTCCAGGCGGCTGTCAGAAGTGACAGTTGGACCATGACAATGGGCGACATCTGACGAAACCTGACAGGCCAACAAACAAGATGACAATGGGGCAGTTCATAAAACCTTATGACAGAACTTTTAAATAGTGTCTAATTGATTTTTTTTCGGGGATGAGAAAGAATTCCATTGTGTCTGGCTAATGGATGTGATTGTGTGTTAATGAATGGGGCTGGGCCAGACATTTACATATTCCTCTCGTCTCTAGCATTTTCGTAGAAGAGGTAGACCCATATATGTATGTATAGGGTCGCCATCATTGCTCAGTAATTAGTCAAATAACCAAAAAAATAAAAATAAATAAAATAAAACCAAATGCATTTTTATGGTCTGAACCCTGGCATGGCTTCAAGTTTATGGCTACAAAATACAAAATCAAATAAATCACAAACTCACATAAATACGGGAAGAGACCGAGACCCAGCCCGGGCTTGGACCCATATAAAGAGCGAGGGCGAGTCCGCTATTCGAATTCGACGAGAATTTACGAGCCAGAACTACAAAAATAAATAAATAAAAACAAATTCTGTGGACCAATAGGAGGCAAAAAAGGAAAGAGCGTGGCCACAGCCACAGCTGCCAACTTGTCAGCCGATCAGAGAGGTAAAGGTAGAGGCAGAGGTAGAGGTCGATGTTACCAAAAAAAGACACTCGTATTGGGCATCGGAGATAGGCCATGTTGTAAATTTTCATGACTTTTAAGTATGCCTCTACTACCGACCTCTCACCCCTCACCCATCCCGTCCCGTCCCGTCTCGCATACAGGACGCGTAAACAAATAAATTTCCAATTTGGCCAAAGAGTCATATATTTCGCTTTGAGGGATCGAACATCGGGAAAGAGGTTTGTTTTTGACATCCCATCCCATCCCGTCCCGTCCCGTCCATTCCTACGAAATTTACATAACACTTTTTATCCTTATCTGGGGCCCACCTGACGGTGGACAGCTGGACGGTTTGGGAGGGACGACACCTCCCGCTGTGGTGGCAAAATCGAATATGTTTTATAACATTTTTCCTTTTTTATTTTGTTTTGCTTTGTTTTGTGTGTGCTGTGATGTGCTGTGCTGTTTTTGCCGCAATAAATAAATCCCAATACGAAATCGAAGCGTAACGTGACCACGTCAAATTGATTGCCACAACATTTGATTGACTTTGACATGTTGGCTGTCATAAATTCAGCCTTTCCTTGACCATCTTTCCGCCAGTACCAGTACCTGTACCTGTACCTACCGAGGCGGCTTCTAAGTTCTTTCAGTTTGCCATAAATGTGTGTAAACAACCATTTCTGAACTGGAGAGCCACAGCGTTACTACTTAAAGAGTGAAAAATGCATACAAAAATGTAAGCAAAGACAGACCAAAATTCAAATAAACTTTCAGTTCGATAATTGTGGGGAATATTGTATACTGACACACTAATGTTGCTGCTCACAAAATCTTCCATCTTCTACAAGAATTAAATATTCCCCAAAATCCTACAATCTGTTGTCATTTCGAAGAGCCTCAACTATGCTTTAGTGGGTGCTATATGACGCATACACAATTCGTTATGATGTCGACAAAAAGCGAGACGCAGGAGGAGAAAGAGAAAGCCGGCTGCTGCTGCTGCTGCTACTTGCCCCAAGCTCGTTTTGTCCCTTTTGCCCATGGCTCAGAGGCAAATCCCGTAACAACATGGACACAGATGTTACCAAAAAATAATGACCATGAAAAGCATCCTTAATGATGCCAACTAATGTTGTTGTTGTTGTTGTTGTTGTTTCTGTTGCTGTTGGATGTCTGTTGTTTTTGCGAGGCACAAGACACAGTGTGAGTCTGGAGCTCTCTCTTTGTCTCCATCTCTTTCTCTTTCTCTGGCACAGTGCCCAGTGCCCCGTGCTGGTGTTTGTGCTGCCTCTGCGGCATGTAGCACACGAGAAATATTAATTGTATTTTTATTTCGCATAATGTTACATATAACAATTACACAAATGTGCAAATGAAGTTGTAAATTATTCTGTATCTGGTTTAATTGCACCTTTGGGCTGGCCGTGCTTCCCATCGTTGATTTCGCTATGGTTATGCAGTAAATACTATACTATACATATATAAGTATATAAGTATTTTGTATGGGCTGTACTGGCGGGAGTCTACACAAACTCTGCCTACAAATTGGCCAATTCTTAGTACGGAAAGCTGGCTGAAATCTTATGTACAACATTAAGTGCCCACTTAGAAGCTTTGTTAATGATTCTAACGGCAAACAGCTACCAAAAATCTGCTCCATCATCAAACAAATGTAAAAATTATTCCGATTCCGAGGCAGAACACGCCACCGCCTCCGCCACCACAGCGGCAACACAGGAGGCAAGTTGCAAAACGTGCCTGGGACTAGGCACTCGATGGGGTGGTGATTCCTTGTTTAAAACAGGACTGGCTGTGGGGTGTGAGTGGGGGAGAGGGATATGGAGCAACATATGTTGCCACAGGACGAGGCAAACGAGGCTGGCAAAATGAAGCGCAACCAAAGACGTTAGTCATGGTTTTGTGCATAGTTTTTGCAGCCGCTGCTGCTGTTGCTGGGCAACATTCTGCCATTTGGCTGTCCAGGGCTTAATATTGTCTTAATTGAGGGTTAACCGGCGTTGATGATGCGACTTATGGGCTGTTTGGCCAGCAGCCCTCGCAGGACTTAATGACTTTGACAATGTGACTCGCCTAATTACACACGCCGCAAGCGTTTTATTTTGAATCTGGAATTTGCATGGCATTTACAAAGTTATACTTACACTTATATTTTCCCTTATATTTTGCGTTGCAGGTTTGGTTCCAGAATCGACGCACCAAATGGCGCAAGCGGCATGCGGCGGAAATGGCCACGGCCAAGAGGAAACAGGACGATATGGGGGCGACAACGATGGCGACTGCAGCGAGACCATGGACAGTGACAACGAGAGCCTCGACATGGGGGAGACCCCCGCCCAAAGCAAGAGGTGTCGCAGCAACAGCTCCTCCCAGCAGCAGCAGCATCAGGATAATTATCGTCATTAAAACGAATTTACAAGCGGCGGCACTGGAATGAAATCAAATAGAATGGAATATAAAATACTTAAAATAAATTTCAAATGCCAGCTAATTAGCTAACAACCAAGCAAGAAGCAGCCACGAAAGTAGCAGCAGCAGCACGAAAGTAGCAGCAGCAGCAGCAACTAGCAAACAAATTTCCACAATGTTTTTTGTCTTAAGTTTTAAGGTTTTGCCACTTTACCGTCTTTTGAAGACACATTCACATCATTTTCCTATCACTACTATATGTATATGTATCTCACTGATTTCCCCCCCACTTCGTTTATTAGGTGTGTAAATATTTATGCTTATTTTATGATAAATACACTGAGCAAGAAGCTTAATTCACGTCTCTTACGAGTATTGGTGAGAATCAAACAAGAAAGAGAAAGAGAAAAACTCACAAAAAATTTAACTGAATTTATTACATATTGTATGTTTAGTTTCTAATCCCTAAATTTAATGTGTTGTAATCTCGTGCATTGGAACAGAGTTTAGTTCTTAAACAAATAAATCTATATATACATATACACTATTAACGATTAACTATGCTAACTGAGATTGCGCGAACAATATTCAGCGTCATAATTGACGTTGGTAATGGGGATGCGGATTATGATTAACTACCCAAGTAAATTATATGTAAAATGTATTTAAATTAAATTGTAATTCTAATTATTTCAAATTGATAAAGAATAAATGCAAAAGAAAAAATAAGAAAACCATTTAGAAGGTATATTTAATTCAAAAATAAATGGATAAAGTTATAAATCTCGATATCGCAACCAATCAGCAGGAATTTGATTAGTTTCTTATACAACATTTGTCTGGCGCTCTGAGATTCTCCATCCCCAAAAACAGCAAGTTTACGTACAGCTAGACTCATAGACAGACATCTTCTATACAAAACTCAAAGAAATGGCTCAGCCAACAATCGGATCAGCGTACTACACCCACAAGGGCATTGAGCATAAGGGTTCGTCGGGGCTCAGCACCGACATATAGTACATATAACAATTACAGACCGGAAATCTGCTTAGGACACTCCTCTCAGTGCAGTGCAGTCAGTCAGACGACAATCCGTCAAGCGCAGAGAGTCAAAAGGATTAACCTGAAATTATTTCTGGCCAACAAGGTGCAGACAAACACAAAAACCCGATAGAACGGAACAAACGATAGAATAAACGAACGGAAAAGACGAAGAGGTGGAAAAACGTCACCGAAGAATGAGAATTCGTGAATGGAGAAGAAAACTAAAACCTTAAGATTGATTAACTGTCAATCAAACGAGCATATGAGTAGAAAACATTGGACATGCCATGAATGGAATCGAAACAGGTTGCAGGAGGCTGCGTGGGGGACGATAACAATAAATATCATTAAATTATGAATGCCCACCAAGCTGGATGGATGGATGGAAGGGGCCCAGGAGAGGCCAAGAGAATGCAACAAGTTCAGATTGAAATGAATTGGAAGGATTTGGAGATGAGAGCGTGAAGTCACGTCTAAGATAGCGAAGATCAAAGATGTTCGTGACTCACGAGAATGACTCTAAAGACCTTTAAAGACCAATTTAAGGTTTTGGAGATCTGTAAAACTCTGTAGAATATATGCACAGATGCATTGTGAATATTCCCCATCACTAAAACTCACGCTACCATCCCAAATTACCGACTAGCTTCGCGTACTCCGCGATTCATTGAACCGAAGCTGGTCTAATGACCGTGAGGCTGTTGCAACTACCGGACTACCATTGTTGACTCGTATCTAATGGAGCACCCACATTAATCATCTTTAACAGCGAATGCAATGGCAAACAATCGAGCCACTCTGGGGGGATCCGTCCATTCAAAATACCATTAGCATACCGACGATAATTACCTAGAGGAACCATTAGCATCAGCTCAGCCCACAGCCAAGAGCAAACAGCAAACAGCAGCCGTATTACGTGATATAATAAACTTCAGATCAAAGACCAGTGCTAGTGCTCCTCCTGCTCTACTCGTACGCTTCTTCTTTGGATTCCGCAAACTCATTGGACACATTGATCTGGGCACGTTTTCAACAGAATGGAGAGGAATCCAATGAACTTCCGCACAGTTCCGGAGATCTACGGCCTTTTCATCATTGTTTTAGTACGCGCCCAGAGTCAACTTCCAGCAATTGACGGCCGAGTGTGAATTGCCTTTGAATTTGCCATTCGAAATAGGGCCGGCCAGGGTTTTGCCAGCTGCGCAGGCGTCCAAGCCAGCTCGGACGTGCTCTTTCTTCCCTCTCTCTGTATTTCGATCTCTGTCGGATCGGTTTCAGGTAAATCCCGCTTAAGCTGCTTATTGACTCTGAGGTTAAAAGAATTTCAAAAAAAAAAGAGCAAACACAATAAACTGTTCCTGTTTGCAATTTCTGTGTGTCCGTTCGAACGTGTCCCTGGTGTATAATTTGACTTAGGACCTTAGGACTGCTAATCTCCTTGCTGAAATATTGCAGAGCTGACTTCGTTCTGGGCTCGCCAATTCTGTTTGTTTGCGTTCTTCCCCGGCGTGTCAAATATAATTTGATTAATTGCTGTATTGTGTAGAGAAGCCATACACGTTTCACTCCTCATTGCACAAGATTAAAGATCTCTGAAATAATATACTTCAAACGATTTCAGGTATTCAGGAAATTATCTGTTTAGCTTGTTCATTTTTTTAAAGATTGAAAGCTATTGAAATGATAAACAACAATCTGAATGGTGATTATATAAAAGTTAGTGTGGCCAAAGTGCCCTTAAAACTCCCAGCAAAAGTTTAACAATTTCCATTAAGAAAAGTCTCCTCGCAAATCGATAAATCGATCCCCTAGATAGGAGAGCTGCTGGGAAAATTACGACTAGAAGTTGAACCAAGTCCGTGGCAGATGGAAATGTTGCCCATAAATAGCACAACTCTCCTACTACTTCGACTACAGCAGAGGCCGTGGGCCTCTCTGGCCAAAAATGTACTCCATAACAGTCGAGAGGAGCAGTTTAGCCTGACAATGACAGGCCAGAGTTTGGAGTTGGCCATCAAATTGCCTGCCTGCTCGGCCTGCTTACCCGTTCGGATGACACCTCATGAATGTCCGTAGAGTGGAGGGAACAGCCAACCAAACATAGACACATTTGGTGTGGCGTTCGGGGAGGCAACTGGCTACTAAATTGTCCCTCGACACAAATTCGAAATCGATAAATGATAAAAATCAACAGAAACTTCATGGATGCTCCCTTTCTCTCTCTCCGTCTGCTTCTATCTGTCTCGCTGGCTCCGCTCCTTCTCATTGCATCCCTCCTCTCGCTTGCACACTCGCCAAAATGATGGCGTCGCTTCATGAAGCTTTTATTGTCTGTCTATTTCTAAGCTTTGTACATGGACTCCCCAACCCGCACACACACACACTCATACATATATGAACACACACAGGGATAGACAGAAGGACACATTGCTATCCCGCTCATTGGATTAGACTCGTCCTCTCGCTCGCACTGGCACTCACACTGGAAGTGTTGTGCAGCAAATTTTCGAAAACTTACCAAATTGTTTTCGTAGCTGGGTGGATTCCGATGCTGATATACGAGTACGGGAGCCTGTCGTGTGTGGAGTTTGCTTTCGCCTCGCCCTGTATATTTTTGGGGATGTCTCTCTATCTCTAGGACTTGCCCTGTGTGTATATGTGTGTGATATACGATGCTGTGGCTGTGGCTGTATCTGTATCTGTGCCTGTACATCTGCTTATGTGTGTGTGGGTGGTCCTTTGGCAGTACTCGTGGGCAGACATCGACATTGATTATGCCGTGTTTTTTGCTGTGTTTTCCCCGCCCCCCCTGCTTGTGTTCTGGCTGCTGTTGGGCTCTTACATTGAATTGAATTATGGCTTATGTTTATAGCAAAACAATGTCAGGGTATGCGTTTTTAATGATCATTGTAGTAGGGGCAATCAATCCATTTATATAAAAATAGATAGCAACGATGGGGAATAGAAAGGAAGCCTAGACCCCACCCAATTGGGAAACCCATAGCAAGACTGTGTGGAAATTATCAGGAATACAATTAAATATGTATGTATGGTTAAAAATAAAACTAAGATTAGTTTAAGCTTAGGGTTAATGTGCGTTATATGAGCATGTTTCTATGTAAATATACTATACATGTATCGAAGCTTTAAAGAATATACAAATAAAGTAATCCGAATAGTAAAAATAAAAGAAATATATTGAATATATTCTGCATTATATTTTCATTTCTAAATGTAGCAAAACAATAAAAATAATCAAGTAATTTTAAAATCAAATTGAATCTTATAAAGTTGAATCCATGAACTCTCGTGTTGTTCTGCATGCAATCGGTATGGTATGGGCTCACATGCTTGTTTCTGTAAAATTTTTCCCTAACTTTGACTTTTTTAATTAAAATCTGGAAAACCCTATTCAAGGCATGTTAATGAGCTCATCCTAGAGTGGTGTGGCACAGAAGGAGCCTATCAAACAAGCGCCAAACACGTCGCTGTATCGAAGGGAAGCGCAAAACAAAGTAAACTCCGAGAAGGTCAAAATATAATCGAGCTGGGGCCGGGAATGGAAATGGGAATGAGCTCAGCTTTACTTGAAGTCAGAAGACGTTTCTCTCAACGTCGCAACGGAGAGGAAGAGCGAGGCCACGCCCACAATTGCGGTAGAGCAGCGCATGCGCAAGATGGCCAAAAGAAACCCGAAAGAGAACCTGAAAGAGTCCGACAGTAAAAGAGAGTGGGCATGCGCATAAGAAGAGAGAGAGAGAGAGAGCGAGAGAGCAGCAGAGTGAAGTGGATGGGAGTGGAGTGGGGAGAGGATATGTTTTAACGCGCTCGACATGAAAATGAGCATGAAACGTGCGACAAGCGATGGAGTCCATTTTGAGTTTATTGTTTGATGATTTGAACATTTTATGTGTGTGTGTGTAGTAGTAGTAGTTGTATCTTTTTTTTTAGTAATTGCTGGTAACTTGGCTTAAGCTCTGCTCTACTCTATCTCCTCCTACTATCCTCCCACACAAAAGTCCATAAAAAGTGGCAGCTATTTTAGTCGCCATCATTGCCCGCTTTTTCTCTCTCTCTCTCTCCTGAATCTCTCTTCTTCTTTTTCAACTATTCTTATTTGGCCTGTTCTCTCTCTCTCTTCTTTGCCGCTGGATCCCAATTTATTGCTCTTTGATTGACATTTTGGGCAGCGTCAAATGCCAATTAATTTGCCATATAATGCATGCGTTACGGTATCTCATCAATTTCTATTGTTTAAACGTTTGTCACCTCCACGGCTCGCAGTTTATTAATTGTCCATTTTAATGCGGGCCTAATCAGTAGATAATTGGCTACCAATATTCCAACATCTTCTTTCGGGCCCAACTCAATGGCATGACTGAAACGAATTGGGGCAAAATGGGCTAGCAACAGATCGCATGGGGTGGCGACAGACTCACTACCTACAGCTGGCAGTTTGCTTTGAGAACTATATTGTGATTGGGAAAAGGGATCTGAATCGATGAAACAGAACTGAGATACACATCATGAACAAGAACCACAAAATACAAATCCAAATACATTCTTTAAATCACTATATACTCTCTCGCACCGCCTCTCTCTCGCCTTGTTCAATAACTTTTAAGATAATATTCTCCTCTTATTATTTTGTAAACGAAAGTCCCAAATGAGATTCCTTTAAAAGTTCGGTCTTGTTCATTTAAAGCTATACCAAAGTTTAACTTTAATCCACATCTATACTTAGTTGTAGTTACATATATCACACATTTATTACTTAATTCTTCCCCCTGAGCTAACCAGATCCCTCCTCCACTCGAGTCTCTTCATACTCAATGACAAAGCCATAAAATAGTTATCCAACTCCGGGAACTACGGGACAAAGGACGAACGACAGACAATCAATGGATGCAATTCACACTGCTCATAGATGGAAAATCTTCGATTGACATTAAAGCCATCCAGTAATTTATGGCCTTTTAATTTAATGGGTTGGGCTGCGGGGACATCCCGCCTGACATTTGCTACTTGCTGTTCCAGTTCATAATCTATCACATATGTATGCATATATGGGGGTTGCAAAAAAAGGTTGAACATCCCATCCAAACGGAGAAAGCAAAAGCAGAGCATCAAAATAAAAGAAAAAGGAATAATGGAATAAATTTACCCAGCAAATGCTATTTTTTCTGGGTGCTTATGTGGAAAATTTTTAATCTATAAATATCTATAAAAATCAATTTTGTGTTCACGCGACAGTTTCGTCCTTAAATGGCATTTTGGGTTCGGATTTGTCTGGGATTAATTGCACATGGCATGATTTTTTTTTTTCGGTTTAACAGCGTAAAAATTTGGCAGAAGCATTTTTTCCAGACGATTTGATTTGCAAACAGCGAATAGCGAGTAGATGGTGTATGAATATAAGAATAAATTGTAATAAATAGATTGCAAAAATTGTAAAATTCAATGGAGTTTGAGCATTGCAATACATATATGTATGTACATTTATAGATAGGTTCGTTATTACTATATATTTAGAAGTTGCAATCCAGAAACGTTTATGAAATGGTTAGTTATGTATGTGAACTCACAATTTCAATATCCTGATTAATTTCAAATTCTTCATAAGAAAATCCTTCAGTACTGCCTGAGTCAATATATACCAGATCACATGGAACCCAATTAAAGAACAACAAACAAGACGATGAGTAATTATACTCAAAAGATAGATTGCATGCGATATACAGGATATATGTAGGACCCGGTTTCGAGGCCTTTCAAAAACACATTTATCACACTTTAAGCGGTTCGCTGGTTGTAATACGATGGCCAAGCTGCGCAATTAAAGATCCCCCGTGCAAGAGTCAGACAAAAAAAAGAGGAGTAAAGAGAGAAAGTATGTAGCATTTCTAAAGGCTCATTGAGCTGCGAAATTAGCAAGGATAATGGCAGCGGTGACAACACACGACGACCCAGTCTAAGGGTATTCAGACTTTAGGGGTCGTGCCAAAAGTCGAATTCAGCTGCGCACGATTGCTTCCGTTTTTGAGAGGGGTTGATCGCAGTGCTCTCCGCAGTCGAAATGGGCAATCTGGTTCAGGTAGGGCCACAATGGCACACACAAAATACAACCGGAAATCGGATCATTCCGTTTACGTGCGGGGCGACTGTAGCTGTGACAATGCCCGTGGAGCAGCTCGACGAGAGCATCAGAGTGTCTGTCGTCCCATTCTGTTCGGCTCTGCTCTTTTTCCTCGCTCATTTCTTTATGTTTTTTGATTGATCACCATCACCCAATTAGTGTAAATGCGATTATGTATATGAGTATGTAAGGGTACGACGATCTACTCGGGAAGTGGGAAATATTCCTACACTGAGAGAAAATAGTGAGTGTATTGTGAGCTGTTAAGCCATGTTAAGCCTGAGAATACTGCACCAAGGGCTGTGTCACTGTAGATTCCGCTTGAATCTCTCCTCCCTGGATGGCACTCTTCACAAATTTCTCCCAGTGCATTTCCCTCCCTTTATGAAGGACACATTATTAGTGCACAAATTACTTTTCAGTGCCACTGTCGTCCTTCATCAAATCGTAGCAAAACACTCGGCTCGAATGTGCTATACAATGGGATTTTTGCCAAATTAATTTTTCCCAATTGACTTTCATCTGGATAAAAGTCAACCAGGGGGTAGATCCGCGCCAGCCCCTGCCTTTTGTGTAGCTCTACCTCTCGGATGGACCTATCATTAACCGATCATATTTAGGGTAAGATAAGCACATAATTAGGGGTGGGTTTTGCTTTGAAGATCTTGTTGTCATTCCAATAATTGAAACGAGGTGACTCTTTTTTGATATTGTGTGAAATTGTGGATCTTTAAATGGAATGTACCATGCCGTATATTGTTTGTATGGAAGTATCATAAACGCGGCTACACTTAATTCGATTAAATAAAATGAAAAAGGGCGACAAGATGGCGGGCCGCAGCATTTGCATTTAAATTGTAATTAATATTGGTTCAAGCTGAGAAAAGTAAGCACCCCCCACATGGAAATAAATCGCTAATGTGTAAGCTCTAATTAAATCTACCCCCCAGCATATGTGGGGCTGAAAGTAATTAGCAAAATCCTCTCTCTTCGGCCGTAATCTGCAAAGCGAAACCATAAAAATATGCTCGGAGCCAAGAGCCGGAGCAAGTTATTATTATTACAGTAGCCCAGGGCTCAGAGCACCTAAAAACATTCAGCCAAATTAGCTGGGAATGCAAATGTAAAAATGACAACGATTCCACGAGTACCAGTAACATTTTACAACCCTCTTAGAACCAACCCCCTTCAACCCACACCCATACATCCATGAGTATAATCCACACGTACGCACACATGGTAGAAACCATCTTGAGAAATAATTAAGATGTATGTAAATGGAGAAAATGCTAAAATTGTTAAAAGCATAATATTTCTTTGGAGGCGCTGCTGGCCCAACCCCAAAACTCCATCTAGACTCAGACTCAGACTCAACGCAACCGAACCCCCCTCTAAATGACATCGCACATGTGTTGAAATTTTTCCTCTTACCATGGCATGGCAAGCTTTGTCTGTGTGTGTGTGTGTGACGCCATATTCTAATTCAATTATCACTTGGCCCACCGCTCTGTGGGGGGTGCTGGATGGAGAGATCTCCTTTGCCACTGCCACTGCCAGTGCCACTAAAAGCTTTGTCAACTCGACTGCCCCGACTTGGCCACGGCAACTTTGTGGTAATGCAGCAGGGTACATGTCACTCCGAAGCCGAGCCACTGATATATGGCGCTACTTAGATCTGTGTGCCACAGCCACGTAATTCAGTAGTTGGGTGTGACAAATACTCGAATGCTGGCCGTTATAAATCAAGTGTATCTGGTTGAAAAGTATTTGAAAAGATAGCGATTAATCAGGAAATGTATAGAGGTTTGCGATTTTACTGAAAGCCACTCAAAAAAGATTGAAAAACATCAGCACTACGAATTCATTCATTTCATTTATATGATACAAAAACTATCAATAAGTTTCAAGTTCAACCGGTTAAAAGCAATTAGCTAATTGAGCTACCTATCACTGATCACCATTCACCATATTTAACCACATTTGAAATAGAGTTTGGAATTATTTTTCGCTTGCCAAGTGAACAATCTTCTTTTTCGAAAGTCAAACAAAAGCCCCACCGCAAATTTCTAAACTTTGTGCAGGCCAAAAAAGATGCCAAAACAACAACCGCATCCATAAATTAGAACATGGCCAGCATCCTTCTTTTGTCTTAGTTCCTTCGGTGGACGCCTGCCCAGGTCCTGCCGCAATGTCAACAAATTAAGTGAATCAGTTTCTAATTACAATTCGTGTATCCAACTGGAGGGAGTTCATGAGAGATCGAGGAGACCCCAGCATAATGGGTTTTGGGTCTGTTTCTAATTGTTTTCTTGTGGCCAGAACCAAAGAGAACTTTTTCGGCATTTCGTTGGTTGAAAAAGACAAATAGATAGATACACAAATAGATGTAGATATATTTTAAAATATAGTTTACCATGTGTGGGACTTATACCAAGAGAGTCTCCTACTTTGCGCAATTAATTTTGTGCTACCATAAAGCACTTTAATGGCCCGCTCATAAGGCAGAAATATGGTCAGTGGAGTCTGAGTTCAAATATGGCTCAATATTAGCTATTATTGTGCTCCGGCAATGTTTAATTTTCTGATTACACACACATGTGCGGCATGTGGCAGTGGCTAGAAAGGGACAAATGGAAAACGAAAATCGCAACGCACACACAAAATTTCGAATTCTAATTACGGACAATAAACGCAGACGGGCCGGGCCGAAAAGCCTTATAAATGGTTTCAGTTCATAATCCATTCGCAGCTCCTCCGACCCCTCGAATAAGAATTAATATTCAGATTTATGTTTTAATAACATTTGCAAGGACATTTCAACGCAGCCCTCGGGGTCAACTTGTGTGTTATCGTATAATTAGCCACCACGACAATATCAAGATTGCCTGCCACATGTGACCACCACTCTGTAAGTGCCACAGTCAAGCCCCCCCCCCACACACACAGTCAAAAGTTGCATAATTAATCTGCTTATGAAGCGGAATCGGGCAGGCTTACTGTATTGGCTAGGGAGGAAGTGTGACTAAGTAATTGCCTCGTAATATTCGCAATACTCGTACTCCATATTAATAAAACAATTTGGTTTTATGTGAGGCTCAGGCTCAGGACCAGGACCAGGACCAAGATGAACAGCAGTTGCTGGTTGTAAATCATAACTGGAGAGCGCAAAGTTAATTGATTTCGGGAAACTTGTCGGACTTAGATACAAGAAGTCAAAGGACGTACATATGTACATATATGGCTATGGATATGGATTAGCATTGCTCAACAACTTCAAAATTGAGATATTTTTCGAATCATTTTAAGGAATAAAATAGTATTTAGTTTTTTTATGACACACTTCAGGCATTCAAACTTTGTTTGGCAATCAGCGCAAATGTCATAAATCAATTTGCTGGAAAAGCCAAACCACACACGAGGGAAGACGGAGGAGGGTTGCCAGGGAAGCTCGCATAAGTTACTACTGTATATATAGAGGAATTTGGCAAGCTGGCCAGCGTCAATAAATAAACAAAGAAAAGGCATATAAGGTATGCCCAGGCCAGTCTCCAAGGACAGAACTATACTCGTACGCTATCCGATATTCGCTGGAAAATCCAACCAATCCACTTGCCTCAAACATTTATTTATGGCGGCTGGGGAAATTTACATTTTGCCTGCCATGGGGGGACACAGGCTGGGCAAATGACCCACGGCTGCTCCCCTTTTTTGGCGTAGGACGGAGGGGGATTCCCTCCAGGGGAAATCAAATTGGAAGTGTAGTCGAGTGGTTCAGGAAACGCAATCAAATGCCGTCGTCTATCGAGGATTCTTTTTTCGCTGCTGCTGCTTCTTCTTCTGGCAATTTTCATACACATGCGAGTCCCGTTATAGCGACGCGTTTAGCCATTTCGGGCCAACATATATCATTGTCTGGCCAGCCAGCAGGCAGCAGCCAGCAGCCAGCGGACTGAATACCCCCCATACTCCGCAAAAGGGAAACCAAAAATCGGGAATACCAGAAACTGACTCGAGTCGAGTCGAATTCAACCTGCCGCCATTTTCTGATTTATGATGCTATTTAGATTCCACGTGATTCGTTTTCAATGCGCGCTCTCGTCCACCGCGGCAGAGATACGAACAAAAAAAAATTGAGCCCAATAAATCGCACGGCAACGGAACAGAATGGAACAGAGCGAAACCACATGGAAAAAAAATGAAACTAGAAATGAATCTGAATGCTAAATATTACAACACACAGCTGCGTGTGCATAAATCTCGACACCCATCCAAAAACTCAAATGCACTTTTAGAAAAATACGACTAGGTCTACACACACAAGATACATACATACATACACATGGGTATAAATATATATGTATGTATGTACAAAATTCAATTCATTGTTCAATTCAATTTGTGCCTTTTGAGCTTATCAGCTATTAAAACCAAATGGGAGCATGTTTAGCATGCAATTTTCCAGAAATCACCGCATCCCGGTTGCCGTATTCCCGGATTCCAGCTATGAGTTTTGCCAATTCGATGTGCCTACAATCGTCGGGCATGAATAATTGAGGGAAAACCCCCGATTCCCGGCTTGCTGCTTTCGCTGACTGCCATCCCCCCCTCATATCTTCCCTCATCTAGTTCATCAGGCTGCCCCGCCGATTGACTTTGAATATTAGCTGTGCCCAGGCTATGAATAGAGAGGGGTGGGAGTAAAGTGAATGAGGGGGGGGGGGGGGGAGAATATTGGAATGATGGCGAGGCGAGGCGCCAGCTGTAATTGACATGCAATCGCATTCTCTGGCCTCTGATTTGCTTTCCATGTTCTTGTTACGCATATGATTATCGCTCCGTGGGGAGGGTTACGCTCATGTAATTCATTTGATTAATTATAGTCCAACATCAGTTATTTCAAACTACACACATACGTACGCGTATGGGTGTGTGTATGTATGTATGTTAATACAATTTAATTAATCTTCGCAATATTGCAACGGAGAGCAGCGAGCAGCGGACAGCGAGACTGAGATTGATTGCAGTCGCGAGGCGGCAACATCTTGATGTATCTTCGGCTAAGGCTCCTCGGAAAAGTCATATGTATAACCCGATAGCTGAATCCTTCAAGTGTAAACATACCCACTAGAACTCTTTCACAAATGAGTTTTTTCTTTCCATGATCATTCCTGATATTTTCTTAGAAGCATTTGCATAATGAATAGTGAGTGGCAGTCATGCCATGGCCTATTAAATAACACGTAAATTATCATAAACAAATTTAAAAAAGTTCGTGATGTGTCATTTTGAAGTGGGGGAGATGAAGAAGGAGCAGAAGGACCTGCTTAACCCCAAAAGGCAGCGCAGAAGTTTAGGGCTTCCTCGAAAGTAATAAGCAAAGCCCCGTGGGTGGTCCAAAGTCTGCCCGCTGGAGATGATGATGACTCAAGAGGCTCAGCTCAGCCCACGTACATACTATATATCCAATTGGAGCCGTAGCCGGATCCGTTTGCGGGTTGAGTGCTGTGGAAACACCCACTGGGCCGACCGATGCGACCCACTGGGACAGGGATTTTAAATATAATTTGTTTGCTCACCCACCAAAGGGCTGGCTTTCCCAAGTGAATCACAGCAGGGGCAGCAAGCAGGGCGGGCAGGGGAACTAGGCCTGCCTCAGGGGGGGTCGTGTGAAAACAATCAGTCAAAATTGTTACCAACTTGACTTACTGAAGGTCTCGTATAATTTTCATAATTTGATTACATTACAAAGGGAAAACAAGAAGCAAGACAAAAGTAATCCTAACGAAGATGGGATACCCTATAAAAAGCCAGGGGTAAACTATTCGATATAGAGCGTATATAGCATCAACGGTTCATTCGACCCCATCGAACAGAGAACAGAGAAGAGTAAGCCTGGGCAGCTATAGCTTGTAAAACATTTTTTGTTGCGGCCTGTGGGCGAATTGGCGACACGTGACCAGATCACGTGTCCACACCCAGCCAGGCGGCGTGTCAACTCGCATGTAATCACAGCAAACATGTGGCCTTGGGCCTTGGGACTGCCCGGCAGGCAGGTCCGACATCAGACATCCGACATGCGATATCGGAGATCTGATACCATACAGTATAGTACTCGTGCAATGAAATGGCCATTAAGCGTTTAATAGTTGGCCTGTTGGCAAGCATTGGGCGGAGGAGAGGCTGAGGCTGAGGCTGGAGGATTTGCGGTCTGCCGCGTGCCGACGCCTCATCATTCATGTGGGCCAACACGAAGGCCCATATTCCTTTCCGCCATTCGTTTAATGTTCATGTAAATTATGCGCCAAAAAATTACGAAATCTAAGCGGTGAGATAACAAATTTTACAAAGTTTACAATATCGTGGGATTCTGTTTTTGTTTTGACTGCGAATGAAACCCTTGAAAGACAGAACTGATAGAGCTCGGTCTGAGTTGGGGTTGGTCCATTACTTCCTTTATCCCAGTGGCGTTAACTTAACACGTGCAGATATTTAAAAAAAATATCCTGTTAACATTCGCTGGAATACAAGGGATTGGAATATATTAACTAAACTATAAAACTGGTATACTAGTAACTACAACCAACATAAGATGTGAGTATAAAAATTACCCTCTTTGAACTTTTTAGCCATAGCCATAGCCCCCGTAATGACATTATTTGCCAGTCAAGCCTAAAGAGCTCCCACCTATGTATGTAAATGGGGAGGCAAAGGAAATCTAAACTAAAATCAATCGTAAAATACTAATAAATATTTATAGCTCTGCTATTTGTGGATGTAACACATGTAAAGATTATAAAAATGAATTTTTATTGTTGACCAAAGAACATCGGCAGGGATACGGCTACTCTCTTCCTTTTCACTCCCCTCTTGGTGAAATTTTAAAATCAAAAACTGACGATTATGCAAAAATCCGAAACATCTTTATGGTTGGGGTGGCCTGGCCTGGCACATATGATTTCCTCCTGAGTATGACATTTGTTTTATGCCAACCTCAGGTTGCGGCAGCATAAAACCGCAACAGAAGGTAGCCTCAACCTCAACAACATCAACCTGAACTGGGCCTATACCTCCTCATACACTGACTGACACATGAGTGAGCCGGCCAGAAACCGAAACCGAAACGGCCTGGCGATAAAAGTTAAATATGCAAAGATGGAAATCTATAATTTTTTATTAGCCTTGTACCCCTGCAATACCGATGCGGTGGGGGGACGGCGCAGACGGCTGTTGTTGGCCACATTATGTGGCACTTTTATGCCGCGCTGGCTAATTTGCCCTTTGGCCCAATTTGTTGCGGTTCTTTCCGCATTGCAAGGGAAATTTTTGCGCAACTTTTACGATTCGCGATTTGCACGAATTATATGTACGTACTTATAGTACATGGACATTTGTTTTATAGTTTTACAATATGGCGACCCCAGGAGGAATATCAAAATTACATTTTCCCATGCGAAGCATGGGGAACTCTGGAGGCTGAGATGAAGCAATTGAGAAAGGATTCCGAAGGTACAAAGTTAAGGTTAGAAAACGAAGCAGAAAATTTGATTAGACAACGGAGATTTGCTGATATTTAAGGGTAGAATCTGCAAGCAAATATTGTAGAAATTTTGTCCGCAGTTATGATTTGAATAAAATAATCTATTATCGCAAAGGAAATATACAAAAATTTAGCAGGGGGTTCTGTCTAGCTCCTCACTATCTACTAGTTTTCAGCAGCATTTGGATCGGCATCGTGGCATGCAGCGACAGCAACAGCAACAGAAACAGCCTGGATCCATGCACGAATCACAGCATGAACCCAAACAGGCGGCGAGGCACAGTCCACAGCAGGAGCAGCAGCATCTCGAGCAGCCATTCGAGCATCCAAAGGAGCATGGGCCACATGCTCCCGGGGGCTTGCAGCAGGAACTGGGAACGGGCACACCGTATCCAAAACGACAGGCCCACATGAACATGGTCGACAGAAACTGTGTCGAATCGTAGGTGGGATTGTTGCAATAGTTACGCATTGTCTGGCCAGATCCAGATACAGAGCCAGTTCCAGATTTCGAGTATATCCGACAAGACAGAAGCAGCTACGTCCCAACGAAGATCTCTATTACCGTTCGTATGGCCAATGTAGGGGCGCTTAGCTCTGGATTGATTATACAAACGATTATAGAAGGCTGCGCCGGGTTTTGAAATTTGAACAAATGATTGATATTGAGTTATAAATCAGAGGGTTCTAGGACGGTGCTGGAGATGGAGTGCCTGGTTTAATCGTAAAGGGTTTATTCTGCATACATACTCTCCAACCATTCCTCCCCATTCCACCCCTCTCGCTCGACACACCATCGAAGACCACTTTAGTTAATGGCAAAGCGCATAAATGAAATCATAAATAAAAGTCCGAGCTTTGATTTACTTGCGTTGACAACAAAACAACAGAACAACATTAAATTAAGTGCAATATCCATACAAACAAAAAAATAACCATTTCGTAGCAGAAGAAGGAAGGAGTGGCAAGGACGGGTGGGGGAATCCAGCGAAGCGTAAACGGGTAACCCCATGATAATGGGTAAGTGGAAATTACGCATTAGCCTCGCCCCGGCAATGGATGCAACCAGAGCGAAAGCAAAGCAAACATATAGCCCATACCATACAGGCAAGATGACAGGGAACAGGGTGCATACAGGATGATGATACCAGGAATCAATGCCAGCCATCGAGGCTGGCCATAGGAGCTCAATGCGGAAGGAGCCGGAAATCAAATACAATAGAACCCACTAATGAATCCTCAAGGCAATTAGAGCTTCAGTTTTGAAGATTCTAAGGAGCTGGCATGGCTGTTTCCCATGCCAGAGGAAACCACGTGCGAGTGCCTGTCTCCCGTGGGGGGGTGTAAGGCATTAAAATGGCATTCAACAACGCCCATAAATGTTGGCAATTAAAATCTTATTTTCGCTTATTACGTTTTCTGGCGCTCCCCCTGCAGATGCACAGGTGTGGGCCATGCCCCTGCCCCCCCATCTGCACCCACTCTGCTTTCCGACAATAAACACGTCTAAAATTTGTAGCCCCAAAGAATTTGTCGCCCTGGCCTGGCCCGGCCACCTGTTCCCCTATGCCATACATTTTTCCTTTTCGTTTTCGTTTTTCTTTTCTGTTTCGGGTAATTGAATCATTTTAGCGCCATTTATTTTGTTTCTGATTTTCGAGTGGAGATGGAGTTGGAGTTGGTGTTGAGGGGTGTCGGCGTGACATTTGTAAAACAATTTCTATTTCGAAAATGAACGAAGCAATAGCGAGGGACGGGGGTTGGGGGGATTCGAGGCACATAAATAATAATGCGTTAAATTTATGCGTTGATTAATGTCGAGCAGTCAATCTCTGCCAGCACTGCCAGCACACAGAAGCGCAATGTTCAGGTGCTGAATGCCAGAGGCATGAAAGAGGATGGAGCAGCATTTTAGGTTCATATGAATACTTGATTGGGTAAGCAGATCTATGAAATGTCTCTGCAAAGTTCTGAATGAAATGCGTAGACAAATAGGGATTCCCATGCCACTCCATCAGTTGTGGAGCCTGTAAGACTGATGAAGGTGTTGCAAGTTTCCACCAATGAATTTAACGATCATTCACATTCTCGACCAACACATAAACTTTTTATTCAATCAAACAATCCACAGGAATTCTCTTTAGAATTGCATAAATCGGTTCACATTTCAAGCTGATTTGTTGTGCGCTTTAACTTTCGCTAATACCCCTCAAAAGCAAAATCGCATCGAATTAATTGAACGACATCTATCCACCACCTCCCATCTCCGGTATACAAAATGCTCTTAAACCAACTCACCCTCATGGCAAAATACGTAGGCATTTAGCGAAACGTTTATTTCATTATTACGCCGAGGGGGAAGGCCCGAACAGACAGACAGAGGAAAAGTCAAATTGAAAAAGTCAAAAAAAAAGTGGTTTCCCCCCCTTTGCCCAGGCAACACAATAAATACACCAAGAGCTCACACAGAGGGTGGCAAATAGTAGTGATAGCCAAAGGCCCACATCATCGCAAGGGTGGACGTGGAACTGAACTAAAAACCGGAACGGAAGCAGCAACCGAGCAACAAGATATCCGACCCGGAAAAACGAGCCCACCCACCACCACCACCACCAACCGAACCACAGACAAAAGGCTGACACTTGTGTTTGTGTCCTCCTCCCAAGGCCCCCACTTCCAACAACGCCACTCTCCCAACGCTTTATCATCATCCCCTCCCACCACTTCATCGACGGGCGGCCCCAAATCACATGCATAAGGTTTTTAAGTTTTGTGCTTTCTCATAGAAGTGCGTGGAGGACGATCTGCAGATACAGTTGTAAAGATATGGTAAAAGGCGCGTAATGTGACAGCATTTCCAGGACAGAGAACTGGGTATTGAGTGGATGGATGGGTGGGCCAGACCAGACAAGCGTTACACATGTTTGGGCGTTGCCAGTCGAATCCGATTGTGGGATTGGAGGAGGGAGAATGGTGGCTATGGGGGACCATGTACTAGGAACTTTTGTTCCCACCCTCTCGCTATTTTTTGACAGACAAGTTGCCTACCTTCCTTCCCCTATCAATTCTATGCGCTATTCACTTTACCAAACGAGTATTACGTGAGCCATTGCTGTTGACATTGCCGCCTTGTTTGCACGCACATCCTGCTGCCAAACGGTCAGACACGACACACAAATGTTTAGATATCATTTTGCGTAAAAGGAACAAGGAGAAACGACTGAGAGTAGAGACGTGAATGAGAGGCATCAACTAAATGCTGGGTAAATAGTTGCCGGGGTAATTGGATCAAAGCTGCGTGGAACATTTATTTACCTTTCGATATGATATTTGTTGTACATTGTTGGACAGACCTTGAGAGGAAATTTAATTAAAGCACACAGGTGACAATGTCGGAGAGGAGAGAGGAGAAAGAGAGAGCTGGGCAGAACATTCACACACACACACACACACACACACACAACATTCACACACACACTCACATAATTTCCGCCATTGTGGATCATAAATCAAAGTTCAAAGTCCAAGTGAAACAGAAATTGGACTGGGAGGGGGGAATAGAGTGCGGAGCTGGTGCCGAATCACTGCTGCAAGTGTCAGCAACATGTGGCAAGGAGAAGAAAAAATTGAAAAAATAACGAATTCAAAAAATACAAAAAAAATACAGAAAAAATAAGCAAAACGCAGCAATCAAAAAATGTCGCGTTCTTTCCGTTTTTGACAAGTTTAATGAAAAAAAAAAAAAACAATACAAAAAAATTTGCCATAAAAACGCAACTTTTAACCTCCGCAGCTGCTGCCGAAGCTCATAATTAGAAAATCCTCCTCCACAGAGAGAACGGGAGAGAGAGAGAGAGAGAGAGAGAGAGAGAGCTTGAAATTAATTTATTCTTCTTTTTTTTGTATTCTTTTAATTGAAATTCTCTTCTTTTCTGTAGCCAGTGCAGATAATTTTAATAACCTGCTCTCCTGCACAGGAGGATGGCCAGAAAGGATGCTACGGTAATTGCCGTGGCCAAAGCGGATGATAAGCAAATTTGGAAGCGAAACAAACCCCTTTTTGCCCCGAATTCAATCTCATTTCTGTGTCTTTTATTAACTTATATACTTTATTTACGCCGCACGTTATGCTATAATTAATAATCAACGGGGATAGGTATCAAAATGTTGCAAGGAAGTTGATTAAATTCGATACAGTTCATGGAGACGATATGAGGTTGAAATTCGGTTTGAAAAGGGTTGAATTTGTGGCCTAAATTTGTGGACATTTATGGGGAGTTTTCTATGAGGGGAAAAATGAATATAATTTTAAAAATTCTCATTTGTTCTCATTAAATAAAAGCTTCCCTAATTTCAAATATTTCCCTCGTATATGCCTCAGATCGAAATATAACACTAAAATGGGGAGATAGTCAATGTTGTGAACACGATTTTAAGAATAAAACGTCTTCCTAAAATGCTACAATGTAAATTAATTACAAAAACCAAAATAGCCAATCATATTAAGAGTCAGTATGGAGTCGCGGCACTAATGTCGCAACACTACAATACCCGGTACTCAAGCAGTGCTTAGATGTATGAATGTAAATATCTAAGTTTATGATTAAAGTGACTTTCTCTCTCTCTCTCTCTCTATGTCTTTTGGTATCGCTGTTCACAAAGGGGACAGGTTAATGTGTTGTTTAAAGCAAATACTGAGGGGGGAACTTCGATTGTGGTCTCCGTCAATTTTTCTTGAGTTTTTCAGAGATAAACCAATGCCAGCCAATCTGGTAGATATGTTCATTCTCTATGATTCTGTCTGGTTTTTCGTATTTTTGTAGAAATTGTGGATGCGGAATTTTGAAATACAGTTCTTAAGGTATTATATCAGAGATACCTGGATCAAAAAATTCGTTGATCTAGCTTTTATAGTCTATGAGATCAAGCGCTCATTGGAACGAACAGACATAAATAGTTTTACCGACTCGGCAATTGATGATCATCAAGAATATATTTATATGTATATACTTTGTGAAATCGAAAACTTTTCCTTCTGTTCCATCCACACACAAAATTTTAAATTCCCAAACTCAATATACCTCACCTTTTTAGATCGATTTTTGCAGACACCAGGTCTTCAGTAAAGCATTCGACTCTTAAAACTCTCTTCTATCAATTTCAGGGTTTGTCCCAATCTTTTTATATCTGGATTTCTTGATATCTTTTTACCAGGTCTCAAAAGTCATCTTCAAAAACTCCTTTTCTTCCTGTTTAAGGTGACTTTTTCAAAGCCATCTTTTTAATGGCCTGCCTTCAGTAGTAAAGGGACATTTCATTTCACTCTCGTTCGAGTTGCTCCTTACACCCTCTGCGGTGCTTTTGATCTTGGTGTTAAACCATGATAAATAAGGAAATGGGAGTGTTTGAGTTTATCAGGTTTATCAGTTTATCAAGTCGTCAAAGGAACTTGAATATCCCCCGATTTTGGAACACGGCTCTTCTGTTTGGTGCCATCAGTAGAAAGCAGGGATCGTAAATAATGAAGACTAAAAGGGTATATTTTATTTGTGGTAAAAGTGGATTTATGTAACGCGTTTCCGACCCCATAAAGTATATATATTATTAATCAGCATCAATAGCCGAGTCGATATACAAAGGCATGTCAGTCGGTCCGTCCGTCTTGTTTGTCGCTCAGTGCTCGGAGACTATAAGAGCTAGAGCAGCATTTTAAAAAAAGAAAGAAACGGAAAGAATCGTAAAGTATCACGTAAAGAATGGTCATATATGTATACCAGATTGACGAATCGAATCATTATTTTAGCCACAATTATGAAACGAATTTTCAGCAGATAATTTTAAATGTAAAATTTAAAAACTGATAAAATATTTACTAATTCACATAAATAACATGTGTACGACTGAGTACGGGTATAAAAGTAGTGTCGCGGTAACGGCAACTCAACACGTTTCTTCTATTTTTTTTATTTTCCTCGAAAAAATCATCTATCTAAAAATCAATAAAAATCAAATATAATTTTGATTACATTTTGAGTTCTATTTTTTCATTTAAAAATAAAACTCAAAGTTAAAAAATTAAAACATCAAGGGGAGCTGAAAAAAATTGATAAATATCCTTAATAATAGAGGCAAGGTGGATGCATAAAACATATTTTAAAGCAAACCTATTTTTTATTTGTAATAAGACATTTTTTATTCATTTTTGTTCCGATAAATGATTTAAAATTTGTTTTTTTTTTTTAAAACTCATACAAAAATTTTCTGCACGTAGGTTGATGGATGTGTGTGCCTTACAATGCTCGATAATGTTCAGAGTTCTCACACAAATCCAAAAATTCAGCGACTGCATCTGGTCACTGTGTCCAGCTTTAAGCAAATCTGCTTTTTCTTGGGCAATCATAGTTCAAAATCATACACGTCTTCCTGCCGTTTGAGGTTTGAGGTTGCAGAAATAATTCACCTTTACTCCGAAGTATTTTCTTTCACGTGGAAAGTGAACAAATTCCGCTCAATATGATTTCGCTTGCGACCCGTTTTACGACACGACGATCATTCTAAGATCAACGAAAATCCAAATGCAGACAATCATGTTTGACGAAATCGCAGGCTTTAGCTTTAGATAAGCTTTTCTCCGCAAGAACCGTTTATGGTATTATGCTCAGATTATAATTCCCTCTACCAAATCAAATCCAATGCTAACATACCTTTCCCGTAGTTGGTATTACTTTTTACTAGTGATTTTAGTGATTTTGCATGTTTAGCTCTTCTAGTTCTAGCTCTAACTTTTCTTACATTTTATTCTAAATCTTTTCTGCATGTTCGAGACCCGTTCGGTTACAAATGTTACGCGTCATGCGGAAGCCCCCTCGGTCGCGACACCACCTGACAAAATCGATATTTTTTCGTCAAAGAACCGAACCGACTTTTTCAGAGAGATTTGGGGACATACATTTTTTGAATGAACTATCGTTTTTTGGAATTTTTTGTATCTTTTTTTCGGAGGTAGCGCTTTTTTTTGCACATATGTTTAGTAACTTCAGTATCTTACTATGGTTGTAAACTTTTCAGCTGATAAAAAGTGAACCGGTTTGGATATAGTATTAAGCTTTCAAATGCAAAACTGATGATTTGTTTCCGGTATTTTTCTTCAATATTTTGTTTTTAAAAACTCAAGGAAAGTCAAGAAAAATTTGTTTTCTGTGTCTTCATATTTTTTGTGAATAGGCGAATTAGTTAGTCGTCGTTTAAAGTATTGTGCATAAGGATCTATGCAGAAACGACTGAGCGATCGGTCAGAGCAATGTGTCAAGCTGTAAAATGTTAGCCATTTTCTCCATAGATTTTCATAAACAAATTTAAGCGACGCCTCAGCCAGTGAACCTTACTCAAAATAAAAACACTAGAAACAACTTTTTTCATAAACATAATAGAAAATAATACAGCACAAAAAAATCATAAATTTTTCATTTGAAAGCAAAATATTTCCCAGACGGTAAGCTGCAGCTAAAAAAGTTTTTTGGTCCACTTTATAGTTGCATTTATCAGCTTCTCAGAATACCCAAGTTTATGACAACCAGATGTAAAATACAAAAGTTGTATGCCAAAAAAAGAGCTTCCTCTAAAAATAGCATACAAAAACCCACAATTTTTTTAACTTATTTACAAAAAAGTCTCGTCAAATTATTTTAAAGCACAAATTCTTTGCGAAAAATCTTGACGGGTAGTGTAATATGGCTAACACATTGTTAACTTTGATTTTGAATAACGATAGCCGCGTTGGCGCTAAATTTTACCAAAGTTATCGATACATAACATGGTTCATATTTTCTGGAACCACTTGAACCAAACCGAACCGCGCCTAACAGCACCGAAAGTTCAGGTTAGCGGCTGAATTTGAATTTGCTCGCGGTCCATACGCGGTCGGAAGAGCAGCAGAAACAGCAGTTGCTCCCACATGGGAATTGAACCCAAAAACCAGCAAACAGTGTGTGCCGGCGAGGAAGTTGTGTGTCCAAAAAGAGGGAAATTCACAAGAGCAAAGGAGCGTTGCTCAACCAAACAATTCCGATATTTTTTGTACGCTAAATTTATTTTGGCGGTCATTTTGAAAATTATTTTAATATATTTAAAAAAATAGATTGATGATACGTAATTATGCCTGGAATTCAATTTGGATGTCAAAATATCCAAAAAAAATGAATATAATATAGGTTCGCAGTGCGAATTGTTTTGATTTTATTTCCGCAATTGGCACCTAGAGATCAGTGGGACCGCGGACTGATCGACAAAATATACCGCACCTGAACCTCAGAAATATATTACTAATTTCGAAAAGCTCTGCAGCGGTCGTACCGCTAAATGGAACCGCTGCAGAATTCTACGTGAGGATTCTGATGTTGTCTAAAAATGCAGCTCTTCTTGTTTTCCAGTCTGCACATGGGATTACATTTAGATGAAATGCGTGCAGTCCAGAGTGGAATCCTCACTGATCACAAATAACAATAAACAAACATCAACATATTTAAATAATCATTAAATTAATATTGTAGTACATATTGTTTTAGGGACTCTTCTATCTTACTTATTGCGAACAAAAACTCCTTTTTTCAGATTCTGTCTATAATGCCTGTAACTTAACTAAGTCGAATGACAAGCATCATATCCTATATGACAATGTCGTACACTGATCTTCGAAATTGGTTCCGCAATGCATTTGAACAGAGGATAAAAACTTAGTCATCGCTGCCTGAGCAAGGAAGTTCATGAAGTGCGGTCAAAGGCTACGATGTGCCAATACTTTATATACAAAGTCTTAAATGCATTCGGAAAGTGGGAAATGTTAATTGGAAATCAGAGTTAGGAACTGTGTTCATTGGCATTTTGACCTCTTTGGTAAATCATCAAACTTAAACTCTGGAAAAAACATTATTTTTTCCCTGACTAACCGACTGACTCACTGATTGGCTAGTACCATATCAAACTATCTCTTAACCGGGACACATACAACTTTGCATGTTCCCTAGTGGGCGCTGTCTATGTTTTTTTTGCAGAAACCATTAAAGATGTAGCAGTCTCTGCAGTTTTCTTCCATTCCCTTTTTTTAGTTTTTATTTTCGTATTTCTCCATAATATCTCGGGCCACTTTCAGTTCCGCCAGCAGAGACATCATATGCGAGCGTTCCAAGTTAACAATATGCGTGGTATCCTTGGGCAGGCCATCGACCAGTTCTTGCGAGATTTTCAGTTCCAGGGTGGCACAATTGGCTGGCGTTTCGCCGGGCGAGGTTACATTGCGTACGCTTTGCAGCTCGTTAACTGGCGAAAATGGAGAAGAAAACTTTAATCTATTGAGTTCATAACATATGCCAAAAGGGAACCCACTTCTAAATGCCTTATCTATCAGTTTCTGACGTATGGAACCGGAGTGTTTTTGCAGCACTCGGCACATGGCCGCAGCATGGTCCTTGGGAAGACCTAGCTGTTGGATTTCCTCGCCAAATATGCTCTCTGTGCAGTTGTAGCGGGATGCATTGATCAGCATAAAGTGAATGCAGGCCACGGCCGTCTTCCCCTCATTGGTGAGTGTGGATGTCAATAATTTGATGGCGGATTCCTAAAGAAGAGTGAGAGAGTGAGTCTGTAATTGGCAAATCCGCATAACATTGCAAACTTACATCGAAAGTTCCACCACATATCCTTTGAGCCACGAGATCGCTTAGCTTTTCCAAATTCTCTGTACTCAAGTTGGAGAGGGTTGATATGATTTCGGCCAATACCCAATCGGGACAATCACCTTCGCCGCAAAAACGGAATTTCTGTAAAGGCAAAACAAAAAAATTACATATTTAAGTATAGAATTTTACTGGAAAATAGGGAAATAAGTTAAGTTGTCCAAGGCTACCTCTCCCCCTCCCTTTCAAGTCGTTCCGCCCACACATGCTTGCTGCATACACACGCCTACAGCCGAGTTATCCCCATCACGTTTTGAGTAAATTAGAGACTAGAGAGACTAGTCCAACAAGTGGGTTAGGGCTGACTACGATAAATCAAGCTGGAAATACCCTAGGAAATTTACTTTCCATGCTATTCCGTAATGCTATCATCAGAGCAGGGGGGTTGATTAGGAATTAATTTCGGAACAAATATTTCAAAAATAATGTGATGTCAACCCCCATCTCAACCAAACATAAACTCTTTAAACTGAACAAGAGTACCCATGCGTATTTTTTGACGTACTGATATACCCCTTGCAAGGACATGGACCCCAAGAACGGAAAAAGTGGCGATATTTGCATATGATTAATTTCATACGCTTGCCTGCTAATCAGCGAGCATTTGTACGACTTGGTGAGTGGCAAGCAAAAAGGGGTTAGTTGGTAGGTGGTGGGGTGTGGGTGTGGGTGGGTGGTGCCATCACAGCGGCACAGACCCACTACATATAAGGCAAGTCGTTTGGGGAGTCGTTCTCAGTTTCAAGTGCACGTCACGTTTATCTTTGGGCAGGATTAATAAATTCCCGGGCATAGCGGAAAGAAACAAACGAGCGGCAGTTAGGAGCGTGAAAATTTATGACACTTGTTGCAACTGTCTGCCCACAGCCAGGACGAGGACAGGACGCGGACAGGACGGGGATAGGACGGGGACAGGACGGGGCATGCCACGCTTATTAATACGCGCTCGTATTTATTTAGCGACATGTGTAACGGCTTAGAAAATGCAAACGACAAACGTTTTATAATTATTTTATAGACTTCAAAGTTGCCAACGGTCGCAACTCCTTCTTCCTTCCACCAGTGGGCGGGCCAACAGTTGGACTTAAGCCCGCAGCTATATAAGCCAACGACGAGCCATTTCCAAGCGCAGTTGGCCAAGAGGATTACGAGCTCCCACATCTTCGCACGCAGCTCGTTGAATGATGCAGACCTGGCGACTCCTGTTCCTGCTGCTGGCCCTCTCCAGGCAGCTGTACGCCTTGCCCACGCACTCTTCCTCCGCCGACGTGGAGCTGAACACCTGCGAGCTTCAGCTGTCCAAGTACCGTAGGTTCATCCTGCAGGCCATTCTCAGCTTCGAAGATGTGTGCGACGCCTACAACGCCCGGTCGGTTAGCGCTGAGGACAGTTCCCTGTCGGAGGGGGGCTGGCTCTTCCACCACTACGCCCCACCACCCACCTCGCAGAGAGGCGAGATTTGGGCCTTCTTCAAGCTGCTGATGGCTCAGTTCAACGACGTGGAGTTCGCTTCCATCATCCGGGATGCTGTCATCGAGCGCTGCCACATTAAGTCCCAGCTGCAGCGAGACGAGAAGCGCAATTCTGTGGTCCTGGGCAAGAAGCAACGATTCCACTCATGGGGTGGCAAGAGGTCACCCTGTTCGCAGTCCCCGATGCGGGAGTCGGCCCCGGACCCGCAATAGATCACAGCTACTACTAAACGTCGCTGGAGTGAGATTGTCCCCGAGTCTTTCCGAAAATGTATGAAATGCCAATTGAAGTCCTTTGTATATCACTAAATGTCTAAATAAACATGAAAATTGCCAAGCGAGCATTGGAAAACTCACTTGTCTTATTGCCGGCACTCACCATTTTGCGTATTATTACGTTTATTATTGTGTTATTATTATTATTTATAAAACAGTTCTTTCTACTTTAGGAACGGACTATCACCTACACTCTTAACCCTCTAAACGCCACACTTGAAAAACATTGCAACTTGTGAAACAACTTGAGTAAAACTGCTGATTTTGAACTCTCTTTATTGATCTCTACAAACAAATTTACGAAAAAAACAGATTCTGAAATTCCTCAATATTAATCAATTTCATGGATATGTATTTATCTATTCAGCCCATGGTCCAATATTGGTAAATTTTTATTCATGTACGAACATTTTGATATGCGTTTTAATATAACTGCCTAGCTAACTAGAACATTGCTTATTCCTTATACTGTATTGTTTCTAAAATAAAAAACAAATAACATAATTTTTAATTTTAAAATTGACATTAAATTGAGTTTTTGACATGGTAACTGCACAAATGCTACATATTTGTCTTATGCGATACTTTTATCGATATAAAAGTGAAAGCAGTGAGGGGACACGATGTATGAACCTCAGCACACCATTGAACAAAAATGTTTTATTAAACTAATTATTTTAGAAAATTTTAATTTATTTTTTAAAATTTTATTTATTTATTTATTTTTTAATGAATCCATTCAGAGATTCTAGATACTTTGTGTACCGTATTTGAAATTTACAATTTTGAAAAGCGACATCTGCCGCATGCCGTTTTAACTATAGGGTTGCCACATCATCATTTTAACGCAAAGTAATATTGGCGCCAACACGAATTAGTTTCAAATCTAAATTTGAATGGAAATGATTTTGGTAATTTATATATTCATAAGTAAATCTACTTTATGGTTTTTTGTTAAGGTTCTAGTGTTTTTTCCCTTAAGAAGAACATAAATTGGTCCACCATAGTTCTTTTCACCCTCTGACACCACCAATCGGGCTTCTTTATCAAAACCAATTTTCCGAGATCGTCGGTTCTTGGATTAACATTCAGCCTTCAAACAGAAAGACTGCACCGCAAAGAGGAACGTATGTATGTCCAGATCGAAAGATGTGGGCACAACAAACGCATAAACCTTGTCTATAAATAAAAACTAGCCGGAGCAGCATCAGTACGGCTGGGAGGGTAATGGTGGGGGGAGACTGCATGTGCTATTAATTATCTCATCTGTTTCTGCGTTTGGGCCTTTGCTGGACACGCTGAAAACAAATGTTAACTAATCGCCTGCCCACAAATCTAAATTCGACATCATTAAATTAACTGATAATCCAAATACTAATGCATAGTATACGTATAACGTACAATATGCACAACATGAACGACATTTGTTTAGACGGCTACGCTGACAGCGGCGCCAACGCCTGGAGAGGTCCAGCCCCAGCTCCAGCCCCGTTTCCAGATTAGAGCTTGGAAACGTAGAAAAATTCCTGGGATGCTCAAGCCCCGTTTGGATCGATTATCGCCCTGATTAGGGGGGCGGGATCCACTCAAAAACAAATCCGGAAAACCTGTTACCTAAGCACCGTAAAATGTTCCCTCTAAAAATAATCCGGCTGTGGTAAGCCCTTTGTAATCTATTTAAAGCCATCCCAGAATGATCTTTTAACCCAAAGCGGAACTGCAGCCAATTAGCCGTTCAATCAGACTGTTTGCATCCAGAGAGCAGGTGCTTCGACACATCTATACACATGTGTATAGAGAGGTATGTACCTCTGTTCATGTCCATGTTATGATGCTATTTTCCAAAGAACAAAATGATTTTTAAATGGAAAATTACAATTTAAGTACTTAATACTTCTGCGTTAAATGCGTTTAGACTTTAAAGAATCAAATAAAATGAAAATAAAAAATGTCGATAAGGGCCAAAAAGGAACGAATCTACCAATTGAATTGAATTGAAGTTTGGTTTCTCATTTATATAAGATCCAGGCGGGAACAAATCGATTGGAGGATCTTCCATAACTATTTTGGCTATACTAATGATCCGATCCAAGACCCATTTGGTCTTTTCTATGATTTGCCCGTTTCTGGGTCCCACATTTAGATTCCATGAATTTGGTTTTTGCAAATTATGCATTAACCTAACTTCCAAGACCCATTTTTCCTCAGTCCATACAATGAATTCGACTCAGTTCATACTCGACTCGTACTCTTAATTCCCCATCTGACACCAAAAAATTAATAAAATGAGGAATAAACTAGGCCATCATACATACTATATATCACTGATAACAAAGGCAGGCTGATTAAACCCTGTCCAAAGATTCATGATTTAACAACAGGAGGTTCAGGGGTTTTCAAATTCTGTCATTGAACTTAACATTGCAGAATAGGTGGACAGAAGAAAGAGGGGGGGACACAAATAAAAACTGATATGTTAGTTGGTCGCGCGACTGGCCGGCAACAACAATAGAGCCCACAATCTCCTCCGCTCCTAATCAATCTCCCACTCGCTCCCCATAAGCGCCAGAAAACAAATTTGTTCTTGTTCGTGTGCCATTGGACACGCTCGGAAAGTGTAGCGTAGCGATGGGGAGGCACACAATGGCGCGCGGGAAGAGGAAAACATGATCCGCTAAACCGTTAAATTAAGTTACGCCCACTCCCAAGCTGCCAGGTGGCGTTGCGTAGGATGTGAAAACATATCTAGAAATTAAGGAAAGAAAACTTATTGGAAAATTGTATTTTTATACCCGTACTCGAAGAATAAAAGGGTATATTGTATTTGGGGTAATAGTGGAAGTGGGTAACGTAGAGAAGGAAGTGTTTCCGACCCCATAAAGGATATGTGTTTATTATTGATCAGCATCAATAGGATCATCATGGATGTAGCTATGTATGTCTGTCCGTATTGTTAAGCGTCCAGTGCTAGGAAACTATAAGAGCTACAGCAACCACCAGCAAGTGTATTCCAAAAGTTCACCTTCCGGCCCCACAAAAGACGAAAATCCATAAATTTTAAAATAGAATAAACTGAAAATGCAGTTTCGTAGAGAATGACCATATCAGATTTTCGAATCTGGTTTAAATCGGATCATAGCCAGAATGATAAAATTAACTTTCTGCTGTTAACTCCTCCCCTTCAACAGTGTAGCCGCTACTGAATCTCTGTCTTGTGTGTTGTTGTCAGAAGTGATGTAGTTGTAGATATATATATAAAGCAAAATATGTAAAATGTAAAAACTGATAAAATATTTTAAAATTCTTCAGCCAAAAGCTTAAATATAGACTGACTGTGTACGGGCATAAAAGTAGTGTCGCGGCCACTGCAACTCAACATTCCCTCTCGTTTGTATTTTGCCATACCGCAATAGCATTCAAGACAAGCTCTCCAAAATACACATAAACGAACATACATATGTATTTACATGCATATGTAGCTATATAAGTATATCCCTCCCTTATAAATATACAGTACATAATTCTTCCAATATTAGAAATTTTCTATTAGATACTAATATGAATTTTTGATTAAGTTTCCCCTAAAAGATCGTCGTAGTAATTTATACGTGTCCTTGATATCAAAACCTATTGTATTTTCATTGACGTCAAAAGTCCGATGAAAATCACATAACTTCACCAAGTACGTATGTATGTATATAGTATGTAACAATTTGTAGCATGTCGGGAGATAAACCCATTGACCCAGAGATCCCAGAACCCCAGAGATACGATGTTTGATCTGTTTTTTTGATAGGCATGCTTATTTGCTTGCAAATGTAATGAGAAGGTTAGGGTGGAAAATTTTCAGAGGCATTTCTTAATGATTATTTTAAATATTTTTTTGATTTTACAATCATGTTCGTAATACTTTTTATTTTTAAACATCAATACATGCATGCATACAAAATAAGTATAGGCACATGCACAATTGTACATACTTAATCCAACATTTCTATACATAAAGACTGCGTTATTATATGTAATTCCCAGCTCAACCAATTTCTTATCGTTAGCAAGGGTATCTGCACATTTTATATATTTCTGTTCACCTGGCATTCCGGGTTTTCCTGTATTTTATTTTATATACACATGTACATATGTATGTGTGTACTTGTATGTATTCGTTCGTTGATAACACGAAAGATGACCCAGTTGTTATGAATTTGTAAAGGACTTGTAAAATTGAAAAAATTACTTAAAAGACCTTAAAAGAGGAAGAAAGCAAGCAGACTAACATTTCGAAAGAAACTGTAAGACTTGTCCCTTATCCTCAATTATCTCCTCATTTGTAAGCAAAAAATATTTGATGTATAATATATATAAAGCAGAATCAAAACAGTCAGAGTCTTTTTAAGATAATGATAAAAGAGTTTAATGACCTTTCTCCGTTACCAAAAAAATACCATACCATCGCGTACAGAATGAAGCCAAACAAACTGATTCTAGTCCAGATTGCGACTGACCTCTCCACCAAATAGAAGGTTAATTTAATCAAAATTTTGCCAAATTCTAAGTGTGCAGCGCATTTATCAGATACATATGCGAAAGTTGAGTTTTATAGATACAAAAAGCAGATTGCTCTGCTTGTCCCACTGACTCATTCGCCCCGGCCATGTAAACCTGTAAAACTTGTCTACGCGGTTCTAGATATCCATATCTATATATGTATGAACTGTACTTACACACATATGTATGTATGTTTTACAGAAATATTTTGGTATTCTGGTCAGTGCAATGTACGAATTCAACATTGAATGCAATGCTCTAGGATATATTTTTGAACTTGATTTCGATTACTTTTATGTTAATGTTACATAAACCGGAAGTAGGTAAGATGTTTGATAGTATTTACTGCTACCTCTGATCATGAAAAAGGCAGAATTGCTTATTTTGAAAGAAAAGTTTTACCTTGTATAATGATTGAATCGAGTGGATGAGGCGATTTTTCATGACAAGCTAACTGACTAAAGAAAACACATAAGCCGACTATAAACAGAATTTAGAGTATTTATTTATTAGAATTTATTCCTTTTAATTTTTTAAACTTTTTAATAGTTTAATGTAGACCTCAGATGTTAATTTTGAAAACATAATAATTTTTGATAATTGTATATTTATCATGTTATATTAAGACTTCGGTTTGTTATATTCCTATGTGGGTTTGTTTAATTTTATTTATCTAAGTGGTTTCTTAGATTTTTTATCAGACAGCAACGCAAAAGTAAAAAAATCTGGCCAAATGTATGCAAATTTATTTCTTCAGATGAGAGAAAAAAATTGCAATTCGGAATCTATCAATTAGTGATTGTGTTTTTTTGGAACACAAGTTGACTCTGAATTTTTGGAATGAGATCAAGTTTTAAATGAAAGTTGTTAATGAAGAGAAGCGGATATACAGGACCCATAAGTACATATGTATATCTTAATAGAGTAGGAGTATTCGAAACTGATGGATGATGGATCAATCAATGTAGTAGGTGTCCACAACTAATTACTTCATCCCTGCCTTTGAAAGTACATAACGACAACAGCACACGAGCCAAACCTGAAAATCAAATACATTAGCCACAGTACACACTCGACGTACTCTACTCTATTTGGTCTGGCAAACAGATGTTGATAAGTGGCATTCCCTCTCCCTCTCTTTTGTTGGTCACTGTGTCTGTGTCTATTGGATCGGTGATTAACATGGGAATAATGAAGAGGTCGATTCTTACTATTTTTAGGGTGTTTGGGGAGTACTCAATTAGGGGCCCACTATCAGCGCAGACACACGCGATACCAGGCATTGCGTTGATGTGTGTCGGGTCTGGCCAGATAGCCGTCGTCTGGCGATGTCAATGGAACTATTGCCGGGACCACTATCTAAAGCAGCAACTGAAAACGTGATCAGCTGTGGTCGGCTCAGTCCCAGACTCACTCGCCTGCTGTTTGCTCGATGGCTTTCTATACTTCTACGCGTGTATATACATACGATTACATACTGAATCGCATAATTAAGTTTGTTTTAATGCTGATCAGTGATCACCGATGACCGCCAATCGCCGATCGCCGATCCCCGACCGTAATAGTTCCAATGGAAAAATACGCGATCAGATCCGTTAAGTTACGTCCCGAAGCGAAGCGAAAAACACGCAACAAAATAAAACAGAACGAAGACCGACTAAGATTGTTAAAGATATCACTCTGGCCATAAACTGTAGTGGAAATTCCTCTCTTCGCATGGTACAGACATACGTATCTATCCCTTTGATTATTTAAATACCAACCTTTTTACGACTTTTCCGTTTCCGTTGCGGAAGAACTGTGTTGATATCTTTGCCAAAAAGAAATTTGTGTCTTTTTCTTTTCGTAGCTTTCCTTTGGCGATCACGCTACGATCATGTGTTCTAGGTCAGTTACGGCATGGCCACCACGCTCTTGCTCTCTGGGCTCTATCTCTTCCCAAAAATAAACCAGTTCTATATTTATGATTTTAGTTTATGCTGCGCAGTTTATCAGCAAGATGGCTTGTTTCGGGGATTCTCAATATGCATTGATAAGGTGAAAAAATCGTCCAAGTCACGCGCCCCATTTCTAAAATTAGATTGTTTCAAGAGGCCTTCCCACACTAGTCTGAAAAGCATCCTATATTATGACTATAATCTATTGAATTTCACTGATAACCAAGCGCCGCTAGCCAATATTTTTGTGACTGTTTCATCACCCATTTTTCGGATCGGACCCCCTGATTTCAGGGGCACGGGGAGTCATGTTAATTTATAATTTATTTTTTTAATAGTTGTGTATGTGGATGGATGGCTTTTCGAGAGTCACACATTGAGTGAAAGAGCGCAGAAGAGACAGCAAGCCACCCGTATAAAATCATAAATTGAAATTTTTGTAAATTGTCCACCAAGCAAAGCACATCCGCTCCGCTCCGCTCGAAAGCAACGAACTATAATTACAACTGCCTCAAAAAGATGTATGAAAATATGGAAATCGTTACAGGAATAGACAAGATACAACACAAGTCTATGTACATATGTATGTACATCCATATGTATGTATGCTCGGGTGTTTATACTAGTATGAAGAATCAGCTACTAAATTTGCCAGAGGGTACAGACAAGGCCCACGCAAGTGCCAGTAATTTCGAGTGTGCAGCCAAAGAGAGAGAGAGAAAAAGAGAAGAGATCGAGCACTGCAGTAGGAAAGCCTGAATGAAGGGGAAGACTGGAATGAGCATTTCAAGGCACAGGGGCGAAGGCAAAGGAGGATTGCAGTGGAGAGCTCTCTGACTCTAGCCGACGAACTGCAGCGAACCACTCGAGCAAATACTTTTTATTCAAGCAGGGATGGGATCTTTGGGAAACCGGCTTTCAACTAGGCAAGCCGGCCGGCTCTCGCTCCTCCACTTACGTACCTCCAAAAGACCCCCTTTTAAACGAACCTCTCCACCAAATGGGATGCTGCGTCGCCATCAGAAGAAAGTGTGCAAACAAAATAAGACTTTTTAACACTCGAAAGACAAAAAGCGTGAAACCCTTCACATTCATATGTAGGTGCATTATCATGCAACTCATTTTGAGGTTGGGGTTGAGATCATTCATTGTGAGAGAGCATTCAACAACTATAAAACTGCCATGAGCGAATGTCATCGAGGCACGCACACACACACACACACACACACGCACAGGCAAGCAGGCCAAAGATAAACTCACACAGATACACTTTCTTTGCCATAGAAGGTGCCGAACAACCCAGCGATACGAGGTTCCAGTTCCAAAACCAGACTGCATTTCAGTGTAGAGTTGGTTGCGTTGCATTCAGATTCAGATTCAGGCGTTTGCGTTTCCGTTTGGCTCGGAGCGTTTTGATGTGGGTACGACAGATATCATGTGGGTTGACAATGGTCCAAAGGTATTCCATTGGGGTTGCAATAGATTCAAAGAAAATCAATTTAAATGATCCATTTACAGGGTATTTCAAATGGGTTTTATATGGGCTTGCCTCACACTTAATACGGAAACGGATCAGTACTCCTATTAATTGATTATGCAAAGCAAAGCTAGACGCAGGTAAAGATAAAAGACATGTTTCTGAAAACTATCTTCTGAAATATCTTACACAATACCCTAAGCACACATTAAAGCAAAAGCCTCCTCAACTACGATAATAATTTAAAGGTAAATATGAAGAGCAACAGCTGAGACGGGAAGCGAAGTCCGAAAAGTGGGTTGGGTGGGGATGCTGTGACGGCTGATCTGATCATGTCTCTCGGGCCTGACTGCGAGCGACTTTTGTCACCCGCCTGGGCGACAGAGACAGAGAGATAGAAAAATAGAGAGAGTCGGTGACAGTAGCGGCGCCTAAACTAATCGAAAACTCAGTAAAAGCAAAAAAACCCAATACTAAAACTCTATATCAAAATGCATTCGAAATATGCACGCCACGTCGATCACCGGCAGAGGAAGCGAGAGGTACGAATGGGCGAATGTGAATGCCAAGAGAACGTGGCGTGGCTCGGCTCTCCTCGCTCTTTATCTCTCTCGAACGCTCTGGCAATGCACAGTGGGTGAATGGTTTGTTTTGGCACGCAAAAAAAAATGTGGAATTTGAAATTCCGATATTCAAAATAATTAAGGAATGAATTATCGAATAGTATGTTTTTGTGGATTTTGCTTTATATTTTATTATTCTAAATAGCTTTTGTAATAAGCAATAACCTCGTCCTGCTCTTGAACTACAAATGGAAGTGGTATTATAAAAAGAAATTACTTTGTTTTGCCCAATATGTTATGTAATATTCTCTAGACGATTTTGCGTGTTAAGTGTTCATTTAACCCACTGTGCTATGGGCGCACAAGTCTTGACGGCAACTTGCACCAACAAAACATTCATTCGTTTTCGCAGTTTCAAACGGAACGGAACGGAACGGGACCGCGCTTGTTGTTTTTCCGTGTCGTTCGTTTGTTCACCGAAACTAAAAATAAGTAACTAACAGAACGGCAGGGACTAGAGAAAGCGCCGGCTAATCAATCAGAAAAGGCCGGAAAGTCCCCGATTGTGCGTGTGCCCGTCCACTAAGTGCCTGACATACAGAAATCTCAAGAAAATTTTAATAAATTCGATTAAAAATTCGCTAATACACAACAAATTCATTGTCTGACGCCGCCGTTATCCGTAAAGAGCGCGCGTGATGTACAAATGAAAAAAAAGTAATTCAAAATTCATAAAACGAGAGAGTGAAGAAAAGTTCCTTACCAGCAGGCACAAGAAGAAAAGAAACCAAGGAGACAGAAGACATAAAGAACGAGACTTACAGCAACTAACGGTTAGTTCCATCCACCAGTATTCTCCATCCCAATCGAACACAAAATAAGAATCATAAACATTTAGCATGGTGAGACCATAACTATGTATCAACCAAATCACTATTTGTAACTCAAACAAAAATATATATGAAAAATTACAAAAGAAAGTACTTTTGATCATCCGCTGTAATGATGTATATGAATGCATACATATGTAAATATGTATGTATGAACATATGCAACAACACGCCCGGCAGCAAAATCCAACGATCCCACCTGAGATTAATCAGTAAAAACTTGTAATTAGGTGCATTGCGATTACATAAAATATAATATTCGCAATTAAAATTGAATTTGATTTGAATTATGTTATTGTTTTTTCCGATTCAATTGCAATATGTATGACATATTTATGTGATTATAAATAATTTATTTTTCTATATTTCTTTCTCAGGGGCTTCCACACAAAAAGTTCCTTGTTTCGAGATCAATATAATCACTAGGAAACATCATAATCAATATAAAATGATTTCGCACAGTCCGCCCATATTCAGTCACAGTCCACCCGTTAGTTTTCTGGCGGACTTCATGAGCGGACATCAGCGACCGGCATTGAAGTAAGTTAACACAAAAAGAATCATACATAAATATTTCCATCAATTTGCCTAATTTTATACTAAATTGATTCAAGTGAACGCACGAGTTTCGGTCTTCAATCAAAATAAATTCAATAAAAGTGAAATTACCACAGAAGCAATGAGAATTGAGATTGAGTTGCATAGTTCTATAATTTTCACGTTCAAAGATTTTAAAGACGTGTCTTCAACTTTCTTTTCAATTTTCGTATCATTCAGAAAGTCTCCAGTTAATTTCGGATTTTCCACAACGTCTACGTGCTAAAAAAAAAAAAGATAAACATAAATAAAACTGTCGATAATCTTAACCGGATAGAACACGATTTTAAATTAGTTTGCATTTATTTGGGTAAAGCTATAATATGGTTTTGAAAATGTACGATTGTGTTTAGTTTAAACTAAATCCATTCCATAACTTTAACTTAGCAAGAAATAGTGTGAAATTTCGATTCCACCCCCATGAAAATTCAAATGTATTAAAATCACACTCGACAATTACAATTATGTATATAAGAGAAAAGGAATCGCCAAATATCTCAAGAAGTATACATACATATGTATGTATGTATATTTTTTTAATTCGAATTCCGTTTAAAAACTAACTTCTGGTATATCGATCCTTATCGATAGATAATGAATAGATAAATTAGAACACCTGTACAGTTGTTTCATTAGCCGTTTTTCCAGGGGATCAAAAACCGAAAAATATTCTATGACAAAAGACACACAACAAAGTAATTGTATATGAAGAAAACAATGAATGCAGTCACTATTAATGTTCTTGGGACTCAGGTACATACGTTTGGGTTGACAACAGATTGGTTTGGCGAAAAATGAAGTGAAATAGAATGGAAGCAGTCAAGATCAAGGCACAAGGCGAATGGACGAACGATCATCGCGAACCAAAACAAACATTTCGGAGAGGCTACTATGTGCTTTGTTAGTGTAGCTCTGAGATTTGGAGGGTTGTCCACGAGTCGGGCAGATGACGCCGACGATTGCCCGCGCTTGACGACACATTTGCGCGTGTCTGTCTTATTGACGCAACTTTTTGGCTCAGGGACACAAGTACCAGTACCAAAAGAAAAATATGACAAATCGCAGAAAGGGAGAAGGTATTTTCTGAGGGGATTGTCTGCTCTTTTAAGCATCATTTTCCTTTTTGGCGCCTCGTTTGGTGCACGAGCTGCATCAGTCACAGGTGATATTTATAGTGTGGATTTTATTTTCGACAAAGAAAAAACACACAAAAACATCATTCCATATAATCTAATGGATGATATTCAAATATTCAGGCTAAAAATAATCAAATAAATATACATGTGTTGGAGAATATCGTTTGTTTAGCAAAAGAGACATGGAACCAAGATAAAATAACTAAACTCAATGATCCGCTTATACAAATGTATAGGGGCAAAGTGTGTACTATCTAATCTACTTATCAAAGCACGTGACTGTCCGGCCCACATCAGTCCCCCTAATTCAAATCTGTCTCTACTTCGATTCAATTGAAATGTCACATCGTGATTTTGGAGCTCCCGAAACAGATTTATATGAACATGCCCACAAAAGCAAAAAATATGGTGATACGGATCAGACTGCCCTCTAATCGGAGAGAAAGGTTCTTGAAACCAGGCCCACGCTGCGTTAGCCATAAGCAGGTTGATAAACATGAAACCAACATATGTACATATGTCTAGGCTGCGATCGAACCTTATCACGCAGTGACTTTATGTAGGAATTTTTATTATCGTCTCGCCGAAAAAATGGAACTATTTCAAATGATTCAGCACGTATAGCATGTAGGTAATGAGAGAAATGGCATTATAAAGGCTGTTTAGTTTCGTAAACACACTTTCGGCAGTGATTCACAATATTCTCCACTCAATGACATCCTCCAGATAACTCGTCTCGACCATCGTCACCGCATTCCAGAAACAAGTGCGGAGGTCGTGCGCAACTGCAGGGTAGGGCTTATCACCGATGTTTCTTTATAGACAATATACCGTGCATACATATATGTATGTACATACTATATTTAGTATCAGTGGAAGTGTGGGCTTAAGTGGTATACATAGGCCCCAGAACAATGGACGGGAAATATTATCGCTGTACAAATTTAAAGCGCGAGCATAATAAAAGCGGATCGCATCGGACCCCCGCTTATCAAGGCTGATAAAAGTGCAGCCAGTCGAATGCGTAGATCCCCGAATAGGAGGCCCACTCGAACCCTCACATCCCGTACTGATCGAACCATCTCTCTGTCTCTGTCTCTGTGTCTTGCAGCTTCAATGACGAAACCAATAGAGCATCGCGCTACTGCCGTCCCCAAGTGATAACTCTGGCCTCCAAAGCCATGGTCAACAATGCCTCGACGGCCATGCAGTGCCAGCCAGGTCAACAGAAGGCAGGTGGCACGCCCCTGGGAGTGGGCAGTCGATCGGGTCGCAGTTACCTGGAGCGCATGGCCTCGGCCCCACACCTCTTCAACCAACCCAAGTCATGCCTCAGCCGCAAGTCCTGCCTGCACAAAACCCCACAAAGTCCCATCCCCATCGATGAACCGACTCCAGCAAACAGCGATGTCACGGACAGCTGCAGTTGCGCCAAGAATAGCGAAGCCAACGGAGAAGCCCACTGCGAACAGAGGTGAGTGGGGGCGGGATGTGGCAGGGAACGATAAGATTACATCATAGAGGTAACCTGAGACAGCACCGCAAACCGAATGAGAGTGCTGTAAATGCCTTGGGGGTTCAATCACTTTGACGTCAGGCGCTAAAAGACAATGGCGCCGCTTAATAAACTAGATTGAGCTGGTAGAGTGGGCTGGACCCAAAGACTTAGATCGGATGAGAGCAGTCAAAGGAGAAACTTGGCAAACCTATCCCCTAGCTTGTGGTTGAATTGAGTGAAAATCTTAGGAGAAGCTAAAGAGTTGGTAAAAGAAAACCTCAAATGTGTAGTTGAAACGAATCAAACGAAACCCTACAAAATGATCCTAAAAATGACTCCAACTTGGCTTATCTCATACGCAACCGCAATGACCAATCCGACAGCCCAAAAATATCCTTTTATGCAATTTATAAAAATGTATGCAAATATAGTATGTGTGTGTTTCCTTTAAAAGTCATTAACATAGTTCACCAAAGAGACAAGAAAACCCAAAAATTTCTTTTGGCATTCAGACAACTTTCCCACAGACGTCATAGTCGAGCACATGTCCACCGATAATCGAGGGAAGTGGAAATTGCGAACAGGCCCCAGCCTACCATACTAAATACACCCAAACAGATCATCAAATATACTAGAGGGAATATACATATTTCTTTATATTCAAAAATTTTGTCTAAATGCATGCAATTTTACAGAAGAAACGAAATCAAAATTAAAGATAAATTATCCAAATTATTGCAGAAATCTGCCAAAAAGGAAAAAAAAAACAACCAAAAACACGCCACTGCAACCAGTGTTGAGTCGTCCCTCTATCTAGTATCTCTGAGATTAAAAAAAACCACAACAAATTAAGACTGAAAGCGGAATAGACTGGCACTTAGTATAGAGCCAAACAGCAAGGCGCCATTATTTCATTTTCTCTTTCCATAGTATAATAAATGATGTGTATTGGAATACATTATTATTGTATTTATCGTAAAGTAAAAGTCTTGGATTGATGAAATATATTTGAAGTTTAAGAAGCCCTAGAAAACGTGTTCTTTCAATGTTTCTAAAACTAACATTCTGAAAAATTGCTAAAAATATGTACAAATCTGTACAAAGAGAGACAAGATGAAATAATTCGAGACGTGGCATTGCTTAGTACTATCAGTTCAACCCAGACGAGTCCCTTGGTATGGCATGGGTCTGAGGATTGGTTTACGCCATGTTTAAAGAGTAACAAAATACACTGGAAGAAACAACAAGCAATCAACCTGATCGTATGGAAATTTTCATAGCAGGGAGATACAATAAAGTGTAAATTTCCGATTACTTATTAACTAAAATGTTAAAATATTATCCATTATAATGAATTTTTTCAACCATACCGTAGAAAACTTGCACTCTCAGAGGAATCGACTTTCCCCTCCTCCTTTCAATCAGACTCGACAGACTATTGAAAAAGCTTTCTTAATTACGCCCCAAAAACGAAAATCATCAAGATCGCCCATCAAACAACGCTGCCAGGTCACGTCAAGGCCGAAGAATTATTAGGCTAGAAGCGTGATCGTTTGCAAATGAAAGGCATCATAAACGAACATACACTTTTTTCGGGTGTAACTAACTAAATATATTTCGACATTACAGTCCCGTCCCGTCCCCACCCCACCGCACCCAGCCGCCATACAAATACACGCATGTTTAAGGTTATATATAGAGATTGTGTGATGAAGAGGGGGGAACGGAACGGAGCTGTCTGATGTTCATGCGATGATCACGTGCCCCGATCAGATCGTGTGGCAACTGTGTGCTGTAAAAACTTGGGAAAACTTGTATATCGAAACATTGAAATGAATTCCTTATTTTAATCAATTTTTTGTGATATATAAAGAAATGATTTGGGGAAAATAATGCCCACTAAAAAACTTTTGGACTTTGAGCTTTTGTCGATGCTTTTTTTTGCTAAGGAGACCAAAGCACAAACTATAAAAAGTGGAAAACTTTGGAATATAAAAGACGGAAACACCTTGTAATTATTAATACTAATTAAGAACTGGTCAGGGACCGCTGTAAAAGGTCAGCCATGGCAACCTTCAGAATTTCCCTATCAATTAGCACATTTTTGAAGTCTAACAAGACTTTTGGCAAGCAGTCTGAACAGTTTTAGACTTAAGGAGCAAAAACCTTGATCAGGGTATGTAGATCTAAACATAGGGAAATTTTGAAAATATTTTGAGCTGTCTTTCATGCTACCTTAAAAATCCCTTTTACGTGAAACGAAAACTCGTATGCGCAGCAAATTAAATAAAAAAACCTTTATGTGCTTTGCATATTAAAGAGTTTTAATATTTATGGACTTGTTAAAACCGGACTCCCAAAAATACATGCCATCTGGTAATGCATCCGATTGTATGGTTATTCTGGTGGATCGTTCGTTTCGTTCGATTTTGTGGACAAATGCAGTTGGCGGAGAAACTCGTTCCCCTTGGAAAAAATGGAGCCCAAATGGAAAATGTATTTGAATATAAATGATTTTCGGGCGGATCTCTTGGACGTGTATACTATTCAACACGCTCACAAAACTGAAAACTGAAAGCAGGAAAGCCGCCAGCCAGCCAAGAGAAAGAAACCAAAAAACGAGACCTGTCTGGGTCTCTGATTTCTGGTCTGCTGCTGGCTGCTGGCTCTGATGGGTTTTGAGCGGTTGAGCCCACACACATGATAAGCAATCGCCGCGACCCGAACGGAAACCTGTTGAAGAAAATGCAGCCACAGCGGCAGCGGCAGTGGCAGTGGCAGCGGCAGCCGGCGCACTGCTGATCATTCCCTCGATGCGTGATCACTGTCGTCCACATCGATAGTCGAGCCGCCTGATCGTGGCCGGGTGGTACGATCTCTACAGAAACGCCAGAGCCGGCTGTTTGATATTGTCGGCATCCAATAAACAGAAAGCCAACCTGGTCTGGTCTGGCCTGGCCTGGCCTGGCCTGGCCTGGCAATAGCCAACGCCAACAATTGCTGGCTATTTGTATTTCAAATATATATTTAGCACTCGATGCGTTTCCCCTCTCTGTTGACCAAATAAATGTTCTGTGCGGGGGGTTGGGATAGGATCGGTAGTAGATTGCTTTTGGCTGATGGAAACTTTTCAGTTCCCTCAAAAACGAAAAAAAAGTTATCTTATCGACTGATGGGGTAAAATTTCTAAAAAAGAAAAAGCCTAAAAAAAGAGCATATGATAACAACGATGGAAGAAGTTAAATAAATACTTAAACTACTTAAACTAAAATAAATCCTCTATATTATTGGCATCCCAGAAAACTATACACTACGTAATAATATTATAAGATTGTACAGCAGCAGAGATAACGGAAAATTATCTAATAATGTATTATGACTGCAGAAATACTTTACACTTGATTGATCCACATCAATTCCTGCCCAGTTCCCTTTATTTTGCAGTTGTATTGATTTTTTAGTATGTACATAAAACAGTAAAGATATATACTTTCGCAACACATATACATATATGTATGTATGTACAGATATATGTATGGGCATGTGTGTGGAAAATATATATAATTTTATATATAAAATACATATGAGAAAACATTTGGAAAAAGGATACACATATTCATAGTAATAGAAATTGTGTATATAAAGAATATAGGAATTGTATGTACTTAAAATATTTCCTCATTTCGAGACATTGTTTTACTGATTTTTAAAAACTGTTACGTTGATATTTTCTTGTCGTATATTTTCGTTATATTCGAAATTTTCGAAATTTTTTTTGAATCGTTTCTCTTTGTCAAATCACAGACATAGTACATACTATATAGTATGTATAGTATACGCAGAGGCATTCAAGTGGGGTGTGTTTTTATTTACATTGAAGCCAGAGACTCGTGGGAAGAATCGAAAGAAAGGAAAGGAAAAGTAGGCGTGTTTCACATATAGCTTCAAGCTAATTTTTGGCAAATTCGTACGTGGCTACTAAAAATAGACACAACCAAATTTTCAATACACATTACTCGTTTTGTGACGCAGGCAAATTTTGGGAACAAGATTTTCTTAACGGAAAAAAAAATGTGAGGGGGAAAATTTTACAGAAAATATATATCGATTTGTTGGTGATTTTTGGGCTTAGAAATTGCAAATTATTGGCAATTTTAGAAAGAGCCTCGTCTGATCCACAGGAATCCGCTAATGATCTGAAACAAATGCATTTCAAATGCGACGCAGTTAGCTAAACTAAAAGACAAACAAAGCCATCAAACTGTTGGGCATGGAAATAGAAATCTCCTGAAAGAAGAAAAGTCAATGACCAACAAATGCACTGAATAAATGCCCAATGGGGGGTCAAGTTAACCTGATAAGGCCAGGGTCAATTCTATACTTAATAATAGGTATATATAATTATAATGTATTTCTATATATTTCTTATTCATTCGGGATTTCTTTTGGTTGTTTTTGCAGTCGTGGCCCCAAAAAGCATGTGATCTTTGCCGATGATGAGGGTCTATCGCTAACCGAGGTTCGCGTAATGTCCGAACCCTCGAATGTGCCGCCCTATTGGAGCATGAAGTTCTTGGAGCAGATAACTCAGGGTCTGGTCAGTCCACATCCGCCAGATCAATGGACAGTGGACTTCAAGCAGCCGGCTTCAGACTATCTAACTTTCAGGTAAGTGCTGCATATCCCATATTGCGAGTATCTGTAGATTCTTATAGCCATTTTTACCATTTTATCTTTACAACAGACAGAAGATAGAGCGGGATTTTGTGTCCCTAGAGAATGTGATTGTCAAGGATGAGGAGTCCATAGTGGTGGGCACCATCAAAGTGAAGAACGTTGACTTCCAGAAGGAGATCATTGTGCGTGTCACCTGGGACGATTGGAAGAGTCAGCAGGATATATTCTGTACTTTTGCCAGGGCTTATGGACCGACCACCTGTGCCCACGTTGTTTTCGATACATTCTCGTTCAAGATCACGCTGCCGCCATCCTCCAAGCGCTTGGAGTTCTGCATCTGCTATCGCACAAACGATACAGAGTATTGGGACAATAATGATGTGAGTTGATCATGAAGATAGTCCCACAACTGCGAACAATCTGTCTATAACTTGCAATCCTTTTTTTAGGGTTCAAACTACACCATCAGCAAGCGATCGCCCTTCTACTACAATGCCCTCTCTCCCTATGATAAGGGTCAGAATCGCAACTCCAGTCAGCAAATAAGGTCCACCCTGACCGATGCCCTCGCCAAGGTGCACGACCAAAACGGCTGGCATCAAGAGCCGCATACACCATATTGGTGAAGTCTTGGGAGAGGAAATGGATTTTCCTTTTCCGCATGGAAAGTTTCTCATTAAGGCCACATGAACAGAAAGTAACCGGAGATGAACAGGAAAAAATGAAGGACAGAGAGAGAGAGTCTAAGAGATTTTAACACAAACGAAACTTTTGACTTAATCTTTAAAGTGCCATTGACTAGAGATTTTCTCTAAACTAGATGAGAGACGAGATGAGGGCCCATCACTACTTTAACTAAGCAAACCCCCGAATTTGTATGTTTGTCCAATGGAATTTCAAGATCATATCTTTTGCGTATATTGTAATTGTTTTTTTAAATTGTTTGTGTGTTCATCGGAAAGAATTGTCTAAAAACTAGATTTACCTATTTGCCTGTGTGATTGTCTACATCGATATAACTGATATTAGATTTACAAAAACCAAACGAAAATGAAATATAAAAGTGAGAGGAAGTGCAGGTCAAGGCGTGACGTATCCTAGCGAACCATTGTTTCGAAATTCTCTGCAGCTGAAAAATAAAGAAAAAATAGCAAACAAACACACAAAAATAAGCGCACTTTGCATTCATACATATGTATGTATATGCAAGTGCACAAAAAAAAAAACATCATTTTAGTTTATAAGGTTATTCGATCTATAATTTCTGAATTTTTTGTTCTTTTCATTTTAAATCATACAATTTTTCCTTTTGGTTATTTGAAACGTTAAGACTGAAATGGCTTGTTACGGAGAAGAAAACACGTCCTGCAATATACTTTAATATAATATAATATAATAGCAACAAAATATTCGCATCACCACATCATATGTAACAGACAAAGAAATTCTGTGTCATAATTGTTTTGTGTGATCCCAATCGCCGACTTTACACTACACAATACAATATAATACAATACACCTAACTAGATCTAAGTGATTTGTACATACAGCAACAAAGCAAACAATATATATATACCAGAAAATTGCCTGTTAAATACATTTATATGCGTCTGAGCTTAGTCGTGTAAAGATGCCTAGTTCGTAGTCCTTAGAGGTTATTTAGTTAGTAAGGCGCCACACTGATAATGTGAATGAATGAACATATGCATGTGTGCAGACATGTACATATAAAGAGAGAGATAGAACCCTATGATTATTTAGTTTTTAAAGAGAGTATGACACAACGAGCCATTAAATTACATAAATATGCTCACTGCTCATAATCCAAATAAAAAAATTTCAAAAAATAAAACAATTTCGCAAGCATTTTGAATTGTGATTTGAATTGTATCGATTCGATCGCAGTGTCTCCCGTATATTTCCTACGCTTTCTGACTCTTTATTTTAATCCTTTCTTCGCCATGCTGGACTTCTCCAGGCCATAAGGACACGTCGAGCAAACGCCTGAACCAAAGACAATAGAATAGTCTTTGGCTGATCCATCGCGAAAGTTCATAAACATCCGAAACATCGACACTCTTCTACTGGGCGGATATGGACAGGACTACTGTTGCCTACTACTATTTAAAACATGATATTTATTGGCGGATATTGCCCGATCTGGAATCTTTAATGTGGAGCCGACTCTGTACAGATCTGTAATCGATTTGGAGACCGAAGCTTCGCTCGAGGGCGATTTGCAAACAGTAATTTGTATATAACCGGATCATCGCTGAGTATAGAAATAATGTGTGCAGGAAATCGCTTCTATTCACGTGTCACGAAAAATAATTAAATATAGTCAAGCAACGATTTGAAACGAGAAGGGACGTGTTATGTCGCTGTTAACGCGACACTACTTTTATACCCGTACTCAGTCAGTCACATGTGATTTATGTGGAATTTTAAAATATTTTATCATTTTACATTTTACATTTTTTCCTGCAACTATCATCTACATCCACATCACTTCTCACAACAACACTGCACGGCTGAAGGGTTAGCGGCTGTTGCTGAAAATTCATTGGGCGTCTGATAGATATGCGTTTTCTCTATGATTCTGCATTATTAGTTTTCTGTTATCTTCAAAATTGTGGACGCCACAGATGTGCGCCCTTTGTGGGGGCGGAAGTGGACGTGGTGGAAAAAAATTGGTTGCTCTAGCACTTATAGCCTCCGGGCAATGGGCGACAAACAAACAAGACGGGGGACAGACAGACAGACCGACAGACGAACGGACAGTTATGGCTATATCGAATCGTCTATTGATGCTGATCAAGAATATATATATGTACTTTATGGGGATCGGAAATGATTCCTTCTATATGTTAAACAAATCCACTTTTACCACAAATACAATATACCCTTTCACTCTTCGAGTACGGGTATAAAAATGAAATCCACTTTTTCGATGAATACTGAAGGCAAGATATTTGATTCCAAATACATTTTACAATGCAATCATAAGCACAGGCCGAAAATACGCTGATCCCATAAAAAATCACATTTCAATGTCAGGGAATAACACCTATGTACTTGGTTGGTCATAAGGTTATCTCCAAACGATAACTGACGTCATCTCAAGCCACAACCAGTTGTAGATAGAAAGATAGATTGATAGCCAGACATTGTAAATGAATGGTTTGATGTGTTTTTATAAATTAATTTATTCAGAGTGCTTTCTTGGGGATCGGATCAAACAATTGAAACAGCGTAATATCATATTCGCATGTGTGACATGGGCAGGAACAGGAGACTGGGAAGGTGATCAAATGGGCGGCCGGGTTATAGGAAGAAGCTCAGGAGACAACATGCAAACATTCTAGCCAGCGTAAGCTAGAGACATATTACATTATGTTAAGATATACATATACATATATGTGTAAAATTAGAGTTGGAATACTTTTTGCTTGAGTGTAGTTTAGATACATAAGATACATAGACTCGCCTATAGAATGTTAGATTTGCTGACAACTTAAGTTTCGTTTTGTAGAGTAGTGTAGATAAATGGCTGAGATAGAGAAATGCATGAAGTGTTACTGGAATGTCCATGTGTCCATCGTACACACACAACATTGAGCTCTATAGAAATTAAATATATAATCTTAGAACGAATAACCTCGTTTCACAATCGAAAGAAAGTAAATGTATGCTGCTGCTGCTGCTGCTACCGCTGCTGCTCCTGGTTCAGCCCGAATCCGCGCCAACACATCAACTCTGGCCTTAAACTACAAGTGGATCATTGAGTTCTGCCTGTCGTTTCAACTTATTTCTTCTCCAGCTTGGCCTTCAGGCTAGCGGGCATCTCTGGTGGTGGTGGGCGGGGGATGCCCAGAGCAACCTTGACACCATCATAGATGAACCATTGCAGAGCGGTCAGGGTACCGATCATAATGATACGTGGCGTCAGGCCGTTCCACATGCCACTAAAGCCGAGGGACTTGGCCACGCTCACAGCGCTGGCACCCTTTGGTCTGGTTCAGCTTGGACACGACCACATCAGCGGGATGCGATACGATGGCACAGAACACACCGGCAATGTAGCCAGCAGCAAAGGTGACCACCAGCTGCTCGCCCTTGGTGCACTCAGTGCGGGGCTTGGGAACCACATACCTGGCAGAAAGCGGGACAGGATAACGTATCGATTAGAAGGTGAAATTCTCTAACACTTTTCAGTTTCAGACTCACTTGTAAAGCAGCTCAACGGTGCGCTCAAAGCAAGCGAACTTCATCATGGTGTATGGGATTTGACGCATCCACAGGGGCACCAGGCCCTTGTAGAAGGCATTGATGCCCTCATCCTTCAGCATCTTGGGCACAGCCTCGCGGAAGGTGCTGGCAAACCCGGGCACAGTCTGGATCTTAACCTTGGCAGCCTCGAATGGAGCCAGGGCAATATCCGCAAAGAACTCCGCTGATGCAGAGGCGGCCAGATACAGCGAGGTGCGGTACAGATAGGAATTTTCCTCGCCCAACAGATTGGCATACTTTACTTTGAACAACTCGTACAGGCCGAACTTGCAGAGACCCTACAGCCAACAGACACAAGACATAGTGAGAAAGGTAATTAGCCTCCATTGGGAACTGGGTAATCAGCTGCTGTTGCGTGGTCACGTTTCCGTGATTAGAGGGTTGCGTAACCGACAGACTTACCTGTGCAGAGTAGCCCAACAGAGTGGGGAACCAGCCCTTGGCCAGGCCCCGGGCGCCCTCCTCGGCGACGGTGACCTTGAAGCCATGGAACAGATTCTTGTATTTGGCCTGATCGACCTGGAGGCGGCACTTGACCAAATCCAGGGGCACCACAAAGGTGTGGGTGGTTCCGCAGCTGAGAATTCCACCAATGCCGCACAGGGCAAAGTATTTATTGCTTCCGAATTCGCACGAATCAACGGTCGCGGCGGCTGCACTGATCTGACGGCCATGCACCGGCTCCAGGCTTAATTCCTCGGAGGAGGTCACAGCGGGCACACCCTCGCACTGGACGCGGCCCAAGGGGCTGCGGAACGGAGAGTTCTTGGCAGTTTCGAAAAAGGACGTGAACATGGTTGTAGGTAGTTCTTCTTGTTGTTGGATTGCAGTTGCGGCGAAAGGTTAGCTGCGGGAAGAGGAAGAAATTTCGCTATCAATTAGCGTTCAGAGACATGTGCTTAACTAATTTAATCAGCTGCTCTGCTCTATTCTTGGTCCCCTTTCTGTGCCCCGTCGGCCAACACTTTTCTAGGTTACATAATGCCGTGCCAAGAATTTGCAGCGGCGCGGCCCGAGCGGCAAACGCACATTTTTCACTTACGACAGCAAAATCTGTGCCACAGGAGCAGGATCACAAAAAAATTTTGAATTTGCTCAATATTTTTCTACAGTTTTGACATTGATTAAAGATTCTTATGCAATTTTTACCCTTGTTTTTTCGCACTTACAATTCGTCAGCAACTTTATTCGGCCCGTGGATTTTTAGAGTGAGACACAGTGTGACCGCGGATTTATAGTCTGGCCAGGAAAAAAAACGAACTAACCCACTTAAGCCCCTATATTTGAACAACTGAACACCTTGAGTTAAACCGCGGAAAATAAAACTGTTTTTCCGTTCTCCTTGTAGATCCATTTTTCCTCTTCAAAGGAAAAACAAAAATGAGTATGATATCTTTTATCTGAAATGCGTAAATTTGTTTTAAGTTTTATAAATTTCGTGGGACTATTAAATTCCCCCTTGGCCGACAATGGGTTAATGCGTTCGCTGTCCGTGAACGGTAATCATATTCCTCGTTTTGATATTCGGTTTTATTTTTCTAGCCAGCTAAGACCCTCAACACTGACCCTATAATTTTATCCAATTTACGAATCAAATTTTTACAAGGTGGTTAGTTTTTAAAACTCATTTTATTTGCCTTGTTCAGGTTAAAAAGGTTCAAACAAAAAAAGTCAAATCAGAAAACGTAAGTCCATGATGCAATATATAAGGTGGTCTCATATCTGGGTGTAGAACTATCCACACTATTAACCTTCTCTCTCGACACTAAGAAAGAAAAGCGAAAGAGATAGAAAACATTTTACGTTCATTTTTTTGAATTGTTTAAAGAAAAAAAAATAATTCCTTAATAAATAAAAATTTTAATACAAACAGATTTTTTATATTTTAACACCTTAATTAAAGGAAATTAAATAGCATTTAAAAAAATGGTTTCAAAATCCAGCAAGCACATTCTTTTCATTGTTTACCGCATACAAAAAATGCAGAATCATAGAGGAAGCCCATATCTACAAGAGGCAAATGAATCGGATCGGATCTTTAGTATAGCCACAATGGAGAAAACCATTCGGAGAAGCATTGTTCCCTCTCGCTCTGTGAGAGATCACAGATCATAAGAGCTACAGCAACCAAACTTTCTGTCCAAACTCCAAATTTATTTCAAAATTTCGCACCCCTTCCGCCCCCTGAAAATGACAAAAAGTCCACAATTTTAAAGATAGAAAAAAAATGTATCAGTATCGTGTTGTTTGAGAACTGATGTAGATGTGATGTACATAGATGCAGCAAAAAATGTAAAATTTAAAAACTGATAAAACATTTGAAAATTTCACCTCAGATATAAGTAGCGTCGCGTTTACGCCGACTTCACACGTTCTTTCTCGTTTTTAAAGGATTTTATGCATGTTTTTACATTTTTCTACAACCAGAATTGCTTAGTGCGTATCGAGTATTTCACCACTAAGAATAGACTATGTAAACACAGGACTTCCGAAAGGTCCGTCGCGTACATGGCACAAGGCAGAGTGTGTGAACAGTGTGTGAGCGAGAGAGAGAGATTCAGTAGCGGCTGCAGCGTTGAAGGGGAGGTGGGTTAGAAGATTAGTTTCTTCATTCTGTCTACGAGCCCCGACCACTATTAATTCGTACGGCAAAGCTTTTTTTACCCATATGCAATGTTTAACAGACGATATTTCCAATATTAATGTCGATAACACATGCGAACTTATTTTTTCTGAAAGATCCTTTTATTTTCTTAAGCTTAGAAAAAAAGTTTTGTTGTACTACAACAACAACAATAAAAACGAGAAAGAACGTACGGAGTCGCTGTAAAACGCGACTCTACTTTTATACCCGTACTCAGTCTGTTCACATGTGATTTATGTGGAATTTTTAAATGTTTTATAAGTTTTATACCCGTACTCGAAGAGTAAAAGGGTATATTGTATTGTGCTAAAAGTGGATGTGTGTAACATAGAAGGAGTAATTTCCGACCATATAAAGTATATATATTCTTGATCAGCATCAATAGCCGAGTCGATATAGCCCTGTCGTCCGTCCGTCTGTCCGTCTGTCCGTCCGTCCGTCTTGTTTGTCGCCCATTGCTCGAAGGCTAAAAGAGATAGAGCAACCAAATTTTTCCAGACTGATGTGTTCTCTCACTCCTAGAAAAAAGTTTCAAAATTTCGCCCCGCTTCCACTTCCGCGCCCCACAAAGGGCGCACATCTGTGGCGTCCACAATTTTTGAAGATAACAGAAAACGAAAAATGCAGAATCATAGAGACAGCCCATATCTATCAGGGGCCCAAATCTGAATCGGATCGGATCATTAATTATAGCCACAATAGAAAAAACATACGCAAAAACTTCGCTCCATCCCTTTCGCACTCACACAAAAATCGAGTAATTTTGGTTTTTCGTATAAATGAGCGCCTCGATCTCAGAGACTATAAGAGCTAGAACAACCAAATTTTTTGCCTAGACCCTGTGATATCGCTTCAGTGCAAGTTTATTTCAAATTTTTGCCACGCCCACTCCCGCCCCCCCCAAAGACGAAAATCCACAATTTTGAAGATAGAGAAAAACGAAAAATGCAGTATTGTAGAAAATGACCATATCTACCAGATTCCCAAATTTGGTTCAGATCGGACCATTATTGTAGCCACAATGATGAAATGAATTTTCAGCAGCGGGGGTTGCCCCCGCAACAAAAATATACACTTTTATTAGGGTTGATGGCAGCAGCGCTGCGGTGGTGCTACTGATTCTCTCACACACACTCACGCTCAAACATGCTGCCTCGTGCAGTGTACGTGTGTTGTTGTGAGAACTGATGTAGATGATGTAGATGTAGATGTCGATGACAGATGTAGCAAAAATGTAAAATGTAAAACTGATAAAACATTTTAAAATTCCACATAAATCACTGAGTACGGGTATAAAAGTAGAGTCGCGTTCGAAGCGACTCCGTACGTTCTCTCTCGTTACATTTTACATTTTACATTTGTTTGCTGCATCTGTCATCTACATCTACATCAGTTTCTCGCAACAACACACGTACACTGCACGAGGCAGAGCGTTCGAGTGCGAGTGTGAGTGTGAGAGAATCAGCAGCAGCCGCTTCTGCCATCAACCCTAATAAAAATGTATATTTTGTTTTGGTTGCAGGGCAGGGGCAGGCGCAGCTCGCTGCCGAAAATTCATTTGATCATTGTGGCTATAATAATGATCCGATCTGAACCAAATTCGGGAATCTGGCAGATATGGTCATTCTCTACAATACTGCATTTTTCGTTTTTCCTATCTTCAAAATTGTGGACTTTCGTCTTTTGCGGGGCGGAAGGGGCGGGCGAAATTTTGAAATACACTTGTTCAGGTTCGGTATCACAGGAGTCTGGACAGAAAGTTTGGTTGCTCTAGCTCTTATAGCCTCTGAGATCCAGGCGTTCATTTGTACGAAAAACCAAATCGTCTCGTTTTTGTGTGAGTGCGAAAGGGAGGGCTATTGTGGCTATATTAATGATCCGATCCGATTCAGATTTGGGCCCCTGATAGGTATGGTTTTTCTCTATGATTCTGCATTTTTAGTTTTCTGTTTTCTTTAAAATTGTGGACGCCACAGATGTGCGCCCTTTGTGGGGGCGGAAGTGGGCGGGGTGAAATTTTGGAAAACTTTCCTAGGAGTGAGATATCATATCAGACTGTATAGAAAATTTGGTTGCTCTAGCTCTTATAGCCTTCGAGCAATGGGCGACAAACAAGACGGACGGACGGACAGACGGACGGACAGACAGGGCTATATCGACTCGGCTATTGATGCTGATCAAGAATATATATACTTTATGGGGTCGGAAACGCCTCCTTCTGTGTGTTACACACATCCACTTTTAGCAATAAATACAATATACCCTTTTACTCTTCGAGTACGGGTATAAAAATTGTTTAATGCTTTGCTTAGTTTATAAGAAAATATTGCCACTAATTATTCGTACGGTGCGTTAAATATTAACTGTTTGATTAGAAATATAATTTTTTTTTAATATTAATATTGTGTAACATCACCTTGGCTTCTTCAACACATTTACAACGCTTTGGCATAGATTTTAATAAATCCTGGTATTGTTTATTTGAAGGAAGTCAGGAAGGGTTCTTTGAGTCTAATTTTTTAGATTTCTTTTCATTATTCCCCATATATGAAATGCTGAAATGCCAATGGCTTTCAGCCAGTTTTGGTGTTGATGGCAGCAAACTTTCTTCTAAAATTTTAACGTATTTTTCTGCGTTAACTATTCCCTCAATGAAGTAAAGTTGTCTACCCCTTTTGGCAGACATACAACCCCACACCATTTTTTCTTGCAGGGAACTTAACTGTCCTTTTCAGGCAGTCTTTGTGGTACGCTTCTCTTTTGTTATGGATGATTCTCCTTCGCGCATCACCGACACACAGATCAAATTTAGATTCATCGCTATATATAGTATGATGGTGGTTCATTGCCTTTGAGTCGAAGACACCCGTTCCCGAGCTCCATTGTAAACGCTTCTTCTTTTGACGAAGCGTAAGCAATGGTGTTTCCCTTTGGCCTAAGAGTAATTTAAGCTATTGAGTATGTAACATGGATAATCACTATAGATACTTTATAGAAGTTATATCCAATATCTCGCCACTGCAGGCGCTTCCATTCACGCTTCACACTTTTTTCCGATTTTATCAGACCACTCAGAGGCTACATTTCTCAAGATTTTGCGACGATCAGCCTTCACAATTGTGGCCAGGGCTCTTTTGTCACGAGCTGTTATTGTCGATTTTCGACCTCTTTTTGCGAAATTATTTTCAATATTGCCATTTTTCTTAAAATTGTTTATAAGGCCTTGAACGGACGACTAAGCCAGATTTAATTGCTTGGCTATTTCACCAAAAGTGATCCCCGATTTATAATAATCTAAAACCAATCTTCTGATTTCGTTGCAAATACATTCTGCATTCTTACATTCTGCATTATAAGATTTCTTCCAGATTATGACTAGATAGTGATTTTGTTGCACTGTTTCCTTTTCTTTTGATCTTTTTTCAATTCTAAGCTAAGCTAGCGCACCGTACAAATAATTAGTGGCAATATTTTTCTTATCAATTAAGCAAAGCATTCAAAAAATCTTTTTTTGTTAATTATGTTGTTGTTGTAGTACAACAAACCTTTTTTTTTCTAAGCTTAAGAGAATAAAATGATCTTTCAGAAAAAATAAGTTCGCATGTGTTATCTATGTACATTAATATTGGAAATATCGTCTGTTAAACATTGCATATGGGTAAAAAAGCTTACCGTACGAATTAAAAGTGGTCGGGGCTCGTATATATTGACTCTATTTTCATTCTTCATTCTGGCTATAATAATGATCCGATCTAAACCAGATTCGGAAATTCTTTACGATAAAATGGTAGACTTTTATCTCTTGTGGGGGCGGAATTTTGGAATACACTTGTATTTAAGTGATATCACAGGAGTTCGGATAAAAAGCTTGTTTGCACTAGCTGGTATAGTCTCTGAGATTTAGGCGTTCATTTGGGCAGACTGGCAAAACAGTCGGGGTGGAGTAAGAGTACGGGTATAGAAAAATCTTTTTAAATTAAATTAACAGAAATCCTTGTATTGACGTGATTTGGCGTGTCAAAAAAATGCACAAATCGGATGGGCCCTAAACCTCTAGATCCCAGGCACCAGTAAATGATTCTGTTACACCATTTTCTTGAGCGATGTTAACCTTTTAAGCTCCATGAGAATATCTGTCAATCCAGTCTTTCCATATCCTTATTGTAGGAAGCAACAATCGTTTGCATATCCCAAAAGACTGATAAACTTCACACGAAGATAAATTTGCTTATACGATTTGTTCGTACAGTACCCGTGGAATATACGCCAATTCTTCCCCAATTTCTATCGGTTTTCCTCGTTCCAATCCAGCAATGCAGAAATGTCTTCCAGCTACCAATACTTTCATCCTCAGTAGAGTCAATCCCAATCCCACCCAATCTAAGTTTACAATTCTCGCAATCTACTTATTTTAATTTGAATTCTTATATTATTTATTACCACAGTGGCCTAAGTTGTCCAATATTTAATTTTAATAATTAAATAATTTTGAATTATTTAAGCCAAATATATTTTAATTTTTGCTGAAAACTATTTAATCTATTTATAAACATTTTTTTTAAATTTTATTGATTTGAAAAGGCGGCACCGAGTCTCATCCAAATATTATTTAATATCAAATCATTTTTGGAATAATATCATTTGTCCTGTCATGTTATAAATATATTGATTTTGAGATATTGCATGTGTAACAAGTTGTTACATTTGTTGTAATAGGTTATTTAATATGCAAGAATGGGTAATAATTTGGCAATTGTCTTTCGTTCATTGGCAACATATTTTTTGCACAAGCAAATCATGTTGTTACAAATGAAAGAATGAGTCAATGAATCAATGTTGAATTGATGAATTCGACAAGGAGGAGGTCTTTGAAATATCCGTTAAATGTCAGCCGCCATCTTAGACTGTGCCAACTTCATATAAAAATGTGGTCTCTGAACTGGGGTCTGGGAAAATCCGCAATACTCTGCTGCCAAATATCAATTAGAATATTTTCTGTGACTGACCCAATAATAAAATTCAACCATATCCTATCTTCAAGTACAAATTAGGGGCCTCAATTTTGTTTATTTTTACGAAGTCAACTTTTCTGTACTCAACGCACCAAACCGACTGTTTCTAATCAATTTTTGGCTTTATCATTTTTTTAACAATGTTTTAAAAATATTCTTTTTGTACTAGAGTGCTTCTTTTTCACATATCTTAAGTAGCCGAAGCTGCTAGGTGCTGGAAGAGAAAATTTAGCTGCGACACTTTCGTTTAATCATTCTGGTAAAATTCATATCGATAATTCTCCTATTGTGAAATCCAATTTGATATATTAACATTTAGCTTTATTCCATTTAAATCCTAATTGGAAATTCAACGGTGGGACTTTCCCCAATTGAAGATGGCTAACGCCATCTGTTGGTATATACATGAATTCTACATCATGGCAGCGACACTATTTCTGCCACCTACAACACTAGATGCTGCGCGGAATATTTGAATGGAATAATGTAAAAAGAAAAATAGAATGTTGATTATATAGAAAATATATATAAAGCATTTTTAAGAAAGTTATATGGCAATATAAAATATATCGAAAAATTTCTATAAATCAAAATGTATAATAAAATGAATATTTATGGCCGATATGCATCTTTTCAGTTCTTTACAGAATTCTCTCTCTCTCTCTCTCTGTCTCTTGGCAGCTTTTTTCTTTCATTCTCTCTATGCCGTTTTTTCACCTGATCGTATCAAAGCTGAGTATGTTTCTGTCAAAGCGTTTTCGTTTTGCTTTGTTGCGTTTGTTTTTGTTGTTTTTAGAGGCTTTGTCCGCTTCGCCATGGTATCAAAATAAAAGGTAGGGACGGAAAAAGGTAGGCCGAAACAAATTCTACCGTAAATGGTCACGTGTAAAACTGGAGCTTAAGAAACTCCACTATATAAACTGACCAAAAGACTTTGGTTCTTTAATTATCGTTCAAATCTTGACAGAATTTCCACTGTATGAACATATGTACATAATTAAATATTATAAATTAATTATGCTGTTGTCACACAGATTGTTGTCAGCTAGCAGATTCAGAGTTTGCAAAATAGTATTCATTATTGCATATATGGCATGAAAACAGCCGAGAGATGAGGCGGAAGACCATACCTTATATAGCTATACCATGTCAGCTGGCAGCGAGCGCGATAGTTTGAGTTTTTGTGGCAAAGAAAAACCAGCCTTGCCCCAAGCAAGACGTATGCGCGCGCGTCGTGATCTTCGAAAGCTACAGAAAAGCGAGTTTGGTTCATACACGCGCGCTCTGGCTCTCTTAGCTTGGCCCCAATAGCTGGCCAACGAGCTGGACCTGCGCATTTCGCGGCTAATTTTTGGCTTAGGCAGTGAACAGCACACAAAATCAAGCAAATAATTGAGTAATTAAAGCTAAATGTAAGAAATGAGTGCTTCCATGCAAAATTCTTCTGTTTGTGTGAGTGTGTGCTTTTGTGTGTATTTGTGTATCTGTGTAACGGTCTGCCAACTGGAGTTGGATCTACTTAAAGAAAATCTCGAATCAAAGTGGTGTATTAAATTGATTAAGGAATTGCTTGGAAGGCTTCAAAAGAGGCATCGGATGTGTTTAACGGATTGTTTTGTTCGAAAAGCTGAATGTTGGGATGTGGAGAATTCAGCGATACAAATGTGAAATTCTTCTAATATCTGTATATTTTTGAGATCATAAAAGAAAGTTTCAGTCCTCGACTCAATTTCGATTGATCCGGAATAGAGAAAACGGAATGTTGAAAGCTCACTTGAACAGTATATGGAACATTCCTATAGCCTGCCATCAGCAAAACGTTAAAAACTATTCAAAAATGTTAACAGACAACAAAATTGTATCATTATTGTATCATCCTAAAGTGACAAACTGTCGGTAAAAAGTTGTATAAGAAATCCCTAATGAATTACTAAATAGATTGTGATCAATGATCTCATAAGATTATCTCATTTTCATCTTTGAAAAACAGCTTTGTACCTACTATACATACATATGTACATACATATGTATGTATTAAGTACAATAGTTGTAAAATGTTTATGGAAACTCCTATTGGTGAACTGTTCAACTTTCCAAATGATATTCGTAACCGCATATGGGCATCATTGGATTCCAAAAATTCCTCCGTCAGTTCCCGTTCACAACTCCCAAAACGCCAAAGAGAAGAGAAGAGGAGAAGCAGCTGAGAAACCAATCAGCGCCAGTCGCCAACTAGTTAACCAACAACAAAAATTGGCAACTTCCTTCAGTTGGGCGCCAAGTCATTAGCCAGCCTCTTTGAGGTGGAGGCCCACTCGGTGTACCGCTATGACTAGACAGGCCTTGCCTTGCCATGCCTTGTCCATACATTTTGTATGCAACCATTAGCCGCCGCATCTACAACACACACACACACTCAGAGATACTCATATGAGGATCGGGGGAAAGGGACTTGGGACTGGGACCTGCGAGCTGGGGCCTGGGGTCTGGGACTTGGCGACGTTTGCTTTGGGGGCCCCTTCACTTTTTGCTGCTTTTTTTTCGTGGTCGGATGAAAAAGTTGCCGCAGCAAGTGCAATTCGCCATTCGCGATTCGCATTCCGCTGACCGAAAGTATCTTTGGAGTTTTGCATCTTGCGTCTGTCTGCGGTGCTTAACTGTAAATTGAGGCATGTGCCGCGATGCCCCTGTGTGCCTGTGTGCATGTGTTGCCCCTCCATCTATCCTTCTTCCGCGGTGCTCTCTTCTGCTCTTTCTTTTGTTTGTCAAGTTCAATGTGCGTTGACAATTTGCAGATTCCAAATGGGCGACTGTTTCTGTTTTATTATAGTGTATCTCTTAGCTAAGCTGCTTTTGCACTTTCAAAACACACACACAAACGGAATCAAAATGTCATTGTATTTGTGCTGCTTTGCGTGTATTTTAATTTATTTTAAATCGAATCGCTATGTTTTCAACCCGGAACTTAATAGTGAACTTAATCAGTCAGTCGTCCGTCGCCCTGATGATCAAGGTGATGCTGCTGCGTGTGGATGGATGTTTTCCCGAAAATGTATCTTTCCATCTTCATCGCAAATGCAGTGCATAAATCACGGATAGATAGAAAGAAAGGAAGAAGAGAAGGCACGAAGCAACACACACAATCTTCTTCGTTTTTTGTTAGTTTTGTGAAAGCGCAAGTCGTTTGGCTATATGTATGTGCAGCGTAATTTTTACACTTTTACCAACCAGCGAACATACATACACACACACATACACCGGTATGTACATACTTGTAGATACTTTTTACATACGAGAGTACTACCCGTACAAATGTACGCTCATAAGCATCTTTTCTCTATTACCCACGTACAGACATGATTCGTTTGTTGTTGTCTTTAAGCCGCTTAATTGAAAGTCTTAGCTTGACTTATGACTTGGCCGAAGAAAAAGCTTCAAGTTGGAGTTGAAAATGGAAAATGCTTTTTGGGTGTAGCAAAGAGTGAAATTGAAGAAAATATAATAATTTAATAATAATTTACAGTGGTCTAAGGAAATCCTTTTTTATTTTTTTTGTACTTTAAAGAGAACAAAACTCCTCCCATATATACATCTGTGTCGCATTTTAAGCATTCAAAAGCAATTAAAGTAAAGAATTAAACACAAATACTTCCTAAATGTGTGTAAAGTGTCTAAAGCCACAACAGATCAAATCAAACTAATTCGCTGAAATAAATACAAAATCCAAAAATAAGGGAGAGCTCAGAAAGTGTCAAAACGCAAAAGATCAGTGCTTGTCAGTGAAAGTGAAAGTGGCGGAAAATCAACGGAAAATAGGCAGAATTTTCTCCAAGCATCAAACAAACAACTAAAATAAGGTAAGGCAACAAGTGAATGAAATAATCTCTTCGCTGATTACTCTTTATACGCTACCCTACCCTGCCATGGGTATATTGTATTACACGAAATTTTAGCTATGAACTCTTGCCGATCTGCTTAGGTTTAACAATCTTTAGAAGACTTTCAACTTCTCTTAAACTAAAAAATAACGAGAAAGAACGTACGGAGTCGCTGTTGCCGCGACTCTACTTTTTATACCCGTACTCAGTCAGCACACATGTGATTAATGTGGAATTTTCAAATTTTTATAAGTTTTACATTTTACATTTGTTTGCTACATCAGTAATCTACATCAACTTCATCTACATCACTTCTCACAACAACACACGTACACTGCACGAGGCAGCATGTTTGAGCGTAAGTGTGCGTGCGAAAGAATCATTAGCGAAAATCATCCCCATAAATGACTTACGCCGCAAGGGGAAGGGGAAGCTCGCAGCAGAAAATTAATTTGATCATTGTGGCTACAATAATGATCCGATCTGAACCAAATTCGGGAATCTGGTAGATATGGTCATTCTCTACAAAACTGCATTTTTATTTTTTTCTATCTTAAAAATTGTGGATTTTCGTATTTTGGGGGGGCGGGAGTGAGCGTGGCAAAATTTTGAAATAAACTTGCACTGAAGCGATATCACAGGAGTCTAGGCAAAAAATTTGGTTGTTCTAGCCCTTATAGTCTCTGAGATCGAGGCGCTCATTTATACGAAAACCAAAACGACTCGATTTTGTGTGAGTGCGAAAGGGAGGGAGCGAAGTTTTTGCGTATATTTGCCTCTATTGTGGCTATATTAATGATCCGATCCGATTCAGATTTGGGCCCCTGATAGATATGGGTTGTCTCTATGATTCTGCATTTTTAGTTTTTGTTATTTTCAAAATTGTGGCCGCCACAGATGTGCGCCCTTTGTGGGAGCGGAAGTGGGCGGGGCGAAATTTTGAAACACTTTTCTAGGAGTGAGATATCACATCAGACTGGATAAAAAGTTTGGTTGCTCTAGCTCTTATAGCCTTCGAGCAATGGGCGACAAACAAGACGGACAGACGCACAGACAGCAATTAGCACAAATACAATATACCCTTTTACTCTTCGAGTACGGGTATAAAAATCTCTGAATAACGGGTATCCCATAGTCGTAATACGCTGCCTATTATTTTTTTTTTGAATTTTTTTCCAGTTCCATTTGTTAACTTGTTTGCGATGTCTATTAACGGCATTCAGACAGCGCCTCAGGCTGTGATGTGAGCTCATGGCAAGATATTCTAACACAAACTTGTTTAGTGATTCATTTTTAGAGCTCGTCTTTTGGTTTTATTGTTTTTTTTTTTTATTAATTTCAACAGTTTTTTTTGCATATTTTACCATGCTGTTTTAAAGTTTTGGATTCGAGCCAAAGACACGATCCAATTTGAGTATTTAATTTGAGATTGCTCAACATTTCCCGACCCCTCTCTCTCTCTCTCTCTCTCTCTCTCTGGGTGTCTCTTTCCAAGTCGTTGCACATCTTTGACGCGACTCGCAAGTCTGTCAATGTCAAGGTTGATGCCGTTGAGGTTGCCGTTTTGCTAAACATTTCTGATATTTGTTTTAATACAAATAAAAATATAAAACGCCCGATTAACCGGCTGTCTGGCTGCACTTCTCAAGTGGAACGAACGCCCCGTCGCACCTCGTTTTTTTTGGAATTTATAATTGCTTCATTTTTCGGACTAAACAAAGCTTATACTATATTATAAAATTAAATAAATGTTGCGAGCAATTAGCTAAGGCTTGGTAGCTGGTTATTCAAAAATAGATGTGGTTTTTTATAGTTTCAAGTTGAATAAAAGTATTAATGAGTGCAATATTATATCAGCATATAAATCAAATAAATCGAATGATTAGATTTCGTTTTAGAAGAGTTTCTCGAGCTTTGACTTTGAGTTCTTTAATACTTACAGTTCTTTACTCGATTTATTGATAATTAACTTAATAAAAAGATCAATCTGGCTCCGAGGTGCTTCGAGGAGGGGATTTAATTAATGATTGTGTCAACGGTCATTGAGTAAATCATCCATCAAAATCCGATGGCATCGCCAGCTTTAAACGTATCATCATCAATGTAGAAACAGAGACCTATAAAATTGTTTATTAATTAATAAACCATTAGGGCAGGCCTACAAAAGATTTTAGAGCTGAAAGCAGAAAGAAAAGCATAAAATATTTATCAATACCGTTTGGTTTCTTTTTTCTAAGAATTCGCCCCAAAGCCACCGAAACCGTTAAACATTTCAGCTGGAGCAACAGTCACAGTGGAGTCACAGTGGAGAAGAAGTAACTGCCATCAATTTGACTTTTTAATGATAATAAAACATTTTTATGCGTCTTTTATGTGTGAAAATGATGCAGAAAGGCATACAAATAAACGAGACCACGAGCTCTGGCTACAGTTAGCCAGATGCCAAGTAGTGGCAACGAAACCACCATCAACCTAATATAATACGTAATTACTAGACCTTCTCCGAGTGAACACACACACGCACATACATACATACATACATACATACATACATACTTACCATTCTTTAGCGGTAACTCTCTTTAGAGCGCCATCCAGTAGTTAGTACATTCGGATCATGACTTACAGCAGAGAAATGTGTGACTCTGGAGTGAGATGACACTGCTGGAAACGGGGTTTTGAGCCAGAGGGGGGAAGACAGAGAGATTCTGAACTGAAACTACTGAAAGACAAGTGTAGAACTGCCCAAGCAGCTGGAACGATGGGGGTCACTGAACCCAAGAACCTTACACTAAGCTCCCAAAACTATGATGGAGCGATATTTTGTTGACCAGTTGACCAGTTTTGTGAATGGGTTTCAAAATCACAATAGCCTGAAGATCATAAAACTAGCTAATATGGGTAATTTAAGTATTTTGTTACTGTTCGGCTGGCTATAAATACATATATATACATATACATATACATATATGTATATATTTTGTTATATAGTTTCCCGTATTCCTTTATTTTGTATCCATATTGCATTATGCTTTACTTAGCAGCTTTCCCAATACATTCTGTGCGAATTGAGCTATAATTCATAACACTCTGCGAAATGAGCACTCTCGAGCTGGCCATGGCCGGAGAGTATCCGGCAAGTAAACCGCTTCCAATAACTGTATACAGCTTGACAAACCTCAAACATTATTGTTCTGTTCCCATTTGTCGCTGGCTGGCTGGCTGCAAGCTGGAGGCAAGGCAAGCTCATTCACATGTACATATAGTACATACATACACTCACCTGCCCCTCGCTGCTGGCCGCTGGTTGACCCACTCGCCCCCATTGATGGAGCATAGCATCCACATCAGACGAGGCGATGGCACACATAAGAGTACTTGTACCATACCATACCATACCATGACATGCCATGATATGCCATGCTGGATTTCATTGTGTGTCGGGTCGGGGGCTGTGTGATGGTTAATCGTCCAGCGCTCTCATTACGTTGGCTGGCTGGCTGGCTATTTCCGCACCTACTTAGGCGCCGCGTCTATGTCTAACCGTAAATCCCTATTGACCCGCATTGCTCAACCGTAATGCATGACCGCACATATCCTCTACTCTCCTCTCTCCTCTTCTCGAGTCTTACCATTGCACAGGGCTGATTTGTAACTTGATAAAATGTTACTACAATTGTTTCCTTTGCTCTTCTTTCGAGTATTACTGACTGTATTGCTACTTGCTACTTTTGCACGATTGTTTCTCGGGTTTCCTCTTCTTCTACCATACACTTGGCAATTTGGCCTTTTCATTAGCTTCAATTTCAATTTGCGCACCACACTCTGTTTCATTTTTGCCGTTTGGGTCGTTTTTGCCAGTTTTGCTTTCGGCTTTTCTTGGCTCAAGCCAAGAAAAACTTGTTTATGGTGTTGTGCAGCTCCTACAAGAATGTGTGGAAAGCAAAAAAAAAAAAAAAAAAAAAAAAATCGGAAAACGTAAAAAAGAAATAAGCAAAACTGGGTTAAAATTGTTAGACAACCTGAAGTTGCTGTTGCCGTTTCAGAAATATTGCATAGAGGTATGGGGTCTGGTATCGAGTCTCTGGTCTCTGTTCGCGTCTAGGCCCTGGCCTCGCCAAGCTCCATGATCTATCTACTCATACATGTACATACTATGTATGTATGGATACAGTACATATGTATCTTTGAATTTTCAATAAAATCAACCAAATTAAAGTCCAAGTGGAAAGAAATAGAATGGAATTTATGCAGAGTCGTGCGTACGACTCTTCCCAACTTTTGCAAGATTGCATGTGTATACATATCTATGTACACACATACATATATGTATATATATTTTAAATACATTTTACTGATTATTACAGAATAAAATTTAAGTTCCCATATTTACAGCAGCAGAAAAAGCAAAAAGAATAGTTAAAAGGCAACACTGAGAGGAGACAAACACGTACCAATGAGTATCAAGACCTATGTTGATATGTAAAAATTCTCAAAAAATCCATTACGAAAACTGAAACCAATCATCCTCCGTTGAAATATTATCCTGAAAACTTGTGGCTCTGTTCGAGCTTGTTTGCATTGACTTTTGCATTGAGTAGTTTTCGGAGCTACTGCACTTGCGCAAAGGCCCAAAAACACTGAAACCCTATAACAGTTAACAGAAACTCGTCTTGGGTATGGTCAGTAACCAAGCCGGGCTGGGAGCATACTGGTGGCTGCTTTGTATGCCCGGGCCGCCACTCGACACTCGCTCACAGCGCAACATTCAATTTCAGCTGGGGCTCTCTTAATGTTGTTGTTGTTGTTGTTGTTGCAGGCTTATTAATTACCTCACCGCACAATTGCGTGCCACATACAAAACACCCACCAGCAGGAGAGGTGAAGAAAGGGAGGGGCGGCTGGTATGCCTGCCTGGCTGGTAGAATCCACAGAAGGCGTTGGACGGCGGTTAATACGAGTAACGACTTTTTGTGGTCCGTAAATGGAGCCTCCCGACGATGTCAACAGCCCCAACCAGTTTTCAGTTTGATTTTTTATTTCATCTGTTTTTTTTTTTGTCTAGTTTCCATTAATTTTATTTACTGTTTATTTCAATACTGTAAATGAAGATTTCAACAAAACAAGAAAATTCGGAATGAATTGTTCAGCTTGTGTGGATTTTGGCAAACTCGTTTTCGTTCATTTTGCATATTTATTGCTGTTGCCTGGAAACTTTCAAATGCCAAGCGAAGTTGAAGGTGGTCCACAATGATATTTGAGATTTTTTTTTTTCTACAACGGTTTCATATGATTTATATTCAGTCATGGTTGAAAATGAAATAGGGGCCTTGAGCAGCACAGCAGCAAAAAACAAAAGACTATGGCAGCGAACTTGCTTCCAAAAAATACTTACATACATACATACCTATGTATGTACGTACATACAATGTATGTGTGTATGTATTATCTTTACATTTCGGGATTAAATATAATTGAGTTCAAATTAGAAAATTGAGAAAAGATGAGCAAAGTAAAAGGAGTCGCACCTGCATACTCGTATTCGTATAGTTTTTGGAAGAGAAAAGTTCCACTCAAAAATCATAAACAAAATGCATAAAAATATTTCGCATTTGCCATATTCCCGCTTACAATTATATTAAATTCAATGCACGATGCGAAAAAAATCCTCGGATGGCAAACACCAATTTCGCAAAAGTCATAAGCAAAATCGTGTCCGTGAGCCGGTGAAACTTAATAAAGCCTGAGAAAGTTTTGCAAAGTGACAATCATTAAAATAAGACAACAAATAGCTAAGCTAAGCAAACTAAGTGCAGCCACAACTGCAGGTTAATAACAAAAATGCGATAATTCACCACCAATTTGTAAGGCAACCGAATGCCAAACGTGCAACAACCAAGACAACTTTTCGAAGAGTGACTGACGGACTTCAAACGAACTGAATGAGTCTTAAATTATATTTGTTTGGGTCTTTAAAATATCTTGCAGTGGTTTTATTGCTTTGCTGCATCTTCTTGGGTTCTGCGCTGACCCAGTTTAATGCAAGTGGAACGCACTGACCAACAACTTCAACAGCAACAAGATCTATTGGCCATAAAGAGCCAGCCAGGCAGACAACACCCCAAGATACTCCATACTCCATACTTCACTCACTGAGCCACTAAGAGCCCCAAACCCACCTAAGCTTCGTTAAAGTTTTGTTCTGAGTAGAAGAGAGCCAAGTTGAGTTGAGCCGAGCCGAGCCTTGCTGAGAGCCGAGCCTCGCTGAGAGCCGAGCCTTTCTGAGAGCCGAGCTTTTCTGAGAGTCGAGCCTCGCTGAGAGTCTGAGCTGAGGGAGCGAAAACTCGTTTCGTTTGGGATGCTGTTTGGAAGAACTTTCTTCTCATTGATTCTAGCGGCTTGCATATAAATAAATAAATTAAAGAGACTTTCTTTCTGCCAATGTGCGCGTGAGTGTATCTGTGTGAGGCTGACTGGCTTCGGTGTCATCATCTATTCAATTCTGTGGCGCTGTTCCTCATCGTCTTCTAAGCTGACAACTCACTGAGGTGACCCAAATACTTTGGCGCTCTTTCACTCAGAGGGTCAGAGTAAGAGTCGCTGCCAGAGTCTGGGGCTGGGTTTTCGTGCACCTTGTTTCATTTTCGGAGTCTTTGGGTCCGACATCATCCCATTTACAAGTATTTCCAGTCTTCTCCCCTTCCGCGTCTGGGCCTTCTTCGATTATACGCATCTTTATCGGTATCTTCATTAGTTTGACCCAATTCAATTTTTCGAAGCATTGAGAGTTCTTTTTACTTTCTATTTTCTCTCGATCATCTTCAGAATATTCATTTTCTGTGGGATGGATTCGTTTATTGGTCTATTTTGTTAGCTTTTTGATTTAGGGAAGTCAATTTACTTTCATTTGGAACATGTTTTGGGAGTTTCGTTTATGCGGCCCTGGGCGTTTTTATTGAAAGCATCCGATATAAAGAAGGAAACGGAAATAATTTAGAATGTTAGTTAAGATTGCTATTAACGGATTGTATGATGCATTTTAGGTATTGGATACCAAAAGTGTAATTCAAAATAAATAAGATAGATGGTTTGCCACTCTTTTGACATTCTTTGTATGTATGCCTCTCTTTTAATATCAAACTAAGAACTTTGACATAGACTAATTTTCGTAATTTCATAAAATTTGAAGATTTCGTTACCTCAAATGTGAATTATCATCAGACAGCCTTTTGTTGTTGTTGTTTTCTGTAATTGTTTGGATTTAATTTACCGCATAATTGGTAATTTCTTTATTTATGGGTCATACACGAGCCAGAACAAAACTATAAATTGGTTTTGCGATGTTCGCTCCAATAGAACCAGGCTCGGTCGGGGGAAAAGAAAGTTGCGCGAGCAAAATGCAAATCCAAAAACATAAAATGCTGATAAAGACAAAACATTGAAACACTTCAGAGATGGCAGAATGCTAAAATGATGCGAATATTTTCTTGATATATTGACAAATGGGTTCGGGTTCCTTTTGTAAATCTTGAACTGGGTCAAGTAATGATCAAGGGCTTGTCGGCGCAGACATGATCGGTTGAAGTTTTATTGAATATGCAAAGGAGCTTGGCTGATAAAACTATTTGATGGACAGTTTTAGTTCTTCATTAAGTTTCTTAATGAGCTTATGGATATAAATATCGGCTCAAAGATCGATCTAGTGGACTATAAGAACAGTTAAATAGGGAACTCTTTTCATCAGTCCGATTCTGTTGCGCGTTTCGTTCGGTTCGGTTTCGCTCAATTCTAATCCAGGCAAACAAAAATATGAAGTTCAATCCGCGAACGACGTTTCTGTTCGCTGTGTGTCTGGGATTTGGCCTAAACTGGAGCTCTGCTGTCTATAATTATAAAGCACCTCCTCGCGGTTATTTCTATCCCAAACCAGAACGTCTGCCCCCTTTGCCAGTCAATGGCAGTTCGACTACGATACCGGGTTCCGGCCTACCGCCCGGAGTGCAATCGGATTTCATTGATGATCTGATTGAGGGCCAGAAGCAGCAAATCTTATCGAGTGTCTTGGGCGGGGCCAGTGAGACTCCGTTGAGCTCGGCCTCCTCGTCGTTTTCCACCACCTCAGGTTCCTTCTCGCCCCTGGAGGGCGGTGGTGCAAAGGCGTTCCACGTCAATCGTTGTGCCAGCTGCAGTAAGTAGAGCCAGAGACTTTGGGCCGGGCTGAATGGGCCGGGGAATGAATCGACTCCATCGACTGCTTGGATAAGGATTGTAATTTCAAGTTTCAATCGGTTAAATGTGGCCTATCGGATACACTTCGATGCACAACTTTTTCTTATTGATTAGTGCCGAAACGGTTATGTGAAAATATTGTGCAAAAAACAGAAAGTACGAGGTACTTTGACGCGAAAAAATGCATTTACATGTCTAACTTCATTCCCTGGTACAGCCGGTTCCTATCTGAGAACCTTCTTCTTTTCACTAGACCAACCCAAATCCTCTAACAGCCTGCGGCGTGCCTAACGTCAATCGAATTGTGGGCGGCACCCAAGTGCGGACCAACAAGTACCCATGGATCGCACAGATCATGCGCGGAACTCTCCTCTTCTGCGGCGGAACTTTGATCAATGATCGCTACGTCCTGACTGCTGCTCACTGTGTGCATGGAATGGATATGAGGGGTGTGTCGGTGCGTCTCCTTCAGTTGGATAGGAGCTCGACCCACTTGGGGGTTACGCGGGCGGTGGCCTTTGCCCATGCCCATGCCGGCTACGACCCTGTCAGCCTTGTCCATGACATTGCCCTGCTGCGACTGGATCAGCCGATTCCCCTGGTGGATACGATACGGCCTGTCTGCCTTCCCTCCAATTGGCTGCAGAACTTTGACTTCCAGAAGGCCATCGTGGCCGGATGGGGCCTGAGCCAGGAGGGTGGCTCCACTTCGAGTGTCCTCCAGGAGGTGGTCGTTCCCATCATCACCAATGCTCAGTGCCGGGCCACTTCCTACAGGTCCATGATTGTGGACACTATGCTCTGTGCTGGCTATGTCCGCACTGGAGGTCGCGATGCTTGTCAGGTTGGTTGGATGATCTCGGCCATCATCATAGGCATCTGTATTGATCTCCTCCTATGGTTCAATCTCGTATTTACAGGGTGACAGCGGTGGTCCATTGATCGTCAGGGATCGCATCTTCCGTCTTGCTGGAGTGGTTTCCTTCGGCTATGGCTGTGCCAAGCCCGATGCTCCCGGTGTCTACACTCGCGTCTCTCGTTATTTGGATTGGATAGCAGTCAATACTAGAGACTCGTGCTATTGTATTAATTAATTAATTAAGTAAAAAAATAAATCACATTTTGGTTGGCGAAAATTATAAACGTACTCATTTACAATCGAACTATCTCAAAATAAATATAGCTTGTTTTATTTCGGGACAAAGTATAGAAAAATTATCCAAATATGGCAATTGATTTATATCATTGGTTCACTGTACCAGCAGAACATTTTCCTGCGCACATAAGAGACTTAAGGACATAAGGGACTTTAATAAACTTTAGTAGAAACGAGAAAGAACGTACGGAGTCGCTGTAGACGCGACTCTACTTTTATACCCGTACTCAGTCAGTCACTACATATGTGTATCAGTTTTTACATTTTACATTTTACATTTGTTTGCTGGATTTGTCATCTACATCTACATCTACATCAGTTCTCACAACAACACACGTACAGTGCACGAGGCAGAGCGTGTGAGCGTGAGTGTGAGTGTGAGAGAATCAGTAGCGGCTATCAACCGTAATAAAAATGCATATTTTTTGTTGCGGGGGTTGCCTCCCGCTCGCTGCTAATATAATAATATATAAATATATATATATATATAATACATATAATAATATAATAATCATTATAATAATGATCCTATCTGGACCAAATTCGGGAATCTGGTAGATATGATCATTCCCTCCGATACTCCATTTTTCGCTTTTCCCTATCTTCAAAATTGTGGACTTTCGTCTTTTGTGGGGGCGGGGCGAAATTTTGAAATACACTTGTTCAGGCTTGGTATCACAGGAGTCTAGACAGAAAGTTTGGTTGCTCTAGCTCTTATAGTCTCTGAGATCCAGGCTACACAAAATACGAAAAACCAAATCGACTCGTTTTTGTGTGAGTGCGAAAGAGAGGGAATGTGTTTTTCGATATTGTGGCTATACTAATGATCCGATCCGATCCGATTCAGATTTGGGCACCTGATGGATATGGTTTTTCTCTATGATACTGCATTTTTAGTTTTTGTTATCTTCAAAATTGTGGACGCCACAGATGAGCGCCCTTTGTGGGGGTGGAAGTGGGCGGTGCGAAATTTTAAAACACTTTTCTAGGAGTGAGATATCACATCAGTATGGAAAAAAAATTTCGTTGCTCTATCTCTTTTAGCCTTCGAGCTATGGGCGACAAACAAGACGGACATACATACGGACAGACAGACAGACGGATAGACATGGCTATATCGACTCGGCTGTTGATGCTGATCAAGAATATATGTATATACGTTATGGGGTCGGAAACGATTGCTTCTCTATGTTACACACATCCACTTTTACCACAAATACAATATACAATACAATAACGCGATACTAATTTTATACCCGTACTCAGTCAGTATAAATGTGATTTATATATTTGGAATTAAAAAAATTTTATTATCAGTTTTTTATATATAAACGTTAACGGCGACTCAACACTTTCGCTCTCATTTCATATATTTTTGATACATCTGTCATCTACATCACTTCTTCTTACAACAACACGCCATTCTAACTCGTTATTCGACTGAGTTTAATTTTTCCCATTTAAAATGTAAGAGTAAAACGGTCGCCCGCTGAACGAGGCAAGGAAGAATATGAGTGCGAGAGATAAAATTAGTAGCGGCTGCAGCACTGAAGGGGAGGGGTTAGCAACTGAATTGGCAACTGAATTAATGTCATCATCATGGCTATAATAATGATCCGATCTGAAAACCAGATTCGGCAGTCTGGTCAGTCAAGTTATGGTCATTCTCTACGATACTGCATTTTCCATTTTCTTGTATCTTCAAAATTGTGGATATCTGTTTTTACACTTTTAACAGTGTGATATCGCATGAAAAAATTTGGTTGCTCTAGCTCTTATAGTCTATGAGAACAAGACGGACGAACGGACAGACATATCCTAAACAAGAATATACTTATGGTCTCTAGCCGCTCAACAAGGCGGACAGACGAACGGACAGACAGTCATGGCTATATCGACTGGGCTATTGATACTGATCAATAATATATATACTTAAAGGGGTCGGAAACGTTTCCTTTTCTGCGTTTCACACATCCATTTTACCACAGATACTATACAATTTACTCCTTAACTTTTGACATTTTATTCAAAATCATACAAGTTTTGTAAATTCTTGACAAATAGCGGTCTATTGACGGTAATTTAGGTGCATACGGGCTACGGACCAAAAATACAGAATATTATTAAGAACATTACTCAAACACACGATCAAATCCACGATCAAAGAAGATCCGTTCACACCAACCCCATACAGCTATCAAACACTCATACTTATTGGTACTGGAGGTACTGTGGGACCTGGGACCCACGCAACTCCCTCAACTTCCAGCTGGCCTCACTTTCATAATGCCAAAGAGATACAACAAAAAGTGCAGAAATGTTTCTGGAAACAGGTTATGAATACCCTTCAGAGTGGCCTTTCACTTTTTTTTCATCCACGAATGTTTGCAAAAATCAATATAAATCGAAGTGGAAGGCGGAGTTGGAGTTCGAGTTAAAGTTGAAGCTGTGGCAGCAGAGAAAATTTAAGACAAGGACGTTGTCTCTTCTTATCGACTGACACATTGTTATCACTTGTCAACCTAGCCAGCCTCCTTCTCTCCTTCGAACCAGAGTTGACAAAACTTTTATCTTTATCCCTTTGGGCGGCAGGCAGCAGGCGGCAGTGCAGTCGTTCCCGACAGTTGTTTAATGGATTTTCAAGTTATTTCTGGTATTTTGTTGTAGTTGCCGCTGTATGTCGCAGAAATACAGCAAAGCAAAGATATCTCCGCGGAAAGAAACTCGTTTGTGGCTAGGGGCCAAAGAAAATGCCGCATAATTGCCGCCGCCACGACTCCGCTAAAAGGGGCTGCTGTGTCCGTGGAGCGGAGGGGAGTGGCAGTCGGCAGTCGACAGGCTAGCCACTGAATCGACAATGTCGTCAATGCTAGCTGCTCTGGCATTTGATTTTATTTTTAACTAGACTATAATTGATGCCCGTCATTGCAAGGGTTGTCGAACAAATCAAAGAGGGAGAGAAACTGTGGGGCAAAACGGACATTTTTACACAGATCACAAATTAAGAGAAACCTATGGAATACGATATTCACGATATTCAAATTATTCAACACCCCTTCGGTTGCAGAGTGTAATTAAAATTGAGTTTTTTTCGTTTACGCACTATTCAGTACAGTACTAACTGTATTGCCTCTATTGAACAATTATTTCAAAATCCAATTACAAAAATTAAACAAAACCCGCAATGAAATTTAACCAGTCTATATATAGCCTCGAGTGCGACTTGACTTCACAAGTCAAGAAAATGGCAGGAAAAAACCCCATTCTGTTTTCTAGTCAAGGTTGTACTTTTTACTTAGAAATAAAGCGATTTTGTCTAGAGCTTTCAAAGCGGCTCGCTCATTTATAGGGATACCTCGGATAGAGAGATCTTCTGAGCTGCTTTATGGAGGATATAGTCGCTTGCAGTTCTCGTTGGGTGTTGGCACAGTCCACAATCTGATCCACACAGCGCTCCCACTTTCGACTCGCCACTCGCAGGCTCACCGGGACCAAGGCGCCGAAAATGTTCGTCACCGGTTGGAGATAGCCCTGACAGGGCTCGATTGCCAGTCGAATCAGCTTGACGACGGTACCCCAGGGCCTGGCTTCCTCGACCAGTCGACAAAGTGCCTTGTAGGGCCGGCATCGGGGCAGCTGGGCCTCGGCTGCCGTTCGCTGGCTGCCCTCCTGCAGACGAACTCTGGCCAGGATCATGCGGGCCTCCGATGTTTCCCTACTGAGCTGGTGATGCTGTGCCGCCTGGTCCTCCAGAAGATGGAATTTGTGCAGGTGTAGGCTATCAAGGAGGCTGCCGGCTTCCTCCTTACTTGGTACTGGTTCTGGCTCACTCGCTGGTTCAATCGATGGTTCCTTAGGCTCGCTCATCGCTGGGCACTGGGCGGGTCCTTATTTTCACAGGATTTAAAAATTGAATTAATCTCTTGCTTTGATACTTGACTTGAATTTGAAACATCATTTTGACTTTCATTTCGAAGAGAACACAATCCTTCATTGAATTCGTTGATAAAGAGAATAATGGTACGGATATCTCAGACGCATCCCTAATTATAGCTGGGGGGAGTTTATCTCCGAGATTCTTAAAAACTGGTACCATCACGAAAGTGAACTCCAGAGTGAATTAGCTCAGATGTTCCAACTGTGAACGGTTTAAGATTTTTCCCTCAAATAAAGATTAAAGACCAATTATGCGAGATTTAAATATTATATGTACCAACACTAACTAAATCTTACAATTCATCTTTCAACTTTGTTTACCCCAAAAAGATCTAGTTCACATACCCTCGATCTAAAACAAAAGTTGCTCACCCTCGAATTTCTCAGATTTGTTTGGGCTCGTCTTTGATAAATTTATCAGATTTGTTAGCCAGAGTATAGAGGAGGGAGAGGGGATAGGGGAGCGGCTGCAGCGCACGCTTCGCTGGCTAATTTAACATAATTCTCACATAAATCGCCAGCGACTCTGTGTAGAGAAATTTTCACGCCTCGCTGAGCGCATTTGGCTCGGATGGCGAAAAAAGCAAAAAGCCATCTCTTTAGTGTTTTCCTCTTCCACTACTCCACGTCTTTTTTTATGAGAAGCTAATGTCCAAAAGTGTACTAAGCGCTGAGTTTTCTCCCGTTTCCCCCGCTATCGGAGCACTTTGCTGGAAAACCGCAAAACATTTTAATAAATTGCCAGTTATTAGTTGCTGGCGGAGCAGGAAAAAGTGCAATTAAAATGCATTCGAATGAGGTGGGTCTCCAATGGAACAGGAGGGGGGATAAAGGAAGTTCGCGGTATAAGAAATTAGCATAAGCATTGACTTTTTCCAAGAGAGGGGCAAAAACTGCTGCACTCGTTTCCCATAATTTGCGTCAGTACAGATAATGAGCAAGAAAGAGGCAGAAATCATGACAAGAATTCTCGCCTCTTAGTTCGAAGCTTCAGATACGCTTGCAGATGGATCGCTCCTATGTGAGCCTTCTAATTTTGGATAAATCTTCTTCAGGTTCGACTAAGAGAGAGACTTCATGCTAACCAATAATATATAGTACATATTTACAACATACATATCTACTTAAGGGATCGTAAAGACTTCCTTCCCAGTGTTTCAAAGAACATGCTTAAATTCATAATACCCTCTGCATGGTTATTGGTTGGGAAAAAAGTTTAAGAGAGAGTCAGTCGCCCGGGGGGGAAGCAGCTGTTGCGGTCAACGAATAGCAAATGGTGTGAAACTTTGCTACGTGTTGGTTGCGAAAGAGGGTTGCGTGTGGACTGGGCGGGGGCAGAGGGGATTGGATTGCACCTTGCGCACTTACCTTCCGCTGCTACCATAATCGTAAACAGTTTGCAATTTGCATAAATGTTTTTAATTAAACGCATTCAAAGCATATTTTGCGAAATAAGTTTTTTTTTTATTGAAATTTATTAATAAAATCGAATGGGAGGGATATGGGGAAGTGACTCAGTAATTGTATTCAAGTGAATATGGAAAATAAACGGGAAGCAAACACTTACCAAAAAGGTAAGGCAAAGGAAAGAGAATGGAAAAGAAAAGATTTAAGTTAATAAATTTCCATAAACCATAATTACCATTATTTAATTAACTCACAAGTTGACTATTCTATAGCAAGGGTCACACATTTTTCCTTATTTTATAATTCAACTGCCCACCCAACTGACACCTTCAACAAACCAAATTGAAGGCCCATTGACGATTAACTTGTTCCACAAACTTTCAAAAGCAGCGCAATAAAAATAAACACATAACAAAAACTCGGCCGAACTCAAGACAGCACTGGAATTTTCTTCGTTTTGCAGAAATAACCAAAAAACTCTTTTCTTTGCTCCCTCCAGTGTGTGATGTACGAAAACAAATTTAAAAAAATATGAAAAGATTTACGAATTTGTCAACTTTCTTTTTTATCAAGCAAAAATAAAGGACGTGCAACGTGTTGCAAAACGACCGAAAAAACATTCCAAACAGTTTTCAAAGCCACAGCAGAAATCTTGCACCACAGACTCCCACACAAATTCATCCAGTCAGGTGGGTTTTACCCATGGAATGGTCGGAGTGGGTTGGAGGTGCCGGTACCTGTGTCGCTGCCTCTGAACAGATGATTTAGCGACGGGTTTTTCTTTCTGCAAGTTGCAGGCAAGGCAAAAAAGTTGCCAAATAATGTTGCGGTTCCTTCCTCGACGTACACCCCCACCCCCTTACCCCGTTTGGGTGCATTTTTTGAGGGAGAGTAATTGAAAAGTATTCGATGAAACTCTTCCTTCGTGGATACCGGAGGACAGGTGACCAATAACAACAGCACCAGCATCAGCACTGGTCGGTTCAGTTCTTAAACTTGTTTCAATTTACTGTTTTTTTCCGCTGCTGCAGTATTATTCGTATACCCTCATCGGCAAGGGGTATGTTGTGTTTTGAAAAGTTAAGAGATCTCACAGATAGGGTTACATAAGTATTTCATACATACACATCTTGAAGTGGAGGCTATACCCTCCTCAAGATCTATTCCATGATCAGATAAATTATTGTTTGAAATAATTTTGAAATAATTTGATCTGAACCAATAAAATTATTACCTAGATTTAAAGAGCATTTTGTATTCGATTTGCTACATTCTTAACTTTTCTGTCGCTTTTATTTTTTCAGACTTTTCGCTACGCTTGTCCTTATTTACCTTTTTTGTTTTTGTTTTTGTTTTTACTTTGGATAACTGTTGTTTTGCCTTTGCCCGGTAATTACCAATGACGGGAGCAAGAACGAGAACAGGCCAAGAGAACCAAAGTCGACCAAAGTCACTTCCATTCTCATCCCCAGCCTGAGCATTTGCCTCGCGGGTGCGGGCACATCACATTTGAAATCAGTTCATTATATAAATTGTTACCTTTAGACGATGTGGCAGACAGTTTGGTTAGGGCTCCATGGAGGGGTTTAAGGCGAGCTTGAAGCCAGTTTTGTTTTTGTGCCGTGCAGTAAAGTACAATTAATGTTCTTCAACGTTTTCCTCATTTTTTGTTGAAAATTGCCAACATTCCTTGTAGGCTAATGTCAAAGTAGGATGAGGTTTGGTTTGGAATGCAGTGGGAATCGCTGTATGGGTCCACCACGCCACGATATTATTTTCCACATTTTTAATTTAATTGGCTTTGATTTTCCTTTATTATAATCTCCAATAAGAAATATTAAGTGTTCTTGATTAAAGTCTTTCACAAAGTCTGTTAAGCATTTAAAACTAATTTAAAAAAGTACCACAAAGTGTTTCCAATCTCCGCTAATCTCTCGATTACTGTTTATTTATTTTAGAATAGAATATAATACATAGAACAAAGAACGTAATGTTAGAATGTCCCATATGTCGAATAAAAGCTACTCACAGTACCGCACTTGACTTCAATTGGACAGGAAGCACTTACGACTCACTCTTTCTCTGTCTCTGGTCAGCATCCATCCTCTTCGAAAGCTCCAAAGTGTGTCAGCCCCATTCAGGAGACGGCCTCATCGCGAGGCATGCCATTCTTTGACTGGCATTCATCTAACCGTACCATACACATTCCCCCTGCCCACCCCCTTTATTCCACCATTTTGTTTGCCTTCTATGCGCAACGTCAACGTCTGCCAGTCAGTCGCCACTGTCCATCCATAGTAATTCTCTGCTCCAGCTCCCCGGACCTTTGGCTTGCCAGGGACGCCCCTCGAACTGTTTTTGCGCTGCCCCAAGTGTTGACTGACAGGTGCCGCCGGAGAATTTTTGGCGCTACAAAGTGCATAAATATGAAATTTTTCCAGCTCTGTTGACAGTGGAACATGGCAGATAGGGGAAAAGCAGAAAGGCAAAAAAAAAGAAACGAGTCTGGCCAGTGGAAAGCCAAGTAAAGGCCATTAGCTAGACGAGAGGAGACCAAAAAAAAAATCGTGTCTTTAAATTTCTTATCTTCAATTTGACCCTTCAAACAGTTTTCCAAACTACACGTTACGAAAGTATCTGTAACAAATAAAAAATACAATTTAAAGAGCAGTATCAGAAACATTTTCAAAATTTTTATACATTTTAAATCAATTTAACATGAATAAAGAAAAAACAAAATCTGTTAAACGAATAGCTCGAGCCTCGAGCGAAAAAAAAGATAAGAAGGTATATCCTCCAACTTGATGTGACTAAAAGTATAGAGGCTCCAGTATTCCCATTAACTTTGCGCTTTACAATTTTTGAGCCAAAAGTCATACTTTTCGTTTTCAGGCGCTCTGAAATCCGCAAAAGTCGATTTTTTACTGCTTTACTGTTAATGTGTTAAAGCCAGCTCATACAAAAAGGCCTCTGTTATGTTTAACAGAGATTGCTCGGGATTTGGGCGAAGCGCCTAACTTTCCGTTTTGAAAGTAAATCCCACTACTTTTTGTGAAAGTAAAAACTGGAGTCTGCTTGATAATTTCATTGATTTATTTAACTATTTATGGGATCTAAGTTTTCTCTTCCAATAGATGCATTTCTCTCTTTGCAACCACAAAAAACCATTTCTACATGGCATTAGAAATTACACGATTCATACATTCTGGTTCATAACTTGACTAAACCCAATTGTTTTCTTTCTCTTGCTTACAGCACCATCAAAGCTTTATTGAAGACCGAAACCTTAGCCAGTGCACGAACGATCTGCCACATGCCGAGCGAGCTTTTCGACAACACACAAGATGGCCTCAACAGCAACAACAGCAGCACAAAGCACACGCCCCAAGACAGCAACCAGCGATGATGACTACGTGACGGTTGTGGAAGTCGATGATCCCACATCGTCCACCAAAGACTCGAGCCACTTGCAGACGCTAGTCAAGCGGCAAAGCTCCGTGGACCCTCACTCCTCATTTATAACAGTGCTGACTATCAACGAGATGGAGCTGCTCCAGCAGCGTCGGCAGGAGGAGGAGCAGCAGAGCCCATCCCAGCAGATAAGTCCAGAGGGGGAAGACGTCACCGTCTACCGTCTGCCGGGGGAGCGCTTGGGTTTCGGCCTGAAGTTCCAGGGGGGCACAAGGAACACCGAACTGGTTCAGAAACTTTACATACAATCCTGCGCTGCTGAGAGTCCCGCCTCCAAGGTGGCCACCAGTTGGGGTCACCTGCGCGAGGGCGACGAGATCGTGAGCATCGATGGGCGTGAGGTCTGCCAGATGACGCGCATCGATTGTGTGCGCTGTCTCAAGGACAGTGTGGCCATCAAGCTGATCGTGAGGAACGGTCATGGCCAGAAGCCGCCCAGCGAGGAGGAGCAACAGCAGCTGGAACAGCTCTCCATCACGCTGAATGCACAGCCCCCGCCACCGCCGCCAGTGCCGCCGAGAAAGCTGGTGAAGCGCCAGAACTCCCGAGAGCCGCCAGCCCAGCCCAATCAGGTTCAGTTGGTGATAGAGAAACCCCTAACGCCACCGCCAGATGCCGAGTACTACATAAACCTCTTCAACGAGTCCATGAAGGCGGGCTCCGAGTCGGATGACACGGCCAGCACCATATCCACAGTCATTGACAAGTTCTCGATGGGGTCCAACTACTCCTCGGACACGGATGTCGCCAGCAGTCTCAATGGCCATGACCTGGCCAAAGTTCTGAAGCCGTTTACCCTTCTGGAGGAGGAGTTCAGCCTGGAGCAGTCTCTGGGGCACCCGAAGCTGCTCATACCCGGCAACAACTATGAAAATGTGGAGTTCAAGACAGAGAAGGTGAACGTGTACGAGAATGTCGAACTCAAGAGTCCGGAGGGCACGCCCACACCCAAGCCGAGGGTCCAATTGGCCACATTGGAGCCGAAGAAGAGATCCATTATACCCATGCCACGCAAGATACCAGCGCCCAGTAAACTGCCCATTGAAGTGGCTCCGCCTAGGGTGCCCGCCGCAGAGTCACCTACGACCCCGACCAATGAGAGTAGGGGTCTTCCCCAGCTGAACTCCCCTAAGACACCCAGCGCTGAGGTTAAGGAGGTGCAGCCGAGCTCTACCAAAATACCGAAGGCCAAGTTTTCACGGGCTAAAACCGAAGGGGAGATCAAGCTGCTGATGCCACCTCTCAAGCAACAGTCGCCGCAGCTCAAATCCCGCATTCCCGTAGTCACACCACCAACGCAAAGGTCACCTCCCCCCTTGTCAAAGCACACCTCATCTCCCTCCACGCCAACCACGAGCTCCAGCATCCCCCGACTGCTACAAAAACAGAAATCCGAGACAGATCTCAAGCTGAACTTGTACCGCGGCAAGTCAAAGGAGTCTAGCCCCGTTCTGACCCCAGGGCGCCCGCCCCTTCAGAGGGCCTTCTCCGCCGAGGCTCCCACCAGGACACCCGAACGGACCTTCATTCCCGTACTGCTCAATGGCACCACCAAGAGCAGCTCCAACTCCAACTCCAATTCGAACACCAACTCCTTGGAGAGCATAAGCTCCAATTGCAGTACCGGCAGCAATGGGCGATCGCCCAAGGGACCCAAGCCCAAGCCCCCAGAGCGGGTGCAGTCCCTCCAGAAGACACAGATACCAAAGCTGCAGATGCTGCCCACGACCCCACCACAACAGCAGCCCACGCTGAGCATGCAGACCTTTAAACAAGGCGGCACAGGCACACCGCCGGCTACGCCCAGGACAACGCCAGTGGGCACACCTTCCCCCACCAGCAACTGCGAGATACGCTTCAAGATTCAGACCTACGAGAGCAAGACCCAGGACGAGGACAAACTGCCAAGTCTCTTTGATCTGGTGCACAAGCAGGAGAAATTGGAGACATCCCCCGAACCCCAACGTGATATTACGGCCCTCTTGGCGGCCGTTGCGGCCGAGGCAGCGGATCTCTCCAGAGAGTCTCCCCCGCCCCTGGTCGTTGGCAAGTGCATGAAGATCGCCGACGACAATCAGACCACCACTTGCTACTCCAGCTCCAGCGGCGAAGACGAGGATGACGACGATGTCGATGCCGCTGAGCGAGAGTACATCTGTGAGGACGGCGAAAAGCTGGGCCCCCCCGAACTGATCAACGGTCCGGGACCCTCGGAGGCCTACTTCAACATGTTCTGGCACTCGAATATGCTGCCCACCATTGGTGAGGTCGAGGAGGAGTTCTCATCTCTGGAACCCCAGTCGCTGACAAATGGGTAAGTTTATTCAGCTACCTCTTAATGATGGATAGGAACAATACAATAGATTACAATAGGTAACTTTGCACTGTAGCTGCAGGGTGGAGATCCGATGTACCGATGAGGAGAACAGGTCCATAGGTTCACCCCAGACGAGTCGGTGCAAAGGGGGTGCTGCAATCATTAGCAAATGATTGTTGCAAAAAACGATTCACATATTGGCAGTATTCGATTGCGTACCGCACAGCAGGGGCAATAGAGAGGAGTACAGAGGTAACACCCACAAAAATAATAATAATAAACAGAACCAAAACAAAAAGCAATAGCTGATAAGACAAAATGCCGGTGTGTTTACTAACACACTGATAAAGGCCCCGGCACCAGCCAGCCCGCCCGATAAGGTGCTTCGGAATGGCTAAAAGTTACCAGTATGGAGGTAATGTCAGTGTTATTTTGGAAACGTTAGGCAAAGGTTCGACAGAACCTGTCTCAATTGACATTCAATTTCCGTTCCCTAACAGGTGCGAAAAGGGGCCAAAAACAGAAACAGAGTCAATTAGCATGTCAGAGTCCCCCCCCGATAAGCAGAACCCGTAATAATGATTGCTCAATTTGATGACTGATCGACTGATTCCTCTCTCTTTTTCTGCTTCCCCACAGAACCATTGTCAAGCCGGAGCAGCTGAGAAAATTGCAAGCACCGACGTCCAATATGGAGGAGGCTAACGACGGAGGTGGACTGATCCAGCTCAGTCTAAATGTCGATAAGATTACTGACCATGACGCACATGATAAGAGAGACCTGGCAGAGAGCCCTGCCGAGGAGAGTCTCAGTTCGACCACGGAAACCACAGCGAGTCACAGGGAAACAGCGAGCAGCAAGTCTCGCCAGGAGGAGAGCAGTGTAATCGAGGAGAGCAGCTCCGTTCAGGAGAGCAGCACCGTGAAGACCCAAAGGACCACAACGACCCGGGTGACTACCACCAAGACGAGCAGCAGCAGCAGCAGCTCCTCCAGCATCTCCAACTGCAGTCCAGACATTGCATTCAAGCTGCAGTCCTATGAGGAGAGAGAGGAGGATATCGGAGTTACACCCCTGGCGACATCGACCACAACCATTCACGAGGAACGGAGAGTCCTTAGCGAGCAGCAGACCCTCAGCGAACTGCGAACAAGGGATGCCTTGACCGGGGAGGAGCAGCTGGTAACCAGCGCCGGATCCAAGTCGAGCAGTGCCTGCTTCAAGAAGATCAGCAGCAACGACAACCTGCTCGAGCTCGGAGACAGAGACGAGCAGCTGCAGCCGTTGACTGCCACCGTCTCGGCGGAGACGCGTCTGAGGGAGCGCCTGGAAGACCCACAGGATAAACAGAGTATCGAGAGGGGTACCCTGACCTTATCCGAACGTGGCAAGCAGCTACAGCTGTCCGAGAATGGAGGCATGTCCACCTACATTGAGTGCGAGCAGACCGAACAGGAGTCCTACCTGGAGGGCCAGCAGACCCTCAACGGGGGAGACGTCACCGTCAGCCCCTCGGAGGAGAAGGCCACTTTGGAGAGGGAGCTCAGTGAGACTCTGACGGTGACCAAGGATGGCGAGAAGCAGGTGACCAAGAAGCTGGAACAGAGCAAGGAAGCGGCAGGCAAGAAAGGCGCCAAGTTGCTCAAGAAAACGGAGGAGGAGCGTCGTCTTGAGGAGGAGGCCCAGAAGCTAATCGAGAGCTATCAGAAGGTCAAGAAGGAGGCGGAGAAGCTGTACAATCTGGAGCAGGTGGACGACCAGGAGGGCTTCGACCTGAGTGCCTTTGAGCAGGTCGAGCAACAGGAAGATGTAGGTGTGGAAATCTCTGAAGAGAACCCAGCGGAAGAAGTTGAGCAAGTCATGGAAAAGGATGAAGCTAATGTCCAGGAAGAGCAAGAGAACCCTGTAAAGGAAGAAATCACCGTCGAAGAGGAAGTAACCAAAGTGAATGTCATAGAGAAAGGAATCCAGGCCATGGATGCAGAAGTCCAGCTGATCAAGAAGGACTTAAACAAAGACGAGGCAGTCATCTCACCTACGCTCGAAGATGACCTTGGCTATTTGCTACACAAACACATCATCGAAACACCCAAACAACAGGACAGAATCACTTCCACTTCCACTCCTCTGCCCAAGCCTAAGCCGAAGCCTCCTGTGCCCACAAACAAGCCAAAAGTGTCCCCAACTCTGGTTAAGCCCAAGACAGCGCCTCCACCGGTGCCCAGCAAGCGAAGTGAGTTGCCAACGGCAAGTGCCACTGGGAGTGGCTCTGGACCCAGGCCAAAGCCAAAGCCCACGCCCAGCCAGCGACGCAGTAGTCTGGATACGACGCCCCCAAAGCCATTAGAGCGCATCATTTTGGGTGTGGAGCAGCAGCCCCAGAAGCCGCAGCAGAAGCAGGTGGAGAGTCAACCAATTATCACCCTGGCCAGTGTCGATTTACCGAATGTAGCGCCCGCTGTTCAAACCCAGACCTCCACCATTGATCCAAGGCCCGAGCTGCTGCTGGATGACCTGCATTTCGAGAGCCATCAACTGCCCGATGAGCAGGGAAGAGGGAAGCAGGGAGAAGAGGAACAGCTAAAGGAGTCAAATGGACTGCTCAGCGGGCCCTCGTCGACATGCTCATCAGCGTCGTCGGTGGCCACGGCCACCCCGATAACAACACCAATTTTGGTATCTGCCACGTCATCGATGGATTCGGTCCAGAGTGTCATCGAGGTCATCAATGGCAATGGCAGCCCTGCCACTGACATTCGCATCGACAACGGCCCCCATCGAACCGACGATGAGGATGAGAATGAGAATGACAATAACGATGGTGATGATGATGAACCAGTGCCTGGACTAGCGGAAATAAACCCCGCTGAGGATGTGTCAACGTTATCGCTCAATAGAGAACACGAATCAGGTGAGTGATGAAGTTTGACTTTATGTTGGATCTCTCAATGGGTTACATTTGGTTGAGTTATAACAATACTATATTAAGCATGTCGATAGGTTTATCTATATACATTACATAATATATAATATAGGTCAATAATAGTGTTAGTTTTAGCTTTAGCCACTTCATTTGAGTCGACTTGCATCACTCAGAGATTATCTTCTCTTTTCGCTAAAATTTATGTATGTTATCCAACACTTTATGCCACACAATTTGCTTTGCACTTGCCCAAATGCAAACTTGCATCTCATGAGATTTACGACTGCTCCCCCACCCCCCTAGGCAGCTTCACCGTTCCACCTCCCTGCTGTGGTCAGATACCCCCCGCTTACTCAGTTGATTTTTTGACACCCGCTCTCGTCTATCCTCTGCACGCAATTATCAGCCACCAAATGAGTTTTACAGCACACCATCCCAGTTTCCCTCTCAACTCTGGCAACTCTGGACCCGGGCCCTGCCAACTTGTCACATTGACCGCAATTTCAGCTTCCTCTAGGCTGCGGCCCACTCTGTCGGCCATTGCGTATGCAAAACGGCCACTAATGGACTTTATGCCAGAGTTTTGTTTGGTTGGTTTTGGCTTTTTATTTTCGCTTAGGCTCTTAATGGGACCTACCCTGACCGACCCTACAATATCACAGCGTTTTGCTGCGTGGTATTGTTGTATTGGCTGGGATTATGCTGCGTAAATTAAGTTTATCTTTCAAATTGATTCAATAATGGGTTTGTCTAAGTAGATCCGCAGTAGGGTATATTTATATAGTATATTTCCCTGTAGATCTGACTTTCTGTCTAGCTAAAGTTCAAGATCTTATATAGGCTATGGAACACTATGAAACATTATCCTCAATAGTGGCATCAACAGAAAGCATGAAATATTTATTCCGATGTAATTAGAATTTCATAAACTACAAAAGAGATTTCCAGCATTCTGAAATAATGGGAAATTAAATGAATTTCTTTTAGTATAATTTTTGAAATTTTTGTCCATGAAAAACTCTCAAATTAAATGAAAATCTGAAAGTTAATACGAGCACCAACAATAAGAGCTACAATATTCGATTACATACATCTATGGCCGGGCAGTGTTATGGCATAATTGTTTGGCTTAAATATTTCATGTGGATTGGATTTGTGCGCTACCTGCCTGTGCAATGAAAATTTGCATTTCGTTTCCCATTTCCATTTGCAATGTATAGTAAAATATTGGAGAAAATGTTTTAATTAAACAAAAAACTGGCAAATATTGCCACCAATCCCAGCTTCCCCAAACCATGGCCAAAAGCCGGGTCCATGGCCCGGACACGCGCCAAAATATTTACATACCAAAATGCGTTTGGTGGGTGGTGGCTGGTGGGTAGCAATGGGACTCGATTCGGTGCTCTGTGGGTGCTCCGAATCCTCCGTTCTTGGTGTGAAATAATAATGAAATTTTGCCGGACAGGCCACATCACATTTGCATATGGCAGGGAACAGTGGGACTGGGGGGACACAATCTGTGCGATAGTTTTTATGAAACCAATGGATGGGTTTCTTTTGTAGTTCTAGGGATAAAGAATTACGGATAGTAAGAAATATCTTCATAAAGTGTTTTATTAGCTTAAACTCATCTTAAACTTATCTAAGAACCCATTTAAGTGCATCCACCAATCCACTACAATTCCCATTGTACCCCATTTGGGGGTTTTGTTTTTCAAAGACCATTCCCCGTACAACAACTACATACATATACATTGCTTTTAGTGATGTTTTCACTTGCCGCCTGATAAAATTTAACAAATAAGCAATTTTTCCCATGGAAATTTTCGGCAATTCTCGTATTCGGATTTTTTCCCCACACACTTACTAACGAGTTTATAAAAAATACACACACAGACTATATGTATGTACAGTCCTCTTGGCTCTGTCATTAATTTATTTGGCCGCACAAAATTGTAATTAAAGCTGCACACAAATATGCAGGGTGTTTTTTCCGAATATTATTCGCACCTTGAATGATTTTTCTGGTATTCCATTGATCGTCATAAAAAATAAATTATTTTTGCACGCCAGTCTGAGTTTCGTAATTCCGATCCAGGCCGTGGGCTGGGGTGGGTGGGGATATCCATTAATGACACCCAGACAACAACTACAACTGCATTGATAAGACCGACCAGGGGCTGAAACGTTCCATGGATGGACTCTATCTATGCCCTATCTATCAGCAGTTTTCGTACGTTTATGATGAACATATGGCGATTGGAATGCCAAAAGCCAGGCCACAAGCTTATCGCAGTTCGTAAATAATTGACTTGCCACGGAAACATACAACGGTTATAGTACAACTAATCCTGAGAGAGCTCCCCCAATATACAGCTCTCAGCTGGCCATGGAACCGATGTCACAGCAATCTCCCACACACTTTTCAATGGACTCAACACTCTGGAATTGGATTGGCTTTTTGTCTGGGCCCCACTGATGACTGACATGCACCTCAGCTGCAGTACGGCTCTCTGCTCTCTGCTCGCACTCTCTGGCATAATTGCTTTTGTGGGGTCCCTTCCCAGCTGCCAACTCAGTGGGCTCAGTGGGTCTCTCAACGGTTTTCGGCTAATGAAAATTCATGGAAATGCCAAACTGTAGTGGCGTAGACACTCTCTGTCTCTGACTCTGACTGTCCTCCATACGTTAGTTACCCGTACTTTAGGTTATTTGTATAAAGGGAATTTATTTAATAGTTCTTGTTTGATTTTCTTTAAATTCTTCATTCTTTCTGCAATACTATATCCAAGGGTGTATTAGTCTTCGCATATCTTAAGTTCCACATTCACCTAACTCTGAGTGGGGCAATTTTCAATCGACAGCCTTGTCTGCTTATTTGATTACAAGCTTTTTCGACATTTACAGGTCGAGCAGCCAGGAAAGTGGACCGACCCCCAACCTACTCTACATACATACATACGAGTATGCATGGTTCGTGTATGTGTGTGTGTGTGTGTATGTGTATGTGTATGTGTATGTGTATGTGTATGTGTGCCTATGTGTGTGTCACGAGTGTTGCGCAAAATTTATCGCTTTTGTGAATTGGAAATTAATTTGAAATTAATTTTCAATTTCGATTTTCGGTGCTGTTTGTTGTTTCTATTTCCCCCATGTATATAGTATGTATGTATGTATGTATGTACGGGTATGTATGTAGTTTCACCATGCAATTACATGTTGTTCTGGTGCTGTTGCTGTTGTCATTGGCGCCTGGGGGTTTTTTGATTAGATTTTGTAACTAATTTTGTTGTTGTTGTGCGGTCTGCGGCTTTCTCAATTGTTTTATTGCCGCCCGAACAATGGACAGAGCAAAAAGTGTCAGAGCTGGCTGGCAGTTAGAAGCGAATTCGAATCAAATGTGAACTTTTCTTTTCAGTCTCTGCTCACTCATTCGATTTGTTTTCGCTCTTGAAAGCGATTTACGAGTATCTTTCCCCATTGCTCCTCCTTGCGATCCACCTCCTTACTATACAGTCTGCCAGAAGTGAAATATGATAAAGTAAGTGGCATACAGAAATATATGTATCCAGAGCCAGACATACATATATTCACATCTGGCTACCCACCAGCCCAGCCTCCCTCCACTCAATCAATCCATTCGAATGTACATCCATCCATTCATGCAGTCACTCATCTTCTTGCACCTTTTTTGAGTCTTTCTCGGCTGACAGCTGCCAGCTTTTTATTATTTTTGCTCGCATATTTATAGAGCACAAGATATAGCCATCCTCTGGCAACACCTTTCGAGCCCTTTGACCACCAATCAACTGTCAAGTTAACCACCATTTAATAGCAATCAAACCCATTCAATGGGATATTTAGCGGGGTTTTGTGGTTGCAGTTTCCATTCTGTGGTTTGCCCAAATAATTAACAAATGGCAATTTCTGTCAGAGGGAGTTTGAATACGATCTTTCTTATTCATTGTGCTGGATGGATTTATCCTCTCTAGCTCTGATCCCCTTTCCCAACCATTATCATTTAGCACAGCCAGAGCCATTAGCCATGCCTTACACAAGCCCCAACATGGAGTTGCTGGGATAACCCCATTCACAGGCACCAAATCTAATCAGCTTCCATGTGGAGAACCAGCGAGAAAAAGGGTGTAGCCCCACAGAGAGAAGGTGTCAACTCGTCTTCTCCGCTCCTACTGATGTCTCCTGCTGCACTTTCAAATCCAATTAAGAGTGTGAACTTGCCCTGACTCAGAGTCAGAGTCAGACTCAGACTCAGACTCAGGCTGAGACTTAGACTCGGGCCTTGGAAATTAACAGTTTGGATAGCAGAGAGGCACAAACAAAGTGACATTGTCACATTAAATGCGAAATGTGCAGCAGTAGCCAAACACAGAGGAGGAGATAAAGCCGAGGAGAAAGAAGCCGTTGGAGGTGGAGGTGGTGCTGGAGTCGGGGCAGAAATAGAACTCACAGGAGCCAAGCCCAGCTGCAGTTTTGTGTCGGAAAACCAGCGAACCCCAGCCAACCTCTTGGCTATGCCTCATTACAGCTCCTGCCAGGCTGCTAGGCTGCCTGCCTGCTAGGCTGCCAGCTTGCTATCCAGCCTGGCTCTGGGCTGCCTGCAATTATCACATTTCCAAATGGTCACGGACCACGAAATCTTGGGTTCAGATATGAGGCGACCCTCCATCGCCTGTACGACTTTATAAGGCAAACAGAAAAGCCTCCTCCCTCCTCCCCTTGGACACCCGTTCACCTTCGCCAGCTCCTTCCGACTTTTGTGTACTTTGGGTGTGTGTGTGTGTGTGTGTGTCATAATTCTCGCCAGCCTGACATTTATGATGTGTGCCCGTTCATGAGATTTTCCACGGAGTCCACCGATTTCTCGAACCGATAAAAACAATGGCAATGAAGTCATGATGTCGCTTTATGCTCAGCTACTCGTAGCGCGAATTGGTCATGGAACGAAAATGTTATAATTAGCAGTACTGTGGGTCAAAGTCTTAGGGCTTGACTGTCCATCTGAGATGTAATTCAATTGGGGTTGACTAGGGAAGAAGGCTGCTTCAATGTGTGACGATCTGAAAGAGCTGCAAACGGGGAAAGATTCGGTTTCAGTAGGTGTAGGGCTATGATCTCACGCTCTCGATATGTTGGAATGTTCGTAATTTACTCCATATAGGGTTCCCAAGTTTACCCTATATGTCCTAAGGCTCGCCTTGCTATAACTAAGCTGAGTCTTCTTCAATTCAATGTGAAGTAAAAAATAAATAATCAATGAATCTGCCCTTAGGACACCATATCCATACGATGTCCCCTTTGGCAGCCGGCCCATAACCCAGCCATTAATGGCCAAGCAAGAATAAACCCTTAGCCATAGTCACCCGAATGATTTACAGCCTGGCCTGCACTCTGGGGGCTGAGGCTCCTCTCAGGGCCATAAACTATTCAATTACACAGTGGAGTGTTAAAGGCTTTTGAGAGCCATTGCCTCATCATTCTAATTATACGATCAGAGCGAACTTTCGCGCATAGTAGTATGCGAAGCGAAAAACATTTCTATTCGAGTCGAGCTCGGAGCCGAGCCCGAGCCAGAACCCTTTTCCTTGGTGCTGCTGAGCCTTGGCCTGGGATCCTGGCTAATAAAGCTAGCAAACTATAATCATAAAACACGAAACTCAATTACAGCGTTTGATGCTCAAGGCCACAAATAACCAAAGTTACGATGCGTCAACATTTTCTACTCGAGTCCCGGGATGGGGATGGGGATCGGGATGAGGGGATGGGGTAGCCAGAGGAGAGTACCCTCTGGACGGACCTCCGACTGCATTCGAGTGATGCATTGCTTTATTACCCCGAAAGTGAGGCGAGGCCGCCTTCTTTCTTGTCTTCATTCTCCATCTTCCATCGGTCCTCCTCCTTTTCTCTTCTCTTCTCTTCGTCTTGTATGCATAATTATGCGCTGCAACGCCCTCTGTCAGCAGTTCCCTCTCTGCTCCTGCTTCCCCTCTCTCAGGCCCTCTTCCGCTGTCAGGATGCTCGCGATGCCCAGGCGGGCAGGCGGCTCGTCTCAAACACATCTCTGGTCGTGGCGGCGCATCGTCTGGACCAGCAGCAGGCCTGCTCCACTCCTCCCCTCTTCCCCTTCTTTTCTTCCTGCCCATGTTCAGTGCTAGTCTGTCTTGTCAGCAGGATTAAGCAATTTTCAGCTTGGTTCGCTCTTTTTTCGCTTTCTGCCGCTGCTGTCCGCGCCTCGTCTGCGGAGGCGCAACTTTGTTTCCCCGGCCATACCCACCAGACCACACATCCCTACCTACCACCTACCCCATTCCGCAGCCATCTCTCTCTGCCATTTCGACCCACGTTGACAAAAAATGAGAAGCGCTAAAAATTTGCGATGCGTAAAATTTAGTTAATTTCAGTTGCGAGAACATTGCCAGACAGAGAAAGAGAGAACAGGCAAAGGGAAGGAGAGAGACAGATAGGTTGGGGAAAAGACCTCTTAGCTGTGGAAAGGTGTTAATGTGCCGAGCAATGCTGCAGCATGTGGCAAAAGGCTTAACCCAAAATGGGAACTCAGGTGTGGGCTGCATTTAATGTGAGTGTGTGAAAAGGTCTCTCGGGGCATCCAACTTTTAAGGGGGTAGGGGTTCGATTCCTTCATTGATCTATCAGTTAGGTACGTTACGTCTTCCCCATAGGCTCCCCATAGGCTCCCCAGACTTCTCAGTCCTCGTGGTCTTTGCCTTAATCCGTACTTAATAGCATCTATGATTTCATCCAATTATTATGGCGTAAGGTAAGGATTTTTACCATAGAATGGCCCATCTTTTTTGACAGTCTCATTTATCCTTCTATACATCTCTTTAGATCAAATTCAATATCCAATTTGAATCCAATTCACGCGGCTATTAGCATTGAAGATGCATCTGTTTTTTGTGTGCAATCATCTTGACCTTTGTCACCTGCACAGACCGCTGCCCGCGACCGCAAAACAATCAAAATGCTTCGGCACGGTCTCCCTTCTCACCCAATTACCCGCGATTCCGTGATTCCGCGATTCCAAGTACCGCATTCGGGGCGCGGTGATGATTCCCCCCACCACAAGTAAAGCTGCGATTCGATTCTGCGGTCTGCCGACTGTTTCGGGATACTGAGTCCGGGTCCTGGTCCTGGGCGTTAATGTTGAAAATGATTTGCGTGCAAAATTATTCATGTCTGGCCAGGGCAAATCTTGCGGCAATTATCCAACGCATGTGTCCCAGTGCCAGGGCCTGCACGGGTCTTTATGCAAACAGAAAATCGGGTTACGCCGCAGCGTTGAAAAGGACAGCGAGGCATGCAACGCTGGACACAGAGCCAGGACCTGGGCCCCTACCAGAGGGACGGACTCGCTATCATAACTGTGCCTGTGCTGGGCCCTGGACCCATGAAGACTGGAATGCCGAGAGGCTTTTGGCATCGATGGTTTCGATTGCAAACGATATACTCTTCAACGCTCCATCGCTCAGTCGCTGTTGGTTGTTGTTGTTCCAGTCACATCCTGCGCGCTGGCAATCATCAGGAGGATAGTAGGGTAGCTGAGGGTAGGGAGCGGGGGAGCGCTGCCTATTGACAGTGACAGTTATAGCCGGGAGTGTGTTTATACAACAGCACCGATTCGATGTGGAGCAAAAGTCACTGCATGGGTTTCCGAGGATGGATGGAGGATGGTGGGGGGTTCAAAGTGGTTACCATCTGCCCAACTCCCACTCCATCCTCCGGCTCCAGGCATTGTCATCGCTGCTGACGGTGCGGTACCCCTGCTGCTGTTGTCATGGACAGCATTTTGCATGAGTGGCTGGGCGCCATGTGTGTGGAAACTGGCTCCCCTCTACGTTGGGTTGAGTTGGGCACTTAAACCAGCTTTAAGGGAGGGCCCTGCCTCTTCTCTGGATGAAGCAAAACAAAAGTGATAGGAAATGGTGTCCTGGAATCAGGAGAACTTTTACGTCAACTATCCACTGCATATTGTGGTGGAACCCCTTTCGAATCAATCTTTTCTGTAGTATACAGTATATATATACTATATATATTCAATTTCAATGGAAAGTATGCCCATTCTTGTTTCTCTCCCATCATGCAAGACAGCTTCGGAACAAAGCCCAACCCAAGCCCGCTAATCGATTGAGCAGCAGCAGAAACTATCAATCCACTGACCACTACCCACAGCATGCCAGAGGAGCCCACCACAGACATGCCAGACTTGCCATCTTCCCTCCGCCCTGGCTCCTTGAGGAGTAACCAGGAATTAACCAAAAACCAAAAACAATTTTCCACTCAAGCAGACGCAGGCAACGGCAACGGCAACCAGCTGGAAAAATACGAAGCCTACGAGGCAAGCCATGAACCAACCCATGACCAAGGCCAAGACGCATCTTCCAGATGCAAATGTATCTATTAAACAGAAATCAGGCATTCAGGCACTCACCTAGAAGCAGACCTAGAAGCAAAAGCAAAAGCAAAATCAGAAGCAGAAGCAGAAGGAACTCAACCCGCAGCCATAAGGAACGCAACGAGCTAAGCTAAGCACTTCACACCAAAGTGTCAATTGCATTTTTGTGGTTGGTCGCCAATGGCCAGAAGGAGGCAGAAGGCAGGGAGGGAGTCTGCCTCTTGGGCTGCCTCAATCCCTACCACCGAGCACTTAATGCAACAATAAAACAATCAAAGTGTCTAGAAAATCGATGGAAATCAACGGAGCAAGCCAGCAACGAAACCCAGAACGGACACTGGCCAGGTCCCCAGACCCAGAGCTACAGTTCCAGCTCCAAGTAGCTTGGCCACTTTGGACTGGGCACGGAAGACAGGGGACTGGGGCTGGGGACTGTGGACTGTAGACTAAGAGCTGGGCAGCAACAAATGGAAATTCAATGTGAAGTGTGCGTATCAGCGACTGTCGCACTGCAGTGCATCCCAGAGACCACACACTTGATGGGGAATGGACGGGGCTGGCCAAGACAGAGGGTAAACGGAGCTCCTCCTTTCAGTTTTCGAGGCACTTGACGTTTGAATTCGAGATGGAACTCTGTGAGAGAATTATCAAGGAACTATCGAATTCTTTCTGTTGGCTAAGAGCTAATAACCATCACAGAAAAGTATTTTAACAAATCTTATCGACAACTATCGATAAAATCATCGTATTGTGAATTACAATTACAATTTCTTAAGCATAACGTTTTTCTGTTCTCGTAACTTTCCGAATCGACTGAGACTGACTTGTGGGAAAATGTAGCATTATTTAGGGATTTTCGATCATTTCCCAAACTCGACTGCACCTCCTGACTATCGCCATCTAATTATTCGCCCATCTCTAGGGTAAATCAAACAAAATCCCCCCAAGTCGTCATGTTGCCAGAGGCAACATTGTAGCATGTAAATGTTTGAGGGCGAGAGAGATGAGCCATGGACTTGACTGTACGGTGAGGCCTTTTAACACCTCCTACACCCACTTGTGCTTCTGGCACAGGGCTATGTGTCAAGTGGTAGTGGTTGCCAGTGGCTCCAGCTGCTGTTGCTCCTCCCCACTATCGAGTATCCAGCATCACGTGGGTGTTAATTGCTCATGTCCCATGCTCACAACCATCAGCATACCCATCACCATCATCATCAGCATCAGCATCGGGGCAACTTTCTGTCACAGAGTGCAACTGGAATCAACTCGGACTTTGGTTTTTGTTCCCTTTTGCAAAGAGGGCAATCAACTTTGCCGCCTGGCCATAAAAGTTGCGCCCTGGACATTTGAACAGACACTTTGGACATTTTCGGACATTTGGAACAAGTTGAAGCGAGTCGAGACGAGTCGAGCGGTTAAAGGAGACCGCCGTTTGCCAGTTGCCAGTTTCCATCTCATCTTTGCCTGGGCCTGGCCTGGCCCTGGCTGCATGGCCCGCATCCCCTGACGCTGATGGAAGGAACCGAATGGGTTCGCTTGGGATGGGGACACAGTTAAGGGACATCAAACAAAAGTTGAAGGGATTTGCGACCCGAAAATGGCAATGCGAATGCGCCCGTCCAGAGAGCCAAAGAGCTGGCTCTGTTCAGTCGGCTCCTCCATTGCCTATTTGACTTGCCCCGAGAGGGGACTGGGACGGAGTCCCGACCGGGCTGGGTTCAGTTTCGTTTTCGGTGTGTGGACTTTTCGGCATTTTCGCTTTTTGATCATTTTTCAAATGCAGGTAGAACCTGGGAGACAGTTCGTGTAGAGTGCATGTGATGAATGCTTCGGGGAGGGGCGGAAGGGGGAAACGGGAAGTGTTTCTTCTTGCATGACAAATTGGCGAGTATTTGTAAGATTCTGTATTTGGATAATTTACGTTGTTAGATGATGAATGTGACGAGGGCATTGAGAGTGCTTAGAGAACTGTCTCCACATACAGACCATTTAAAACTGACTACTTGACCCAGAGGAGACCTACAGCTTATTCTTTGCAGAGGATCGGTTCTACAACAGATTTATTTTCTCAGCTGAAGCAAACCCAAGAAAGATCCATCAGGTTACCCATCCTCAGGTTTCATCACGCTTCACCCGGCGATGATCTCTTGCCCAAAGCTAAGCTCATTTCCTGCACTCTCGAATCAAATCAAATCGAACTCTTTTTCCTCGCACTTTTCCGCTTGGAGGCACCGGCACTCATGAGCCGCAGGCAGATGTCAAAGCCAGTCAGAGATGCGCTTTAAGGGACCCAGCCCGGACATTTTTCCATCTCTGAGGAAATTGCCACTCAAAATGGTCTTGCCACGCGCACTTCCGTCAGACTATGTGCAAAAGAACAAACTAATCAGAACCACAAAACCATCCAGAGTATCCAGAGAATCATCTGGAGAATCAGAGAGCAGGTGGGACGTGGCTGGCTCAGTTGGAGTTCGTTTGGTGTTGCTCGGTCTCTAATAGACCATGGGCCGAACATCATTTCGCTTTCAGCGGCTCCACGCCACAGAAATTGAAATGAAAATTGCAAAAATCGAGTATGGTGAAGGGGAGGAGGACGAGGAGCAGGAAAACCGCCAGGCTTCAGCTGGCAAGTGAACAACTTCATCTGTCGAGACATTAAAATGAATTTCTCAAGGGGCAGGGCAGCTAGGGGCGGCCAGCGGCTGGAGAAGGGTTAGACCGAGCCGAAGATTGACACAAACCAATTAACATTTGTTCCTTTTATTTCCATTTCTTTGGGCCTTGGTCTTGGGTCTTTGGTTTTGGATTTATCGCACGTTTGACTGCGTTTACCAGTCAGATCTGTGACTTGAACTACGTTTTGCGCTTTACAAAACTACGAAACGGAACAGAACGGAACGGGGGTACCTCGGATAACTCGGAGTATTTCTGTGAATCTTTGGAGGCCAGAAAATGGCCTCCCTTTGCAAGTTTGTTGTGAGCCCCCACCCATTGCCTGGTGCCTGGTGCCTCGACTAATCCATTTATCTATGCCCATAACTCTTAAAATAGCCTGGAAAATTTGCACCACTATTCCGCCTGCCTGCCTGCTGCTGAGACCAAATACCGAAAGACGTTTAAAATGCACTAATTACCCATGAGGTTTCTTCGGTTTTTCTTGCTTTTTCTGCCCACCCCTCCCCCCTCCGCACACCGCACTTTATGCAGATTACAGAGCTGCTCGCGGGGCCCGACACTTGGCTGTCCATTTGGAAATTTAACGCGCTTATCTGAGCTGGCTGCCAAGAAGAAGACTGCCAGAGATAGGAAAAGGGAGCCAGCCGGGCCGGGCCGGACCGGCCGGGACAGAAGCAACAGAACAGGACTGGGACAGGGACAGCAGCCAAGAAATTGGGCGTAAGGCAGGCAGCGAAGAAAAAAGATAACCGCTAGGGTCCCAACATCAGGCTAATTAAAATTATACAAATTAAACAAAAACAAAACAGGCAGTGAATGAGTCAAGAGAACTATGCCCAAGTTTTTTCGAGAGTGTCAAGTGTTAAAGGACAGTGTTGGATCGAGAAGGACAAAACTGAATGAAATTGGAGTGAACTCTTGTTTGGGGCTAATAATTAATTTTCATAATACTTATAATGTGCGATAGTTTAATTAAAATAATATTGTATTATGAATGTAAAGTGTATTTTTGGGAACAATTTATTAAACTGATTTTCTTTTTTTTTCAGGTAAGAAAGAGAACATTTCGTCCTTATCAAATTGAAAATAAATCAATGGAAAAGGAAAGGTAAATTTAGAAATAAATTTGTATTTTGCTGGCAACACTTTAACGACATTGTATGTACATATGTATGTGTCAAATCCCGTGTCAAATCCCAAGATGTTAGCTATATTCAATCGAAGTTCATTTGACTTCCTTCTCACTTATGGGTATCATTGCGTCGTGCTCTAAGGAAGCTTCTCCTCTCAGTTTCGATCGTTATTTTTTGTTCACACATGTATAAAGCCATAACGGGATAATTTCATTAGAGCAAATGGCCAATGTTGTAAAACACAAGTAGCAAAAAAAAAACTTCAGAGCAAAAAGTATAATACGAGTACGAGTAAATTTCAAGCTCAACTTTTGCTCCTTGTACTATATACGTAAATTATGCAAAAAGGTCTTCACTAAAACGGTTGCAAGCAGCTGCTGCTCCCACGGATGCACATCTTGCTCCTCTTCATAGAGAAAAACGGGGGGAGAGCCAGCCTCGTTATCCGCCCTCCACGAGGATGTGCTCTGGATCCGAGTCGAACTAGCACTAAACCGGCCCGGCCCAGCCCAGCCCCCCCGTCCAGCCCATCCCATTTAATTAGCCATTAAGTTTTATTGCGCGCAATTTTGTTTAATTTGCTTTAAATACAGCAAAAAAAAAAAGAAAGAAAAAGGATGGCAAAAAAGTGCTACGAGAAGCTGACTGAAAAGTCTGAAGAAAAAAAGAGTAGTGGCAGTAACTACATGGGTGGGCAGCAAAAAGATATCAAAAGGAAGAGATAGAGACTGAAAAAATAGGGAAAATGTTGGTACTTAATGTTGAACTACTTTGAGTGGGGAATCCCTCCCTATTGCTACTTCCCTTGTGTTCCCTTTTTGTTCGCTCACTGAAATTCGTTTTTATTATTATTACAGACTTTACATGTGTTTAAAAAACATTGCAATTGTCTTATATATTTCATATCTTCTATCGGAAGAAATTTTTTCAATTGTATCCAGTTTCCAATTGACATTTTTTCAATTGTATCCAGTTTACAATTGACATTTTTTGAGTATTTTTGGGGTTTTTGGGCTTATAACATATCTTTGACTTTCGGTCTTCCAAAGAAACCTTCCTCGTAAAAATTAGTCCCAAAAACTGCGTAGAAAAGCTGTCCAAGTTGATAGAGAATTTAATATCCATTTGTGAATTCCATTTCGTTCATTTCCTGACTGCTACCTCTTTTTTAAGTCCTGATATTCCGGTAGCTTTTCGAATGGCTGTTCTTTGAACCATTTGGGTTGGGGCATTTTTCCCATTTCGTAGTCAGTTTTTTTCAATTTGTCTGCTTAGCCCTTTTTTTCTTCTGCTGAATTTCCCGCTCTTTACTGGCCATTTTCCCGTTACCTCACCCACCCAAATGGCTCAGAGCCTTTGGCCCTGTTTCTGTGCAGGTAGCATTCAAATTGGCCCTACATCCCCAGGTCTTTCTGTCGCAGGTTATCCGCATCAGCATATGCAATTTTCTGCTGCAATTGTCTGGCCCTGAATTGAATCCTGCTCTTTTTTGCTTTATTCCTCTCTTTTTACCTTTTTACCTCTGTTTTGTAGTAGTGGAACTCAGTTTTATTTTATATTTTTTTGTTTGACATCAACTTTTAGCATCAAATTTAATTTTATTGCTTATTGGAAAGTTGTACGCGTTTAAATCCAATTTTCGTACAACATGGCAGAGAAAATACATTCTTTTTAATTCTAAAAATTTGTCTATTTGCCACTAGTTACAAATTTATTGCTCAGGTATGATATTGTTTGAATCTTTGCCTTAAACGTTTGTTGCTGTAATATCTGTTTGAGTAGTTTTAAAAAAACAAAGCGTGAACAAGTTTATCAAAAACGATTCCTCTCCCCCATGAAAAGCAGGAACCTATCGAAAAGTGGTTAAGGATAACATTTGACAGTCAATTTGGTTTTATATACAATTTTGCAACCAAATATTGTCTGTTTAGTTAACAGTTTCCCAATATTCCTTCGATATATCCAATATTCCTAAAAACTTCTCCCCTGCCTGCTTCCAGTATCCAGTATCGAGCATCTCTCATCCATTCCAGCAGCCGCAACGAGTGGCGAGTAGAAAGCGGAGGCACTTAAAATTCAAGTTCAATAGACGCTGAAGGGACGGACGCGATGACGACGATGGACGACGACGGAACGGACGTGTCGCGCAGCATGTGGCGCGTTCTTAGAACTTGCAACAGTTTGCCGACTGCTTTAAGGAGTTTGGCCCCCTGTTGTTGTTGTTGTTGTTGCTGTTGCCCACCTTGGCACGAATGTCAACTGCACGAAAATGTTGCAACTGCAACTGCTTCTTTTTCGCTTCTGTTTTTTGTTCTATTGATCGTTAGGCGGTTGCATCTGCTCCGCCTGCAGCTTGTTGTTGCTTTTTTAGGTCCCTGGTGATAGCATTTTGCTCCTTGGCTTGTCAAAGACAGCCAACAACTCTCCGTACTGTACTCTGTACTCGGTGAGCTCGATAGCGTATTATTTTCGCTAACATGCAAACAGTTTACAGGCTTCTGTAAACTTTACATACGCATATTAACACTAACAGTTGGCTGTAATGTACTCCACATGTAAATGCAAGTAGGTCCAACCTAATAAAAAACATCCCAATTGGATAAATAGTCGTTTATCTTTCTTTGTGAACTCTGACTAATGGGTATTCCATGGTCGTGGTATCGACCAGGAAGTTCTTCTTTGTTGTTGCTGCTGCTCCGTGCCACTGCCTGGAAAGGTTAACAACATTTTCGTTCGTGCCGCATCTTGATGTTGCTTCCTGTTGCATTTGTTGCTGCTTCTTGTGCTTCTGCTACTGCTACTGGTAGTGCTGCTGCTGTTGCCGCTTACCGCTTGCTGTTTGCCTTTTTAATTAGCAACTTTTGGGACTCGCTCTCGTCTCAGGGGCAGACTCCCAAAGCAAAGCCAGCTGCTGCCTTTGGGTTCTGTTCTTCTGCTGCTGGCTTTTCTTCTATGCATTAAGTATGCAGTTTTTGGTCTTCTTCAGCGCTTCGCCCCCCACCCCACTGTGTTGTTCTTGCATTTAATTAAATGCTCATAAGCATGTGACCAGAACCCAGAAGGAAACCTCCTCCTCATGGAGCAGCCAACAAAAAAGCCATTGTCTCTGTGGGATCACTTGGGGGAAAATCGGGAAGAGCAGATGAATAATGGCAATTGTTTTTCTTTTGCTGGCTGAAAATGCTGAGATATATTTACTATACTGCGATTTCATAGAACAACATTGGAGTTTTCATTGGACTATACATAGAAATATACAATATATGTATATGTATTATTTTAGATTAAAATTAGATCTGCGTACACAGATAAATACTCATATTTGAATTAAATATGTGATTTTGAAATGCAAACATAGTCAAATTAAATAGAATTCACTTTGATTGAAATATAATTGTATTAAAAAGGCTTTTTTAATACGGTCATATATAATTTAAATACAAAACACTCTTTTGATATTGATATTTATATCGAATATTATTATGACTTAATTTGAAAATATTAATATTGAAATCAAAGGAAAAACAATAAATATTCCGTATTAAGTGAAATGATATATTAAATATTTGTATTTCTTTTTAACTATGTTTATACATATTTATTTTTTGATGTCCGTCGAATTCCAAACTGGTGCAAGCTGCTGCTAACTTGAATACTAATCTCAGTGGCAGTGAAATTATCTTTGGGCAGGGCCATATAATCACAGTCAATACAGTTCTACTCAGGTTGCGATTATTACTAGTGGAAAACTTAAAGCAATTCACGCCATGAGGTCATGAAATGTGGTGGTCAGCTTCGGCAAAATAATAACTAATTAATTGTATAATAAATATACATATTAAATTTAAATATGAAAAAACTTAACTTTAAACATGAAATATATTTAAATTAAATATGAATTATTTTTAAAACAAATACAACCACTCTTGAAGGAAAATCACTTGCATACAAATTCAAGTTTATGTGCAAATATAAACATTTCTGCGCTCTCTTTTCTATGAGTGTATGGGGATTGTTTCTCTCTCGCCAGTTCTCGCCAGTTTAACTGCACCGCCTGACACCCATTGTCTTGCGCACGCATAACCGTAAAATGCCATGTAATTAACACCGAAATAACTGATTTTCAGCAAACCAGCACAACCAAGCAGAAGCAATCGGTAGATGAGAGAGAGAGAGAGAGAGAGAGAGAGCGAGAGAGCCGGTGTGGAGTGTAAAGTCGAATGGGTAACGTAATTAGCTAGCAATAGACAAAGAGTCAGAATAAGGAAGGAGAAGGAGTGGAAGAAGGAGTGCAGTGCTCGCTCTGTCTCGCTCTTCTTCTAAATTATTTGCGTCGATTTAAGGCAACAAACTAGTTTTCCCTGGCACTGCCTTTTGCCGCCAGCACCAGGAGCAGCAAAAACAAACAGTTAGAAGAGAGCCTGCGACTGCAGGGCGGCATGGGTACGGCGAGGAGGGGTGGGGGTTCCAATGCATTGCTGATACTACTCGTACAACAATATGGCGCCACTAATTAGAAATTCTTAGTTCACAAAAAAGCAGTTGACGCGGAGCGGAGCCAAACGAACTAAAATATTTCTCCAGCCGCTGGCAGGAGCGCAGACCCGGACAACGGTCAAGCATGGATGGGGAGAGAGGAAGAGGAGGCGGCGGCGGCGACTCTTTCGACTCTTTTAAGGAAGTGCCAAAGTGACATTAAATAGTTCTGCTGCTGCGGCGCTGACAGAAATGCCTGATGGGGATGTCAAACTGAGGGAACTGAGGGATCGAGGGGAATTGCTTTCCTGGTAGGGATGTAAACCTGTAGATGGTGGACCAATCCAACTGATGCATTTTGAGAATCAAACTTTTGTTATTGGTTTTTTAGAGTATTTCCTGATCATTTCGCAACTGTCATTATTTCCGATCATGTTTGATCCCATCTCTAACATTCCCTTCAAACTAATAGGGCCCTCTGTTCATTTGAACCCTTTTTAATAAAGCTCCCACAGATGTCGCAAATCATTTTTGCCAATACGAATGTGGATTTTTGTTGCCTTACTCTTCTCTTTGAACGTGTATCTCAAAGTCTCAGCTCATAAATCTCGCGTGCTGGAAATGCCTCACTTCATTTGATTTCGTTTTGTATAAAGCTATAAAGGCCCAACAAATGCTCCTTCCCCTTTCTCTGTCTCTCTTTCTCCCCTACTTATCCCTTTGTGTTGTCTTGTTATCAACAGATCAAACAAAAAAGGCAGGGAAAGATGAGGGCAACCTCTTGCAGTCGGAATCCCGTGAGTCGAAACCTTGTTCCTGCTCTTCCGCCAGTTCTTCATCATGAACTGCTTGATGTTTTGACCCTTTTCAAGATGTTGTCTTCATTGCGTGTCTTTTGCCTTGAAAGAATAAGGAAGCCGAGTCCAAAATATCCCGATATTAATATTTATTTGCGGTTTTTTTTGTTGAGGGGCGCTAGGCTTGCATGATAATTTATTTTACTTTTTTTCGAACCAATAAATAAGAGAAAACAGTCAGGAAAATAAATGTTATGAAGCAAATAACTTAGAAAATCAGCGATGGTGCGGTAATGGTGTCAGCTTGACGGAAGGATACATATACATTTGAAGCATCTCGCCCTCAATCCCTTCCGATCTGATGAATATTATAGCTGAAATAAGGAAACAAAAATCTTTGCGACAGTTTGATTGAGACTGCGGTCGACCCAGCGAGAAGTTTTATATATGTATATATGTATTTATATAGTATGTATGTTTGACTCTCTGCTCTTCTTCCACTTACTGTTTTGTTCACACTGCGCTGCGATGATCGCTTCTTCTGCTTGCCATTTTTTAGCACCCGGTCGCTGTACATACCGGAATGCAATTAACATTACACCCAATTAACATTTTCCGCAGCTGCTAAGCTCTGTTTTACTGTTAAATGCTGTTTGAATGTTAAGGCCGCCGCAGTGGTTGTTGCTGTCCCCCAAGAGTCAATAAACGCGTTTATTGTCTTAGTCAAGCTGCCCCCCTCCCCACTGCCCTCCACCAACTCCACCAACTGCATCTCCTACTCCCTTGTGTACATTGTCTGTGTTGGTGCCAAGAAAAATGTTGCTGTCGCGCCAACATTTGCCATTGACGTCGTCTCACTGCCTGCATCTACGTCTTCGTCTTCGTCCGCGTCTGCGTTTAAGTCTGCGTCTCGGTCCGACTCCTGGCTGGTCTTGGCTCTTGTGCCAACTTTTGTCCATTTTAAGGCAGCTGGAATGTTGCTTTCTTGTAAATTGTTTAAATAAAATACAAATGCAACAACGACCAAGAACAACAAGAACAAGAACAGCAACAGCTCTCTTTGGCTACTGTGTGCTCTGGTTGCTGCTGTTGCTGCTGCTGCTGCTGCTGCCTGTCCCGTTCCTCTGCCTCTCTCAGGTCCCTCATATCTTTGTGCTCCCAATGATGGCTCTTTGCTACTATTTGACTTTGCTGTTGTTCTCGTTTCTATGTTTGCCCCAATCAAATAGAAAGAAGAAGCAGGCTCCTTATTGGGCTCTTTCTGTTGTTCCACCTGCTGTTATGTTAACAGCGTGTGGGCAGCAATAAGAGAAATGTTGCCGTTCAGCCAAGGTACGCGTAAAGCGTACGCGAAAACAAGGAAGTTAGAGGGAGATGAAACTCTTCTGCTATCTCCCACATGAATTAAGTGCATTGCACTTGTTGAATTAACTGATTAATAGCTCATTATTTAGCTATTGTCAAATGAGTATGAGAGTCATTGCACTTAAATAGATTTAATTGTGGCTTAATTGACAAAACGAGAGATCAATGCTCGTAAAGGAGGATGGACCCTTTCCCCAAGGGCACGTGCTAGATGGGCACCAGACAAATAAAAAAGAAAAGCCACTAATTCGCATTCTCATCGGGTGCAGAGATAAAGTTGCTTTTGCTTTAATTAGAATTCTAAATTCCGTTTCAAAGGAAGTTGGCGCTTGTTCTATGTCTGCCTGTCTCCTACAGGCTTTATTAATATTTATGGTCTGGTCTAGCGATGATGGATCACACGAGCGACGAATGCCTGATGAGCTGCAGTCGCCATTTCCGAGAGACTCCATCTGCTCCGTCCCGCTCCCCGTCTGCGCTGCCTGCCACGTTCCAAGTGGAGTTGTGGAGTTGTCCGAGGTCATTCGTGGCTAGCCCCCGCATTATCGGCGTCATCTGCTGTTGTAGCTGCCTGATGCCATCATGCCATCTAATGATGATACCCAGTCCTTGTCCATGATGGCGCTCTTTGCGCACAAAAAGACTGTACCCTGGCTAATATCCTCTGTTCTCTCCACTCTAACCCATAATTTATGTGCTTCAAATTCAATTTTCATTCAGCAGAAATTGCTCAAATATTCCCTGGGTGGTCCGGGCCCGAGTCCTGCTCCTGGGCCTCGTTCCCCCTCGAGGGCAAAAGCCAAAAGAACTTGAACCGCTGCCAAATGTGCTTCCTTTTCCCTCTCTGTCTGCGTGTGGCTGTGTGAAGGAGACGACCTTAGATGTTTTGATTGTTTTTCGGAGTATTTTTTCTGAATGAGTCACGCGTGTGAAAAGGGATCCTGCAAAAGGCTAATCTTGGCTGTGAGTCTGTGGGATACAGTGGGTACTCGAATAACTATCATTCGATTGCTGATTGCCATTTAACTTTAATCGTGAAACTTTGACTGTGTTTACTGTGATCCCCTTCCCATGTGCAAGGTCACAAGGAATGGCTTCCATTTGTACGAGTTCCCACTGTAGTTTGCTTAATGCACATTTCGTTTCCCTTTCTGCTTAGATAAAGAGTCGAAAAAAGCCACACACGTCGCATGCTGCCCGTGCCCCCCGACTGTCGTCCCCCAGTCAGTCAGTTAGTCAGCTTGTCAGTCAGTCAGTCGCGCCATTCCGCCAGTCACTCATAAATATCTGCGGCAAGCGCCGCTTTTAGCTGTTCTCTTTCTTTTTGCTCTTTTTCTCCTCCTCCACCCCTTCCGATTCCCGTACATTTACCTAAACAGAATTTATCACCTTTTTCTTCTGTTTCTGGGACCGGGACCCAAGGCGTTCAATAAAACGCAGACGTCAACAGGAGAGAACTTTGGTGAATAATACCCATCCTGCCTGCCGTGTCCATAGCACTTTAATACCCTGCATTCAAAGATATGTATGTATATCGAATGAGATTAAATTAATTATTATTAATTATCTAAATATGAAAAATTAAGGGTATGAAAATGTATCCGATATTATGCATATCAACAATAAAGTTATAACTTCTTTTGTTGTTTTTATTTGTTCAATCTTTTGGAACATTTACATAAGTACTATATATTTTGTTTTTGTTTTGCAAATCAGTCAAAAAAAACTTCGTTCTGCTATGTAGTTTGAATGCAGTTCCAGGAATTCTGAGGGGCCCACGAGAAGGGGGCAGGGGGCAATGGAGCCAGGTCGTGCGACACTTGGTCGCCATGGACCAGACACCGCCCCGGTGCGGGTCTCTGCTCTCTCATCAACACTTTTGAGAACTCTATGCGAAGGTTTTTGTGTAGTAATTTTTTTTGGTTTTGTTTCTGGTTCGATCAGCATACGGGAACAGTGCTCGGGTTTCAGTTTCAGGTTTTTTTAGTACAGCTGCAATACTTTATTTTCGATTTTTGTTCCTTTTCTTCGTTCTTTATGGCTTTGTGTCTGCCTTTTGCCGAGCTTAGCACGAACTGCACTTAATGGCAAGTGTGTGGGAGAGAGAGAGAGACAGAGGGCTTCTCATTTCCATTGTAAATGAAGTGTCAAAGATCTTAAATAGCTTTTGATGCTTCTGAATGAAGTTGTTTTTGCTTCCCTCTCTCTAAGCGTTTAGTAGGAAATGCCATTAGTAGCGCTTCAACATAGTTCTTAGAAATTGGCATCAGTATGCCTGATAATGGACAAGGATTGTAAGGGGGATTGTATGTATGTATGGGTAAATGTTGCTAACCTTGAGAACATACTTTCATAGATCATCGCATCACTGATTATTTCCTGTATGCGGTTGATCTTATTGTTAATTCTTATTTGTCAAACATTTGGAGTTCGTTTTGGAGAAGGCTTTTTTGTCAGGTTGCTCCGACTTTGCTTTGGGCTGACGGATGGCTTACAAAGTACTGAGACGCATACATATTTACATTAGTACGAGGAAGGAGCATTTAATACCCTTACAGAGGGTAGTCTTAATGTCCCTAGCAAGACAAGTAAGAGATTTCAGCTATACTTACCCGTTTGTCTGCGTAACCTTTGCATCCCTCAGTTTTAGAGCTAGTAATCAGCTAGCAACTTTTACACAAAGTTTATTTGAAATATAATGTATTCAAAATTAATAGCATTTCAATATACAAACATATTGGAAATTAAATAGCATAAAGATTAAGGGCTGATAATTACATATGTACGTATTCGCATTCGATATGTGAGATTGTCCAGGTAGGGACATATGTATGTATGTACATACATATTTAATACATACTCGTATTTATATGAACGTAGAAACAATGTACAGACCTGATCGGTGTGAAAGGGTACTTAACGCTTCGGCGTCCCAGATTAGCCGAAACTTTTCTTCTCGTTGTGTTGTTGTTGATACTGTTCTTCTGAGCCCCCACTTGAGCAGCCACCGGCAGCTGTCGCTCTTCACTTCACTTGGCGGCACTCGTACACTCGTACTTGTACTCGTACTGCCTTTATTCTTTTGGGAATGTTTATTAATACATTTAACTGGCTGCACATTAAACGGGTTAAACGAAGCTTCCGTATAGCCTTTTCGCAAATATTTACTGTTTTCTTTGCATTTAAATAATCAAAAGACTAAGGGGCAAAAAATACACGCCTGATAAAAGCGTAAGCTGATAGCTGTCAGGGGAATGGGGCGGGGCGGGGAGCTTTAAGCTGTCAATGGTTCCCTCTGCTGACTGTTGGAGCTTTGCCCGACACTGCGGTAGGTTGTTGTTTGTTGTTGTTGTTTTTGTTTTTTTTCTTCTTTTTTGGCCATCTGTCGTGCTCAAGTGGAGTGGAGTTGAGGATGATGATGAGGCGAGACATCGTGACAAGGCGGGGACATCGTGTGAATGGATTCTTGTGGTGCGGTGGATCTGTGTTTTGAGAACAGAAGCATTTTCAAGGAAGCCATATTAAGAATTAGTTAAAATTTAATTAAACGTAATTCAAACGAGAGAGAGAGAGAGAGAGAGCTAGAAAGATGAACAGTTGGATAGGCGAATATTTAGAATATTTCTGATTTCCTTTGTAACTATATAACTGAGGAGAGAGTAAAATCTCTGAGATCTTTGTCTGTATTTCAATGGTATTGCTCAAAATGAATGTAATTTGATCTAATTTTTAATAATTTCCTGTGCTTTCTCCCCACTTACCCTCTCCCCCGAACCCTGATCAAGCAAATAGTTGAGGCTCGCAGCTCGTAATCTGCATCAAGCCCTGCATCTGTGTCCGTGCCTAGACCTATCCTAAGCCCAAGCCCAAACCCCAAGTCAAACCCTAAGCCCAATGAGCCAAACCCATGGCAACATTTTCGTTTTGCTTCCTTGGCTTTTTCATCTCTTTTCCCTTTTTTTTTGTTTCTTGTCTGCTGATCAATCGTACAATTGAGTAAAATCCTACTTTATTTGCAGGAAGGAGCAGAAGAAGTGGCGGCGGCGGCGGGTTGTTGCAGTAGCAGCAGCCTGTTGCATGTGGCAGAGTCGCGTCGCAGAGCTCCTTCCTGGGACTGAGGCTAGGGCTTTTGTTGTTTTAATGGCTTTCGCTAACATAAAAACCATTAAGATAACATTTTTATAGGATTTCAATGGCAGTCACGGCAGCAGACCAGCAACAGCAGAAGCAGCAACAAAGAAGCTTGGGCTCTTTTTTATGGCCACCTCTCTCGGCTGCAGCTTGAGCTCCAACCGTGGCAGCTTCGGCTGCTGCTGCTGCCACAAGCCAAACACCAAATGTCATTGACTATCAATAGAAGATGCGACTAAGGCCCAGTCGCAGTCGCAGTCCCAGTCCCAGTCCCTAGCCAGGCCTGGACCAAAAGCCAGAGCCAGCTCCGATCCCTCTCTTTGCAATTGGCAACAGGTTGGGGGCCCCAGCCAAGCCAGGGCCCTTTGTTTCTAGCCCTGCGCTTATTAAACGCAATATTTGTTGCAAGCTGCAGCCATTTGCTGCAGCTCCGCCCGACCATAAAGCGCGATTTATTTTTGTTGATTTTTTGCGTGCTCTACGCCGTTTGCTTTCCGGCCAGAAGGAGATGTGCAACAGAGCTTGAGCTCCCATCCTAACCAAAAGGGATTTTTTCTCATTTTTTCACCAGATTTCTGTGTGTTGCAAGCCACTTCCTACTTCCAGGTGTATGTTGGGGCCCAACCCTCAGCAGCACAGTATAGTCACACTTTTTCACTCTGTTACCGAGCACAATCCCCAATTCCCCAATCTCAATGCCACTCGATGAAGCACCAAGGACTGCAGACTCTGAGGCACAGTGGTACACATTAGTAGGGGACTTGTATTCCACCTTTCTCTTCTTGGAAACAAACTATTCAACTATTCAATTGGATCCTTTGATATATGAATAAATAGTTTTAGTACCTAATTTATTGGTTTAGTTGCCACTGTGCAGCCACTTCCACACACTTGCAACAAATCGGTGTTGGCATTCTCTTTCGTTTATTTATTTATTTTTGTTTTTGTTTGTTGTTTGTTGTTTTCGTTTCGCCTTCTATCTATCTCTAATGCCCCGACAATTGTTGCCACTTCTTCTTCCTAGTTGGGCAACGCTTTTCATTTTCTTTTCCCCCACTTTTTGTTGTTGTTGTTGTTCGGGGAGAGTCATCTGCCCCATAACCCCTTCTATCAGCATGCTGCCCCTCAGCCCGTTCATTGTTCATTATGCAGCATTATTTGACGCTGGAGCTTCCATCCCCAATCCCATCGTGTGGCAGCTGCCTGCAAATGCTTCTCGTTTCCACTGGAGGAGAATCCCCACCATGCTCCCCCCGCCCCCGGCATGCTGGCATTCCCTTTTGCATTGACCAGCAACAAACACATAAATTGCATTTGTCGGTTTGTTGTCGTTTTCATAAATAAGATAAAGATAAACGACCAAGTTGCATATTATTTGTAATTGCATTTCTTCTCTGGCAATGGGCAATGGGCATTGGCCATGGCTGGATCTCCGGTCGGACAGTTGGCCATTGATGCCGGCCATGGCCAGAGCGAAATGTGTTTGCAGCATTCTGAATTTATTATCGGCCAGAGCGAATCTCTAATGGGGGAGACCCGGGAGCATCTCTAATACGATGCTGAAAGGGAATAGGGAAAGTTTTCTATACATTTTAGGGTTGAGAGTTGTACCATAGGTGACTCCTCTCCTGGAAAGCCCATCCATCTGTTACCCATCCATTTCCCATTTAATCCCTTGTATTTCAATGCTAACCATTTAGTTTTTAAAACATTTTTTCTCACCTTCCTTTTTGGCTATTAGACATTTATGCAATTTAAAAACTATTTTCGCTCGTAGAAACTATACTATATAGTATACTGGGTCTGCATCATAAATCTCTTATTCATTGGGAGGGGGTGGGGAATATTGCTGTTTTGTTTATTGGAAAAACTGCATTGAACGTGGCACAGGGCTGAGTCAACGATTCAACAATTTGTAGCAGCTTCTCCCCCGAGCCGCGGACATTGGGCGATAACAAAAGGCAGCAAACAGAAACGCGGCTACGGCTACACCTATACCCGGTGGATGGATACATATATACATATATGGCCATGACAACAATATCAGCCAGCTCTACCAATATTGTGGACTGCTCTTAGCCTGCAGTGGGGTCTGTATGCCACTTATAGTAATGCATATAGTGGGATACTATTGGTCAGTATGACTGAACTGTGTAGATGTCATGGAATCAATCAATATTCAATCGGTATTCAATATTTATCATGGAATTAAGGGTTTTTTTTTCAAAGTGCGCCCTTTTTCAGGGCATTCAGTGTTCGGTGTGGCCCTAGACGGAAACTCTCCTTTCCATTTTTTGCATTCGGTTTGCAAAATGCCTTTTGTTGACTTGACTGAGTGGAGTTCCGTTCCCCGTGCGCCCGTGCGCCCGTGCCCCCGTGCCCCACTCCTGTCTGTGGCTCTGTGTGTATTTGCCGCGTCGTTGTGGACTTTTGGCGTAGGCAAAAGGCAACCGTAGGCAACCACAGAAACAACAAGAACAGCAACAAGAATCGACGGCGCCGTTGCCGCTTTATTATGAATTATGGCCACGTTGACAGTTTAGAACCAGACGAGGGCGTGGAAAACCTGACAGATGCGCACACACACACACACATCTCAAAGGGAACTACATACAGCCACTACCCCAGCCACAACAGAAATCTTGCAAATAAAGACCGCGACCTATTCCTGGTATCGGCCATTCTGGCCATGAGCTGCAGCCATCCCCACCCCCAACCTCTGTCCCAGCCACAGCCACAGCTCCAGCTCTATTTCTAATTAATAATGTGATAAAACTGTCAGACAACCAACTGTGCTGGAGATTTCCATCCCAATCCCATTCCCATTCCGTTTATGGTTCGCTTTTTGTGTAAACTCTCGCAATCCATTCCACTTAATTAAGCAATTAATTTCACATTTATATAAGCCGACAACTACATCTTCAACTATAAATTATTTTCGTATATTTCTTTAGTCTTTTTATGTTATTTTTCTAACGTTTTTTTTTAAGATTAGCCACCACAAAATCCAACCAAAAACAAATCAAAAGACAAAAGACAAGAGTTATGCCCATTGCTGTCACGGCGAATTATGATGGCTCAAGAAATATTGAAAAATGTTTGCCCACAAAATTTACCATAGAAGCTGAAAAATCAGTCAATTGCGAGTTCTGACCTAATCGATTGAGACTTTTGACGCATGGCAGACGCAGACAAAGGAAATGCCAAGCCAAAAAAAAAGGCCCAAATGAAAGATTAGCCAAAACCGAAAGTGAATCAGTGCGAATCGACAGAGTGTGACAGACTTTTGTTCCGGGGCTATCGATTTTAAGGGATACAATACGATATGTGGGATATGGAACAGCTTCTTATACTAAGTTCTGAGCTTTGAAATTATCTTTAGCTCATGTTTAGCTCTCCCAAATACCCTTCGTTTTTCTTTTCATTTTATGTGAGTCAAGAATATGTTATTCGCCATCTCATAGCACATATCGTACTATATAATGTTTGCTTTTGTCTGTACTATATCATGTTGGGTAAGTCTGATGACCTCCATTGTCATTAGTTTGCTTTAGTTGGCTCTCTGCTTCGCACTTCGCACAGCCCTAATTACATTCGACTCAAAATATTAAAATGCAATTTCATTCTCGTCATTTCCGAAAGAGAATCCTCGCCCTCGCCCCCCTGTTAAAGCCCCTAATTGAAATTACGCAACGTTCATTGACTTTAGAAATTTCCCAAAGGCAAACTGGATAAATAATACTCGTATTATTTATTTGTGGTCAGCGACTTGTCTCCGCCGCATATGAATTTTTATTTTTTTCACTTTTATTACTAGTTGGACCTGGCGGCATTAAGCGGCTCTTTGTCTGAGTTAACATTCTGGGAAGAGAGGCTGGGGTACGACCTGTAAACGACCATTAGTGGGGCTTTATTGCCTTGCTCCCTTCTGCTTCTTCTGGCCAATGCCAAATTAGCCATGAATGAGTCGAAGCAGAAAATGTTGTTTTTGTCGATGGCTGCGACTACGACTACGAACAAATAGATTTCATTTGGACACGATCATGGCCCATAACAATGTGAAGAACACCAACAAAGCAGCGGACCAAGGCAGACGATGGGAACGATCGATTGGATCTAATGACTGAACAACGAACAACAAGTTGACGCGAGTACAAAATATAAGCTGATAAGAGTCAGGAAGCCAACAGAACTGAACTGACAGCTGAGATCTGAGAATATAGAATAGAACGTGGAAGAGAGTGGAAGAAGAGCTTTGAAGAGTTAGAAGCCAGTTAATAGACTTGTATCCATATTCAAGAGATAACTAGGAATTTTCCCACTGCCTACTATGTATAGTATTCCATCAATCTATATCTTTCAATAATAATATATCAACACTAATTAAACCATTGAACTCTTAAAGCCTACGATTCATACAAACGACAAGAAACCCAAAAAAAAAGAGCAACCCCAAGTGGAAATTCAATAATAATCACAATAAATATATCGATATAAATAAGTGAATAAAGTAAAGTGAACGAAATCTCAATGAGTGCTGAAGGTCAGAATGCTTTAGGCATACCAAAATGAAACCGAAATTGGAAAAGGAGTAGGAGAGGAATCGGGGGAAGGGGAATCGGAATCGAAACTGTATCGATTGAATGGCGGCTGTCGCCCATGAATTCTCTCTGTTCAGCCTCTCCCAACGCAATTAAATGCCAATTGAAATTCCTTCTCCCCTCCGCTCCCGTCCTTGAATTTGTAGTTCATTTTTTGGTGGCTTATAAATTGAAATTAATGATTGGGGGAATCTCGAATAATTTATTTTAATTGTGTGACAAATTTAAGCAAAGTTTTTCTCTCTCTCGTTTTCTTTTTTTTTGATTAATTTTCCTTTATTGATTTGCTGCTGGCTAATCTGTTCTGTCTCCCGGCATAAGTTTTATTTTTAAGCGATGATGTTGCCCCTAATGTTTTCTGCGTGAGCCTGAGCTCTCCATAATATTCGGGGGGGTATATATGTATTTCGTGGCAAAAGTCGCAGTTCAATGATCGCATTTAATGATTTTTGTATGCGAAAATAAGTAGATTTTGTACTCTACTCTTCTCTGTAGTCTGTAATCTATAGATGGTTATCCGAATCGGGAATCGGGGATCGGGGGGATCGCTCACACAAAAGTTTTGTCTGCAGCCCGTGCGAGCTTTCTTTTGTTTAGTTTTGGGTTTTGTTTTTTTTTTTTTTGGCTACAAAAAATTCGTGAAATGTTTTTCTATGACCATTGAGTGGAGGAGGCGGTAAAGTCGAGGAGGACTTGATAAAGAGGAGGGGTATACCTTATATATATATTATATTGTTGTGGCCTCTGTCTCTCCACTTGAGGCTGAGTGGCACAAGGCAGCAAGCAAATCTTTTAAAGATACTTATGAGTGTTATGTAATGAAGAATCGCTTGAGATAAATTGATGAAGAAATGCGTAAAATAATACCAAAAAATCCAAAAATACGCATCCAAAACGAAGTTAATTTACTTCTCCTATCCCAACAAATGCAAAACACGAGACACGAGACAGACCCAACCCGAAGGCCTAATCAAGTTCAACAAACTTCAAGACTCATCTGATCCCTCCTCCAGTCGTTGCTGACTGACACTGACTTTGCAGATCTGGGTATGAATACGAATAATACATATGTATGTAGATTTGTATCCCTAGTCCAAAGACCAAATTAGGTCAAAGTTTGCAGTCGAAGCAATTTATTTATGCCTTACTGACAAAATATTTTGGTAGCCAGAAAAAGGAGGTGGAGGGGGAGAACTGAACACATCAGAACAGAAGAAGAAAGAAATTTACATGCCAAACCTGTGTGTGTTTTTTGGCATCTGTGCTCTTGGCCTGAAGAAGATTTACAACCCAACCGATAAAGATCTCAATATATTATACATATGTACCTATAAATATGTTCTCACGCTTTACAGTATTCAGCATATCTTTCTTTATTCTTATGTTGTTGTTTTTGGCACACTGTTTGGGATTTTTGTTTTGGTTGAGTTGTCAAGTCAGGTTCAGCTCACGTCTGCTATTACCTTAGGGCCGAGTAGAGTAGTTCTGGCCTCAACTTTGTTGCCCCATTCGGAGGGCATTAAAGCTGGCAAATGTTCTCTATCAATTTTTATTGGTTAATGTAACCATCAAATCTCGGTTTATTGCTTATGGCAGGCACATTTGCCTCGAGGATCGAATCGGATCGGATCGGTTAGGTTAGGTTTATTTTACGACCCTTGGGGAAAGGGCATGGCCTGGGCCGTGGGCTAATTTTGATGGCTTTTTATGGCACGTTTACACGCAACGACAACGACAACGATCTGATTATTGATTTCGAATGCAATGCGAAAATCGCCTCTTATCTCGTTTTATGTGTCAACTTTAACAGTCTTCCATAGCTTTTTCCCCTTCCTTATAATTGGATGAAATTGTCATCTCAACGTTTGGAGGGAAGCTCGTTAAAATGTGGGCGATCACACATCGCACATGGTACTCAAACAGTAGTTGGTGGCTCCTAGGGTGGGGGGTTTGGGTGGGGGAGATCTCTGGGCATTTTGTTTATGGAGCGCTTTATGGATCGTACTTAGCCATGTCTTAAAGAACTGGTGGTGGTCTGAGGTTAGTTTCATTGCAAATTAATGGCAAGGTACATATGTATCTGCCATTTTTTAAAGGAATTTAACTTCAAAATTGTTGACAATGGGAAGGCTTTCGGTTTGAATGAGATCTATCGATCATCTGTAAACTTTCTTGGTGGCAATACATATATTGCAATACATTCTATATATATGATGCCCCTTATCAACGATCTTCCAATCCTCAATTAAATATCGCAGACAGCTCCAAACTTCAAGTTCAGTGTCAAGCGGTATCAGTCGAATCAGTTGCAGCTCGATGCCGCTGCCTTCCAACAAGTTCGCTTCGAACCTCAGTCAACACTTTTGTTGCCTCTCTTATTATCTTTCTCTTTGTGTGTTTCTCTTAAGCCCCATACAGCACATTGTATGCTCCAACTCCAACTATGGACAATGGAAACGAGTTCTTCCCCGACTTCCCTCCTGCTGCAACCTCTCCTCTGTCCATCTATTCCATCTACTTTTTGCATCCCTCGTTCTCTTCCCCTACCTACCTGTTTTGTTTACCTTATGCCTTGTTGAAGATGTTGTCTATTTTGATACACGTTGTACCGAGGGTATTCTAGTTTTGGCAGTACCCAGATATCCGTGACTCCGCGTCTAGTACCTTAGACGAAACTCTTCCAACTTTGCGTAAGCGTTTGCTTATATTATTAACTATTATTATTATTATACATATTTACATGTGTTTATGCGAAATATGATTTAAATATAACTCCCTTGTTATAGAGCTGCTTCTTGAGATCCCAAGGGTATTTAAAGACTCGACCCTCGAAGTTAGTATATTTCTGTTTAATTTTCTGCAAAACGTTCTCCTCTCTCATCTTGATGAGAGCGGGAACGACAGACAGACAGAGAGAGTGAGTGCGACAGAGAGCAAGACGCCAAACAAGTTGTAGTTGCTCCGATCCGTTCCGTTCCGTTCTTGGAGCTTGGCGCAGACTCCTACACGAGGCTCGCGCCTTCTCGATCTCGAGATATAACATTTTTAGCCATTCTGCCTGCTGTCTGCCTCTTCCACAGCTCTTTTTACATTTTTTGCAAGCAGCAGGAAGTTCAGTTTTCAGTTCAGTTCAATTTTGCACGTCATCTCCAGCGGTTAAACTCGGCTCAAGCGGATCCAGCGGTTCCAGCGGCGTTCGAAACTCGATTTCAGCGGAATTCGACTTCGGACTCTAACCAAACGCAAAACACACAAGATCAGAGAAAGATACACTATTGTTCTGAATTTCAGTAGGATTATTATAGTTCGCGAGTGTTTTAACAAGTGGCTAAAAATATCTTCAAAGGATATTGAAATCTTAAACAATGAACTGTTTAGATTAGTGAAGTTTCTCCTTCAACTAAGTGAAGTTTTCCAAATAGTTGTTATACAAAATTCAAAAATCCAACATGTATCGATTGCAGAGACGCGTTGCTTTGATAGCCAAGCAAGGTACATATGAAAAGTATATACTTAGTATACATAAATATACGTACATACATACATATACACATTAATGTTATTGAACGGGATTACTCAGAAATATGTAATCATTTTGTACATTAAAGATTATCTAAGTGGTGAAAGCTAAGGGATGAAGATAAGGGATACTCGTATGCGATGGGATACTTATTTGTTAAATCGAGATGAAAGAAGTAAAATTAAATCCGTTCACAGGGCTTTCTTAACTGAACCTTCATAACAATGAAGATTACAATAAGTAAGAATACTACGAACAAATAAAGTATGTTTCGGAAAATCAGTTTACGAGGATTTATTCTTATATGGTAGTTCTTTAGTTACAAAGAAAGTTGCAACCAAATGTTTAGCCTCAATTCGAGTCGCTACATTCTGTTCCGTTTCAACCACAAGCCCTTGGCCAATTACTCCTTGTGGCACCGCAAGCTCAGAAATGAAAACTCCATCAACTGGGTCATCTTCCTAGAAAGAAAGACAATACCTAAAAAAGAAACAAAAATAAATAAAACGAAACCCAAAACACGAAATGGCAATCATTTTACTTTTGATTATAAACAGAAGGGAGAGAGGAGATTACTTCTAGCCACTAATCGCTGGATTAGTCGACCTAGAAAGGCCTTTCCATCCAGCTGGAAGAGATCATCTTCTTTCTATTTCGTTCGGTTGGACAGCCATAAAAAGGGACAGCAGAGGAGGGACCCCTACCCCTACCTATACCACTACTTCCAGCCCCAGCACAACAAAGTGAATGAAAATCTTCGAGGTTTTCGTCTGGGAGAGGAGGGCGATGCACGATTCGACCAGCACATAATTTGAAGATTTAGAGAGTCGAGTCGACTCGAGTCAGTCAGTCAAGATCGCGTTTTGCATGCCAAATGCTGGGCACAATTTGTCCTCATCCAAGGAAAAGCCAAAGCTAAGGCAAAAACCAAACCAAACCAAAACAAAATCCAAGCCAAGTTCAAAGTCGTGCGCAGAGCTTCCCTCTCTATTTCTCTTCCCCATTCTGTCTATCCGGCTCTCTCTTTGGCAGAACTTTCCGCACTTCACTCTACATCTCGCCCCAAAGAAGGTCATGGACAGATTTTAAGGTTCCTTCTGCTGCCCTGCCTCCCTCTTCCGCGCCATCTGTGGTCCATTCCTGCCAGGTCTTGGCCAATTGACTGAAAAGATTTATTATGGAAATCTATAAAAAATATGCCCATAGATTGGCATACATTCCCTCATAGATGCTCGCAGGGGGACACTCTGCGATGGTCCTATAATACATATTTATCTGCCTTTCTAAATCTGTCCTAATTAGGATTAAATTCAACTTAGAAATCCGTCGAATCTTTGGCTCTCAATATTGCTATATTATACGTATCCAAGCACAGAAAAGTACACTTAAATTAGGTTTTTATACGATTAACTACAAGTACTTTGGGTTTAAAACCCAAAATGTTATGTTTAGTGTTCAGGGTGACAAGTATTGAAAGTTTTTTGATAAAAATCTTTGGACTATTAGGGTATAACTTAATGAAAATATTGCCAACTATGATGGAAACTACTATTATATTATAACTGGGAATGCTTCCTGTAGGACGTACATTAGAGCTCGCCCTTCACTGCTAAGCCCCGCCGACGGAAGAGAGAATAAGAGAGCAGGAGCTCTCATTCATTATTAGTTTGAGATCTTCCATACAGGAAAGAAACTTCACGATTTAAAGATGTCAAAACGCTTTCTTAATGATTAATGATGAGTTTCTAGCTATTTGAGTACCGGGTACAAGAATAATCGATATACAACTATAAACAATCCTATCGCTAGGGTATTTCCACTTCCATTACTCTTACTCTTTGACTGCTTGTTTTTGTGCAGTAGTCGAAGACGTCGTCTCGTCAGGTCTATCTGTCTCACTTACTCCTCCCAACTGAATCCCCCCCCACCATATTGGCTACCGACGATTCTAACTGTAAAATTACAAACTTGTACCCGTACCCTCCCAACTCCTTCTATCCCACAATCTCCCTATCCCACTCCATTCCAGCTCCATCTCCATCTCCGGGACCCTCTACGTGTCTTTCATGGAGCCAGAGTCTGGTCGTCTCATTTAATGCATTTCCTTAAGACGACAACGACTCGAGTCGGACACTTGACTGGACACGGGCTGGACAGTGAACACTGGACGTTGTGTCAGCTAAATTATTTCCACGGCTCGATTCGATTCTTCTTCTGCTTCTGCTTCTGCTTCTACGTCTCCTCATAGTTTACTAGTTGGGAGCTCTTTTACGACCAACATGCACGCATCAGTCAGTCTAGGCTGTCTCGTTCCCGTTCCCGCTTCCGATCCCTCTCGCAAGCCCACCTCCCTCTCTTTTTATGACCTCTGCAGACCAACTAGCTAAGTATCGGGCAATGCCAGTCTAATCAGTAACGCCAGAGCGGGACAGGTACAGCGAAGGAGCGCTTTTACCGTAATACTCTAACGATGCTGCTATACTCCACTCCACTACACTACACTTCACTCCTCTCAACGGTTGTTTTCCCTTTCTGGCAATGCAATGCAATTCTGTGTGTGTCCCGAAATAGCCATCTGAGCGAGAGAGATATTGAGAATGAGAATGAATGAGAGAACAGAAGAGTATACAAAAAGAGAGATAGAGAGAGAGGTGGACGCATGCGTGACTGCCCAATATCTCGCCTCTCCTTCTTGTCTAAAAAGTCTTCCTGTTTCGGTTTCTTCTTCATCTGCATTTTATGGTTCGGCTCCTCTTTTGCTTCCCTCTCTTCTGCATCTCCCTCCATCTCCACCTCCTACTCCGCCTACTCCTACTCCAACGTCTTCGTCGCTGCACTCACCCGGCTGGGCTGTTGCAGTTAATCAATTATAACGACTCTTGATTTCCTTCCTGATCTAGATCAAGATGTTTATTGCCTGTTTTGATACCTTGTAGCACACACAGCACATGAATATACAAGCCAAAAGGAAGACGTTGCAACCCCATGCACACATCCTCCTATTTGAAATGTAAATATAGGAGTATATAGAACCACACATGTACTTAAATTCAACATATTTCTGTGTCATGAATATAATGTGAAGATTTACAAGCCAACATTCTTTGTTTATAGGGAGAGGAAATCCGATAAGTTTCGCTTATAATCCAATATGAGATATTTCCGTTTGTGACAAAGTTTCGGCATAATGCTAGTTTCATCGATAGTTTAATATTTAGCGGGATAGCTCGCACCTTTTTAGTTCCAACTAGATATTTTTACGCGATATTCGTAAGTCGAAATACTCTTCTACATGCAGCTCGTCTAGTCGGGTTTCTTCTTCCCCCTGTTCGTTTTATGTGGGTTCACAAATGTTGCATGTGATGAAGATTTTACAGTTCTGTTCGCATTAAGTCATTTGGCATGCGATGCCCCCACCCATTCCCATGGTTGATTCCTCATGGTTCTTGATGTTATTAAGTACCTGATTTGTTGATGGCTCTATCACTTCCATTTCCTCAGGAGTTAGTTAAGATTGGAAAACGCACGCTAATTGTGTTTTATGTTTTGGGGATAGCAAATAAAAGAGAGTATCCATTTTTCACTACCAGTGTAGCCTAAGATTCTCGTTTTGTTTAACATATTTTATAACATATACTTTGATCGCTTTGAATATATCATAAAAGATATACACTTAGAGTTAAAGTAGTATGGTACTCAATAGAATCTTCACATAATTCCGCAATCTCAATATTCCGAAATATTTCTTGGTTTTGTTTATATGGCTTAGAGCTGCGAAGATACTTAAGAATGGATCCTAACTTCTGAAACAATTTTACTTGTAATGTCAAAGGGTTACTTAATATTCTTGAATATTCGAGGAATTGGTCAATTCCGTTGAGAGTTCCAAGGACAAATATGACGAGCCCCCCACCAAGCTCTCCGAACCCAACGAACCAAGCTTCCCCAGAGTTATCGCAGTGAGGCAGATCGCAAGTTCCCTAGAAACAAATCGCACAAACATTTTCACGACATGCTCGAGTCTCATTTAATGAGATTCCTTGGGGGCGCCAGACTGGACCAGACCATGGGCAGAAATGGGCAGAGATGGGCAAACAGATGCGGCAGATAAACGCAGTTGGAGAAGAAGCTGAAGATGCTGTCCGGTAGCCAGGGAGAATCTCGGCAAGTGCGGACCCAGCTTGTAATTATTAACTTACGGCATATTAATTTATTATTTGCTATTTAATGTGGCCAGCCTCCAAGACTTTCATGCGAGTGGGAATCGTCGTCGTCGTGTGCTGCTGCTGCGGGCCAAGCTCACTTTTTTGACATTTGATGTATTTATGTGGTCTGGCCTTCCCGCTGTTCTCCATCCTGCTTCATCCTGCTGCTCTGCAGTCGCTTTGAGCGATTTGTGGGAAACTGTCCCCTCATGTGTTGCGCCTGGAATTCGTTATTCTACTTTGATTGAGTGATTTATTTGGAAATTGTTGTTGTGGCAAAAAGGTATAATTAAATGGGCATAATGATGCCAAACGGAAAGGTTCTGCAAAGCTTGAAAGTAACAATTAAGTGCCTGAAAGTAGGAAGGGATTGGATAGAATAGACACTTGAATGTTGTTTATGGTCAAGGAACAGGTGATTTTCCAAGTATAGGAACATACTATACTATATCGACTTGAGTTCAAATGTCTTTGAGTTCTGTTTGAAGGCTTACATAATCTCAGACTTTCATAATCTTTCACCATTTACCGATCCGATCCTTGACCCACTCTACCGCCAAACTCCGTGGCATACACATACATATGTACACCTGTCCACCCATTCCATTTCCATTTCCAAGTTTTTCTTCCTTTCTTTTTATGGCTTTCGGGAAAATAAATACAGAAATGATTTCTTTGTTTACACAGAGAACAAAAGGAAGTCATCAGAGTGGTCGAATGTGCTATAAATAAATGCATTTTACTTCGGGGTTTCCCGGGTACCAACCTCACTGCTCACTGCCTCCACTGCACTCTGCACCACCCTGTAACTCTTTCCCTCCTAGTACCTGGACGTCCTCTCTTTGGTTCTTTCTTTCATTCAGTCGTTACTTCATCTCCCTCCAAAACCCCATCCAGATGGTTCTTTCTTACCTCTAACGAATGTTGTTTTTTCTTTTAGCTTTGCTTCCGGCGACATAAAACTGCCGTTTTTCTGCTGCTCCCGTTCCCGCTCTTGCTTATTCACCTCACCCTCTTTCCTCATACGCCTTCTGCTCCTGCTTCCCAAAAAAAACGAGAGAGAACGTACGGAGTCGCTTCGAACGCGACTCTACTTTTATACCCGTACTCAGTGATTTATGTGGAATTTTAAAATGTTTTATCAGTTTTTACATTTTACATTTTTGCTACATCTGTCATCGACATCTACATCTACATCATCTACATCAGTTCTCACAACGACACACGTACACTGCACGAGGCAGCATGTTTGAGCGTGAGTGTGTGTGTGAGAGAATCTGCTGCGACAATCAACCCCAATAAATGACTTAAGCAGCAAACGGACGAGGGGAAACACAGAACGGCGGGGAAACACTGAATGAACGAAAATTCATTTGATCATTGTGGCTACAATAATGATCCGATCTGAACCAAATTCGGGAATCTGGTAGATATGATCATTTCCTACGATACTGCATTTTTGGTTTTTTCTATCTTCAAAATTGTGGATTTTCGTCTTTTGTGGGGGCGGAGGGGGGCGGGGCGAAATTTTGAAATACACTTGTTCAGGTTTGGTATCACAGGAGTCTTGGCCAAAAGTTTGGTTGCTCTAGCTCTTATAGTCTCTGAGATCCAGGCTACACAAAATACAAAAACCAAATCGACTCGATTTTGTGTGAGTGCGAAAGGGATGGAGCGAAGTTTTTGCGTATGTTTTTGTCTATTGTGGCTATATTGATGATCCGATCCGATTCAGATTTGGGCCCCTGATAGATATGGTCTTTCTCTATGATTCTGCATTTTTAGTTTTCTGCTATCTTCAAAATTGTGGACGCCACAGATGTGCGCCCTTTGTGGGGGCGGAAGTGGGCGGGGCGGAATTTTGAAATACTTTTCTAGGAGTGAGATACCACATCAGACTGGATAAAAGTTTGGTTGCACTAGCTCTTATAGCCTTCGAGCAATGGGCGACAAACAAGACGGACGGACGGACAGACGGACAGACGGACAGACGGACGGACAGACAGGGCTATATCGACTCGGCTATTGATGCTGATCAAGAATATATATACTTTATATGGTCGGAAATTACTCCTTCTCTATGTTACACACATCCACTTTTAGCACAAATACAATATACCCTTTTACTCTTCGAGTACGGGTATAAAAAGAGCGACAGAGGAGTAAAATGGAGAGAACTACTCAAAGCAGCTGCCCATTGGCGTTTACTCCGCTTGAGTAATGCTCCTCCAGCAAGAGTCCAGCCGCAACTTGGACTTCTTCTGCTTCTTTGTCTGCCTCTTCTTCTTCCTCTGCTTCATCTCTTGTGCTGTTGTTGCAGCATTCGGTTCTCTGCCGCCCCCTTCTTCCACCACCACCTACTGGCTACGATTCTCGGCCAGCCAGTTCTTCTGTGGGATTTCAAGTTTTGTTCTGAAAGTAATTCGTCTAGAGGATAGCCGTAGCCATAGCCATAGCCATGGCCATATGCCCATAATTGTGGGGCACACGACCGATGAATGCGAGGGAGGGAGATGGCTATACGGGAGAGGTCCAAGTTCAACCCACCCACATTTTATTGTTATCGCTAACAATGGCGCAAGCAGAGGTAGTGGCGCAAGAGGAGCAGGCAGTGGCCACAGCTGCCGTATTCTTTAACTCTACGGCATTGGTATTGGAAACTTAAAAATTCGGAATTACTGGAAATGAAAGATCGTCGGGGATCGATCAGTGTTGCTAAATATTTTGTTGAAACGAGCGAGTTTTAGCGAACTTAGTTATAATCTTCACCGTATTCCATCGCTCAACTCATCTCTCGTCCCCAGCCAAGCCTAGCTTGGCACACCTCCCGCCCATCGGAACCCATATACCCGAACCTCCACCTATTATAGGGCATTGAGCAAAAAGTAAATAAAAATTCAGAAGAAGGGGAGATGAAGAAGTACAAGCAGCAGCAGAAAAAACTGCACAACATGCCAGAGGATAGAAAAATGCATGGCTGGACGACGACGCTGCTGCATGCCCCGCGCTGCGACGCTGCCTGCTTGCTTGCTGCTGCCTGTAAGCAGAGTGAAAAAGTAGTCGGTGCATTGAACCCCCGGTCCACCACGGAGCCACATTGCCATTCCAAACTAGAAAAGCTCTTTCCTCTCTCGGAACGAGGCGAACGTGTAGCGTATTCTGTTCTAAACTCGGCTGAAGCCGGTTGCTTAGGGGGTGTGCTGACTTGCTCGGGGAGGGGGATCGACAGCGGACGGACTTTCGCACGATCATCGCGCAGGCAAGAGTGTGTTAACTCAGGGTGAGCCATTCTCAGAGAGCGCTCTCACAGAGGCAGCGCTCTGCCTCACCCGGGGAATGCCTTACCTTGCATAAATACACCTTGCCAGGCAAACGTTGGGTTGAGTCAGCAAGCGATTATAAGCCTAAAAGGAAGTAATGTTGCAGAAAATTCAAAAGAGAGAGACAGGCAGCGAGCGGCATAGTCAGAGCAAGCCAGCATATAGCAGAGAACGAAATAGGAGGGGGTAGGAGGGACCGGACTGCAAGCTGAGACGGCTACAGTGACGGCGACAAACGATAGCGACGACGGTGACGTTGACTGCGACTCTGTCTGTCCGTCCGTCTGTCTGTCCGCTCTGTTAGCTCGGCTTGGCTTGGCTTGGTGATTTTTTATGATGACTAAAATTGAAAAACGAAGCTCCGCGGAATAACTTAAGCCCCCTTTACCATCAGCCCCGCCCTCGCTCTTTCTCGAGAGAGACAGAGGGCGAGAGAGAGAGAGAGACAGAGACCGATCTCTTGGGTTATTATTGTTGCTCTGTGGTCGGATGCCTGGACAGCGTCGCGTCGCGTCTCGGTCTTGGGGTCTCCTGGCGTGTGTGTAATTATCCAAGGACGCCGCTGAGTAATGAAACGACCTTGAGTGCAGCTACACACACACACACACACACACACACACACCGAGTCTACAGGGGTGTGTGTGTGTGTGTGTGTGAATGATTGGGTGTGATTTTTTCCGCCGATATTCTCTTTGGTCTTGCCTTAGTCCACTGCAACCCATTTGTTACACATGGACAAAAGAATAGAACATACATTAAAACCTATATGCCCGACAATTTTTCAACGTCCCACTGTCCAAGAGAGACGGTAGAGTAGATCTAGACTGGACAAAGGGGAACGCCCACTACCAAATAGGAATGGTGGCTACCTTCGGGGGCTGAAATTCTAAGATACATATATGTATGGACATAGTAGTCCGATTTGATCATATCGGACTGAAGTATCGGGCATGAGTGAGGTAAACAAAATAATGCGATCAAATTCAAAATAATTGTAATGAATAAAGACTTTGGTAGGACAATTGAATATATGAATAGTATAGCTTGAGTGATTCCCCAACGAGTACATACATATGTACATAACTCGTTCAGAAATTGTAAAGATTTGAAAGTCTTTCTGTATTCTTGTTATGAACTTAATAGTACGATCAAACTTTTACTATATAATACGGTTGAATAGGTTGATCCTGCGGTGGTAGCTTAGATTAAGACATGAAGTAGTTGAATTAATCGTTTCTCTGACGGGGATTTCTGTAATTTAGATCAAAACTAGTCCAGAATAAAGAAAATCTAAGTTACTGTTGCAAAGCCGTTTTGAGTCTTGCTGAAAGTTTTTCCGATTCCTATGATGGTCATTGCTTCCGTTGATCGATGTAATTAGTAAACCTATCGATATTTTGTCCGACCTATCGGGGAGTCAGTATCTAACTAATATAAGCAAGTTTAGCCATCTTATTAGAGAACTGACAGTGCCGATATCAATCCTATTCTATTATCATAATCGATTAACTTACATCGAGAAATTAGCAGTAAATCGAAGAAGAGGATAAATCCAGTTTTTTCTCTCACTCAATCTCTGGGACTCTCTCTGTCCTCTCTGCTACCCATCATCATCGCATCCCATACCATCCTATCCATCTGCTGCCTAGGCATTCCCATCTAATCAGCCAGAGAGCAAAAATTATTTGCCATCACGCGCTGCTTCAAACGCGGCAAAACCGCAGCCAGCTCCAACGACTTAAGCTTTTCTTGGCCATTTCTTAGGTAGCTGCTGCTGTCTATGTTGGTGTTGCTCTTGCCTGGCATGCCACCAGGCTATCCATCCACCATTAGGCCATAATCATCATCACACACGCTGCCAAGGCTGCCGGCCCGCTCCTTCCTGCAACCCACTCCACTCTCGGGCAGAGGCAGAGGAGTGCCAAATGCCTCTTGTCTATGTGGATAGAGGGGCGACTGGGGAGGGGCGAAGATGTTGTAGAGTGGGAGAGGGTTTTGCGTCCATGCTGCAGATGTTGATATCGAAAGGGGTGCTAGGGGAGGAGAGCAACTATTTGTAAGTATAGGTTTCGGTTTCATTGTTGCATTTCTTTTTTTGCGTTTATGAAATTAATGAGCAGCTTTGGCCAGCCTCCTCAGTTCCCGCTGAACACCCCGCTCCATTCCACGCAAAAGTCTGGATTGGAGGCCAACAAAGAGAAGAAGCCGAGGAGACGCGGTTGCATAATGTTTACTTCTTTTTTCTGGTGTTGCTTGCTCTTTTATTGACCCGCATATTTCTGCTCTTAGCCATGCGCAATTCGGCTAACCCTGAGGCGCAGCCACAACTCGTCCGTCCGACACCTTGAGCGTATAGCTCCCGCTCCTACATATGTATGTATGTATAACTCCCTCTCACACATTCCATTTGCCATGCCATCCTGAGTGCGGACTAACTGTGATAGCTCATACCCTTACAGAGGAGGGTAACACTTATGAAGTGGCTGTGCCAGCTAGTCGCTCAGCATTGAAGATATGCAAAAATGTATTACTATGTACTCGTATAGAGACCTATCGAGAGTTGAATCCGACTATTAATATACCTATCATATGTACATACATATAATAGCCATACGATATCAAGGGTATCTACAGCTTCGGCATCTGCAGATGGACTTTCTCTCTTCTTTCTTTGCATTGCTCTTGTTTTATTTGAACTTTTCTGCACTTGGATTTCTCTGCGCATTCACATGTGGTCGCTGCCATGATTCCCCTTTCGACCATTTATTTCTGTTGTTTGATTTGCAATTATCCCTCGTCAAAGGTCAGAAGGAAATACTCTGATTAATTTACATTTTTGTCCCCTTTTTATACCCGTACTCGAAGAGTAAAAGGGTATATTGTATTTGTGCTAATTGCTGTCTGTCCGTCTGTCCGTCTGTCCGTCTTGTTTGTCGCCCATTGCTCGAAGGCTATAAGAGCTAGAGCAACCAAACTTTTTATCCAGATTGATGTGATATCTCACTCCTAGAAAAGTGTTTAAAAATTTCGCCCCGCCCACTTCCGCCCCCACAAAGAGCGCACATCTGTGGCGGCCACAATTTTGAAAATAACAAAAAACTAAAAATGCAGAATCATAGAGACAGCCTATATCTATCAGCGGCCCAAATCTGAATCGGATCGGATCATTAATATAGCCACAATAGAGGCAAATATACGAAAAACTTCGCTCCATCCCTTTCGCACTCACACAAAAATCGAGTCGTTTTGCTTTTTGTATTTTGTGTCGCCTGGATCTCAGAGACTATAAGAGCTAGAGCAACCAAACTTTTGGCCAAGACTCCTGTGATACCAAACCTGAACAAGTGTATTTCAAAATTTCGCCCCGCCCCTTCCGCCCCCAAAAAGACGAAAATCCACAATTTTGAAGATAGAAAAAACCAAAAATGCAGTATTGTAGAAAATTACCATATCTACCAGATTCCCGAATTTGGTCCAGATCGGATCATTATTGTAGCCACAATGATCAAATGAATTTTCAGCAGCGACCTGCCCCGGCCGCCGCTACAACCAAAACAAAATATACATTTATTTTGAGGGTTGCTGCTGCTGATTCTCTCACACTCACACTCGCACGCTCTGTCTCGTGCAGTGTACGTGTGTTGTTGTGAGAACTGATGTAGATGTAGATGACGGATGCATCAAATAAATGTAAAATGTAAAAAACTGATTTGAAAATTCCACATAAATCACATGTGTACTGACTGAGTACGGGTATAAAAAGTAGAGTCGCGTTTACAGCGACTCCGTACGTTCTTTCTCGTTTTGCATTACATAACAGACATTTTTGACACCCACATTAACTAATTTTTGTTTTATTTTTTTTATTTCAGGTATGTACATACATATGTACTCGACGAGTAACGAGTAACAAACCATTTTGGAGTTTGGATTTTCGGTTGGGTAATGTTTTTCCAATTAATCCTGAACTTTGAACTGTTTGAATGTTAGAAAAGTCTCAAGAACTCATAAAAACTATAGAAGATTTAAACACAGCTGGTGCCTCTAGCGTTACGTTCCCACAAACATAATATATATATGTACATACATATGTGCATATGTGTATCTACGGCCAAAAAACATTTCTAATAAGAATCATTAAAACTCACCTTCAAAAAGAATCATAAAATCCAGCATCATGCAAACCTAAGATCGTAAATAACTGACAATCAATCAACAGTTTTCTTGGCCATTTCCACATAAATCATATTTTTCCGCTAATGCCAATTGGCGCCCGTAGATGGCGCCTGCGAGACTTATTTAACCATTAACCTTTCTGCGCAAAAAAGTTTTACTGTTCGAACCTCCTCCATGGGGTGGACTTGGACTTGGAAGCCTGAGGTGTCTCTTCCATTGGATGTACATTTATGTATGGTATATATATATGTACAAACGAGTGTATAGTATATGGCTGTTGGTTGTTGGTTTCGGTAATTAGCGGGATTAATTGGTTTCGTGTTCGGCCTGGACCTCACCTAGTAACCTCCATAAAACAATTAGAATCGACATAAAAGCTGACATTTGAATCACATGTGGAGGAGAGCCCCGGAGTGGGCACCCATATTGGTGGCAGTCCCAGCAGTTCCAGCAGTGGCAGTTCCACTTTCCCACTGCTGTCAGTTGGTTGCTGTCAAAGTGCAGTGGCTGTTTGAGATTGGTGGGCGGGACGGCCCACACAGACACAGACACAGTCTGAACAAATGAAAAGACCTAGCCTAAAGCCAATAAATGGCATTAGCCAAATGTGGTTAGGACAATTTTGAAACTTGTTAATAAGCAATGGCACTCACACGAGCACCCAAAACAGATAGACAGTGCGTTTCGCCACTGAAAGTCTGTTAACAATTATCGATGACAAAGTGTTGCCAATCCATATGTTCGATAACTATCCATTTCCATTAGTTTTCTGCGACTACCATTTGTCTTATAGTTCTGAAACTTGCTGTATCATATGTGTACAATTTCCCACAATTGTTGGGTTAGGTGTGTTTTTCGATTTTTTTGCCTTCCATTTCCATTTTTTTATTGCTTTTCAGCTGCGCTTCGCTGACCGCCAAGACGGTCTGACCCAACCCAAACCCGAATCCAAGCCAAAGCCCCAAAAACCCAACCCCAACCAACCCCTTTTTGGTCCATATGCAAATTCTCTTTCAGAGAGAGAAAAGATTAGTGTGACAGCTGAGCGACGATTTGTTGAAAATTATGGACAGTAGTCGGCTGCCGAAGGCAAATAGCAATAAATCCATCTGTGGGAAGCAGGAAACCTCCTTTGCTAGGGGACAGACCCTCGCCCACTTCCACTCCCACTCCTCCCACTTCGGCTACTGCCACTCCCTCTCTCTCCACACCCACTCCCACTCTCAGCATATACTATAATGATGTGCAAGTCCCAGTGCATTAGAAAGTCAAAGATTACGTCCCGATGCAATTGCCATGAAAGAGGATGGGGTGATGAAAAATTATACATTTAAGAATAATTTGGAAAATAAATTCAAATATTTTCGAATAGTGACAAGGAAGCTCATATTTCTGATCAGCATGAACAGATATATTTGTCAGTTTTTAAGGCTATTATAAACGGAAGAGAAAGTATACAAATCGACCCGATTCGATCATCCTTTGTAGTGCAATGAAAATACAACTAAATGCAATTCATGAACAATATATATAGATTTATGTGCCTATGTATTCCCACCAATTTGGATGATCTCTTCTGTCTGAATGTCTCTGAATAAACTTGCTCGGTTACAATTGATTCGCAGCGGGATTTCGATATCGTTTCGAGCAACACTTCAATTTGAAGCAGCAGCATCGCTGCCCCCTCCAGCCAAAGTGTGCTTATTTATTGTAATAATAATTCATTTGATTAACTTGCCAGCCGAAAGACAGGGACAACAGCCACACGAGGCTAAACGCCCCATTAGCCTTTCTAAACCGTGTCCAGCCTACCTACTCCTCTCGCTTCCACTCCCCCCCCCACTCTCACAATCGAAGAGCGCTCACGTTTAAGCCTGAAATAAAAACAAAAACAGAATTTGTGGACTTGTTAGTCGGCGCTTTAGATACTGTATGCAGTCAAACATATTCAAAAGTTGTCTAAAAATTAAAAAGAAAAAATCTTTATCGAATATAAATTGATGATCAATTTACAGATACTTAGATATTTATCTTTATCTACATATGTATTGTTGCTCTCATTCTTTCTGTACCAAATGTAGGCATTTTTTTTTGTATAAAGACCGATCTTGAGGTGCCAAATATTGATCAAATTCATCCTTTTATAACAAATAAATAATTTTCTAGGCGTTCTTCTTTTTGAAAATTAATTAACTTTGATATTTGAATATTGATTACAATATCTCAAATATATACCTTAACATGTACCATATTTGCTACCATATTACCGATATGCTGGGATATGTAAAACGATCTTCCGCTTGTATTATAGAGCTAAACTTTTGGCCTGGGAGTGGATATTTGTAAACGCTGCCAAGATTTGTGAAGCATCATAATACCCTCTTGGAATATCGGAGTGTGGTATATCAGCAAGTATTGGCCCGGGGAGGGAGATGAGAAACACTGGGATGACTACTGTGCAGGCGGGTGTGGAGAGGGGGCTAGGGGCTCGGCCAGAGCTTCGGCTAGCAGCAGGAAAGGAAAGGAAAGCTTTTTGTTGTTGGCTGTCTTTGGTTTTAGTATTTTATTGAGCCATTATTAAGTTATAAACACGTTGCTTTCAATACAAATAAAAAAACAAGTGCAAATACAAATAAATAGTAGTATTCGAGTGTGTGTTGTTTTTTGGGAAGCGGAGAAGCCAAGTGAAAGGTTTCCAACAAGGACTTTGAGACTCTGGCCTTTTTTCAGTTTCGTGGAAAAGCCCGTCACAAACTGTGATAAATAAATATTAGGCCATGTTTGATATTCTCTCTGCTCTGCTCTGTCTTCCTCCCATTCTCTATTTTACTTTCCCTCTCTCTCTTTCTATGTATCTGTATCTCTGGTGGGCGCAACTATCGTTGTTGCTGGCTTTTTCTTAATGGCCCATTCCGAATTGAGCTGTGTCAAGTGGGCGGGTGGCCACGCTGGTGGGGGTGTGGCTGCCGTTGTTCACAGTTCAATTTGTGCAGCATCATTTCGCAGTGAGATTCGGATTTGCGATAATACCAGTACTCCCCTACCATGGCCACATCAAAATGGAAACAATTAGGGGAAAGGATTTTTGTTGGGAAAGGGCAACCAACTCGATCCATATGGGAAGGGGGGAGAGTGTCATTTGGTATCCCCTACTAAGGGGAAATGTAAGACAATTATCTTTTCCTTGGAAATCTTTTTGGGACGGAGTTTTTTTCAAGAACTTGCACAAATGCTCCTCTCGGAATAATCATCTTACAGAATGCAAATAATATAATTAAATGTAACACATTGCTGTGGTTCGGCTGTCTGGACGCAGGGCGATTGTTTGGGCCATTTATATCCGTTAAATCCTGCAAGTATAAATAGCTTAACCGTTTTTATGGCCATTTCCATTATTCGTGTTTGCCAAACATTATTCCTCCTACCCTAAGTGGAACCGCGCAGATCTGCTCGCAGCGGAGTGGCACAAATATTTGGCCCACTGAATTTAAGAACCATAATTTGCCGTTAGCCGCAGGATAAACCACGCAAATTTATCACGAGAAAAACAGGCAACACACAAAATGTTGAGAAGTGAAAACGAAAAGTCGGAAAAGAGGGGCGCGCGCACAGATAGCGAGAAAGGGAGGGGGGGACATTTGTCTGCCTGGGCTAGTCTATAAATTACAGTTGCAAGTCAATTCTCAGCCTCTCCCTCTCACACTCTTTCACACTCTTTTTTTTGTTCATAATTTGCGCTTTCACACGCCAAAAGGGTGAGAAGAGGGTGGTGGCGGGCGGCGGTCTGCAGCAGCGGCTGGAGTTCCGCTCGTTATCGCTCTGACACAATCGGCGGGGCCAACTGGAGGCCAAAGCTTCTCAAACTAGGCTTATTCTGTGGTTCGTGTACTCTAGAATTTTGGGGCATTACGATTCTGTGGAGAAGAACGAAACTAACGTCTATACAGCCATAACAGTCTGTATATTTCCTACGAGAACAATTCCCTAGGTTTGGGAAGTATCGTACTTGCCACAGACTCTGTCTTCAAGGGTATCAATAGCTGCGGTTTGCGAAGCACTCCTTCGTTTTTTTTTCGGCGTTTTTACGCTCTTTTTCGTCTGTTGTGATAAGCAATCTGCTCTAAATTCTTGTTTTTCTTGTTGTTTGGTTTTTTTCTGGCGCTTCCTTCTGTTGAAGTTTTGCGCTTGGGCAATTTATAGCGGGGGATTTTTTATAGGTCCCATGATAAAATGTTGGCTGGTTGCGAGGGTGACCAGAGAAGTTGCGGCTTGGCTTGGAAACCCAATGAGCTAATTAATGATAGATAATTGTGGGATCTTTCATATCCTTTTCCAATGAAGCATTTCTAAGTTATCCTATGACTTTCCCCTTACATATGTATGTATGTTTAAGTCACCGATGTTGGCCCTCTTCTACTACAAAACTTGTAAGCTGAGAGCAGGAATTGTCCCCACTGTATCTAGAAAGAAGAGAAATTACAGAAAAAAGGAGTTTCCTCCTTTCATTACTTGTCAATCGCACTCCGGCAATTGAAAGTTAATGCTGCTGGCTGGCTGGCTGGCTGATCAGCCCATTCAATGCTTATCAGCTGCCATTTAAACTCGCATTTAGGCCCATTGTACAATCTCCAAGCTGTCCTGAGCAAGAGATTTAGGCTCCTTGTCATGTTGCTGCTCTTTTTGCTGTTCTCCTTGGCCCCGCTCCACTCACCCCTCCCCCCTTGCTGTTAAAGCGCGGTGCCTCTTTTATCGTTGGCGTTCATCTGCCTCATTTATCATCATCGAAAATGTGAAGCGTGTTGAGAGTTTGGTTTCGTTTCGTTTCGGGTCTGCTCTTTGTTTGGACAGAGGCCAGACTGTGGCTGTGACCCACATTCCCCCCTGGCACCGCTCTACCAGCCCGTTCCCCGTTCCCCGCTCCCTGCACCACTCTCTCACCGATTTGGACTTCCTTGTGAGCTTTCTGTGTTGCGCTGTCTGTCGCTTTTCCGTTGATAAATATATGTTACACTTTTTTACTGTTATTGCCGAACCGCATGTGGTTTTGGCATTTTACTTCGCTCATCTGCCTCTCTCTCTCTCTCTCACTGACTCTTCGCCCCGCTCCCTCGATATCGCTCTTTCGAGGAGTGCTGGCTGCTGCTGCAGTCTACTCTTCCTTTCGAAAAGTGCATTTGCTGCCCATTAATCGTTGTTATTTCTAATTAAATTGCGGTCATGTGGGTGTCTTGTTGTGGTGGCTCTGCTGGCTGTCTGGGGTAATTATTCTACAAGCAGAATTATTGAAACGAAATTGAACTTTTACTTTACATACCACCATCCAACCGCCTAGTCTCCATCCTCCATAGTCCATCCCCACCCCCACACTCGTATAGTAAAAGAAAGATATATCCCGCTGACTTTCGACAGCAAAAATGTTTCTCTTGCCGTCGCTGTTCCCCTAAGTGGGCCAATTAGAGAGAGTGAGAAATGCGCATTAGTGCACGCGGGAGTGGAATTTGTGTGGAACGTTAAGATACGAGTAGATCGCTTTGCTGGTCTGTATGCTGGTCTCTATTCGGTCTCTGACGCTTCAGAGATTGTTTAATCTTCGATGGTAAGCAGATGGAATCCCTCTTAACCCTTAATTTTTCTTGGACATAACCACGTCAGCATTTCCATTTCCCTCGGTGACACTTTCCCATGACCAAAAGCATTTGATGGCCTCTGCAGTCGCAGTCACGCTCTGCACCAATAAAAGGCAACCAAAACAATGAGTCGAGGACCCTAACCGAGAGAGCCAGGGCCGTTTGCAAATCCCTATGCCATCCTATGCGATACCATTTCATCCCAGAGTCACAGTCACGACACCCACAGCCACAGAGTCAAGGTAATTTCCAGTTAAATTTTTGCACTACCAAAAAATGTGTGTGTTTTACCTCGTTTCGGTCGTTTCTCTCTGTCCATCCGTCTGGGTTTCGCGTCACGTGTGCATATTTATTAGGTCATCTAATTGCGTTTTCCATTTCGACAGCGCTGAGGAATGGACAGTTGTCGCTGTTTCCCCAATGGTTTTCCCACGCACAAAACTGTTTTACCGGTTATTTATGAAGCAATTTTCAACCCGATACCCAAATAAATTTAAATATTTGTACAAATTTGTCCCCAGGGACTCCCAGGAGTTCCGATATGCAATGGGGAGACCGATAGTTGGTTAAATAACCGTTAGTTTATGGAATTAAGCTATTTCAAACCCAAATTTACCAATTTTTAACTTTTTTTAATATCATATCCAAACTAATAGAACAATATTTTCAAAATTGGAAATAGTAATGGGTTAACCGTATGTATTCAACTTGTATGCTCATTGTAAAATCTATCATTCCCATTCTCTTAGGCAAATATTTGGTCCCAAATATGTATAACCTTGAAATTCCTCAGTCTTTTAAGCAACACTTTGGTTTCTGTCTCTGAGTCGAAATTCCTCATTCGGTGAGACAAGATCACAGCTGGAAAGCTCTTCCTGGTAAGTGTTCCCAGTCCCCGTCAGGCCAGCTGTTGGATCTATGGCGATCCAACACGACACTTGACTGCTCGGCCGTTTCTGGCTGATGCGATATAACACGACTCGAAGCAGGCCACAAAGGTGTATTAAAATAAGGTGATGCATTGCACAAAACGGAACTTAAGCAAGTACAAAACTATGCTTAACGGACTCTCCGGCAATGCTTCACCCTGTGATAATACACCACACACAGACACCAACACCCACGTAAGAGAGAAAGGCTTAAGTTACACACGCACCTACAGAGAACCGTTCCTGCCGCTGTCGCCTTACCTGCACAGCCTGCATTTGCACTTCTGCTCTGCCTGGTAGGTCCTCCTCTCTGCTCAATGAACTAAAAGTGCTGCTGCGCCTGCTATTGATGCTTGCGTTTCCTTTTCGCATGCCATCGGGCAGACACCTCGGGACGAACGGGACAAGCCGATGGCCATGGGGACAGCGACGCAGGCCGCTTCAAATTACGGTTCATTGAGCCATTTGGGCTTCGGCGGCGAAGAGAGAGCACGGAGCAACTGCAAACAAGCCTCTCGCAACACTTGACGGACTTCCTGACCTGACCCCGTTTCCTGCAGCTGCTGAGAAGCAACCAGAGGAGCGCTCTTTCGCTCTCTCTCCTGCACCGGCACTCCATCCCTTTTCCATCCTACTCTCATTTGGCTCATGATAAATTGGAGCAGAAGAGAGCCGCTTTTTTCGGCAAACATTATTATTTAGTCGTTACTCATATTCTGGCCACTGCTGTTGTGACAGTCAAGTGTCTCCTGCTTGGGTCTCTTCTCTTCCGCTCTCTCTTTCGCTCCACCGTCTTCTCCACTCAAGTGAACATGATGTTCCACTGTCTCTTGTTGCTGCTGCTGTTGCTGCTCCTTATGTGATTTATGAAGCCAGAGCGTTAAAGTGTTTTATTTTCATCATGTACATTTTTTCACTACGCCTTGCCTCTCTCTTGAACTTTGTACCCTTCCCAGAGAGTATTATAGTCTTAAACGACAAAGTTCGATATCCTTTAAGTTAAAAATACAGTTTAAAAGAGCACTTTCTAGTAGATTTAATTTATTGAATGAATTATTAATGTTGTTTAATTTACATCTGCCTCAATTTTTGTATCTTCGATGAAAGGGTATCTGAGGCCTGCACACTTCGGTGGTATAGTAATAATATTTTTGCAGTCTTCTCTTATTCTCCCTGTTGCCTGCCCATTTATCACGAGGCCTGCTGCAGTTTCGTTGTTTCTGTTGTTCCTTACCTACACTTGTCCGCACTTCGTTGAGAACATTTCACTTTTTACCCGTGAGCTAATTGCGCCTGCTGCCAGGGTGTTGGCTCATATCATAAATCTTCAAACACTTTCACTCACATTCATTCAGTCCCTCATTCTCTCACCCATCCCATCCCATCCTATCCCAACCATCCATCCATCCATCCATCCATCCTTGTGCACTCTCTGTCCTTTTCCTACGACAAACTCATTAGCACGTCGCGACGCAGTTTAAGTGTTTTTACCACCCTGTTGGTGTGGCATTCTCAATGGGGGGGCCCAAAAGGAAGAGGAACAGGAACTGTGGCAGGTACAATGTGGGGAAGTGCCTCCGCACTGACTGCAGCTATTCACCTGCACTTTATGCATGGCGATATCAAACGCAATTTGTTACACTCGAAAGTGTTTGAGAATGAGTTGAATACATCCGGATATTTCAAAGTTTTGTGGAAATTTCGGAGGATTTGCAGATAAACTTTCTTAATGCGTCAACACTTAGATTTAACTGTCATATAAAATGAAATAAATTGGTAAAAAAACCCATGTCTCTACTTAAAATTTTTCTTACAACTTCGATCACCATATCCACCCTGGCAATTTATTTCTTTGACTGCTGAGCAATTTAACATTTCATAGTGTTTGCTTTTAGCACCACTCAAAAAACTGGGGAAAGAGTGCCACTGGGAGAAGTGTGAAATAAAACGGACATCAAGAGTTGGCCAAAAAAAAAGAGCTGTAGCCTTTACCGCCACAGCCACCACAACCGCAGACGCCAGATGACAGTTTGAATTTGAATTGAGAGATTAAAACGGAAACGCAATGGAACAGCACATATACATATACATATGCAGATATACATATGTATGTACCTATGCACTATGGGAACTTTGACCACTTTTTCTGGCCAAAACCCATTTTACGAAAGTACTTTAAAATAACATATTTGTAGCGCTAATATATCCGAATAACATTGATCTTTAATGTTACGTACCAAAAAATTAACAGTGCGCACTACTGTTAAGTTAACAGCTGTTAAAGTCAGCTGTTAGCTCTCGATAGACTAATGTTGATGCAAAAATTATTTTTTCATCAACTTTAAATTGCTAAAAAGTAGTAAATTCATCAATTCAAGTGAATTTTTACAATGGATTAGAATCAGACAGGTATGTAATATGTGTTTGCGAGTTTTAACTGTAAAAATGGCCCTCGCAATTATGCCTAAAGGCTCATTTTTAACAAGCATAAATTTGTGACAAAAATTTGACTTTGAAGAGGCGTACAAAATTTGTGCCGGGTCTTGCCAGCATCCGACTATATGCATCTTTTAGAAAAATTAATTCTTGTTCAAATGCATATAGTCATAATCTGCGTTTTCTTGCGTTTATTCTGATATTTCGGTTTCTAGACAAAAGGTAAGGGATGCAATCTCCGAATTTTTGCAATTTGGCATGCAGGAAGTACGAAAAATCAGTTTAAAAAGCCAGAGAGGACGCCATTACGAATTAGTTGATAATATATTGTTCTGAGGACGATGAGGGGCTATGTTAGCGACCAAAAATAAAACATTTTTATAAAATATACAAAACATTTAGAGAATGACATAGAATGTTGCTGCGAGATGAAATTAAGCACGCAGATTGGCTTAAATCATTTACTATGGTGAAAAATTAACATAAATTGGAAACAGTTGGGTGGCTGGCATTTGCCATATATAGTACATTTGTCTAAAAGTGATAGAATGCAACAAAGAGAAGTGCAGATTTAGCGGTATCTTAGGCACGAAATTTAATATTATTGATTCAAGCAGCGAGCGCAGCGAGCGCAGCTGCGCGAAACCGCTGATAACTTGACCTTGGATACGTTTTAAAGTTATAGGCCTTATGTCCAGAAAAAGCAATATCAATTCGCAAGACTTTTGAGCAAGCCAGTTGCAGTACCCACAAAAGTTCCTACTAGCGGGGCACTAGCTCTCATGTTGGACCAAGGCTTGACAAATCAGCCCCTTTTTATATTTGTTTTACCTATTTTTAGGGCGTGCCACGCCTTTTTGAATAAAATATTAATTTCCCAACATGTTCCCGAAATTATTTTATTTTACAATTTTAAAAATAAAATAAAAAATTTTATTTTTATGAAAAAAGGAGTTGCCACGCCCATTTTTTCAAAATACCTTCATTTTGCTCTTATCAACTCATATCAAAAAAACTTAATCAAAAAATATCGTTTCGTTTGGAAGTTATTAATTATTGCCACAAAAAGTGGTCAAAGTTCCCATAGTGCTATGTACACACATCTGGTTATGCGATCCTGTGTGTATGTTCATACATATGGATGTAGATTTGAGTTGTTTTTCGCTTGCCACCCACCCACACGAAAAGTGTGGATCTAAAGCCATAGCCAGAGCCAAAGTAGAAGTGTTTTGGCTTGTCCGGGTGTCCGCCTCCTGTCTGCTGTGTGCAACTGTTGCCGTGGTCATGACACCGCCTTGCCAAGTGAAAGCAGGTTAAATGCAAATAAATTGTTTGCCCAGGAGGGTGGGGGAGGGGCAAGGGGAGCCGGCTCCGAGCTTACTTTAAAATGTACTTTACCCAAAAAAGTGCCAGACTATTATTTCTTGTTCGTCTCGTTATGTTGTGTATTACTTGCTCTTTAATTTGATTACGCTTGATTACAATAATTATGCCAAAATGATGTTAAATGGGTTAAGGTAATCAACACACACACACACACACACACACACACACAAACACAAAAGGGTTAATGGGGAAATTTATAAGCTAAGGTCTGGATCGTTTCCTTGTTTTGTATGGAATTCTAAAAGAGTCTTCAAGACGTGAAAATTGTGAGGGTACACCTCGATTAATTTTCCTCATTACAACCAACTGTTGCTTATCCTCGAGCTAAAAGCCAAAGAAAGCCCATCGTCTGCAGCTCCATCGTCTTCTCCGTTGTGATGGAATCTAGTTTAATTTCCCGCACGCGTTAAGCCGATTTCCGCCTTGAGTCCCACACACTCGACAAGAAAAGTTCCCCCAAATGCCGAATGTGAATTGCAGTTTCAATGCCTGAGCACTGCGCAAGAGAAAAGGAGGAGGAGATCTGAGGGAGAGTATAGTACATATCTCTGCGACTGCACTTGGTTGTGGGCATCAATCAAGCTTTGATTTTCACATGTCAAATATCGCCGATGAACATAAATTCAAATAAAAAAAATCTACGCAAAAAATGACCAACTTTCTAGCAACAAGATTGCCATTCAAATGAATTCGAGCGTGATTTAAGCGATCCCCAAACGATCAAGCGATCGCTGGGGATCTTGTTCTGGCCCCAGCCAGAGTCCAAAGGTTTCTCTCTCTCTCACTGGACGAGCATCTACACATACGAGTATCTTTGGCTCTCCTGGCTCCATCTCTGTCGTTTCTCAGTGAGTTATCGCCGCGACACAATCACTTGTCATAAACATTAATTGAGCGTGAAAATCGCCAGAGAGTAATCATAATAAAGATGGATCGCCTTCAAACGCAATGCGATCGCTTGAATGAAATGGAGGAGAACGAGTGGAGAAATGGAGAAGTGGAGAGGAGTCCCCGTCCCCTCCGAGGGGGGGTAGGGGCCTTTGGCACCCCGTTAAAAAAAGCGAAATTGGGTCAGAATGTTGTCTGGCCAGCATCTCCTTCTCTCCTTCATCCTGTTGCTTTTTACTTTCAATTGTGACCTGCTTCGATCCAGCGATCGATCGATGCCTGCATTTTGATCATAATCGATGTTGCCAAAAATTATGTGTATGTATACAGTATACGAGTATAGTATAGATGTGCACTCCTTGAACTGGGTCACAATTTCTCTGCCATAAGTTTATTTCCTCCTCCATTTCGTATCCCTCTCAATCTTTCTGTTTGTGATGTCTATTTTTGAGTATTGCCTTTTATAGAGAAGCTTCGACTTCGCCCACTCTTTCGGCCACATGTTGCATATGAAATTTATGCAAATCAGAGACGAAGAAGCTGAAGAAAGACGGAGACGGAGCTGCCAATAAGCCAAGCATAAATTACGTTACCAAGATCCTTTCTGCCAGACATTTGCATATAACCTGACTCCAACTCCGAGTTAAACTCCAACTGCAACTCTGATTCGGACTCCATCTTCCAGTTCCTCTACGAAATGTCTTCATCTGGGGTCTCCTCCACCGTCCCCTGCCCTGCTCTGTCTGACACAATTACAGTCGCTTTCTGCATTTTATGAAACAATTCAAAATCTTCTCAGGCTTCCGCTGAGAGTGTCAGCGGGAGATCTGGGGGTTCTGTGGCTATAGGAAGTGCTCTCATTAGCAGAGACAGACGCGAGGCATTTTTAAGATTGTTCATATTTTTGTGATTATTAGCCTGGTTCTGACTGTGGGAAATGCAAAAAGAAAATCACAAGAAATATGATGTGAAGTGTGGAAAAAATACTTTGGAATGTGTGCTGCAGTTTTTGATTTATAGTATGTACTTCTTACCCGGAACTCGGACAACCTGGTGGGGTTTACACATCAGAAAAGTATAGCTTCTAAATTGATGGTTCGTAGAATATGCATCGGTTATCATATCATATTAATATCTATTATATTGCAGAAATATTTTGCGAACTGTCACTTGTCGTTTCTATATTTGAACACCTGGCTTTCCTCCTTTTGAGTGCATACTTTTAGGATCCATTCGCAGATTACGTTAAGATATAGAGAAACTGATGAAATAATTATCACAGGTTTCAGTCAGGACTGTTTTTTTCTGAGCCTATCTATCTATCTGTACTTCGGTCTGTCTGCCTAGTTCTCAGAAACTATAGGAGTTACAGCAACCAAATTTTGTGTCCAGACTCAAGTGATATGTTACTGTTACAAGTGTATTTCAAAATTTCGCCACAAAATTTGAAACGAAAAATGCAGTATCGTAAAAATTAAAAATTACACATGGATCATAGCGCCTCATACCCTCATATACTGACTGAGTACGGCCGAAAGAGTAGAGTCTCGCCCACTGCGACTCACAACGTTCCCTTTTGTTTGTTTTCTCCATTCGTTGGAGTACGGCTCCGGGAGCCGACTTCTCAACATGTTGATAGATCCATAGCTCGTGCTCCGTCTCTCTCCCAAGCCGGCTAACCGGATTCGACACTCTCTGTCGGTCGGTCGTTCTCTCTACGCTTGCTTACCTGCCTACTGCCTGCACTTTGCAGATCTCTCGCTGCGATCTTTGTGGCTGCTCCGCACTGCCATCTCATTCCGTTGTTGCACTCCCGCGTGATCGGACGTTGCCGGCGTTTTCCCTTTCACATTTCCGCCTGCTCCGCTTTCGCGTGTGTTTCTGTGAGAATTTGATTTTACTTGCGAAATATTTATGGAATGCGCTCTAGCACAATAAGAACAAATATTAGAAAAGGAATTTCTGAACTTCTCTTTGGCAAAGTGCTCTAAATTCCTCAGATGAAATGGAAATTTGACGGAATTTGAGAAAAAATACATTCACTCGCACTCATATTTTGGCGTAAGTTTGAACACAAAACATTAATATTCGGTGCATAAATATCTGCGATTTTTCGTGGGCGTCCCATATGGTAATATGGTACATACAGTAGATTGCGTACTGTGGCACAATTATCTGATTTATAGGTGACAGCCGCGCGACAAAAGTTGGCCGATAATTTGAAACTAACAAAAACAACAACAACAACTGGAACTGGAACGGGAAAGGAAGGGTCCGTCCCACAGTGGCCCACAACCACGCTGACCTCATTTTGGGTTAGGTGATAGAAGAGGAAGCAGAAGAAAGACACAAAATAACTGCAATTACGCAAGTGGCGTAACGTAAGCGTAAGGCCCTGGCACACGACAAGGGAAGGAATGGGAGAAGAGCGGGCCACGGCACCGGCACCGAAAGATAGCAACAAAAACGCAGCAATAAAGCAATTAAAATGTCATTGAAGTGGTACGAGCAGACCGACAAAAGTGCAAAGGGGAAATGGGTTATAAAAACGGATATGAAAGCACATATACTATGGTACGCATAGAAGTGACCGACCGATTCCGAAAGATTTGTGGGAGGCGGATGGGAGAGGGGATCGACCGACCCCGCAATTGTCCATAATTAGAGCTCATGAAAGAAAGATATGTACAAGGAAAAGGTGAGACGGCAATGCGGCATCAGTGTCGGTGTCGGTGTCGGTGTCGGCATCGGCGTCTTTTACTCTCTGTAGTTGTTGTCAATCGGTCAAACAAACTCAGAGAGAGATAGAGAGAGAGAGAGAGAGAGAGAGAGAGAGAGAGACAAGAGGACAGAGAGACAGACAGAATTTGATCAAATTTTGGTTTGACTTTGGAACTGTCGAAGCCCGTAAATATTTGCATATAGTTGAGAGTTGAAACTCTGTTGACTGTCCAATTGTGGAGAGGTCCCTGTCGGTCCCTGTCGCCGGTCCAGAGTCCAGGCGTTAGTGTTTTTGTTTCACTTGCACTTCCCATCCTCTCTATCTGACTCACACTCAAAGACATTCGAGTGCTGAAAGAGAGAGAGAGAAGTAAACAAACGCGACCGAGATTGCATTACAGATTGCTGATTCAGATGCACCCCTCTTCCCCTCGCTGCACAGCACACACTCCGTACACCGCACCAAACACTCATTCTTCTCCTCCTTTGTGCTCGCTGGGACTACTCGAGAAATGTTGTGTGAAGTACAAATACCGATAGATGGAATGTGTACAGTGCACACAATTGGATACGGAACACGGAGCACGGAACACACGGTCTGGCATGTTCTGGCCGAGATTTACCCCAGAGATTGTGCATGATGATTGTCTTAAGGATGACTGAACGCTGCTTAATATGGGCTTTAAAGTGGTGTTTTTATTGGGAATTCTCGTTGATTGAGACAGAATAAGAGATTGAGAATCTTGAAGATACATTTAGCTTGTGAATATATTAATTTATATAGACAGAACCAAGCTCAGAATCCTTACCCTGCTATTAATAATCCCTTCAATGAATATTTCGATACATTCCGATCAGTTCCAGATTTTTCTGTAGTTTTCCGCTGACATGTCTCAAGCCTGTCCACATTTTTCAATCGCAAAAATATATCCTGTCTGAACTTTAAAATATATGTATGTATGGCCCCAACCAAAAAGTAAATACTGCGCAAACCGTTCTATAGAAATAACGCCCCGAAAAACAGACAGCTCAATATTTTGACATCTCCAGCGGAACCCGATCGTAAAGAGAACCAAGAGGGGCAACTGCCATGACAAACAATGGCAAACAATTTTTATGCATTTATGCAAAAAGCCAAACTCTGCCCCAACTTCCCCACTTGTGGGCAGCTGTCAGAGAATTCACGCTAGAATTCTATCCCTATCTCTGTCTCCTCTCTCTCTTTCCCACTCACTGTGTGTTCCTGTCAAAGAAGTGACGCATGGAATTATTTATGTGTGGCAACTCCACAGTCGAAAAATATTGAAAAAGGAATACAAAATAAAGCAGAAAAGCTACAGAAACCACAAGAAAAGAAAGAGCCTGTACTATAGGGACCAGACAACAATCCACAGTCCACCTGTCTGTCTTGGATAATGTGAAGATCCGTGACCTTCAGTCAAGTCTCAAACCGCAACGAATTTGAAAGACCAGAAGCAATCTTTCGTGCTCTTTTGCCTATCTCTGTGAAAGTTTACATTTCATAATTACTCAACATTAAAGTCTACATATGTGGAAGATGCAGAGGTTCCGTAGATTAAACCACGCCTAAATTCGCCACGGTGACGCCACGGTGATTTCCCTTTTGGTCTGGCGCTTCCACAACTGGTCATTCACATTCTTGGGGAGTGGGTACAAGAGGAGTGGATCGAGGTAGGGGGTTGCAGTGTGCGCTGCCTGTTTAGAATTTTTAATTGCAAAAACTCCGTTGCCTCGCCATCGGCCCCATGCACTTTGCACAATTGACTCACTGACTGACATAATTGAAATGTCAAACGAGGCGCGGCACGGATTTGACAGCTACGCTGGAATAGGAAGAGGAATAGGAAGAGAGTCTGGATGGCGACAGACAGACAGTACAGTCATAGTGTTTGTTTTCTTGTTTGCATTTGTTTTGATTGTTTTTAATTGTTTTTGATTAGAGTCGTATTCGGAGTCAGCAAAACGAATCGGGAGTCAGAGTCTGCGATTTATTCTGTGAACAAGAGATACACGAGCAGAGGGGACTTAATTGGACGTGGAAAAAAGGAAATTGAATAGGAAGTTGGATGGACAGACTGGAAGTGATGGTGAAAGAAAGGGAATGTTAAAAAGATAGTCTCGAATGGGTACAGAAGCGATTAGAAATACATTTTTACATACAAGAAACGAGGAAATTTAAAGATTGTCGAAATTAAAATTTGGTCAACATCGGAAGAGTGTCATTTATGATAATGTCAAAATAAAGAATCGAATACATATTGATCGAATAGATTGCCAGAATGGAATGCATAATAGATTGAAGAAAGAAAACAAGTGCATATGCGTCTACCAAAGACTCTACCGATTGACATTGCAATTGTTGACGTTTTTACTTGATGCCCTTTTGAAATCAATGACCACTCCAATGACCATAATACAAGGAAAGAATATCTTCAAAATTGTTTCCAATTGTTGAAGTGAAACCAAAAAATATTGTTTTTATACCCGTACTCGAAGAGTAAAAGGGTATATTGTATTTGTGCTAAAAAGTGGATGTGTGTAACATAGAGAAGGAGTAATTTCCGACCATATAAAGTATATATATTCTTGATCAGCATCAATAGCCGAGTCGATATAGCCCTGTCTGTCCGTCCGTCTGTCCGTCTTGTTCGTCGCCCATTGCTCGAAGGCTAAAAGAGATAGAGCAACCAAATTTTTTTTTTCCAGACTGATGTGTTCTCTCACTCCTAGAAAAAAGTTTAAAATTTCCGCCCTGCCCACTTCCGCCCCCCACAAAGGGCGCATATCTGTGGCGTCCACAATTTTGAAAATAACAAAAACTAAAAATGCAGAATCATAGAGACAGCCCATATCTATCAGGGGCCCAAATCTGAATCGGATCGGATCATTAATATAGCCACAATAGACATAAACATACTCAAAAACTTCGCTCCATCCCTTTCGCACTCACACAAAATCGAGTCGATTTGGTTTTTGTATTTTGTGTAGCCTGGATCTCAGAGACTATAAGAGCTAGAGCAACCAAACTTTTGGCCAAGACTCCTGTGATACCAAACCTGAACAAGTGTATTTCAAAATTTCGCCCCGCCCCTTCCGCCCCCACAAAAAGACGAAAATCCACAATTTTGAAGATAGAAAAAATAAAAATGCAGTTTTGTAGAGAATGACCATATCTACCAGATTCCCGAATTTGGTTCAGATCGGATCGGATTATTGTAGCCACAATGATCAAAATGAATTTTCAGCTACGAGCTGTCCCCTTCCACTTGCGCCGTAAGTCATTTATTGGGGTTGATTGTCGCTGCACACACACACTCACGCTCAAAACATGCTGCCTCGTGCAGTGTACGTGTGTTGTTGTGAGAACTGATGTAGATTATGTAGATGTAGATGTCGATGACAGATGTAGCAAAAAAATGTAAAATGTAAAACTGATAAAACATTTTAAAATTCCACATAAATCACTGAGCACGGGTATAAAAGTAGAGTCGCGTTCTGAAGCGACTCCGTACGTTCTCTCTCGTTTTTGTTTTGTTTTTGTAGCCCCTTAGAGGATGCAGCTTTAGAGGGGACGAGGGATAAGTGTCGTTGGTCAGCGATCGGTGTTATCCATCATTAGACTCAATTTGTTCTCCAGGCTACACCCCAAACATGACCGAGCACATATAGTATAGTAGTGCAACAGTTCGAACCGAACTCGAATCGGTTCTAATAGCATGACAAACAAATTGGAAAAAAAAGAACGAAGGAAAATGCATAATGCATTCATTATGGAAAATTACAAAAAACAAGAAAAACTGTCAACACTCAGCGGGGGGTGTGGAGTGAGGGTAGGAGATGGAACCAGTAGCTGGGAAAACAAACAAGCAGCGAGAACAATCCATATACACTCGATAACCAGATCGCCAGTCAGTTCAATCAACCCATAAAAGGGTCCCAATCCATATCTAGTCTCCAGAGTCTCTGCCACAGTCCTGGTGTCCCATTCCCAGCCATTCCAGTGCACACTGGAAGTGCTAGTTCCACAGCACTGTTCCCCGTTCCACAACACTGTCTAAAGCTTGCCACAGCAAAATGTTAGCTTTGTAATTAGCTTTGATATACTACTATAAGCTGGACGCAATCAGCTGACAATTTGCAACTGTCAGTGGCAGACAGCTATCTGGAAACAGCAACTGCAACCCTGGGTTAATGACATCTAGCCACATATGACAGCTCCAAAGTTGAAGTTAATTTTTCTTATTGATTATTTTTTATTATTTTTGATATTTGATGTTGTCTCATGTCGTTTGATCAGCCTTGAAGTTGAATGCTACTTTTGCCATTTGCTGCTTCGAAATGTGAAAAATATTTACAGATTAGTGTGGAGTGGCTTTTGAGGGATGCAGGAAGATATTGAGATTGATGATGACACCTGAGACTTAAATATGTTTGAGAACACAACCTCAAAGCAGGATCAGAAACATATTTCTATAGTGTATGTACAGTCTCTTCAAAAGTAAAGTCCAGCTAAAAGGGTTATTCATCACTTGAACACTAAAATTAAACTTTGGTACTCTCCTCCCCTCGTGAATATAATTTCCGAAAGTGAAAGTTTCCCCCAAGAATCGACCAGCGCTTTGGAGCATCTTTAACACCTCGGAATGGACATCATTTGGGAATGATAGATCATTAAAATGGATTTCTATTCGTTTTATTTTTGTGGGAGTCAGTCACGACCTTCGCTGCCCGGTCTGGACTGATCGCCGCAGCTGCCAACTGGGAAAGTCATAAGTTGAAAGGTCGTGTGAATGACGGGAAAAGTGTTTACCAAAAACAAAAAAAGGAAAACTAAAACCGATTTGATTCGAGCTTCGCTTCCCAAAGTTCCCCAAAAAATGTTGATTGAGGTTTCCCTTCAGCATTCGTTTGTGGCTATAATCGTAAGCAGGAAATGATGAATGTTTTCGTATCTTTCTACCTCTCTCCCTCTCTCTTGCGCTGTGACAAACTTGGTTGGAAATTGTTTGATTCTGTTTTGGGAATAGAATGTTGTGTAACTTCGCTTAGATGGTTTTCCAGCTAGCCAAGCCGGATGGAAATGATGAAGCGAAATTAACTGATTGCGGGGACAAGATTTGGAAGAGCATTGGGACATCAACGTCGGGCTTCAACATTTAGTATTAGGTTCGACTTTGATATTGGCATTTTAATACTTATGTAAGTACTTATTAAAACCTTTTTTTATGCTCCATGTACATACATATGTATATGTCTGCATTTGTATATCTTACTGAGTTTCCCATCACATTCGATTCTTCCATCACAGATTTGACAAGAATTGAAGAGAACCCCATTTCCAATGTAGTCGCCGCGTTCCTCTGACAATCACTTAACGGTATTTGGTCAGAAGAATACCAAGAAATGAGTAGTTCTCTATGCACACTGAGTGCATACCCCATACCCTCCATACCCCACACCCCCCACCCCCTTAGCCAACCACACTCCCTCATGAAGCTTACAAAAGGCGGCAAAAGCCATAACGCGCCCATCAAAAGGCGTTACAAATTTTGATTTCTTTTGAAAACTAGCGACGCCTTCCAAAAAAATATAGAAAAGAGAGAGAGAGAGAGAGAGAGAGAAATAGATATGTAGTTATGGGGATTCATGGGTGGGGGCGGGTGCAGGGTAGTTGGGTTCTCCAAACCAAAAATATCAATTACAACATAATTATGTGTGACGCAAAGAAGAAGAGCTCTGACAGTGAATGATTGATTTGTGGTGAGACAGGGGAGAGAGAGAGAGAACCTCTCTTATTGGAAGAAAGCAAAGAAAAGCTTATATCTTCTTCTTCGTCTTCCTCTGTGATGTTCTTCTCCTTCAGTTCTTGTGAACTTTTGACACATCGAGGAAAATTCTTTTCGTTTGTCATCGTATAATTTAATTTTAAACGTTTCCACCCACCCCCTTCCACGGCTCTCACCTTACTCTCTTTCACCTTTTGATTGACTGGCCAACGGTACAACAGAACGAAGAAGGAAGAATGAACCGTCAGTGTGTGTGTGTGTGTGTGTGTGTGTGTGTGTGTGTGAGTGTGCATATGAGTGGTATGGAGAGGGAGGAGCACATCAGAAAGCGTTTGTCAAATATGAAAAGATCTTTGCCCTCGTAATTGCATATTAAACAGCATTTAACGGAAAGTTAACTGGAAAAAGGTTCTCTTTACTTTACTCCATTGCATCAAACTACTCATTGCGCGCCCGTCCATATATTCCGTATTCCTTTTCCCACTCCTTTTATCATCTCCACCAGCCATCGTCTCTTGTTCAATGTCAATGTTGTGACCTTTGTTAAGCATTTTGTTTGCACCGCCTCGTAGCTGAGGAATCTCTTGCTGTCCTCTCTTCGCCGCTGCGCCGACAGCAGCCCATTACCTGCCATCGGATTCGTCAAGTACCGTTGTAATTGTTGGTTCGCGCTTCTCATTTTGAGGAGAAAATCAATTGCATTGTTGCTGTATGGCTGTTGCTCTTAAGCAATGTTGCGCAATTTTTATTCAAACAAGAGACGAAGCGGAGGAAGCGAAAGAAACGAAAGAGATGATTGAAGATGAGCGGCAAAGGCAGCGCAAGAAAAGATTTATAGAAAGTTGCCAAATGATTGAACACGGAGTGTGTTTGGATGGGTGGGGGGATCGTTTGTTGTATGTTCGCTGATGTAAGGATGTACATACGTACATTAATGGTTGCTTGGATAACGATGATGCAGAAGAGAAGCAGCGATAGAAGATGTTCCGTATTTGTGGGGAATAACGTAATAGGAAGGTTCCTTTTGGGCCAACCGATTTATTATGTTATTTTCGATTGCAACGACTGAATAATTCTGTCCTCCATATCCCCCCTTACCAGTTTCAACGGCCAAAAATATTTAAATTTCGAAAAGCGAAATCTCCAATAAAAGCTGAAAAATTTTCTCAAGTGCCAAAGTCAAATACTTGACGAATAATGAATATATTGAGACGCGTGAGAGGTCTTGAGATGAATAAAAATAAACAAAACGGAAGTCGAATAAAACTCAAAAAGCTAATAAAAATGTAAGTAAAAGTGAAGCAGAGTTAAACCAACTTTCCCAAGAGGAGAGCGGAGAGGCTCCGGGCAGGTGGTACTAGAGTTGTGGGTGAGAGGACCTCATTGCATATTTTATTAGCTGTAAATTGTATTAATGCGGCAATAAATTCAGAAGAAGCAAAGCCGAAACAAGATACAAACAAATCCAAAACAGGGTCCACCAGAGGGGTCTCTGGGGGTGGACAGCAGGGGACGGTGGTCCGATGAAGCTGCAGATGCAGATGCACCAATGGCCCCACAATATCTGTGGCAACTGAGGACATTTGGGCAGTGTGTCGTCGCCGAGTGCACTGCCAATGGAGGTAGAGGTCCGGAGAGGCACAGGGAGGAGGGTCCAAATTGTGGTATTCGACTGGAAGAAACACACGAGCGTTAAATTTATTTAAGCCAAAGATAAAGCATGGCCTAGTGCATGGCCAAGAGGAGAGGAGGCACCAGTACACCACCCCACTGACAAGTGCCAGTGCGGAAAGAAACGGAGGTCCCCGTTTCGTATGAAAACTTCACAGAGAGATATTCACGAAATAAGTAGAATCAATCTTCCTATAGTAGATACTGCAACAATAAGAGTTATTACCTAAAATTTCGGTAACTTAGGTATAATTTCTCTCAGTGCCGCTTTGACCGACCACTAAGAGAAAAGCTAACATACATATGTATATTATATTCATAAAAAACAATCCAGTGAGCATGGATGGATCAACAAGGGGGTGGATCTAGGGGAATATGGGTCTTCTCGTGTGTGTGTGTGTGTGTGTGTGTGTCTGTGTGGGGACAACGAGTTTCCCGCAGCAGCAGCGCACTATGGTCCCAAAGACCACTTTTGTTGGCCAAAACCCATTTTGTGAAAGTTAATAAGTAACCGTTTTTTTGATCGAACTGTATTAGAAAAAGAGTGACCATAAAAGTTGCGTACTCGAAATTTCCATAGATGGCGCCACATTCGCGAAATCAGCTGTTAAAAACAGCCGTTGCAAAGTTAATAGTTAGAAAAGTTAAAAGTTAATAATAATTTAATAGCAATTTTAAATCTCTCATAAATTGAAAAATACGATTAACTGATCAAATTTTTGTATTGTATTTTAATCAGTCGGGTTTCTACTACGTGTTTCGTAAAGTTTCCTGTATCTCGTATTTGTGATGTCTTCGTAATTTGAGGTTCAAGTGAGGCGTTTTACATCTGACAATTCGGAATGAAAACTGATTTTTGAATAGACATAACTTTTTGATTCCAACCTATTCCAACCCTAAAACCTATTGTGTTTCGTAGAGTTATCAATTCTTGTTGAAATGTACATATATAGTAGAAAATCCCACATTTCACCACAAATTTTATAATTTGCATTAGTAGAACATAACCTCAAAATCAAAAATGAAGAATTGTTTGCCGCGTGAACATCAGAGAAGCGAAAAAACATGCAAAGAACTCAATTATTTGAAAATTAAACTTAATGGTGACATTTCAAATGAAATTAATAAGCCTTTAAAGACAATTTTATGAGTTTTTGTTATCGTTGGGCAACAAAATGGAAAAAATGGATGGCAAATACAGAGACGTTAATCGAAAGTATATGGATTGTCTAAATATACAGGAAAGTGTTCAAAAGCCTTAAAGCCAGTGGGTCGCCCTTTCCTATCACACTTCAACAAATATTGTAGACCACAAAGAAGGCCGGCTGGAGATCTTGTAGTATCGGAAGGATGAAATATCAAATTATTGATTCAAGCCGCAAGCATGATCGCACGAATACGAGTCAAATACGAGATCACATTTGTTTAAAAAACTTGTATTCTTATGGCAAACATAAGGCTTAATTTATTCTTTTGTTGATTCTTATGTTTCAGAACAGTTTATCAAAAGCGTTCTTCTCTTAGCGGCAACTTTTAAAAATTTCTTTTTTTTAAATAAAAAAAATTTTATGGGCGTGCCATATTAAAAATATATAAAAATCAATTAAATTGATTTCTTAACAAAAATGTTCAAAAATATACTCAATTTTCGCAATTCACTATAACTAAAAATTTTAATATGCAAAAAAGAGGCGGTGCCACACCCATTTTTTTTGTAAATCCAGCTCCTATTGATTATATCTACCCAATGCAAAAACCAAACCCAAAAAATCTTGTTACGTTCGCGAGTTATTAATTTTGGCCAACAAAAGTGGTCGTTGGGACCATAGTGCAGCGTCAGGAACTAAATCACGTGTTTCTGGCTGTGGCTGTTGCTGTTGCTGTTGCTATTTCTGTTGGTATTGCGGGCTCTTCTAACTTGACTTTGGCCAAGTCATGACGACAGGTTCAAAATCTGGCTAAACAACTTTAAAGGAGATTGGATGAAGGAGGGAGCAATACAGGGGAACGGGGACGGGGGCCCCTTCCAAAGGTGGAGTGTACATACGTACGGCATCAACAGGCAAGCAAACAGATCGCCAGGCTGCTTAGCTGGGGCTTACACATGTTTGTTTTGTCTTCTTCTGTGTTTTGTTGCAACCTACCGTTAGTCTGAAATGAATGCAGCAGTGCCCCTGCGCCCCTGCGCCTCCCCTACCACCTTCTTGCGAAGAGGCAGAGGTGGATGCAGCAGGAATCTTGTTCCGAGTGGCAACTTTTTTGTTTGTGGGGCCAGCATTTCTCGATCGCCTGAAATAATATCTAATAATGCATATAATTTTCACATGAACAGCGAATGAGGAGACGGAGGAGGAGCAGGACGATGAAGAGGAATCGGAGAAGGTGGAGGAGCATTGGGAGATACATAGAAGAAGTGGGAGAGAGAAATGATCTTAGGCGATCGTAACGCGGCAGGGGATGAATATCATAAAATATTATGATCAAATATTGCTGAGCGGCTTTTTAAACTGAATTAGCCTCGATCGCGATTCCCGATCCCTGATCTGGCTGTATACGATAGGTGGGATAATCGTTCGCCATGATTCTATCGAAAACTCTGGGGGGAGGAACTCCAGGGCATATTAACGAAGATCATATACGAGAACCAAGAGCAGAGAGATTATGGATTAAGCATCGGAAATTAAGACTTCATCTCTGGATAATGAAGATGAGATTGATTGAATAAGTGTTCCTAGATTCCTTACTACACCTTTAGTTACTTGAATTAAATACAAGTATGGCCATTGCAGTATTATATATGAACACCACAAGAAGACAAAGAAGCGCTTTAAGAGGTGTCTCTATTTATTACACTTTTTATGAACTTTTCACATGCAAAGACATTCCATGGGGAAACGCCCCCGTCAGCATTCGCAACAGTCCGCAGAGAAACCCAAACAAAAATCGAAAATTGCCACCAATCTCGAGCGGCGCCGTTGCTAATGTTAAGTAATTAATTATAAAAGAAAAATGTGAAATGCCATTTTAATACGATTGCCAGAGTTTGCTTGGCTGTGGCCCGCATTATTTATTTATTTAAAAGATATTAAAATAAATTGTAGACAATTCGCCAGCAAAACAACAGAGACAGGGCGGAAAAGAAAAGAGTGTGTGCAAATGGAAAGAGAGGGAGAGAGAGAAAGTTACTGAAGGGCCTTCAATTGTATAACATTTGCCGTTAGATTGATAAATTGTCAATAATTAAAGCTTTGGCGATCAAAAGATGAGCTGGGGACTGAGGATTGAGCTGGGAGCTCTTCATTTTGATTGATTTCGGATTTGGTTTGAGGCGTTGAGACTTATGCAACGTGTGGTATGCGGTATGCGTGGAGTGGAGTGGAGATATTTATAAAATAAAAGAAATTAAAAATAATTTTTTTTTATTGGAATTGGAATTTCTTGCAATTACAATCCGTGAACTACAGCCGCACCCTGTAGACTGTGACTACTCCGACCCAATCTGCTGGCTAATCAGCAAATACTCGTACAAAGAAAAAGAGCAGGCAGAAACGATGAGTTGGAAAGAAGGGGTATTGGATGCCAATAAATGGAATTTCCTCTTATCGCTCTGGCAGCCCTGTCCCTGATCTCAATTGCACGTCTTGTGGCTGTATTGGTCTCCATCGTTTCTGCATCGAAGTGGGCGCCCGCAGACGCTTCGACCTAGACCTTATCAGGGGGGCAACCAGAGCCAGCCCAACGAGGGCCTGCCCAAGGGGCACAGTGACGTTTTCCTATAGATTGTCTATGTCTGTGAGTAAGAGTGGGCAAAATTCCGATAGTTTCGAATGGCATTGGGTGGGGCATTCTAGTGATGGAAGCTGCCGAACATAGTCTAAAAAAAACTTAAATTTACATGCATATACATATGTAATTATTATTATTATTAAAAACAGTTTCTTATTATTCTCTTTTTTATTTATTTTCAGGTAATTAAGAGTTTCCTTTCAAAATGCTTAGAATTAACCGCTATAGGGGTGAGTCTGTAATATTTCTTAATCGTTTACTTATCTAGTGCCCCTTCAAAGTCTTCACCAGAGAAAGAGAGAGCCGCACCTTTAAATTATTTTACTAGTACTTTGCTTTGTACTTCTCCCTGCTCAAAACCAAAGTCGAGACCCAAATAGCGAAAATAAAAGGCACACAAGAACAACAGCGATCACGCTATCAATTTAACAGCATCTGTCTATGATGCATGGGATCGAATGCGAATGCGAATGCCTTGGCCCGGCCCTTTCTCTAGTCCCCACTCCGCTCCTCCCACACAGCGCAGGGATTTCTCGCAACTTGTCCTAGGCAGCATTTTTCCAAGGAACCTGCACACACACACACACACTTCCACTCACACACACAGGCCCGTCCGTCGACTTTGGCTCAGTCTATTTATAGCTCTCTGCGATCCTGTCTGCCACCCTGCAGCCCATTGCTCAGTGCCTTCATTCGGCCCTTGGCTTCAAGCAAAATATTTTCTATTAATTCCCCGTCCTTCCCCGTCCCCCCACCACTCTTCGGCTTTGATGTGTCTGTCCAATTTTCCAGATAAGAGTGCAGCTGTCAACAGTTGGGAAAGCAAAAGCAAAAACAAAAACGAAAAGCACAGAGCTTATACCGTTTTTTTTTCCGCTCTTCAATTTTTGCTTGTAAAATAATTAAGCTGAAAATAATAAAACTTAATCCCCGCCAAGGGCAGCGAGAGAGGGTTGACTCCCGTTAACTGGGTCGCCTCATAGCCGTTGGGCGGGATTAACACGTTTTATATGAGTTGCTGCAGCTTTTGCTGCTCCTCCTCTCCTCTTCTCGAGCTGCCGAGGCACTGGAAACAGTAGCAAAAAATAAAATAAAATTGCTCATTGCCTGGACGAGTACTGTAAGTACTGAGAAATAACTCCAACAGTCACTTATAACAACCAATTAGTATAAAACTTAATCAAGCTGCTGCTCGTTCAGTACTGTAATCTGTGACAGTGCCATGATGGGCTGCAATCCTCCCACTAGGATGCTCAATCGCTTCGTCCATTCCCATATTCATTTGTCGTGAGTGGGCAGAGGATGTTGAGTAAGCTGTTACGTTCATGTTAAACTCTTTGCTGTTTGCAGTTCCGTTCCTGCTGGAAGGCGTCGCTCCATATGTTTCACCTAGTCCGCGGTGCTGTACGTGTTTCTCTGGAGATTTGTATACTGCCCCAATGCTTGTCAAAAGCGCAAACAAGCTTCCGTCAAGCTCCCCTCCCTACTATGTATGGCCACAGTGATGGGGCTTATTTGAGATGAAAATGAAAATGAAAATACCATTTATGAGGATGAGTAGCCACAAAACTAGTGTTTATATCACTTTTGCTCTTTTGTTTCCCCCTTTGTGCTGCACTGCACACAAGGAACAGAAGAGAGCCGAGAGCTAGATACCCTCTCAGAGCAAGACACTGGCTCATCGTATGACGTGAGGTTCGTTCCTATGGTACCGTTAGTAAAGTACATACATACATACATAACAGAGAATAAGACTTCACGATATGTAAAACAAAATGATTTAAAGTAAATTGCATTCGGGGAGGGAGACATCATCCACCATGTTGCGGGACTTGGATGCTGTGTGTGTGTGTGTGTGGGGGGGGAGCTCTTCAAACCGTAAACTTTGAACTCGGACTTGAAAGCCTGGACTCAGCGGAATCAATGCAGTCCACAGAAAAGACAAAAAAAATAGCTTAACGGATCTTTTTGCAAATGCAAGCCTCGCTCGGGTTTTTTGTGCTCTTCGAATTTATCGGTTGTTTTGGCGTGGGTGAATTGTGGTCGGGGATTTCATAATAATACAGTGTGCTGCCAGCTTTGGGTTTGTTTTGTTTGCTAACCTGGAGAAAAGTGAAATGCATTTTCGTTGACTTTTTGGGGGGGAGGAAAATTATCGCTTTATCACGATTCAAGCGGTACCACTTTCTCAGCTTCATTTGTAGCAATAATTATGCAATTTGCTCTTGGAGTCGGACTCTGAGTCGGACTCTGGACTGTGATTCGGGAAGGAAGGCCCCTACAACCGTTGCATTTCTTTTTACTTTTGCTTCATTTCGTTACGTTTTGTTTCGTTTCGTTTTCTTTTCGATTCGATTCGATTTGAAGGCTTTGCATTATAATTTCTGTTGTTATTTATAATTGTTGGACATTGGTTTGTCTGCAATCTAATCATTGTGGGTGCATGCTCGAGAGGGGGATTGCTGGCTTGCATAGTTATCACTTGGTTAATATCTGAGTCTGGCTTCAACAACATAATTGTGAAGAAAGAAACCGATTTCGACCGCTTTTGGCTTATGACAAATTAATTGGCTGCAATTGTTTTGTCGTTTCGGTTTCTGTCGAGAAAGTTATCGATGGGTTTATTACCAGACCATTCCAGCATGATATACGTATACATATACGTTTGTAATGAAACTTGTCCTGAAAATGATCTGCTATGCTGTACACTGTCCTGGCACTATCCATGAGAACAATGGCTGAAGGGGTGCTCAGCGAAGACTCCACTCACCCTTGCAAAAGTCTTCAAGCAAAGGCAGAGTGTAACCAACACATACTCGTAGAGAGACAGAGAAATTCCCCCCAAACAGTGGGCCAAATATTTGTGTCAACAAAGTGTGTCACAAATTTGACCAAAATAACTCTTAACCCATTAACTCTGGCTACGTATGATCTCTCATTGATTGCCCCGCAGACGAAATTTGATCGATCAGCTGTCGCTACTTTTGTTGCTGTTCACTCTTCGTCGAGCGTCAAATATTTTGCCAGCCTCGAGGCGGCAAAACTTTTTCTTTTCTCCCTTTCTGCCTCTTTGCCTCTTTCCACTTGTCATTTCTACACATATTTTGTCCCCATGGTATGTGCATACATACATACATACATATGTACATATGTTTATGGACCACTGTAATTGGAGATGAGACCATTTCCCATATGCTGCTGGACTTATTGGCCCTTCTTCGCTTCCTGATCGAATAGCTGCATATATGTATATGTATTGTATTGTATTGTATTATATATATTTTCCATAATGACAAAACGTGAATCAAATCGTTAGATAACCCAACAGTGTGCACAGACACAATACTGGAGTATTTGGAGACCTTCTTCCTGAGGAGCGTAGGTACTGCTTTCGGCTCCGTCAACGAAAAGACGAAAATTAAATTGAAACAATTTAATGTGCCAGCAATTTTGTGTGCAAAGCAAAATTGTTGAAATGGCTTAATTAATTTGCCCAATTTTTATCCGTTTCTGGGGAACGGGACACACACACATTTAAGTTGGTCAAGTCGATTGCCCAATCACAAAATGAGACTCAAGCCAAAGGGGGGGGAAAAAAACCCCAGACAAACCTCGACAAGCCCTCAGATGAACGCCCACTCTGCACCTCTCTCTCTTTCTCTATTGCTCTCTTGCTGTATCTACTCGTATCTATCTATCTCTGTTCGATTTGGTGCGACTAGCTCACGCCTACGATTTCTCGGCTTTTGTTGTTTTTGTCTCGACTTAATTTGATAAGATTTATTTCGATTCCAAGCCAAAGAAAAGGCCAAAAGACCCATTCCAACAACGTAAAACGTACAACGAACAGCGAACATCGAACATTGAGAAATGTTTTTTGCCCTCAATAAATTGTAGGAGGAATCGAGCAGCTGCAGCAACAACAACAACAACCCACAGTATCCCCAGACTAACATTTTGAAAAACAGTTGAAATAGAAATGTAAACGTATCTCTGATAAATGGTCCAAAACGGCCCTTGTTCGGGTTCTCACTGTACCGTTTACACTGTACCGTGGAACGTGGGTGATCGACAGTTTTTTCTGTGTGTTTTGTTTTTACTTGTTAGTGGGTGTCTTTATGGCTACCTGATTGGATTCGAGGGCTACCGAATCAAAATAAACGATGCAAAATTGGGGGGCGGGCGATATTGGAATTAATTTACCCAACCAGTGGATTGTGAGTGGAAAGATTAAACATATACTAAATATACATACGTATGTATTAAAATACGCATACATGTGCATTTCCATTGCTAAACTACCATTATATATGTAGCATTATAGTACCATTACCTTTCCCGTTCTTATCCAAAAAACGCAATGTGAAAGTCGCGTCTTTGTGTCTTTGTGGCGGAATTTTCCCTTTTGTGGCACCTTTTGTGCACATTTTGCTTGAGCCACCCGCCATGTAAATGTTTCGCTTTGACCCTACCCACCCCCGGCCGGGGGGTTCAAAAGTTCATTGTCAAGTCTAATAAAATGTTCCAATGACACGTCAAGTGTCGGTGGCTACACGAGAGCGGGATGTCCCTCCAGCGTCCCTCCCCGTTCGCAGACCCCTTTGAAAGACCGCCCCGAGAGTAGCTCGCAAAAAAAGAGGAAAGAGAAACCCGAAATTAGGAAGGCCGCAACAATGCTAGCCGAAAAAAATACCGCTTACCGCTAGAGTGGGACTCGGGTGCCCTCTCTCCCGACTCCCGACTCCAGCTCCCGCACCCGCTTGCTCCCGATCACTATATCACTCTCGCATTGGCTCCTTCATTTTCTCTGCTGTCTCTCTGCTTCTTTTTGTTCCCTTTTTGTCAAATGATGATAAATCGTGACCCGCCGCCAGAGCTTCAGTGAAAATGTTTCTGCATTAGCATCCACAACTCTACAGCTCCACACACCCCTCCCTCCCACTCACCCCCCACTTGAATGACGTGGAGAGACTTCGTGTTGAGGGCTACTAACATTTTCTTGTGGCAGTCGCTGTCGCAGTCAACGTCGCAGTCGCAGTCGACCGTTTTTACCACCTTAACAGGATCCACAGAGCACTCAAAAGCTGACATTTCAGTGAATTATGCAGTTTTTATGCAAAACTTTATACATACTATATACCCACTACCCCCGTCTGTTGGCGCTTAGAAATTAGGCAAAAATATAATTTATGAGCCTCCAAATTGTGGATGCCCAAAGGCTGGGACCCCGGGATCCCTGCCCGGGCGCTGTGTGGGGCCGCCGCCTGGGGTTGGGTTTTGATTTAAATGCAAATTCACTTCATTTTTGTTGTGGCTCCCAGTACTCGTATCATTCAGGAAAAAACGTCACCCTTTCGCACCTTTAATCACGATCCGACTTGAGTGACAAGTAAATATAAAATGTATGTAGGTACCCATTGGGGTTGGAGGGGTTTGGGTTGGTCATCAAACGGTGAAGAAATCGTTTGTATGGGAGCTCCAGCAATATGCCAATTGTAATCCAGAACTTTGGTCTCCATGGAACCTTAAATGTTCCACTATATATCGCTCACTTTAGGAACTTTATCCAGATCTTATTTAGTTCGCAATTTGACATTAACCCTGATTCAATGTCAATCACATTTCATCACAAAGACTGATGATATTGATGACAAATCCAATGCCCCTCAAGGCCGGCCGCCCAAGAGGCAACTGAACTGGTAGTGAGCTATAACAATGGCGATAGCGATTCATTGATAACATTCCAGAGGAACATGTTCCACCTGCGACTTACAAGCTAATTTGGCAACAGAGTTCCCAGAGTGCCTGTATCTCGGCGTGTGCGTACATGCTGGCAGTATCAGTATCGTATCTGCAGCTGTATAGCTGTATCTCTGCATCGGCGACGACCTTGCCAGCAAAACCAATCAACTGGCATGATTTGTGTGCTTGGAGTGTAGCAAATAGGCAAACAGCGAAGAACAGCAAAAAGTGCAAAATAATATAGAATAAGTATGAGAAGGAGTATGAGAAACATGGCCAAGGAATTTTTTAATTTAGATAATTGAAACTCAACTACAATGAAATTCTCGGTAAATCTCATTCTCAGCCCACATTCAGCCAGATTCAAAAGTTAAATTAAATATTTCTCTTCCCATTCCAATTGTTCGACCAGAGAGTGGAATCAGATATATGTAAATCGTATACATAAATAATATGTATGTTTGGAGACTTCAATTATGTTTAATTTAATCCAAATATGGCAAGAGTTTTTTTTGCTTGAATTTGTTAAATAATTTACTGAATCAATTTGATGTAATTTTGCGGTTAAAATTATGGGAATTTTATTAACATTCTGCTGGAGTTTTTTTCATTAAAATATCTGCTGTTTGTTGTTGTTGTTTGTTAATGGTTTTGATTAATAAATATTTGATTTTCATAATTTGCACTTATTACAAATGCGTGAGGGAAGTTTGGGTACAATATGTACAACCATTTAATGGATGAAAGGGCAAGAGTTTTTAATGAAAATATATTGAAAAGGGAAAACACGAATATCGGAAGACACAATAAGGTTTATTTTGCGGTAGATAGAAATGCGAGTACTCCCATACCTACTAACGTTTCACATGATATTCAGTTTCAGCCATACCCAAACTGCGTCAATTCCAATCGAAATGAAATCCAATCCAATCTCTGCACCGCCAAAATGTCAAATGCATCAAAACGACAGAATCGACAGAAACATGTTCCGACTAATTAAAGAAAATAGCTATAAAGATAGACTGCTGCAGGGAGGAGAGCAGGCAATAAAATCCCCCCAACACACAAAAGACAAGTCAAATTAATTAAAAGCAAAACCAGAGAAGAAAAATAAAAACAATCAGAAACCAAGCGCCAAGCGGCCACAACAAATGCCACTTGTTGGCCAAAAAGAATTGCCAAAAAGGTCCCCATGGAAACCCAGCCCAAGTCTGAGGGCCCAGCCATGGCTGGGCACTCCCCCTCCCCTTTCGGCAAGGCAAATCTGTTGCATTTTAGGTGTGTCCCAGCCACGGCTACGCCCTCGTCCATAGCCCAAATCCAATGTTGTTTACTTTCTAATACATGATCTGCAAAGCCAGAATCGCAGCCATGTGAACTTGGTCCACTGCCGCTGCTGCTGCTGCTGCTGCTGCTGCCAGGCTTTACTGTAAAGGTCAAATTAAGTACCACTAAGTACCAGAACGAACCGAAGCTAGATATACTCTTAAACTCTTCGGCATTCGGTGCATTTTTCGTCCCTGACAGCCCAGTCGATAGCACCCCCTCTGCTGTGAATATTTTGTTCGCTAATTTATGTTTATTGTTTATGCTGTTATTGTTTTCGTTAGATTTTATTGCAGCCCCTTCGGGCCAATTGGGCCGTAAACGCAGAAAAAATTGAATTTTATTATTTTTAATGATACAATATTTTTTTTAAGGCGATCCAACTGATTGAAATTTATGCCGGCTTTTGTGTGCAAAATTTATGAATATATAGTATCTATGCGCATTAAGACATTAAGTCTCTGTTTTTGGGTTCTGAGATCCTCGTAAACTTTGCGAAATACTCGTCTATGGAAAGATTAAAGTTTTTAGTGCATTTCAATTGATGTTTATAGACCCATCGAATGGATTGTTTATGTTTATTGGGGCCCAAGGAATTGGAAATCTAATGCCGCGCACGCATTGCTCCCACCCGCAAACGCGGGCTTCGCTCTTAATGAACAAATATATTTCTATTTCTTTTGGGGCAAGTGATTGTCCGCATTGGGGACTGCATTCCTTATATGGGTTTGTTTTATTTAAATATCAAAACAATAAATTCGCCAGCAACTGTCAAGTGCAGCATTGTTAGTGCGCTGCTTTGAGGGGTTAATGTGGTCATTGTGCTACCATTCGATCCGATTCGATTCGATCCACTCTCATGTCCCACTTTAGTCTGGTGACTTTGATCGCTGCCTGAGCAGAAATCAAGGTGCAAATAAAATCATATTCTATGGAGCCTCTTTAATGAGGAGAACTGCAACGACGGAATAGATAGTGTACTATATGCCCATCAGCCGAACATCGAATATTAGTCTAACACCTATTTTTCCTGCATGTTCGCGATCGGTTCGATACACGCGTCGCGCGTCATGCGGAAGCGCCCTTCGGTCGGTTGGGCGGGAGGAGGGCTGACTATCTGCCAGGGATCCGCGCGTAACAGGCATCGGCTTGGTGTCGCATGGGCCACCTGATGGACTGCACCATCATTGCACATCAACTTCCTAAAGAACAATTTTCATGCTGCACTCACTCTTCGATTAAGTTACTCTTGTTAGTATCCTTGTAAAATCACATTGCGGGAAGTTGTCCAATAAGTTTATCAAGGATTTCTCCATTATCGCTTGAGTTCCGATGGGCTAACGCCTGTGGTGCTATTGTAATCGGCTTAATTTTGACTAAAAACTTTACTAATACTCTTCGACAGAAGTTCTCCCGACGAAAGTTGGACAGATTCTTGGGTTGGGTGCTTCCCCCCTCCACGCATAATGCCGCATGTTAAATGATTTTTGTGCCGACAAAAGTTTTGACGCACATTTGCGTATCATTCGCAATTCATAAGGAATCAGGAAGAGGGAAGGGTATCAAGTGGGACGGGGCATGGGGGCATGCGACATATAACATTTGCCGATATTTGATTGATTTGTTTTGCCAGGCGCTGCTCTGGCGCCAGATTTGTAGTTGATTGAATGAATGTACGAGTGTCTCCTCCGCCATCGACTTGCTCCTCTCTTCTGGGCTCTTCATTGGATGGACCCAAGGTATAAATCATGTATGGGGAATACTTTGTGCAGCTGTTTTGCATTTTCACACATTTGTTTCATTAGCCAAAGTGGCTGCCATACTGTGGAAAGAGAGGAATCTTGGTTCTCTATTCCAGAAAATATACAAAACAAATATTTCAAATGATAAATGACAGCTGGAATGGAAATGTTCTCTGGGTTTGAGTTTCTCATGGTGGGAAATAAAGAAAGTTTTCCATCTTCTTGATGTTTCCGAATCCACAGAGTTCGTGCATCAGTCAGTAGCGGGCTGCTGCTGTTATGCAATGTTCTCTAGGAATTCAAGCCCAAGTGAAAGTTTCCTGCACTTTCGGTTTTTTTCTTATGTTTCCTATAGCGGGTGAAAATTTGGCCCCCAACCCATCAGCCTTATGATCATCATCATCAGCACTTCCATCAAGTAAGAGATCTTTATCCGAGAATTTTGTATGGGCAGACCAGTCTCGAGAGACTCTCTCGAAGATGGAGAGAAATGGAGACTTGGGAGATGGCTTATTAAAAATTCTAATCACATGCAATCACCACGAGTTTGAGGTTTATGTGGATCTCTTTGATTGTTGTTTTCCCAAAGTCTGTGCCAGCCGGCGGTCGGGAGACGGTCGGTCGTTTGGTTGTTCGGGCGGTACAATGGCCCGACGCGTTGGTTATCGATTAATCATAAAATTAAAAAAAATTACCACAACGAAAAAGAGACCGTGGAGCGTGTCCGAAACAACATGAAACACCTTCAAAAGCAAAAGCAATTGGAGAGTTTTTTATTTCCATTTTTTTGCTTTTTTGGCACTTAAGGGTCCGTTGGGTCGGCCACTTTGAACAATATCTAGAATTTCATAGACAAAGTGAGAGACAGAGTGAGAATAGGAATAAAAAAACCACACGAACTTCGATTGAAATTACAATCGGTTGGCAATTTTCTGGGTTGATTTGGGCACTAAAATGGGGAGAGACATGGAAGGAGAGGAATTATGTTTTATAAATAGCAAGGGAAATGAAATGGCAATGGTAATGGTTCTGATAACTGCCCGAATGTCTGGGATTAGTCAATTGAAAGGGAAAGAATAAGATGAACACATACAGAGATCGTGAATGCTAGCAGGTTCCCATTGCTAATCGATTAGTTTTTCCTCAGGTTACGTGAGACCATCCGGGAGAACATACATATACATATGCTAATATATCTGTATATATGTATACATATATGTATTGGGGAATGCTTTGGTCAGTCTCATTCTTCTCAAGGTCAAACTCCACTTCCAGACCACACATTGAAAATTTACCATGGAAACGAAAACGAACTAAAAATGCTACATAGTACATCGTACATTTTTAGGGACACTTGCCACAGAAAAAAAAAAAAACAGCCATCTTATTCTCTGTAAGGTCATTCCCCCCTGCTTTTCTAACCCACCCATTTTCAGAAAAAAACAAAACAATTGAGTGAATCGTTACATAAACAAGAACAAAGAATTCATATAGTAATACTCGTATGTACATACATACATATATATTTAAGTCGTAAATTCATTTAAATATGCCAAAGGGGCGCAAATGCAAATATTTTTCTGATTGTTTCGACATTTTTCCGCCCCATAAATAACACTTTGAAACGCCGCCTGGCGGTCATCAATTGAAGCAAAGTGCACAGATCTCTGGCGCTCCAGCCCTTCCGCTCTCTCTCACCCCTTCTATGCAGTATCAGCTTACCATCTCTCTCTTCTGATTCCTTCTCCGTTTCCCCCTTTAAACTAATTAAATGAGTTTTCCCAAAAATTCTTATCGGAAATTTGTCATCAGCCTGTAAATGCGATCACAAGTGGTGGGGAGGGACACATGCTGCTGGACACATGCTGCTCATAATGAAGTTGAACTCTTGATAATCATCGCCCGACGCCCAGACAATTAAAAAGCCTCACCAACTTAAACGAGCAGAAGAGCAGCAAGAGAATTGCAACAGCTACGGGTAAGCAAGCCCCCTGTCAGCGTCGCAGTCGGCGTCTCTGCCGGTTGATCAGCTGCTCGTCAGGTAACTTGCGAAGTGGTGGCCGAGCGATCGGGCCGCTTCGGCTTTTGCTTTGCTCTGCTCTGCTTCGCTGCGCAGACGTCTCAAGCTGGCCCTCGCGTTCAATTCAATTTCAAAGCTGGTCGCGTTCACAACGTTTTTTCGGGAGCAGATTGCAGAGCGCATTGTGGCGCTCATTGTAAACTTGACTTTGTATTGCTCTCCCGCTCCCACGCTGCACTGCATCCAGCAGCCGACGCTGAGTGTGTGACCGTGAAGTGAGTTTCGTTCTGTGCGCGAGCATGTGTTGTGTGTTGTGTGTGTGAAATTATAACTGTTGCTGTGGCCGCAGCAAGTTCATTCACGTTTCGTCATAATTAATGCAACGTAATGCTCGAATCGAAATCGAACGTTAAATTAATTGCAATTTGCAAACTGTTAACAGTTAATTTTTGTGTATTTTGTGTTTCTGATTTTCATTTTTCGGCCATTTCCGTTTCACTTTTGAGCGCGCATTCGAGCGCAACAATTAATTGCAGGCATTTCTCATCGTCTTTTTGTTGCGGCAATGCAAATTGCTGCTGTTTATGATTGCTGGTTTAGCAAAAGTGAAATTTCTTTGAAACACACACATAATACAACAAATTAACATAAAAAATTCCCTCCGATCCCCACCCCTCCGACAGTTGCAAAATTGATCACCGTTAAATGCCAGGCCATGACGCGGGGCAACACACATATTGCCATGGCCCATAAATAAAGATAAAATAAAATACCACTCGCACTCCCAGAGGAGAACAAACAGAAAGCAAACTGTTTAAATATTTTCACAAAAATTCTTAAACACACGAGAGAATGTTAAACATGTCTGTGCAGTTGATGCAAAAACGAAAGTGCTCAGAGCGGATCAACATCTAGAGAGAAAGGCAAGTAAAGTGAGAGATACGGCTGTGGAAAAAAGAGAGTTTACCGGGGTAAAAGACAAGATCTACGCAAATATATGTGCTAGGGGAAACACAGACTCAAGGAAGATCCGTGAAGAGGATACAACGCCAGGTAGAACCTATGCATATAACCCATAGGATCCTTTAAAGCGATTATTCTTTCTATTTTGCGTATGTTGAATGATTAAATGGAGAAAACATATAATTCTTCAGATAAAATTACCCCTTCATTTCCGTATATTTAATTTCTCTTTGTCGAAAATTTTCCACTCAATTTCTTAACGGGCAACTAACTTGCTTTTACTCTAATTTTCTCTGTGATGATGACGAACACAACCTCAACCTTCCCACTTGGCCAGATGCCTTCAAGAGCGGCCGGCAATTCGCCATGTCATTCTCTGGTGATCATTTGGCCCCTCTTCCCTTTCCCTACGCCTCTCCCACCCTCACTTTTCACCTTTTCTTTTTCCCCTCATTTGTGACACATTTCCATCTACGCCGAGTAAAAGTTCTTCAACGGACAATTTGTATGCCATGAACAAACACACATTCTGACAGCAAATTGAACTACTTTCATTCGAATTCGAATGGATTTCGCCTGCTTGAGTGGGGCATGGAATGGGAAGGTCGGAGTCGGAGCGGATCGTTGAATTATCATAAATATTTGATGCGATTTGCTGTGTCAAATGCAGTATATGCGCGAATATAAAATGCACCATAAACACTTGTGTCGCTTACCCACTTGACTGCCTGTCTGCTGCCAGCTTTCATTCAGTTTTTGGCCCAAACAAAGGTGGGTAGTGGTAGTGACAGGTGAGGAACAGGGACGGGGACGGGACTGGAGCTCGCCCCTTCTTTAAATGCAACCCCAGCGATGCGGCAATAAAATCCAAATTAAAGCAAACCGAAAAAGAGGCCGCGACAAATACATAGTTGAAATTGGCTTGAAACAACACTTTTTGGATATACATTTTTTTACATTTTGTGACAAGAATTTGCAAATGTCAACGAAAATAGCAAAATTCGCATTAAAGAGAATTTCGTTAAAAAAAGGGGGGAAAGAGAGTGGGGAAGCGAGGAGAAAAGGAAATACAAAAAAAAAAAAAAAAGATCCAATTGAGATGGTTTTATAAGGTTTTCTTTACTCGTTTTTTTTGTTTGTCTGTGGCTGTTTCTTATACAACTTTTGCATTTATTTTTCTGGGGCATTTTGTGCTTGGCATTTTTAAAGAGCTAACCGTAACGGAATCGGTATCACTTCAAAGGTCTGGACATGATATACCATCATATATGTATGTATACTCGTATTTTATGTACCTGATGTACAAATATTTGGAGCAAACGGGACAGGCGATGGCATATTTTGGTGCGAATTCCGGATCTACTGACATTCTTTAATCGGAAACCTAATTGTTATATTCAGTATTGAATTTTCATTGGTTTTTGTAAACTTCTTTGTGCAGGCGGGTGGGGGTAAAACCTCCTATTCGACCAAACACTTGTGCCGTATCTGAGTGACACTCTCTGTATCCATCAGATACATTTACGAGCTCTGGCAGAGCTTACTTCCCGCTCTTGATAATGAACACTTTGCCTTCTTTATTACAATGACAAGGAAAGACACGAATCCAAAGCCAGCAGAGTGCCAGCAGCAGGCACTTGAATAAATCGAAGGGTACATAAATATTTCGGACACCTGTCGACAGCTGCGTGCGAGGGATGGGACTGGGATACCAATAAAAGAGGCACAACTGCTGTACATTCAATTGTACTTGATAACATTTATTGTTCGAGACGATAAAAGCAATATCTGACTAAGTGTGAGGTGGTTCGGTTGTTCCTCGCTCCCGAACTCAGAAAGAGAAGCTCATAGATATTTCTCCCCCGATTACCTAATTGATATTGTTATAGAGTCATAACCATTATCTGGCCATAGAGATAGCGTTCAATTTATTGGCCAGCAGCGTTAGCTGTCATCGTCCCAAAAATGAACCCACACTTGAGGTTGAATCCCACAGAAGCAGTTGCAAGATTTCTCCAACTAATTAGACCATAAAGGCACAGCCACACAGAGCAGAAAAACGTTTGGGAGTCGCGTTTGGGTCTTCGCCGAGTCGCTGAGTCGCTGAGTCTTGCCGAACTAATTCCCTGGCGATAAAACCGATAAAGATAAAACCACAACAAAGGTCACGCTTTAATTGATAAGAAAACAATCGCACTCGCATCACAATGGATGAGTCTCATCTTTGGGTTTGCTTTTTGGAAAATGTTTGTATCCAGCGTATCCAAAACTCACTCGAATGGAAATCCTCAGAACTGGGCGACGAGCTTCGGATGACGCTCGGCTCGGCTCGGTTCCAGCTCTGCCCCTCGATAAAGATCACACCGCAGTAAGCCCTGAGCTCAGACCTCAGACAGGTGGCAGTTCAAGCCACAATCGAGTGCACTTTTGGGGGAGAGAACAGAACAGAGAACCAGAAACAGAAACACTTTTAATAGTTTTGAACCTTTTCATCTTCCACTTCTTCTGCGGCCACTTAAAATGTGCACCGGAGCGTGCCTTTCTCTTAGCCCACCCCTCCTCCTGTTCAGCGCTCTTTCCCGACAGCGACAGCGACTGCGGCTGCGGCTGCGACTGCGACTAAGGCATAAGTAATTAACCCATGCTGGCCATTCCTTTGCTTTTGCACAACATTTAATTGTTCCGATTGCATTTCCAGCATATCTGAAATGCCAAACACACAAATTAAGAGTACAAGATCAAAGTTCTCCTTGCCGACAAAACGAGACGAGAAGCGACGCAACGCGTCAATTCCGCTCCGTTCTGCTACGGTTCTTGACATGCTCGTATTCAAAGCATTTGTAGCAGCCTCTGCTCTGCTCTGCTCTGTTTAAGTGGGATGCCATGCCAGTTGCGGGGTTATTAAAAGTACCCACTCATCATCTCCATCATAAAAACCAAAACCAACTGAATCTTTAGTCCGATCCGATGTTAGGTAACCAGCACCAAAGAGCATTTTGGGGCTCCACAAATGTCACACTTAAAAAATTAAAGCCCAGAAACAGAAACAGAAATCTTTGCTGAAGCCAATTTGTTGCTTTCGTAATTTCTTGGTATTATTTTAATTCGTTTTTTTTTGTGGCTGTTTTTTTTGGTTTAGATTGCCTTTTAACTGCAAAAAGATTTATTTGTTTATACGCATAAAATGTTGTTGAAATAATTTATGGGGAATGCATTTTAGTAGTAGTAGTAGTAGTAGTAGTAGTAGTGCCGAAGGTACAATATTTCCAGAGAAATGCCCCAACGAAGCTTTTCGTGGGGGAAGAGCTGGGAAAAAGTTTAGTGCGTTTCCTGGAATCGTTGGGTTCCGGATGTATTTAAATCGGTTTAATTTGGATTCCATGAGAAGATACCAAACAAACGTGCTACGATTGCTACTAAAATCTATATTATTCTACGACAGATTTCTATAAAATCGGAAAGAATATATGTAATTATTCCATTCCGTCCATTGATGCATCAAAAGACAAATTTATTTCATATACTAATCTCAAGTATTACCGAGTATCGAATAAACCTTTTAAACCCTTTCTGTCAACCCCTTTCACGCACCTCTTTGCGTATGGAAATAACAACAAAAATGCGTTTAAGTCAAGTTTGCCGCAAGCTCCTCGAATGCGGTCCCCGGCGGCGTCTCGGCTTTGTTTGTGTGTGTGTGTGTGCAACGTGTGTGGCAGCTGCGATCCGACCTCAGACAGTGAATGCTACCCACCCCCCTCCACTGGAGGCCTGGCACTGTGGCACTTTGGCTCGATATTTATGCAACGGCACACACTGCATCTCTCTCTCTCACACTCTATCGCTATGCCACCTTGAGCCTCTCTTCCTCACGCTCTCAGGTGCAATTTAAGCGCACATTTTTCTTGGCAGCACATTTTCCGGCTCTCGGCATATGCATAAGAGCAGTTTTTCCAGCTCTTCTGCCTCCACTGCTGCATATTGCTGGCAACACTTGGCAACGTATGCAACAGCAGCAGAAAATGAGGAAGGAGTGATGGAGAGGGATGGGGATGGGGGGGGGAGGCTATGCATCGTAGCATGACACATTAAATGCAAAACGGCAGCAAGGTGCGAAAAGGGAGAGATGTGAAATGAAGAGAAGAGAAAGAGAAGGAATAAGCATAGGCAGAAGCAGCAACAGCAACAGCATAGTGCGGTTTCTGCCAACTTGTCCCCCCATCCCATCCCATGCCTACCGATGTATTGTTGCTTCTCTTTATTTAATAAAGAAATGGTTGCGGAAGGGGGAAGGTGATGGGTGAGGGAGAGTTGTTTTGTTCTGTGTAAAAGCCACGCAAACTCCAGCGAGGGGCACATACATTCATACATATGATTGGAAGTACAGGGTACCTGGCCAGTCGACTACTCTCTGATCCTGCTTGTTGTTATCCATTTTACGCATAATAAACCGTATGTTCGCTGCTGCTTAGTTGTTGATGTCTGTCCGTCCCGCTCTGTCCCGCAACCTGAGCGAGCAGCTGTTGTTCCTGTTGTTCTTCTTCCCTCTCGCTGTATTCCATCCTTGTCTTATAACAAAGCAATTTGAATGGATCTGGGAGCCAGCTGTGACAAGACTATGGACAGAGAGGGAAAGGGAAGAGCATTCAAGGCAAACTGAAACTTTAGTTTAATTTTTGTCGCACTTTTCTCCGTTCTGTCTCTTTCCCAGGCATTGGTGGTGGGACGAGTATTATCATTATTCAATAATATTGAAAAACAATCTGACAGGGGGTAGTACCAGTGCCCACTTGTAGACTCTATTCAGCTGGCAACCATCCAACCAACCGTCCCGTCCATCTATCCATCATTTCAGCATCGAAAACACTTTAAATAATTGCACATTATTTACAAAGTACGAGGAGGGACTTTAATAAAATAATTAAAAAGAAATATGCGAGGCTCGCTAGTTAGGTCTCTCTGGTCCCTTCCCACTGACTTCTGCAAATTGCTGTGGATTGGAAGAATCCACGAAACCAACCGCGGAGAAGGAACCACAAGTAGAAAAAAAATGTGCGGGATACCGACCGACCAATCTACGCATATTTCTCTCCTCTTCCAGCTTCAGTCTCCGGCCTTCCTCCCGTTTCTTCGTTCCCTTTCCAACGTCAAAGAGAACACCGACGAGAGGCGATGGCAGAGTGTGAAAAAAGGCAGCCCGATGAAATGTTTTCATTTTAAAGAGATTGTTGAAAAGCATACAAATTCAACAGAAAATATTAATTTCAATTATTTAGGCACGCCGGGTCTCAGCTTCTCCGGAGTAGCGACAGGCAGGGAGCGCGCCACATCGTTTGCACAGATTTTTCCCACCAAAGAGAGCGACGAGAGAGAGAGAGGAGAGCAGCCAGCACTTTGTGCGCTAAATGCGAGCAATTTGTTACAGGATTTTCTTCGGGTCTGAGAAGCCTGTGGCCTGTTGCTGTGGCTGTTTGCTGTTTGCTGTGGGAACCTTTCGATGCAACAGGAAAAGAGCCCCATTTATAATTATCAACTGAACTGTAGGTGGCGCTCTGGGAGCTTCGGCGCATAGCGGAAGTTATTAGTCGAGAAAAACTGCAGTTATGCGCTGAGACTCGGACACGGGCTCTATTTTTTCCAAAGAACTTGACATTGGAGGGCTACTATTTTGTGTTAATGTGCTCTGAAGTTGGCTTCTGTCTGCTTCTTTGTCTGCTTCCGAGTCTTCTTCTGGTTCTTTTGTTTACACTTCCAATTAAAGACGACACTTTGGCATGGCTTTGGTTCTGTTTTGAGTCGCGGAAATGCTTGAAACAGCAGATGCGGCAGAAGTTCTACTTAAATTATCAAGTAGCAAGAATTTGAATGCTATTAAAGCGTATCAACATGACTGACGCTGCTTTCAAGGGACTTAGGGATTTAATTTATTGTGAATCGGAAGAGCAAAGGTTGATCTTCCGATTTGCGATAACAAAGCAAGAAATTTTGCATATATTTGGGACTTTCGATAACCGGAGTAATATATTTCTATAAGTACTCCAAGTCGATGTCTCATCGATTATTTGTTGCATCACTGACAAACAGCTGATTTAACGACGCTCAAAGTTAATTGAGTGAATGGAAATTACAAAATTGGTTTATTTTTAAGTGAATTAACATCATAAAGTGCAAATTTCATGAGGAAGGGAAGTCGTGTGTCATTCGATATGAGCAGCTCGAGGAAAATCGCATTCAGTCGCGACTGAAGCTCATCACAAGATGAGGATGATTCAGATACATTTTGAACTGAATGAAGAAATCCATAGAATAAGTGAAAAGTCAATTCAATTTCGATGAAATCATTACGAAATCTCTTGTGGCCTTCTGCGTTGAGTTCAATCTAAAATTGGCAACACTCATTGTTGAGAAGCGTATCAACAACCTTTCACACAGCACACAAAACCCCCTGCAAAGTCAGAGACCCCCTGAAAATAACAATTAATTCGAATCCCTCTCAGAGTCTGGAGCCGGCTGACCCGGCCAGAGATCATCTCCCAGCAGGTGGCTAATATGAAAGATCTGGGGAATTGAAAAAATAAATAACAAATTAAGCATTCATTTACGAGAATATGCCTAACTTTCAACCTCCTCCGCTAAAAGTACTCGCAGTACATCCGATAACCAACGAATCTTGGATTATTCAAATTCAAATATTCATAAATGCCACGGATGCTCCTCACGTTACACCTGCGACGCGAAGATTGATCGCCAGACACCAAACACTCTGCCACAAAGTGGCGAGAAACTGAAATTTCTTGCCTAATTTGATTAATTCGACTCTGGGAAACAGAAAGATTTGTCCGATAAATAATTACAATTATTATGGGGTTTCTTTTAAATTCGGTCCCAAATATTGTTGGGAGGGGGGGGCCAAAAGTGGTGAGAAATGTGAGTAATAATTGTTAATAGTTGGCACGGTATCGATCGAGTAACGGTGACGTAGTCCAGTGGCCGAAAGCTGACTCAGTCGGAGGAAGGGAGGGATATATGTATATGTACATAAGAATGTGCTCGTGGTCGAATACGTGTCCACAAATGGGTGGCTGGCTCATTGAGCAAATATTTCGATGATTTAATAGATATTTTCTGTACATGCTGTCGCACGACTACAGGGTGTCTGGCTGTCCGTGAAGATATGAAGAAATAGTGGATCCCCATTTACACGCACACACACTCTCAAGGGTCGGTCCAATGTGTAGGAAATTTCATGACGAATTCTATAACCTTCGGCCGCTCCGGCTCTTCCTCACCTCACTAAGGTCAAAGTTTTTTTTCTTAGGCCCTTGACTTTACATTTCGCAATTTTTCACGCACTTCTTCGGCTTGGTTTCTGCCATCACAACACTTACTTCTTCTCTTTTTGCTTTGCTACCTTTCGGCACATGCAAACATGGTTTTTTGCAGCCTTTCATTTCATGAAACAATTCTTCTTTACTTTGTGCTGGAGCTTCTCCACTCTCCACTCCCCCACTCTCCACCTCTTCCACGTTTTTTTTTTTGCAAAGTTTACATTTGCAAAAGTTCATTAACATTTTGTATGTTTTTGCTGAATGAGAGGAAAAAAAACCACGCAGCGGTTTTTCGGTTTAATGAAATTTAGTCTTGTTTTTAGGCGTTTTATTTAATTTTTGAGTTTTGAGTTTTTAATTAATTTGTTATGCAAATTGCTGCATGTCCAAAGAGGAACTCTTCTGGCAGTGGGTGGTGTCCGACCTCCCGAAATGGGGAACTAATATTTGGAAGAGTTCCATGGGTTTCACATTTGGTGGCAGACATTGGAAAAGTTTTGCGAAATTTATAATCATTAATAATTTATATAGTAGAAATTGGCAAGCGAAACTCCCCCAAGAATTGACCCCAAAAAAGACGAACAGAGACCAAAAGCAACTTAAAGAAATTGAAAGAAACCGAAGAAAGGGAGAATAATGCTAATGAAATATGCCCTGGCCAGAGCTTTTTGTCAACTCTCCGCTTGAGGGCGTCTGACCGACCACCGGGTGGTTACTTCTCTACTTTCGCTTTTTGGGAAAGAAACCTTTTTGTTTTGGCTAATAATGTAATTTGTTTTGTATTTTGGCCAAATCTGCGGACCTTCTCTTTTGAAACGAAACGAAACGCTTCTGTCAACCACAAAATGTAACAAATTTTTCCTCTTGCTCGTCGCGATTGTTGCTATTGTTGCTGCTGAAGCTGCGGTTTTTAATTGCTCTGTGTGACAGAGAGATGAGATACAAGATTCGCTTTTGTTCCGGTATTAGCGCATAATGACAACTATTTGGGTGGTTTGGTGGAGCGAAAGTTTCCCCCGCACTCTGCGGGATGGATAGTTATTAGCGTTTGGTAAGATATACATATCTCTCCCGAAAACTAATTGACGCATTACCTAAATGATACTTTTGGCCAATGGAAATGGCATTTTGGAAAAGATTGTAAATACTAGTATTACTCACTCTTATGTCGTTTCTTCTTTTTCAATTATCCAACAGCATACTACTCCAACTCATACTATCTCTGAAATGAAACCAATCCAACAACCCCCAAGGCAATCGAACATTCATGCCTCTCCTCAATCTCGTTCCTAAGCTCCATCCTGCGACCTCAATTGTTTATAATCCCCAATCGAATCCCAGATGCTGCTACCATCCATTCATCTATCATTTGTTGATCCTTGTGTCTGTTTTTGTGTTGCTAACCAAAACCTTTTCCCGCTCTACCAATCCCTTTGCAGATCTTGGTACCCTTAACAGCCACAACAACAACAACAACATCAGCAGCCACATACAAACGACAACGACTATCAATCAGAAGAAGAAGACGACGCCAGCAGAAGCAGAAGCAGGCGCAGGCGCAAGCGCAGGAGGAACCGGAACCGGTACCACAACGAAGGGCGCCAACAAAATGGAGCTGCTGAGCAGCGCCTCAGCCACACATAGCACAACCACAAGGACAGCCACGCACCAACTGCAGGCGACAACCAAGCAGCTGGTGGGGCAGGAGTACCTGAGCTACGCCTCGCCGCCCACCTACTCCCGCCTGCCGCCCGACGGCCATGAGTTCCCCCCGAACTTCAGCGAACCTCTGATCATGCATCCCTCACACATGCACCCACACCCTGCGTTGCTCAAGGCCAAGGCAGAGCTCTCCTTCGAGCATAACAACAACAACAACAGCAGCAGCCAGGAGGAGGAGACAGGTGCACCGCCGCTGCCCAAAACGGGTCCACCGCCGACAGTGCCCAGGAAGGTGTACCGCCAGGATCTGGTAATAAACGTGGAGGATGCCCGCTCCAGAGACGCAACAGATACCAAGACGCCGCCTGGCCTGGGACGGGACTACCAGCGCTCTCTTAGTGCGAGCGCCCCACGGAAGCCCAGTGACTGGCGAAAGGACGAGAAATCGGAGAAGTCCGTGCGCGACAAGATCGCCATGTTCTCCTCCAACAACGAGCTGGACGCGATTCCGCCAGCAACCCCGACCATGACCATGACAATGCCAGCCGCTGGCTCCACCTTCTCGCGGAAGCCGCTGAACAGGAGCAGCGAGAACCTGCTGGACACCTGCTCCTCCACTCCGGCGCCCTCCCTGAAGACGCGCGCAATGAGCGTGGAGAACCTGAACGACGTGCAGCGTCAGTACCAGCTGGCCAAGCAGCTGCCCCAGCTGCACGTGGCCGACTCCATGTACTCGCTGCACACGCCCAATCCAAGTCCCAATTCCAGCTACAGTTACGCCTCCAACTACGCCTCGCTGCCGCGCAGGACGCACGGCGGCTCCTACTCGGCCTCCGCCTCGGCGGTGGAGCGCAGGATAAGCTTCTCGGGCGAGGGCGAGGCGGCCAACCGGAAGGCGGCCATCACCAACATCCTGGAGCAACGCCGCCGCAGCTTGTCCAAGCTGAGGGGCCTAGTCATCCCGGAGAGACCGCAGCTGCTGGAGCCCATCCTCGACCTCCCAGAGATCAAGAGCCAGGTAAAGGCGGCCAGCGGGGAAGACAGCACTGACAGCGGCCTGGGCGAGACCCGATCCCGCACCAACGGAGGCCTCGCCATAAACAGCATAGGCAGCAGCACCTACCGCAGTATCTTCACCCCTGTCCAGCGGCGTCCGTTGGAGCAGCAGCTGTCCCAGCCGCCGGCCAAGCCGCCGCGCACTTCCCTGTGTGCCCCTTTGACACCCACCCCCACCAGCATCACTGCCACTGTCCATCCCATCTGCAGGCTGATGGCACCGCCGCCGGCCCTGCCCCCGCCAGACCTAGAGAGCGACACGGACTCGGTGTTCTCAAGCACAGCACGGGTGGCGACGCCCCCCGAGAAGTTTGCCCTCACCCGAACCCTCAGCTCGGAGACGAACACCTCGATAGCCAGCTCCAACACATCGACACTGACGTCGGGCTCCTCGGCGGGCTCCCAGGCCAGCTGCAGCTCCCTGGGCAGCACGCCGGCTCTGGATCTGACCCGGCGGGTGCTCAAGAGCCAGGTGAACGGTAGCGGCAGCGGCGACGCAGTGGCCCTCTCAAACAGGAAGAGCATACTGGCCTCGGCCAAGTGCCGGAACGCAAAGAACCGCGGCCAGGAGGAGGACAACGACAGCACCGATGGCGAGGTCTGCACCCTCGCCGGGCGCCGCATGAAGCCTGTCTCCAGCTACAAGCAGCAGATGCACCAGATGCAGCTTCAGCAGCAGCAGCTGGGCAAGCAGCTGGTGGTGGACAAGCTGATCAACGTGGCTGCCTACGTGGAGCTGACCTCGGACACGGACGACAGCAGCCGGCGCTCGGACACGCCGGCGAAGATCAGTGCCATGTTCATCGACGAGGAGCGCAAGGCCAGCTTCAAGGGGGATCCCAGCCAGCAGGCAAAACCGAAGTTGCTCCAGATGCAGATGCAGGTGCAGGTCCAGGCGAAGCCAGTCTCTTCGCCCTTGTCCCTGCTGCGGACCTATGAGCCGAAGCGGGAGGCGCCCAAGTCCCAGACCACAGCCGAACTGCGCGAGAAGTTCGAGAGAAGTGCAGCGGCAGCCGCGGTCCAGGCCCCGACACTCCACAAGATGCACACGCCACTGCACCCAGCGGTGGCCGCAGCGAAGCCGCACCACGAGCGCTTCTCCTCGCTCGACTCGCTGGCCTCTAGCTCCTCCGGCGTGAGCTCCACCACCCAGAACGTCAGCACCACCCAGGAGACGGCGACGGAGTTCGGCAGCTTCTCCTCGCTGGGCAGCAACCAGAGCCTGATCACAGCCCAGGACGTGCAGCAGATTGTGGAGGAGGCCGATCCGCCGCTGAAGAGCCCCGAGGCCTTCATCATTGTCCTGCAAAGAGACAACCCGGAGAGCAGTATAGGCATCACCCTGGCCGGTGGCTCCGACTACGAGGCTAAGGAGATAACGGTGAGTAGTTGCGTCTTTGGCACAGGATCAGAAATAGCAATTAGTAACGGTTTTTCTTCCTTTCCTTCCTTCACAGATACACAAGATCTTGAGCAATACGCCAGCGGCCAAGGATGGACGCCTGAAGAAGGGAGACCGCATCCTGGCCGTAAATGGGATGAGCATGCGGGGCCTGACGCATCGGGAATCGATCAGCGTGCTCAAGGTGAGTCGATAGCCGGAGTTCAGATAATTCAGAAACTTACCAATATTTTTCTCCTTAGACACCCCGTCCGGAAGTGGTGCTGGTCGTCACCCGATCCGAGTCACTGATTGTGAAGGCTTTGAACAAGAAACGATCCTCGCTGGGCTCGCTCAGCTCCCTCAACGAGAAACCGACGGATCTGGAGTACGAGCGAAAGCGCAACTACCACAAGGCCTCACGATCTCTGGACTTGGACCTGGACATCGTGTCCAATGAGGCGGAGTCAGGAGGCGGCGACTCGCCAGTGACTACAACGCCCAGCCCCAGTACCGGGTCCAGCAGTCCCCAGCAGCCGGCCAGTCTGCATGATGATGACGCCGAGGCCACCATAGCTGGCATTCGTGCACGACGTCAGCTCTCCCGCGGAGACGCCGCTAAGCTGAGCACCAGCGAGCTGCTGGAGCGGGCGGCCGAGGCACGGAATGCCATCGCAGCAGAGATACGGGCACAGGGTGAGGAAAAAATGGATACCAGTCACACACTAGTGGATTCTAATCGAAGCTATCTTCTTACTTTAGCAGAGGATGTGGCGGCTAGTGGAGCTGGAGCTCGATGCGTGGAGATTGTCAAGGATAGCTGTGGACTGGGTTTTTCTATCGAAGGAGGCTTCGATTCGCCGCTGGGAAATCGACCGCTTATCGTCAAGAAGGTGTTCATGGGTGCGTCATTCATTGTCATTTCTGGAACAATACCGTTTACACTTTCCCGTTTGTATCTTCCCCTTGTACAGGTGGTGCTGCCCAGAAGACCAACCAGGTGCGCAACGGTGACGAGATCTTGAGCATCAATGGTGCTTCAACGGCGCGGATGACCCGAGTCGATGCCTGGAACTACATGAAGCAACTGCCCCTGGGGCCGGTCAAGATCAGCTTTGCCTGAGGTGGTGACGAACGAGAACAAGAAGGAGAAGGAGAAGGAGAAGGGGAAGAATGCGCCACAATTTTTGTTAGTTCTAAGCTGATAGTATTTGGATACGATACGACACCCTAATCCTGATGGATAGTCTAACCATTAGGGTCTTGCCAATCGATGTAGTGCACCCTCGACCGATGTGTTTTGCATTTAAACGAACTTTTAGCTGTATGCGTATTTATAAATACATAAATACATACACATACACACATATACATAGATATATATTCTTAATTTAAAGTGCAATTGTTTAAACTTGTTCAATTTCGATGCGGCTGCATTAACCGCCGCCCTATATACGCTGATAAAATCGATGATTGTACATATACCTATATAACTAATCGAAACTAATTTACGTATTTAAACATTGAACTCGAGACACGAGGGGACCAAGAAGACAACTTTGTAGCAGCGCTATTTCCTTATATACAATATAAAATTAATAATGAAATCCACAAGCAACACAAAAAATAATAAAACCGAAAAAAACCAATTATTTTTTATGCCATAAATTATACGGGAACGTTATATATGTATACTATTTTTAATAATTATTATATTATGTATTTAATGAACAACAAAAACAAAAACCCATGTTTACGTATACAAAAGTATTTGCTAAAAATAAACATACGATATATATTGAAATCCAAATGGAACTTCTTCGATTCAGATCCCAATTCACATTACTTCTCCATTCACATACCACTCCATTATGCAATAACAATAGCCCAATCCAAATACATATAAATACATATTTGTATTGAATTTATTTGAACTCTTACAGTGATATTATAATTTAATTATATTATTTGGGCATTATCATTATCCTTTATTTGGCTTGGCTTTCTTGGCCGAACGAGAAGGCTGCACGGATGGTGTTGTTGAAGACGACATCGCTCCGTTGGCATCGGAACGGGCAGCCAAATAGTGGTTGGAGATTGAGGCGGTCTCTGGAGTATCAAAATATTTCACCGAGCATGGCGTACACACGACGCTTGAAGTGAAGCTTCTGACGGAAGTTCATCAGTTCCATCTCGGGACGGATACCCTGCAGGAAGGCATCGTCGGAATTAATGGATGGCCATGGCACCGCTACGGCATCGGTCTCGTATTTGTACTCGTTTCCATTGCTCCCATAATTTACAGTGTCCTCGTCTCCCGGCTCGTCGTCGGGCTCATCGTCGGGCTCCAACTTCTCTTGCGCATGATTCATTTCAGCAATATTCTCGCTGCTGTCGTTGACGTTACGGCCGTGAACCGTATTATTAGCGCGGGAACGTCGTCCTTGTGGAAGTCTGGGAACTCCCGGTGTGATGTGCGACCTAAGGAAGGACAGCTCATCGCTCAAATAATACGTCCGTGTATGATTAAATCCATCCTTTATGAAACGGGCGTAACTTGTGCGTATATTTCGCCAACGCTCCTTGCAGTTATTGACTATTGATTGAGACAGAGAATAATTATAAAGAAACAAATCGGGTAGATAAAAACTTACTCGAATCGTGGATCTTGTGGGATATATCCCGCCAGGCTCTCTTTATGTGGGACTTTCTATGGTACCCCTCATTGGAACGGTCAAAGAGACAAGGATGTTGCGCAACCAAACGGCATATTTTCACGTTCTTTTCCTTTATCTCAGGAGTCGGGGTTTTGCTTTGGCTAGCCTTACGAAATTCGAGACCATCTGCATCATGTTAAAGAAAATAAGTAAATAATATATCGAACATGGGAGCTACCTAACGTACCATTTGGCCGACAACTGGCCCGGGTGTTCATTGTACTGAAAATCCAAATTAAAAAACTCACTGGAACGTCGAAATCGTTGTCGACACTCTTGTCGCCTGCACACACCAGCTGTTTCGCGCGTTACCTCTGCGGGGGGACAGCAACAAATTTAGCTGCTGGTATTGCTGCTGCAGCTTGACGCCAACTAACTTTCTTTTTTTCCTTTTGCTGTAACGTAGTGCACACTAATGAGAATATCTCTGCCTTACAATATTACAATAAAAAACATACTTTAAAGCGCAAGGCACACTAGATTTCCAGAAATGCTCGGCAGCAACAACCAACCGGCAACACAAAAAACACAGAAAATGCCAAAACAAACCGAACCGAAAACATGGACGGCGTCCGCTCTAACCGGATGGGAACAGGGTTCGGATTATTCCAAGTGATTCAACCCTCTCTCAGAGAGCTTGCACGACACCACTGAAACTCACACGACAGCGACACGGAACAAGAACAGCTGCGCAGAAAGAGAGAGCCGAGCCACACAGCACTGCCAGTCACAAAATTAATGTGAAGATATTTGGCCTGGCAATTTGCAGTTTGATCACTTTTAAAACAAAGAATTATATAACTGTGAGCAATGACAATGAATGAGAAATTTTCCCTGCAGATATATAGAATTGATTAGTTTCAGCCTTTCGATTAAGGCAGTCTTTAAGGCCCTTTAATTATTACAATTAATATTTGCTCACTTAGATTTTCCGGTAGCCCTGGCTGTGAGAGTGTTCAACCCTCGCCGTCGTTCTCTGCTCTCTCAGTCTATACTCTCCCAACGACAGCAGTGGTTATGTGTGTGTGAGTGCGCTCTTGCTTTCAGTCTCCGTTTTACGAATAGCTGCTACGCGTGTTGTTGTGTTTGGCCCAGTAATTCTCGTTCGTTTTTCGCATTAAATAAGGCTAGAAAAGTGTCGTGGGCTGCCTATGAGTGCGATGTCGAATATCGAATCGAATGTGAAGCTGTTGCGGGCGGTGGAGAAGCAGGCGCTTCTATATGATCGGGGCAACGAAAGTTACAGGAAGAGGCTGGCCAGTGAGAATTGTTGGGACATGGTGGCCTCGGAGACAGGAGAGTCGGGTAAGTGTTGCAAAGCGCCGGAATGCGCATGACTATCGCAAATCGGCTATCGGACGCCAGTGCTGCGAAGAGGCGACGGGCAACGAGTTGGCAGCGCGCTCGTTGTTGTTTGTGTTGTTGGTGATGGTAAACATTCAGGCCCGCCATCGATTAATCGCAGACCGAGCCTTTAAACGCAATGACTGTTGGAATGATTAGCTCAAAAATAAACACAGCTTGGAAAGCATGTGTCTGCGCTTTCTAAGCAGTCTCTAAAATCTAATCAATTATGAAAATATAAATGGATTTATATAATATATATGATATATAAATATAAATTAAAATATATATTATTATATACATATATATATTTTAATTTCGTTGCTCAATTTGACTGTAGTTGTTTCTAATTTTGCTTATAATATATTTAAAAAATATTATTTGAACATAAAATCAGCTAACATGTATGTTGTTTGCCCAATACAATTTCTAGAGCTTTTCTCTGTGTAAAATGGGTTTGCACATGCAACCCTGTTTCACTTGGTGTATCGATATATTATTTTCTCAGTAATCTGGCTGTCGAAGGGAATTCTTCTGTGCAAAGTTCACAAATTACATATTTGGAATCAATTTTTTACATAGTGTTGCTGTTTGTTTACTAGTTTACCAGCATTTGCAACATTAAATACTAGTGCGCACAGAATTTAGGTAAGTTTTTCTAATTATCCGAAGGGATCTTGGCATTAAACTGGCTGACAGGCATACATATACATACATATTACATACGTATATTAATTTGTGCTAACAATGCAGTTTATTTTAAAACATCTAGAGTACTAATTCCAAATTGGTAATCCTGGAGAGGCCGGTGTGTTTGTACTGTACGAATTATGCACAGTTCTCGCTGATTTCATCAGATTTGTTCATTCCGGTGCTGCAGACTGCCGCTAATGGGCACCAGCATCTGCATGGGTGTGTGTCTGTCTGTGTGGGCTTAAGAATGTGTTAAAAACATGCGGTTTTGCATTTTATAGTGGAAACTGGCAGCGCTGATTCACATGCGCTGGTAATTGTCTGTTTGCAAGGATAGTGTTCGGCTATAATATTCGAATATACTCGTTTCAATGCTGCCCGTTAAACCAGAGATGCCACTTGCTATAATATTATTCGGTAAAAAAAAGATGAATTCGCTCGTGGTGTCAATTAGTATCTTTTTTATTCCCGTACTTGGATAGTTAAGGGGTATATTTTATTTTTGAGAAGGAAACGTTACCGACACCATGAACTATATACATACATACAGTCATGTGAAATATAATAAGGACAGTTGGCCATGCATCAAAAATGTTCTATAAAATTTCTGTTTTTAGAAATTTTAAGTTGATCTTATTTTTTATTAGTTGACAAAAGTTAACAAAAAGTATAAAACCCATGTGTAATGGAAAAAAAATAATTAAAAATTTTGTTAGGTACATATATCATTGGCTATTGTCTGTGCGAAATAATAGGGACAGCTAAAGAAAACATGCTATATTTCGTAAAGATATCATCTCTCAGAGGTTTTTAGTTTTTAATTATTGATATTAATTAGTTTTAGTAGTTTTAGATCTGAAAACATCCATAAAGCTAAGATCAGATAATAGGAATAGACATGAAAAACGTCCACAATAATGGATTTTCGCATCGAAAAATTGCCGAAACATTGACGTTTGTCAAGGAAATGAATGCTAATGCAATAAACAATACGATTAAATATAAAACACCGGAAAAAAAATCAAAAATATTCCAAACCCTTGAGAAAAATATGCTGAGATTTGTGAGGCAACCTCCAATATAAACAAACAATTACAATTACAACATTTTCTATTATTTGTGTACCGTTTAACTTGGGTTTTTACCTTTTGTTTAGGGAGTGCAAGCATAAAGCAACTAGTAAAATTAACATCAGCTGAAAATTCCTGAAAATACCCATTTTACAGAACATTTTCTGAAGCATGCCTAACTGTCCTTATTATTTTTCACATGACTGTATATGCTTGATCAGCATCAACAGGCGAGTCGATATGGCAATGTCCGTCTTGTTTGTCGCCAAACAAGACCATAAGAGCTAGAGCAACCAAATTTTGATTTCCGACTCATGTAATATGTATCACACTGCTAAAAGTATATTTCAAAATTATCAATTATTTATCCCCGTACTCGAAGAGTAAATGGGTAGTTTGTATTTGTGGTAAAAGTGGATGTGTGTAACACACAGAAGGAATCATTTCCGACCCCCGATATATTCCGATATTAAGTATATACATACATATATTCTTGATCAGCAGCATCAATGTCTGTTTGTCGCTCATTGCTTGGAGATAAAAGAGCTATAGCAACCAAACTTGTTTTCCAGATTGATATAATATCTCACTCCTTCAGGTTTATTTCCAAATTTCGCCCCGTCCATATAGAGATTTATTGAGAAAGACCTATCAGAGGCCCGAATTAGTAGTATAGTCACAACGAAGAAAATCATTTGAAAAGGTTTCCCTCTCGCTCTCTCTCACACAAATACGAGTCGATTTGGTTGTTCGTATTTTGTGTCGCCTGGATCTCAGAGACTATAAGAGCTAGAACAACCAAACTTTCTGTCTAAACTCTTGTGATACCAAATCAAGACAAGTGTATTTTCAAAGTAAATCCAAATTGGGGCACCCACTGATTTGTAATGGAATATAAAAATGAGTTGGTTTGAGTCTTGTAGGCTTATTTTCCGTTCATTAATTAGATTAATTATAATTTAGAGTTTTCAAGATGAAATTGTTTCACACATAATTAAAACATATTTTCTTTTGATGGCGTTATACATATTAACATTCTCAAATATTTAAAAAGTCCTTTGAATTGTTGTGAAAATATTTTCATGAATGAAATTTGTCTGCTAAATGTACCTTAAAGTCTGAGTCCTATAAGGTTTCCAGAGTTCATCCTCTAGGGTCTGCTGCTGATTTTTTTTTTGGACTGGCGAAGCAAATTGTTGACATTTTTTTTTTTTTTGTCGATGAAACGCGATTCTGTTTTTTTTGTTTCAAGACAAAAAATGTGTCTTTACTATAAACAATATTTGGTCAATTAATATAGGAATATTAAACATAGGGAAAACATACTTTTTCCCCAGCATAAATGAACCTTCACACTTTAACTCGCAAATGAGGCTATGTAGCTCAGAAAATACTGATTAATGTCTAACGTCTATTCATAGTGTTGCCAACCGCATGAGCATTTGTCTGTTGGTCTGTGTTAGCCCTTTGATCTTGCTAGAATCGACTATATACCAAAAATTTATCCGTAAAGTCTAGTAATATAGTTTGAGAGCTGAATTTGGTTGTATTGATTCTACAAATAAGCACTTAAAATAAGTGAGAAAATTGCAAGTCAATTCGCCCATAAGGATCCATTTTTTGAGAAGTATATTTATTTGTTTTTGTAATTTGAATATAAGCAAACTTTAATAATTCTTTATTATAGATATTAAATTAATGCTTTTAGATTAATTTTCTTTTTCTACCTCAAAGACTTTGTGACATTTAAGCAGTAAGATTACATTTAGGTAGATTTTTTATAATATAATGGCGAAATTTGGTCAGTGGGACAGAATGGGCTTTAGGTAAAATTTGGGTTAAAATGCAAAATATATGAAGGCAATGGGCAACAAGTGGTAGGAACAAGTTTAAAAGCACAGCTTAGAGTAAACATTTGCATTCTTACTTTTTGGCACAAGTTGACAGAAATTAGTTTTATATACTCCTCAATACATAAACACTTCGGTTAGAGTTTTTTTTTCCAAAATAAGACAACAAAGACAAACCACACCTACAACATTGATTCGACACCATTTAAAACCAATTAAATTTGGAATATCTTCACATTTATTTTACACTTTTTCAACAAATATTCGGATACCTGGTGTTGCCACAACATAATTGGAAAGTTCAGTAAAAACTTCCCGGTTATTTTGACAGGCAAACAGCTGACTTTGTTAGCGGCGCTTAAATGCAGCGTTGTCACTAAAATTTTGTTATTTATTGAGTCGATGTACCTAATAATGTATGCCCCTTCAAAACATTAAGTTAACCTAAAAATAAAACTAAAAAAAAAAACTTTAGGCAAAAAAAATGTTTGCAGATTGTGCGATGTAAAAAAGTTTTAGTAGCCATGAAACTTGACTAGCGTTCCCTCTGGTTGACTTATTGAAATTGTTGTTACCGAACAGCAGGGTTGAGGTACTGTATGGTTAGTGTTTGAGGTCAGGCTACCTATGTATGTATTTCAAGGCTATCATCGGTTGTTATGTCCGAACCAAAGACAATATTGTATTGTCTTTGCCCGAAGTTTATTTGGCTTTCAGGAGGATAGGGATTTAAACACGTACAAAGTGGTTTATTTATGATTCTATAGGAGATCGCGAAGTGCGGTTATTAGGAGGGTGTTTGGCGAGGAATCTACACTGGGATTGCCAATCTTTGCCACCCCAATCAGGGAATGCTAAGGTCCTGCTTAGCCATCTGGTTCTGGGCGCCTACCTGCCACAGCACTATCTTTATGGCCACCGTCTCGTTCTTTATACCTCTAATACAAACATGCGAATATAATAAAACATTCAACACATACATATGTACATATATCTATTTTTATCTCTTTCTCTCCCACACATGCTGCAGTGGAGAAGTGTAAGCGACGGTGGCGTGTTTTGCGCAACGAGTACGCTCGCTGGATGAACGTTGACGCGCAGCGGCGTCGCGCAGGCACTAGGCGCCTACCTTTCCAATACGCGAAGGATATGATTTTCCTCAAGCAACACCTGCACGTCAGCGAGGATATCGTTGACACAGACGACGACGATAACGAGAGTGAGTCCGAAATCAGCGGCGAGAGCATGGATCGTAAGAGCATGCAGCCCTTAAAAGAGGATGCCAAGCTGCAGGGAATGGCAGTTAACGAAAAGAAGCCGGTCAAGAAGCAAGGGTCAGCAGCGGAGGAAACTAAGAACCAGTCGTCGAACTTCAACAACACAGAAGAGGATAAGTCCGTGGAAAGGGAGAAAGGTAAAAAGAAGAAGGCGCCAACCGACTTCAGCTGGGTCGACGAGGACGACGAGCTGAATTCGGAAGACGACGAAGCTCCAACGACAAGCCCAACCTCCACTGCTGACGACACCGGAAAGCCGACGTTCTTCATCAAGCAGACCGGCGAGGACAACCGGCTGATCATTCGCAAGAAGAACTTGTTCGCCTCTGGCTCGAGGGACCCCCTCGAGGAAGGAATGGACGACAGCGCCGACGAGTCGGGCGGCACTGGCAGCGACAGCATCAGCAGCCGTCGTCCGCGTCGCACCGTCCGCGCCACAGGAATGGGCGGAGTCAAGCAGCTCCCAGTGCAGAAGGTCGCCACCGAACAGCGTCTGACTAGACAGCAGCGCAATAAGTCCATGGGTCTGGCTGTCGCTCGAAATTCCAACTCGCCAGTCAAGATGGCCCCAGTGCCCAAGTACATGGCCAACAGGAATCAGGACAAAGGACTCTCTAAAGCGTTTGCCCTCACACGAGACGATATCTTTCCACGTCCAAAAGCTCCGGCTCCCACTTCGGCAGCATCACAGTCACAGTCCCAGCAAGGCAGGATCATTTCGCGACGCAGCAGCGTCGCTTCGACGCTAACAAAGCAGCCAGTGAGCAGGTCCGCCAATATGAAGATCCCAGTCTCAAGTCCTACGCCAATTAGTCAAAGCTCAGTCTCAGTCAAAGCTCCACCGCCCATCTCAGTCCCAATCCCTGTTTCAGTTTCAGTCTCTCTCCCGTTCCAAGTTCCCCCCAAAGCCACCCCTGTCTCCGCATCGAGCAGCTGCCTCAGCAACAACGCCTTACTCCTCACCAGCTCGCTGCCAAGCTCAGTGACGGTGACCACCCTGCTTGCGCCCGCAACGAGCGCAGTCTCAAGCAGCGCCTCGGTGATTCCCAGTCCATTGCTCAGTATGGCGGGAGGTGGAGTCGGATCCGGAACCCCTACGGTTCCTTCTTTCATGACACTAAGATCCAGGACCGAGCGCGGAATGCAAACAGAAAGCCTGGACATTTTCTCTGATGAGCACTTCTTAGAGATTGTTCGCCCGCAGATGGCGGAAATGAATCCCCGCCAGAAGTTACACTTCAAAAAGAAGGTGTTCCAGTCCTTAATGGAGACCTTCGACGACGCCACTGACTTCCCAGCCGCTGGGGAGCAGCAGCACTTCAACATCAACACTCCATCTGGATTGGAGCACGTCTCGGATCGTGAGATGCGCCTGGTGCGGGAGCTAGTGAGCCTGGTTAGTGCCGCCAAACACTCGGGCGCAATCAATCAGCCGCCGCCGCCGCCGCCTCTGCCCGTCGTCGCGGACATGCCGCGCCCAGTAGTTCGAGCGGTAGCCCCCGCTGCTGCCGCAGTCGGGCAGCCGCGCCACCTCATTCAGCGCGTCTACAAGCAGAGCAATGGGGTGAGCCTGATCGCGTCCCCGGAAGACAAGAAGATCTACCGTATCGTGCATACGAACGGCAAGCCGGCGGGCGTCGGCGTCGGACTCGGAGTTGGTGTCCCCGCGGAGGAGCTGCGAAAGAACAGCATCGATAGCAACTGCTCCGGAACCAGCATCAGTCGTGCTGCTCCAGCTCCTTCGGCCAGCCCCAGGAGGGGCACAGCCGTGGCCGCCATACGCCCACAGGGCGCCTCCACGATGACCACCCTCTTCGGATCGACCCAGCCACAGGTGGCGCCCCCTAAGAGCGGACCCCTCATCAAGGTGCGCGAAATGCCGCGTAGATTCTCTGTCTGTGGCAGCGGCGGACCCATGGCCTTGGGCCCGCCATCTGGCAACGCGAACATGATTCCGCACAATCTCCAGCAGAATCTCAGTCCCATGGAAGCACAAATGCTCAAGCGTCGCCTGATGGGGGCCCACGCCCCGAGCATGGCTCCGCCCAATCAGCGGCCCCGTATGTCCGGGACCCCCACAGCTGGCCAAGCTGGAGCTGCAGCTGCCGCTGCCGCTGCCCCACACGCCAACAATATGCTGCTGAGGAAGTCGGCAGGCAGCGTCCCCGCTAGCCAGAAGCAGCCCTCGCCTACCGGCGGGGCAGCGGCCCGCAGCGCACCCCCCAGATCACCAGCGTACAGGGAAACGCCTTCAAAGACTTCGTGCAGCCGAAGCCGGCGTCCGGCTCCCCCATGTCAGGAGCGCCTAGCTCTCCGCTGAAGCGGAGCCTGGTGGTGGCCAACGCCAAGAAAAGCGTCGTCCCTGGTCAGAGGATTACCATGGCTGATGTTATGGGCGATCCGAAAGAGCAGGAGGGGCGTCGAGCTCAAAAACGAAGGAGTATTCGGAGACCGCTGCCACTATCGCAGCCGACGACTTCTCGGTCCTGGGCGGCGGCATGGGACTCAAGCGCGAGCCGCAGGACACAATGGAGGATGGAGATGCCGACGACATATTGGGCATGTAAGCGAGCCGGAGAATTCGAATAGACCTTGACGCATCTTTGAGATACAACAGTTTAATACATATATAATCCCCAATTATTTAGAAAGTAAGAACACCACGACATACAGATACAGATGAACACCATACACCATACAGATGAATATAAAATATCGGAGAGCCAAAAATGTTAGTTTTCTATTTCTTTAAATAGTTTCGATGTTTTCATAAGTGTAATCTAATCGGCATTTCGAATACCCGACATTCTTATAACTGTTAAATAAATCACTTATGACTGCCTTGGGTTGATTTCCTATACATATGTATATGTGTGTACATATATTCTTCCTCTCTTCTTATTAATATTCCACTGAGACATTTTGGTTGAACAGTCAATAAAAATGGAATCTATCTTTCATCTATCTTTTCGTACATCATTTTGAAATAAAAGCTGTAAACAGAAAACACCAAACCAAACAGGAGCGTATTCAAGTGTGTGCAGGAACCGGGATTTAGGGTGGATTTGCACCATGTGACCATGTGGATAGTGTTCCAGGTAAGAGACAACAGCTGTCGCAGGTAAGAATGGCAATAAAATGCGGATTACAACTCTGCGACCTGTGTGGAAAGGAAAAGTTTCGAGGCGCGCATTAAACTCGTCGCCTTCACTCGTTAGAAAATGTCAATTGCTTTGGTGTTACTCGCCAGACTATGCGCAGCCACACTGACTTTCTGTTAAATCAGTGTGGTAGTATCTCAAAATAGTTGATCAGCTGATCAGTAGTAAGCGCTGATATGTTGGTTTCGTGTGGTTTCTGGTTGGGCACCACGTCATAGCTTCCATCATGAAATGTGATAAGATACGACGGCCAAAACACTGAGTGGTCAAACGAGGAGAGAATTCTCAACTAAGAGAGAAACCATACGCTCCGCCATGGGCGAAGGGCAGTCATACCATTTGTCCATGTCACGTTCCATACGATTGACGCTACTCGATTCAGGTGAACCACCGGCCAAGATTTATAGGGCGTGGAGCAATCTAGTCGCTCGTCTATGGGCTCTGCGCCTTCCGCTGCCAGCAGAGTGGAATCTAATCTGGAGAGGTCTGCGTCCAGTGGTTGTAAATTAGAGGTGTCCCACCCCGATAAGACTCTTCTATAAAGGCTCGCCTTAAGTGGCTGCGTGGCTCAGTCCCACCCAAGACACCCACCCACCATGAAATACTTTGCTATCTGCGCTCTGCTCATCCTTCCGCTGGTCAGCGGCGGCGTCGTGCCCCAGCCCAGGAGCCTCGTGTATGAGATAAACCATATGCCCACCTCATCTGATCTGAAAGGTAAGGGGGACGAGATTTGATCTCAAAGAGTTTTCCCACGCTCTCAACTTCGAATCCCTTCAAGCCATTGTCGAGCAGGTTCAGGCCGTTGTGCAGAACTTGGCCCTGGATAATGCCGATCTTATTCCCGACATTTCTGTGGCCTCCGATGCCGATGACACCCCCAAGGAGGCCATCGCTGGACTTAAGACTCTTCCCAAGTTCGCCAAGGTTTCTGGTGCCGAGCCTGTGGATGCCGATTTGATCCCAGACATCTCTGTGGCCTCCGATGCCGATGACACCCCCAAGGAGGCCATCGCTGGACTTAAGACTCTTCCCAAGCTCGCCCAGGTTTCTGGAGCCGAGCCTGTGGAGTCTCAGGCCGATGCCGATTTGATCCCAGACATCTCTGTGGCCTCCGATGCCGATGACACCCCCAAGGAAGTCACTGCTGAACTGAAGACTGAAGAGAAAAGCGGTAAGTTGCTTTTGATGATACTTCTTCGCGATACCTTGTATTAAGGAATAATGCTCGCCATATAGCTGCCAGTCCTGATGTGGACCAGATCCCCGACATCTCCGTGGCCAGCGATGCTGACTTCAATCCCAAGGCCACCCTTGCCGAACTCCTGAAGAAGCTCCACTAACTGACATCAGAATCTGTTTAAAGCCCAAAAATCGATATCTCTCTGGTTGTGTGTATTTTTGTTCTTAAGTTTTTATGATTGCCATTAATCAACTCGAGCAGCACTGAACGCAATTTGTTTTTATTCTTTATCAGGGATACTCGATGCTTTGAGTGGCCTGATAGCGGCGATAGGTTTGATTTAGCAGGAATTTCCGAGTGGATAGACAACATGTTGCTGCAATATGGTAAGAAGTACGACATACATACATATGTATATGCGCAGTCCACTCTTCTGTTACGGATTGGAGAAGGCCTAGCCTCTATCTCTGCCTCTATTTTGGAATCTATTGCTTCCCCATAATACATTTATATATCAGCCTCAACTCGATCCCTACTTTCCCTGAAGCCCGCCTCCAGGCGGGGCCCAATCCAAGTTCAGGCTTTGCATGTTGGCCCATAAAAAACTGAATAGTTTTGTCTCTGGACTAACCTCAGCGAGTAACAAATAAAATTAGTTTTTTTCTGCCTTGCTGGAAACCGTGGAAGGGGGTGGGATGGGGTGGTTCATTGTTGTATTGTATCGCTTGCTATTTATAAAAAGGAATTAACGGCACAAACCGGACCCACACAAAGTGGCCCGAATGTGATCCCAATGCGGCACATGGCCATAAACAACGAGGTGGCGGGGGAAGGGGACGGAACCCGGGATTGGACGGGCATTGTGTATTGGCGGAGTTGCAGCAGTTGTTGCTGTTGTTGCTGTTGTCGATGTGATTTTCACACAAAAGCGCCAAAGCGGCTACTAAATTACGTGCTCATGTGTTCTAGTTTCAGGTCCAGGTCCAGGCCAGACCCACTCTACTACTGGCCCCTGTGGCTAGGCCGCAGCGTAGTGGAGGGAGAAAATCGCATTTGGATCCGCTAATGAACCGCATTGGTCCCGGACTGGTCATGAGAGCCAGGAGAGGAGCCCCACAGTCAAGTAGAGTCGCGACATCGTCTGAGTTCTAGTTTCGGTTTTCGGTTTTAGGTTTGGGGCTTTGCCATTTTGCTTTTACCTTTGCCGCATATTCAAACGTAAAAATACAGTTTAAAAGTGTAACAATGCTGTTAACTATTGTGGGCAGGCCGGCGGATTGAATTGCACGGGTCGGAACCAGATGGGACCAGCCAAATGGGTGGGGATTGTGCGAGGGTCCGCGGTGCTGGAATAACGATGGCGATTCAACAATTGGCGCTTGATTAAAGTGAGGTATTCTGGTGTGTGTGTGTGTGTGTGCCAGTGATGGGATACTACCTCCGAAAATTCCAAGGTACGCGTCCGACAAAAGAGCTTTTGATGAACCTCCCGAAATGTTTCAAATAAATCAGCGTGCTCCCAGCCCCAACCCCAACCCCTCTGTTAGCATATTGGCCAAATGTGGACTCACGAGGTTCCACATGGTTTTAGGATCATTCGATTGAGCCGTTACCCGAAGGGAAAGAGTCCTCTTTTAAACAGATCATGCTTGCACTTTGATATTGGTTTTCCGATGGGATTAGAGGGTTCTCTGTTCTTGGATCAACATGCTCACACCCACCCACCCTCCCTACCACCACTGCCACTCGCGCTTCTTTTCATTTACTTTGTGGCAAAGTTTATTCCATTGCGTTGCGGCCAGCTGTCGCAGCACTTCTACCACCCCCTTTCCCCCAACAAGGCAATGTCTTCGGCTGCACTTATTACAAAACTTTTAACTTTTCCCACTTTTGCATTTTCATTTGTTTCGCTGCTGCCCTTCGCCAGCGCTGCCGTCGACAGCGACAGCGAGGCGACAGCAACTGTGCCTTTCATGCACTCGCAGCGAATTGTTGTTGCAGCTTAAGCATATCACTTCGCTCTTTGCTCAGCGAAGGGGAGAGGGAGTGAGAGCGCTGATGAAATTTCATTTTGGTTCCTTCCGCTCCGCTCGGCTGCGTTCTCTTCAATACCATTTCCGTCTTCTCGTGGCAATCCCCTCCCCATTAACCATGGAAGAAACTTCGCCTTTGAACTTTACTCTTTTCTCTTCTAAGAAACTATTACTTTCAGCCGGACATAAGCTTGACTACGAGTATACTAAATTTTGTAAATCCCCCATGAAAATATTTCTGTATATTGTGTGTGTACATATCTACACATATGTATACACGATATGTACTGCAGAGCCAAAATGTACCCAATATTCGGGTTTATTTTAATCAATTTCTGTGAAAACTTTTTTAATATTATTCAGCAAACAAAAATGATGGAAAAGATCAGAGGAAGAGGGCTTTATTGGCGATCTTTTCCACGAGGGATTTCCAGCCACATGGCAAAGGGGGGTCAGTTCTTTGGCTAACCTCTGGCTAATGACTTCCTTGTCGACGTTTTGGCCTCCTCAATAAGATAAGCGGAAAGTGCAACATCAACAAGCAACAGCCAACAACAGCAAACACTTCAAGAATGTTCACCGAACACGCGATGGCAACATTGCCACCCGCCACCGCCTCCGCCCCCGCCGCCACGACAACCATTCACCGTAGAAGAAGAAACTGAAGAAAGAGTTGTAGCGGAGAGAGAGCATTCAGAAACTTTTTGCGCGAGCGAGACGGCTACAAATCTCATCAGAGCTACTCGAGCACTTGGTTCAGCCGCCAACCCATAGATGGCGCCTCATATACCGTTTTTAATGCGCCGCCGGTAAACCCAGAAACGTGCGGAAGGGTCTCAGAGAAGAAAGATAAAGATACCAACTTCTGTAAGGAAAGGAAAGACGCGACAAAGTTTGACAGTTCTTTGAATTATTTTTGAACGAAGAATAAGGTTGAAAACAGACTAGAGAACTCCAAGCTAGGGACTAGATTAGTGACATGCAATTATATTTATTATTTATTATTTATTTTAGAAAAATCATGTCTCCACTGGAAGATTGCAGCTTTCACTGCCTTCTAAATGATCCTTTCACTTGGTGTGAGTTTCAAACAGTTTCCCAGTATTTCTCCTCCAAGCAAACAGAGTCAGAGGCATGCAATGTTTCTAATGAAATATCTACCTATGCCTCCTGTCTAAGATCTCCAAAACTCCTTAGTCATCATCTTAATTTTGCTTTGAATAAATGCTAATAAATGTATACATATGTACATACATTTATTGTAGTATATATATACATATGTATATGTATGTCAAAAATGCACTCGAATACTTTTTCGCAACGCTTTTTCACTTATTGTTGTTTTTTTTTTGCCGGGATAATGTTGCTCGTGACCTGCGGACGATCATCTTCTATTTTGTTTTATTATCTTTTCTGAAAAAAATACATTTAATTAGCTAACGATTTCATAAAGTTGTGGCAGAGGCCGTTTGGGGAGGATATGACTGCCACTGCCGCATTTGCAACTTTGACATTTTGCCGCATTAGCCAGCGATTGCCGCAGTACGTGATGTCGTGCCTCCGACCTCCCCCAAAGCTCGGTTACCATCATCATCATGAAACCCACCAACGGCACTCTTCTCTGGCCACTTGGCTTGGTTGGCCTTGGTATTTTTGTTTCATCATTTCTGGTGGCATTTTCGGCTGCAGTCTTTTTTCCAGTATTTTTTTCCTGATGGTAATAAATATTTTATTAGACGCGGCGTGAAAGGTGTGCAAAATTTACGCCAGCGCCAGGACTGGCGGCGTGGGAACGGTAACCCTGAGTGGCCTTCTTTTGCCAGCTGAGTCATTTGCGGGGATTTGCATTTCTGGCCATACAAAATCGAGTTGGCAGCTCCTTTTGGCTTCCTGTTTATGCCGGATCCACAGCCGAGGGGAGTACTAAATTTGTTCTCCCCTTTTTATATTTATTGTGGCGTAATTTATATATGATTTCACTTTGCACTGTTGTTAAAGTGTGTGTGTTCTGTGCTGGAAAGAGGGTTCAAAGAGGCAAGCAAGGAATTTTGATACGTGAATAGAGAATATCACATGCGACTTTTCATCCTTAAGTAAATCATATGAAATACTATTAGAAGCTTTTCCTCCAATATGATAATTTGGGTATCCTGTGATTTAACATTCGACATGTTATTTAAAACAAGAATAAATACCTTTTAAAGTGTAGATATTGTATGTACATACAATACATATATATAGAGTGAGGTTTTGTTTTATAGATTTTCTGTAAATTTTCATCTGTTTAGATGTGGCCAGAATGTGGGGCACTGGAAACTTGAAACTATCATTATCTTCTTTTGTTGTTATCTACATACATATATATTATCTGTGCAACCCTTTAATAGGTGACTCCACATACATACATATGTACATGTATGTTTTCTTACTTTAATCGCCACTCTTTTACGTCGCAGTTGAGTCTTTAGATGCCTTTCTTCCCCGTATTCCAGATTCATGGTTGGCCCTTGTAACTTTCTCACTAAATGACACATACTTTTCCCGAAGACTGTATGTAGCTGCAGCTGTTTAACCAAGTTATTTATGACACTTGGTCACACTTTGTCAAGCTCCCACACGCCCCCACACGAGCACTCTCCCTCTGTCTTTCAGTGTCTCACTTCCCACTGCCCCTTTGTTTTTGCAAATTCCTTTTGGCAAAATGAAAATTCCTCTTCGGCAAATAGTTTACAGGACACTGGGTAGGTAGGTGGTGCTGTGAAGGAGCTGTTTTCATCCCGCCTGGATGAAAATATTTGTGCACTTGCATTTTATTAAGGCTGGGATCCCACCACGCCGACCTCAAGGGAGGAGGGGGTGTTGCCAGAAGAGGCTGAAGGAATTTATTATCATTGTCGCCTGGTCAATGCACCTGCAACCAGGGGGGAGGGGAGTCTGTCTGTCGTGCAACAAATGGCTGAGCATAATTAAAGCCATTTGTTTCGCCCGGGATCGTTTCGGGTCAGGCGATTTATTGTGTGTTTCCAGTTAGTTTATGTGTCCGTATTGGCATGGGGGATGGAAATACCCATACATACATTTCCGATGAGGAGAACAGCGGGGAATCAATTAACCAAATGCTCGAACCTCATTAAGCTTACCAAGCGAAACAATTTATAATATGGAAAACAATCGTATTGATTTTCCTATGCTTTCCATTAATTTCAATCGAAAATTGTGATTAACAAAAACGATTTCCATTTTAAAATGTTCCAGTTCCCGAATCCCGTATCCCGAAGTGTCAGCCAGTAATCAATTTCCCCCATCCATCCCAAAGGAGACAACATCGCTTTATAAACGATTTATATGCCAACATTAAACATAGGTACTCGGTGCATTTTAAACTCATGTTCAATTGTAATTTATGGACGCTGAACGCATTAATAAATTAAGGCCAAAGGGCAAGATTCCAAAAGATTACGCGCTAAGGATGTTCCGGGAAAGCTCTAGCATGCAGATTTCCATAGCCAAAGGAGGAGATACAAATCTGAATCTGAATACATAAATGAAGACCTATGAGAATCCTCCTTAAATAGCAGAGTTCTCATTCAAGTGTGTGAGTGAGTACCAGTCGGTAATTGGATGCAACCACTTTGTAATAATTCACAAGAATTCGATTTGGGGAATATCAACGCTGGAACATGGTTCACAATGCAAATACGAGTAGGTAGTACGTAGAACCTCAGCACGGGCCTAGTAGTATTGGGTCTCGCTCACATTAATTTGATTTAAGCTTCGTTGCTTTTTTGACATTTTTATTGTTATTGTTTTTTGGTTGCCTTTTTGTTTTTGCTCTTTGCTTTTTTTTCTCTCGCTGTGCGCTATCGGGCGCAGGCATCCATCGCTTATTGTTGTAACGGTGCCCCTCCATGGTTTTGTTTTGTTTTTTTTTCCGCATTTTCCAACACATTTTATCGTTCGTTTGTTTTTTGTTCGCCTTTGTTTTTGCATCCCTCTCGCGCTCCATCTTTTTATACCCGTACTCGAAGAGTAAAAGGGTATATTGTATTTGTGCTAAAAGTGGATGTGCGTAACATAGAGAAGGAGTAATTTCCGACCATAGAAAGTATATATATTCTTGATCAGCATCAATAGCCGAGTCGATATAGCCCTGTCTGTCCGTCCGTCTGTCCGTCTGTCCGTCTGTCCGTCTGTCCGTCTTGTTCGTCGCCCATTGCTCGAAGGCTAAAAAGATATAGAGCAACCAAATTTTTTCCAGACTGATGTGTTCTCTCACTCCTAGAAAAAGTTTAAAATTTCCGCCCGCCCACTTCCGCCCCCCACAAAGGGCGCATATCTGTGGCGTCCACAATTTTAAAAATAACAAAAACTAAAAATGCAGAATCATAGAGACAGCCCATATCTATCAGGGGCCCAAATCTGGATCGGATCGGATCATTAATATAGCCACAATAGACAAAAACATACGCAAAACTTCGCTCCATCCCTTTCGCACTCACACAAAATCGAGTAATTTTGGTTTTCGTATAAATGAGCGCCTCGTTCTCAGAGACTATAAGAGCTAGAACAACCAAATTTTTTGCCTAGACTCCTGTGATATCGCTTCAGTGCAAGTTTATTTCAAAATTTTGCCACGCCCACTCCCGCCCCCAAAATACGAAAATCCACAATTTTGAAGATAGAAAAAAAAATAAAAATGCAGTATTGTAGAGAATGACCATATCTACCAGATTCCCCACAATGATCAAATGAATTTTCAGCTACGAGCTGTCCCCTTCCACTTGCGCCGTAAGTCATTTATTGGGGTTGATTGTCGCAGCAGATTCTCTCACACACACACTCACGCTCAAACATGCTGCCTCGTGCAGTGTACGTGTGTTGTTGTGAGAACTGATGTAGATGTAGATGTCGATGACAGATGTAGCAAAAAATGTAAAATGTAAAACTGATAAAACATTTTAAAATTCCACATAAATCACTGAGTACGGGTATAAAAGTAGAGTCGCGTTCGAAGCGACTCCGTACGTTCTCTCTCGTTTTTATATTTATTTATTTGCAGTCGGCCATTGTTAAATGGCATTTTCATGCTTAACTGGCGTCAAATGTGGGGTTCCCCTCTTCCTGCAGTCTTTAAGGACCAAGGGGTGGATGAGGCGGGGGAGGGGCTTTTTCAGACACGTGCCTAACAGGTGTGGAGAGGAGAAGGCCTAGGCCGGCACAGGCAAACATTTAAATTTTCAAATAAAATATGGTTGTGGACCATGAAAATAATTTACAGAAAACTGATGATAAATGCATCAAATAAAAACGTAATATTCTAGTTTTTGCCGCCACTGTTCTGGCCTCAAATTCAATATGAAATATTCAAAATATGATTTTGAATATGAGAGCGATGTTGATTTTATTGTGTACACTTTTTGCGGCTGCCGCAACTTTGTAAATATTTTTGTTCAATTTGCCGTTTGCCGTTTGCTGCATTTCGGCCAGAGAGGGTCATGCTGCCGACAGTGTGCGCTAATTGTTTGCACACACCGACTGCCACATGAAAACCAACTTTATTTTAATTAAATAAACGCTGCTGCTTTTATGTGTATTGTTTGCTTAACTAATTATTGTAAACTATTTTCATTCAAATTGTTAACAGAATTGAAGCGGAAAACTAAAATAACTTTTTTTCACTTTCAATCGTATTTAGAGAATAATTTTCGTGCAACTTTACTCGCTCTATGCATAATGTTATTTTAAATGTTATCCCAAAAATATGTATATGTACATGAATGTACATAAATACATATGTATGTTCACAGCACATATCTTTTTGAAATTCTGGATGATGTCCATCTGAGCGTTAGATCTCACAGACAACCTTGTGCTGGCTATAGGTAGCCTTATAATTTTGGGACTCCATTTTCTGCCACCCAAAAATCACTCCGTAAATCTCTAGGCATTCGCAACCAGTTCAGATTCATAGCAAAGTAATGATAGCTGTTTTGATATATAGATTTGATAGAGTTGGGACCTAACATTTTTTGTACAGAATTATGTTATTATTCTACAGCAGAACTTTTTTAAGCGCTACTTTTCTACACTTAGCTTAAATATCTTACATCTGTTATTGATCAACTTTGCCATTCTGGTATTTTTCTGATCTTTTATTAGTTAATGTATCTGTTTGAAAAAGTCTCGAAAATATTTCAAAATATCCTTTTGGCTACTTACCATTCAGAAGCCAAATGCTTGTCATCACATGACAGCTCAATTCTGAAATTCGGATAAATTTTGTGCAGACTGTACTTCCCTTAAGGTTGTCAAACTGCTGGCACTCACTGTGTGCGCTGTGTCGCTGGACTAATGCAAATTTAAATGGCAATTTGTTGGATGTTCTCAACTTTAACCCGAAAATCCACTCCCTTGACGTGGGGAGATTGAGGAAGGGTGAGACCAGATGTAAAAATGTTGCTCACATTTGCCTCGGAAAAGAATTCGCAACTCGGAAAACGGAACTCGGAACAGAACAGGGAAGGCGGAACAGGGGAGGCGGAACGACAAGTGGGACTGGCACTGGCACTGGTGGCTGTGGCACTGGCACTGGACTCAACTAAAACGCATAAATCTTCGTAAAGTGTCAGTGTCCATATTTTTTGTCTTCCTGTTCTTGTTGCTCTCCTGTTCTCCTGCTCTCACTCTCCCACTTGTTGTTTCTGTTGTCAAATACCCTTTCTATGAAATCTAGTCCATTAGCTATTGTGATATCTACTTTTAAGCATATACATATATGGTATGTCAATCGATCAGAAGCCATCAGTCAAACGAAACTTAACCAAATCGAATGTATATTGTATAAATATTTATTGTATGAATTTCTGTCCATCGCGCAGCAAGGGTATCAGACGCTTCGGCCTTCCTTTAGAGCTGTTATTGTCAGCAGCATGGAATTTTTTCACTCGTCCCTTGGCTTGCTGTTTTTTTTTCGTATTCGCTGTTTCTGCCAATTGCGTTTTGGGGTAATTTGTACGCACTTCTTTTGTCATTTCCCTCCCCTCCTGTACTGTGTTTTTTTGTTTCAGGGAAAATCAAAAACAAAAATGTGTTCTGTTCCTGTCACGGTTGTTGCTGTTTGGTTGCTTTTCTTTATTATTGTCATTTCATTTGTTTATTCCATTTCCATTCTCGGCGAGAGTGTGAATAACGAGTGGACAAAAAGCGGAAATTAGTTGCAGGAAAGTCATCCACAAAAGTTTACCAAAAATGATTCAAAAAAAAATGAGTGTTGCAAAAGTTTGGCATAAAGTGTTGCTAAGCTCCATGGCACAACTAAAAACAAAAACAATTAGGAACAGGCATGGGGCAATTAAGTATGAACAGGAGGTGAATACCAGCGAGAGAGAGGGAAAGGAATGGGCCAGAGATGGACAGCAAATAAATGCAAATGAGTTTGGCAGCAGTTAGCTTTTTGTCTGTTTGCACTTGCAAAGCGATTAGCAGTACTTTTACAACTGGGACAGAGAGTAACTTTCGTAAAGTGGGAGAGGAAAAGTTTTCCATCGGACGGAGTGCCAAGAGTGGGGTGGGGTGGCTGAGGGGGTTAGTGCGGGTCAGACTATGTTAAATGATAAATAAACAAGTGTGCGGTTATTCTTCTTCTACCTCTACCTCTTCCTTCTTCCTTCTTCTCCATATGCCTTGCGTTTCCTTCTCTACTCGTACTTGTTGTTAAATAATTGTTGAAGGAGAAACGAAATTTTTGCGTAAATTGCTGAAGAGTGGAAAGGGAGCTGAGAGCAGGAGGGTAGGTGGTATAATATATTTAAAGTATTTACAGATCCCCTCAGCGCCCTGCTCCACAAAGTGTTAATGAATGTGGCTCAGGGAAATTCGTTCCAGGCCATTTCCTAGCCGAGAGGAGTTAAAAGTTGCCAAACAGATTATCAAATCAACCAACATAAATTGGAATAATCATTTAATCATGTTGTGCCTCTAGAAAATCTGTTTGTGGAACAAAAGAATGAAACTTGGGGTTTCAGGCGTTGCAAAAATAAATAGATAAATAATAAATCACTTTTAAATTCGTTAAATCGGTTGCAGATATCCTTTAGGGTATGCTCTTTATTAGATTCACATTACGTATAATTTGTGTAAAATGATTTATTTGAAACCCAATGAAGTTATAATTGCTCTAATTAAATTACCACCGAAAGAGTTCACTTCAGTGAAAAGAAAAGGGTGGGGGCTGAAGCGAATCTCTGTGATGTGGGTGCATATGCGGATATTCATTTATACTCCCTACATTGTATAAGGATAGATAATATATATTTTTGTGGATAGACCAGCTGTAAACAATCTAATAATCTAATTCCAGCTCAACTCTTTTCCCCAAAACAAAAATTTGATTCCGCGTTCTGGCTGTCAATGGCATGGGGAAGGGGTAGGAGGGGGAGCTAATAAGCACTTAATTAAATGAACGCTGCAATATGATGACCAAAAATCGGAACCCTCTGCCGTGCCATTTCCATGGAGCTGCTGCTTCTGCTGCTGCTGCTGCTGCTGTGGGAATAAATGCAATTAAAAAGTATTAAAATTATATATCAGACCACCAGACAGAGACAGACAGCTACTGACAGCGAACGGTAGAGAGAGAGAGAGAGAGAGAGAGAGAGTGGGAGAGACTGACGTTGCCAGGATATTGCGGTTTGCATGAGAGCAAATACGGACGACAGCGAGGGTCTACAGGGTGGGTGGGCCTGGACCTACTGGACCTGCTGGACCTGCTCGCCACTCGCCAACATGGCGCAAAAATGTTTGCTAATTATTTGCAAAATATTGGTAGCTCCCTGTTTACATAATTAGTCATATTGCTGTGGGAAGGGAAATGCCCAATGTTGATGCTGGTTCCGGCGGCGGTGGTGGTGGTGCGGCGGTGCCTTCCCCCCAAAGTAGTTTATTAAAATTGCACAAAATATTCTGAAATTTGAGCGAATTTCCTATTTTGGTTTTGTTATTTGCATCGCGTCGAGTGGAAAGTTGCAGCAGCACAAAAACCATTTCGAAAACAAATTGTAACACATTTTGGGCGGTAGAATCAGTCTGATATCCATGTGGGCTAATCAAGCCCACGATTGCTATGGATAGTACCAGACCCACAAGAGCGAAGCTCATTAATGTGATAGCACATGGTACATTCCCATACATTAGATATTCCTTTAACAGACAAGAAAAGCGATAAGGCCCGATAAAAGTTGCCGCAGGCCAAACCGAAATTGCCACTAGAGTTGCCACCCACCCAGCTGTCTCTCTCTCTGTTAGCTACCCCGTCGCTTTTACTCCCCCTCAATTAGAGTTGAAAACTTGTTAAAAGTTTCTGTCTCTGTCATTAAGCATGCTACTATTCTCTCTCTCTCTCTATGTGTCAATCCAATCTACCTCTTCTTACTCTCCGTCTGGATGTCTCTGGCGTTCCTTTGGCTGTCTGTTAACCACACTGAAGAAGCAAGAACCAATTCAATGCTATTCAAATTGCGTATCCATCTTCATTTATTTCATTTTCCTGTAATTTCCTGAAATTCTTTCTTTACTGATATTACCTCTATCACCCCCAACCCATCTGTATTTACTTCTCTCGCTCTTTCTCTTTCTTTACATATATTATATACATATATATCTATCTCTATGGGAGGCACGTCTGCGTCTCTTTCCCTTTTTTTTTGGTTCGGAAATGGGAAAGTGCGCCAACTTTTCGCTCGAATTGGCAACGCTTACACCTCGCTCCGTTCTCTGCCCCCTCCACCCACCATCCGCCGCAGTGGCTGCAATCTGCCAGGAGCCCCGCCACCACCACAGACCCTGCCCCACCTCATTTGCGGTTTTTGCGGCTGTGTGTGGGTTCAGTGCATCCATCGGACGGACGGTGGCAACCTGTAATCGCTCCTTGCGCCACATTTAAAATGTCTCCGGGTGTATTCTCCACCCGTCGTCCCCCCAGTCCACTGGCTGTCTGTACATCTGTCTCTGTGTCCATTCGTTCATGTCTTGTTAGCGTAAATCAAGCGTAACAAAGCGACTGCAACCAAAAAGAAGAAGACGCAGGAGAACAAAAAGAAGATGAAGCATGGGTCTCCCTGGATGGGCACTGCAACCCTACCCTGCCCCACCACCCACCCCGTTGAAGTCAAGTCCCGGGCCTGAAATTTATTACGGCGCTCAAAACGGAAACTCGCTCGCTAAACTGCGCCTCTGGGATTGGGTTACGGATTGCATCCCGCTTGAGGGGACAGACGGACAGCCGGCCAGCAAGTATGTCCTTTTGCCAGCAGCACGTTGATTAAGCGCCACGCCAAGCCCTCAAAATGGCTTTGTAATGCGGTTGGGGATTTTCCAGGGCACAGCCAAAGAAACCGTTTAAATTGATAAATTCCTGATCTGCCGGAAAGAATCTTACTTTTGCTTTGGATGCATTGCCAGTCCTGTTCAGGCAATCTGTCTGTGATATGGGCTGCGCTCTGCTTAAAGACTGGTTGGATATTGGGGAATGTAGAAAGACTGAAAAGGATTGTTAAGGAACTCTTTTGATTGAATATATATTATTGCTGAACAATCTACGAATTTCAGCATCGCTAAACCCAACCTCTGAACCTCTCAAGTTGCCCCAAAGCCAACTTAACTCTACCCTACAACATAACCGAAACGCTAAAGCCCTCCTCTGCCACAGTCGTGTTAACAAGGTGCCGAACATCGGAGTGCCTCCAAGTTAACCTCCAATCCCACATGAAGTGGCAGCCCAAAGTCCCGCCCAAATCTCAATCCAGGAGTGCAAATGCAAATCAGACTGAAATGTCGGGCACACTGGGCGGTCTCAAAGGGTCATTCGGGGATATCTAAGTCAATTTCGGTGGCCAATTAGTGCAGCGAATTGAGTATAGCGGGGGAGGGGAGACAAAGGCCCAGTCCTCTTTAGTCAATACTAATAAACATAAACAAAAGCGAAGGCTTGAATACTATGGCTGAATGCTGATGAGGAGCCATTTCGGGATGAGCAGATTAATGGAATTGATAGATTTAATGGGGTTTGGGGCTCTTGGAATTATTCACACTCATGGCATTTTCCAGCACGGCGAAACTTTTCCAGTTTCCTGGCAATTACTTGCCATTGAAGGGATTTTCAATTAACCAACTCGAATGGGCTCTCAGTGAATTATCTGCAAGGAGAGCTTAACTAAGAAATAACTTCTGACCATCTTTTGTCAAAGTTTTGCACCGACACATTTCTATCTGTCTGCTCAATCCTTCGGCATTCTTTCTGTCCTTCTGCCTTCATTTACCGCCTCAAGAATTTCAAGCTATTTTATGGCTGTTGTCCCTTTGGCCAAGTGGTTTTTGGGGTCATAATAATTAAATATCACTCATACGCACTGGTTAACAATTTGGAAGTGATTCCAACATAGTACATTTATCCAAATTCCAAACATGTATACACAATTCCGGTGCGTTTCGAAAGTGTAAGTGCACTGCGGCACTTAAAGAATATGTATAGAAATTGTACGATAAATGCAACTTAAACCGATAAAAGGCAAGAACTCAATTTAATTATCGATTCCATTCGATATTAGATATGTTATATGTTATATATGTTTATGTATCAAGTGCATGCCTTACAACAACACGACGTAGTGTCTGGCTAAACGCTTCTGTGCATGTGGACATTGTACATATATGTACATACATATTTACAAGCATAATAATGTATAATAAACAGAAGTGGCTGCTCGCTTACGCAACAACACGCATTCAGACAAATGACAACAAGTGCAACAAAGGCAACTAAATCGGTTGCAGCAGCAGCAGCAGTAGTAGAAACAATAGTAGCCATCTGTGTGAGTGTGTTAGTGTCTCTGCTTGTGGCCTGCTGTGGCATCAAATTTATAGACTGCTCCGTTCTCCGCTGGCCTGGGGTCCTGACTTTCTTTTATGCCTGTAGTATGTATCTCCCACTCTCGTCCAATGAGACCAGCACTGAGCAGCAAAAGGATTGAGATTCGAGGTTTCAATAGTAAATTCTTTTTCATATATAATATTTGGATGGGATTGGAAAACTGTATTCATATTATATTTAGTGAAAATAGTTTGGTTGTTTATTTCATTCCATTTCATGTTGTTTAGTGTAGCTCAGGCCACAGACATATGGAAATTGCATGCATAATTGAGTTTTGTGCGTAGTCACTGAGCGAGGCAAAAAGTTGGAAGCTCCATAGAAGCAGCTTCGTCTCGTGCATGTTTCATTACTTTAATTGAAATAATTCCACAATAATATTGAGCACATTCGTACGCAATCAGAGAATGCAACCCAGGCCACTCCGCATTCTCAGAGGGTGCAGCATTGAGAAATCAATTAGATTGGAGGCCGGACACGACGACCCGTAAGCCTGACTGAGGCAGTATCAATTGTCACCACCTGTTCCCGAAATATTCATCAATCAAATTACACAGGCTGAGTAGTGAATATTACATATTTAATTCCTTTGGAATATTATTCAATAAATTGCACATAATTCCTTGGAAAATTCTCTAACAACGAGGCATTCTCAGTCGAACCAAAACACTTCGAACACTAGTTAAAAATTAATTTTTCGGTTTTAAATTTGATTTGCTTTGCTTGCTACATTCATCCCTGGGAATCTGCCATCCCGTTTTTGCTTATTCTCTGATTTATGTGGCATAATTAACGTTATCGCATGTCTGGCAGTCCCTCCCCCGCATGCATCAAATAATTTAGCAAATCCCAATGAAAAGCGCATAAAAATGGTGTAGCAGCAATCGAATGCGGGAAAGCTTCCAATGATCGCAATTTAATGAACTGTCAACGCATTCAGTTCGGGTGCAACGTGGCGTGTGTGTGATTTATGGCGGCCAGTCATCAGTGGCAAATAACCGGGGAGCTGGCCAGCGATAAGAGGAAAGACACAAAGAGATAAACAGAGAATACAAAAAAGGCAACGACTGATCTCGAATACGTTTAAAAATAACGATCGAAGATGCCAGCAATAATAGAAAGTATGTAAAATTTATGAGATCTGAACTTCGACTACAATTAATACCATGCCCTTGCTTTAGTCGCACCTTAATTTGCCTTCCATTTGAAAAATTCTCATATGCCTGGCATGCTGTCCCTCATAGCTCTCATACCCTACTTATTCCATCCCATGATATATAGAGTACAATACTGAACTGATAACAGCGACGAATTCTGCTTGGCTGCATTCGAATTAGATTTTCAGATAACGATGATATATGCTGGTATACATGTACATATGTACAAATGTATGTATGTACTATGTACCTGCTTGCATGCGTTTGTGATTGTGATAGGATGCAAAACTGAACTGTGGCATGAAAGGCAGAGAGCGGTGGCTGGGCGGGGAGCAGCTACCTTAATGCACTTCCGTCTTTGGCTGCATGTGAGTAATATTTTAATGAAGACACGACAGCGACGAGCCGAGCCGAGCACGCAACGGAACAGAACGGAACAGAACGAAGCAGAACGGAACAGGAGATGCTCGACAGGCCGCGGAATTCCTCTGCCTTGCCAGGCACTTTATCAACTTCCGGCATGTGAGCGAGCGCTAACAACGAGGACACCGGAGGAGCACGGGGCAGGGGAGCGGGCAGAGTGAGCGCAAATCAAGCGCAACCCCATCGCCCAGGCAAACTTTCCCTGTTCAAGGGGATGCGTGGAGGGTAGTGGGAGAATTCTCGAAAACTTGCCACATTGCAATGCGGCATGGGACGTGCAGAATGTCCTGCCTTCCCCTTCAGCTTCCCATCCTTTGAATATTTTAGGAAGTGATTGCACAAATGCATAATTTAATGACAGGCGATAGAGATGGATGGGAGGGCGAAAGTGGAGAAAGGACTGGTGCCGCAGATTTCCATGTTGCCATTTTGATAAACGCTTTGCATGAGCAGACTTAGCTTGTGTGTGATAGCAACGAAACGGAAATGAAAATGGAGCACCGTAAACCGTTTCCATGCTGCTCTCTAGCAGATACGATTCTTAAAGAGTATTGAAATATCCATAGCCCAAGTAAGAAAATACTCTATCTTAATATTCATAAACTATCAGCCACATAGCTGTGTTTCATTCAACGATTTTCCTCTATGGCTTAACTCCATTATGGCCCATCTATGGCTGCTAAGCCAGCAGGCAAATACTTTTACCCAACAATGCCACCACATACCAAATGGCAAACAAAAATCAATCAAAATAAACTCAACTAGCCCCGATGCCCGCCTCTGTCAATGCCAATCACTGGAGAGAACTTCTTCCAATTGAAGCTCCCAGCGGCAAGCGAATTGACGAGTACATAAGGCACATTACACAACATACATATACTTGTATGTTTATCCAGCTAACCCACCACCCACGCTCCTTCAGTCAGAGTCCCATCATTCGCTCTGTACAGCTGCTGGGAATATTTCTTTTTAAATTCACAGTTATTTATATGTCTGGTGAAATTGAAAATTGTAAAAGGGAAGAGCTGAGATGACTTTCGATCAACGCATGTCACGCCAACGATTCATCATCGTCATCGCCTTCACCAGCGTATAATCGTCATCATCATTCCCATTCGAGAGATGGAAAGTGCTTGGGAAAGTGATGGACTAACTGGTAGATTGAGTTAGTCACAATAAAACAGAAAGAATTTGATTATGATCGAATGACTGTTGCAGGGGAAAAGACTTTCTAATAGACTAAAAGAATTCCTTTTTGGATTCGATTTTTATTTTAAATAAATATTACAGCGAAATGATATAAGTAAAGTCCGCAAGTTGCTGATTAAGTGAATTATTTTCTCCATCTGCAGTGTCACTGCATTCCGTAAATCACCGCATTATTTGCCCATCTCTACCATCGAATCCTGTGACAAGAGACTACTTACGACGACATTCATTTGAGTGCCGTGGAGACTATTCTAAAGATATTTGGAGCACATCGAAAAAAAAAACGAGAGAGAACGTACGGAGTCGCTTCGAACGCGACTCTACTTTTTATACCCGTACTCAGTGATTTATGTGGAATTTTAAAATGTTTTATCAGTTTTTACATTTTACATTTTTTGCTACATCTGTCATCGACATCTACATCTACATCAGTTCTCACAACAACACACGTACACTGCACGAGGCAGCATGTTTGAGCGTGAGTGTGTGTGTGTGAGAGAATCTGCTGCGACAATCAACCCCAATAAATGACTTACGGCGCAAGTGGAAGGGGACAGCTCGTAGCTGAAAATTCATTTGATCATTGTGGCTACAATAATGATCCGATCTGAACCAAATTCGGGAATCTGGTAGATATGGTCATTCTCTACAATACTGCATTTTTATTTTTTTTCTATCTTCAAAATTGTGGATTTTCGTATTTTGGGGGGGCGGGAGTGGGCGTGGCAAAAATTTTGAAATAAACTTGCACTGAAGCGATATCACAGGAGTCTAGGCAAAAAATTTGGTTGTTCTAGCTCTTATAGTCTCTGAGAACGAGGCGCTCATTTATACGAAAACCAAAATTACTCGATTTTGTGTGAGTGCGAAAGGGATGGAGCGAAGTTTTTGCGTATGTTTTTGTCTATTGTGGCTATATTAATGATCCGATCCGATCCAGATTTGGGCCCCTGATAGATATGGGCTGTCTCTATGATTCTGCATTTTTAGTTTTATTGTTATTTTTAAAATTGTGGACGCCACAGATATGCGCCCTTTGTGGGGGCGGAAGTGATGGGGGCGGAAATTTTAAACTTTTTCTAGGAGTGAGAGAACACATCAGTCTGGAAAAAAATTTGGTTGCTCTATCTCTTTTTAGCCTTCGAGCAATGGGCGACGAACAAGACGGACAGACGGACAGACGGACAGACGGACAGACGGACGGACAGACAGGGCTATATCGACTCGGCTATTGATGCTGATCAAGAATATATATACTTTCTATGGTCGGAAATTACTCCTTCTCTATGTTACGCACATCCACTTTTAGCACAAATACAATATACCCTTTTACTCTTCGAGTACGGGTATAAAAATGTACGACTGCTGTCATTGCTGGTGCCATCCTCCCTCCATCATCTCTCCATCCCCCTGTTCGTTCAATACACGCCTCAGTCTCACTTTGTATGGCTGTCTCGCATATCAAAGGACCAAATTGCATAGCATTTGCTCAAGAGGGGGGTATTTCGTATGTGGTGGGGGGTGCGCGGTGTGGTGAGGTGGTAAGTGAATGGTGAGTAAAGCAGCTTTGGTTTGTTGGTACGACGAGAATGTGTGCGAAATTGTCACTTGAAAATGTGTGATAGCGCCATGGGAGGGGGGTTGGTGTGGTGTGGTGTGGCTTAGTTCGGTGACACATTTAATTTTGAGCTCTGAATGCAGAAGAGGCATTCGCTCAGGCTCAAAAGATAGGGCAAGGCAATGCATCGCTGCCTCTCTTTGAATCACTCCACTGAGATTACTCTCTTCGTGTAGCGAGCGTGATGATGCTCTCTCTCTTCTGTTTTCTTGCTCTCTCGTGATCTGTTGCTCTCCAAAGTAGTAGTACATCTGGATGTATGCACGGGTAATGATTCCACTCACACACATATTGACTGCACGTGCACTTATGTATATTGAGTAATTAGTTAACATTGGCATTAAAGCTCTCCCGCTCACACTAATGCTCACGCTCCCGACCGACCATTACCGTAATTGAACGGCAGGAATTGTTAGCGCTCATTTCGATTACGTGCCTCTCATATGAATGCTGCGGGAGAAGGTGGGTGGTGGGTGGTGGGTGGAAGGCAGAAGCCCAGAGTCTGGGAGTCTGGGAGCGAGTGGAGCAGCCTAAATATGCGTAACATTCATTTGCATATTATAATTTGCAATGCGAACATATTAAACGCATAATTTTTGAGCGCTATTGGCAGGCAGAGGAGGGTCGGGAAGGGGAGAACAGTCTTATTAAAATGGGCTTAATTTCCGATGCCCAAGGGGGCAGGGGGTAATAAATCTGTATTTTGCTATTTCAGAACGAAAGAGAATAGAGTTGGGGCACGGGAAGGAATTAAGAAACGTAACAACAATGGAGTATGGAGTATAACAGTGTGTATCTGTATTAAAGTTTAACTGTAATTGCTGGCCCCAATTTGCCATAAAACTCTATAGAGTTATAATTATAGAGTTTTAGAGGAGAAAACTGGTGATACTTCAAGGCCTTCAATTGCTGTAGAAATCCTCACAGCTCATTCATTGCTCATCTGTGAGAGGATTACAGTTATACTGTCACTGATTCGTACTGCTCCTTTGCCGACTGTTCCTCAACTTGTTACGCTTGCGAGTATTTAGTGGCATTTCCCACCAGCTGGCGACCAACAACAATGTTGGTCGTAATATTTAATGACAAACGCGCATAAAATTTAAATCAAACGCCATTAAAACTGTCGCCCGGTGGCCCTAATGGCCATCAAACCCAATATGTAGATATAGTACGAGATATGGCAACACTCTGCTTTAACGACAACTTATGGAAATTGATGGGCCAGTTCCCCCTGAAGAGAAGGGCGGCGGTTAACACACCAAACAAAACCAGAAAAGAAAACTTCCAGCACAAGTTGAGTGATGTCTAACCGTGGCTGGCATGCTATCCCTCCCAAAGGAGTAGTAGGTGACGCGGAGGGTGGGGTACGGGCACGGGGATCCACCACAGACATTGATGATGACGTTGGCCAGGGGCGTTGACAATGTTTGTCATCGTAACAGGCAGCTTTGACAGGGCGTCAGCAAATGAAGACAGACGGACAAACCCAGACTGCTATCCAGCCCAGGGGGCAGGCGGAAGCTGAGTGAATGGGCGTGGACGCGAGCGGGTGTGGGTGTGGGTGTTCGCGGAAAAGTTTGAAAGAATCCCTCAAGTGGTGAGCTTTTTCTTTTTTCCACTTCCACCTACTCCTCGCTTTCTTCTTTCTAATGAGCTGCACTTGGCCTGCGCTTAATTGTGGTCCGCCGTGGTGAAGGGGGAGTTAGTGAAGAAAGGATTCCAGTTTGGAGAGTTCTCAAGCTCATCTTTCTCCCACTCCCACTCGCACGCCAACTCCCACCCTCTCTCTATCTCTCTCTTTCGCTGTGGCAATCCCCAATTGCTGCCCCCACTGGTGCTCATTGTTTTTTTGCTGCACTTAAACTTCTCAGTGAAGTTCCGAGCGACTGCAATGAAAATCAAACGATAAGCGGCAGTTTTTCCAACAGTTTTCCCTGTCTGCAAGAGCAATTAAATGAAAAGTGTGGCCCGAGGGAAGAGTTCTTTTGGGGAAGTTGTAAAATGTGCGGGATTAAATGGTTTAGGCAGAGATAGCCAGAGCAAAGGAACAAGAGAAGAGTGATGTAGTCATCACTTTCATTGTGGTGGTAGCCACTTTTTATTGATTATGGGTGGAAAGACTCTCTGCTAATCAAGTCACAATCAAAGAGTCTCTGCCAAGACTCAGATACGACTATCTTCCAGCTAACAGACCAGGGGACACGTTTAAAGGATTCTCAATATACTATATACTATGGCGCTCTTTTGTCCCGTATTCCATAAACTTTAGTCCCCCAACGAAGAGCCATGGAAACACACACACCACACGCCACGTTTTTGGAGAGCTGCAGAATAGTTTCTTGAGAGCCCATCCACATGCAGTCACGTCCAGTCTTCGGGCTGGTCTTGCTCTCCGCTTGAGCAGGCCTGGCCACACAATTAGCACGACTGGTGGGTTCATAACTCAACTCGAAGGGGAAACTATTTAGCATGTAATTCCAAATATGCAGTCCTACCCCGTATTCCCGTCACACACGCTGCTGGGCACAATTTTTAGTCAACAGGGTGACCCCGTCCCTGAGTTGGTTTCAGCTCCGACTGCGACTCCAACTTGGACTTGGAGCAGGCACGTGCCAGGAAAAGTTGCAACGCTGGCAGAAAGAAACTTTCCTGGCCTCATTAGCATGCCACACCAAAGGGCATTAAATCACATTTTGCATTTGACGCTGCAACTTGCAATTGCAGCCAGCAGCAGAGGGAAAGATAGAGGGGGATGCAGCAGGGGGACGGAGCAGGGCAGCGAAAGATATACAAAAAAGACAGACTATGAATTCTGATGACTTGCTCGACTTTTCATATGAGGCGCATGTCGGATAGCAGAAATCCCCTCGCAGCCGAGAGATGAAAGCGTGAATTGTCGTTTCGGAAGGGCTCCGTGAGTCACGAGGCCATTCCTGGTCTCACTCCCACTTCCATCCCCCTCCATTATTGCCCATCCCCCTGCACAGGATGCACAATGTTTGTTTTTCTGTTGTGTGTGCTGCCTTCTTTTATCTCCACTGCAGAATTCCGTATGCATTTGGAATCCGTCTATCCCAGCATATCCTGGTCGAGGACTTGGGCACGTACCGTGCTCGGGATATTCGCCCCGTGGGAGTAATTCGAGTCTGCAGTTGGCAATGAAAACGTCTTGCATGTGGAATTGACAAAATGCTCAGGCAAAAAGGTAAAGGCTGAAGAACTCATTCAGTTGCAATCCGCCCTCGAGCTATATGTACACATAAATATGGCTCCACTCAGCTCCTGTCCCAGTCCCTGCCCATCCTGTTTCCTCCTATGCTCAAGCCGACAGCTTGGGGCAGCAGTTGTTAAGTGGCTGGCTTCGGCATTGGCCGATGGCCAGGAGGATAGGAGAATCGACAGGAATACCCTTGCTCAAGATGGGCATTGGCAGCGGCTTGGTCCCCACTGGCACAAATTCTAAAATTATTCCCCATTTCTTATAGTCAAAATTCTAACATTTCTACGCCTGTGTATTATATGTATGTATGTATATGATATCACAATACAGTAATATCACAACAGAGGATAGAGGATAGATATGTATGTATGTATGTTTAACACGAGCGCACGACGAGTCAGTTGGCGAAGATCGATTCTAATGAGAGAGCGCGACAGATCGAGAGAGCGAAAAGCAGAATGGTGCGAGATGAAGACGCGAGAGAGCGGCTGCCTAGGCCGAAGCAGTGCGGGAGCATATGTTGGTATGTGTGTATGTATGGGTGCATGTTACAATTTGGTACAGTGCGCAGTGCAAGCAACGAGCAATAATTGGATTTACTTTACGATTGCACCCACCGGCTATAATCTACATTTTACCGTTTAATAGTTGGCTGCGTAACCCAAGAATATGCTCAAATTCGGTGTTGTGGTTTTGCAGTTCATGCAACAGACAGCACAAATTATAAAACATAAATATTCGGATCCGCAGCCAATGCAAATGAAGAGGTTCTCTGGATGCAGCCCGATTTAGTTGTTTTGGATCGCTTCTTGGTTTTAGTCTGAGCATAAACAGTAAACAAATTAATTAAAGTTCCAGAGCAGAACCTCCCTAGTAAGTGGCTGTACCAGCAGCATATCGAAAGCCATGCCGGAGTGTACAACGGAGTGCAGTATAGCAGCCAACCCGTTGCCAATTCCCCCTCCAACTCCTCACCGAAGTCTTTAATTTCTTTAATGCAAAATGTACTTTGCTTGATTTTGCGGTGGCTTGCTTCTCTGCGCTTCTCTCGTTGGGGGGAATTTACGAGCACTACCCTTCGGATTTGCCATTCCGTTTGGTTTGCCCTTTTGCCCGGTCGTCCTGTCCTGTTGTGATTGCAAATATTTTATGGTTTTAATTTGTGCTCATGCATTTCTCGTGGGCAGAGCTCGAAATGTGCAGCGTTTTCCAGCCACTCCAGCCCGAAACTGGACTCCGTATTTTACTTAGTTTGAGGTTAGCCAGAGCCAGTCATCGAGTTGGAGAAGCTGTGTGGCTATGAGCTGGATAAATGTATGATTTTTGAAGGCGCACTGAGACGAGACACCCTGATGATGTTGTCGTTTCTATAATTGGTAATTGGTATGGAACATCTGTTGGTTCTTGTTCATTTAAGAATATTTTCATAACATAACGTAAGTAAGGTCCCCCGGCTATATTTCTTTCTTCGTTGCGAATCGATTCGATCTGGAAATGAACTTTCCACAGGTGACTGTTGACCCTAGACTATAGACTCTGTCTGCAGAGACTGGAACAAATTCAATTAATATGCAAAGTTTGTCAAAAATTGTACAGAGCCAACACAAAGAAGAGTTCATTCTAGTTCATAATTAAAGCGTAGCCAAGAAGATTTTACCCACACGCAGTTTCAGCGCAGAACAGTCCCGCTGCCCGCTGCCACCCCCCAGGTGAGCCAAACTGATAATCACTCAATTTGCTTTGGGGCACACAAACTATGAAGTTAACTCTGCTTGTCGAAAGTTGCGGAGCCACAAGAGGCATCTGCAAAGCAAAACTAAAACTAAAACTAAAACCAAGGCAACCAAGAAGCCAACCAACGCCTGCAAGCTATCCGAGAGGAGCAAGTGGAGTGCACCAAATTGGCATTAGGTATACCGACTGGGTAGAAGGAGGGGAGGGGATTGCCATGCAAAATAGATGTTGCAAGCGTTAACATTGCTCAGCGCCTGGGAACAATGGAGGGCTACACGCTCCTCGACTCGACGCGACTCGACTCAGCCCAGGCGGACTTGGCATAAGATGCATAATGCAATAGCTGCAACCGAAAAGAGCCACGAAAAAGACCTGGAAAACACAGGAGAAAAATTAGTTGCGCCAAAAGCAGTTGCCGCGTGATGGCAGCGGAGGAGGAGAAGGAGGAGGGGCATGGCCATGACGATGATGCTATGCTAAATGCTGGCGGGACACGAATATCGGGCCAAGAAGCACCGATGGAGGAGCGTCCGGGCATAAGTACTGCATTAGCAGCCATCACAAAGATACTCGTGCTTTTGTATCTTTCAGATGCTCCAACTGAAAATTGCTGCCACAGCGCTCGGAGACTGTCGATATACAATTGTGACCCTTCGGATGCATGGACTACCTTTCCCCTTGAGTTCGTTTTGTATTTGTTGAATTTGGATGCATGGACTATCAAATTCGCATGGACTACCTTTTCAACTAAATAATAAAACTTAAAAGTTCGTTTTGTACTTTTGTTTCTATTATTTTTTCCAGGCCCAAATACATATATGGGTTTTTTATTTATTTTGTTCCATTTTGTTTTAAATATACTATCTAGAAAATTATTAAAAAAAAAAAAACATTGTTGACTGCGAAAATTTTCAAAAATGTCGTTTCTATACATTTTTTTCCACTGTATATAGATTATTTAGTGTCTGTTTTAAATACATTTCAAAGAAGCTGAGTCGCGGATATGGCGACCAAAATGTGGCCAAAAGCAGGGTGACACACACACACACACACACACACATGCAAAAGGGTAGAGTAAGGGAGGAAGGAAGTTAGCGGCGACACGGAGAGGCAGGGCAGCCGGGGAAGGATGTCGTCGGCATGGCTCATCGCGCCTAAGCTGCGTTTGATGCCTGATGGTTGGTTCGGTCGGATACCAGACCAAGTCCGCGGGTTGGGACACAGCCACAGTGGCTCTGCCCCTGCCACTGGCATTGCCACTGCCACTGAGACTGAGAGTGCAACAATGTTGCCTGTTGGCTGCAACACTTGGCTGCGGATTTTGCGACAATGTCTCGCACGCTCCAATGATTTCCAGCTGGCGACAAGTTATCAAGACGAACGTGACTGGCAAATAGTTGGGCTTAACTTCTGTTTTCCAGCACCCAAACTTTTGACAAGGGCTTCCACGTCGGATTTGGGTGTGGGTGGGGTGTGTGTTTTCTTCGCAGGGGGAGGAACGAAAACTTTGGCTTGGCACATTAAAGGTGACATTTAGATTGGACCATGGCAACGGGTGGTCAATTATTCATGAGTGTAGGCGAATAACGTACCGAAGGAATATTCTAACTCCTCGTTCTTTCACTCTAAAAACTCCCCAATGGAGTGCAATTCCCATATAGAGGATCAAACCTTTCCATCAAGCGACACCTCTGCCCATGGGCCCTTTACCTCTTCCCCTAGCCTGCTTTTCCATAACGAATTTGGCCCCGTTTTGACAAAATTTATGTGCTGTTGCTGTTGACCTGCTCAAAATGGAGCCATGAAATTTGTAAGTGTCGCCAGAGCCGCCCTCTCTGCACTCCCCTTTAGTGCACATAGAGCAGGGGAGGTACGAGACGACCCAAAGCTCGACCGTGGCTAATGAAAAGAAATATTAAATTCTCACGTTCCGAGGCGAATGGAAAGAAGCGGCAAACACGACGACGACGAAGACGAAGACGACAAAAATCCCTGCCAGCGTCATACAAAATAAACCAAAAGGTGGAGAGACAGTGGAGGAGGAAGAGTCATAAGCAGAATAGAACCAGGTTGTTCTCATACACAAAAGGCAAATAAAAATGGCAGGAAACAACCAAAGCTCTGACCTTTCAGCCGTAGACTACAGCGCCAACTCTGACTAGTACTTCTGCGACTCCAGAGTCCCAGTCGATGTGGATGTGGCAGTGGAAGTTGGAGTCAGTCAGCCATTGAGGTCTGAAGTCTGTGTCCCGCCTCCTGTACACCAGTACCAGTACCAGTCTGCCCCCCACCATCCTCCTCTAGCCCAGTTGTACTGAATCGTTAAAGTCCGAAGGCAAAATAAAACGTGATTCATGTTACTTATCACCCGCACAGCATCGACCATCAAGAATGGCTGGGGGAAACTGCGGAGAGTGGAGTACAATGGGCTCGAGGTCCCAGACTTGGCGTTAGGCCCGGTCCTCTGCTTCTGCTTCGTCTTCCTCTCCATACCCTTTCCATTCCCTGTCCACTCCTTTTCTCTGTGCCACTCCGATCTCCACCTTTCCGGGTAAAGTTTGCGCCATAAGTTGCCCTGTGGCATATGAGGCCAGTTCATCGCCCACCTTCTCCACCTCTCCTCCTTCACCATCCCCTTCCCTTGACGTACATCATCAATGTCGTTTGCTGAGGGGCCAAGAAACAATTTTGAAATTTATGCTCACGACCTTTACCCAGCAGCCCATCGAACAAAATTATTTTGATTCCTCTCTCTCTCCTCCGCCCCCCCTTTTATTACTTATTTGCGCTCGTCCCGAATAGTTTCGAATTATAGAAAATATTCGCAAGATCATTAATGAGTCGCCATTGTTGTTGTTCTTGGGCCGATGGAACTCGATTTGTCCCGACCTCTGACAGCGCTCAGTTCTGCATGAGATCATTCGCCACTCAACCATTCAACCACTCAATGGGTATTCATTAGGTCCCAGGAGCCTAGATAACTGCTGATGGGTTCAAAAGTATACATCCAATTGGACTTGAATTGCGAAGGTGAGGAGTGATGGCCAGTGAAAAAGAGAATTTTGAAACTAGATTGTATCGATTTTAAGTAGAATTGTTAGAAATAAATAAGGGTTAGCAGTTCCTCAATAATATATATTCTTGATAAGTCTAATTGGAATACAGACCTCGAATTAGTGGAGCTCCAAGTCCATCATTTGAATACTTCTTTTAAAGGAATATTTAGCTTCGAATTGTTTCGTTTTCTTATTAATAGAAGCCATAAGATTCACCAAACTTTCCTTCCTCTTTGCCACGTGTTGCAACTACCAGCTTGGCACATCATTTGGACACATTTTGTGCGCATTTTGGGCGCGCTAAAAAGAAATTATGACAATTAAGCAAAGCCCGTGCCGAGTTCGGAAAACCGCAGCATAAATCTGATTAAGCCCGCATCCACAGCATCCACAGCCACCCACAGAGACCCGGCTCCAGAAGCCGCCTGCTGTGTTCGGCTTTTGTGGCTCTTTTGAGGCAATTGCTTTAATTACTCAAGGAAGCAGAGAGGCAGACGAGCACAGTCGAGAGGGATGAGCGGAGGGTGGCCACCTGCTGCATGGTTTATGTCTCATTGCAGCCTCACCTTTCCGTAGCTCACTCAGCACGAGTCCAGAACTGATTTATGGCCGAAAGCGAGTGCGAAAGAGAAGAGGGGAAGAGGGTAGAGAGCTGACGGGAAACTTTATCAATAAGCCACATAAAAGTTGGTGCACAAAAGGTTTGCAAATTCGTTTTCATTCTCGATAACTATAAAATTTGACAACTTTTCGGGTCGCACTCCCACTCCCAATCTCAGTCCCCACACCCTTCCATAGAGAACAACTATTCAGTCCGATAAACAACTCCATTCGATTATTTGCGATGCCATTAAAATCGATTTTCGGTTACAACTTTTCGACAACTGTCATTAGGCATTGTTGGATTAGCCTGGCGGGGGGGGGGCATCCCCACTTTACCACTACACCGAAAGAGAAACTTTATCAATTTTTGGGCGTGGCGAGGGAAATTTTATGCCGCCCCTCCCCACCCGACAACTAATGGAAGTTGACTTCCTCTGACATGACTCATCTTTGTTTCGATTCGGTTCAACTTCCTCTCCCGCTCTCATTCCACTTGCCTTTCCCCTCCTCTTCGATCCGTTCCGATTGTTTGTCTTCATTTTGCAGCGCTTAACTTTGATTGACATTCATGCTCCATCATTTATTCATTTCGGCGCCATCCGAAAAGTTGGGCCAACCCTCTCTTGCCGAAAGATTTAATTGACTTTTCCCAGCGAAAAATTAGCAGCTCCTTCTCCTGCCTAGTCTTCTGCCTGATGCGGCTGCCTTTTCCGGCTTATCTAAGGCAAATATTGAACCAACACTCTGCCGCGCATTGCCCCCATCTGAATCGAAGGGCTGTTCTATCTCAGATGATAGGGTCGTGGTCTAGTGGGGATGCTGACTCTCTATATTTGGCCTGGCAATTAACTTTCCTTTGTTTGCGGTGGACTTTGCAGCCGTTAGTATGATTCCAAGATGAGTGCTGGCACCAGGGCTGATGTATTCGCGGAAGTCACCCCCAGCCCATTTGCAATAAAGTTTCATTGATAGTTTAACGCAGCTGTTCAGATTTCTAAGAAACTTCACGGAAACGCAATTATTGAGTTCCACCTTTAAATTGTTTATAAAAGTCGAGAGAAATTTCCAAATCAGAGAAGGTTTCGCACTAAACAACCCAATGCATCCGAAATGTTTTCCTCCAGCCCGAAATGACTCTTTTTCGACTCTTTTCACTTGGGAACCAACCAACCCCCTAAGCACTCCGCGACAAACATTAATTAAGTAAACTACACAGTGGATTGCATTATTTTTTGTTGGACCCACTTGTGCAGTTGCCTAATTGAAAATTGCAATTAAGGGCTGCTGCTGCTGCCGCCTCCCCCCAGTCAGAGATTTTCTTTTGAAGACGATTTTTGTCGCAACAAATTCGGCAATTAATTAAGCGAAACTCCTTTCGGGTTGCTGTTCCAACTGAAGGTTGCTGTTTGTTAGGTTTGGACATCGAAAGGAATAGAATAAATAGCCTTCAATCGAACATTTGCCCAAGGAGTTCCTGGCCTGATCAGCCATTAGCCACTTGCCCCACTCCAGAGTTGGCTCCAAACAAAGGTATTCCGAATCTAATCCCGCAGATTGGCAAGAAGTATCAGTTGACCCCAATGGGGGATCATCCTGTGCACTCTGCTGATATATAGTAGTGAGAGACTCACAGAAAACTTAAACCCTTATACCTATAGATCCCTTGGCTTATTCCCTATGGAGCAGAACATAAGTTCTCCGGCAGTGTCAGCTGCACTGACTGAATTCTAGAATCCCTGTCCTTATCCGTATCCGTATAGTGGGGAACATGCAACCGCAAAATGTATCCCATTTCGACATTCCTCGATGTCCTTTTTCGGGGGCGATTATGTTTTGCCCATTTCCTCCGGGCCTGCTCCTGTTCTTTATAGTTCTTTTTAGTAACTTCCCATCTACTCATATGTTTTGCTTTATGATTTTCACGCCCGCATTCGCCACCAACAGAACTGCACTGCAAATAAAACTTGGATGAAGTTGAAGGAAAATGGTAAGGGGCTTGCCGAAGATTGGATGCCCTGGAAGGGTATCCTGAAGGTAGTTTAATAATATTCTACATATTGGCAATGGAAGAGCATTCTGCACAGGAATTATACAAAAAGAAATGAAAGAGAGGATTGGCACATGGAAAAGGTACTGGAAGCGATATCGAACTTCTCGCATATCCGGTTAGAGTGTGCGGCTAGTCGGGGACTGCTAAGCTGCGAACCTCTTCTCATGCTTCAGAAACATTTTTTGCCACATTAACGCCTGAACACGCCCGCGCCATTTTGTGGCCGTGTGCAACTGGCTTTCCCTAGCTCTCTATCCAAATTCCACCATCCCGCTCCAACCAACACCACTACACAACCCACACTCCCACACACACACAAACATTAATAACTTTTTTATGGTGGCCACATAAAAACGCAACAAAAGCCACCGCCTAGCGAACATTGGATTCCATTTTCGTGTGCAGTTCTGTTCTCTCCCGTCCTTCCCCGACCCGACCGTGCTTTTTGTTGCTGAAAACTTTTCTGTGGCTCTTGTAGTTGTTAAATCGCACACGTGTTTTGTAAAACATTGCCATATCCTTCATATCCTTTAATACATGTCCCTCTGCGTGAGCTCTGGCCCAGAGCAGAGGCGGCGGGCGGTGGAGGAGGCGGAGGCGGATAGGTGGGAGAGTGATTTTCCCTCGCCTCCGCCTGTTTTTAACTGCAATTTGTTGCCAAGGAGCTTAGCGACTGACTGAAGCACTCCTCTTCCTCCCCCCCGCACATACATAAGTACAGTCTCGCTGCGGATTCTATTTCGGCCTTTTTACCGCACACACACATGCATGCACATGTGCCACAGCTTCAAATGGTTTTGTTTTTGTTGTTATTTTGGTTTTGTGTTTGCGTTGAGTTTTCCTTTTTACTGGGGGTCTCTTTTTGTGGTTCCTCCATGCTCAGCCGTGCCGGGAGAGTATTTAGAAAACAAGTGTAATCAAAATTATATGGGCGTGGATTTCTCGTTTTCACTCGTAAATTTCAAGGCTTACACGGCTTTCGGCCATGTGTTTCAAGTGGGATGTGGGAGGTGCAGTCTGTAGAGCCGCTGGGATACGGGTGGGTGCTGGCAAGTTATGATTGAATTTCGAGCTGCTGTTGTGGCCATAGTTTGTCTGTCCGAATGTACATACTCGTATTATAGTTGCTTCTAATGGGAAAACTTTAGATGTTCGGGCTGAAGTGGAGCGGAGGCTCAAAAATATTTCAATGTTTTGGTAAAGAGGTTGCAGCTTATGAGCCCGTTACTGGGAAGTTAATATGTTGTAGATTGCTGACTGCAAGAACGTAAATGATCTACGCACACTTCAGCAATAAATGTATAAAACCGATTTTTCAAAACTAATTCAAATAATAGTATTATTAAAATAATATGCCATAATCATTGATATTTAATGTTGCGTTGTCTATTATTTAACAGAGCTCACATCTGATAGGTGGTCAGCTGCGTAACAGAGCTGTTAGATGTTAGATGTTCGCTGGCGTTAAGAATGTGCTGTTAACCTGGGATATCTTTGATGCTATTTTTTTTATGTACTAAACCTGACGAGTTATGGGGTATATTTGATTTGCGTGCAACGCAGAGAAGGAAACGTTTCCAGCCACATAAAGTATGTTATATGTTCAGCCTACAATCTCTACCGGATAACGTTAGAACGGTGTGTTAGTGTGAGAAGTGATGTAGATGACAGATGTAGCAAAAACATTTAAAATTTAAAACTGATAAAATATTTTTAAAATTCCACAGAAACCACAAACTCAAATACTGACTAAGTACGGGTATACAAAGTTGTGTTTTTTCGCTTGTAATTGTTAATCGCTTACCGAGTACATATTTGTGACGAAAAGTAGGCTTTGAAAAGGCCTACAAAATGAGTCAAACCGGTAAAGGAGTTCCATGCACAGTTCAAAATTTAAATTTTATTCAATTTTAATATTGCATATCTTACAATGAGCGTTTCGGCAAGGGATGATTCCTCGAAGATCGGTCCTCCGTCTGCTTGGACTTCAGTGAACCCGGATGTGGAGAAAAAGAACGTCAGTCCAGAGTTCTGGGTGGGCCATGGCAATCACCTGGCACAGACCATGTTTCTGCTAAGCAACATTCATGAGGACATCGCCTTTCATGGACGGTTCATGAAACGATGTCAGGAGGGCGGCATCAACGGCTGGTTCAGTTGCAAGGAGGACCCACATGAGGTTTTTGGCGTTATGGAAGGCCTGGTCAAGAACATACTCAGTGTTCGCGATTGGGTCGACAAGTGCTGCATCGCGCAGCCCTTTGAGAAGAGAACGCTTTTCACAACGTTCACGCTCTGCACCCAGCCGGAGTTCACTACCTTCTCCCAGGGCTAATGAGGAACATCATCTACGAGGAGTAAGAACTATAAAGCAGAGTTCTGCCTCAACCGGAAGATTGTACTTTACGGTTTTCTCCCATTCTCTATTTTATTTAAGCAATGCTGCGAAAATGACACGTAATGACACACATCTACAGTCTATGATATCAACCTAATTCTTTATCATCTTTATTGATTCATATAACATCAATATAGATAAAAAGGGAACGCTGTAACATCGATTATAGTTATGTCACACCGTCGAAATGGATTCTAGAACTACTACTACTTAAAATCAAAATAAATACATATTTGTTTATTGTGAACTATGAAATTCCAAAATTGTTTACTGCAGCCAGCAGGGACAGAGTAATCTCATTGAATTTGGAGTGTCGCTTTATGGCCAAGTGTACGGAAAATGAGACGCTTATATTACTATTGTAAACTCATCAAAAAACTATTCAGAGCACATATTTGTTTGTAAGTTGTTAAATAAAAATTGTAAAATTTTCCGAATTGTTGGGGGAGCAAAAAAAAATAGGAGTTTTTCTGCATCTTTAATGTTGGCTTCGAACATTTTTGTATGATTTCCAATCGTCATATAACGTAGTTCACATGTTCCTGATTCTTTATGTCACATGGCAGCTTCATAAAAGGATATCCAAATTCTGATTTGTGAAGCTTTCCAATACAGACATCGTTCTCTTAGCCATACCTTTTGTTTTTCCCGAACCCATTTGAAATGTAAACACTTTGTTAATTTTTCAGTCTTTAACAATAAAATAAAGTTTTATTTGCTGCATTTGCTGGTTGTGTGTGTGTTTGTTTGTGTGTTGGCTATGATGCTGCTTCCAGGGATGCTTTATGCTTATATTTATAGTACACTTATAATTGTTCGTTTTGCTATGTTACACCGACTAACGATAATAATTGCTATAATTAATATGCGTGCTTAAATGCTACACACAAATCTGGCTTGGCTTGAACTTTAATGCTCGTAGTATATAGTACAATACTACTATACTATATAGCCAATCCCATTCGAATCGAGGACTCAATTAAATGCGCTGAAAACAAATGCGAATCAACAGTTGGCCGATACCAGAGATGGCTCTCTTGCTTTTCCTCTTGCTGCCTCTCTGGATTTCTCTCTCGTCTACAAATATTTAAATGGCAGTTTCAACTCTTATTTAGTTAGTGGTGCGTCCTGGGTGGTGAGGGGTGGGGGGTGAAGGAAAAATTTCCATAAAGTGGCAACAAATTTCTGCGTGTTTTTTCATGTTGTTTGTTCACTTAAGTGCTATGACTACAACGTCATACAATAAAAAATTGAATTAAAATTCCGTATTCCGTTACGCATTTAGAATTAATTAGCTCAACAAATATACAATTACAATTAAAGTTACAGTTACCGTAGAGTTACAGTTAAGAGTTACATTTATCATTATAATAATCGTATTTGCATTAGGGTTTAGCACATATGGAGGACAGTTATTGCTACTACATAATACATACAATACATACATATGTATAAGCTGCGTATGGTTTCCCTTTATACATACATACATGGATGAAGCATTGCCAGCGATATGAGCATATGATCAGACCGATCAATGCTCACATCCATTCTAATCTCTAACATTTATATCATTATATCGTCACAACTTACATATATGCTATATATACCTATATCTACTGTATGTATGTATATATGTTCTTTAATGGTAGGGCACATTTAAAGCTTTCAAAAATCAAAATCTAACTTAATCCCCAATGCGTCCAAAGATAAAAGATCTGAATCGAAATTCGTATACAGCAATGAAAGCGATGAAAGCCTAACTAACACCTATGTAGAACACTACGAAATACAACTCGACTTAGAGCTAGAGTCCCAACTTAATGAATAGTTTTGGTTCAACAAGCTTGCTTTCGTATCAACTAAGACGATTCAAACAATAGCCCAGGCCCTAGGCCCTGGGCTCAACTTTTGATTTCCATGATCAGAGTGGGTGGCGTAGGGGGGGGGAGATGAACTTTATACAAGCTACGAGTGCTACGAACTACGACTGCATTTGAGGATTGGGAAATGGGATTTACGTGCTAAATACTAAGTAACTCTCGTTAGCCGCCTCGGGATCAGCCGGTGCTCCGGTGCCCGGTGCGCCAGTCGCATACTAGACATACGCCTGGGCCCGCGTCCGGGGCTCCTTGCCCTGCAGCCGCTCCACGAAGTTGCGCCAGCTCACCATGGTCTTGCTGGAGTAGAGCCACACGCTGGAGGTGACTCCGACCAGCATCGAGCACAGATACTTCACCATGAAGATCTGGAATATGGGCCGGGCCTCGGGCGTGCCCGGCGCCCTGGCAGCCGGACACGGTATGGAGAAGGGCTTGCATATGTCCCGATGCCACTGTATCATCCACTCGTCGAAGTTGTAGTACTCGTAGAAGAGGCAGCCCAACAGGCCCACGGCGGGCAGTATGAACAGCCCCGAAAAGAAGCCGATCCTCAGCATCAGCCGCTCCAGCTTGTCCGTTCTCTTGCCGTCCGTCTTCATCACGGTCCGTATGCGGAACAGCGAGATGAAGCCGGCTAGCAGAAAGAGCGCCCCGATCGACAGGTATATGCACAGGGGTAGTATGAGGAAGGCGCCCAGCGAGTGGGTGTCCAACTGGCCGACAAAGCAAACGCCCGAGAGAATGTCACCTGCAATGATAAGAAAGATAAAAGGGATTAGAGCAATTCTATGATATAAAATCAAAAGCTATAACGACAACGAATGGAATCAACTGGAATTGAAGAGAGTCGCCCCCCAATGAACTTTTCAGCCAACAGTTTTAGTTCGAAGGTAGCCGATATTTAGTGTCAACAGCTGAATGACAGCTTCGACAGAGGTGTAGGGGAGATTACCATTTTATGTAACTAACTCTTTTGGGGTAAATATTTACACAGCGATAGCTGTTTGCAGCTCCTCCGCTACCCCCGCCCAACCGAGCGTAGTTCAAAGCCAATTCGCCGCTTCGCTTGTTTAAACAATTCACATGTGGGATAACCGCTTGGGTCCCCTATTCTCCCTCCCAGCCTCATTAGCGTTATTTATAAACATGTTACAATATCCCTTGCCTCACACCTGCCCTGCCCAAGAGCTTCCTCCCACCTCGCAGCTATTCAGTGCCGCCGAATCCATCATTTGTTCGGTGTGCCATATTTCCGCTCATAAATTATCGATTAGCCCCTCGTTGGCGCTTCTCGTTGCCCTCTTTTTTTTCCTCCTCCTTACGTGACATGTTAATTTGGGGGTTTTGGGCTTTGGGTTTTTTTTCGAGTTTCCCTGGGAAATTTGTCGCGTTTTCCAGGCTGTTTCCAGGCCACACAAATTTTTCATGGCTCGTTGAGTTGTAAATACTTTCAATTAATGCCCTTCATATCATTAGATTGATTGATTATCCAGACTGTTTGTGGGCTTTTTTAAAAGTTTCCAACTGATCTCAAGAGAATCACTGTATAGTTCTGGTTTAATAGGCCCGCCTGTTGCATAAATCCTTAACCCATCCGTGGCTGACATTTATGGCCATTGAATGTGCATTCCCGACGCCAGATGGCGCCTTGCAAATCGCATGCCTTTGAAGTTATGTATCTACGAGTACGAGTATGTCTATGGGCAGCAGCAGGCTGAAATATAACTTTATACCATAAAAGTCATGTCATGCTGACAATGCACAGAGACTGTTCGCAGAAGGATCGTAGGGGAAGTGGGGGATGCGCCGCAAATTAAGCAAGTTGAGAGCCGGGCGAAAGGCAGATAAACGCATACAATAAATAACAGCGGGCAGTCCGACACTTCTGCGACTGAAAGACCCCCACCAACTGATATCGGAGACGGCGGTGAACCGGTAAAAGATGTTTCCCCGAGAAGATCGAATATACATAAATGAAATTTGTATACGACTGCCTCCAAATATGATTTCGATTCTGCATCCGACTTCGAAAACCGATATGAAATACCACCTGCCGATCTGTGTTTCTGTGCTCTTGAAGTCCCAGTTCCATTCCCAGTTCCAGTTCCCTTCCGATATGGATCTTAATTTATATCGGAGCTTTAGAATGGGAATACGAAAGGGAATCCAACTGAAATGAAATCCAACTGAAATGCAATACAAGTCAGGGAAACCGGCCTGGGACAGGGACAGGGACAGAGCCCGATCGGGAATTGATAAATGCAGAGCAGATCAGAGCCGGCCGGGAGAACCAGTTTTATTCGTGTCCTTACTGATGCCAGCAGTGGAAACCAGTTTCTTTTTTCTGTTCATTTATTTGAACTTCATTTTGGAAAATGGCAAACCGAGAGCTCAAGAGCTGGGGCTAGTGAGGGGGGGGCGAGTGCTCTTGGAAGTTGCTGTGACAATTCTGTGGCTGCCATGCAGAGGCAGAAACTGAGGAGCATCAGCAGCAGAATCTTCAGCAACAAGAGGAGCAACTGAAACACCAACAATGCATGTCAATTGTTTCGTGTGGCATGAGGAATGCATGTTGCACTGAGCGGGGAAACGGGTTCCTGCTGCTGCAGCATAAGAGGCACAGAGACTGAGCTGACTTTTTCAGCTGTCTGTCAGTCAGACAGTCCTGCTTTAGCTTCCCGCTCTCCCCTGGATTGCTCTTCCCTGGATCTCTGATGAAGTGCAGACAGCAAAATTCCATTTTTAGCCAATGCCACATTTCATTTGATTATGAGCCCACTGGCTCCACAGCAGAAGAAGGGAGAGCAGAAATAAGGTTGGATTGGTGTTTCTTGATGCTGCTCTTTGTCCACTTCTCAAGGTGTTAATCTGCTGGGCAAATACTTACAGTGTGCAGAGTGTGTGTGTGTGTGTGTGTATCCGCTTCAGACGGAGCTTACCGGCACAACAAAGCCTGAGCTTTGTGCTCGGCCAAGTGGGGTTGGGGATAGGGTTGGTGAGGTAATGAACTCTCCAAGGAGAGTGGTGTCTGTCTCTTTGTTGCGGTTGGCTATGGCGGTGACACTTTTTCGCATTCCATTCCTTTCTATTGCCGGAGTCGATAGCAGGCTGCAGAGTGCACTCTATCCTCTATCCGTATGCCCTATCTTCGAGCACTAGCCTAGAATCAGCTTACCCCCCTCAACTACTGCTGCCAGCTTCAGCTTTTCAGTCTGTTGCAAAGTCAATCTCATATGACATTTCACCTGCTCGGCAGTTCCTGTTCATGCTACACCAGCATTTCCCTCTGACCAGCTGTCCATATATGTACATGCCGCTATCTCGCTCCATATCTACATATAGTACATATGTATGTACATTTCTTGTACACATGCTGATGATGAAACTGTCAACTGTCATTTAAAATTTTAATCGCATGTTCCTTCTCTCGTCTCCTTTTGTCTCCTCTTTGCCCTGCCCAGGGCTGCTCTTCGCTTTTGCCCTCTCGCCTTGTGTCTCTCACTCTCTCTCTCTGTCGACTGAGCTGCCGTCGGCGATTATTTGTCGCCAGCAACAACAGCAACATGACTGAAGATTTTTAATTACTCTGGCACCACGACAACACTGGCACAAAAGTTCCGACTCCTCACCCCAGCACCTCTCCACCCCTCACCCACACCATTGCACTCACTGTCAGTCGCTAGTCGCTGGTCGCTTATCGCGAGCTTTATAAAAAGAATATAGAGTGAGACAGACAGTCATTGGGGTTAGTTTGCCTTACTGGCTGTTTCATTTTTCTTTCATTTTGCTCTGCTCTGCTCTTGCTCGGTTGCTCCATTTAGATAAATGACACATAAATTAAGCAATTTTCCTTTTATGCTACCCGCTACTCCGTGAACGATGGAGAGGCGTGCTGGGCTGGTCACTTAGCTTGCTACACTAGATGGAAAGCGAGCGGATTGGAAACTCACTGAGGCTTTGTTTGGCTGGCAATCGTTCCCATCAGAAGTGTCACGACTCTGAAGAGATAAATGCGGTTCTCCAGAAAGTGGTAGATGTGGTAGAAATGGATTTGTGTAACGCAGAGAAGGAAACATTTTCGACCCCATAAAGTATACATAAATATAATATGTAAATACATGTGTAGTATATGAGATCAGCATCAGTTGCCGAATTGATATAGCAATGTCTGTCCTTCCGTTTTTTCCAAGACCATACTGTTACAAGTGTATTTCAAAATTTCGCCCCGGCCTCTTTTTCACTACATATCGTTGACGTCCAAAATTTCAAATATACAAAAAAACTAAAATCGCAGTATTGTAGAAAATTACCACATTTACCAGATTGCCGAATCAGTATCAGATCAGATCAGTATTATAGTCAGAATAAAGAAATTAATATTCAGTAGCTACCCACCCCGTTCCAGCGCTGCAGTGCTACTCATTCTCCCTCTCGCTCAGACACACTGCCTTGCCTCGTTCAGTGTTCGTGCACCTCTAGCGCAAAAAAAAAAATGTAGCAAACAAATTTAAACAGATAAAATATGTAGTTATTCAAATACATATGTAAATCATAATCTCACAACAATATACATATACTGACTGAGTACGGGTATAAGTGTAGAGTCGCGGGCACTGCGACTCACAACGTTCCCTCTCGTTACTACTACACTTTTACACCACTTTATCTCTTAATGGCTGCTTCTCCCTTTCGACATGATAAAATAATTATAAAACAATCGTGGAGCAGCTTGTGCTGGGTCCCTCTACTCCCACTACCCCACTCCTTCACCATAGGTATGATCGCTCATCTGCTATTTGTTCAATGTGTCCGTTGACCCATCCATCTACGATGGACTGTGGAGAGGGGCATTGTGGCAAGGCGTGGTGGTCGGCTACCGGCGGGGGCCCATCTGTTTTACGAGTAGTAACGAGAATTCTATCTCAATAAAAGTTTATTGGCGCTCTTAATGCGTTTCTTTTTCTATCATTTTATGAGCACCGCTTCTCGAGTGTTAGATAAACATTTTGACAACAGAGTCATAAAGTTTCCATTGGCAATGACTGTCGGTAGTGGGGAAGGGGTTAAAAAGGGATTACCCGCAGACGGCAAAGGAAGAGGTTAGATTATTTTGTATTGTGCAATTTGTACGTTTTACTCTATGAGTATAGACCAAATACTACAGAATATATTCCTCAAAAGAAATCAAAGGAAAATTGAGAAATTATTTCCACAGAATCCGTTTTTCTGGTGTACTGCTCCTCTCTTTCTCAGACCACGTAAAATCCATTATGTCTACCCGTTTCGCACATTTAAATATCTCAATTATGTATGTTCTTTGGCAACTGTCAAAAGCGGAGAACAAACCTTTGGCAAGTCCAAGGTTCAACAACCTGTTGCACAGCTGCAAGCGATGGAAAGTACACCGAAGTGGGGTATGGAGGCAGGGAGCGAGAAGAAATGTGCGACACGCGACATTAAAAACGTGGCAGGCAATAAAAATTGAGGTCAACAGCAACAGAGGCTAATGAATAACAGAGCACAAAGCGCGACAGGGATAGCAACAAGAAAAGCGGGGAAAAAACCAGAGCTGCTGCCGTGTCGCATAATTTCGCATTGAAAATGTCAACAGCAGAGTGCTGTGGAAGGAATAGTGGACAAGGGGCATAGGACTCTTATCAAGATGCGCAATTAAATATGGAAATGTGCAACGTGCGATGGAGCACGGAAAGGGAGAGCCGCACAAGGAGAGGGAGGGAGCAGGAGGAGAGAAGCACACAAAATGTAAAATGCAGGCAGTAACAAAAACAACATGAAATCTGCACAGCGAGTAGTGTCATGCCTACACCCCTAGGACCAACCGCACCCCTGACCTACACTTAAAAATATACTTAAAAAAATATACATACAGTATACACATACTGTATGTACATATGTATATTTTTTTTGCAACAATTAAATGTCATTTTGTGGGACATTTTATTTATTAAAAGTTCATGAGGCGGCCGCAAGCAGGTGATGTGTGTAGTGGCTCGTTGTATAGTAGTTGTCAGCGCGTTTTGTGTGTGTGTTTCCGTTAATAGAAGAGGCAAATATTTGAAAACCAAACATAAAGAGAGAGTTGTGGTGTGGGGGGTAGATGGCAGTGGCTGTCCCCAAAATTTGTTGAGAATTTATATTACGTGTCGACAACAGCAGAAACAACTGTTAGAGCAACAAAGCTGACGGCGCTGCCAAGGTTCAAACCAGTTCACACACTCTCCGACAAGGCAATTTCAATTTGCATGTCGTGAGTGGGGAAGGGGAAAGGGGAAAGGGAAGGAAGCCCCAAACACCAGTGGATGGGGGTGGATGTCGAAAGTTCCAAGTGTGCTAGTTGGTGGTGTTGGTGCATGCAACATATGGAATGCTGTTGATTGTTGAACGAACATGTTTTGTTCGAGATGTTAGAGATGTTATGGATTGGAGGAGGTGTGTACCCTATAATTGCCAGCGCAGTCGGCTTACGTTCGGCTTAGGAATTAAACTTTTGTGTGCTCTACCATGCGGTTTTCTTGTCCTTGCTTTTGAGATTCATCAAATTGCACTTAGGAGAAAAAAGTCCCCATTTGAGAGTCTCTTTTGCGAGTCTCCCTCGGGCTCATCTGCACGCACAGTGCGGCTACCTTTACCCTTTAGCTCATCTGAATGGCCTCCGAATGCCAAAAAGACAGCTTAGACGTGCATAAATTGTGGGCGACAGGAGACGAGGAGATCTCACATCCTCTATGTATCTCTGTGACAGCGCTCTTTTCAACGCCAGGCACACACCACACACACAAACAAGCACACACACACACATCTCGCATCACATTTCGCTTCCTTTTCTGTTCCCCACTCTTTGCTCTTTTTGACATATTCAAATGGAAAGAGCGATGGAATGGGAGGGGCAGAGACAGAGCTGGCTTAGGCAAAGATAACCACATGGTGGGGGGGCTGTAGGGGTAGGGGTAGGTCTGCCTGGAGCATATGCTCGACATTAAGTGTGGCGCCACCTGTCGGCCCATTCTCGTAATATGCTAAAGGTGGCAAAGTAATTAGTGAGCAGCACATTGAGAGCGGGCGAGAGAGAGAGAAAGCTCTCTGAGCACCCGCCCTCTGCTTTGCTTGTGCCTGTGCAATTGTTGTTTGTGGTCATGCAGTTAGTTTCATGTTAGTTCCTGTCACTGCTGCTGGGGTCCTTGTTGTTGGCTGCGGGGCACTGCTAAGCACTGCTTTTCATTCCCTCTCCTCTCCAGCAGCTGGTGTCTCACCGCAACGTGCATCGGAAATGAGTTTTGTGTATTTCACTTTCCATTTTCCGCGCACCTTTCCCGCCGCTCTTCTAACCCGAGCAATAAAAAAGGATTAAAATTTATGAAATTGCTTTGGGTGTTGGTATTTTTGGTTTCTTGGTCGTAGAGGGTCGACGTAGGACGGCGAGTAAATGGAATTGGAAGTGAAACGTGCTTGTGGGTTTACTTTCGGTTAAGCTCAAGATGTGTGATCCATAAGTAAGCGAATGGGGTCCACCTTCTCCCCAGGGATGAGAGCATTTGACATAAATCATGATACATGGGGTTTTTTTACACCGAGGGAGTGTCCAAATTGAAGAGGGTAGGATACCCGAAATGGAAATGCCCCCCTTCCTATCCGCTGCCAGATACATTTGAGATATCCTGAATCCAATCTTCCTTTGTAATCTAGGTGAAGATGAAGATGTTTCTCTTTTAATTCTATGATTGTTGCCTCGAATAATTACAAAATTTTAATTTTGTTTTAATTTTTCTACATTCCCCATCCAAGACAGAGCACCGAATAAATCTCTTCTCTCGTTTTCTTATTGGTCCTTCTGGCCCCACGTTCGCTTGCGGTTTCTGCGGACGACCCATAAAACACCCTTTCCAAATCCTTAACCCTTAACCCGCTCGTGCCGCTGGTCGCGTGCTGTTTCTGCCTCTTTTGCTGCTGCTGCTGAGCTTAAGCTCAATTATCCAGCGACACGACCACGCATAAAAAATCAGGCAGAGCAAAAAGGCAGCAGAGAAATGTTCATTAGGGGAAATTCCATTTAATGAAATTGTTTTGGGGCTCGAGTTTTCCCACTGAGGTAGCCAAACGGGCAGAAACGGTTAAGGTTCGTTCTAGGAGAGTGCTGAAAATGGTAAATGGGATGAATTTTGGGAGAATTCTTGGAGATGGTTGAGGATTGTTACTCGTCTAAACGATGATGGGTTGGATGCTTGAAAATGAGTCTGGTTTCGAGGGGTATACGGGGATATGTAAACACTTTGTAACAGAATATCCGTAACCGTATACGATGATTTGGGGTAAAAAGAAATGGGATACTAAAAGACTCAACTTGAATCTTCCCATTCCTTCTGTACCCTATCCTCGCTCTAATCCTAATCTGTTTATCATTTCTTGCAACCCCAAGAAGCACCAAGAAAAACAAGTATGCAACGGAACTGAGTATGAAAAAGAAGACAACATTTCCCCAGAGTCCTCCCACAGCTTCGGTGGTTGGAGCTCTCTTTTAGCCACAGCAGTCAACACCAGCGGTGTCGAGACCCACGAGGAGGAACTCATCTAGGTAAGCACGGCCAGCTTTCGCTCCCGCTCCAGCTCCAGCTACAGCTCACCATGCATCCATCCAACCCCTCTCCCCCCTTTTACCAACCAGTGTGTGTGCTGCGAAACTTTTCCTGGAGTTTTCCCCCAAGAGTTTTGCTTACATTTGCCGCCACAACCAGCCAGGGCTGGGGCCAGGACTTAGAACAAAAGGCGCCGAAAATGCCCGAAGTACGGCAAAAGCGCAGCTCAAAGAAAAATATCAAGTATTATATAATATGTATTAACACTGGCAAGAGACGCATATGGAAAATAAATTAGAAAAGTTCAAGTTTACTTTCGTCTGTCTCGCTCTCTCTCTCTCTCTCTCTCTCTTGTAGGCCTCTCAAAGTTTCGCTCTATACAAAATTTATTAATATTTTATCAGAAGCGAGGCCAAAGTCTGGTGTACATTCAATTAAAAGTTCTTTGGGCCACATTTGTTTACCATTTAGTGTCCAAGGAGGGAGCAGGATGGGGACTGCAGAAAGAGACAGACACGGAAATCAAAGTTTATGAAGGCGTCAGATGTGAAACACACAAAAACAGAAATGAATTCAAATGAAAGCAAACATCGAAGAAAGGTCAACACAACAAATTTGCTCTACACTTCCTTCCTCCTGCAACCCCACCCACCATCCCGCCTCTTTGGGTTAGTCCAATTTTTTGTGGTTCCTGCATTTGTAATGAGATTTTCCCGCTGAGTTTTTGCCCCAAAACAGAACAAAAAAAGGGTTTCGGGTTTCAATTGCAAAAAGAAATTTGTTAAGCCGGAAGGCCGAAATTCTGATTGATAGACAAACAAACAAGCTTCGGGGCTGCCCATTGTTTGTTGTCCCCCCCACCATCGCTCCCCTTTCTATGTTGTTATCTTGCTTTCTCTTCCTGTTTTTGGCACTTTTTTAATTGAAAGGGTCAGCGGAGGGAAATTCCCTTTTGTGGTTTGTTTTATTGGGTTAAGTGCAGCGACGCGTCCTGCAAAGCAAAAGGATTTCTCTAATGGAGCAGACAATAGCCGAAGGGAAATAATTCACCTAGGGCTCAGTAAATATTGGATCATTATAGATATAGTAGGTACATATATTCGACTGATTGAATTACTTCTGGCAGAAAATAAACCATTGGCTCATCTCTTTAGTTAGCTCCTTCATTTGGCTCCATTGCTTGGAGGGAGCCCCTCCTACGTACATAGTTTTTCCTGTTTCTCTTTTGTCAAAGTTAGCCATCGCAAAACGGAAAGTAATAAATACTTTCTCCTCTTTTGTGAGTTTTATTGCCCATACAAAACTTGCATCTCTTTCATTCTGATGCTTCCAATTTCAATTATACGAAAATTTCCTTGCCGCTTCATTCCCCATTTACAACTTTGGCTTACCCCACCCCCCCACCCACCAGTCCGTTACCACTCGTTGCCCCCTTTCCCTGTCTTGAGCTATGCGCCCACAAATTATTAAGAAACATTCTAACAAACTGCAGACAAAGTTGGCAACAAAAGGCACCCCGCTTAATTATACACACCATTAATAACTAAAACCAATTTGTATGCGCAACAAGAGAGATGGCGAGGGCGAGAGCGAGAGCGGAGCACTCCACTCCTTCTGGGTGGAGAAACAGCAACGGCGAAGAGAGACAACTGCAATTCATGGCCTCCCACTCCCGCAGCTACAGCTACAGCCACAGTTACTCGCACGCACACACATGCCAGCCAGCGCGCCCATAAATCAACGCACAAAAGGAACGAACAATAGCAAAAGGCAGGGAACCTTCGTGAAGAAGAAGAAGCACCCGACCGACACAAAAAAAAAGAAAACAACAACCACAACAACAGAACGCAATTTGTGCTGAGAAGCTGAGAGAGGAGGCTTCCTCCCCCCATCCAACGACTTTGCGTGAATGCATTCACAGGGAGAGAGCAGCCGAAGAAGAGTCAGCAGCATTGATGGAAATAAAAGAGAGTAAAGCCAAATTTTGCAATGGACGACAGAATTAAAATAGTCCAAGGTGCATTTAACATGAGGTAAGTCTCTCTCCAACAGAACGCTGTTGATGCCTTGGAACCTTGAGTCCAGTAGAGACCGCTCAAAGCAAAAAGAGGATTCTCCGAGGGAACAACAAAAAGCTTCCTAAGACAAAACAGCAACAAAAAACTACAGTAAATAAGCAATATTGATGACTACAACACCCCCAGAGGGCGCTGCCGTCAGGCCACTGGCAAGGCGATTGTGGTGGTGAAGGGATATCGGGTAGGAGGATAGCAGTATGGAGAAAGGCACCACAACAAAAGCCTCTCCGAAAAAGGCAGCAAAATGCAAAATGTGCAACTAACGAGAAACTGAAACTCAAACACTCACACACATACATACATATGTATGTATGTATGTACATATGTGCATATGCATGCATGTACACCTATACTGGTACTTTCACAAAAGGTAAACCAAGTTCTTATAGAGAGATCCCCCCTGATCGCCCCCTGCCGCTGCGCAAACTAAGCTGCTTTTGTCGTAACTAGCATAAGCGGACGCTTCAAAACAAAAGTTTCACTCAGAAATTTTGTTGTTGTTTTGGGGGGTATTCCTCTTCTGTCCTCTTTGGGTATCTTTTTTGGGGTTTTCCGTTTCTGTTTCACATTTTACTATGTAGTGTAGGGTGGTAGCACTTGCCAAAAACGGACAACAGAAATGGAAGAAAATAAGGAGAAGTCGGACATCGCCGAAGCAGCTCATTAGCTCAAGAGCAGCTTGGCTTAAGAGGAGCTAGCCCTATCTATCTACCCCCCCACCGACTCATTCCAAGTATCGCCGTGGGAGTGGGTCGCCTCCTCCTGCTCTTTATAGTCGCATCTGCACCTCTCTTTGGAAGCCCTTCAAACTGCTGAGGATTTCCTTTTCGCCTTCACGCTTTTGTGAGTTGTTCCTGTAACGTGTAATTAACATCTGAAGTGTTTGCTGTTTTGCTTTGTCTAAGGGGGTAATGTAGAGGGGAAAATGGACAAAAGAAGGAAAGTGCTTCGAGGAAATTGTAGCCATTCGTAGGCGTTCACAGTGTTGAAAGAGAGAATTTCCCCTCCTACTGCTACAGAGTTGAAAATGGAGGAAGCACATGAAGAAATCATATACCCGTTAAAATATAAAAATAGAACTTAATCCCTAGCTCAAATCAGGAAAAAATGCCCAATATGCAGATTAAAGTAAAAGATAGTCAAGTGTAGATATCAACTAATATAAATGGAAATTATTTAGCAAACTTTCCTAAGAGAAAGAACCCCAAAGTTACTCGTATATTCGCCGTTCAAGGGAAAACTCCCTTTGCCTCCTGACACTGCAATTGGAACTTTAACCCTTGTGTAAAAACTGAATTCATTTCATTCGACCTCTTCATGGGCTATCAAAACGCACTTAACACAATTGCCAGGCACAAAAGTTCAAAGCTGTAAAACTAGCTGAGTAAATTGGAGCCCCTGCAACCCCCTGCGCACATCTCTCCCTGCCATTACTATCAAACATTTCCAACAGGTGCTATCTCTGTCCCATTCGGTCGATAGTTTTGACACAAAAGTTTTTGGCTCATTTGCGTAAAAGTTAATAAGTGGCGTGGGTAGTAGGGAGACGGAAAAACGGGAGCTGGTTGCCAAGAATTTAGTTTTGATGGAGAGGAAAAGACACGCTCAATAATGATCAGATGAGAAATGTCTTGGCTGTGGCTGGGGCTGGTTTGTTTTGGTTCCCTTTCACCAGCTTGATTATGCAATTTATCTTCAGCCAAAAGCCACCTCCACGACCCGCATCAATGTCTGTGATTCCCCTTTCCTTCTCTCCCTGTCAATGCATATGTTCCTCGATTGGCAATTGATTAATAATCGAAATGTCAACGCTGGCTGTCCTTCAACTATAAAGTCACTTGACAGTTTAATCAATTTGTGTGCGCACCACTTTCCCCACTTGGAAATCAGCATGCGGGCGTGAGGGAGTGAGGTGGCTTAAAAAGCTGGATAAATACAAAATTTCTCTAAAATGTTGACCGAGTAAACAGTTTTGAAAACTTTGCTTTTCCCCACGGCAAACAGAAATTGTCAGCCATTGTTCGGGCTATGGATGGGATGAGCAAATCATACGAGAACTGTCCCCAGAAACAGAAGAAACAGCTGTGCTTAGGACAAAGAAATATAGCATTAAGCCCAGGCAGCCCAGCCAGCCCCCGCCACTTCAGTTGGCTTTATTTTCTCAGCAAACAGACGGCGGGTGGCAAGGAAAATAAACAAAAATTATGACAAACCAAAGAAAGAAAGAAAAATAACATGAAAATGCTTCAGAAACATTTCAAACCGCTGTGCTGCAAAAGCCAGAGCCATGTGTGGGCGCTCTCAGAAAAAAAAAAGGAGTGGGTGGAAAACTGCTAATAAACAGGCCTTAGTCGGTGTGGAGCAACGCAACCCTCTGCATGCATTAGGCATAAAAATGCCAAGACATAAAGCCAACTTGCTAGTACCGTGGCCAGAAGAGTGGCAGACAACGGCGGAGGGGATCTGAGCTTTAAAGACATAAATATGAGGACTTAATGCTGTCACAGCAAAGGTGGAATGACAGTGGGGCAGAGGCATGAAAGTGGCCGGAATAGCCGTGAATTACAGTTTGTATTTTACCAAAGTTATCACCCTTCTTTCACCCTGTAAATGTCTGCGTCGTTAATCGTTTGTTAAGTTTGTTTACGATACGAAACCCCAAACGTCAAGCTCTGAGATCACCTACTATTTTTGTGTGGTTATGTGAGGGTATGTGATATTTCTGAAACAAATGCCATAAACAGATTGCCTGGCCAAGACAAGACCAGTAGCTACTGTCCCATGCTGTGCTGCTGTACACACTGTCATACATCGCACATCAGCGTCCTGAGCAGATGCCACTTGAGTTTCCCACTAGCCAGCCGATGCCGACTCTGTCCTTGCATTCGCCTTGCATGCAAATTTCTTCGACTCCTCTTCCGCTTTCTCCTCCTGCTTTATGTTCGCATGTCTTATTGCCCTTCTATGGGACTAGTAGTTATGACCCTTACCTGACTCGCCGCACACACACACACACACAGAGAGACAGAGAAAAGTCACCTCTTCGAGGCCGCCCCCTCATCAATGACTCGAGCTCACCGAAAAATGTTGTGTTACGTTTGTCAGGCGGAAGCTGGGAGCTGAATCCGTACCCGTACCCGGTCTCGGTCTCGGTACGATCTACGGACAGAGCACACACATGTAAAGTCGGCAGCCTCTGACTAAACATTCCCATCAGAGTCGGCCAAGAGAGGGAGACACATACATACATATGGCAACAGCAGCTCAAACAAAAAAAAAGAAGAAAAAACAGCAGCAACAACAACAACAACAATAGATGCTGTGGATGCTGGGTGGAGATGCCCAGGAAGGGGGAGAGCAGTACGAGTATAACTCAGTGAACAGCCGTTGACCATTGCCTGACATTTGAGCCATGTTGTCAACGTCGGTTCGTTGTTGTAGCCGAAGTTGTTTCCCATTGCTGCATGCATCCATAATGGCTGTTTGCTACACCCGTGCCGGGGAGCCTCACCCCTCAGCCCTCACCACTCACCCATCAGCGCTCACGACCACCCCACTACCCCCTTTTTGGCTTGTTCGCATTTTGCCAGTTTTGTCTCGTTTCATTTCATTGGAAGTTGGCTGGGGAGTCTTGGTCTGGCCGGGCTCTAGCTATGGCTTTGTCTCTGCTGATGCTTCTGTTGCCTCGCTGCCTGATGCCTCTGCTGTTACCACTTCTTTTTAGCCACAATTTAGCATATGCCTGGCTCACTTAGTTGCCTGTAATGAGCTCTGGCTTTGCTCATAATTCAGTGACTTCCATTGAAATGGCTCTCCCTCCTCCTCCTCCTCCCCCTCTCGCTCTCTCTTTCGCCTGGCTATATCCCTGTCCAACTCTATTCCACTCTATTCCCAGTCGAAGTACATAAAATATTAACGGAGAATAGCAGCTGGTTGTTTGTTTTATCTTTCCACAAAATTAGTTACAGACGACAACGACAATGTCCACTTGAAATGTTGTCCATCATCTTCAAACAGCTGTCATGTGTGTCCACCAGCCCCCACCCCCCTGGTACTATCGATACCATAGCCCCGCACTTATATGGCTCTGGCCTAATGGCCTACCCAATAACAGCCACAAGTCCAACCATGTTTTGGCCATTTCCCATGTGCCTCATTGGCAAATTATTATCTTGACCGCACACACACACAGGAGGAGGACTTTTTGTGGCCAGACGGTGACATCCACTGCTGTGGATTGTGGATTCTGGATTCTGGATTGATGGAACGGAAATGGACCACTTGATTGCCTAGCTTTCTTTCCCCCTTCCAACAGCCGCTCCTCTCCTTCTGCATCAGTCTTTAATTTTTTAATTAATTGCTTGTCACGTTTGTCCAGAGAGAGAGAGAGAAAGAGAGACAAAGAGAGAGGTAGCAAATGAAATGGAACGCGAACTGGCGTGGGGCCAGAGTCTGTCAGCGAAAAACCAGTGGAAAAATAATTGTTGCCTCATCGCTGCACGTTGCTTAAAATAATAGTTATAAGTGGCGGCAAGTCTGCGGTTGCCTCCCACCCCCTACCCCTCTCTTTGGGCTCCAATGAGAATACAAAAAAGTGCCCCGACCAGACGACACTTCTGACTATAGGATGGAGAGACAGCCCCAGACACGGCTGCTTGATAACAATAGCTGGAGACTCACTCGCTGGCCACAAGGAAGCCTCTGCAGTGGCAATAATTGTCATCATCATCATCTGCTTCTTCTTTTACCTTTTCATCTTCTGGTCAGTGGCAAGTGGGCGGCAGCTGCAGTCCCTCCAAGCTCCAGGCTCCCACTCTATACAGAGGACAATCAAAGTCCAAGGCAAAGCCAAAGCCAAGGAAAAGCGAGGCAAAGTAAACTGAAAGCAAGTTAACCGGCGACATTTTTGAGATGCCACAACGAGAGAGAAAAAGGCCTGAACAAGCAACTAAATGGCAAATCCCGAGCGTCGACCGAGAAGAGGCGCAAAAAGAATGACCAAACATGGGTAAAAGTGCTTTGCCAGATGCTGTGGCAGCGAATGGAAGTGGTGAGTGTCAAGGCCAAGAGGGGTTTCTTAAAGTACGAGTTGGCTTGAAAAGAAGAAGTCTATAAGCTGAATCATGGGTGGCTTGATTCGGTAGCCGAATGTGTTAATACCCTCATGTACCCATACTCTATCAGATTGGGGCTTTTTGTTAAGTGTAAGAAATAGTTTAGCCATCCTATGGGAAATCTTAGCTAGGCCCCTGCCACAGCCACTGCCACTGCCACTGTTCCACACTAGACAGCGCCCACTGTTTTCCGGCTACAGTGTCCAGCTCTCGGCGGTGGCTGTGGGCAATCAAACCCCACTCCCAGCACAGTCCCTGGCCCAATCCAATTGCAAGTGTTGCTGGCCGAGCAGCAGCACAATGGAGCGAAGGGTACGATGAGATGACGGGCGTAGATGATGCCTGGGCCTGCAAATAGTGATGGAGATGGGGACGCCGAGGAGCCGGTAAAAATAATGAGCTGTGTAACCCTTTTGGTCCGGAGCGATGCGGCACTGAGGGAGGACTGAGGAACTGGGGGAAGGAGACACAGACTGGCAGCCGAATGGCGGCAAAAGGAAATTAATTAAGGCAAGGGGCCGAGCGATTGAGGCGTCGCAGTCGATGTTGATGTCGTTGCCAAGTCCCAGTTCTAGCTGCAGTCCAAGTCCACATCCAAGTCTGAATCCACGTCTATACCGACGTGGATGGCGTTGTCGGGTGGGCTGTTTGATTTCTGCACGACCTTCCTTCGAGGCTATCCTATCGCTGCCTCGCATCTTCCATTCCCTCAATCTTGGCCATAATAAATCTTCAGCTCAATCTCTGCCACGCCTTAGCCAGCCACTGGCTCCTCCTCCGGCTGCTTCTGTTCTACTCTAATTTTTATGCATGACAAGGCCTACAAAGTCTTTTTGGCCAAAATGCACGGCCCACCGGCCTCACATCCTTAGCCATCTCCATCACCATTCCCGTTCCATTCCACTTCATTCCCCGGCACTCCGGCACTTTTGTGGAACTTTTTGTGCGTTCCCCTCGCTTCTGGGGCGGCAAAGTTTTCATTAAAATTTGATTAAAAATAAATTATTGGTTATTAAAAATGATTAGTTTTGGCCAGATTGATGTTCAGGACAGTCCCCACGGAGCGTGGCCCGAGGGCACGCGGCCTGGAGCGCTATAGGGGGATCAACTTTTGGGGGCTTTGCTGTTCTGTAAACTCTGACAAAAGCCAGAATGAAACTGTTAATGTGCCTCAAAAATAAATGAAGCGCTGCGAAAGCTTTCAGCACAAGAGGCAGCAAGTGGAGTGAGATGCCCGAAAGCGAGGGGAGGCTGAAGTTTGGGACCCTAAGGCAGAATTCTGGGACATTTACGAGGTATAATTAATTGGATATTATTTCAACTTTAATTCTTAGCGGCAGTAAGGATAATGCAGATTTCTTAGAATCCTGCTGAAAACACGACACGAACATACAAACATTATGAGCATAATAAATAATTTCTTAGGTTTTCAAACGAGATTTTGGGAATGGTAAAGGCGAACAACTGATCCTGTTTTACTCGTATATATGAGCATACAACTGATCAGAAAGGTCTTGTAACTTTAATGCCAGAGCTAGGCCTTTTCGGCGTCTGTTACTGTTACACTGCCACGGTCAGCAGGGTTACCTTTGATAGACTGACAGGCCCGTCAGTGGCCAAAGTAAGCGGATAACAGTTACAGCTCCCGGACCACTTTCAATCACTCGGCCATGTCAGAAGGCAAAGCTAAAGCCAGAGCCAGAGCCAGTGCCAGAAACCAACACCGAATTGCACTTGAAATGGCCGCGTCAAAATGTCGCTCAAAACTTGGAAAGGGGTGGGGTGCGGGGTAAAAATGATATGGCAAGGCTCGAGACCCGAAAAGAGAAGACTGCGAGAGACAGCTGATAGACAACTGCAGATACAGATGCAGATGCAGATGTAGATACAGATACAGATACGAATTCTGGACAAAGCTCTGCAGAGGGAACGAAACGGAGACAAATGGGAAGAAAAAAGGAACCAGGAGAAGCCTGGGATTGGCCAATTTTTCACACCACACAAAGAAAATGGGGAAAATGAGGAAACTCTCTGCATACTCGTACATAGCTCGCAGTGCGTTGTACAACAATTTGTTATCTCGGCATTTGGATCTAAACGTTGCATTTAACGGTATTCAGACACAGACGCTGCCACAGTCTGGGGCACGCACCAGCTACAAGTGTCGTAGTAGTTGTCGTTGTCGTTGTCGCAGTTGTTGTTTTTGTTGTTGTTAGTCAAGCAAGTGTTGCCAAAACATATTGGTGGGGCACTAGCACTGCACTAGCACTTTGCCAAAAAGAAAAACGATGTCACACACACACACACACATATACATATTTCTCTCGGCATGGAAATCGTATCTAAATTTCCAAATCAGCAGCTACAAGGCAAATGTATCCGACAGCAGACTTCCCGTTCCAGTTTGTTAAGTGAACCTGATCCGAATCCTTGCACCAGTACCCAGTCTCAGTCTCAGTCCCATTCCCAGACCCTACGCAGGCATTTACGTGTTCAGCATGCACTTTGAAGGGAGAGATAGAGAGCGAGAAGAAATCAAGGGCCCTTTAAAAATGATTTATGCCGAGTGGCAAATGCACCAAGAGGCAAGAAAGAAAGTCACGGCTATAAGATCGAAGCTGAGAATACCCTCGAAGACCGATCGTTGGATCGTTGATTAAACTTTTAGTTGTTCATCTCAATCATGAGTTCTTAAAGTGTGAGATCTGTAGGATCATTTCTAATGTGTATCAGATCTTTGGGGAAAGTGATCCCGTAAGAATCTGTGTATAATCTCCCGGACTCGGTGCATTTTGGATTACCCTCTCGAAGGGTATCGCATAAAAATGGTATTCATAAGTTGAATTTAGATTGTGTGCTGCTGCCGCTGCTGCTGCTGTATTGATGTTAATTTATGTATGTTTCACTTGGCTTTCTTGCCACGCATGTCTCACCCTGTCTCCCCCCTGTCTGCAAAGCTGCAAAGTTGATTTACAGCTGCAGTTGCCATCGGAGTCGGACTCCGATCCTGGCCTGGGTTCGGTTTGGTTGGGTTGGGTTGGGTTTTTGGTTAGTCTATGGGCTGGGTGGGTAGTCGCTTAATTGGTCTCCACCTTGCCACATATTGCGCCATGTGTGAGTTTGGATTTCAGTTTCTCTGGTAATGCGAAACGCACTTTCAAAAACACACACAGACTGCGAAAAAAATATGATTTATCTAACACTGGACAGCTCCGAGTGGGCCATTAATGGCCTATTGATAAAGTTGTATGAATAATTTGCCAAAGTTGAGAACAAAAAACCCCATTTTGATTTCCACTTATCGTGGGTCTCTAAATCTGTAGCAAAGCTTCAACTTTGGTAGCTGGAATAGGATGAGTCAGGACCTTGTCAAAGGACTACCTCATATCTTACAGCCATTCTAATTCCAATCAAATATTGATGTAAAAGAGTGTCCAAATATGTCTGTCGCCTGGTCTCAATAGTCACCCCGACATCTGCCTATAAATAACATTCAAATTCGGTAAGCGATCGCCATCGGACAAGTTATGTGTGGGTCCAAGTCCAGGCCATTCCAATATGACTAATGGTAGACAGAGATCGTTCCACGATCGTTTCGGATCGTTATAGATTTCTATATGCAACTCCCAACATAGACATAGAGACAAAAAGAGAGAGACAGACAGAGAGATAGGCCATATTTTAGGCACCATTTTATCTTGTATGTAAATTTATGAACCAGTCTGCGTTTGCGTTTGCATTTGTTTTGAGCCACTCGAAACTTGACTGGCAATAATTATGATTTCTTCAAGTGTGTACACACACACACACACACACACACACAACTACAATATATGTACAATATGTACACATATATAGTATATTTCCATATATATAGATATGTTGTGTTTTCTTTTTTGTTGGATGTATTTTACACAAGTCATGGCAAGATGTCTATTGACAGGCGAGCCACAAAAACCCAGCCACACAAAGACACTTGACGGGCAGCTCGAGTGGCTTTTTGAGAAACCAGTCTCAAGTGTGTTAGAATACCAACTGAAGTGGGTACTGGGGAGACGGACTAGTGTTCAGGATGGACTCTCGTTGGGTGCGTCGACTGGGCAGCCAGCCCTGGTTACCATTTCCTAGCGCCGTACTTCACATGCCACCAACCGAGGAAGACGAGACCAGAGACAAGAGACCAGAGACCAGACTGGAAATGGAATTGAGACTCGAGCTGAGATTGAGGCTGCTCAGGAAGATGATGACGAGGAAGCTGATGCTGATGCTGAGGGGGAGTCCAAGTCTCGCAACCGGTTTTATTTACAAAAGGTGTATCCCGAGAGGACTTGAAATATATATAATTAAATTTATATAGCAATAGTTGGAGGGCCAGCGGCTATTGTGGCCCAGAATCACACTAAAACGTATTTATGGCCTAATTATAGAGACTGGCCAGAGGCCAGTGCCTAACCGACTCTCAACCAGATTGCATTTTAAACTAATTCATAATTCTGGCCAGAGTCAAGTTCCATTATGACCGGGGCTCAAGTGCAGGGCCTTAATTGCCTTCATTTGCGGTTCGATGTTTGTGTTTGTGTTGGGATGTCAAGTGAGTGCCAGCCAAGAGGCTCGAGTGCATATCGATGTTCGTCGGGGCCAATGAAATGGCAATTTAACCACTAAATACGAGTACACATAAATATTTAGTGCCCAGAGTGTGTGTGTGTGTGTGTGTGTGTGTGTGTTTATCGTGTCTAATTATGGCAAATTAGCCAGAGTTGTGCCATAAATCAGAGCTGAAATGCCCCAATATATTCGCAAAATCTCTTGGGAGGTCGTTCTGGAGGTCCCTGCGCTGTGGCAGGGGTCAATCAGTGATGGATGATGGACGGAATTAACATACCTGGAACGAGAAGAGGCGGAGGAAAATGGGTTAGAGGTGGAAGGTTGCATTCATAAATAATTAGCTGTATTTGTGTGGAGAAGGAGGAGCCAAAATTGATATGCGAAGGATATGTAAATGTACAGTGGACAGAGTGTCTTCTTTCAGTTTCTATTCGATTTCCATTTAGTATAGTAGTAGTATGTTCCCATAACTCATTCTTTGACATGGCGAAGACCAACCGACATTTCCATGGTCACAGCATCGACACGACATCGACTGGAGGGGCATGGGAAGAGTTGCAGAACTTGGGGAAACACAAACACAAACACAAATGCAGCCCCCAAATTTGCTTGACATTTACAACTGGCCAAAAACGCCGGAGAGTTGGCCAACTCGGAACAGCTTGGCTACACTGACTCGGCGCAACAGGCATTTACTGCCTGATGTACTCGGTACTCGAGGTCGAAAGGGTGGGGGTTTGGGGTTACCTGTGCCATTTTAAGTGTTTATAGGTATTTGTTTTTATTGTTTCTTATGCTTAACGATTTTTTAAGTGGAGTGTGCAACAGCAGCAACAGCAATGGCAGTGGGAACGGAACGGAACAGACCGAAACGGAACAGCAGTAGCTGCAAGCGCCGAGAACCGTACGAGACTTGTATGCAAAATGCTGACGATTCCTCACTCCTTTCGCTTGAATTTCAGTTTGCTTTTTTTTTTTTTGTTGCTTGCTGCCTTGCTGTTCTGTTGTACTTTTTGCTGGTATTTGCTTTGGCTCTTCATGGGTTAACAAGGCGCAACGAGGAACAAGCAGGCGGCATAGTTAAAGCCGCAAGTTCCCCGCAAGTCGGTGGCAATTTAAATGACCAAAATACAAAAAGAATACGGAGAATTCCTCGAACGGGTAGATTTATGTGTCCTTTGTTCTACAGATTACAATGCTCTCGCGTTGCGGCAACAAATTTCGTTTCCCTTTCAATCGTGTCCTCTCTCCACCATACACTCCGCGGCAGTGATAGGCGGTTGGTTCATCGCTCTGGCTATATTTCAATTAAACTACACAATGAAATATCGTTAATACGGACGGACTGGACTGACTGTATACTTACGTTTAAGCCACCAGCTTAGTATAGGATAAATCTAGAGAAACCCTCCTCTGTTGGTACAGTCATTCTGTGCAATGTCTTTGCAAGTTTTCCCTTCATTAAGCACTTTTAATTCGATGTCATTGTGTCGGGGAACCAGCCTCACCTCCTCTGGACCTCCTACCCCAACCATTTTAATTAGTTTACGCATTTTCGCTTTTTATTATTATTTCATGATTCATCTTAATTTATGAGAGGCCAAAGAAGCAGCAGCAGCAGCGCCCCGCAAAAAAAAGAATTGTAAATTATGCAAGTAAAGTTGCGCGGCAGGTGTGGGGAATGGGGGATGTCCATGTCGACGTCCCCCACCCCATCCTTCTTCGCAGACTTGGGGTGCTCAACTTTTATTTCCACACGGAGAGAGAAATGGCAAAAAGTGACAAAAAATTTGAAGGAAATTATTTAATTATGTGTATAAAGTTTCACTTGTCATCCTGTCAGAGTGCCGCCGTAATTTGGCAGTAAAAATTAATTATAGCCGAAAAAAAAAGTGAAGCAGGAAAATATGTTCTTGAGTTTGCCACATTCTCGTGTCCAAGTGGTGGGAATTCTTTAAATTAAATATCTCCATTAAAGGGCCTGATAATCTGCAAATAAAGACAAGGGTAGACATTTCCGTGGACTCTGACCCAAAGGACTTTCCCATCTGATGACCCCTTGTTAACGCACTAATCTAACAGATTTTTATTCCATTCTGTTCTTTCTGTTCATATTTTCAGCTGGGACATAACTCAGTTGTGCTTCAGGAATGGTGGGGGGGAGGGTCAAAAAATATATCCCATGTCAACATTAATTAGGGTCCAGCATAATTCCCCTTCTAGTTCCAGGCATTATTGTCGAGGGTCTGTCCCAGATAAACATATGACTCTAGAGAAGCAAAATTGGGTTTGGGGCGATGTCAGGTATTCCATATATATATTTTGGAAAGCGAAACTTATAGAGGGAGTTTCTGACTTGGAAATATATGTACATATGTACATAGTCTACCAGGAGTTTCAATATAAATACGATAAAAAGTCACAGAGCAGGATGGAGTCATACAAAAGGACTGTCTTATGGACACTCCAAACAATTGCAGGAATATTTATCCCAAATATCTTAATCGTAACATCATAATGAAACACTTTTCTTTATATTTTTTCAGCTTGAGTAATAAAATCAGCCACATGGAAACTTTGTCAACGTCTTAGGCAAATTCCTCTCCCTCTTCCTAATGAAAACATCTTAATAATAATAATGGAAAGACAATTTTTGCTCATTCTTCTTCTTCTTCGCTTGGAGCACCATAATTTAAGCCGATTTAAAAACTGGCGCCAGCTAGGTCGACCGTGGGCTCTGTGGGACTGTGTGAGTGGGCGTGGCATCCGACTTGCATCAGAGCCTCAGCACAATAGACAGGACAGATAAAGCTCTTGAGATGCGACAGCTTTTTGGCCCAACTGGACAGATGAAGATACATACATACATACATACATACATATATAGTAAGGCAGAGAAGACGGGGGAAATTTATCCGATTATTACATTTGAATGAGTTGCTGGGGGTGGGGGTGGGAGCATCTATTGTGGAGAAAAGTCGTGGAACATGCAGAATGAAACGTGATTAGACAGAGAAGGAAGTTGGTGGCACTTAAGAACTTCCATCCCATTCCATTCCATCCCATTCCCAGATGTTCGCGTTCCCAGGGAAAGATGGAATCTTGCGTTCACACATTACGAAGGCGTGGGGAGGGGAGGACATGGGCATGGGTAACCATCCTGGGTAACCATAAATAACACCAAGAGCAACAATCGAAGAAGCGGCTGAAACCTGCCCAGACAATGGAAAAGCTTTTTTGGCCATTACCGTTGGATGTCTTTCTGTCTATCTTCCAGTGTGCCACCGCTTTTTGATATATGGACAGGCATTGATTTTGCCTATATACGAATATGCGATATAATGTCCAATTAAATTCTGAAAAAAGCCTCAAACCCAACCCCAACCCAAAAAAAAAACAGAAACAAACATCGGAAGGCAGTTAGAGGGCTACCAAACTGGGTCCCCTCATAAATTTATACAATTTTATGCCTCCTCCTGCTCTGTCTACCCCTCACTCACTCTCTCTCTCTCTCTCTCTCTATCTCCCACTCTTTTATTTATTTTTATTGTACAACAAAAAGGCGCTCGACTTCTGCATACAAGTTTCTGCTTCTTTGGCTTTATGGCTTCTTTGCTGCTGCTCCCCACTCCCCACTCCCCCCACTCCACACTCCTCTGGCTTATGCTTCGGCAGCAGGTTCTTCCCTTTGCATATTATACCAATCGTCGAGGTTGAGGGCATAAATCTTGACTAAAGGCGCCATAGATCATTACTAGGGGCTACAACTAAATCGTATGATAGAGCAGAGGAGGAGAAACGAGGGAGGCGCCGGTCCTGTGCTATGGGCAGATGATACGAATACGTACCCTCTGGGCGCTGGAGCGGATTATTAAATATTAAACTTTATTTGAGTAGGATTTTTGGCCTGGACACTTGGCTGAAAGTTCAAATACAGCTTAGAGCTGACAGGAATTGGTCAAAAGCAGCTTAGAGCTGACGGGAAATGGAAACTTTAGAATGCTATGTATTTTATTTGTAATCAAAGTGCAGTCTACATTGAGTCCACGTTTATGGTCTATTAGTCTTTCATAATGGAGCATATTTATGCAGAAAAAAGTTCGAGTATTTCCCAGATAAACTTTCATAATGCACACCCAAACAATTAAGAACGGAAGATGAACATTGTACGTGCATCATAGCCCACCAAAAACCGTGTAAGCCTCTACATAAGTAAACTTTCCTCATCTCTCCCTCTGCCCATAATTCCTCTGTCGCTCCCACTCTCTTTCCCTCGCTCGCACTGTATCGGATTCGCCTTTGCATATTACTCGTACTCTTCGGTGGCGACTGCAGACGAGGGTGACTGCGGCTGCGACAGCAACAACGACTACACCGAGGCAATTAAAAAGTTCCTGCAAAAGTTTAATCAACAAATTTCCCACACACCCGCGCACACACGCACAAGCACACAATTACACACAGCACAGCCCAGGCAGACGCACACTTATTTGAAAGCGCGTGCGTGGCCTCAAAACTGTCTTGCTTAACCTCCCCCTCGCTGCGCTGCACAACCCACCACTACCATCGTACAAGTGTCATCCCACCACTTCTCTTCTCTTCATCCACCTTGCTGCAATCGTGCATTTCATTTCACACATGGCCAATTTTAAGAGAGAGCAAAAGTTTAACAAGCTGAGGCTGATTGCCAACAGAGGGAGCAATGGAGCCAATGCAATGGTGCCTTGGAGCCGCGCGAGATTGTTGCTAAGCAACTTTGTTGCTGGCAACAAAGGCAGAGGCAGCACGAAGCAGATTTTCCTTTTCGTCAAAAACTCGTGAGGGAAAAAAATGGAACTAAATTAAGTTGAATTTCTGTTCTATCCCTCCCCCTCTTCTCGGCAGGGTTGATTAGCATAATTTTCGCTGCATGTAAACGAAGCAGAGAAGGAGGAAGAAGCAGCAGCGAAAAAAAAATGTAGAAAATTAATTTGCGTCAAGCGCATGCGCGACTTGTCCTGAAAGTTGAATGCTGTGTTCCATTGCCAACATGTTCTGCTCCCCACCCCCGTGTCTGTTTAAGCCATCCATCCTCCTTCTCCAGCAGCTTCCTCATTTGCCTGCTGCTGCTGTAACATTTTAATTATGCTTCGCCGTTAGTTTTGATACCCCACACTAACAGCAATGTTGCGGGAATATGTTGCACTGGAGCGGCTGCTTTTAACAGTCCCCTCTCTTCCTCTGTTAGAAGTGATTGTGCACATCGAAGAAATGTTATTGGTGGGTATCTCACGGTCGAAACATAGCTGCCACCTTCTCTGTGTTGCCTGAAGTTGTTCATGCTCCTGCTGGTGTTCTCTTACTCCTGTTGTTGTTGCATGGAGGGGAGAGACTTCTTGTAAATTGCAGGCGCAAATAAATTTGTTTGAAATATGTTCGAGAAGAGCGCGGGTCCGGGGGGCTCCTTAGCCAAATGAGAAGCTTAATAGCTTGTACCGGGAGGTGTGCAAGATTACCGTTGAGCCTGGCTGTTCACTGGGGGGAACTGTGACTAGTGCTATTGGTTGGAAATAGCGATTTATGCAGTGACAGTGAGGCAGTGAAAAGTGCTTTTGATCCTCTGACTTACAAAAATATCTGCTTGCAACCCACTGTTGCCACTCATTTTTAACAACTTCTACCGAGCCTCGCTGTTCCATCGGAAACTTTATAAGTTCCGCTGCCATACTCCAAAGTCACAGTTTCTGAAGGCATCCATGGATGCCAAATGCAGTGGCACCCGCAACTTGTTGGTCAGTCCGCTGGGCCTCCTCCTCCGCCAATGGCTGTCTGGATGGCAACATTGCCACAGGCCTCGGCCTCTCTGACAGCCCAGGTCTGGCTGGATGCAGCTGCAGGGGACTCTGCCTCGCCACTCACAGAAAACTGCCTGGGGCAGGCAAAGCGGGGAGGAGGGACCCGGTAGGAGCTTAGAGTACCGGGACCCAGGCCAAACCGCTTGTCAATCGTGTGGCACGTTTCGTTGCTGCCCCCTTTAGAATTGCAGCATTATTTTTTCATCGCATCTCTTGGCTCTCTTCCTCTGTGGCACGTTTCGCCATTTGCCATTGGCCATTGGCCATTTTGCTATTTTCCGTTTGCTGTTTTGCCATTTTCCAACTCTTCCGCCGAGTTCAAGATCGCAGCAAGCCGATAGTGTCGCCCGATTCTTCGTGGTCCCCAGTCCCAAGTCTCTTCTCTAACAACTGTTGTCGGCGTCGCTGTTGTTGCTGTTTCATTAAAAATGATTGATTGCCAATTAATTGAACTTTGCCGATATGTTAATTAACAGCCAATCGAATTCATTCAGCTCCGCCCCTGTTCCCCCCTACTTTCCACATTCTTGTCCCAGCCTTCCCTTTACCACAGTATTGTTCCATTTTCGTGCATAATTTATTAATTAATTCATTCATTCAAAATGTACTACCTTATTTACAAAATAAAGTACAGCATATTTGTTTTTATTTATTTCGTTTCTTTTTTATAGAGCTAGCCTTTAAAGTGAATAATTCAATTGGAAATTGTAAATTCCACGTATCCTTATAATTTGCTTTTTAAAATGGATAAAAAATATCTAAAGGCGGTTTTATTTTGGCAAACTTGAAAATCTCTTAGAATGATTATCTTCTGAATGAATAAACATTTCTAAAAATATATTTTGTCCGTGATTTATTGTATTTATAATTTCAAACAAAAGTTGAAAATCTTTTCAAAAATGTTTGTCTGTTCCGCCATATTCGAAATTAAGACACAAAATTCTACGAAAGAGTACAGATTTTCCCGGATTTGAACACCAAAATATATGGCACACACACACACACGTGTACACAATATAAACAAAAACAATATGGAATGCAGCTTCCTCAGGCTCTCCTTTAGCGTTGCTCCTCCTCTTGTTTATGCCGAAAACTTAAACAATTTTATGTGTGCTGAAAAGTTTTCGGCCACTAAAAGCGCAGAAAAATGTTCACACGCGATAAACAAAGCGACCCCCATATAGATGTTGTTGGTTATACGAAGGGGGGAGCCATCGGAGGAGGAGCCGCAGATCTAACAAAGCAGTTAGGCCGAGGGACCGAGGGGCGAAGCAGTCAAAACGGTAGGAGTGGAGCAGCGACAGAAGCAGCAGCAAAGGTCGGCAAAGCAGATGCAGCAGAGTCACGAAAGCAGCAGCGAGTAAGTAGAGGAGCAATAGAAGAACCAACAAAGCAGCATAGAGTCGAGAGCAACGGCAGATATGTATATTTTTTAAGTACTGGCTAAACGATGCAAGTGATATCTAAATTTTAAAAAGTGAATTAAAATATATATATATTTGTAGGAAGAAAATTTCTTTCTGGTAGAATCATCTTTCGAATCATTAATCAACACTGCCAGGCTGCGGCTGCTGCTGCTGTCCCGTTTAGCCAGTTCTTTGGCGAGAGCTTTTGGTCTACCTGAAGTGAACCTCAGCCAAGCCACAGACAAACATGTCGAAGTGGCAAACCAACAACAGCAGCAGCGGCAGTGCCTGGGAGAGCGGCGACAGTGCCTGCAAATTGTGTCATGTCATGTAAAAAAAAAAAAAAAAAAAAAGAGTTTTGTTGTTGCTGTGCTTTTTTATAGTGCAGAAAGTTCGCTTTTATGTTGAGATTTTGCTCTGGCGCGCGGCCTTTCTTATGTCTTTTCACACTTTCCCAGCCCAAAGGCACATCGCATCGGGAGAGTGGGGCGGTGGGCTAGACGAAGACAGAGCGAGAGCGGGGAGGGGGAGAGCACTTAGAATGCAGAGTAGAAAGAATGAAAAAGAACATGTAAGCGGACACCTTAAAGTGGTTAACTGTATGAGTTACTTAGCCACCCTCCTCCTTCCATAAGGTGGGGACAGGTAGAAGCTCAAATTCTAAGATGCCTGCCAGCCCATACATAAGTGGGCTGCAAGTGTGTGCGGGGCTTCGTCATGGAAATATGATATTATCTATAGGCCAAGCGCCTAAGAGCGGGCAGAATGTGGTCAAAAGGTTAAGTTGTGATTGGGGAAATGTAGGTGAATGAATTGGGAACAGAAAAGACTACAAGTAGAAGCCAGTACAAGCCTGTATATCCCATTTAATGCTCAGACGACTGATAGTTTCCGAGTTCTTTGGGTTGCATCTAATAGTATCTATCTTGTCTTAACAACAAGATACCTTTTAATCTACATACATACATCAGTCAGCAACTTCAAAAGACTCTGCCTCAAACGATGGACTTACATAATTAAGATTTCTTCGCGATACATGTGTGGATGTGGGGATATGTGCCCCAAAACCAGAACCGAAACAAATTAGTGGCAATGAGCTAATGAACACAAAACACTTCAACTTCAAAGACCCATCATAGGCGACCATCTGCCATTCATCTTCTTCAACCAGCCACCAGTTCCAGAGCTGTCGGCGATCATTTCCATTTCGAATGGTTGAGTTCTACTATGGATGAGAGTTCTGTGGTTGTTCAGCATTTCCTCATTTGCCTCCAAGGTAATTCTCAGAAGAACACAAATCAGACGACGCGATGGCGGCATTTCCAAAAAGGGCCTCCACCAGTCCAATATTCCCCCGCAGACACAGACACAGACAGAGCAAAAGATTTTTGCTCTCATTTGGAAATGTGGCATTAAAAGTATTTTGCATGGTCTGTGGGGAATGGAGAGACAGCAAATAGTTGGATGGATGGATGGATGGATGTTGTGTCATTGCGCGTCTGGGTTTTTCGGCAGATACAGTGGGAGCATTATACGATTTTTGTGATGATTAGAAGATTCGTTTGTTTATAGCATACCCAACGCTTTGCCAAGGGTCATGTGATTCCCTTATGATGTACTCGTGAAAATAGATCACTCTTCACATTTCTGTTCCCCTAACGACTCGACTCCACCGTAGCGCGCACTACTCTTTGATCTTTCTTAATGGACAGCAACGTCTGCGTCTCATTCAGACAGAATTTATGATCAGCAGCAGCGGGGTGGGGTTGGGGGCAGGGGAAAGAGTGCAAGTGAAAACGAAAACGAAAACGATCCTCAGATTCAAATTCAGATATGCACAGACGATCAACGGAAGCCCTAGAGCCATGTATGTGTAATCAGTAAGCAGTTAACACAACAAGCCAATTAATTGAAAACAAATTGCCCATTAACTTGGCCAAATAACAAAGACCTATAAAGCGATCATCAGGAGAGAGACTGAGAGAGGCAGAGCGTGCGGCGATTGGTAAACGAAACCAAAATTCATTTGGCTGGGCGATCGCTTTGATTAAAGTCCATTGCGGAGTATGTATAGTGAGGGAGCGAGCAGATACACAAACAGGGAGGGGGTGGGCGAGAGGAGATCGTTATGAGTGGTACAAGATCGCTTGATCAGATCTGCAACAACAACAACAGCATCAACAACATCAAACAGACGGCCGCTTCAATGGCTTGATTAATGTGCCCCACATCAATCAGAGTATGCTGGGGCTTGGGGCACGGGGCACAGGGGTCGGGCGGGTCTCTATCTATCTATCTGGTCTCTCGCAACATAAACACACAAATCTTTAGCGGGGCGGCGCCGCACAAACGGTTCGAGCGAGTGCTGGAAAGAGACAACCATAGGGACACCCACACAATTCCTGTTCGGTTCGCCAGAGCCAAAGCCAAAGCCAGAGGCTTTGTCAAAATAAATGAACAAACATAAATCGGCTAACACCAAGCAGCAAATGAACAAACAAACCACAAAGTTTTAGTCAACGGAAATCTCCCCCTTCCACACCATCCTTTACAAAGTGACGACTGATCGAGTCAGCAACAGCAAATATAAAGGAAAAGAAAAAGAAAATACAATACTACAATGCAAAGACTACAACGGAGTTGCTTAGATTAAAGATCACGATCTTCCACAGTCTTTGGAACGTTTGCCAAAATGAGCAAAAAAAAAACCCCTCGTAGCAGGCGCAACAACAAATCACGTTTGTGATCTTGACTTTAGACATCAGAGGCGACCCGGGGGCTAAGACTCAGCTCAGAAGAAATAAGCGAATAAGCCCCAAGCGAAACCGAACCGGGCACAAACATAGCCAAAAGAAAAGTCATTTAAATGGCTCGAGGTGCCCAAAGTTGGAGTCTTTCATGTATTCTACTAGACTAAACTATACTATACTATATATACACAAAAAAACAAAACAAAATCCTAAGGGATACATTTGTTGTTGCCTGATCAAGAGCAAGAAGTAGGCAGAGGCGGCGACGGAGGTGTTGTTAGGTAATGATCACTGATCTTTGGTATGTTATACGTACTATATATTCGATTATATGAATAATGTTTCAGCGTTCAAATTGGAATATTATATTCTAAGTTAGCAGGGAGCTATAGTGAAAGCCTCCCACACGTTCAACAAGATATATTTTTTAGGGGAACTGTCACATTACCGTTTTCTCTTACCCTTTCATATTTACTGATTACCAAAAAGTCAATCTACAGATCTATTGTAATCTCCATCTACTTCCCAGTCTACTTAACTGGAATCGGTTGTTTTCGATAGCTATATTATCCATTCTATTCTTCCCGAAAAAGAGGCCTACCCCTTTGCCATCTACGCCTTTGTGTTTTGGCCTAGACAAGTTCTACTTGTTTGGTATGGTTTTGTTTGGTTTTTGTTGTCTTCTGTTACACTCTTTTTAGGTTGTTTTTTGTTGTTAGTGGTTCTTGTTGTTGTTGTTGCTGCTGGTAGTGCGGGTATGTGTTTCTTTGTATCTCATTCTTTTTTTGTCTTTTTTGTTTGTTTTTTTGTTTGTGTTTTTTTAAAGCTTGAGCTACACATGCAAAGTGTTGTATTTGTTGTATTTGGTGTATTCCAGGTTGTTGTAGTTGTTCTTGTTGTAGTTTGTTGTTGACTGTTGGAGCGATTTGGGGAACATGACAATGAGATATTGGGAACACTGGCTCCCACAATGGGTTTCATTTGGGGTTTCGTTTTTTCAGAGAGGCTTTCAAAGGCTTCGTACTGCTAGGGATTTGGCTTGTGGATTTTTTGCAGGCTTTCTTTGATGGATTTCCTGGCTGCCTCAGTGCCTCATTTCCTCAGTGACTAATAAATTTCCCGCAATTGTGTGGTTCGTGATAAAAATCATAAACCAAATTTTGGTATTCAATTGAGCAAATACGCTTAATTAAAGACAGACTGTGTCCCTTGAGATTTCCTCTTCCTCTCGCATACAGAGGGAAATAATTTTCCAAACAAATGGAAGACAATCAAATGAAATGCTCCGCCTCTCAGCAGCTCAGCCCCGCTGAAAGTCTCGTCCTCTTATTCACGCACTTAACTGAAAGAGGAAAATGGCAACCCATCAATTTTCCACGTGTGATTTATTAACTAATTTGCCTCAACCGCATTTAAATGCGCTTTTCACACAGGCACGTACCACAAACAGAAAGGCAACGGCGAGGCATAAGGTGCGAAAGAGAGAGCTTAAGATACGTGAAAATTCATTAGGCAAAAGTGCCTTTCATTTTCTCGTTTTTCACATTATTAGCGGGGCTCAGTGTGAGAGAAAATTGTGGGGAGGAGTCTTTCAACCTCTTGAGAAATATGCGAGAAACATGAACAGCAAGCGAACAAAAAGAAAAGTGTTTAGACATTAATTATTTGGATCGAATCTCCCAGGGAAACCGAGCCAAAGGAGCCAATTTTGCCATTTCCTATAATTTACAGGCATATTATATATATGCATACGAAAAGATAGAAATACGTTTCCTCGTAATATGAGAATTAATTAAAGTCTCTTTGGAATTCGCTGAATGTTCTGCCAAGATATACTATATGTAACTGAATGATTGCTTAGTTATGTATCTTTAAGAGTGCATCCCTTAATCATTAGCAGTGTATGTCTAAATTGATGCAGAACTTTAAGCATGAATATTTTATTAATTCCCATTAATATATATATTTTATTTTCGATTTTTCCATGGTGCACATACATATGTATCCCTTTGGACCCCTTACCCTTATCGAAACCATCGCCTCCAGTGGCTAATTTCATTTTTACGACTTTTATGCGCCGCATTTTCGTTTTAATGTATTTTGCCACTCATTTTTTTTTCCTTATTTTTTTGTGGCTGATTTTCTTTTGTCTTTTTGGCCAGACTCCACTTGGATGATTTATGGGGAGATTTCTTTGAATTTTTTTCACCTCCCTCTGCCCTCTTGCAGTGCTCTGCATTTGGCGTTAAAAATATTGCCAACTTGCCATAAATTTTATTGTATTTTGACAAGTAATAAAAATGCAGGCCACAGACCGCATTTGTGCAAAAGGAAAAAAAGAAAAAAGAGTAACACAAATAAAATAAAATTCAAATGCAAATGCAAGAAAATGCATTTCGAGGGAAATAAGAAAATATATAATGGAAGCAGTAGGAGAAGTAGGGGAAGGGAAAGAGAACCCATTTTGTAGCTAATTTGCATTTTATATACCCAAAAGTGTTCGCTGAGGCAGAATAAAGACGTTGACAAATGTCATTTTTGGTGATTCGTCTTCGGGGTCTTCGTGTTCGTTGAAAGATTTATCAAGGGAATTTATTTGCTTGGGTGGCCGGCCAGATGGTGTTCCTCAATGGCTTTCTTTTCCATTCAAAGCTAATTAGCATCATCAATTTGTATTCGAATTGTATTCGGCCAACGTTTTGTCTTTGGCATTATTACCATATGAAATTATCACTCAATGAATGAATATCATAAAAATAGAAATCCCCATAAGATAACATTTGAAATTCTATTCAAAACGGCAACTTTGTGTTCAGTTTTTATTTCTAAAAGTTACGCTTGCGATATCAAGAGCTGAGTTCTTTTAACTTTTATGGTTCCGTTTACGATCTGAGTGGGTCGTAGAGATATAAGGAAAGGTTTCTGTAATTAAAAAGATGAGCGTCTCAGGAGGAGCTAAGTTTTTCGGCATTGGAAAGCTATTCCCAAGAGTTCAGAGGTTGTTTCGATCATTGCAGTATCCCGATTGAACCTTAACTCGTTTTGCTTTGCCTGAACTTAACAAACTACTAAATTCCTTGGCTCAGCCTTCCCCTTCCTCTGCTCAACCATTTAATGGCCGCAATATCCATTAGCTTGTTTATATAAAAAACTTCCCATATCAACTCCACAAGCTCTCTTGCATAATCGACAATATATTACCCACACACACAACCACACACACAGACACTTGGAGGAAAAGTTTTTCAATTTTCCAAAGACCCAAACACTCGACGACTCGTACACAAAAACAAATTCGAAACGCTGCGTGTAATTATCATAAAGCGAAATCTCGTAGCGCCAATATGAAGCTCATAACTTGTCCAAGACCCAGAGACTCAATGGTTGTTGGACTCCAGACCAGAGGTAGTCCGTGCAAAGGGGTCTGGGGGTGAAGCTGGAGCTGGAGTCCTCCCCATAACGATGTAACTTTCAATTTGCGTAATTTTCAAAGTGACTGCGAGCGTGGCCAACTGATCCCTCACCTAATGACTTCTGCCGTGTGATGCTATGAGAAATGGATGCCCCCAAAGTCCAACAGGAGGCCGGCCGACCATCTCCTAGGGAAGGGGCGTGGCGTTGTGTTGCTCTCTGTACGTGTGTGTGTGTGTGTACAGAGTTGAGGTGCACGCTTGTCATAAAATGCCGCTTATTATGTTGGCTATTAATTTTTACAGCCTGGACGCGACTGTGGGGACCCAATGCCCCCAAGTCTGTGGTTGGTGCGCGGTTCTGGGATCGCCTGGGCTGGGGTCTCCGTCTCTGTCTCTGTGGAAAGACTAGAGATGGGCAAGGATGGTGGCCTGTTTCGATAATGGTATTGATTCCTGTGGGCCATTAATGGGTAGACATTAAAATTGGGTATCTATGGATACCAATCGGTTCTTGTGTTAATCTGAATTAGCGTGAATCAATGACTCGTGGAGACATCGTCTACTAACTATCGTATTGATCGCGTGTCAAGACGATCCACTCACGCTAACGCTCCCATCTCTAGAGCCGCGTAGAACGCTCCTAGCCAAAAGGAATCTTGTTGGCGCTCCATGGCAATTTATGACAAGCAGGCAACGCTTCTTCCTCCTCGGAGCCATAGTCATGGCCGAGGAGCCGGCCTGCCACGGGTTGCCTCTCATATCGCGGCTTCTATCGCAGAATTACAAATTTATTTTTGCGTTTGGATACAGCAGAATGGAGTGAGAGGGGGGGTGGGGAGGCAAAGAGTCCGACCGACTGGCCAGCCCATCATTAGTACTAACAAGCGACATTACGCGGCCTTAGTTTGGGGCTAGTTTTCGCAATGCGTATTTGATATGGTCTTGGCCTCTGAGCTGAGCTGAGCTGAGCTCCAGTCTTAGCCGTTGTTGTCTCTCCTTTGGGTATGTTTATTTAATGAGAACTTTTGTGGAATTTTTATTGTCCCCCCCGTCCACTCTGTCCTCTTGTTTTTGGGGGCGTCCCGTATACGAGTATGCGTACTTATCGTATTTTTTGATTTTTCATGGGTTTATTATGTTATTCGATGTAATCGAGTACGAGAGTTGGTCAAATGCTGAAATTGGTTGTGATTGTTATGTGAATGGGCCTGTGATTGGTGCCCCCACAGCTAATGGGTTTATTCTCCCGGTTTGATTGCGGTCTGTGCCCTGAGTCCCCCCCTCACATTCGACTAATCAGATCCGATTGATGATCTCTGTGCATGAACATTTCATTACTTACTCTAGTCATCGTTCTCGGACTGGATTACATACCTGAAAGATAGCAAAGAGTATGAAATTAGTTGGGTAAATACATTTGTATTGATTGAAGATCTGAGAATGGAACTGCAAGCTATAGTAGTTTTAGTAGTCTTCCATTAAGCACTTTCCATTGCGAATAAATATTAGAAATGAGCTCAAAGTTATACCACTCCGACATTAACTCGTGGGGAAATTATAGCGTGACCGCCGCGAACGAGAGAGAGAGAGAGACGACTCTCGGTTCTGTGACTCAACAATTTTTCACTTTTATTGTTGGCGTTTTCATGCTGTTGCATAATCAGACACTGTATCTGATGGATGGATGCCCTGCCGCCTTGGCAACTTCTATCCCAGCCATCGGGAGTGCACCCATCCCTCTCCTTTCAGCCACCAGCACTGGGCCATCTATGTAAAGTAAACATTTTAATTACGAAAAAAAAACCAAAGCAGCTTTGGCTTTACTTTGCTTTTCCACTTGTTTCTTCTTCAACTTTTCAGGTAAACCGGAGGCCATGGCTCTCCTCTCCTCTCCCATTTATGTGCGACTTGCCATATAATTAAATACAAATAACAATTAAGATACACGAAGAGCTCAGCCGCAAGTTGAAGTTGAAGTGGTGGGCTGGCAGGCTGGCAGTCAGCTTCATTTGTGGCTGCGAGCATGGATCAAGTCGGGCCAAAAACATAATTTAAGTTTTTTAATTAAAAGCAGCCGACTTGCGTTGAGAAATGATTTTCCAGCAACGACATTTATGAATTGAGACGTTAATTGTCATCCACTCTATTAGACTCTATTAGGGTAGGGTAGGATAGGGGGGGATTCAGGCCCGTCAATTGTCGGGACAGGCCTGTCCCATGAAATTGTCAAAAAATATCTATCCAAATGTATCGCGTATCTTTGATAGGCAGGCCAAAAATAATTTTCATATTTAATTGACAGTTTGGGGCTGGACTCAAAGAGAGTGCCCAGTGCGAGTGGCTGTCAGTGCTACTACCAATTCCATTAGTGCGACTTGTCAACGGATCAACGATAGCAATATGCAAATACCCTTTGATCAGAGAAGGGATCCATTATTGGTTCCAAAGATTTTTGGTTTCTGCTCACTGACAAGCGGACTCGATATTTAATATATTTTTATTGCGAAACATATTCAGTTTTGGAGTATCTTTTATATGGTATCCCCAAGTCTGGGCCCCCCCCATATGTGTTTTTTAATATATAGTACGAGTGTGTCAGCGCTCTCCCCCCTGCCTTTGGGGCGTTTTGGTGTCTGTCGCTTTACTTAATGGCAACATGTTTTACAACATTATTAGACAGGCCGAAATGGAAGCCAGTTTTTTTTGTTTTTTTGGTTTTCGCTTTCGGACCAGCAACTGGCTGGCAAATTTTAATTACCAATATTTTCCAGGTGTCGATACCCACTCGACCCACGCCAGGGGCAGCATTTTGCATTTTATGACAGGCCATAACCCACAGCCAGAAACACACACTGACAATTCTCGTACACTCATATACCATAGGCAGAAACCCACTCTATATGGTAGCTGCGCTGTCTAATTAGCGTTTTGTGACAACCAGAGAAAAAAATATTTTTGTAATTGGCAAACATTTTGTCTGACCCGAACGGAAATTATATTTAATTTCGTTTGTGTTTATCGGCTTTGGGCTTAGCAAATTGAATTGTCGTCGCTGCCGTCTGGCTGATTGGTCGGTGGGTGGGTGGTCTGGTCCGGGTCTCGAGTCTCGGGTTATAGTTTACTATAAGCCTCTTATTTTTCCAAAATTTTATTAATTGAGAATTCTCCAAGGGTAGGGCTTTAGCAAGCAGCTTAGTTACGTCTCGAAGCAGTCAAATATATAGATTCTGACAAGTCTAAGAATTTCTTTTATTTTCTTTGACGTGTCATGAATTTAATGATAAGATACGATTTTTATTTTTAACTTGATCGATTGGAACTAACTTACTTTTGCTTATCTATTGTCGAACTCATCGATGTGTAGTAAATATGTACATATAGAAATGGATAAGTATGGTTGCAGGGGCAGTACCAATTATTACCGAATATAAATAATAATTTGCGTTGTACTATTTTCCTGGAAATATAACTTTTTGTATTTTCTTTGTTACACTTTAAACACTCTGCTCACTCACTCTGCCTCATGCAGTCAGTGTACGTGTGTTGTTGTAAGAACTCAAGTACACTAGTCGGCATAATTATTTTGACAAAATAATCGCTGTGAATTTTTTCGTCACAACTTTTAAATGGCTTTATAAAGAATTCTTATTTCTTTTTTTTTACTTTTTGCATATATCTAGAATAAACATAAAAACACTTAACTAATATATCTTCATTGGAACTTAAAAAAATACAACAAAATTATTGAATTATTATAATTTTATGCAGTGGCATAAGTATTTTGACGAGTATTTAGTAGTAAGAAAAATAAGTTTATAGTCAAAAAAAAAAAACAGAAAGCTATGAACTTATTAGTAAAATGTGTATCCTCCTTAGGCATCAATAACTTTTTTGAAGGCGTCTCGGCACTGAATCCACAAAATTTTGCAGGATCTCTGGAGATATCTCTTCCCAAAGGGAAGTGACCTCAGAAATTGTCTCCTCTCGGGTTTTGTTTGACGAAACTGTTCTCTTGCGTTTTAAAAAGAGACCAGACGTTCTCAATAATGTTTAAGTCTGGACTTTGGGGCGGCCAGTTAAAGACAGTAACGCCCACATCCTTAAAAAAAATTGGTAATCATTCGGGCTTTGTGGCGGGGGCATTATCCTGCTGCAGAATAAATGACTCACCAATGAGCCAATCACCAGAAGGAAAGGCATTTTCGTTTAGGACCTCCAAATATTGCCCTTGATTCATTGAGCCGGTAATAGGAACCAAGTCACCCAGCCCATTGTATGCAACGCATCCCCACAGTATGACAGAGCCTCCTCCATGGCTCACTTTTTTGTAAACGGGCCTTGTTTTTTGTCTTTGCACTTTAGGTAATCTTACAAAGACTTTATTTTTGATGAGTTGTACATAAAACTGTTATCATCTGTCCATAAAACATTTCTCCACAATTCCTTCGGCTTGTCTAGATATTGTTTAGCAAAGGCCAGCCTTTTAAGCTTATTTGCTTTTGAAAAATAAGGCACATCCTTAGCTATTAGTGTCGTAAAGTCCTGTTCCCTTAACCGTCGACGGACTGTGCGCTCACTTATTGTCTCGCGCTCACTTTTGGGATCCTTAGCGGTGAGATTCCATTGATTTGCAGCCGATTAAGGTTTTAGAAAAATATTCTTTTTAAATTCCCGCAGAAGGAGTCTGTCTTCAGTGATCGTAGTTTTGCGCTTAGGGCCTGTTCTTCTCAAGTTTTTAAGTCATTATGTTTTTGAACTTATTAATGTGATAATGTACAGTTTGACGCGACACCTTGAACTCATTTGCGATTTCTTTTACTTTTATTCCAGCGTTGAACTTTGCTACCATTGAAGACCTGATAGCCAAACTTAATTCAGCCTTTTTGCCCATGTTTTTAAATACATTTTTATTAATCCTAATTGTTAAATATCTTAATAGTTAAATTTAATAGTTATTTGATTTTCTCGTGATCAACAGCTTAAAAATATTTACACAATGATTTCGTCAAAATACTTATGCCACGCAAAAGTGATTGTCTGCATGCATTCTTCTCAGAAGAGAGTAAATGCTAACGGTAAACAAAATAAAATTTGGCATGCATAGAGCTAAAACCCTCTTATTTGTTTTGCGCATCATTTTCGAACCGTTATTTGACGGTTTTTAAGCAAAAGCAACGTTTAAAAGTCAAAACAAGGTTTCGTCAAAATAATTATGCCGACTAGTGTAGATGTAGATAAGATAAGCAGCAAAAATATGTAAGATGTAAGAACTGATAAAACATTTGAAAATTCCACATAAATATTACTAGCTGATTACGGGTGTAAAAGTAGTGTCGCGTAACGGCAACGCCACACGTTCTTTCCGTTTTTATTGTTACACTTTACAATGAAAGAGATTTACGAATATCGGTTTTTTTTTCGCTTAATCTAATTTTATTTACTTTTAATATAAGTTTATACAAATTAAATTCGTGTATAAAAATAAATTGGCAATCATTTGTCACTGCACCGGCATAGAGATTTGCCTCCACGACTGCTGCGCCCTTTCATCACTCTCCTAGCAGTGATGATCGCGATGATGATGCCCAGGAGGTCCATAGTATCCATGGTGTCCGTGATGATGATCGAAGTGGTGTGGCGGTGGTCCGTGGTGGTGGTGATGATGATCAAAGTGGTGCGGCGGTGGTCCGTGGTGGTGGTGGTGGTGGTGATGATCGTGGTGAGGCGGTCCATGGTGATGGTGGTGGTGTCCATGTCCGCCTAGGTTCAGGCCAAAGGATATTCCGAACAAGCCTCGCTCCTCGTGATGTGGTGGCGACATTTTGTGGTTAGATTTCTTTTTTTTTAGTGATAAGTTCCCTTTGTATCAAAGTGTTATGGGTTCCTGAAGACCTTCTCTCCGTAGTTATGGAACTCGAACTGTGCCCTCAACTTGACGAAATGCCCGTTTAAATACATCATTCGAGTGTATCATTTGTTTTAGTCCATATGTTTAGATAAGATTGTTTCGATTGTTGTATCTTATCGCGAGAGGTGTGTTTCAGGTGACTCACTGGGGGGGGATTCACTGTACCCTAGCACTCCAACAGTCCAATTGGATCATAAAAATTGTTTTATTATTCTTCAAATTCATGAGTAATACGCCCACTCAAGCGTTGAGGGTGGGGTACTTTCCATATTTCCATTGAGAAAGATATACTGCATACACAAGCTATCAAAGTTATTGAATGGAAACGGATGTTTCGAAGTACAGTCAAAGAGAGAGAGAGAGAGAGAGAAAGGGAACTACCGTTGCAAGATGCTGGCGACATGAATTTCCGCCTTGTTTACCAGACCGAGTGTATAAACACGTAGACACACCGAAGTTTAAATACCCTTTTCGAATGATCTGAATGCCAATACAATAGGCAAAGGTGCGAGTATGTGTGAGTATGTTTCAGCAAAGCGTATGGAAAATAAAGTGCGAAAAAAGGGGGAGCCACATATAAAAGAGGAAACGAAAGCCAGAACACACTAGAGACCCCGAACAAAGCCCAAGAGGTACACAGAAGCTATAGTAGAAGGAGTCTCCGAGCTTTATATGGAGATTGGTTTGATGGTTCGTTTGAGGTTCGTTCAGTAGCTGTCTCTCACTCACTCTCTCTCTTTCTCTGTCTGCCTGCCTTCTCTCATGTGTAAGCGACTTTAGTGCGTGACAATAACTTTTGCCTTTGAGCCTTTTTAATGGTGTGCGGGGGGATGGGGGGTGTGAGCTGCGGCGGGGCTCTGATAAACTGCGTTAGAAGTTATAAAGCGATTAGAATGTGTCTGGAGTGTTTCTGGGGAGGTTGTCAGAGACAGCGACAGAGACAGAGAGAGAGAGAGAGAGATACATATAAACAGAGATGGAGAATGGCGACTAAGAAGGGTAGGATAAAACTTTGCTGCTGTATCAATTTAATGCTTATTTAAAGTGCGAGCAGAGCACGAAACAAGAGGGGGAGAGGGGTCCGGATGGTACACCGATATGGGGAAATGAATGAAAGAGAGTGGCGTGCAGGGAGGAGTGGCAGTGCGGTGGTCGGAATGCAGGTAATACATAAATTTGATTTTATATACTTGTATTTGAAAGAACTTCTGCAAAAAGTTTGATAATACATTTTATTAGCTCTGCAGAGGAAAAACGTGAAAAGCAAGGGAAATTTCAGTTTGTAACTGGGATAATTCAGAGAGAGTGAGTTCGGAGAGGAGTTGTGTGTGGAACAAGGAAGATAAAACTCACACAGTCAAAGGAATCTTTGAAAAGCTCTTAAAATTATCTTTATAGATTATTACCACTTAGTAATCCCCACACCACACCTCTCCACCCCGCCCCATCCATTTCATTAGAGTTTTTATCATCCTTTTTACTCTTTTATAGAAATTCCTCAGGTCTCTGAAATATGTTTTCCCTTTTGGGTGTATTCATCTCGCAGCCAAAAAAATGTATCTCTCCCTCAAAGATATCACTGTCTGACTCATGAGCAAGCAAAAACACAACCATAAACCCACAGAAAATCAGAGCCAACCAGATTCAGTAAATCGCAAATTTTCTATGCATTTTTCACTCCCACCCTCCCGCTCCAGACAAGCAAAATATATCTACATTTCCTTATATGTATAGTACGTACATACTCGTATATATAGTATAAAAAGAAACCATAAAAAATGCAACAGACCATAATAATTTCAACGTTTTTTTTTTGAACATTTTCTGCTTTTGTCGTAGCTTTGCTCAGAGTTCCATTCCCAGCTCCACCTCCAGCTCCCCATCGAGGATTCAGGGTCTGACTATGCAAAAATGCAGCAGCCAAAAAGCATATAAAATTATTATGTGACGAGGAACGTGAGGGAAGTACGTGGATATGGCCAGGGATAGGGATTGGGGTAGGGACAGAGGCAGGGACACTGCTCTGAGGCATTTCTGGACTCGGCTAAAAATCAGACTCAGCAGCATGTGCACATACAATATTCTCGTAAAGCTCAAATAAACTCGAGATGTTGACAAAGGGTTAAAGGCCATAATTGTGGTTGCTTGAAGGGGTTGAGGGGGGGGGGTGAAAGGAGTCTGCCTCTAAAAGTGGCCAACCGAAAGTGGAAAGTGGAATTTGTATTGAAAGTGTAAACACAAGCAGCGGTGAGCCCCCTCCTTCCCAAATGGAATAGTGAACGTATTATGGCCGATTTAATGGAGTTTTGTTGAACATATTTCATTAGTGGAAATCGTGAGGCTTTTAGAAATATTCGTATATCATTTTATGAAGGCTCAAGCAAATGTATACTAATGGACAAATATTTTCTAGTTCTTAAATCCTCCATAATTCCATTTCTTGAAGAATTTTTGAGTTTTAAAGTTACTTCATGCTCCGTTGAGCCCACTCCTTCCCAGTTCCTGTATTAATTTTCTACGCTGCGCCATATGTAATGGCACCATATGACGGCTCTGCCAATTAAGTTTTCAATTTCCGCAAGTCAACTTCAAAGATCTGAGCCAGTACAGAAACAAAGCCACAGGCATGGACATGGCCTAGCCATACGATACGATACGAGTGAGTATTCTGTGGTAACTCCAGTTCTAATCCCCAATCCACATATGTACATCCCATGCGCATTTGTTGACATTTCATTATGGATAAACCCACCCTGGAGATGGCATGTGAGATTCGGGGGATTCTCGCATTTCGGGGGTTGCAATTTCCTGATTTTTGTTTTGCCTACACACGTAATAAAAATAATAATAATATTTTGCTACTCGGTACCACGATCCCACCCTCCTCCTCCGATGTGGAGCGTGCGTATAATTTACGATAATTGCCCCGAACGTTGTGACATATTCAATTAATTCGGTACTTCACTGTATCAACAGTTGCCACTGATAAAATTCCCATAAATTGAAACAGACTTTTGGGCTAATTTTGTGTTGTAGATTCCCTCTACCGGATATCCCAGATCCCAACCCAACCCATACCATACCATATCATGAATGTGATGAAAAAGCAGTTGAAAAATCATTGCTTATTGTTAATTTATTTCCCTTTTGGCTGTTGAAATTTCCTTCGCTTTTTTTTCCTTTTTCTTTTTTTTTTCTTTTATTGACTTTATGGACTCGCACACGGATGTGGCATATCCGGTAAAGAGTCTCCTTAGTACCTCCCCCTCCCCACCTCAATCCTAAGCAGAGAAAGGGTACATTGACCATAAAAGAGGAAGAGCCCCAGAATACACAATACAATGTGGGACAGAGAGACAGAGAGAGAGAGAGAGAGAGAGAGAGAGAGAGAGATGGACAGACACATGCGGACAAGAGAATATAACAAAAGCCTCAGTCGGAGCTTTTTTAAGCGCCTTGCCCTGAGAGCTTGTAATGAACTTTTATTTGCATTGTAGCGGCTACACAAGAGGTGGGCAGAGGGTGCAGAGGGTAACGGTACACCCCCATGTAGAGGGTGTAGACAAGTGGGCCACAAGTCGATACAACCGCATACACACACACACAACCATTTCCAATTCATTCATTTAGCCCATAAAGCCACGCCGTCGTCTGATGCATCCGACAAGGGGAACTCTTAGAGAGGCGGAGCTCTCCCCCACACTCCCTTGCTGTGCACATAGACCCCCACCCACCCGCAACCGAATCGATTTATGGGCATTTCCGGGTTGAAATCACTTAAAAGAGTTTGCCGGGACAAAGACGACAACGGAGACGAAGACGAGGACGAGAAGGGAACCGCTTGTTAGTTCCTTTGTGTTTGGGTTTTATGCTCTTCCTTCCTTTTTCTTTCCCTTCCCTTCCCACCAGTCGAACAGATCTAATGCATTCTTGGGGTCTGCCCAAAAAATGTTTGCAAAAATTTGTAAGCTTTATAAAATAAATATTCAGCTCTGGGGGCGAGCAGGGAGAGCCACAAGACCTTTGAGGGATGATATTACACTCGAATATTTCATGAGTTTTGAAAGGGCAAATCTCCTCCCCATGTGTGAGATTGAATCTTGAAACTGGGCACGCATCCATGATTGAGTTATTGTCGGGGCGAGTAATTGAAATTTGGTGGAGTAAAGTCCATTTGTCGGATAAATTGATCAATCGAAAGTCAACCCCCCAAGTCAAACATAACACGCAGGGGAGAGACACTTGTGAAGTAAATAAATCCAATATCTCGACTTCAAAGAATATCGAATCCATCCAGAGATCGAATTGCTTCCATCATAATTAACTTAACAGTAAAACCCTATAGCTAATATCCAAAGAAGATTTGTGATCCTTTTTTGAACAGTACACAGCCTGAATGGGGGGTTACATCAAAGACTTACTTTCCAGCAGCCAGATTATCCTTTTGAACCCTCTTTATAGGCTGATCCTACATCAAATCCAGCATCTAACACTAATCGCGTAGCCGCAAAAGCGACTCTGCTTTGAGCCTAAAATCAAAGCAATCCAGCCATCAGTGTAATCGCACATTCAGTTATTATTTACCTATTTCCCATCCCTAAGCCAATCCCTAAGTCTAAACCCAAATCACAATTCCTTTTGATGGAAATCTTTGCCATACCTTTTCGCGCTGCCTGACCCAATTTCAATTTGTTAATTTGGCCAACAAGTTTTCTTTTTATAATCTATTTGAGCTTGGATATTCCCTGAAATTTCATGCCACTTAATTAACCCTCGGTGGTGGTCCAGGTCCAGGCATAGCGGTAATTAACCCATTACCTGGCACCTGGCACATGAACAAACAAAAACCTGCAAGCAAACTATTCAACGCGTCATGCAAAGGAGGCGGGCGGAAGGAGAGGGCACTTTTGTACATTTTTTATTTTCCTGCCAAGGCTGCCAAAAACATGCTAAAGGTGTTGGCTGGCAACAAAAGCAAAAAACAAAAGAAAAACGCAAAAACTGTGAAACTTTTTTGAAGCTGTGCCAATAAATTTTGCGGGCCACAGTGGGGTTAAGCGAAAGTTCTCCCTGCACTCGACAAGGAACCGAAAGTAAAAGCAAAAAAAAAAAAAAACAAACAAGTAAAATGAAATCCCGAAAAAAATTATGACCGAACGTAATTAAGAAAAGTTTTTCCCCGGCACAATTGAAATCGAGTGAAATCAAAGCGGCAGGACGAAGGAAATCTCCGCCAGCGATTTTAACACTTTATAGCTAACCTAACCCCATGCTACCCTAAATGGGTTTCTAAAGTCTAAGCAGAAGATCCCGAAAATGAGAGGCAAAAGCAATTTACACGCTGAAGGATTTTTTTCTTGTCTCGCTTATCAAATTAGACAAAATGGAGAAATTTCGTGGAAAAGCCTTTTCGAATGCCTCGCTATCAGGCTGTCGATGGGGTGTGGGGTGGGGTGAGGGGCTTTTCCTGGCGGGTGGTGGCTGGTGGTGAGCAGGTCAAAGGTGTTGGCAAGCGCCGCAGGAAGCGTTCGAATTGCCTCTGGCCCCCGCGGATATCCCATCGATATGGGTGAGAGAAAACTTTCTGTCGAAAAGAGATTTTAATGACATCGCCGTGTCGGCTGCGCTTTATGGCCGCCGCAAAAGACAATTTTCGACCCGAATTTTCATGTGGGGGCGTGTTTATTGTCGCCCCGAAAAACGATGGCAGGATATTAGAAATAAACAGCAGGAACAGCAGGATGCCGCCGAGGGGAGGCTGGCTGTTTGCTCTGACACCAGGTGAAACAGCGTTTGTAGGCCTGGAATCAATTTGCCAGAGGGCAGGGCATTTCTTTCGACATAAACATACTTTTCCCGCTAACTGTAACAGATCGATGAAATTTCAACCAATTCTTGGTGTTTTTTTTTGTGGTTTTCGTTGAGATTCATTGAAACGCAATGGGAGTTCGATCGAACTTTAATCTTGAATACGTTTAGATGGGAATTTTAACTGCAATCTCTGAAATTTCATAAACAGGAAACAGATTCTTGGGTTTATATTTAGTACAGTTTCGAATTGGAGTAACTTAACTGAAAACTATCAATCAGTTGCTTAGGAATGTCGAATGTTTGATCCCACCTGGCATACATATCTCGTGCTCCCAAGGACACTCTTTCAGAACAAGCTTTCCCAGATGGTCCCTCAACCTCTGCCATGAAACGGTTCATTAGTGTGGACTCCGGGCAGTTCAGATCCCGCATCATTAACACGGCTCTCTTCACACTTAGCGGCCACACTTTGCACCGTTTCCATTCCATTGTTCCCCCTTCTGGTGGTCATTGGCCCTACATTTTTTTCTCGTTCTTTTACAGTCTCTTTCTTTTCGCCCTTGGGGCATGTCAGAAGCGGAACGCAAAAGTATTTTTTCTGCACAGCTTTTTCTTGGAGCCGCGTATCTTTTGCCTAATTTTAATGTTTTTCGAATCATATTAATTTGAATTAATGAATTTAATTGCCGCAAATTAGTGGGAACTGCCGACCACCAAAGCCGACTAGGGCTTTATGGAGTTATAATGATCCCAGGCCGTTACAAGTTCCACATAATTATGTATATGAATTTACCCTGACCGCTTTAGCCGCCACGGAAATCAAGGGGTTGCGCTAACTCGCCATCAGCGAGTTTACATATGTTTTATCATAGGTTGAGTCCAGCAAAGACTTGCCAAACAATTATCTAATAGAAAAATACATCAAACAGAAGCATCAGTCATGACATTCAAATTATGGACCGAGGGAAATAAAAACTCATAAAAACGACATTAGACAAATGGGGCACGTAGTGCCTCTAACCCCCGTCAGAGATGACTCGACAGGGGATCAGGGCTGGGATATAAACAAAATATCAAAATGAAATCAAACAAATAATCTGCAAGGAAAACAACATCAGAAACAGAAGCCCCACCAAATGAAGCGCGTACACGAGTACGAGTATTTCTAAGAGAACTGGATGGAAGCTGTCTTGATGCGAGACAAAGACAGAGAGTCTATATGTGAATACCCTACGAGTCAAGTATGTATGTTTTATACAGACGAGATTAGTCTGAACTACAGGGAATCCAAGGATGTGCTCTCCAGTTGTAAATGAAATCAAAGATGCGACTGAAAAAAAGCTATTTTTTTTCATTGGCTCCCCTCTTGACACTCGCGCTCGACAGTCACTCTCATTCCAGAGTAGCCATGCCAACAGGCAGCGCCAAGTGAATAGCAACTTGTGTACTCATGTACTCCCAATGTAGCAACAACATCGCGGTATCTCAAACTGGGTATCAGTTGCTGTTGTTGTCGCCTCGCTGTTTCTGTTGCTACTGCTGCTGCTGCTGTGGCTCACGCACACGTTTCATGCTTTTTGCTGTTGTTTCCCCCAACACCAACCAGTCCCCGGCTCCAACGTCATTGGCAGCCATTTTAGCTACCGGTTTTACGCGCCAAAGTCTCCATAACTTTTGCCACATGCCATTCAACGCACATTGTTCGTGCTGCTATGTTGCTGCTGCTGCTGCTGTTGATAGCTTGTCCAACTGCATTGTGGCTTCTGCTTAAGGATTGAACATTCAATCATTTGAGGGGTACATCCACTCAACCACCAGCGGTTATATGCGGCGCATCAAAAGTTCAAAGAAATGTTCAATTATTACATACAAAATGGATGTTTAGTTGCAACATGGAGTACTTCACTTGCAATCACTCATAGGTTACAGCATAAAATGCGTAAAATGCAGGGTGTTGCTCCTGTCGAATCATCCGTTATACGCAGCTTGCTTATGAATTCCTTGCAAGCAGAGCAGTCTTCGTCGAACTGTCGCATCGTCAGCCGCTGTATGTGACTCGCATGCGATTGCCGTTCCATTCCCCGAACTGGCACTGCTCTCTCTTCTGCTCATCATCATCATTCTAACTCTCTTTCATTTCATTTCGTTTCATTTCGCTTTGCTTTGTGTGTGGGGGCTGCTATGTTTGGCAAAAGTTTGCCAAGGCAATGGCAAAGCGCATTATTTGATTATGCAGCTACAGCTACAGCGAGAAAGAGAGAGAGGAAGGTAGAGAGCTCAAGAGAGCCAGTTCCAAGAGCATCGCAGAGTGGAGATTTTTGTGATGCGATCCTTGAACCGAGTTTCCTCTGGCACTTGCATAACATTTTAAGCGAACTTCCCTTTTGGGCTGACCAAAAGCTTTCAGCTCTCTTCCCTGCCCAACAAGCATTGCATTTCATAAATCATTCATACGGCAGTATTTTTATGCCATTCAATAAGTTGCGTTGCTCTCAATTGCTCTCGCTCTTCTTTTGGCTGTTAGTTGTCTCCCTCACCCATTTTGTACTCAAGCTGTGCTTTGCTCTGCTCCGCCTTGGATAAATTATGCTAATTTCATAGCAGCCTCCCCATTTCCACTCCCTCTTTCAAGTTGCTCTTTAATAACTTGACAAATACAGAAGAGAACTCTCTCTTTGACTGACTGGCAAGGTATATAATTTTGCTAAAGCGCAACAAATTGGTAATTTTCCTTTGCTCTGCCTTCTTCGTCTTCGTCTCTTCTGTTTCTGTCTCCGTTAATTTGCATATTCTTCTTCTTTTTAAATGTACATGTAAAATAATTGTTGTACAGCAGCAAAAAAGAAATGGTAATAAATTCTAGACAAGTAAAGAAAATTGTTGCCTCTGGCTGGACTTCTTCTTAAGGAAGTGCTCATGTACGAGTGTGTGTGTGTGTATGTGTACGTTTGTTCGGAATCAAACGGTTAACCAATTGACTTCGCTTAGTATGCCACACACAGAACAAGTGTCAGAATAGAGCAAATGTCCTCAGCTGGACATTTATGCAGGTGATTCATGCTTGGCTCTCCCTCTGCTGCTCGCTCCCTCTGCTCTCTTGAAAGGGAAATCCATCAAATGAGCTGCCAACGCGTTGTGAAGTCAATACAAATTGTTAGCTTCCCTTTTGGTACTCTCTCTCTCTCTTGCTCGCTCTCTACCACACACGGTTCTTCCTACAGTTATTTACTTTTCTGGAAGTGTCGGGCGGCGTGGGGAGATGTGGGACGATAGGGTAGGGTATATCTGTGAGCATTATTCAATGTTTGCCACGAACGTGAGCAAATTACAAATTCAATGCACGTAGCCGACGGAAAAAAGCTTCCAGCCTGAAGCCGCTGCCGCTGCCGCTTCCTCTGCTGCTGCCACTGTCTCTGTTTGCCTAAAGCTCTGTCGTTTCTGCTCTTCCCTTGCTCCATCATCAACGCCCATGGCAGCAACAACTGTCTCTGCTGCCATCTCCCTCTCTCTCGACGACGACACATTAAAATAATGTATTTTTAAATTTAACATTAATTGTTGCTGAATGGTTCCTGAATGCTGCTACGAAGAGCCGTTCCTCTTCGCGCCAGGCCCCGAACTCCTTTCCATTTACCGTTTTCTCGGCGAACCATCACAAGGAGTGCCAGAAAGAGTGCCCCATAGCCCCCAGAGCCCCTCTCCCGTTCGTTAGTCTTTTGCAGTGCATTAAGTCGTCATTTTTTTTTCGGTAGATTTTCCCCATAAATCGTCTTTGCCTTTGACTCTGGGATGTTAATGTTTTTATATACATAAGATGCGATGGGGAATATGTTTTTTATGGCTTTTGGCATTTTGCATGCATTAGCGGGTCGCTGGCAGGGTCTGCCTTTTGCTAGAGTGAACATTTTTGATTATATTTGTTAAGCAATTGAAAAATTTTGCATCGCAAAGCAATTAGGCGAAGAGAAGGGAAATCCGATATGGAAATTTCCATTCAGAGTGATGGAAAATGAGTGGTGTACGCTCCACACGATCCAAGGGGAAGAGAGGGGGAATAAAATAAACATAAATGGATACATTTCTCATACATGAAACATGAAACCACGTGAATGTGAATGGATCTGTTAGATTGGGAGAATACAGAGTTCGTTTACATTGTTTTGGAAAATGTATTCATTGGATAGTTTTCCTCTAATTCCATTTTTAAGGGGTTTCGCTAGTGATTGAATCCTTAGTTTCATCCATTAAATTCTCTGATGGGATTTCCCCTTCACATTGATTGACTTGCTATACATATCATAGGAAATCCACATTTCACAAAGCATTGCCTAAGCCAGATAATTTCCAAGACGTTTGGCCCCCAAATGCAGCAATAATCCAGTGTTAAGCACAAACCAAATCTCGCACTCGAACTCCCACTCCTTCCCTTTCCTGTCTCTCCACCACGCACAAATTACCCAACTGTCCATTAGGGAGGCCCAGCTAATGTTGGGCTATAAGTGGCCCCGCCCCATCCCCTTACCTTCCACAACCCACAACCCAATTGTCTATGACTTTCATTCGATTTGCCTAACAAGCTATAATCATGTGCTGCTGTATTTAATTACTGCCGTCTGGTCATATTGGAAATTGTCGGGAATAGAGGGGAAGACATAGAAAGGAAGACAGTGGGAGCCAGAGAAGCGTGGGGGGAGTGTGGGGTGGCTGGGTGGGCTGCTACAAAGAGATGGCTATAGGAGCTTTGGCCCCGAATTGCGAATGCTCCATAATGCCAAACACAATTGAGTCATTAAGCCGCAATCTAATTAAGCCCGAAAATGTGAAATGAGCCAAAAGAATGGCCAAAAAGTCTCTAAGTCTCTTCTGGCTTCTCTGGCCCTCGTGTTGGCAAGGAGAGAGGCTTAGAGAGAGCGCGTTAGGCGAATTAGTTTGGGTCTTGTTCTTTGACTCCACCCAAGAACGTACAAGACCGCACCGAACCCAACCGAACCGAACCGAACCTGAGCTCCAACTCATCTAAAGTCCACAAATTTTTACGGCACTTTAACGTGACCATTTTAGCCTGGCATTTTTGGTGGCTGACAAGATTTATTTCGTGTCTGCTTTCGACCACGTAGGTCATTAAATTGTTTAGAAATCGCGGACGTAAACCCAGCTCGCCCCAGCTCCTCCCGAGAAGTATCTCAGTATCCAGGCAGACCCAAAACCCAGATACCCAACCCATGCTTAGGCCACATTTTTAAATGAACCACAAAATGACTATGAAACGGACGGGCACACGCACTCTACACTGTACAGTGGGACAAACACTGTTGCTAATAGGCAAAAAGTTTTCTATTTTGATAATTTAAATATTGGTAAAGTTCAGAAAATGTTTTGAATATCTGTTGATAAACAGAGGAGTGTTCCCTAATGATATTAAGACAGATGACAGCTATAGTTCATTTCCACATACAAAAACACTACGAAAATTTGTTCAAATACAATTTACAATTATGTCGCGTCGCTAGCCCACAGAGCCCACCGTTCGGCCTGTTTCATCGCTTATTTTTTAGGGTTTTCTCCAAGTTTTCCCCCCCTCGTCCGGTCCGAGATGGAGGCTAAGCCACGAGAAATAGATACAGATACAGTTAATGCCACAAATGATGTCTAATGACGGTTTCGCCTTACACGATGAAATTGCCTCCAGACTGACGAAATGGTCGAGGTCTATTTTGGCCCGAGAGAAGTGTGTTGCCGATAGAGATTTATGTTGGTACACATAATGGATGAATGGCCCACAGGTTCAAGGTCGTCGCTGTGTTAGTAAATCAATAATCATATTTTTTCGTGGGCGGACTTACCTTCAACTTTGGCCAGGGCCAGGACAGAGATGGTCTGGAGGGCCGGCACCGCCCAGGCAACCAAATGGAATAAATGCGATTTATTTTCAATTGCCTCGTGGCCCCACTTGAGGCCGGCGGCCAGAAACCAGGCGAACGCGAGGCACGACCACCACGCGAAGGCGGCCATGCAGCAGAAATACAATGCCATGAATAATACGGTGCAGGCGGTCGTCTGACGATGGCCCTGCAACAAACAAGGAGGCAAAAATCGAAGTTGGTCAATACAAAATGAGAAATAACAGAAAAAATACAAATGTGATATAAAGGTCCCACATATTGGGACCGTTACACGATTGAATTTTTGATTAAAATATTCAAGATTTTATACAACAAATATCATTCTTTGAAGTTCTGTTGGATTATTTGATAGTTGTTCATACAAAGCGTTTCGGTATATGTATTTATAAATTGTGAACAGATTAAAGAACTGTCTTACTATTGTTTATTTATATGTATTCCTTTCTTTTGAGGTTTACCGAGAATTGCATTTTAATTAAATCTGAATATTCCAACGGACAACGGACGATATACGGACAGCTGTGCGTGCAAGTCATCTGCGAGGGTACATACATATGGATGTATATTAAATGGGTCTTGTCTCATCTTACCTGTGTTATGGTGGACATCATCTGCAGGCGGCCGAGCTTGACTGGCGGCGGAAATGGTTCGCGGCACGACACGGAGTCGCCTGCTCCCAGGCCGGCCACGTAGGCACAGCCGACGACCAGATAGCAGACGGCCAGGAAGACGATGGCCCGCTCGGGGTAGCGAAAGCGCGACGAGTCGATCAGGAAGGTGAGCACCTGGAAGGGGGAAGGAAAGAGAATGCAGCATATTAAATATGAATTTAGATTTAATTGTGTGTTTGCCTTAATTAAGCCGAGGTTCCTTGAGATTCTCTTAAAATCGCATTAGTCTCCGGAGGAGAGTCCCTGGACCTACATATAGCTCTGCCCTCTGGTCATTAGGCACTACACATTAGCTGATTGTGATTGTTGTGCCATTTACCCCCAAAGAGGAGTCTCATTTGCTGCGCAAAGTTTCGCTTCTCCTGCGGGGTTGGTTGGCCTTAATGAATATGGCCAAAAGTGTCCTTAGCTGGAATGGCTCTGAGGTGTATGATGATGGGAACAACAAATACTTTGATTTACTTTGGTACATCCAATGCCAATGGTTTCTTGGAAAACCTTTTTCAAGTGAAACTCTTCTGCTTTTTGCGAATTTCCTATCAAATTTCGTGTGGGGGTGTGGCACAAACAAAAGTCTGCGAAGCAACTTCACCCACAGATGTCTCTTCTCTACGAGTTGCTCTATCCCGCTCTCCCTCTGCTCGCCCACTGGCGCATAATTTGTGGGCGTTTCCGGGGCATGGGGGAGACAAGTCCCCGGTTGTGCCTCTCCTGCTGCTGCTGCTTCCAAATTGTTTTCGAAACATTTTCAGCTTATTTCGTTTCATTTGTAGCTGGTCACACCTACAGAACCCCTTCCTCCCTCCACCACTCCACGCCTCTCATGCGTGGCACAACAAATTGCTAGACAGCAAGAGGCAGGGCAGGACAGGGCAGGGATGTGCAGATGGGGCAAAAACTCCCCCTTTTGTTGCTTGTTTTTGTGCAGCTTGGCAGCATAAATAAACAATTCAATTCAATTTCTCAGCATTTCTCTGTGTCTGTCGACAAAACGAGTTACAAAGTGAAGTGACTCACTGGCACCCTACTGGCACAATGACAGCCCCTTCCGATCCACCAAAAACACCCGCACATTATGCATATACAATTGTACATATGTACATACATACGTAGTGTATATACTGTGACATGTATGTAAATGATGGGAATGGAATGGGTTGGGGCTGAGACTGCCATGCGTAGGTGGAAATTAGATGTAAGCTAAGGCTAAGAGAACTATAATTTCGGAGCAGAAAAACGATTTCCAAATGAATAAATTGTCGGCTCTGTGGGTGCCAGAGGCAGAGACAGTGAGCGAGAGGGGGCGATGGAGAGGCTCAGTCTGAGAAGTGCGTTTCTGCATTTATGAATAATTCAAAGGTCTAGTCGTGGCAACAATAATACTCGCCACATTAATGCAAGGCTAACAACACAAATGCACACACACACACACATACACACGCCCAGTGCGTATGCTGGGCTCCATTTTACCCCCAAAACTCCAACTGTAACTCGCTGATAGTTTTGTTCGACTAGAATAATGATCAAATGAAATGTCTCTGCTGGAGCTGCTTTCGAGGCTTTCGGGCTCTGCTCGTGTAGACAAAAGACCGCCGGCTTGGCCTGGCTTAGTGGGGGGCGGCAATGAAAATGAATTCATTTAAATGGCGCGTAATCAGACATGGAGTAACAAAGGAGCGGGCCAGGAGGCATCTAGAGAGAATCTATGCACTCTGTGCGAGGACTTTAAAGCTGTAAAGAATTGTCAACCATTATGGTTGGTTTACTTAGAGAGAGATACAGGATGATTAAGCAACGAATTATGTTTAGTCGCTGTACCAACTACTCGTATATAACTTTTAGCACTAACCAATCCCATTAAATCCGATGAATGTCTTCGCTTAGCCCCCAGGCTAGTGCCATTCCATAGCGGGCTTCCACCCACCTGAAAATTAACCCCTTTCATAGTCACTTTCCATCTTTCCAGCGTCTTCGTTTATGCTTCTTTCGACTCGGAATAAATTATCCAGCTCGCACGCGCCGTTCACGGTCAACAGTTGGGGAAAAAAAAAATTTAATTTCAATTTTTAGCGCTCATAAATTTCCTTGGCTTGGGGGTCATTAAAATCAGCCAAAAACTAAAGTGGTTACCGCCCACCGAACTCCCCCGTCCCCCACCAACTGTTGGAGTGTTGAAAACTGAAAGCCACAGAAAAGCTTTGAGAGCTTTGCCAGCGGTTGGGTTGGCAGTTTTTGAATTTTGCATAAATTAGATTTAACTCAACTGACAAAAAAAATACTTTTGAACAGAACTTGCATAAATTTGCATGCGGCAAACACAACAGCAATGGGATAGTTATACCCGTACTCGAAGAGTAAAAGGGTATATTGTATTTGTGCTAAAAAGTGGATGTGTGTAACATAGAGAAGGAGTAATTTCCGACCATATAAAGTATCTATATTCTTGATCAGCATCAATAGCCGAGTCGATATAGCCCTGTCTGTCCGTCCGTCTGTCCGTCTGTCCGTCTTGTTCGTCGCCCATTGCTCGAAGGCTAAAGAGATAGAGCAACCAAATTTTTTCCAGACTGATGTGTTCTCTCACTCCTAGAAAAAAGTTTAAAAATTCCGCCCCGCCCACTTCCGCCCCCACAAAGGGCGCACATCTGTGGCGTCCACAATTTTGAAAATAACAAAAACTAAAAATGCAGAATCATAGAGACAGCCCATATCTATCAGGGGCCCAAATCTGAATCGGATCGGATCATTAATATAGCCACAATAGAGGCAAATATACGAAAAAACTTCGCTCCATCCCTTTCGCACTCACACAAAATCGACTAATTTTGGTTTTGTATTTTGTGTAGCCTGGATCTCAGAGACTATAAGAGCTAGAGCAACCAAACTTTTGGCCAAGACTCCTGTGATACCAAACCTGAACAAGTGTATTTCAAAATTTCGCCCCGCCCCCTTCCGCCCCCCGCAAAAGACGAAAATCCACAATTTTGAAGATAGAAAAAAAACTAAAAATGCAGTATCATAGGAAATGATCGTATCTACCAGATTCCCGAATTTGGTTCAGATCGGATCATTATTGTAGCCACAATGATCAAATGAATTTTTTCAGCAGCGGGGGTTGCCCCGCAACAAAATATACATTTTTATTAGGGTTGATGGCAGCAGCGCTGCGGCGGCTGCTACTGATTCTCTCACACACACATTCACGCTCAAACATGCTGCCTCGTGCGGTGTACGTGTGTTGTTGTGAGAACTGATGTAGATGATGTAGATGTAGATGTCGATGACAGATGTAGCAAAAATGTAAAATGTAAAAAAATAATAAAACATTTTAAAATTCCACATAAATCACATTGTGTACTGACTGAGTACGGGTATAAAAGTAGAGTCGCGTTCGAAGCGACTCCGTACGTTCTTTCTCGTTTTTTTTTGTTTTTTTTTTTTTTTGTTGTTGTTTCTAGTAGGTCTAGAGGGCGGAGTGGAGCGTCTATTAGACACAACTAACTATTAACATAAACATTTCAGTCAGGTTGGCGGGGCAGCGAATGCGACGGCATAAATGTGTGGTAAATGTTTGTGGTTTTGTGTGTGTTCGCTGTCTCTGACAGTTTTGACGTTTATGGAATATTCAATTCAATGATTAAAAATTACGAGCATCTGCCCATTTAATAATTATAAATCGTTTCTGTGAAGCAAACGCAAAAAAACACACATTAAATTAAATGTTAAAACCTAAAATCAAAAATCACAAAAAAGAGATAACTTTAATTGGGTTCGATGGGGAGAAGAAACTATTTAAATTATAGACATAATCCATTTTTGTAGTATACAAAATCCATTTGTATGTAGTATACATACGTAAAATGCTTCCTTTTATTTAGATTTCGCATAGCCAACATATGTATCTCTTTGAATATATAACAAATATTATTGCCTCACTGCACAGTCCCGTGTTACTCGTATCGCGCTCTCAGTTTGACTTGTAGTTTCTGGGTTTTCAATTTTATTTCCCTGCTCAGGTTTAGTAATTAAGTAAAAGTCATCCAAGTCAGCAGCAACGACACGACAAACGAACATCCTCCATGTTTATTTGCTATTCTGCCCTTTCCCGAGCATTTTCCTTTCTGCTATCAAGCTATTTTTCTCCACCCAAACACACACACACACACACACACACACACACACATTGTCATTTCCTCTTGTCGCTTTTCATTGGAAAACAAATGTCAAGTCAGAGCGAGAGAGTGAGAGAGAGAGACACACTCTGCCCGTCAGGCAGTGTCATTGTCTCTCATCTCATCTAATGCGTTTAATGAAAAAGGTGTTGATTGTTGACAGTTGATGTGACACACCTCTCCTCTCTATATCACCTGCACCCTACACCCCTCTAGAGCGGTACTCAACCCATCAGCACACCGCATGGCAGCATGGCAGTAAGTTTTCCCTTCAGAAATTTTCCGACACTTTTACCTGTCTGACATTCGGCGGAGCCCTCCTCCTGCGACTTGAGACAAAAGTTTCTGGTGCAAAAATATTTGTTTTAGTTTTAGTTTCGCGAAAATTGAAATGAAATTTGTTTGCTTATAATTTCAGTTGATAGTGGAAATGAAAAGCCCCAAAGGTTTTCCCCAGGCTAGTAGGAAATAGTATCTGTAAGTTGGCCCAAAAGTTGAAGCTGTCGGGGGAAAATTGTTTGGGGAATAATTTGAATGCTCGAAGGCGAATGCTGTTTTCCTGCTTGGCTTAAACTTGTCTCAAGAAAATCTATGCTCCAACCAATTGTTTAGTCAAGTCAAGACATCAAATTGCTTTCATTTCGAATTTTTATTAAAGCCCAAATGCTGTATATTTCCCTTTAAAATTCTTTCAGTTATTGGAAACTATTCATTTATTTTATTTTCATTTTAAGCTTTCCCATTTTATTTTAAAATGCTTTCCCCCACATATTTTTCATATTCGTTTTCAAAATATTTCCGCCTAAATGTTAATCAATTATTTCCGAATATTTTCTTTAAAATTCGAACTTTGTATTCTTTAACAAGCACTCCCCAAAGAGTTCCATTCCCATTCGCCTCATTCCATTCAATTAGTTGAGCACTTTATTTATTGAATACCAAAATTCCCAGAAATGTCAAAACTAAATCTAAATAAATGAAGTATTTCAAGTACGAAGGCAAACAATCATCTGCATTCCTCGTACGAGTATATTTTTCCTCCATCTACCACGTACATATACAGATACATACATATATGAATGTATATCCTCATAAGCTTCAACTGCAATTTTCTAATGCTCTCTTGTGTCACATAGATATTTTATTATTTTTACTACTATTGCCTTTTTTCATTGACATATTTTTGTGGCATTGCATACACACACACACACAGTTAGAGAGAGAGAGAGAGAGAGAGTGGGAGAAAGTTTATTAAAATCAACAAACAGACAACAAACATAACCCACATTTCATGGGGAATTTATTGAAATGTATTGAGACTACAATTCGCAGGAGCATCAAAATATGAGCAGAGTACTAGAAAAATATAAGCTGCAAAATGGCAATCGGAGGAGGAAGAAAAATACTCTAGTTTATTTAGCCTGTGGGGGTGGGAGCAGGGGCCAAATATTTGAGGTTTTAAGGTCGCTACTAAGGTCATCATCATATACTATAAAAACGGAAACTATTTCCGCACTGACACCAAAGTTAAGTTTGTTGATCTGTAGGTCTCATAAAAACAGTATTTAATTTCAGATGCAATAATTTCTATTAAATTTAAATCAATCAGTAAATCCATAAAAAAAAACCAAACAAAAGTAATCAAATCAGTCAGCTGCAGTTGACTATATAACAGCGAATAAACGAGAGTGGAAAGGGCATATAGAAAATTTGCATGAACTCAGGCTCCAGCTCCGACCCAGACTGATGAATGGGTGGAAAATGCAAAATGTTTACCCTGGAAACAAAAAAATAAATATACGACGAATGAGATGGAGAATGGGAATGAAAATGGGAATGAACACTCGGAGAGAACATAATCATAATCGTAAAAAGTAAGTAGAATGAGCATCCAAATGAAAAACCTCTCTTCCTCTCTCTCTCTCTTGCTTTTTCCTCTTTTTGGAAAAACAATTTGGAAATTTGCATAGAATTTGTTGTTGTTGTTGTTGTTCTTCTTCTGGATTGCAGTGATATGCCACGCCCTCGAATGGCGTGGGCAGGATCTGGCGCTGACAATGGGCGACAAATTATATGCAATGACAAAAATGTATCGTAGACACGAGAGGGCCGGAGGAAGGAGGGCGAAAAAAAAACCAGAGACAGCATGCAAAAACATGTCGCCATGTGAGTGACACTGTCCCCCAGGGGGTGGTGGCTCACCGCCCCTAGACTCTCTGACTCTGGAGGCCTTGATGGATGTAGCACAACTTTATGACGTGTGTGTGTCAGTGAGGGACCTGGGACCTCTCTCGCTTTGATAGATGTTCTTTTTTGGTCCCTCATCCCTTCGTCCTGCCGAATGATTACTTGGGAATTATAAGCATTTGAACAGGCATTCTGCCATCATTTTGGTTCCCTTTTTTTGTTGCTTTCGATTCGAGAGACTGCCATGAGCCTGCTGCAGAGCAGACCTCTCTCTCTGTTCCCCCCTCAACTAAATTGATTTTTTATTCCAACTTATGCTCATTTTTTCAACATGTTGCAGGATACACGCAAAAAAGGTAACAAATATTAGCATGGCTTGTGCGGGTAGGGGGAAATGGGGGAAAGAAATCCTTGGCTAACAAGTTGATTTCCATATGCTCAGCACACCAAAGCAAAGTGACAGACACGAAAGAGAGGGAGACGAAGAGGGAACGAAGGCAGAGAGAATGTTCTCCACAAGGACCTTTCACATGATGAATAGTTCCAGCGAGACGAGACGAGATAATTAGACAACAAAATTGATTGATTTATGGTTATTGGATACGCTAAAGCAGAACCAATCGAAGGGGACGACGCATAAATATTGTTTAAGCTGTTTGAAATAAATTGATATATTATGGTAAATGGCTAACCCACTGGAATTGAGTTCAAAACTACTGAAGAATAGTTTAACAATTTACGTAGAATAGACCATTTGCCTATAAGTATTCCATTCCATTTGCATTTGAACTACATTTTGAAAATTCAAAAAATTTTATCACTAACAATGCCTAAAAACTCTTTTAAGGCTTTAAGGCTTTGCCTTTGCCCTCCCACATTCCTTTTGCATGGCTTTTGACAATGCGAGAAATATTTTCAATATTAGTTTAGAGCTCATCCACGCCTCAGGCATTCGTTCATGCCACCGCGTCAAAGGAATGAGACACATTGAGGCATGCAAGGACATTCCGGAATATCAAAGGGCAATTCTAATAATATTTGAAATTTACTTTTGTTCTCTGGTACGTATAAACTGTGTGTATGTATGTGTGTCCTTCCATATATGAATACATTCAGATCCCAAAAGGCAAGCCACAGCTCCACTCCGTCTGCCTGCCTGCTCTGCTCCACCATCATCCTACTGGCATCCTCCTTGCCAAGAGCGCCACAGGGTGCTGTGTGGGATATTCGAGGGGGTTGGGGTGGCTTCTGCATATGTTTTGCCAAGTTTATTGAAAAATATGCACTGACAGGTAATATGTCAAAGCGTGGGATTTGCCAAAGTGCCAAACGACCTCCTCGCTGCCCCTCTCGTCCCCTTGATAATAGACTCGATGTAGGAGCAGCAGAAGCAGCAGGATTCAGTTGTTCGCTGGGGAAGATGTTTGCTTTCAGCTCTACTTAAAGAAAATATGGCAGCACTCAGCTAAGGATAACAAAGGTGGGCGGCAGGTGGGGCTGGCTGGCTGGCTGGCTGGCAGCAGGAAAGATGGTAATGGCAGGTAGCCCAAGGCTCCTATACTCGACTCGTATTTTATCTTATGATTTTCAATGAAAATATTGGATCAAAAACTTACCGTGAACAGGCAGCTAGCCACGCAGACCGCCGCCCAGGACCCCACCCAGTAGCGGAGAACGGTCCGCTCTCGCTCCGGGAAGAACATGGCGTGGCACGGGGCGCCGCAGTCGTGGAGATCCTGCAGAGAGAAATAAATAGGAGATACAAATGAGTAAATTGCCATGGGCGTAAACGGAAGCCTACAAAGAGGGAAATACGTTGGCTGGCAGCGATTAATTAATAAGGCTTAAATTAATTCTGGGCAAAATGTGGGATTGTGGGTTGTAATTAAAGGGGATTAAGGCGGGAGACTTATGGCAAAGAAATCGGAAAGTGTGCGCAGTGGAGTGCTCTTATGTAATGAGAAACAGATATGTACACAGCTTAAAGGATGGAGAGATATTTTACATACAATACAAGCATATTTTTATCAATTTTTGTACAGAACGGAATTTTTGATATGCGTGCATGAATCGATGCATACATACATACATATATATGTACATACAGTCATGTGATTTAAAATAAGGACAGTTGGCCATGCTTTCAGAAAATTCTCTATAAAATTGCTGTTTTAGGAATTTTGAGCTGATCTTAATTTTTATTAGTTGATTCATGTTTGCACTTCCTAACCTAACAGTAAAAACCCAAGTTTAACGGTAAAAAAAAAATTAAAAATTTTGTTCGATATGTCATTGACTTTGGGCTGTGCGAAATAATAGGGACACCCAAAAGAAAACATGTTATATTTCGTAAAAAAATCATCTTTCTGAGAGGTTTTTTAGTTTTTGTATTATTGATAGTAATTAGTTTTTAGTAATTTTAGGTATAAAAACATCCATAACGCAAAAGTTAAGATAATAGGGACAGAAGGAACGTGCTTAGAAGTACTCAGGTATGCATGGACATGAAAAACGTCCACAATAATGGATTTTCGTACCGGAAAATGGCCGAAACATTGACGTTTGTCAAGGAAATTAATGCTAATGCAGTAAAATATATGATTAAATAGGAAACACGAAAAAAAAAATCAAAAATATTTCAAACCATTGAGAAAAAAAAAATATGTGGAAATTCGAAGGACCGTTTGAAAATTCTCAAAACTAAAAAATTAATTTGTGGACGCAAACCCTTTTAAAATATGCACAATACTTTAAGCTAACAATCTAAAGTCTAAAAAGACCCCAAAAAGTTCCATGCCTATCGAACAGAGATACACCAAAAGATGATGATGGTCGCTGTGGACCATGAACACGGGCACCCTAATACAATAATTGATGCTCCTCTGTGTTGAGCGACCATCACATCTTTGGTATATCTCTGTTCTATATGCACGGGAACTTTTTCGGGTCTTTTGGAGTTTATATGGTTAGCTTTAAGTATTGTTATATTTAAGAGGGTTTGCCTCCAATAAATATTTTTTTTAATTTTGAGAAATTTTAATGGGGGTTGCCTCACAATACTAAGCATATTTTTTCAAGGATTTGAATATTTTTGATTTTTTTCCCCGTGTTTCCTATTTAATCGTATGTTTTACTGCATTAGCATTCATTTCCTCTTGACAAACGGCAATGTTTCGGCAATTTTCCGATACGAAAAAATCCATTATTGTGGACGTTTTTCATGTCCATACATACCTGAGTACTTCTAAGCACGTTCCTTCTGTCCCTATTATCTTAACTTTTTTATGGATGCTTTTATACCTAAAAATTACTAAAACTAATTACTATCAATAATACAAAACTAAAAACCTCTCAGAAAAGATGATTTTTTACGAAATATAACATGTTTTCTTTTGGGTGTCCCTATTTCGCACACAGCCCAAAGTCAATGACATATCGAACAAAATTTTAATAATTTTTTACCGTTAAACTTGGTTTTTTACTGTTAGTTTAGGCGCAAACATGAATCAACTAATAAAAATTAAGATCAGCTCAAAATTCCTAAAAAAACAAATTTTATAGAGAATTTTCTGAAGCATGGCCAACTGTCCTTATTTTAAATCACATGACTGTATGTAGATTACAGATCGTAAAAATGGGTTGAGAACGAGCAACAATTTTCAAATTTGTCTTAAAAATAAAAGAGATTATTTTGAGCTAAGATATTAAAAAGATAAGATTTAATTTACATAAATGATATAACTCTTTTTTTTTCAGATCCCAATCCATTTTTATGCCAAAAAGGTTTCCATATTCCAGAAAAACGGAGTTGCTGGGGCTCTCAAAAAGTAAGGAAATTTTGGAATAGCATTTGATAAATATTGTAATACACTTTCCACATTTTCAGGGTGGAATCAACACAGAAATGTCAACTGGGAATATTACTGCTGCTACTGCAACCCTCGGCGTAAAATCTCATCACAATAACTGCAGTTTAATAAGATTTACCCGAAACAGGGACCGACCCGGACCCCGAACCCGGACCCCGAGCCAGGACTCAACCTTGAACTCCAAAAACTGAAGCAGAACTCATCCCCCCCACAAAATTGCATTACGAAGTGTGGCAACAATGCAAACGGACGAACAACAACAACGGCAGACAGACGCCCCAAGCTCCGTTCTGTCGAGTTGAGGAAGAATGACAGAGAGAGAGTGAGAGAGAGAAGAGTGAAGTTCTGTTCTGGCGCATTGTAAACCGCAAGAGATTTGAATTTTAGATAGCACGATACGCACGCACACACACACACACACGCAGGCAGGCTGGCTGGCTGGCGGCTGGTGGATGGAAATCGAAAACAATTGGAGAGAGGAAGAGAGAGAGAGGCTAATGAAGAAGTAGTCGAAGCTTCAGATACCCTACAAAAACTACAAGCCAACATCAATAAGAGAATTCCAAACTCAATTCAATTTTCAAATTTTATTGAATTTGGGGAGGAAAAAGTTAATTTTAAATTTAGTTTTAAAATTGTTAGGTATTTCATCAGGTATTCTAAAACATCTGCTGGGTATCACAATTTCTTGTCTGGCTGCAGGAGAGACAGAGCAGGAAGAGTTGTTCCAACCTAGACTGACAGTGTCTGCAGCTCCTCCCCCAGTCCCTGCCCAGACCAACCATCCGGCTGAGACTGAGAGGAAACAGAGCAACAGAAGCCGTCGTCAGTCTCTCTGTCAAAGAGCAAAACTCCACCAAAAGTGTTGTCTGCCCCTGTCTGTCGTATTCGTCCTCGTCCCTGTCTGGGCACTGGGCCTTATTTCAAATTCCCATTAAAAATTTAAAATCCTCCCCGCCACGGCTATCCCGCTCATCGTTTTTGGCAATCATCGTTAGGTTAGCGGCGCAAATTGCGTTTTTTCCTCCAAGGGAGAGAGGAGAGCAGCTAAGCAAGGGCGGACGGAAAGAGACGGCACCAGCCGAATGCTGGGGGAACAATATTTACGCATATTTGAGACGCATAAAGCAACAGATCCGCAACAATAACATAAAGCTGGCTAAGAAGGGACTGGGACTGGAACTGGAACTGGGGCTGGGATACTCCTCTAAATTGCCCGCAGTTCTTTTTTCTTCTCAGTCCATGGAGAAGTAGCCACATTTATCTGAAATTATCCTTCAAGCTTAAGCCAAGTCAGCGTTGAAAATTTAAATTTTAATGAACTCATTTTGAGGGATTGGCATGGAGGAAGGAAAATGCGATGGAGGAGGCGAGTTAGGAAGCTGAAGAGACAATTGGGTAAATCCAACTAGCTTTTAGCTCTAGGGTATTATATCGTTATCAAAAAGACATTTCAAATTAAACGAAATTAAAGTCTCTCAGCTGGAGACTCGTACTGGACGAGTTCCTCCAGTTTATTCTGTATATCCTGTTTTTCTCCTCCTACTACCTCCCCCACCTCCAAAACATAATGAAACTGTTCTTACTAACTGGGAATCTCAACCATATCATCATATTTATCATGCTCGATTCCATTCACGGATGCTATCGCATTTTCCGATCAAGCGATCGCTTCCTGTTCCACTCATCCATCGATCTATCTTTATTACCAAGCCAAAATCAAACAGAGACGGCCTCTTCTATGGGTAATTGTATGTAGTAGTGGACTCTTGTCCCTCAACCACTCACCCACTCCATCCCATCCCATCCACTCACCTCGGCTTACAAGAGAATGCCCAAAGAGCAACAAAAACAACTAGCTGCAACATTGACCACAACAAAAGGAGTCCAGAGACTGCATTGTTAGTCCCAAGTCGGAGTTGGACTCCAAGTTGTATGTATGTATGGTGCTGTCCCTTTTCGGCCCGATCTGGTCTGGTTTGGGGTCTAGGGTTTGGGACTCGAGTCCCAGTCTGGGGTCCCATTGTCTTGCGATTTTTATGAGGCATGTATAAATAATTGCGCCCAAAGGCCGCCGACATAAGTTTTCATGCCGGCCGCGTGAGCATCCGACCAGGAGCAGCAGCAGCAACAAAGGCCGCGCACAACCGACTAAAATGCCCTCAAACCGACTATACTGTATCTCCTAACATACCCTCTCCTCCCCTTCCCATCCCCTCATCTATCTACCAAAGTGGCAATTCTACAAGAAAAAAAACAGTATAAAAAAATTGTTTTAGTTTTTGTATTTTTGGCTGGAGGCCACAAAAATATAATGCAACAAAAAAGATGGCAGACAATGACAATGGGCCAAAGGGAAGTGGGTGGAGCAGTAGAACCAGAGGGTGCAGAGGCGGCGAGAGAAGAGCGTTGAGGAATAAACGAAGTTATGCCAACATTTAAGGAGTTTTTAATTTATTGCAGATACATTTTATGCCCAGCGCGAGTTATGAAAGGCCAAAGGGCAAGAGAGGTACACGAGCAGAGTGCCAACGGAGAAGAGAACTCTTCCAGCTGGCCTGGCCCTCTCCTCCATGCTTGAGTTGGGGGCGTGTTGATGATGATGGTGGTGGAGATGCTGAAAATTATTAAGAGTCGAGACGTTTGGGGCAACGGAAGAGCCAGTCATCCTCTGCGATACAGTGGGATGAAATGCGATGGAGAAGAACAGAAAATACTAAAGGCTTGATCATGGAGAGAAATTTCATGGAAAAAGGTACAGATCAGAATCATATGATATCGTTGAACCAGCTTCCTCTATGAAGACAGTTGTTCAATTAATCTTCACCCTCTTTTACTATTCGTTTCTAATCACTCCACTCCACTGACACAGCATCTACGTGTTCATATACATATGTATGTATGTATGTATATCCACTGTCCGCCAAGAGCCAAAAACCTTAGTCGAACACACTTCAATTTGAGCCTTCAGTTGCAGGCCGATCCCCCAGAATCCTCCCCCCACTCTCTATTGACTGCTCAGACAACCCTCGGACAGCGTTAATGATGACTCCCTTTCCTGCACACCCCCCCTCCAGCTCAGTTGCATGCTTGTGTGTATTTTTGGGGGTGTTGCTGACGTTGTTAAAGTCAAAATAGACAGAGCAACAGACAGCATCGAACAGGACAACACCGGAAAGAGAGAGAGAGAAAATTCGATTGTCCTAAGGGTTGATTTGAGCAGGAAGGAACAGGCATAGCCAGGCCGATTGAAAGGCCCAAAGGACATGCTGTCGACTGTTGTTGTTGTTTTGTAGCTTTTCTCTCTTTGCTGTTATTTCCCTTCTCTACACTTCATCTTGAAACACAAACAAAACAGAAGAAGAGACAACCAGACAGACAGACAGACACAGAAAAAAAACAACAATTTGAATTCAATAAGGATGGGACGAAAGGGAAGGAGCAGAATACCAGGAAGTGGTATTCGGGCCCCAAGTCGGGTCAAAAGTTCAAATGGACCCACACACAAAATACTAATAATAATACTGAAAAGGAGTCCAAGAGTCAACAAGCAGCACTTTTCACACATTTTCTTGCTGACCGCAGCACAATGCTCAAAATTCCTGCCCATAATTTATTAATATTATTGACCCCTACGTTCCAGGCTCCCTGGCCACCCTATCCTCTTCCCGGTACACACAAATTCCCCCCGCAAATTACACATGTCGACACTTTATTAAAAGCCAACCAAAGGCAGACAAAAAAGGGTTTTAAGGATTTTGATTCGATATTGGAGGATTTCTCCTCCTACTCCCTTTATTTTTTTGTTGTGTACACTTTTTGCGGTCTGCCAAAAACGAAACTGATCCCGGGGCCATAAAATGTCGACCCGTCCATATGTTGGTTGGGTTTTTGGGAAATGGAATGAGGCACGGGTGTAGGCAGCGGGAAGTGACGAGGTTCAAAAAAGGAAGAGGAGCAGAGCACGAGGAGGGGGAATACTGGCGACCCGAGGCCCAACAACTTTTAGCGCGATTTCCTTTTTCGGTTAACGCCCCTTGTCCCTGCCCCAGCCCCTTCCCATCCTGACCCTTCATGGCTGCGCGTTTAACCCTTTCAGAGCCAACAAGAAACAGAAAAAAAACGCTGTTAAGGTCTACACTTGACTACATGCAAATTATGCCTCCAGCGCGGGCACAAAAGAGAGACCAAAAGAGGGCGCGAAAGGAGAGAAGGGAAGACTGAAAGAATGGGCAACTCCGCGCATCCTTCTTAGCCCTGGTCCAAGTCCACCCCTTGATTACAGCCCATGTAATTTTAATGGATATTTATAATGAGCATCTGTTTTAAATTTTTACTCTCTCATATTCGGCTCTCCGTTCCGTTCCATTCAGCCTCGAAAGGTGACACAGCACAAGGTCCGCGCCCCGAAGCTATGCGAATTGTTGTCGGGTCATTGTTGCCCCTGCTCTGTGGGACAGGGGCAGGGGACCGACCAATAACCCATTATACATGCAAGGTGTTAAGCTGGGGGAATTTTTTTCCGTGGCTCGTCGCTCGTATGAATATTGTAATTACAAAGGACCACAGGTGGTTCCCTCTCTCTGTGTCCTCTACCTCCCCTTTGAAGCTTGCTAATTAGTCATTGAAAATTGAGGCTAGCGAAAGGGTTGTGGCTATGCATATGAATAAGGGTTGTCCCCTTACTTCTTCTACTTCTCCTACATATAAATATTCAAATTTATTGCATTTAATATTATCAAAGGAAAAGGTTAGGAAAAAAAGAAAAGTCTTAAATCTGAGTAATGAAGTCAGTTGCTAACATATCAGATACAATTCTTGTTATTCCCTTATATATCTTTATAAAATGCTGACATACGATTGCTGCGCTTCCCCCTCCCCTCCTTGAAATCATCTGCGATAAACAATCCACGTCAAGTTCTTTCCCCTCGCAGCGTCAAATCCCAGTTAATGTCAACTAAATGCTTACAACTTAAAACCAACTTAAGCTCGAGCTTCTCCCGGACAAACTTTTACGCATAAATATATAGAGATATCTCACTATACATATATATATGTATGTATGTGCATATAATACCAGAGTATAACAAATATTTATCGGTCATGCATGTCACGTACTTCCAAGTGGAGTAAAGCGGATGGGGAGAACTCTGCAGGGGACGGAAGGACGGCAACGTGACGCTAACACTCATTGACCATCTGACGGGCTCAAAGACACGTTAAACATGCTAACCTACTCGGGTAGGAGCAGGAGCAGGAGAGTGCGAGCAGAGGAGGCTGGGGGCGTAACAGATACTCAGCCACAACATCATTCAGCATCAGGAGGCATTAGCTCGAATGCAAATTAAATAATTTGTTGGACAACATCGTGGCTCCAAGATGTTCCCGTAAAGCATTCAAAATACTTGACACACTTTTCTACAGTTTCCTAGAGTTTCCTACAGTTTTCTACAGTTTTCCTGTTTCCCGAAAATCATACACGCTTGGCTTTTGGGGATATTTGTACAGTATCAACAACATTCTTAGATGCTGCCACAGCTTCATGTCAAGTGGAACAAGCAGGTGGTGCACTTCCCATTTCCCAATTTCCACTTTTCAACCAAACCTGTATTTGGACCACATTTCTCCCCTCTCCCTCTCTCTCTCTCTCTCTCTCTCTCAGTCTTTCTGTCCTGACATTGACATGCAGACAGCCGCAGCAGCAGCAAACGCAGCAAATTTTCGTTTTGACATTTTGGCAGGAGCCTCAGTTGCTTCTTTCTAATTGCAACAGAGAGGGGGCGGAGTGACTAGCGGGAGGGGAGCGTCTTTGCATGTTGCCTGGACACGCTTCAGTCTCTTTTAATGCTCCCCTGAATGCTGCATAATTTGACATATTAATTTTAAGTAGTCTGTCGTGTCTCCTGCCTCCTGACAACAACTAATGGGCACGGGGGTCGGGGAGATAGGGCAGAAGGTATCTACTATCTACCGTCTTTCTCCCCCTCCCAAAGAGTGTATGCCCCATGTTGAGTTGCCTCTTTGTAGCCTCACCCAATTGCACTCGTCTCTCAGTTGGTGGCATTTTTTTCCCTCTAGTAGTTCGAGTTCTCTTGGTCCCAGTTTTCCAACTTGTTCTCCTTCTCCTCCGCTTCGTCTTTGTCTTCCCCTGTATTATTTTCTATATTTAAGAGACTTCATTGGGGATTCTCTCTTGTCTTCGTTTTTCTGGCTTTGGTGGGGCATAATTTAATAAATTTATGAAATTTAATAGAGAGGAACGTGTTTGCGTGGCCACAATTTTGCGGTGGCTCTCTTTTCTCTCCTTCCTCTCTGTTCACTCTTCACTGAAACTGAAATGTATATCCCACATAGAGTGTATTAGAGGGGGTTGTGGGGCTTGGGGGCAACTGTGTTCAAGTAGGCGTGTCTGCCTAAAGGGGAGGGCCATTACTTATGTCATGTCCATGGAGGATTTTAGACAATTTGTCCATGAAATTGAGAAGAATGCGAGAGTTTTGTGATTATTTATTCAAACTGTTTGACGGCATCTAATCCGAGCATGAAAACTCTTGAACTAAATTCAGTTGAAAGTTCAATCTGTTCAAAATCTCGATAGCCAAGGACAGGCGTATCGTCTTAGAAGGTGTCAAGTGAGAATGTCTTTGGTTATGGTTAACCAATCATATACCCTACCCTGAAATAGATTTCCAACTGTAATATATATCCCGGCTTAACTGTGACCATTAACAACATAATGAGAGATGACTGCAGAGAGAGAGAGAGAGAGAGAGAGGGAGAGAGAGATGTCGCTGTCCCACCCAAAAGTCGCATAATAAAGCGAAATAAATGCCCAATGAGCTTTGTCAGAATCAAACTACCAAAACGGTAATTCCGTTTCATGGAGTGTCGCCTATGCGGACCGTAACAAGCAACGGTCCATTTGATGTGCCATCCCATCGCATCCCATTCTATCCTTCTCCACGGCCCCCACCTGACCAGCACTGGCCCCCTGCTCGCTGTCCCCTCTCTCTCCAATGGATACACTACACGCAATAAGAACGAAATCATGGAAAGAGAAAGAGAGTAGGAAGAAGCAACCGAACAGCACACAAAATATTACAACAATTTGCATAAAGTCTGTTACTGTTACTGTTACGATTTGGAGACGACGACGGCGGCGGCGGCAACGGCAACGGCTCTGACTGCGATGGCGATTCCAACAGCGATGGCGTCTGTGGCATGCAACATTCGAGATACAGATACGCCACAAGACCACGCGGCTAACGGCAAAAAGTGTGCGCCTGCAACTCTGCGAGCACATACGCGTACATACGTACAAACATCGGAGATGTTCGGGATGCCACAGATCGGGATCGGCATCGGCATGGGCATCGGGTTCGGTTCCGGGATCGGGATGAGACTGCCGCCGCTGGGATGATGCCTTGCTGCGCGTACAGTTAGACGAAGGCGTTCAGCCGAGAGCCGACGCAAAGCCAACAAACAGAACAGGCAAGCCGGTTTCCCTCGCTCCCGGACACTGTTCCATAATAATTACAAGAACAAGAAGTTATGGCAGGTGGCAGGGACCATGTACCATGAACGAGGCACGAGAGACGATAGACAGGGGACTGGAGTGGCAGCCAGCCAGAAGGAAAAGTGAACAAAAGCTGAGGTCTGACTGTCAGCCGGGCGATATAATGCTGGAAATTATATATTATTTGAATAATAACGCATCAAATTACATCAACGAAATGTGCGCCGTGATTGAAGTCGCTGGAGGAGGAGGGAGAGCCCAAATCATCACTTGCTTTCATTCATTCGAAAAGGGAGAGAGTCGATGAGTTGTCATTGCTCAAAATGGCGTTGAATAGTGAGCAATTTCATGGATTTGCCACTACTATTGCTACAGCAGCGTTTAGGCAGAGCTATACCGAGAGAGTTTCTATCTCCAGTTGTAGATCCTTACGGACTGGTACATACATCTTCTCTTCCTTCCTCCTTTTTGCCATTTCGCTTGAATTTATTCAATTCCGATGCGTTTATCTCTTATTTGGTGTTGTTCTGTGATTGTTGATTGGCAAAAAACAATCAATCAATGTGCTTTGGCTCCGCTCCTGGGCGCCATTTTAGGGATAGATAAGTTTCAGTTATCATATCACGTACAAATTGCGAAAATTGTACGAGTTCTCCCTGACGCTGGGAAATGTCAGAGTTGGCGCAACATCGAACCCCTCTGACACTTGAAATGCTTACAGAACTGATGCTGGCAGCACAGCAACACAGCATTACTGCATCGCAGCATTACAGCAACACATGTGAAGCACTTGTGCACATCATCCACAATTCCACCATCCAAAGCCACTGACATCGATCCCAACGATGGTGCTTCTGCTGCATAATCTTTTCTCCTAACCCCTGCCCATACCCATACCCATAGCCATAGCCATCTCCATCCTCATTCCATTGCCGATAAACCGAAACCACTTGACGTTGGTTGGGCCAAGTCGAGTGCGCATTAACTAAAAGCCTCCACTCCAGTGGAGCTCTGAGCGGAGCGAGTGAATATCGACGGTGCGGTGCGGCCAGCAAAAACAAAAATAAAAAAAAAATGGCGGAGAAATAAAAAACATTCACTGAAAACTATTTGCAACAATTTTTCACAGTCAGCTGCCATAATTTTTCACACAAAACCCCGCAGATGAACATGGGGTCCAGTGCCGGAGTCGGATGGGAATCTTTTGCTTTTATTTTAACACTTTAAACGATGACGTTTAGATGGGGAGCAAGAGCAGGAGGACTGGATAGAGCGACTGTTCGCGATTCCCCGACTGCATTTCCATTTCCATTTCTCGGTACACTGGCCAACGCGTTGTAATCAACCATGGATAGAGGGAGACAGGGACTCGGACTGAGACTGGCACTGAGTCTGGGTACTGGTAGTGGTAGTGGGCCTGCATTTGCTGCAGATGCCATGCTCAGATACAGATACAGCACAATTTATCTCACAGTTTGCAGTCTAAACAAAACCGACTGCTGGCCCTCTGCAAGTTTTTAGCTGCTCAGCGGCAGGCTCATCGGACTCATCGGACTCGTCTCCTGCCAGGCCATTTGCCATTTGCCATGTCCGCATCCGCATTGTCCTCCGCCGCGTCCCCCCTCTGTGGGGCCACGACAGCGATAAATGTTTCAGCATTGCAAACACAAGCTTCGAAACTCCGGCAAATACTCGTATACAAATGATTTCGTATTTATTTCGGCCGTATACCCATACCATACCCACGATGATGACAACCCAAACAGGCCAACAGAATTCTCTGGATCAAGAGTACCCTCTGCCGGATCCATGCCTCTGCCAGTGCAAATTTCAAGTGAGGTTACACTAATTATCCATGCGGGTTCATCCATCCTCTGCATAGCCAGAACATGCAGAATTGTTGGAGTTACAGACTTCGGTACTAATTAATGTATGACTACAATTAGGAGTCCATTTATGTTCTTTTTTTTTTTTTTTTGGTTCGGTTTTTGCATTTTTAGAGCACTTTTGACAGCAAGCGAAAGAAGCGTTGTACAAGGAATAACAATAAGCGAACAGACGATTCATCGCAATTATATTTTATGGCTGAAATAAGGATGAACTTCCCTTTAGCTGTTATTCAAAAGCTTCTCAAAATGGCTTCTAAGTTATGGAAAGTTATGGATGGACACCTAAAGGTTCTGGGAAATGGAACCTCACTGGATCTAGCAAGAGATCAACAGACAAACAAACGCAGTGGAACGAACATCATCAGCGAATTTGAATTTGCCGCTAGTGGAACTTTGCAGAGGAGCCTCCAATTTTTTACAGATATTTTTTTATGTATTTGTTCTGAGAATGATTTTTTTTCTATTTTGCATGCGGTGCAAGGTTCGTAAACAAAGGGGAGCAGGGATCCAGTGAAAGAGACAGAACAGAAAAACATGACACACAATCGCTCATTGATTTCGCGCATTCCTCAGTGACCTACAACACCGCACCCCACCGCACCCCACCGCACCCCACCGCACCCCACTGACTGACCATCGCCGGTCTTTCTTTTGTGGCTGCTGCTGCTGCTGCTGATAAATGATTTCAATATTTATAAAAAAACACAAAAATAAAATAAATACAACAAAAATGAACAGAAACAGAAACTGCGGGGCATCAAATTGCGTCAAAAGCCTGTCAGTCTCATTAATTTCCCCAACAGCAACAACAAAAACAGAAAGAAAAAAAGGGAAATAAAAAAGCGTAAAAAGAGAGAAGAGAGAGAGAGCGGCGAGCGACTGACATTCAAATGCTTTGTCCGGCATGGCTGGATATTCAATTGCTGGAAAATGCTTTGCCGCCATGGAAAACTATCTGATAATGAAGGCCCAACCTGCTGCCCTGCTGTTCTGGTCGAGGGATAAGTGGAGAACCGGCCAGGGGCGGCACAGGAAGCTCTGTCCACCCATATCCCTGGCCCCATGGCTAGTGCTGGGAGGGAAGTGATTCAGCATTTGGCATTGAATTATTTGCTTGCTGCTCTGCTTTCAGGCCACATTTATCAGTCATCAGTGTGCGCGGCTTAAAGGTTCATTCTTTTCAATAAGATAGAGTACCGATAGAGGAGCAGGGAATGGTTGCCCAAGCTTTAATCTTCGATAGCTGAAAAGTGTATTGGAACTGAATTGGAAATTCGCTTCATTCGTATTTGGCATTCGAATTGATTGTGATTGAATGAAGCTCATCGCGGCACGTCCTAATGGGGGATGGAAGCGGCAACTTCTCGAAGCTTTCCACATTCTTAAAGGTGTTTCATCTTTAGGTATTTTTCCTGTAGAACCTCCCTCTGCACCTGCTAATCGCTCTCCTTAGTCACTGGCAAATTGCCTCAAATTAAAGCCATTTAAGCATAGATACCATAGAACCATGGCCGAAAACTTTAAGCCATTTGTCAACACAGAGGCTTGATGGCAGCCGGAGGGTGATTGGGGCGGGGGGCATGCAAAAATGCGTTCCCCAACGCACCTACAAAAAGGAGGCGAAGAATGGATGAATGGATGAACGGATGCCTGAATGGTCCCCCAAAAATGGCACCAAAAATACCGATATACCAGAACCCGTTTGTTCCCCCTCCCACATGCACCCACGAACCGAACACTAACTCAGCCCGAAATCCCCCATTCATTCCCCGTAGAGCGACGACCACAGGAAAATTTATAGGCAATAGCTAAAAACAACATCGCTTCACTTGAGCGTGAACAGTGCCAGCCAAAAGTACGACAAACAAAACAGAGCGACAAGCGTAGACAGCGGAAGAGAGAGAGAGAGACAGAGAGAATGGAACTTCAATTCCGTTCAGTTTCAGAGTCGATGAGGTTCGGGTTCTGCTGTTCTGCTCTCCCACATATCGTACGGTATCTGGATATAAAAGTCAATGGCTCGCATAACAAAAACACAGAGAGAGAGAGAGAGAGAGAGAGAGAGGGGGGAAAAAATGGAATGCTGTTTGTTTGTTTTGTGGATATTCCATTCCATGAAAAGCAAATTAAGCCATCGCCCGAAAAAAAAGAAGCCTGGGAAAATGAGAAGAGAAAAGTTTATTTTTCTCTGTTTTGCGTATTTTGCAAAACATTTTCGAAACTAGAATTCCGCCGCACCTGCCACAATGCGTAGGACCAAACAAAAAAAGGAAACGAAACGAAATGAAATGAAATGAAACGAAACGAAAGTCTCGACAAAGAATCGGAAAAATGTTTGTTAGAAACTTGTTCGAGCGAAGACAATCCCCAGCAGATCCGACACCCCCAGACATACATATTTGAGGCCGCCAAAGTTCTGCCCCAGCTTTTGACAATTTTCGGTTTTTGGTAATTGCCAAAAAATAAGAATAATAATAATGTTTGTGGCTGTGGGTGGGGGGGGGGTGTGTCTGGCACTTCTAGATAATGGAGACGCAGAGACAGTAAGTTAAGCGGACTTACAGGTAAGAGTTCGGGGGGAACTCGTTTATTAGGACTTTAATCCAGAGAGAGAGAGCCTCCCCAAGTAATTGGGTATTTATGGTTGACCCTTTTGGACCCCACTCCACTGTCGAAACTTTTTTCCCAATTGGCTTCGGGCAAAAGTTTTGACAGTTTTGATGCTCGAGGCTCGAGGGGACATGCCAAGGGGTTGACTCTCTTCTGGAGGGTTAGCAAGGGTTCTGGTTACTCACACTCACACAGAAAGAAGATTCTAAAACATGGGAACAACGTACCTGCAACAAGAGAAAGAAGAAAGATGGTTCGATTCGGGAATGCTACTATTGGATCTTAAAATATTTCAAACATGAATCCTACATTAAATAGCCATGGGGATTGGAATTGACTCAAGGCTTGAATGGCATTTTATGATGCATCTCGAGAGCTCTGGCCACATCAATATTCCGTGCACCTTAAGCAAGGGATAAGTTACAATCGCTCAAAAAAAAGAAGAAAAAAGAATTCCGGATTTCATTTTCATGGCTTTTAATCAGCTTAAAAATTAGTAGCCATAAAAAGTGAATCTGCCCCTCCTGGGGGCTGGCTCTTCCATCTTGCAGCTTCCACCGGTGGCAAGATTATTATGCTTAATGATGTACAACATAAAAAATCCTTTTTTTACGATATGCAAACGCATTTTGATAATTTGCTTTAAATAATAAACAAGAGGAGAGCTCTCTCTCTCGCTCTCTCTCTCGCTGTGTGTCTCTGCGGCAGGATGCAGGCACCCATAAAAAGTTTGAGCGTGCCATAAAAAACACTTAAGCGACGAGTGAGATGGAGGTAGAGAGATGGCAGAGATGGTGTGTGTGCTGGTGAGGTGGGAATAAAGGAAAGAGCCGAGGAATAAGCCTCTAATGGGTTGCTTAAGAACACGTTGCCACTTTGCCTGCAATAGAGACAGAGAGAGAGAGAGAGAGAGAGATCGAGGGAGAGAGAGAGGGAAAAATCATTTTCATGTAAATTGACACGTTTCATTATGAAGATGGATCTGAGGCATCCATATCCATCCAGCCATCCATCCACAGAGGTAGGTGCTCCCTCTTTCGAGTCGAAAGCACCTAGAAGCTGCAGTTCCAAACCCGAACCCGGTGACAACTCCACAGCAGCTCTCCGCGGGCCCAGAGTGAGATGTGGCAGAGATTGGTTGTATCATCTGGCGCACACATTGTGGTCGAGGGTGGCTGGGAAACACGATATGATATGTGGTAAATAAACTACCGAGCCACCGAACTACCAAATGGGGGAGAAGGCAGAGTGCAGGCAGCGGGTAGAGGGTCGTGGCAGAGTGCAACAATTGGCAAGTGTGTGGCCCTTCCACACTTCCAGACAGGAAGCAGCCCAGCATGCAAAGTTTCGAGTTTCCAAAACAGGGAAGAACTCCATTCGACTCCAATTACATTCGCATTCGGATGACCTTGGAAGCAGAGCTAAAGGGTTGATCCGATTAATCCTATACTATATGATATATACTATACATTTCGTTTCCTTAGAGGCAAGCTTTAGAGACTTTCCAGTTGTGTTCCTCCCACCTATGCGACTACTATCATTAGCATTTAGCCACAGAACCTCACTCCCCCATCCCCCACCAATCAGTTGACCGACAGCAATTGCGGTGGAGTACTCCAATTGCAGGCCTCGACTTCTGTGGCTTTCACTCTTTAACCCCCCCCCCAGAGTCCTTAGCCCACTGCCAGTCGCCGTGCCACCTGTGGGATGGGGTGGGGAAGGAGCAATTTGGTGCAATGTTGCACATGCATGCGGCCAGAATCACATAATCTCGTTGGATTGCAAATGGGCGGCAGAGAGTCCGATGGCGAGTGTGAGTGCGAGTCTGTTTACCGGCATCTGTTTTCCTTCTTTTTCTTACCTACTTACCACAGCTTTAACCTAATTTTATTACCCAGTGGGGTGAGTGGCGAGGGGTGAGCGGTAAGCGGTGACTGTACCACTCACCACCAACTCAATTAAGGCACACAGCGGAGATAAAAACTCAAATGGGGACAGCATCCAGCCCCAGTGCCAGCCCCAGCCCCGTCCCGTCACAGTCTCTGGCTACTGTTGCCACCAATCTATGCATCTTCGCACTCTCATTTGGACCCCATCCAGAGCCACAGCCAGAGCCAGAGCCACTCGTCGCCACCATGCATGTCAAGTGTCTCCGGCTGCCCCATACCCCATACCCCACCTCTGTGGTACATACAAAAATCCAATTTTCGTAATTAAAAAAAATAAAAGCCATGCAATCCACCAAGAGGGAAGCAAGCCACTGCCTTGGGGCCGCATGACCGACCACTCCCCGAGTCCAAGTGCCAAGTGCCGAGTCCAAGTCCGAGTCTCATCTCATTAGAGCACTTCCTCCCTTAGTGTGTTCCTCTCTTTGCCACTTAACGTAGGGCGAGCACCGGCGAAAGCAAAAAGAAAAATATAAATGCAGAAGGAACAAATCTGAGACTGGAAATTCAGTTTTCAAATCATTGAATGGAAAAAAAAGCGAAGAATGCTAAATAAATAAACAACAATAAAAAAGAAGGGAAAGGCAAACGGCAGACGGCAGACCAAGATTGAAGTTTATTCTATTCTCTACTGGCCTGCTGCTCTGCTGCTCTCATCGTGTGTATGAAGCTCTTCAAACTGGCATATCATCGTTGGCGTTGGCCATGGCCAAGAGCCCAAGTGTCGAGTGTCCAGTGTCGAGAGTCAAGCGAAAGAGAGAGAGAGGGAGAATAGTGTGAGGTAAGGGTCAGAGGAAGAATCCTCATCATCATCATCATCGCTGTTGTCCGACAGTGTCCAGGCATCGTTAAAACGCTTAGCACGTTTTTAATTATGCCACGGAATGGTGGCGAGCGGGACGGAGTGCCACAGAGGATGCCCTCTGGGGTCTGGCCCCTGGCGCCCTTCATTTTCGGGGATACGCTTCAAGTGGCAGACTGCGATTTGTACTTAACCCCAGTTCGGGCTTCATTTTCTGGTCATTTTTCAAATGCAAATTGCAGTTAGGCTGACGGAAAGCCATTGAAACTGTATATTTAAGTTGCGGAAAATGAGTTGGAATAGGTAGAGGAAGAGGGAGTCAAATATCTATGGAAGATATGAGGAAGGAACGGAGGGAGGACGAAGGGAAGCCATCGCTTATGGTTTATACATTTAAGTGAAGATATCCAGATAAAAATATAAGTTTGGTTCAATTTCAAGTTCTTTTAGGTGCTTTTTCTCTTGTGATTTCTGTTCTGAGATCTTTTTAAAATTTAGGATTATCTTTTACTTAATCAATCATCCCTTTACCGCTGAAGAAATTCCCAGCTAAACATTCGAACCCATCATATGATTGTTCTATATAGTATTTCATTCTATGTTCAAAAACTTTCTAAAATTCCACTATGGTATATATGTATGTAGTAAAAAATCCATGTAGATTCGCTTTCAAATAATCGTTCTTTACAAACTTAAACAATCAGAAAATATATTTTGCCAGCCAACACACAAAAGAAAAACTACAAAAGCAGTGTAGAAATAATTTTGAAAAGCACAAAAACTGCTGCAGGATATGGAAACTGAATACTGAATTCCTGACAAACTCGTTGGCCTGGCCTGGCCTGGTCTGGCCTGAATATCTCTCACAAAAGTCCTGGGGCACGAAACTAAGCAACAACAACAAACAATGTAAAAACCAACAACAAACATTTTAAATAAATTGAAAGCGAAAAAATAGCAAAAAGTTTTTTTTTTTTTTTTTTTTTGGGTCAATTATTGAGTTGGCTTAGAATTTGCAATTGGCGAAGCGTTCAACATGTGGCAGGCAGACTGTGATTAGCTGCAGGTTTCAGTACGGATTGGCTGGGGATCGGGACTGGGGGCTGCTGTGGCCTGTTGCTTTTTAGTTTTAGCTTTGGCTTCGGTTTTTGGCTCAAACTGCCCGTTGGCGATTTTCACAGTTTGTCAAACAGCGCAGGGTGGGGGAGAGGCACAGCGAGAGAGAGAGGAAAATGGCCAAGAGAAACTGCAGCTAAATTCGTTTCTTCTTCCACTTCTGACTTCTGCCTGCCTCATGCTGTGGCATCAGTCAAACGTCCGACTGCCGCCACTGTGGGTGCATCTCTTAGCCCTGTCTGTTTCTTGTTTCTTGTTTGACTTGTTTTCTTGTTGCCTGTTGTCTGTTGTCTGGCTTCAAAATGCACGTCTATTGACAGTAACCATAATTTGTTTGTCTAGCGTGGCAGTGGCATCAGGGCAGCTGGGAGGGGGGAGCGGAGCGGATTGGATTGGACCGCGTAAAAGTGCCCAAGTGGCAGTGGAGTGGCAATTGCCTCGTAGGCCTCCTCCTTCCCCTGCTCCCCTTCTGCTTTTAGCCACTCCTCTGCTGATGGCTTAAACATTAGTTGTTGCTGCTGCTTCCAGTTACCGTATTTTGTTGTGCTGTGTGTGTGTTTGGGGCCACAAAAACTGATGACAGTTATAAATGATGGGGTTGGTTTTTCGGTGGGACTGCTCGTGTAGCCAGTGCAGCCACTGCCTCACTTGGCCGAGGAAGTGGCCAACAGGGGAGTGGACTGGCGTCGTCCCAAGTGAGTGCTTAAGTGTACATAATCTGGGTGCCAAGTCTTCTACGTACCGGGTAGCCAAAAGTGTAGCTTAAAATAGGAGTTAAATCCACTGAAAGGTTAATTGTCGACAGGCGTTGCTCCAAACGGTTTTCTTTTAAATCTACCCAATGAAAATAGTATCAGAACTTAGTCGAACAGAGTCTTTGATGATCTAAATCGGTTCAAGTTCTCTCAGAAATATTGCAACTGGTAAAGGATATTTTTAATCATTTTACAAGCCATACTTTCATCAGAAAAATACTGCACAATTTTACCATATTCGTTTTTTATGATATTCTACATCAATTACATACACTGTGCGAAAAATCGAAGAGTTCAACTGAACAAACCCATATTTAAATGAAATATTCAGTTTTTAAATAAAATAATAAAACACCTCTTAACCGTTAGATTACGGGTATAAAAATAGAGACGTTAAATAGAATTCACTTTGATTTAACACTAGATATGCATAGATACACATTTAGAAATAGAATTTAACCCTAGATGGTCATGCTTGGTCGATTCCACGACGCATAATCACATACATATGAATGTACATATATAGTATGTATATTTAATTATTTCTATTATCCTTTGTCGTTTATTGCTACTATTACTGCCATAGCTGACCTGCTACAGTGTGCCGACAAAAAGCTTTTAAAAGAATATTTATTTATTGGTTGATTAGTAGAGTTACTTGACCAAACGGAGTTTTAGAAAATATCTAAAATACAGCAAATTAAACAAAAATGGGAAAGGAAATATTTTTAACCAAACAAAAAATTTACAAATCAGGATTTGCGCGAATTACAAAAAAAAAAAAATGTCAAAAATATTAAAGAAATCTTTATAAAACACACCAAATATATTCCTTCGCCACTGCTATACAAAATGGAAAAATACTACTTAACTTGATGTTTTTGCGTAGTTCTAATGATTAATTAAATGATCTGATAAAATTTACAGAACCAAATCTTATATACATTCCGAATTCTTACCATATACTAAGTGGCCATTCATGAAGAATATAAAAATAAGTTTTTGCGGACTTTTTAACTTTTTATTTAGTTAACAGATTTACATTTTTATAATATTATCCAGAAGGTACATAAATTAAGTTGCATCATTAAATATATTATTTGATTCTTATTTAATGAATGAGATTGATTTTATATTTGACAAAGCATGACCCTAAAATTTAAGCATGATCATCTAGGGTTAAATATTCAATTAAAATATGTGTCGGGTTTCCCAGCCCGATGTTTAGTTATAACAACTTTATGTTAGTTAGTGGAGCAGCCTAACGTTAATCTACCTACATATGTTTGCTTATTCGATTGAACACTGTATTGTAAATATTGTAATTTTTACTACAGCTGCAGCATCTATGCTGTTCTCCCGCGCTCTCTCTCTCTCTCTCTTCTATCTATCGAATCAGCAGCAGCCCGAGCTTCTTTCGTTTCTCTACCTCTTGCAGTGGGGCACGGGCTATTCGGTCCGCCTGCCCTCTAGCAGTCTGGATGTAAATCTAATAACTTTCGGTGCATTTTTATACCCCAGCTACAACGCGTATTGCCGCTACCTCATATAATTAATAAAATTGTATTTCCAATTAAAATCCTCGGCTCTTTATTTAAACCTACCTTTTGCAATAGCTATTAAAAACGCTTAATAGCTCAACAATATGAAAATATTTAATTTAAATTAAATCAAATTGTTTTACACTATATTAGAAATGTAATAGAAATCAATTATATTTTAATATTTCCACTCTCGGGGCAATTGTAATAGCTGGGGCTGCGGGCTTTTTTTTTTTTTGGGGATTATGACCTGATTTTTAATCACAATAAATTTCAATTTCATGCATTAGTTGTGAAAAGCAATCAAGAAAGTTAATAAATATAAATAAAATGGATTTTAGAGTTTATAAATTGTATCCAATTTTTCAAATATCTTCAAATAATCTGTCTGTTGACTAAAAAAAGCTTTCAAATTTAGTTCCTTTCTTAAGCAATAGATCCTGTGGATGTGAGAAAGTAGTCGAAAATGCTTTCTTCTACGAGTGGTAGACTTTATTACAATTTTAATAAAGCACCTTAAATGTTATTTGCCAATAAAACTCCCAAAAGAAAGTGCAGAACGGCATAAAAAAAGGGAAAAACCCAACTTGGAATCATTCAGTACTGAATTTGGGCGGCAATTTGAATTTAATTTAGTTTTAATTTGATTCGGGTAGCGAGCATATTTTGTACCGTTTTGCCATTATAACGGCACATAAATGCGCTAAGTAACGGTTAGAGTTGTAAAAAGCCAAAATCATGGCATTTAACCCGTATTAGCCATGGCAAATTGATTTGGTGGCCATTTTTAGACAACGCCCAGTCCGCGACCGCCCATTTCTGACACGCCAACACCGTAAACACCAGGGAGACGCAAGAAACATTTATCGTTTATCGTTTTATCGCCTCTATGGCCCCTGTGCCGAACAAATTTCCTTTCAAGATAAAGTCATAGTCGCAGAAATGGCCATAAATTACGCACTCGAAGCACTACTCGCTGGCCAAGAGTTGTAAGCCACATCGAGTGCCTTTAGATAAATGTGGTCATCGGATCGATCGGCGACGGACTCAAGATATCCATCGACTAGAGCGACTGGCTGTGGGGCTGGGGTTGGGGCTTTCACTCTATAAATAATATAATCAATGCGAACGCATATTGAAAATCAAAGCAAGGCTATCGCAACAATTTAATCGCCAACTTTAATTGTAAATCTTTGCCACAAAAAGTGGCACAGCACAGCACAGACCCAAGAGTCGGGGGGCTATTAACGGCTCCGTTTGGTGCGGCGGCAGCTCGGCATTAAAATAATGCTCTGGTAATAGTTCGATGGCCATAGGCGTTATGCCAGCCTGCCATATAGGGACTCTGGCTCCCTGACATGGCCAGCAATTTTCACTTGATGCATTGACAGCTGCTGGCAGCACGGGCTGGGGAGGGAAGCAGCTCCACAGCTGGGCAGCACAAACTGACCACAAAAATATATAGGAGTATATATACGAGGAGTATATCCAGAATGTGGCAGCACTCGAACGGATGAAATGGCAAGGAAAAACGAGATTCTGCCTGATTGTTTGCTCACCTGCATGATGAGGGGGGGGAAAGAGTGCAAAGATGGAGTGCAAGCTGAGCCCTAGAATACTGAAGGATTTCCCAGAGGGTATGGCATTCGTAGCAGGGGTATATTGAGACTTTTGACTGCCACATTGAGTTCTTAAAGTCGGCATATAAATATCTTTGAACTGTTTACTTATAGATTCTTCTTTTATAGACCACATCAAAATGAGGACTAGTTTTATTTGCAGCGCAAAAGCTGCCACAAGAGAGTCTCGAACCAGCAGCCTCGAATCTCATCGGCATCGGCATCTGCTGTGGCAGTGGCAGTTGCAGGTGCAGGTGCTCTGATTTTGTTTGCCTTGTCCGACATGCGTGCCGAAGATGATCTGCAGATCCCCCCGTCTACTGCTTCTCGTCTCCCTGCTCGCCTTTCCCCCTCGAAGTGAATGCAGAAATTTTAATTAAATTAAACTTTACTGTGAGACACGTGTCCGGGGGACATGATTGGGCCGGATGGGCAGGTGGACAGGCAGAATGCCCCCACTCCATCGTCTCTCTCTGCCACTCTCTCATACATTGGATATCCCTCTCAGCTATCGGCATCTCGCACCTCGCATCCTAGGCCCAGGGTTAGGGCCGAATGGGCTGAACAATTTTAACGACAATTTTGGTTACCATCTCATGTGGTATTCAATTAAAATTGGGACTTTTATTCCTGTTTAATTGGTAGCAGTTTAGCCCGAGAGCAGTGGGGTAGGGTAGGGTAAAAGAACTAGAAATGGAAAAGTATTGGCATTCGAGAGATCGAATTGCAATCGAATAACGTATCTGGTACTTTCTGGCCTTTGCAATTCTCTCTTGGCCTACACATGAGTTGCGTTTCCGAAAATAGATCTCCTCAAATTAAGCCACACATTTGACTTTCGACTTGTTCCAGCTAATTTGACCCACATCAGGCGAGGAGGAGAGATTCGTTCGGCCCATAAATAACCTTTTGCATATTTCGTGGCACAAAACATTTGACTTATTCGCCCAACTCTGTCATTGGATCTAGTATCTGTGTCGTGCCAGTGTGCCCTTTATTCCCCCCTCGATTCAGGCCGAATAGGCAGCAAAAACATGCACACAGAAGCAGATACATTTGTGCCCTGTGCGAAGGCAACATAAACTTAACACAATTTGGTCACGATTTTCAGGGGGGACGAACACGCCAAAAATTCATCAACATGCAAAGCTCTCTACGGACTGGGCCATCCAATCATCCAATTTGCCTGATAAGAAGCGTTTAGCCAAAAACATGCGCCAAATTACACCAAATTTCTCACTGTAATGTGAGCAGAGACTCTCCCCATCGTGGAACTAGTTTTTATAGCTCCCGACATAAATCAAAAGAGACCTGCCCTGTCCTGCCACTGTCCCTGTCCCTGCACGGGGGTAACAATCGAAGTTTTGTGACGCGTCACGCAAATCTCGATAGCAACTCTGGCAGCACACACACACACACACGAAAACAGGAAAAACAATTTCCACTTGTCAAAAGGGAAAATGTGATTTGGGCAGCAGTTGGGAGCTCCGCTGAGATGGGAGGGAAATTATCCGCCAAACGCAATTTGACTTTGCCAGCAAACACACAAATCCAGAGCAATCCAGACAAATCACAAATCATGTCGGTGGTAATCGTGGCACTCGTCATACCATGGCCAGGGAGGTATCCAATCGGGATAATGGTCCATCATGCAGGGTCCCCATTCCCCATTTGGGATTGCTTCATTCTAATTAACGCGCGACAATCAAATTGTAGCCGCCAAATGTTGTCACATGATTGATCCGTACATTCGGCCATGTCAAAGCCCCAAAACGAGGCTGACCCACGGGCCCAATGGGCCACAACTGCCCACAGATTTCCGTCAGTCCAATCCAATGCCAGGCCATCATCATCATCATCATCGTCATCGTCATGAGAGGCAGCCTTCCCTCCCTCATCAGAGCGATCCATCTTGAATAATTCAGGTCTTGAATTTGACTTTATCATCGCTTTACTTATCTTCAGACTCGAAGATCGTCTTTGCTTCGGGGTATATTAGCCCGGGGCAGAGGTTTGTGCATCTAAACTTGTCTAGGGTATTCCAGGTTCTCCATATTTCTACTCCGATTTTCTCCCCTTCTTTTGTTTATAGGTCTACTCCTGCCCACGTCTGCGGAGGATAGATTGCTCCACATATGCGCTCATTCCCGTTCCCCTGCCATAAGTCTGAGATGATTTACAGTTATGACAATTTTAAGTTGGTTCATTAGAGAGATACACACACACAGATACAGATACACAGATACAGATACATTCGTAACTCTTTCTGTTTGTGTGCGTGCCTGAATGTTTTGTGTCTGTGTGTGTTATGATTGAAGATGATTACAAACGTCTTGTTATGGACTGCATACAACTATTCTCCTCTCCCCCATCGTGACTCCGATCGTTATCCATTTGGAGTCTGAATAACCCCACTCTCCCCCTCACACACCATTCCCCTCTTGCGTGGTGATGGTGTGTGCCTGCACTTTAATTAATAGCCACTGTCAGCATTTTTGAGTAAAGCATCCGCCAGCTTCGCTATCCCGCTACCCCCCTGCCGCTCTGCTTCCCTGCTGTTTGGAGTTGCGTTTAAGTAGCTGCATTATGGCCATAACTAAAGCGCTAAATTATATCCAACTAATGGCTGTTTACGTATCTCTATACCCCCCGCACCACCACCACTCCCAACCGACCCGTGCGACGAGGAGGCCTGGGGCATGCATGCGAGTTGGAGGCGGTGGCTGCGGCTGTGCGGAGGCGGAGGCGGGGCAGGGGCCAACGTTAATTGAATGATTTTTTGCTCGAATGAGATTCTTTCTTCCTGCATGCCTCAGTGCATAGAACTTTCTCCATTTGGTTATGGCGATATTTCATATTGGAATGTTGCATGCGATAGAAAAAGCAAAAGAATTCTCAATGCTGCGAGTATTTGGTGTTCAGAACAGATCGAGAGTTGAATGGATGAACCTACTATATATAGTATTTCATATTAAAAAGCTACGACAAATAATTCAAAATGTGTAATTCTACAGAATATGTTAGCTATAGATCCAAAAGTAATTGATTCCCCAAAGTAAGAAATGAAAAATGACTGTGTCTATCGTATGAAGAGAAACTCATATAAGGCAATCAGAGTATCCTCATTAGATCTACAGATACTCATTAGAATTCTCTATCAAAATATCCCTCCACGAGCACTGCTCTTAATTGTAATTGCAAATTTCTTTATTAGGCATTTCCTGCCTTCCTTTTACTGCCACATTGCTTACGGCCTACGGCAGGACATTATCTTTATAGCTGGCATCCAAACTGATCCTTAATGAATCTCATTTTCATTGCTTTATAGCTGCTTAGAAGTCTGCTGCCTTATTATCAGCCGAATGGGATGGGCTCCATAAACCTTTAATTTCTACTCTACTTTTTTATATATAGTATACGAGTAGTAAACCAGATCAGAACCCACACACTCCGACAAGTCAGCCAAACAGACTCCCCTTTGCCCCCTGCCAGACGGAGGAGTCCACAATTTATGATTTGCCTTTTGTGGTTCCCTGTTTGTCCCCAAGTGGAGCCGCATGGCTCTGGAAACTCGTTTCCAGCCTTCCATTTGTGGACTTTGCGCCTGCGCCTGCGTGGCCTGCAACCAAAGTCAACGATGTCTTCGGACATCGACAGAATTATTTAATTAAGTCTTGGCCAAGTCCGCGACGGCGAGGTGTTAACTGACCCAAGTGGCACAGCCAGTGGCACGGGCACTGCCACAATTTGCGGCCCCAAGGATTTTTAGTTATTTTCATATAAAATATCGCAGTTTATTGCCCCATAATCCCCAAACCAAACCAAACCAAACCAAAACGAACCGAGCCCACTTAGTACGAGTATGTCAGTCAGTCGACCATCTTGGAGACCCAAATATTTTGTTTATTTGGCCAGGATCGAGTGGGGGTGGTGGGCAGTGGGGAACGAGAAGTTATGGAGAGTGGAGAGTATTGCTTTTGTTTGCCATTGTCTGGGCACGGGCAGACAATGGGCATTATAAATTCATCAGACCGACTTACTCTCTGGCTTACATACATATGAACGAGCGAACGAACGAATGAATGAATGGATGAATGGATGGGGATGGATGTATGGGGGCGTGGAGAGTGGCAAAGGAGCCTCAAAGGATGGCCTGCATAATGTATCCGAGTGTATCTCAAGTATCTGTAAGATGCCTTTTGCCATCGCAAAATGGCGCAGCGCTTCACAGAACAATGCAATGCAGCAAAACAGCAAAACAGACAGTAAACAACTAAAAAGAGAATACCGAAGGGCAGGGAGAGAAAAAGGATTCCTCTGTCTGAGATTGGGTTTTTATCCCCCACCCCTGCCCCCATGAAGAATCCTGCTGCTGTCTGAGGATGACATTTGTTTGGTTTTTGCTTTTGTTTTTGCTTTTGTTTATAATTGTGTCAAATATTCCATGGGCTGTGGCGGAGTGTGGTGGTGTGGCAGCAAGTGTAGAGTGCAAAGTGGGGCACGTGGGTGCAAATGAAAGCCACTTCGTTGAAATATTTCTGTGGCATGAGCCTAACAAAAAAACATCTGCATAGAACGTATGGCGGTGGGGCTACGGGTGAGGCAGCAAGTGCTTCGGCAACGAGTGTTAGTTCTCTGATTAAAAGGAAATACATATGTACACACACACACATACAATACATGTAGGTACATGTGTAATATATACTTTTCAGTTTTATGCCCCAGTTTGCACAACAAAAGCGGGAATTACTCTGCAGAAAACATCTTGGAAATGCTTCGAGGCTGTCCAACATTCATGGACAGTAAAATCTTTTTTCTCAAGGAATTTGCACAAAGAGTGACCAAACTAAAAACATTCCAAGAATATTGTGACATTACTTGGGCTTCAACTAAGTTTATCTGAAGCATATTCAAACTGTTCGGTTCGTGATTTTTTACAATGAAATCCCAAGGTAAATTGTTGCGCCAAAACTTTGATTAAATATCAGATTATATTTAATACAGATGAGTCTTTCTAATGTATGTACAAATATTAGCAGAAAATCACTGACAAAAGAACCTCTGTGGAAAATATACTGGCACTTGGGAATAGTTTTCAATTTAATGGGATAGAAATCTGAATCTTGGAAGATAACTTCCTGAGACGTCTGTCGTTCTGCCTGAAGTCTAAACTGTTTACATAGTATTATATCGGTTTAATCTAAACCAACGTCAAAGTAAGAGAAACATATGGGTGATAGAGAAATAATCCGACAGTTGTTGGGGCATGCAAGAGGAGATGAGATGGGGATTAATATTGGGGAAAAGTTCCATCCACCCGATACATTTCTGTATCTGTAATAAAGTGATGATAATTCCTATAGAAAATTCCAAGAATTTCTCTTATTTGTGTGACACACACTTTTGGCTAACAAACCAGACAAAACGCCACAAAAATCTTTGTACAGATCCATCAACCTCAACACTTTTGATATCGGTGTAAATGGAGCCCAAAACTTGTTACATTTTCAATGGATTTTACACCCCGCAAATGGCACAGGCGTACAGTGTCAGGCAACAGGCAACTGCCAACTGGCAAACTGGCAACATGCTGTTTAGTAAATGCACAATAAGAGCAAACTGAAATCCACAAAAAGGTGTCAACCGAATTGTGAATTTTCAGAATGTGTTTTTTGCGTTGTATTTGGGGGGTGCGGTTAGCCAGAGTTATTAAGCCAAAAATACAAAATGTGCAAATTGCCATGTGGACTGGACTGGCCTAGACTCGACTCGACTCGCACTGCACTGCCATTAAATGGATGCCAGTAATTAAATATTTAGGCATATTTAACTGGCCAAACTGTCAGGCAAAAGTCAAAGCCAGGCATTAGCATTTCATTTCGTTAACAATTCCAATTTCAAATCCATTTTCATTTTCATTTTCCATTTCAATTCCAATTCCAGTTCGGATTCAAAGCGATGGAGCAGCATGTGGGCGACCACCCAAAAATAGGCAGAGGCTATGTTTTGGGATTAAACCAATCTATTTATCAACAGAGCTTTCTGTGTGGTCATCAGCATAAATATAAATTAAAATCTGCATAAGTCCCCATTGTTTCAATTACCACCGATAGGGGAGCTAAGAATAAGTTTCAAGCTACATGCTCTGTATGACAGACTATACAATTTGGTCCTAATTTAAACATAATCTCTATAGAACTCCCTGTAGTTTGCTTACAAACTTACACTTTTCTCCGTTCCAACTGCTTTTCTCGTTTCTAACCACGCAAAATGGCCATCCCAGCTTGGCAGCTACAAGGTTTGTTGTCCGGCAGGACAAAGCTCTCTTATCGCTCAGAGCCAGAGCCAGAGCCAGGCAGCACGCAGCACGTATAGGAAAGATTGCTTTCCCCATTCTCTGGTCACTTTTATGGATTTACGGGGGGCTGGAGCGGAGCTCTTTCACTTGGGGGCAGGGGAGAGTGTGGGCCCTGTCTTTGTTTGTCTCTGTGCTTAAGTAGCCGGAAGTATGTTGGATTTTTTCCCGAGTTCTCCCGCTTACCCCGCTTACCGGCAAATTAATTGAGTTGAAAACGATTTCGATGCTCTGCTCGTACTCGTGCTCGTGCTCGGGCTCTCTGTGTAAAAATAAATAAATACTCGACATCGGCTTAACATTTATTGGTTATAAATTGAACAGTTCGAGCGTAAAATATCAAGTGGATTATAGTTTTAATGCGAGCAGAGCACAGACACACACACACACACAATATATAGTATGTAGTTTCGTTAAAGGATATTAAAGGCAATTCCATGAGATGAATTTCACGACAGGCACAACAGGAGAAAGTTAGCCAGAAGAATTATCCCCGGGCTGTGCTCCGAACGAGTTCTGATGATGATGTGAATGTGTTCGGGATTTCATCCATGGGACACTGATAAATGTATCTTTGAATGTATCTTTTGTGCTGTCAATCGTTCAATCAGTGCCTGAGGAGGCACTGTTAAATGTTAAATTGGGCATCTGTCACACAAATTTTAATCATTTAAATAATTGAAATTATCCGAAAAGCAGCAAATAGCTTTTGGCCATAAAACAAACGAAACAAGCCTCCTCCGATCTGAATCTATTAAATATTAACTCTATTCAACTGGGACTAAGCCCCATCCTCCCACCATCTCCCATCATCGTAATCGACCTTTTTGACTAAATTAAGCAGTCACTCATTGAAATTTTTGCACAAACAACCAAAAAGGCCGCATACAAAATATGTAATTTCGGAAATCAATTACCCAAACCTCTCCTCGGATAGCAAGTGGGAGAACCCGAACACGCCTGAAGGGAAATGCTGAATTGAATTAGTTGGAAATGTTCGGAGTGTTCTTTGCTGGAATAGTCGTAGGCAAGAGGGCCCAAAGATGCCTAAAAGGCATAAAACCAGCCCAATCCTTTCCCCCCTCCAAAGGCAGGGCGGAGCGGGGGGGAGCAGCAATCAATTACAGAATCGGTTCACAATTAAGAGTGGAAACCAGGGGATCTGCTCTCAGATGAATCAATTTGGGGGGCCTACAAATAATCCCTAAAACGGGCAGCTGTCCTCTATCGCGTCCTCTAAATGCGTCAAAAGCGTCCCAAATGAGGCTTTTAATGGTTTTACGATTTGCCAAACAGCCGAACACAATCCCCCCCACACTCCGCAAGCGTCTACTCTCCCCCACCCCAGAGCTTGTGTCCTTTCGCGCTCTTTGATTAATTTATTTTTGGCTGCCACGGATCACGATGAGGTTGGTCTTTCGAAGGGGTGGTTGGTTGGTTATTGGGTAGGGGGTTGGTATTTGTGTCTGGCTCTGGCCTAGTTGTCTACACATGTAGCCATCACTCGGGCATCGGGCATTGGCCTGGCCTAATCTGTTGGTTCCGGCAGGAGAAGGTTGTGGGATGGATGGCTAATGATTCGAGGAAGTGAATTAGCTAGTTTTTAGGAGCAACGTTTCCTTGGATTTGACAAGGAAATCTGACTAACCAATAATACCCGGAACTCCTAAGGTTCCTTTTTTTTTTTGGGAAGTAACATCCCAATGGACCCAGGAATCCCTCTAATCGGAATACACTCCCCCGTATATCGGTATCATTATCTATCCAATAAGCATTAATTCACGCTCTCACGCCGTGCCATTATCATTAGCAGACACTGAGGCAGAGACCCAGACAATCATGATATGTGGAGGGTAAGGCAATCCAAATGCAATCGAAAGCGAAGGGAGACGAGGAAAACAAGCTGCTAAATTTCGCACGCAGCTCTCTCTGGAAAGGCATTCAGACACGGACTACGAGGAGTAGTCCCTGAATAAACCAAAGATGCTGACAAGGATGATGGAAAGGGGCTGGGGATGGAGCAGAGTGTTGCTGATGACACACACACTGAGGAGAAGAAAAAAGAAAAACGAGACCAATCAAGACTGAGAGGGAACAACAAAAAAGCAACAGAATCGCACAGCTAAAGTAGCTGAGAGATACACATGTATCCGCCAGATACCAGACTCGGAGCGAAGTGTGAATTATCCTGCCTCAAAGTATTTAATGCGCTTCACACATGCCAGCAAACAGAAAGAGTGGCAAGCGGCAAGCTGGGAAAGCGGGGCAAGCGGAAAGGACTGAAGGCTAATAATAGCCAAGGAAAACGCAGAGAAAATCCCAAAGGAAAACATTGGAAAAACATTTGATCATTACTCAAACAAAACTCATTTCGAAAATGTTCGCTGCTCGCTGCTTGCTAGTTGAAAATGAACTTGGGAAAGTCGTCAGAAGACGATGAGCTAAGAATGGTTGGAAAATTAATTAAAGAACGTGAAAATGCAACAGGCCTGACCCCGACCCCATCGTGCAGTTCAAGTTATTAAATATTCTCCATTTCTTGTTAGGTTTTCTGTTCTATTTAATTTTTTTTTTTTTTTTGGTTTCTTTTTATGGGTTGTGGGTTACATAACCAGGCATTACAAATTACAGAATTATTCTTTTCTCTCTGTCTCTCCCGCATGAAAAAAAAAGATGAAAACTGAGATGAAAACTGGTTTACCTTTCCCCGAGGGAAGAAGCCAAAGAAACGATCTACCTGACGTTGCTTAATGCTGCTCTTCGATGATGTACGGGCAGGCAGGTAGGAGCTGGAATGCGGGCTCCTCAATACTCAATACTTATTATGCTCTGTCTCGCTCGTTCCCCGTTCCCTGTTCACTGTTCCATGTCCCTGTTTCGGCAGGACCTCCTGCTGCTTTCCTGGTGGTGGTGGTTGGAAATTGTTTACTGCTCAGCGCAACAGGATATGCATTCCTCCGCTCGCCACCGAGCTGCCTGTTCGCAGCGCAAGCAAATTGCTCCAGACCCGAGATGAAGACATAAAAAAGCAACACATTTGACCTATATGATGGGGCGATACTATCTGTAACCGATCAACTTCCAGGAACAATCCACCAGTCTGGTTATGTTTCCTAAGCAAAAACTATGTACTAAATTTAGTACAGCAGCCAAAGGCACGATTGCTTTTGCCCTGCCTAAAGACATTTCAGAGTACCGTCGGAAATTCACAATTTCATTTCAAGTTGCTTCAACGGCAGCAACAGGCAGAAACGAAGAGGGGCCCTAAATGAATAGCTTCTTTTTTTATTTAGTGTACTAAAGGTACAATTCTCTGCTACACATTTCCACATTTTCGATTTGTAATTTTAATAGGAATGATCTTTGTGGAACGCACCTTTCCACCAACTTTCAGCTCGTAGCCCATGCCCAGCGGCGTCTTTAGCTGGACGGGGCAGACGAATCCGATGTTGCGATGGGGAATCTCGACTCCTAGCTGGTGCTTCCTGGTCGTCACCTTGGGGGCGCTCCTGGTGGGCGCCGGGGTGGAGGAGGTGGTGTTCTCGGCGACGCACAAGTCCTCGCCTCCGTGGACGGGGAACTTGGAGCACTCGAGGTTCTCGGGCCAGTTGAAGTTGTAGGTCTTCATCAGCTTCTCGCAGACGCGCGCGGACTCGCAGAGGGAGCGGCAGGGCGGAATGGGGCGCTCCAGGATGGTGCAGACGGGCACGTACAGGGAGCAGAGAAAGAGCTGCAGGTCATCGCTGCAGCCAATCTTGACGAGCGGCGCGAACTGGTGCACCTCCAGGCCGGCCTCCTCCTGCTTGGTGTGGCCGATCAGATTGGGCATAATGGTCATGTTGTAGGGTATGTTCTTGCAGATCGAAATGGTGATCGCCTCGCAACGGTTGTGGTGCGGGAAGCCGTCCAGGGAGGTGGCGGAGGTGCCGCTCAGATCTGGGCCCATTAGGCCGCCGCCACTGCGGTAGTAGGGACTCGCGTCCAGGGGGGTCTGATCGTACCGCTGGACGCCTTGGATGATTGTGGGGAGTACGAAGAGGAGGATTTGTGGCCACATTTTGGGGGTTTCTCGCGGTTGAAATTACTTTCTGGGGTTAATTCTTTCTCCTTTTCGCTATTCGGTATTCTCTTTCTCTTTATATCTTCCTTTATCTTATCTTCAGATATCGCACATATTGACACTCGCGACACTCGCACACATTCACCGTTATAGAGAGGAGGGGTAATATTTATCTGGGATATAAACACTTAGCACTCTTCCATCATTTGCCGGCGACAAATATTTCCCTTAATTTCAATTTATTTTCCCTCTTTTCTTTGCTTGCTGTAAATATTTGATTTCAATATTTGTTTCTCTTATCACTTCATTCCCTCCTAGGGGACGCGACGCGCCGCGAATCCGGAATTTCTCTAGCACTTTACGTCAAAAAGCGCGCGCTACTTGGACACGGAAAAACGCGGAAAAACACAACATGCCTTCGGAAAGAATAGTGGAAAACTTGAACGTTTGAATACAACTGGCCTGCGAAATTTGTCAGAGGGCAAGGTAAGAAAAACTGTGGTGTATGGACAACAGGCAGAACGGCCCAGAAAATTCAAAGCAAGCCAGGTTGAATCCACCCCAATACTTAACATACTGTCGCTGAACCAAAAAGAGAGCCGTATGTTCATATTTGCGCCTCTTTTTTGAGTTTCTGTCTTCTCAAAACCGGTTGTGCTCTCTTAATCTACTCTCTTCAGCTGTTCGTCAACTTAGCTCGCTCTCATTCTGTTAAGAAACTAACAGAGCCTCTCTTTTGGTAAATTGTATGCTGAATATGCCAGCGCTCTTTTATTCAGCCGTAAGACTGCCAGTTGAAATATAACATTGGCTACATTTAACAGCGACCTTGAATTTGAACTGCTCTCAGTGCAACTAGTCAGAGAGATGGTTCATATAACATTTGTTTTGTTTTCGCTCTTTAGGATTCTCTTTATATTGATGTTGCTATCTCTTTCTCCCTGCCTCCTGTTGATTAGTCTAAAGAAATATCAACAAATGGTTAAATGTGGGCTGAAGGAATTAATTTGAATTCAAATTAAGCCATAAATGGGCTTCTTGGAGATTCTCAGAGGTTCGAGGGTATTTTTTCGCGTTTCCTAGTGAATTGTCGTTCAACCTCCATCTATTGGCCGATGTCATCACATTTCTTATTGTCCTCTCCGCTATGCAGCTAATTTCTTCTTGCACTAGTACCGTTAAAACACATTAGCCCTGCTCTCGTCCCCCTCTCCCACACACACACACATTAATCTCCTACTCTCCTCTGCTGGAGCATATTTGCACGCGTTAATATCCACAATTTGCTGCGACAATATCTATCATTTATCTTTATCTATCTGTTCCATCTCTCCGTTGGGCTCTCATTTGTTTGTTTTTTTGCCATGCACTTAATTAAGTCATTAACTTGCGTTTAATCTAAGCTTAGCAGCGCGGAGAGTGTGGTCGCGCGGAAGGAGAACAAACTTCGCCGATGCCAAGCATTTCTCTAATGACCCCAAGGGGTATGTGTGGGCCGGGGGAGATGGCAGTCAATAAACTTGTTATATTGACAATAATGATGACATTAGAGGAGTCTTTCCCTATATCTGTCTCTCTTTTCTCTCTCTCTCTCTCTCTCTCTCTCTCTCTCTATGTCCCTCTGTCTTTTGTCTTTGTCACCTGCAACGCTAAAGAAGAAGAAACCCTTTTGACTGATCATCTTCCTCGGCCTCTCTTCCTTTCTCCCATACACTGCTTAACATATTTCCATGCTCAATCCACTGACATACGGGTTTTTGCTCTCTCTCTCTCTCTCTCTCTCTCTCTCTCTCACTCACTCACTCACTCTCTTTTGTCGGTCGTGTGGGTTGGCTGCCGCTGATAAACAAGTGTTACCGGTTTAGCCGGCAATGTTCATTCTATGCTCCTTCACCTTATGCTGCTACCCCAATACCCCCCTTAGCAGACTCACCTATCAAGCCCCCGCTCCACACTTCGTCGGCTTGTTTAATAAAAAGCGCCAAAGTTGCGCCGCATAAAAAGGCTCTTTCTTCTCTGTCTCAATCTCCGTCTCCGTCGCTGTCCCTGTCGCTGTCGTTGTCTCTGTCTTTTGCTTTTCTCTCTACCTTTTGCTTTGGCTTCATTGTTGTTGCTCGTTGGCGACGGTTTCCGTTGCTGTTTGTTGTACCCTTGCAAGGTGAGGGTTATATGGGTTTTTCCCGAATCGAAAGCCGAGTCAACATAACCCCAAGAATCGGATACTTAATTCACGCTCTTCAAGTTCTAAGTCGAAATTTGTTATAATGATTTTTTTTTTGCAAAGAACGTCATATTGATGAAAACTTTTAGGGTAGCTAAAGCTTCGGCTTTCGAAGCTCACCTTCTTTCCCTCTGTTTTGCTGTTTACAAGTGAACGAACTTTGACGTTTTGCTCTCTTCGTCACCGTTTCGCTGCCTCTCTTCCCTTGTTAGAAAGTGTTTTTGCTGCTGTTCTCCTCTCGCGCGTCTGTTTTTGGAATATGTAATTTAATGTAATTAAAATGGAATTGCTTTGAGAAAAAAATACTCCGAGCAACGGAATGAAGAATCAGATGAACTTCTCGAGATAAGCGAAAGTAAAATTGAAAATTCCTCTTTGCCCGCTCTTCCACTTCCCTCTTTAAAGGTAGTTTATAATAAGAATAATTATATACATACATATGTGGGTAGGTAGGTGTACATGCATATAATGATAGTTAATGAAGGGTTCTCTGAACATGCTCTAAATGAAGTTAAGAGCTATTAAATCTGTTGACTGCATACGCATATGGGAGTGATTTTCTTAGGCCGTATCACATTCGCCTTCGTTAATGTGGCTAATTTATGGGTAGGAAATTATCCAATAGGCGTTGGAGATTTTCTTGACTTAGAAAGGGTTTTCCCTTCAGATTTGGCTCTTCAATTAGTCTGATTAGCGCACAAAAGAGTTCCGACTGTTTCTCAACAGAAGGAACCCCAATCATTTGTAGCTTACAAAATACATGGGATAAACAAATCAATCCGCACAAGTTCAGTCATGTCTCGCATGGCAAGCGAAAGCCAAAGCAGAAAAATAAACAGGCCTCCGCCCACGCTCAAAACCCCCTTAAGGACGCACATGTGTGTGTGGTCCTAATGCAAAAGGGACTTGGCCCTAAGCCATAAAAAGGGTTTTCAGTTACTTACATAGAAAAATACAAGTATTTACTTTACTTTACTTTACGTCTGACCTACCCAAGATGAGCTGCCGCCTACCCTGCTGTCTGGATGAGCGTCTCAAGTCACATTAGTTAACCCCCAACTCACCCCTCGCCCACTCTTAACCCACGAAAAGGTCACGTGGCAGGCAAAACTTTCGTCCAGGGTCCCCCACACAGAAGAAACCAAAGTAAAATGTCAACTTTTAACAGGGTCGCCACTCTACCCTCCCCCTCTCCCCTCACACACTCTCTAAAAAGCCACTAACCAAGTATACTGCTTCCCTCTAATTAGATGTAAAAGCTCTTCCAGCCGGTGGGCGGGTGGGTGCCGGGTATTTGGGGATTGAGGAGAAAGCCCCTCAAGTGTATCTCTTGATTTAAAGTTTACAATATTTGGTTGGGTTCGAGATTTTTACAGATCATTTGTTGCCATTTGTGCAATCAGAAGTGCCCCCGGCAGTGCTGCCAACCCCAACCAATGCCCTGCCCTATTGGCTATAGGCCCATCCAGACATTTCTCATAAATAAAACATTTATTTACTCAAAAACAGCCAACGGCCGAAAGCTCAATTAAATTTTTTGAAAAATTGCCAAAGTCCTGCGGCTGCGGGTGGTGTTCGAAGAGCAGAGGGGAGTGGCGATGGAATGGACCTGGACCTGAACCTGAACTGGACCTGGAACTGGTCAGCATCGCATCGTTTTGGTGCAATCAATCAAAGGGCGAAACGGAATCTCATTAAGTCTCTCTCTTGCCCCCCGCGAACTGTTGCATGACGCTGCATTTCTGTGGGCGGTGGGAGAAATGGGAAAGGAGGAGGCGGGGGGGATTGCTGGGAAAGCGGAAAATACGGATGGCCAATGGATTTTTAAATATTTGTAACATCCACGGGTCATTCCCCCCACCAGAAGTGAGTCAATCAATGCCATGCAAGAAACATGTATGTAAAATTGTTCCACCATTAAAGATGCTAGCCAATACGATGATACTGATATTAAATCCAGTTTAAGTTAGAAATAATCTGCTGTGGTAGCAATGAGAAATACAGTCGAATCATTAAGGGTTATCATAGGCATTGTATGAAGATATGTGAATGAGGATTCAAGCGTCTCTCAGTCGATCCCATTATCTAGACTAGAGCCATATAGAACGGAATTCTGTGGAAATACTATAGTTACCTCTGAAGATGTAAAACTTTTGCAAGTCGGAAATCCCCCGAATCACATAATGCCTGCCACATTTGATTTTCACAGCTCAGCTCTACTCTACTCTACTCGTAAAAGCGGAGCTTCACTCCTTTGCTCATAGCCCTAAAGTTCTTTCAATCTCATTGCTGCATCTTTATGACTCCTGGCCCTTCTGGCACTTTAAGAGCCACTCGCATAATTAATTGCATTCCCCGCCCCAGAATCCGCCCCCACTGCGGCACAGGGTCAGAAATTCTGTAGTTTCGTGCGGTTATACGATATTTGGTTAAGGCTGCCGCTGCCGCTGCCACTGCCACTGCCGCTGCCCCTTGACTGCGCTCGTTGGTCGGCACTCACTTTTGGGGCTACGGAAATTTGCAATTCGCCTGGGCGCAGGCAATGCAATAGTAAGCCCACGGAGCGGGGGTACCCCTGGCTAACCAGCATACGCTGTGTATGCGTGATAAATGTGCCCTGGCGTGGGCGTGGCGTGGCGTGGAAAGGGGCAGCGGAAATGTGTGTGCGGTGCCCACCTACGCGTGCCTCGCTCTCTCTCTCTCTTCCTCCCTCTCCTGCTCCAACGAGCAGCGGATAGTGGGGGGACTTTGGCCTAGGCCCCAGGGCGTTATTTATGCGATTTGGCTTACGAGTCTTCCTGGCTTGTCTGTGGCTGGAAGAGGGGGGGCTGTGGCGGCAGCAGGGGAGGTGGTGGCAATGTATCCATGGGTGAAGATTTGATCAACTTTGGCTGCGGGACCTCAAAGATTTTTCGCCTGTTGTTCGGCCCATTTTCAACTTTGAACTGCATTTGATTTACATGCAGTAAGACGAGAGAGGAAGCGTCGACGGGTTGTTTCAGTTGGCCAACACAGGGGGGGAGCTCTATGACAGGCAGGAGTTGGGGCTGGGGATGCAGTTGGGAACTGGGAACTTGGGAGTTGTGCAGAGTTGTCGACATGCTGGTTAATTGGGCGTTACAGTGTTCTGGTGTTGGGTTTTGGGCCTGGTTGGGATGGGGTTTGGGGGTTTTTGCTGAAGCTAAAACTGAAGTCGAAGCTGCTGCTCTTCGGCTCCATTTGTTGTGGCTTTAATTGACAACTGTGGAAATTTCCAGTAATAGTTTAAGTGTTTGTAGAAAGCCTGTTAATTGGGTCCAGCGGATTCCCGTTCGCTCTTGCTGCGTATTAACTAATCGCTTGCCCTCTCCGGAGACAGCTAAGAACTCACCCTACTCAACGGATTTGATTAGCAGTCCCTTAGCCAATTAACACAACTGACCCAACTGATCCCACAACAAAATCTGAACCCAAGACCGAGCCTGCCTGCGATGGGCCTGTGGCCGAGCTGGAGCCACTTCAATTATATTAAACTATTTTGCCTCGTAAACAGAATCTGAACGGCTTTCTTTTTTATGGCCCTCTGTTGAGAATTTGCCACAAAACTAATTTATGGTCCAGGGATTTTCCGTTGTGATGCATTTGCCACCTCCGAAAGGGGCAGGCTCCACAGCTGCTGCCAGTCCGCAAAAAGAAACGGAAGCGGATGCCTGGCCGCCAGCCATTCCCTCATTTCGGGCTTATCAGGCCAAGCCAACCAGTCAGCCAGCCACCCAGCCACCCAACCAACTTGCAACAAATTAAATATGGCGGCGGCGGCAACATATCGTCTGGAAAAATGGCAGACCAAAACACAAACTAGCAACAAAAACAGAAGCAGAAACAGAAACAGAAAAAAGGGCAACGGAAAAGTCAAACCCAAACACAAAACACAAAAAAAAGAGAACAGCCAGAAATGAAGCCGACTTAGCCAACTTTTGGGCGAGGGTCCAGAACGTGTGCTGACTCTAAAATTAACGCCACCTGATGGCCGAAACGTGTGGCAGGAGTCGGAGTGCGAGTCAGAGTCCAGCAAAGGGTTGGTGGACCTTGGCTAAGGGTTGCGCTGCTCATACGCCACGTGCCCCCAAACATCAAACGGCGACTCGAGGAATGTGGTAAGAGACCTGGGCCTCTGCCGCTACCTCTTCAAGCCCATGGTGGGCTGGGCGCCTACCTAAACGGAAGCAGCCAGCCACATGAAGAGTGTAAACACAAATGGGGAGACTGCGCCACAAAGCAGACGAGAGAATGCTCTTTCTTTGGAGAGGAATTGCCCCTGGAATACCTTTGTATGTACATACTTAACTGCAACCCTATATATAGTACAATACCCGGAAACTCTATTAAACAACAACACCAGAGAGAACTAACGAATTGCGATGCTAGAAACTGGTTTGTTTCTCGTGGGGTCGTGGACAAGTCCTTTGGGTATTCCTATAGGACTGGCCCAAAGTCCCTGCCCCGAGATAGGGCATAATCATAACAAACTCAAATATTTCTGGGGTTGCCCTGCAAAATGAGACGCGCCTTTGGGTTCGTTTCCCCCGTCTGGCATTGGCGTCTGGTAACTTTTGCCGAGTGGATGCGGGGGAGGTATGCAGCAAGTCGAAGCAGGTGGTGGCAGATGCTGAGGTAGAGGCAGTGGCAGAGGTTGAGGTGAGTTGCGATGGTAGAACTCCGCACACTTCCGCATCCGTTGGAGAGTTTTTTTTTTCATATGAGCAAAAAGCGAAACATAATCGCGTGGGGCGGTATGTTTATGCATATGTACATGTATCAGGAGTGGGTGGAGGGGTGTAACCTTAAGAGGGGATGGTGCAACATTCTGATGGAGCAAGCGCTTCAAAACTCTATTGATTTTGGCTTAAAGCTTCAGCTCGTGAGAACTTTAAGTGGCAGTGGGGGGGGGGAGTGTGGGTACGGGTATCTAGGAATTTTTGTTGCGTAATTAAAAGCGCAACAGCGAAATTATGGCTAAAGGTGGGAAGGTGGAAGGACGATAGGAGGCCGTAGCATTTGGAGCAGAAAATTAAATAAATTTGCATGTCAAATGCACATTAAAAGCGAACAACGAACGGTGGCATTTTTTACCTCACTCTGGCCCTCTTCCCCTCTCTCTCGCTATCTGCCTTCTCCTCGTACCCCATTTGGTTCCTGATTGTGACAACAGGCGAAAAAGGATTTGCCACAGGACGATGAGACATGCAAGCCAACAAGAAGAATCCACAAAACAAGAAGCAAGCAAAGTTTCGAATACGAATCCGTTGATACCCTTGCAGGAATAAATATATACAAAAGTATTTACAAACGATGATTCGGCAATTAAATGATATCCTCGACAGGGTCTCTTCATGTTGCAGTCACAAATAGAAATTAAATTACAGACGCAAACCCATTTCCAGGGTATACTATATAAAAAGGAGCCCAAATAAAAAGAGAGAGAGAGAGAGAGAGAGGGGATATGTTGTATATGTAGTATGGTAGAGATACCAACCAAATATGCAAAACCAGAGTTCTGTCCCCCCTCGTTGCCCGCCCCCGAAAATCTCTAGGGAAACCAGCAAAAACAACAAACGAATGTCAACAGAGACAGAGCTGAAAAAATGTATTCCCGTTTTTTTTTTTGTGTTGTGCGCAAATTAAATTAAAATGTTAAGTCTGCAAGGGTGAGTCACCACCCCCCCGTACCACAAAAAGGGGGGTGCAATTTTGTTGCTAATGATTTTGGCTTGTTTGGGGATTTTCAGTTTTTCAGCCAGCGCATCCAAGAGGCAGACAAAAAAATACATACATATAGCAAACCAGAAACAAAACCCAAAATGAAGCTGGAAAACAAAAGCAAAACCCAAAAAAAAAACAGAGTAAAGAAATTTTAATCCGGTTGGGGAAATGCTATGCACTGTGGCGCCCCTCCCCACTCCACTCCTAGCCACATTCAAAGTAAACAATGCATTTTCCCCCTCAACCCGCACACCCTCAAATTAGTTGTTTGCCACAGGCTGTGGGAGAGGGGCGGCTGGCTGAAGTGTAAGGAAATTGCGGCCAAACTACTGGGGAAATTTGTCCAAAAGTGAGCCTTAATTGGCCACGTCGAAGACTGTAGATGGAAATGGTTAGAGGAGGGGCAACCAGCCGGGGGACCAAGTTCTCCGCTTTCCGACTAAATGGTTAGTTACAAGTGCCAGCCAAGGGGGCAAAGAATTTCAAACTCAATGATAAGTAAGGGAAAACTGTAAGCAACGAATGAAGAACAAATCGGCTTAACTTTCGCCACAAGTTGAGTTCATTTTGCATATATATTTCCCTTAATTGTTTCCCTTAATTTTTGCTAATCAAAAGGAAAGAAAAACACATTTAAAAATATCCAAATAGTACAAAAAGTTAAAAGGTAATCCAATGGGCTCGCAAATACATGCTATAAATCTCTTCAGTTTGAGGTCATTGTAATCTGAATTGATGGCCATTTGACAATTGATAATTTCCCATCATTAAATGTACATAAGCCAGCGCTTGCCACTCCAACTACTACTACTACTATTAATCAGCCATAAATCAGTCATTGAGAATGAATTATTGTACATTTAATTGCAATCGAATTGTACATATTACCCATGCGCCAGCCAAATTGACTTGTCGCAATAAAAACAGAGAAAAAAACCACAGAAAAACAGCAACCAAATCCAAGGAAATTCATGCAAAAAAATTCACATATAAATAAACAATATTTAATAATAATAAACAAAGCAGCAAAAGTGGGGAGGAACGGTGTGCAAAAGTGCATATGTTAATACCCGCTATCCATCAATCAAACGAATTCAATTCGAACTCAGGGGCAGAAAAAATATCGCCTAAGGGGGTACTACATATATGTACAAGTACCAGTATATGTATGCATATTTTTATGTGGATAATATTTTTATATTTTGCAAACATTATAAATCAATAAACACAAACGTAAAAAAAAGAAAGCAGAGAATTTGCACATATAAAAACGAGTCAGCCATACATACATATATGTTGGTATATTGGCATATAGGATATACAGGAGGAGTATTCCAGGAGTAAAAACGAGAAAATTGTAAACAAATTTTGATAAGGGGGTGGGAAGGGGCAGCCAGGGAAAATGGTAACAAGACTGAATCAAAGCTCGAGCTTAAACAAATATTTATGAGCCAGAAAATTGAGTTTCTGAGAGGGATACGGTCTCGGTACTAGTACTTGACACTTCACCCGCCGGCTCAGCTCCTTGAAGGACAATAAAAAGCCCATTCCATATTGAGCCATTGGCAGCTGGCAGCGGGTCTTGTGTCTGCTGCCATGAGTTGCATTGATAGACTCCAAGGCTGTCATGTTCTGGTGGCCCAATTTAATGTGCCATCAATATTTACCCCTCTCCTCCACTGACTGGCTGCCCCAGCTGTCTGATGCCTATCAGGGCAAGGACACAAGTTGTAAAAAAAAGGGAGAAGGGCTAAAGAGATGACTGCTCCTTACAATACACCAGAGAAAGGCTCCTTCCTCTTCGCGTCACCTAAAATTCCATCAGCAAAATTGGAAAAATTCCCCATACCATATATGTATATGTATATATGTATATAGTATATATGTATGTATAAAAAGGCTGAGTCTACTATGGCTATGACTCCGATTGTGATTGTGCGATTCCTCTAGCAATTCCAGTGTAGAAATGGCTATAACTAGCACTGACATACCCCCCACCCACAAGGATTTCCTTCAGTGCGACGTGAGCTTCTGTCGGAGGGGGGGGCCTGGGAGAGAGGGAACAGCCAGGAGCTGGCAGTTTCAAATGAGGCTATTGAGGCTGTATCTCTGCATCTTCGTATCCCCGTATCCCCGTATCTGAGTGTGCGTGTGACACAATCCAGCCAGGTTAGATGAGAAGTTAAGGAATGTTTAGCCAGGGATTCCCGAATGCCTCGAGCACAATTGCTTATGGCAAATAATGAAATAAGGGAAGAAATACTATACTACAGGAGGGGGAGCGAGGTCAGAGGGAAAAGCTGAAGATTGTGGAGGGATATACATATATATTCATGATTCCTCTATGTACGTGAAAGAAAACCATTTTAAGTCTGCAGCTTTTCATTGAAACCCTTTAAATACACCACAAATGCAACACAAGGACAATTTATGGACAATTATCCACTGGCTTCATATATTTATGAACTTAAGGTTAGATTGGAAATATTTAAACCCAGCTATAGACTCTTGAAGATCGATCATTTCAGACTAAAACAAATAGACAACTAGACAACAGTTTTTTATGAGCGAACTCCAGTGAAAGCAAATCAAATTTGAGAGTGCTATAACCACCCTTAACGCTAGATCTCTTAATGCTATCCACAAAAGTGTGTATCCGATATGAGGCTATGTATCTTAAACTATCTTGAACTTCTGACAGACTTCTACAGAGACCCCTCTGGTAATCTACTTTAAGTGTACAATTCCCCATGCGTTTCTCTAAGGAACCCAACCACCCCCCACCAACCAAGTGACAAATTCTTTTTACACCGTGCGTTTCAATGGCCTCGAGCTAAATAAAACGACATAGCCTCAAGTTGTCCGGGCATTGAAGGCGTTTTAGGCCTGACAACTCAGCCGCAGTTCCCCCAAAAAAACTACGCACTAAATGCACATAAAAAAGGAGACTGAGTCCCTGCTCCCCTTCGGGCCGGCAACTCAACCAATTTGCGATAAAAATAAAACATATTGCTCAATAGACAACAGCCAGAAGAAGGCCAAAAAGGGCGGCTAGAGTGTGGCTGGGGGTACGAGATGGCAGTTGTGCCAATGTGCCACACGTCGTATAAGCGATGCGATGGCAGCGGAAGGAGGAGAACAACTTTCACAGTTGCAGTTGTCACGTGCCACATTTGCTACCTAAACATTTTCACTCGACTCGATTTGGTATTTCCCTTTTACCTTCCATGGCATTTACTCAAGTATTTTGGCTTGGCTTTCAAACGGAAAAGTGGATAAAGGGGGCAGTCCTATATCATGGAGATTCTTTTTTGGAAGGAATATGCTTAGGGGATATTCATATGATTTTGGTTAATTCTGGTTTGGATTTTGTGCCTTTGATATCCTTTGGGTGTTCAAATCGATTTGTGTTTTGGCTTTCCCCAGTTCATTTACAGGGCACTGGCACAGTCTTCAATGCATTTCCGGCAACACCGCTATACGGGTGTACACATGCATATGTATGCACTTGTGTGTTTCTTTTTTTCCCCCATGTAAGCAAAACTTCTGCCGTATGGCAATATTTTTACCCCAGAATGGATGGCCCAAAGTTTTCAGCAATTGGGGAGGCAGCTGTAGGGGCTGGGGGGCTGCATTGAACGTATACAAAACACGAATGTAACTGCAGCGCCTCGGTGGAGGTATCTGCATGGGGATTACATTTCATTTATCGATTGATTTGGCAAAGACACGGCCCAAGTTCCCCTGCAAACTTTAGTTTGGCGTCAGGTAAGTTCTTAGTTAAATCATTCGATTGCATTTGCATTTGCATTTACAGTTGCACTTCCAGTGGCTGGCTGGCTGGAAGTTCCAGTCACGAGAAGACTGATAACAAATCGGATAATTCAATAAGCTTAAAGTTCGGCTTTGGCAGATAGATACATCTACAGAATCGAGATACAGCTACAGATACGTCTGACAGCTTTAGATCACATTTCACTTTAATGCAAAATGGAGGTATGGGTTGTTGTTTTTTTTTTGTCAGCACTTAAAATTTGCAATTCATTTGGTTTTACCCACCCCCGTTCCCCATCCCACCAAATGCCCCGTATATAAATAATTCATCTAGGTAAAGTTATAGCCCAAAGCTTGAGACTGATGCTAAAATATTAGTGGAGCCCTGGCCAGGTACGAGTAGATACTCCCCCATAATCACTCAAAGGCATTAAACATGATAAATGGCACACACACATACAGAGGGGGAAAGGAGAGCTCTTGGGCTTAACCCTCTCATGTCATAAATTTAGTTCGGAAGCTGACATATGATGCTGCTCGGAATATGCAATATGTTTTTTAGATAATAGAATATATAATATGTTTACCATAGGCAAACAATCTCAGATATGCAACATGCTGCTGAAAGTTCTGCATTCTGTTAGATTGTAAATTTGATTCCAATATTTTGGCACCCAGCTGTTGTTCGAAGCCCCACACCCCACCCCACTCTCACCACTCATCAGCAAGTTTATCCATAAAAATGCCTCAAATATAACCCCAAAAGAGAGAACCCTTTTTTTTCTGAGAAAACCAATTTACAACGGCAACAAGCTAGAAGAAAAGCAGCCAGGGGAAAGGAGGGGGGAACCCATAGAAACGGGCAGCCATATGTTCCAAATTGACCACAGCGTCATAAATTCTGGGATTTAACATGTGCAAGAGCCAGGCAACTGACCAGCACATACATACATACATATATATATAAGAAATATATATATAGGGGAAATACTGTAGATTGAGGCACCTGAAAGCTACTTGGACTGCGACTTCAACTTTGGCGTGCATAAAACATGAATTAAGGTAATGAAAATTTATTGACTCTTCCCCTCGCGGCATGCCCCATAAAATGTACAAGGTCATTAAGAATGCATGGATCGAAGGGCGGGGCGTGGAAGCTGGGCTGGGCACGACCTTGCCGACAATTACCTCGCCGGCCAGTCGAAATATCTTTTTAATCTGCGCAATAAAAATATGAAAACGTTTTTATACATTTCTGCTGCATTTTTCACACCATTTTGCAAGGAAAATAAAAGAAAATTCCTCCCTTTTGCGGAATTTTCCGCTTGTTTTTTTGTGGTTTTTTTTTTTTTGGATAGCTGAAGCCAAACAATTTTTCATGCTCGCCGCTATGGAAAATCGTTTTCCAATCACGTAAACACAGCTGGAATTTTATTGCTGCGTGTTTTATTAAAAAACCGAAAAAGGAAAACAAAAATGAAAACAGCAGAAGAAGAAGCTCGGTCAGGGCAGGGGTGGGGGGGCACTACTGAAATCGTTGGACGCATTTTCGCAGAGCGTTGTAATAATAAAGCGTTTTCCCCACCCACAGGGCGGCGGCAGGACACCGCAGCACAGCGACCAAAATCTGGAACTGAGCGAGTGCAGGCTACAGCTACAGATACAGTACGATACATATATGTATGTGCACACGATGAGTACGAGTATATCCCTCCGCTCGTTTCGGGATGTATGTTTACTCAGTGAGTCGGGGTCGGGGTCGGGGCAGACCGTACGAGTATAAATCAACCCAAAAGCGCACACACTTATTTGCCACACCGCCGCGACGCTATGAAGTCCCGAGCTGCGCTTTTTTTCCGGCATCCGAATCCCCTTTGGCTTAGGGTATTACGGATCGGTTTGTTATGCCATCTGCGGGGGCTCTACTCTAGAGTAAAGTTGGCAATTTGTAAACATTTTTGAAACTTTATGCCTCTCATGGTGGATCTTTAATGAGAGTCCGTCAAACAATTTACTTCTTATCTCTGATATTAATTCATTTCCGTTTCCTTGAAACAGTTTTCCACAATGCTTTGCTTGAGGCCTGAGGGCATCCCGTCTTCAGCATTGCCTTCCTTTTTGTTCAAAGGTTTTTTTCCGCTTTTACTGGTGCAAGGAAAGAGAGAGACACAGAGAGATAACAGCGGGGGCAGCTGTTGCTGTTGCATGCTGCCTTGAATCCTTCGCATTGTAGCGAAATATTCTCGCTGTTCTCCCGTTCGGGTTGCATTTATTTATCATATTCTTTCTTTTGTTTCAGGCGCTCCCCACGACGGCTGGCCGAGGAGCGCGACGAGTGGCCGGCCAGGGCTGCAAGGGACCAACGGGCCAACGGGTCGTATGATGAATGCAGTGCGCATTAGAGGGAAGAGGAAGGAGCGTGCGGTCCGTGGCAGTGACCAGGGAATTTATTTGTTTTGTACTTATGGTGTCATAAAATTGTTTTAAGGCCAACTTAAATAAAAAATACAGAACCAGCAAAATGTCCAGAAAGACAGCAAAGACTGAGGCGAAGCAAGTGGCGCAAAAAATGGCAAAATCAAATGGTCCCTGGGGGGGAAAGGGGAAAAGCAGTTAAGCGGCCAAGGAGCAGAGGAGCAGCGGGCAAATGCGCTACAGAAATGCATGGCATGCCATTTTCTGCTTATTTTCTAAATTGAAAATACTTTGCGTTATAATTTTTCAATGTAAGCGCCCCAGGAGGAGGATGGACAGGAAACAAATGAAAACGTAAATGGGATCGGGATTGGCATTGGGTTGAAAGAGATCCTTTGAGAGAGAAATGGAGAATGGAAAGTAGGTACTAAAGCTACTATAAATAGATTCAAAGAAGACATTGTTACAGATATTTCTAATATATTTATATAGATTTATTTTCGTATAATTGTTTGAAAAATTCACCAGTATACAGTCGAGCTTGGGATTAAATTGAAGTATTGGTAGATGGTAGAATATTATATTTGATTTTTAGATCTTTGAACTGTTCCTTCTTTTTTACATATATTTTATACCTTAAAATTGAGTCACAAATCAAAAGCTAGCTAGGGCTCCCGTCAAGTGCCTCCTGCTTTATGCTCTCTCTCTCTCTCTCTCTCTCTCTTCTTAGCCCTTATTCGTTCACTCTTTCTGTTTAGTTTTGTCTTTTTTTTATGGTATGGCAGGGGTAACACTTTTTCATTTATTTTTATACCCGTACTCGAAGAGTAAAAGGGTATATTGTATTTGTGGTAATTGCTGTCTGTCCGTCTTGTTTGTCGCCCATTGCTCGGAGGCTATAAGAGCTAGAGGGACCAAATCTTTTTTCCCAAACTGATGTAATATCTCACTCCTAGAAAAATGTTTCAAAATTTCGCCCCGCCCACTTCCGCCCCACAAAAGAGCGCACATCTGTGGCGTTCACAATTTTGAAGATAACAGAAAACGAAAAATGCAGAATCATAGAGACAGTCCATATCTATCAGGGGCCCAAATCTGAATCGGATCGGATCATTAATATAGCCACAATAGAGGAAAATATACGAAAAACTTCGCTCCCTCTCTTTCGCACTCACACAAAAACCAGTTGATTTGGATTTTTGTATTTTGTGTCGCCTGGATCTCAGAGACTATAAGAGCTAGAGCAACCAAATTTTTTGCCAAGACTCCTGTGATACCAAATCTGAACAAGTGTATTTCAAAATTTCGCCACGCCCCTTCCGCCCCCACAAAAGACGAAAATCCACAATTTTGAAGATGGAAAAAAAAATAAAAATGCAGTATTGTAGAGAATGACCATATCTACCAGATTCCCGAATTTGGTTCAGATCGGATCATTATTGTAGCCACAATGATCAAAGGAATTTTCAACTGCGACCTTCCCCCTCCCCTTGCAGAATAAGTCATTTATGGGGATGATTTTCGCTAATGATTCTTTCGCACGCACACTTACGCTCAAACATGCTGCCTCGTGCAGTGTACGTGTGTTGTTGTGAGAAGTGATGTAGATGAAGTAGATGTAGATGACTGATGTAGCAAAACAAATGTAAGATGTAAAAAATTTGAAAATTCCACATAAATCACATGTGTGCTGACTGAGTACGGGTATAAAAGTAGAGTCGCGGCAACAGCGACTCCGTACGTTCTTTCTCGTTTGTTGTGTCCTTGGGCTGCATTGGATATTTTTGCTAAGCTCCATAATGAAATGTTTGCGAGTGCTTAGCAATGCAAATGGGCGCTGGGTGGGGGCGGGGCGGTGCGGGGGCCCTCAGGTGTGGACCCTGGCAAATTATCTAATTAAAGCAGAATGAAAGTCCCTGCCACTGTCAGCAGCTGAGGAGCAGCTTACGCGACGGCTTTAAGCATTCTATGCAAATAATCCACAAAGTAAAAGTTAAAAATTCTGCACCAGAGACATAGATAGATGGCCAAGGGGAAGCGAGTGGCGGGCGCCGGGTGGCGGGTGGCGGAGAAAAAATTATGCAAAGGACCAACTTTTTTGTTGCCAGCTATCTGGAAACGCCACTAAGCAGCTTTAAGTGTCTGTCAATGTCATATTTTTAGCGAAGCTTACAGCAATTTTTTGGTGCTTCAGACTTGTACTTAGGGGGGTACTGATAAGCTTAAAACAAATGCAACAAAAGGCTAAAGAGGAAAGGAAAGAGTAAATAGGAGAGGAGAGGATGCATTTCGAATGCTCTAAGAGAAGAGTTTTGAAACTAATTTGGATAATTATCGTGGTTGTTATAGCAGAAAGCAGAATCGAATCTATAGTTACAGATGGGATCAATCAAAAGACTAATTCTATGTTAATTAAGTTATCTACATATCTATAATAACACTGAGCTTATTATATGTAATCTATAAGCTGTTATTTTCCACTCAAAAAAGAAAACTGTACTCACATTTCCCTTCCACATTTTCTCGCTCCTCCAGAGCAAAAGTTGCACCCTGACTCACGCAGAACAAAAATGAAAGAAGGAGCTTGCAAAAATTGCAAATGATAAAGTTCAACTGGCAACACGAGGATAAAGAAGGAGCCCCTACCTCTCGTTTCTCCCCTCCCCGTCCCCCCTCACGCAGATGGTCCAAGTTACTTCATAATTAAGTAATCCCCCCGACTATGCAGCGCTCACCTTAAGCTGCCAACTGGGAGAGAGTTTAGACACTATGGCACTACTGGAAGGGAAGGAGGAACAGGCCAACTGGTTTCTGGACAGCAGAGCCCGGCTGTAACGGAGCTTTGAGACAGCCTGGCAGCATGAATGAGCCAGCCAAAAAACGAATAAAAAAGAAAAAAAATTAAATTTAAGGCAAATTTTTCAGTGGAGGAAAAAGAATGAGAACCAGAAACTAAGAACCCAGTTAGAGCCCCAACGGTAGCTGGGGCCTGCACTGCAGGCATCCCCAATCTTAATCAGAGAGCAGCAGCGAGAGAGAGCGGGAGGGGGGAGCTCGCTGAGCATATCTTATTACCTCTGCAGAGTGGCAGAGGAGCGATGGAGGGGGGGACTTGAGCCATTACCATTTAACTGCCTCTCGCTTTGACTTTGACACATGTTATGAAATTTGAATAGATCACCGAGCGAGAGCTGGAGTGAGGGGCCACAGATTGGTAGCAACACTATCTACATACAAGTGGAGAGAGGAGGATACACCTCATGGAGGAGCGCAAAAAAAAAACCTGTAAATTGTACAACTTATAGTATGTGGATTGCTGTACGAGAAGTTGTGCCAGCTGGATCTCGAGAGAGATATCTGTACAGTGACCCAGCTAAATAAAGTTATTTGTCTGAAGAGCAGTGAGAATAGATTATGGAAATTATTAAAGAAAAGTTGTAGAATATGTAATGTAGATGTGCAAGGATTGATTAACTAATACTTACAGGGGTACTACATACCCATGGAAGGCATGCAGGTAAGCCAGGCAGGCATAAGCCTAATGCAACCCACCATCATCTGTCTGTTAACCCCCGGACTTGGGTGCATTCAACCTCAGCTAAGACCAAAGACCCAAAGTCCATGGAGCAGCAGCCAGTGACCGTCAACTGTGGCCAGAGGCGACATCATCTAATCAGGCAAAAGCTGGCAGACTTGCACTTACCCCATTAGCTGGCATTGCCGCAGAGAATAGGTGCAACAAAAGCAATGAAAAGTTGCAACTGCAAAAAGGTGGAAACTGAGGCTGAGGCGAGGCTCTGGTTGGGGCTGTGCGCAAGTCAATAATTTTCATAACTGCCGCTTAATTGAGACATTAGCCATAATTGGCCCTAAGTGAGTGTAATACAAGCGACAAAAGCAGCAGCACCACCATTTAGGCCCAGTCAAGTGTTAAGCCAGGGAAAAAAAAGGAAAAACAGAATCAAATCACGAGCGCCCGTAGTGGAGCTGGAGCTGGAGTTTCCCTTTTGGCAGCAGGGGGGAAAATTGGAATATCTGTCGGCTATTGACCCCCCAGATACCCCCCTGCATGCAGAGGGGTATCTTCTGCTCGCTTGGGCATGAAATTGTTGGCTGGATGTGGGGTAGGTGGGTGGCTGGATGTGGGGTATCCTTGTGGCTCGAGGAAATCAAAGCAGAGTGGCCCAAGTGTGTGGCAGGCAAAATGTGTCAATAAATTATTTCAGCTTGGCTCTCGCTCAGGTGTTAAATTGTCTTACCGGCAAGGGGTTAATGCCAAAGCCAATGGCCGTCCACCCCACCATACACTTCCTCGATGATTTGTCGTCGCACGTGTTGCACATGTCAACTGCGTAAATAAGCGGGAAATCGGCCAAAAGGCATGAGGGAAGAAAGAGAAAGCCAGGACAGGACCCAAATCCTCTCACAAGCAATGAACCATGAACATTTCTACATCACTTGGAGACATTTCCCCATCGCTGCGCCCCAGCTCCAATCAGTTTTCTCCTCTGGCCACTGCCTGGTATGAGTGATTTATCGCCTTTGACTCCCTCTCCTGGTCATTGGCCATTGGTCACTGGCCCCTAGCTATTTGGCCACTGGCTCGATTCGAATTCAAATAATAAAGTTGAAATTAGTTGCGGTTTCAAATGGAAATTGCTAAATTGGAATTGCAATAGTTTTATGGCACAAAAAACAACAATTCACACACAGTACGTACGCACACGGATCGTATCAGAGAAAGGGGAAACAATAAAATTGATGAATCGCATAATATACATATAGTATAGAGAGAATATAGCCACTAGAGAGAGGTACGGGGCTATTGAGGGGGGTCCTTGCTGGGAGTGCTGTGGGAAGTTTGCGGTGAACTTTGTTGGAGTTTGGTAAAGTTTTCCCGGATGAGGAATAGCGTTTGGTTGAGCTGAAAGGAAACTTATAGATGTAGAAAAAAGTGAATCATATATGTAGATATATGTTAATATCATTGTAGCAATTTACTTGAATGTATGAGAAGTGTTCTCTATATGAGTGGTGTCCCCATCTCAGTGTCAACATCCTGCTCATCGAAACCATCCATCAACGCATTGCCCATAAAATTTGAGCACCCCACTGAATGACTCCTCCTTCAGCCCATAACTGCCATTTACCCATGGGCTGGATGTTCTGGACGCTCTGCAGTTCTGTAGCAACTTCAGCCTACACCCAATCCCACTCAGAGCCACTACAGAGGAAGAGCTGGGCGAACACCACTTCTGGCAGCACCATCCTGCACCCTTCTGCAGCCATCATCTCTCCGCTCTCAGCCCAGTCTCTGTGTGTGCTGAGTGATAAAGAACATGTTAATGGCTTTTAATCAATTTGCAATTTTTCCATTTTTCCTATACGAGTATGGTGGCTTTTTTGCTGTCTCTTTTTCATGTCTCGAGCTCTTTGGCCTGTGATGTAATGTGTAATATGAAATTGATATTGCTGTTGCTGGTTGAAGCTTTCCTCAGATTTTCTACATATTTTAATGATAGTTTAATTTGCAGCAATTAAAACGGTCTACAGCAGACTCTCGACTCTCTCTGTGCGCGCGAGATTACGTATCCAGTGCGAGAAGACACCAACAACAAGAAGACCAGACTCTGGAGTGGGATTCTTCTGGGCTAGGCAGGTCTTGCATAATGATCGAGTCGTCTCCTCTCATCTGGCGAGTCTCTCGAGTGATTTCCGTTGTTGTCTTGGCGCGTTGGCTTCCTGATTTGGCATCGATTGGGAGCCCACCTGGTTGGGATGGCCTATGCCTCCGACTCCGACTCCGACCAGTTATCTGGACAGAAGCATCTGGGAAGCCTTGGCTGGCATTCGAATCTACGCTGAATCAGCAGCGACAGCCACTTGATATGCAGACAAGGAAGACAAAGTGGCAGGATCGTCAATTAATTCGCTAGATGTTGAGTGATTTCGAGCAGATAAGCCCAGAGACCTCAAGAGCTTCAAGTGAATCTCAGGATTCAGAGGAATGCCTTCTCCCCTCGTGAATGATTTCCCTCCTCGATAGGCGTGGAACTTCTCCATTCCATTGCCAACTCTCTCTTTTTCCCCATCTCAAGTGTCTTCTCTGGATGGATGGTTGGATGATTGTTCCTCACTTGATTAATACATTTATAATTGACACATAATTATAGCTCCATTATCATCCATCCTAGCCCTAAGCAATTGCCACACTTTCATCTTTGCAGATTTCAATCTACAAGTTTCTTCGACATCCCAGATGGGAGTGTGTACGTGTGTGTGTGTGTGTGAGCCAGTCACTTGATAACCGTTTTAGCATAATTACCATTTCTCGTGTTAAGGGGTGTGTTCACCCAAATTGTTGTGTTAATTGATTTTAAATGGCCAACTCTCAAGTATCCTTTTCCAGATGATTGACCGCAGAGATGCAGCGCGAGAGATTGGATTAGAAGTGCTTGAGGAGAGTTGTTTGGGGGGAATCTTTTGATGTGAACCTTTAGAGACTAAACTTTGATCTATTCTTTAATGGTTCTCCCACATAGATTGATGGAGTCAAGGCATTTACCGCACATCTCAAACTCCCGACTGTGGCCCCATCTAAACTTCAATAAATATCTTTCAATGATGTGCGATTTATCGTTACAGTTCGCATAATCCCTTTTCAGTTCAACTTTAAAGCAGAATTTTAAAGTGTCCCAACTGTCGCAGCTCATTAGGCATCCAAAGAATTTTCGAAACAGCCGTGCCCCGGACTGAAGCTGGACTGGGATTGGGACTGGGACTAGGTCTGGGGACTGGGGTTTGGGGTCTGAGGTCTGTGGGTATTTGGACTGGGGTATGGCTTACGCTTACGCTCTCATAAATTAGCAACAATTTCATTTCGCTATTGGAATTGACGGCCAGGCTATATTGCCCCCGACCCTCCAACTACCCCGTGGAAACCCCCTTGGACCCACCTCGCAAATGGCAGTGGCAGCAACTGGGTCCATAAATCAAAAGCAGCGCATGGCGTTTAATACACTTGACGTCAGATTTCCGCGACAATTTGCGCATGAATTAAACATAAAAGCAAGTGAGGTATACACGAGTGGTGGAATGCCCCAGCCCCAGCCCATGCTCAGCCCCCCCTTTGGGGAAGGATCTCCTCGCACCCTTGGGGGGGAGGGAATGGACTCCTCCTGGTTGCTCTGGCGAGCGGGCAAATAAAATCAAAGTAGGTAACACGCGCAAATAAAACACTTGACACATTAAAACAACAGCAACAACAGGGCCCCCCCCCACACACACACACATGGGGCAGGTTGGTCGCCTGGCAGGCGTGGGTGGGGGAAGGGGTGTGGAAATGCTATGAGCAATGCGGCAACAAATTTCCATTTTGTCGCTGAATGGGGACACGAGGACGAGACGAAGCGACGCGACGGCAACGGCAATGCCATGCAAATATGAGACACTCCACAGACTGGGACCAGGGAGGATGGCAGAAGGGAGGGGAGTACGCGCGAAATGAGCAGGATATGAGCCTGCATATATCTGGGCTACACACACAGATATAGTACTTAGTGTGTGTGCACGAGTGTCATACATACAAATTTAACGAGTCGCATTTATGATACCACAGACAAGTATAATAATTTCAATTAACGACACCCACGGGTGTGTTTGTACAGCAGCAGGAGCACCACCAGGAGAGACAGGAGCACCAGGAGCACCAGGAGCGACAGGAACGACAGGAACTCCTGGTACAGGAGTAGATGTACCAGAGAAATGGGGCAATGTACATATATGTGCATCGCACCGTGATAGGGATGCGGTAAATCACATCTTAATTAGTCCAGCCATTGCTCAGATTTGTGTCTAGCTTGAGTCACTGTTCAGTTCAAGTCGCACTTTAAGATTTATACCAACACGTTAGCCATGAGCTTCGTTTCAATGCGATTTTGATATTCTTAAATTGATCATTGCCTGAATAAAACTGCCCATATCTGCAACTTAAAATGACCAATCTTCTTTCCTTCTAGACCTGCATGAATATTTCTTAATGTTGTATAATAATGTTTAGCCAATCACTTCTAAAATATTTCAGTCTTAGTGTTCAGTTCGAAGTCCTAAAGTTCTCCATGACCCATTTGGAAATACACAGACATATTTTGTCAACATCTACATCTACCCTGTCTTATGCTTCATGCACCCTTCACTAAAAATCACAGTGACTTTTGTTGGAAGCTGCTCAACACTGTTTGGAACGGTTAATATATGTAAGTATAAGGCAAAGGCATCCTCCGCAGTAAAGGCAGTTGGAAAAATCTGAAGGAGAAGTCGCAGCAAGTGATGGAATAATGCGAGGAAGAGGTGACCCGGCGCGAAGAGACACTTGATGGGAATGGGGCAGGATGTGCTATACTATACTATAAACGTGTCAGTGGTGGGTCCATGTGGATGCATAGGTGTGCTTGAATTACCTGTGTACAAGATAGAGCGAGTGGGGAAGGAGATCTGCCCTGTGTGGATCTGCATTAGTATGCCTCTAATTAACTAAACGCATATACACGTACTACGTGTAGGAAGGAGGAAGCCTCTGCCTTAGCCGCACATCTTTGGCCAAGTTTTTACAGCCTTCGTTTCAGCCATCTCATCAGCATAAAAGTTTTTAATGAGCCATTCTGTATGTTGTTGTTGTTGTCTAATTTTGGCCAACAAAGAGCGGAAGTGGGAGTGAGGGGTGATGGGTGAGTGGAGAGCGGGGTAGCTCAAATGTGAGACGAATTTGTTATGACAAGCTCAGTTGACACATTTTAATTAAATTTAATTAATGCATTCAGGAGCATCCTCCAACAACACGACGAGGAGCAACATTATGTCAGCACTGAATGAATGAAAATGAAACTGAGAGTGGGAGTGGCTGTGGGTGGGAAGTTGGGGAGGTGGGTATGGATATAACAGTACATAATAAAAAAAAGTGAAAGCGGGTGGGGGAGGGGGCACTTCGTTTTATGATGTGTGACATTTGTCGCCTCAAAAATGATGTGCAGTGTAATTGAAACATGTGTAGGCAATGTGTCGGCCTTGACATGGAGAGGACAGAAAGTCCTGTAAAAAGGATTTGGAGTGGAGTGAGATTTGTGAGAAAGGTGGGGGGAGGCTTATGTATAGAAGGATTATAGAATAATTATGACAATGGATTTCAATACATTGTAGATACAAAAGTACATATGCAAAGACTATGGAAAAGGTAAGGATATGGAAAAGGGAAAGTATGGAAATATTCCATAGTCATTGCATGAATGAACTTAAATTGATGAAAATTAAATCATGAGAAAATGAATGAAAAGAAATGGAAATTGTGCAATAGAATATAATCTGAAACATGATAGAAAAGCAAAGGATTTAAACTGAATTAAAATAGATTTAGTCCAAAAAAAATATGTATCTTCTTGTTGTGGAAGTATGAAGAGCAAAACAATTCTGAATGCAAATGAAGCTTCTTCCATTGAATTCAATTCATCTTTGCAGGGCCTAAACGGCTGCCATCGTGTTAACTGCAACAAAACAGAGCAACACTTTCAAAGGCGAAGAAGCCTTCGTTCGATCTCTGCCAATGCTGAGGCTGTCATCACAGGGGTTTATCCTTTGCGAAAACAGAGGCCAGTCCCGAAAGTCAATCAATTTGAAAATTATAAATGCAAATTGATAAAGTCAGGCAGACAGCAGACAGTAGACAGCAGGCAGCAGACAGCTCATTGATTATCCAGAGAGGGAAGTGGAGATGCCACAGTGCCACAGCACAAACAAAGGCCCACCACAGAATCACACACGAAACGCACACGCCACGCCACGCAACGGCATGCCATGCCACCGATGGAGGAAAGACAGATGGACAGAATATAACAATTAGAAGTTTCCTGCTCGACTCTGCTTCGGGAATCAGATATAGAGGGGGGAACGTGTGGGGGGACACAGGTAAACTGAAGCCAAGCGGACAAACGACAGTGGCAAAGGCAACTTGTCAGCTCGAATGACGTTTTAATAAGTCACATAATTCATGCGACGACGATGTGGATAGGTGGATAGGTAGATGGGGTGTATGGGTGGATGGGTGGATCGGAGCATGGGGCTGAAACTGGAGGATGAGTGGCAGCGTAGACTGCTGGATGGTGCTGCAGTCCATGCAGAGTGGAGGATGGCGCATGTGAATGTTGCCGCGTGCCCCAAAACGCCAGATTACATGTTAAGCATGGAGATTGCCAGGCTACCGCTATCCTACCGTGGGTCAAGTGGCTGTAAAAGTCTGAAGAGAAAGCCCCAGCTGTAGCTGATCGTTAAACAGAGTAAACAACACGGCAAAAATTATGCTAGAAAGGTATAAACTCTGGGACTTCATTAAGCAAATGATGAACAATAAAGTTTTGGCTAAACATAGTTAAGAAAATGTTCCAGCGAGTCATTAAGAGGAGTTTAATCGGCATGAACCATTAATGAGCCAAGGAACTTGGTAGAGGTTTTAGTAGAGTAGAAAATATGGAATTTCCTATCGGTTAATGTATCTGAATTTATCAGTACTTAAAGCACTGTGCCCGTTGCCCCTTCTGAGTCCGTGTAGCAGCCATGGCCTGTGGGGCGACTGCGCTTTTGGGACGCTGTGACACATGCTCCCTCCTGGCTGGCTCTCCATCCTCTCTCCGCTTGTCGGCTGCTCATTTGTCAATGTAATTGATTTTATGCCTGAGCTTTTGACTAAGGTTGTCGTGCGGCCGTTAAGTTCGCTTGAGTAGGGTCTACGCGGCCGGGGAGGGTTTCCATACATGGGGGGCAATAGGTACTCGTGGATAGAGCGTGGATCCGCAGACTGGATTGGTTTTCGTGGCTGGTAGTATAGTTGCGGCTACCTGGCCGGTGGGTATCGGGGGGACTCTGGTTAGCCCCTTGCCTCTGATATATTATTCGATTACAGTTAGACGTAAATCAAATGGAAGAGCATGATGTAGCCATCACTTTGGCTGCGATGGGAGCTCCGGGGACGGACGTTACTGCGCTGACTTCGTATGACAAACAATTCAAATCGAATGTCTGGTGGGCCGGCCTGTCTGACCGATGGTCTCCAGGGAGGCTGCCAAGAGGCAGGACATGCAACGGAATCAATAAAGTACGAAAGAAGGTCAAACGGATGTATGGCAGAAGGACACGAAAAGGACTTTAAGATGACAGACTATCGACGAGGAAAAACAGCGAAAGAAACGCATATCTTAAGAGAAAGATTTGGTAGGAATAAAGTTAAGGGGAATACCATTCAGAAACTAAATTCGAACGGAAAGAAAAGATAATAAGGGGAAGAGAATTACGAGAATTATTGACATACAAATGGATGTCCTAGAATAAGGTTGAACATACTTCCAGCTAGGGCTGCAAACTCCCCCCCGAAAATTTCTTTCCATTTGCAGCATTTCTAATTGAATTTTAACACATATCGTGAGCGAGTGATTGAGTGGACGGGTGGACGGATGGACAGCTGGAAGAATGAAGCGAGCCACCCAATTGGCTGGAAAAGTCGGGGCACAACTTAATTTTCAATCAAAGCATACAAAAAGCAAAAAAAAAAAGAAAGAACAAAAGCCAAACCAAACCGGAGGAATCGGGAATCGGGATGTTGGTGGCTGGTAGCGGCAGAGGTACATAGAGGAACCGGTAGCCCCCCGAGTGGCATGGGGCGACGACTGCAATTGCGGCGACTGTTTTATGGGTGAGCGCATTGTATCTTATAGATACGTAGATACACGTTTTTCTGCTGCTGTGCTGTTCTCTTGGCTCTGCCGCCCGAGGCGCACACACGCATTCGCTTTTTGTGGTGGCAGAAAAAAATCCTTGGCGCTCATAAATTTTTATAGCTTGTAATTATTTGGAATGTCGAACTAGACGGGGACTGAGACTAAGACTGAGACTGGGGGATCCACATCCACAAGGCACTCTCAGCTCTGCTCATGCGCGGCAGGCGGTCCCAGTTGCCATTTGGATGATGGCTGAGACGAGCAGACTTTGGCTGTTTGGCTGCTTCCTGCTTTGTTTGGTTTTTGGCTGTGCTGTGCTGTCCTGTGGCCGAATGCCAGATTTACTTTGGCTTAATTAATGGCAATGCTCCGGCGACTGTGATTGGCTTCGATGGCTTTGCTTTTATGGATTGTACGCGTATCTGCTGGATGCATTCGCGCAGCCAGACTCTGTAATTATCCACAGTGCAGTGCTGAGAATCGTGTTTATAGTGCTCTCCCTGTCTCTCTGACTCTCTCTCAATCTCTTAGGCGCTAATAAAGTTGTCAGCTAATGAAATTGGCATTGGCAAAAGTCCCAATCATGATTGTTAGCAGATAAACGATTGATCATGGCCTGCCATTCTTCTCTGGCACTCTGGCAAAAAACGGTAACAGTTGGCTAACAGAAAAGCTAACTGCTTGAAAATTAAGGAATTGGATGCGGATTTAATTCTTGCAATAATTGTTTGTCTTTTCCTTCTTGAATGATTTTGATTTTGATAGTCGAACGGAGCTAAGCACTTAAGGAAATTCTTTATGGAAATCAAGTTGTTCTTTCTGGAGGAGTTCTTTCTAAAATTTCACTGCAAACTGCATACCGTATTTCTCCATGAAAATTTCCTCCATTTCATTTGGAAATCGATTTGTTTATGCTTTCTGAAACACTTTAATGGGTATCCAAATGATCGTGTCACACACTCCATCTCTATTGAATGTTTTCTTCAGTGTTGAATCCATCTATGTATATAGTTTCCTGTCATGTTTCTAAACTTTTGAACTAATTCTCTTACTATAATCCACAATACCAAATGTTTTCATAACCATCAATCCATTGGAATCTTGGCTAACGCAGCATCTGCAACATGTCAGGAGGATACCCAAAGAACATTATGCATAATGCTGCTCTCTCCACCGCATTATCTGCACTTTTGCCATTTCCCAGCTCTTTGACTGCTCTCTGACTGCTCTCTGACTTCTCTCTGCGTTCTCTTAGTCTCCCCGAGTTCTGGCCTTCTGGCGGCCACTTTCAACGCATCACCGAGCAAACTCAATTACTTAGGGAACACACTGCTCCCCTTCCTCCCCATAGCAAGCTTCCCTTGTAGGGCCCTAGAGCGATTCCTGGCCAAGTCTCCTCTTTTTTTGCTCTCTCTGGAAACTTAAAATGCAAACATTTGCCCCAGCTTCTCTGCTGCTCTCTGCTGCTCCAGCTTCCCCTACATGCCTCTTTTTGCCTTTTTGATGATTACAAATTAATCACACTTTAAACATGGCAATTACGCGGGACAGGCTCAGCAGGCCAAGAGGGGGCAACTGGTAGCTGCTAGCTGGTAGCTCTGGCAGCAGGGGCGAACCCACTTGCATAGACACACGGCTAAGGCGAATCGTGGCCACTTCAACTCCAGCTCCAGCTTCAGCTTCAACAGCCCAGAAGCCCAGAACCAAAGCAAAGCAAAGCAAAGCAGAGCCAGAGCTCTGTTTCTGGCTTCTTCTTTTATATGGAAAATTGCTTCCTTTCGCTGTTTAACTTTCGTTTTAATAAATAATCAAGTAGGCTGACTCCAATCTCCTGGCTCCTGGCTCCTCTCCTCTCTCCGTTGAGCTTCCATTCTGTGCTGCCGTTGGTGTTGTTGGAGCTGCTGTTGGAGCTGTTGCTGCTGTTCGTCAAGTTCCTCATGTAATTTCCAGGCAATTTCTCATACCCATAATTGCATAATTTCAAAGTTGTTGGCAACTTAATTGCGCTGCATGTTTGGACGATGCCAAGACCAAGAGCAAGACCAAGACCCTCGCTATGCATACATACATACATATGTATAGTGGGTATATATGTATGTGTGTTCATGTACATGTATTCTTCTGGAGCTGTCTTCGGTGTAAATAAAACCTTTTTAAACGCTTGTCAGGCGGTGTAGAACCCACGTTTGGGGCTCCCAACTCCCAGCAACTTCAAAAGCGCATCATCATCATCATCATCCAGCCATGTGTTGGACTCTGCTGCCCTCTTCCCCCCCACTTGGCTACCCAAACATAACCTGCCCCCGCCGGTCATTTGGCATCAAAGTTAATATGCTTTATATTAAATTTTGTTGTTGTCAGTCCGCGTTTCAGTTCTATAATCTCCAACTGCTACAGTGTTCCCTAGACACAATTCCCACCCACACCATTTCCCACCCCACCGCAATCTTGTTGGCAGAACTGTTTTTTTATCCTTCCTTTTGCAGTGCTTGTCGCAAACATTTCGCATCAAATTACTCAATTAGTTTCAGTTAAATGAAAAGTTAAACACAGCGCTCATTGCTGCTGAAGGGTCCGACCGGCCATAAGCGAGAAATGTTCCCTCCGGATCTGGCTACCAAATGGGTATCCATTTGTATGGAAATCACGGCTAATTGACCAGGGATAAAGGAAATAAGGAAGCGAGAATTTATGGGTCAAGCAAGGAGCATCAAACGGCGGAGGAGGAAGTCAAACTTCCATAATTGAAAAGCTGCTTAATAATGCATACATTTAAATTCAAGAGAAAAAGTTTTACAGATACTGCTAGATAATTCTAAATCTAAGTTAACCTCTGTGTTAGACACGAAGTGACCCTTTGAAATACTTCTTGCATCATCCAAAACTTCTGAAGCAGGGAGAAATTCTCCTGGACGGACAGTAGTCAACGAGCATTCCCAAATTGATTTATGGCCACATTTCTTGCAAATGAGCCAAGCAAATCAAAACAAGACTAGGACCAGGGCAGCCAGGTCCCCCGCCGAATCCTGTTCTACCCTCTCCCTCTAACTCACTCACTCGTGCTGTCTGCTCTGCTCTGCTCCATCCTGGACCATTACCAATGCTGTGGACTGGCCGCAGAGCAAGCGAAATGCATTTGGCACGCAATTACGGCCCAAAGTGTTAATTGCATTTCCGCTGCTCTGCCTGCTGGCTCTGACTCTGCCTCTGCCTGCTGGTTTGGTCTGCAGCTAACCCAAGAAGCCTCCTGCCGACGAGGCGCAGCAGAAGCCATCTGAGCCATCAAAATGCGGCCCGGCCCACAGCTCACGCATTTGGCATTAACCAGAGCCAGCCCACCACACACACACACACTGAGCCAAAAACCAGGTGGGAAATATTCAGGTTTCAGCCATGGTTAAATGTATTTCAGATCTTTTCCATATATAGTAATTGGAATACACCACCCTTGTGCATATATACATATATGTATATTTGTTGGAGACCATTCGCATAGTTTTTCTCGCAGTGTTGTGCAGAAGTAAATGTTGCCGGCCAGTCCAAGCCAAACCGAAGCATTTGGCAGAGATAAGCAAGCGGCAGCAGAGTTAACGGCTCTTTTTTTGTGGCTCAGAACGAACCGCGCAGAGGTATAGGGAGGGATATGTAGAGAGGAGACGATGTATGGGATGGCGATGGCGCATGCGTGGCAGACACGCAGCAGGCGGCCCAACAGTGCAGCAAAAGCAGAAGCGGCAATGGACCCAAATGGAGCGAAACTAAGTCAAACATTTGTAGAACATTAGAAAACAGGAAGACGCGAGCCAGAGCGGGGGGACATCGTGATATCGGGAGGATCCCCAGGCGGGGAAATGCGAATGGAAAAGTGGAAAATTTATGGGCCCCAAAAGGCGAATAGATGTCGTGGATTCCGCATGCTAGAGACTAGAATAGTTAACAGTTGTGGATGGTGCAGCCCAAGATCTGTGGCCATGTAGATACATGGATACGTGTAAGCAAAAAAACAAGAGGAAGAATCGATGCCCGCAGAAGCAGATAGATAGAAATCTTTTCTTCAAAGTTGAGAATTCACCTTGAACTCTCTCGCAGAAGGAACCATAAAGTGCTTTTTAATTGATCAAAAATCCCATTGCAATTCCAGCTAACATTTCAAGCGTTTATCGGTGCCAGAGCTGACAGCCGAACAACCAGGGTCCCCCCGTGCCATTTGGAGATCCAACTCGGCGTCTTTTCGTGTCTCTCAACATTTTACGATAAGCCGCACACAAAAATGTTAGCCAACTTTGTTTGCCGAAGTGGCACAGCTGTCTGCTCCAGTTGCAGCTTCAGCTTCAGCCTCCGGCCCAATCTCCATCCCATGGCCATATCGGTTTTGTGGCATTTGTATTGGCAAATCAATGATAATGACATTTATTTGCGCCATCGCATGGCGTTTTTTGCGGGGCTCTAACCGAAATCCGTTAATAAGCCATTTTGACAAATTGGATGATTGTAGTCGTCTTCAAAGTCCTCCTCGTCCTCATCCTCATCGTCGTTGTCATTGCTGTTGTCGGGTGCCAGAAGCAGATGGGACAGCGCCTGGGTGGGTGAGAGAAGGAGAACTCTGCACATGCGAAAGTGTGGCGAAAGTGAAGATAGAATATCAAGAAAATAACTTCAACAGTGACAGGGATTGGCTTGGGAAAAAGGGGCTGGTAAAGGGGCTGGCTGTGGCTGTGGCTAGGCAATGGAAAGGGGAAATCCTTCAAGTTGTATCACATTTCGGACTGAATATTTCCAAATATTGTTTCGATTTGGCTGTGCAGAATAATGGGAATAATTGACACTCTTCTCTGTACAGCTAACTTGAATTCTTTATTAAATTGTAAGATATTTTCAGAACAATTGAAGATACATTAAACCTCTCATCCTGCAACCTCTCATCTACATCATATCTCGCTTGTAGCACTTGATTGTATTCTGGCACTCGGCATCGTGCACTTGGTGGAAAACTAAGGGAAAACCAAAAACAGATGCTAAGTGGAGTCCATGGCCATAGAACTGTAATGGCAGAGAGCTTACCGTTTTTGGTGTTAAAGCAATTCCATTGACTTCAGCTCGCATTGGCCGGGAAAGTTGACAACACACTTGCCATTGCTGGCACAGACGGACAGGGCCTGGCTGGGACACTGGAAGCTGCACTTGCCCAGCTCGATCTCTTCTTGATGTTGAGCAATCAGCTGGGGGATGTGCACCTGGTTGGCGTCCTGAGGGTACCACTTGTCCAGGGAGCGACCCGATTTCGATTTTGTTGGAAGGGGTGTTGGCTGGGATGTTTTGGAATCTTCGTTGTCCTTGTGTTCCTCTTTCTCCTGGTGTTGCTGCTGATCCTTCGCCTGTTCCTTCTTGTCCTGCTGCTTCTGCTGCTCCTTCTTCCGCTTGATCGCCTCTTGAATCGCGAGAGGAATATGGAGCTGGGCCTGTTGCATCACATGATTGACATGCTGTTGCAGCTTGTTCACCTTGTCCGCAACATCGACGGGCTGCTGGCCGGGCAGGGAGAGCACCACATGCGGCACCGGGGGCATCACCACTTTGTTCTGCACCACCGGGTGCCCCTGGTGGAAAATGGAGCCGGTGGCCTCGTGATTTATCACCCTCACCGGTGGATCATTAGCTTGCAGCGGTTGTAGGCCAGATTGCAGCGTAGGTGAAGCCTTTGGCTGGTCAGGGGCAGGGAGATGGACATCACCAGGGTGTGCAAGTGGTGGAAGGAGACCTGAAAAGGGCTCAACCACTGGCGACCCGCTCCCTTTGCTCGCCTCCACAGTGCCAGTCAATGTGTGCGGATGGTTCTTCACGTGCTGGAGCACCTGATTGATGTGATTGGTTATCAGTGTCTGTATATGCTCGGGCAGCTCCACCTCCACCTGCTGGGGTTTCCCTGTCGTTGTGGTTGCCTCTGTGGTCTGCGGCACCTCTGCGCACCGTGCCAGGCAGAGGAGAGCTGGAAAAGTCAAGTATTGTATATTAGTAGTGGGATTCTCGCTTAGAGTAGCAGCAGCACCCCTGACTTACCACCCAGCACCAACAACACTCTCATTGTGTTTGAGAAATTCATTTTCTGGTTCAAATTGGCCTCTACAATCCTTTGCATTCGAAGGCGTTCAAAGCCGTTCTGTGGCTCTACTCCCGAAAGTTCCCACTTTATAAAGTGTTTTCCGAACCCTTTAACATCGGCTGCCTTGTCTCGGTTTCGTTTGGCATTTGATCATATCATTTATGGATTTTATTTCCATTCTGGTGGTGAACAGGTTTTCTGGAACGCCTTGAGACTTGAGACTGAGCTGAGACTTGTCTGGAGAGACTTACCTCCCAGCTGGCACATATCGTACATATATCGCTCTTATGGCTTTAATCGCTTCCTTATGGAATCAATATGATGTTTGGCAGTAAATGTTTATATTGAGAGATTCGTGAGATATTTTAAGCAAGTATTAATTAATATAAAATATTTTTGTTCTGCAATTAATAATAGTTTCATCGGGCTTAAGTGGTTAAAGATTTACTGGGTTTACCGGTGAGATAGAAAAGAAATGAAATGAAAATGTCTTAATTCAACAAAAACAGAAACGAGCTTGAACCGTTAAGAAGCTCTCCAGATATTTGATGGCAATTTCAAGTAAATTTCATTAACAATACAGAACAAAAAAAAACAAAAAGTAATCTCATTGAAATTTAATTGGTTCCCATCCCAACTGAATCCATCATCCGAAGCCAGTCCCGATATGGAAAAAACATAGCGCCGCCATAGCAACCCAACGGGATTTTCCACAGCAAACAACATATTAAAGCAAACAAAAAAAACAAAACAAACGAGAAAGAACGTACGGAGTCGCTGTAAACGCGACTCTACTTTTATACCCGTACTCAGTCAGTACACATGTGATTTATGTGGACAAAAAAAATGTTTTATCAGTTTTTACATTTTACATTTTTGCTTCATCTGTCATCGACATCTACATCATCTACATCAGTTCTCACAACAACACACGTACACTGCACGAGGCAGCATGTTTGAGCGTGAGTGTGCGTGTGAGATGATGCAACAATCAACCCCAATAATTGACTTACTCTGCAAGAGGGTGGGGGATTGCTGCTGAAAATTCATTTGATCATTGTGGCTACAATAATGATCCGAGGAACCAAATTCGGGAACCTGGTAGATATGGTCATTTTCTACGATACTGCATTTTTGGTTTTTTCTATCTTCAAAATTGTGGATTTTCGTCTTTTGTGGGGGCGGAATGGGGCGGGGCGAAATTTTGAAATACACTTGTTCAGGTTTGGTATCACAGGAGTCTTGGCCAAAAGTTTGGTTGCTCTAGCTCTTATAGTCTCTGAGATCCAGGCGACACAAAATGGAAAAACAAATCGACTCGATTTTGTGTGTGAGTGGAGGGATGGAGCGAAGTTTTTTGCGTATGTTTTTGTCTATTGTGGCTATATTAATGATCAGATCCGATTCAGATTTGGGCCCCTGATAGATATGGTCTTTCTCTATGATTCTGCATTTTTCGTTTTCTGCTATCTTCAAAATTGTGCTTTTCTTCAGATTCATGGGGGGGCGGAAGTGGGCGGGGCGAAATTTTGAAGCTTTTTTCTAGGAGTGAGATATCACATCAGGCAGGATAAAAAGTTTGGTTGCTCTAGCTCTTATAGCCTTCGAGCAATGGGCGACAAACAAGACGGACGGACGGACGGACGGACGGACGGACGGACGGACGGACGGACGGACGGACGGACAGACGGACGGACAGACAGGGCTATATCGACTCGGCTATTGATGCTGATCAAGAATATATATACTTTATATGGTCGGAAATTACTCCTTCTCTATGTTACACACATCCACTTTTAGCACAAATACAATATACCCTATTCTCTTCGGTACGGGTATAAAAACACCCAAAAAAACAATGGCTCCACATCAAATTGAAGCGCTGACAAAAAATATGCAAATTTGGCATTTCACGGTCTTATTTTTAGCCAGACGGTTGGAACATTTAATTACAAGCCAGAAAAGAATCAGAATGCCAGCTAAAGCCGTTGATGCCGATGATGATGATGCAATTTAATATCTCTGGCAGGTGTTAAAATAAAGGATTATGCAGGCAAGCAGGAAGGACAGCGACCAACAGCTTTTTTCAGCTGAAATTTGGTTTCTGTATAAAAACGAAGACGGACGATGGCAGAAGCTACAGTTTTACAGTTGCTGCACACACAGCAAGGTGAACAACAGCAAGACAAAAGTGGAATAACAGTGGAACAACAGTGTAACAACAGTCACAGTCAAGAACCGTTACAAAGCTCAAAGATGAATTCTCTCTCGCTGCTCTTGCTGCGTAAGCTTCTTTTCTCTTCATTCTCTTTGTCCCCGCTACAGCTGTGTCTTTTCTTTACAGTTTTCATTGCCGCCTGTGCCATGGCAAAGGTGATCTCACCCAGTAACGGTAATCTCAGCATTGATCAGCACGGGCAAAGGGTGCATAAGGATCAGGTGGAGGACGATAAGTGCCACTATCACTGCACGGAAAGTGATCCTTCGGTCTGCGCCTCGAACGGACAGTGCCTGCTAAAGTTTGAGAGCCGCTGCAGCATGGCCGCCTACAACTGCCGGAATCCCCAGAAGCCCTTCAGCATTGAGGAGGATCACCGCTGCACCAAGGACTGGGAGCCCATGTGCTTGGAGTCGGATCTCAGGGAGTTTGGCTTGTAGAAACGTATTTGGCTATGAGGTTGTTTGCATTGAAAGAATAAACATATGAAACTATACACGAAACGGTGTGTTCTGTGGCATTACAAAAGTCACTTACATATATTTAGTAATTGTAAATTATAATGGCTGAAAAGATGAGGTATTCATAGATATTCCTACCAAAAGTCAAACAATTTTCACATCCAAAGCATAAGAAACACATTGCTGGGTGGTATTTTAAAACTAAATACCTAACAGATAACATAAAATAAGGTCCGAACCAATTTAAGTCCTTTTACATCTTTCACGCCACTTTTTAAGTTCGCATATAGAGGCCATACGTAGGTGTCGGATTTCATTGCCCGCTACTGTAGAATTTAATTCACACCGAAAACTTATTACTTAGAGAATCAGACTTAGAAGGCAATTATTGTGGTAATAGCGTAAGCAATTTTAGACAACCCAAAAACAGATGGATAAGTTCGAGGTGTTTCTGATACCCTTTTAGATCTATACTATATATCATGAAAAGATTGGGACATTGATGCAATTTGCTTTAGCTACTAGTATTAAGACTAATTTTTCGAACGATTTATCCCATGTCTGACATGCGATACTTGAATTGATCTTGGTGCTCGGCAACATAATAATTGAAGTGAAAAAATTGAATCTATGAGTATTATGAAGCTCGATTAATCGAAACTAGAAGAGTATTTTGTCTATTTCAACAATGAATTGAAAGTCTCATAGACGTGCGAAAGATAGTGGGAATATAAACATAATTTTTAGCTTAGAAGAGAGAAATTGGGAAGTCAGGATGTTTGTTTACATTTGTATTTCATGTTCTACGGATAATTGTATAAAAAATAGAATAAGTTTGTTGTCATAGTTTTAAAGCATTAGGTCCTCCTCCTTGCATCGCCTGGCACACAACTCCAACCTGCAAACATCCTCGTCCACGCTGCGGAAGGACAGATCCCGATGCTTGCAATTGAACGTGTCCATGACACACTGATTGGCAAACTCGTGGACACACACCCCGTTGTGGGCGCAGATGGGCATGTATTCGTGCTTGGTGCACAGCTCGTCGCAGTTCTCTGCCGGCGGAGTGGCTTCCATTTCCAACGGTGAGACGGTGGTCATCCCAGATATCAGCAGGTGATGGCAGTTCTTGGACGGCACACGCTTTGGCAGTACTGTCGTCGTAGTGGGGATAGTGGTGGTGCGGTGGGTGGGCATTACAGCAACAGGTTGGATCACTGATGCATCGGGAATAGGGATGCCATGGTTGGGAATGCCACGGTTCGGTATTCCTTGGGATTGGGATTCGGAATTGCTTCAGGAATTCGGAGGATTCGGTATTCCTTCATTCGGAATGCCAGGGTTGGGAAGTCCTCTATTGGGAATGCCAGGATTCGGAATTCCTTCATTCGGAATGCCACGATTCGGAATTCCTTCATTGGGAATGCCAGGATTCGGGATTCCTTCATTGGGAATGCCAGGATTCGGAATTCCTTCATTTGGAATGCCACGGTTCGGTATGCCTTCATTCGGAATGCCAGGGTTCGGAATTCCTTCATTGGGAATGCCAGGATTCGGAATTCCTTCATTGGGAATGCCAGGGTTCGGAAGTCCTCTGTTGGGTATGCCAGGATTCGGTATTCCTTCATTGGGTATGCCAGGATTTGGAATGCCTTCATTTGAATGATCTACAATTGATCTCGCACTCCGAACTTTGTTGAGCGTTGGAGGCACTACAACCTCATTGACCACCTGGATCTTTCCCGGCTTGATCTCCATTACGCGGGCCACCTCAACACCTTCGTGGTTACCCAGAAGGACGGGCTTTCCGTTGGACAGCAACGGCACTTGGATGGTAACCCGACCGATCTCTGCATTATTTGGCACAACCTGCGCTGTGGCGTGAATGGCGCACAGCAGCACTAAAAATAAAGCAAGATTAGAAAGTTAAGGACTGGATCCTATACGAATATACTAGTATTTCAGCTCCCACCTGCGGCCGAAGAGAAAATCAGCTTGAACATCTTTGATCGTCAACTGGCGTTTCTTCTCTGTCCTTTCGGGGAATCGTAGCACAGCTTATATAACCCTAAACCCACTGTTAAACTGTTACGCAATCGCTCCTTCAGAACCTGTTCCCCAGTTTGGGCTTCCTTAATAAAATTAACATTTATGTTAATTGCCTTTGAACGGGTTTGCCAAATTAACAGCGACTTGGTTTCGGGGCAAGGCCGGGTTTTGTTGTTCTTTTTATAAAATATTCTTCTTTATTTCGATAAAGTTCTTCTTCGACTTGCATCTTGTAAATTACATTTTAAAAATCCATGGTATTCAGTATAGTATTATTAATCAATGGACTGTTGTTGTTTAAGAGTTATCTAAGTCCTTAAACACTTTAAACAAATTCATTTAAGGCAATCTAATTTTGATTTTACGTATTTTATCAGAATTGCTTCAGTTTTATTGATACATATATTAGTTGCTACAGGGTTGACCGCTTGAGTTGTTCTAGTCTATTAGGGATCGCATTTATCTGCAGCTTCTGGGCTCAGCATCGATCCCTAAATGTTTGCACATCGCGTCCATTTATAAACCGTATGCAGAGTAAGTAGTACGTATGTATGTATTGTATTTATGTACGAGTAGTATGAATGTAAGTTGTAACTGTGCTATACATTGACATATGGTTCAGGGCTATGATATCCTTCATTCTAATGATAATTGCTTCTTCTCAAACTAAAACTCCGTTTCATATCCTGGGATTGTCCATACCATAAACGCAAATTTTTTGATAGATTTCTGCAACTATTTTAGAGATAGCCAGCGAGTGGGTCATAATGGGAGCATAAGGAAGTTAAAGATATCATATGAGAAGAAAGAGAGAATAGTATAGGTAATGAAAACAAGAGGAAATCCATTCAGCAGTTCCCATGCAGACTTTCACAGCTAATCCCCGTCTTAACGAAAATTGGAATTTATCTCGTTTCGAACGTTAACATTTCAGTAGAGTTCCTTCTCATCACCGCCCTCAAACAAACATTTTAAGCAATTATCGTAACTTGTCAGTGGATCAACAGGTTATTGGGTGCGGTTCCATTCGAAAGGAGAAACAAATTTCAGTTCTTAGGAGCTAACAGTATTTATAGTAGTTAATATCTTAGGGCCTGAACAACACATAATATATAGTATAGTACAAAATCAAACTAGAAGGGAACAAAGAAACTTGCACAGAACTTTTGACTCGTTTTCAACAACACTAACAAAAACTAACACTAAACTTCCATGCATATAAACAATTTAAGGATTTTCGCTTTCATCAAACATACAATTGTTGTTTCTCCTACTTCTGCTTCTATTTCTATTCCTTTTTCATCTTCTAGTCTGTGTTTTGTTTTGGTTTAAAAATCTACAATAAATTGTTATAAAATAAATTAGTGTCTTAAGTTAAGGTATAAATATCTAAATTTAGATTAGAGCTTAAAATATAAACGTAAAGTAAAGTTTTGTTTTGTTTTGTATTGTTTTGTTTATCTTAGTTGTTCATTTTAGTTGGTGTTAGGTGGTTGCACACTGCCGCCAGTGTTCTGCTGGTTCTGTTTCTGTTTCCGTTTCCGTTTCTTGCTTTACTTGCGCTCCATTGGCTTGACTTCCAGCAGCTGGGGATAGTTCTCCACAATGTTGAGTAGGATGGTATCAATATAATGCTTGAGCCGGACATTCTCGTCTTCCTTTTCCTGGAAGGCCTGCTGCAGCTGCAACACAAAATGTTCGATTAGTTCGCACGTCAAGTAGAGAAGTTTTGTAAACATAAAAATAGATTTGCTTTTAGAAATGTACAACATGAAGTTAGAGACCACGCCAAAATGTTCTTGAGAAATGATTAGAGACCAATGAACCCTTTCGATTTAGATTTAGATTTAGATTAAGTCAAGCGAATAAGTCAAAAATTCAACAACTGCGAGGCGTGCACAGTGGCTCCGAAACCGTGTTTGATTTGGGTTTAATTGTGGCGTGATTGAAGCATTACCTGACTTAAGGATGCTAATGTGGCTGAATCCACAGAATCCTGTAATACAATAAATTTCAATATAAATACAGATACATATAGAGGCAGTTCGAGTATGCAAGTAGTAGATATCAGGGGACGCAATGCGGTACGAGCACTAGGAGATTCAATTGGTACGTATTCATTTGGCGGTGACTGTGCGTGTGCCGAGGCTTGGCCGGTGACTGTGTGTTTGTGGATTGGATTGCGGATTGTGGATTGTGGATTATGGTTTATGGATTGGGTGTGGACTATGCAGCAGAGACTAAAAGCTGAAGCGTGAGGCAGCTGATAGAGGATTCTGGACACACACCTGCGCTTGTGACATCTCCTCCAGCTCCTGGGCAAGACTACCCAGAGTGCCGTTGAGCAGATGGCGTCCCTGCTCCACACCGTTGTTCAGCATGGTGGCCTGGTTGGTGAGCATGGTGGCCTGCAGCTCCTCGTTCTGCTCTTCGAGTGCTACGGGGGAGAGGGATTAGTGATGTTAGTGGATTCTGACGGATAATACCATTTTGAATACTCACATCGATTCTTTTGGCGCATCTCCTCAAGCTCTTGGTGCAGCTCCTCCAGTCTTATGCTCTCCGGCGATGTTGTGGGCATGGCCCTCGCCCCGTTCTCCTCCCGCGCCCTCTGCAGCTCTCGGCTCAGCTCCAGCATCAGCTCTTCCGTGGACTTTCTCTCCATCTCCTGCTTGCGCAGAGTTTGCTGCTGCTCGTCGTACTCCTGCTGCAGGGCGGCGATCTGATCGCGTGCCAGCTCCAGCTGCTCCTCCGTGCGATGCAAATCGTTGGCCTGCTTATCGCACTGCACACGCAGGCGCTGCGCCTCGTCGCGCAGGGCGTTGGCCTCGATCTCGGTGGCTCTAATCTTCATCTGGCAGTTCTCGTTCTGCAGCGAGGCTTCGCGCTCCACCCGGGCCAGGATCTCGCGGTGACGTTTCTGCTCCTCGGCCAGGCGTTCCTCGGCGCGCAGCTCCGACTGAATGAACGCCGAATGGCATAAAATAGTTTAGCACAGTTCCTTCAAAACTGTTCCTGCGATGCGTTCCACTCACCTCTCTGAACTGCTCTTCCAGCATGTGATATCGGGCCTGAAGCACTGCATATTCGGTCTTGGTGCGCGTTGTTCGATCCTCGGCTATGTTTTGTGTATCCGACAGATCATCAACCTTGCGCTGCAACAGCTCCAGCTGGAAGGAGATAGAGTGAAAGAGGTGGGGGAATATGAGTTATGAGTGCAAAGTTCTTTGTGCGGTTCGTGTCTCCACTAACACAATCGTTTCTCATGTGCCGCAAATCGAGCAGCAGCTCGTTCACCAACTGCACATCCGCCATGGGATATTTCAGATACATCTGCAGCCTACGTAAATCTACACGTATATGATTTTTGGTTTTGTCTTGACATTATTGGTCAAGACGGTGCTCGGTGCTCACTCCTCTATACTTCATGGAAAGATTTTAAATGTTTTCTCGCGTCGTCTTTGCTCAGTTGATGGCCGATGCAGACTGCGAGTGTGGCCGCCGCTTCTTTTATTCTGTTACAAAATACCAAGCCAACGACAACGACAACAGCAACGACAATGCTAATTACAGTAGTGAACAGCGAAAAAGAAGCTGCTGATTATGGAATGTACAGCCAGCAGCTGCCTACACACTTTTGTTGGCTAGTGCTATTCGCATGCCTTGCCCATATGGATCTCACATGTATCCCATAAATATCGCGCATACGCCTCATGGGCAAACACTTGAGCAGAAGGCGGCAGAAAAGCAACAACTCGTCTGGCCACACAAGCAACAATCACTGGAATGTGCAAACATCAGTTTTCGTCGATATTTGTGGGATTGCCTCTTGACTCACCCACACATTGAAATGTTGCATAGCGATAAGTCATGTGCAAGTTGAGTGCAGGCCATACTCGTACAGGATGCTGCGAGTATTTGATAAGAGCTAAGGAAAACAGGGTGCCTGACTACAGAATCTGAGTGAATCTACGTACTAAGGGAGACTTAGTGCAATACCTTAGGGGGTGCACTCGTCCCCTCATGTTCTAATGCCATGGAAAATGTCAATTGAGAAGTTCAATTAGCGGACTGTCGGATTTTTGCGGCTGTCAGTCGGGTCGCATGGCAGTGGCTGACTGGCTGACAAACTGTCTGGCCGAAGGTTCAATTAGGCTTAATTAAATACAATTTGCGGGCCACAACTCGCAGTACAGTTTACAGTTTTTGCTGGATTTACAGAATGTACTACAGTAACTATAAACAGTATGGGGTGAACAGGCCAGGCGGAGGGAGGGTAAGCGAACACACGACACACAAACACAATCGACGTCAAACGCGGCGCGGCAGCAACTGAAAAGAGGCCCTGTCAAAAAAGACCAACAAAATGATTCCGATTCAGAGAGAAATAGAGAATTCAAGACGAGAGAGTGAGTCGCTGAGTCAACTTTCACAGTGCGATATGGCGGGGTTCTCGATTCGGGCCTGGCCTCTGTGTACTACTATGTGTACAATGAACCATGCCAAAACAAAAAAAAGAATATAGGAAAATACTACTCGCAGTGTACCTGCTATATAGAAACAGCAAGAAACTAGAATTTAATTTAAATGTCTACGAAATTCGAAATTCTTTCGAAAAAATTAGGAAAAAGAAGCTGCAACAATCAACCCCAATAAACTTACGGCGGAGGCAATAATGAAGAACAGAAGTAGATATGGTCATTCTTCTCATTTTTTTCTATCTTCAAAAACCGTTTTTCGTGGCGAAATTTTGAAATAACTTGTTCAGGTTTGGTATAAACAGTTTGGGGAAGAGGCTAAAAAACACAAACACAAACGACTATGGGATAGCGAAGTTTTTTGCGTATATATTTGCCTCTATTATCTATATCAAGATTGGATATTTTATAGATACGTATCTACATTTTTAGTTTTGTGTTATTTTCAAAATTGTGGAGAAGATACCCTCCATGTGGGCCGAAATTTTGAAACTTTTTACTAAAGTACACATCAGTCTGGAAAATAAATTTGGTTGCTCTATCTCTTTTTAGCCTTCGAGCAATGGGCGACAAACAAGACGGACGGACGGACAGACGGACAGACGGACAGACATAAACGGACGGAAACAGGGCTATATCGACTTATTGATTGATAGTTGTTGGGGGTCGGAAATTACTCCTTCTCTAAGACACAAAACAAATAAATAACTTTAAGACAAATTGAGTAACAAGTGACGAAGACGAAGACGAAGACATGGACGATGACGATGACATGCCAGTGCTCCCAAAGAGATGGAAGCGGCCTGCCTAAGAAGGGGGAAACGGCTTTTTAAAATGGTCTCTACTTTTTCTTGTCACTTTCCTCCGTCTTTCTCCCGCGGACAGTGTGCAGGTTGAAAGGTGTTCCAGGGTCAGAGTGCCGCTGCCAGCAGCACTTTGATTTTTCCAGTTTTCGCCTTGACAAGTTGAAGGCCTGACAGGTGCCAGTAAATGATGGGGAAGTTTTTCAACGGCAAGTGGAAATACGCAACAGCTGTGCGACCCAAAGACCAAGTGGAAAAGTATTTGGAAATGGAAGCAGGAACCAAATTCCAGAACACAGAACACCCTGTATTCCAGCTAATGCTAGAAGGGAATCGACTGCCGTTGGGGCTCATTGGGTAAACTACTAATATGTAATAGTCGGGAATATTTTGGTGATTAGAATATAAAGATGTGGTCCATTACTAGAGTGGGCTGCTCTTTATATTCTAATCACCAAAAAATGCCCTAATTATATTATTAGTTTACCCAACGGCTTCCGTTACTTGTGCGTCTGTCCACTCGTTAACGGATAATAAATAACAAGTTAAGAAACAATTCAAAAATCTTTAAGCATTCGAGCATTGTAATCAGCATTAGCTTTGACCCCAAAACTCAAAATGTTCGATTGCAGCACACACACACTGGATTTCCTCCTACCAGCGATACAATGCCCTGCATTTGTTATAATTATCAAATGAGATCCGCTCCCCGAATACGATATATATACATATGTATAGTAAACAAATTGGGCATCCGCTGGAGGCTATCGCAGAAGTACTGACCTCCAGCAAGTGTGGAAAGATATTCCTCATCTCTGGGCTCCCAATCACAGTGGCCCCATATATGACCCACAATTATGTAGGATGAAAGCGGGAAAAGGCGGTCGGGGATTCTAGTTTCTATTCTGTCTCTAATGGGTGTCTGTAACTAGAGCAATCGTTTTGGAAATTAACGTTCCAAGAGCTGCTTTCTCATAGTGGATACTATGGAGACCGGAGACCCTGGACCGTAGCTCAAGGGCTCTACGCATGTGGGCTTAATTCTCTCTTACTTTCGTTGACACATTTTCCCCCAGAAGCTAATCATCCATTTCGGTATAGCTTTTCATCATTCATTTTTTGGGTTTTTTTCAACCAATTTCTCTGAATTTGTGGTCTGTTTTTGTTTTCTTCTCAGACTGACTAACCGACTGACTGACTGACTGATGATGCTGATCTCATTTGACGCAAAATATATTATAATTTATTTCTGTTTATAGTTAGCAGATGTTTGGCAAATTCTACACGCCAGGCACACACACAGAAAAGTTTCTTCGACTTTGAAATGTTATTTCTGTTCATGTTTTGACGTTGAAAAAGGTAAATATGTCAAGGAAGCACACAGTGTGGTGGGAACTTCTATGGAAACTGAGTGCTGCTGATTGCTAGGAGGTTGGTCAAGGCACTATAAGGAGTAAGGCACAACACTCACATCATTTGTTTCCAGCATATGTATGTAGTTTTATTCCAGTTCAAAGTCCCAGCAGCAACCGAGTCAAATGTCAAATAGCAGAGAGAGATATTTCACCTCGAAAAGGACAAGCCAGTTGAACCAATGCCATACAAAGTTAGACTGATGCTAATTGCATTCTAGTGGGCCACATTTATAGCGAATGGACATTATTGACATGCCAAGTATATCTATCTATATCTAGTATATCTGTCATGACATGCTAACCCTAAGTGGGTGGGTGGCCCCAACAACCTGCAACCAGCAGTCGGAAACCGGCACCACCCCCCACGATGAACAGTGACCCTGAACTTTTAATGGAATCGACCGCAGCGAATGTGGAATCCCAGTATCAAGGGTAAATTATTATGGGGCTGCTTACTTGCTCGTTGAGATTGTCGCAGATCTCGGCACTGAGCGCACCGTTCATTTTGTTGCCAGATCCTCCTGGGGCACCACCTCCTCCGCTGTTATCCTCGAAATCACAGAGCAATTTGTTTTTGAAATTCTTTAGATTCTCCAACTTGAATCCGTTGGTATTTGTATTATTCGTTTTGTTGTTGAATTTACTTGTCAATGTCTCCAAATTGTAGACTTTGTTATTGTTATTGCTATTGCTATTAGTGTTAATGTGGTTGTTGTTGTTCGATTCGATGCTGTTGTTGTTCGTCTCCAGTTTGTTATCGATGAAGACCAACGAGTTGGGCTCCGAATTCGATGGCACTATATCCTCAAAGTCGGCCGGATTGAGGCTCAGAAATGTCTCCTGATCGATCAGTATGGGTGGATGCTTGCCGAACCCACAATACTCGTACTCCCCCACACCTCCGCCCAAGCTGTAGGCGTTGCTCAGTGGATTCTGCGTGGAGCTCGTATTGAAGTTCAGATTCAAATCCTCCAGACTCTCCGTCGATAGTTTGCGGCTCTGCTGTCCGGCTCCTCCTATCCGGCACTTGTTGTTCAGGTTGTTGTTGTTCTTGCTCGCCTGTGTGCCTGGGTGCTGGTTGGTTGTGGGTCCGACAAACTCGAATTGGCCAGCCCACATATCATAGGCTAAGTCGATGCTATCGGGCTGGCTGGCAGGTTGACTACTCATGGTTTAGTTGGTGTTTGTTTATATTTGCTTTAGTTTGGCTTTGCAGATTTACAGATTTACCGGACCGTGGCACTAGTTTGATTTGTCACTTTGATGAGTATTTTGTTTGTGCTTTTTTGTATTTATTTTAGTTTGGGAAGACTGTTGCTTGTCTCTTAATTTTGTTATGATTTTTTGATATTATTCAATCATTTATCTAAGGCACTTTTCTATGCATTTTAAGGCTTGGCTCTGACTGTGCAAAAAATTCAAATATTTTATCGGCTTTAATTTGGGAACAGTTCCGCAATCACTTAACAGTTTTAAGTACCATCTTTTATGCTCGTAAGTTCGTTAAATTTTATTCGCATTTTCCATAATTTAGTGTAATTTATTTATCATTAAATTTGAAAGATTTCTTTCCTGGCAAGGCACCAGCCCCCAAGATGTTTTCCCACAATTAAAAGCAGTTTTATTTCATTCTTTCAGCTTTGTGCCCAAAGATGTCTCTTCCCAAAAGTGGGACCAAAGTTCAGCTAAAAAAAAAACAAAAGAATTTCCCCCCTTGGGCAGAATCATGAATTGTGCAGAATAAATAAATAGAAGCTTAGCAAATGATTTCTGATTTTGTATCTGGGATGGCCTTTAGCACTGTTCTTAACAAATTGAAAGGTAATTGTGGGGGGAATTTGGATTGGGATTTGGCCAGCAAAGCAGAGCAAGAAATCGACTGGGAACAATGGGAGGAAAAATGGAGGAAGAGAAAATACAGGAAGGGCAGGGGCAGGGCCAGGGCCAGGGCTGTATTTTTTGTAATTCATGTAGGAAATGGGCGATGGAAAAAAAAGAGAGAGACACAGACAAAGAAGAAACAAAGGAAGACAATACAAGAACAATCATGAACTTCTTGGACTTTACCCTACCCCCTTCACAGTCTCCCTTCCCCTTTCACGGTTTGGTTCTTTCTACACGACTGGCTTTGGTTACTCTCTGGTCTTCTGGGGTTCTGCCTGAATTTAATTTCCTAGTGGAATTGATGAACTTCGTGTAGATAATCGCAAAAACAACAACAGCCATTGCGAATTGCAGCTAAGAAGAAGCAAATCTGCTGGAGCATGCAGTTCTTCTTCTTCTTCGTCTTCTTTGGCATCTTCAATTCTTCTGTAACTTGTAGAATTGCATAACGTGTAGCCAGAAAGAGCGTCTTCTTTTTTGCGTCAAATGGATGGATGATTCAATTTCCGCCAGAGAACTTAAATGAAAATGTGTCATGAATTTGACGGAATTTTCCCTCTTCTGCTAGATTGTTTATAATAAATTGCATGATTCACAAGCAAAGCAGAGCAGAGGCAAAAGTTACACAAAATTTCAGAGATGAGAATACCAAGAGAGGCTTCACAAATTCTGTGCAATTGTTCGCTCAGAGGAGGCTCATGTCAAATGGGTTTAAGTGGCGTCTGTCATAATAAATTTGAATTTATTTGTTGTTCTTGTGGGAATGAGAATATCCCTGCAGATCTAAGACTTTGAAGATCAGATGTATAAACTGAAACTATAGAAATATTCAAAAATAAACAAAAGTCGAAGCACTCTGACCACAAAAACCATTGGTCTATGTCCAATTTTGTCAATGGACCATTGCAATGCCAACACCAACAACAACAACTTTCACCAACCAACCAGCCAGTCGGTCGTCTGGTGAACAAACTCCAATCCAATATTAAGACCCTGTCGACCAACTTGTTTCGTTTCGTTTGAAAACGATGAAAACTGAAAGTGTGTGAAACAAGCGCTTCCCATTACATTTTCCATTTTCCAACTGCAATATTTTGGGATCTTTACACAGTTGCAGACAGACTTTATGATGCATCTGTCGGCGTTCGACGCTCAATATCGGAACTGGTTGCATTTTTGGTGGGGGTTCGCTTGGAAAATCGATCTATTTATGGTCAGTGCAATCGATGCCTTCGATTTTATTGCGCAGATAAAGCATTTATGTGGTGCCCGTAAAGATTGACTTGTTTAGCATAAATAGATTACGACTTGTGGATACGAATGGAGGGAAGATTTATTGTAAACAGAATAGATGGAATAATTACGTATTCCTAAGCTAGATCTGTAACATTTCCATTGCTACAACTTCAACCTATTCCTTAAATTTCCAAGATAAGCTAAAATTAACCTAATTTCCCTGTAATTTTTTTTTTTTTTGCATTTTCAATGCACCTTTTAGACGGCCGCCCACGCAAAGACGGCCAAGAACTAAAAGGTGAAACTGAGGCAACATGCTAACCCCAATTCACGGCTTGACGGGGTCCAGACAGACAGACAGACAACAGCTGTTTGCTGTCACACTCTGATCCACCTCTGATTCTGGCTGCCTCTTCCCACCCACCCACATATCTCACACCTGGGCTTTGCATCATAATTAAATCCACAAGATACACAGCCACCGAAAACTCTGGCAATCACAGTTAGTTCTCTCTCCATCTCTCTCTTTCTCTCTGTTTGCATTATATAAGCAATCTCTCCTCCCTCCCTCTCTCTCTCTCTGCCTTGTTGGCTTAACCAGCAGAGCATTAAATACAATTTTTGTTCAGACTTCAAGGCAAAATTCTTAGACAAAAATAATGCCTCTTTTTGCATCCCCCCCCACCATCCATCCTCGTTTTCCTGGAATTTCTTTTCTTTGAATTCTGACCATCCCAACAAGTCTCTAATTACCACAAAATGCAATGCCTGCCCAAGATTTCTATTCGTTTTTCTATTTATTCCGTTTAGTGCTATATTTCGGTGCAAACAACAATAGGGGAATGGAGGGGAGACGATTCATTGCCAGGCTTATCGAAATGTTCGACGACTTTTATGGCTGAGATGCCCTTGCCGAAGCCAAACATATATACAATGATTGAAAGGTCAAACAAGCTATAGAAGTTCATGACTGATAATCTTCTAGTCTAGTTTATTGATACGAACTAATTAAGAACTCATTTTGGAATGAGCTGCCAGCGCATTGTTCTCAGCAAAACTAGTTCAAAGAGAGCAGCTTCCAAATAGGATTGGATTGGAGTTGCAATTATAGTAGTTAATTTGTTATACATAGCATGAATATCACACAAATTTTGTTAACTGAACCAACGCAATTAAAACATTTATATTTAATGAAGCAAACTTTCCTTTTCTGACAGCTCTGTCTGCCGAGATTTCAATATCGGTTCAACAATTTGCTGCAAACACAATAGAAGAAAATTATCATTAGCTGCTCCTCAAGAAAATTGAATTCCACAAAATATTTGCATACAATCGCCTGGTCTTGGGCAGGGGAAGGTGAGGTGTTGCTCCCCTCCCCACCAGCTCATCAAATGCAAATTTTACTCATCTGTGCATTATTCATGCAACAAAGTAGGAAAATGTTGGCAAAACGAAAAATCAACGAAAGAGCATATTGAATCTTTGAGCAAAAGAGTTTTCGATCCATTGTCGGTTCATGTGTAGAGATTGTTCGGGAAAATGTTCACATTGAATTATGAAAAATATTTAACAAAATTTAAATGTTTTGTCTAGTTACAGAAAGAACACAAGAGAGGAACACAGCGGCGGCCAGTGTCGATCGAAAACCGCGAAACGCGAAAACGTACTGAATGGAAGCAGAACCAGAAATTCAGGGGCACAATCATCCAAAGCATTCTCGCCGAGAAAGAGAGAATATCCGCAGAGAGGGTGAGACTGAGAGCAATCTTTATAAATAGGAAAAATAATAATCAACAAAAGTCAGAGAGCGCACGAAAAGATCGTCCCCTCCGGCTGGGGGGTATCAACAATCAACGATTTCGAGAACAACTTTTCGCCATATGTGTGTCCGAGGGTGTCTCTCTTGCTCGCTCTCCTGCTCCTGCATCTCTCTCTCTGCAACACACATATGGTTCTTGACTCAGCGACAGCGCATAATTATGAGGAATTTAATAGCAGCCGCCGGCCCGCAGTACTGCCCTCCCCCATCGAAACGCATGCACAAACAAAAGCGCAAGTGAATAAGCAGGGACACGAACCAAACCAAAGTATCGGCACGGGGACGCATGCGGGCAGGCCAGACCAGCCTCTCCCTGTCTCTGTCTCTATCAGCCATCTGCTTCGCACTCTCTTTTATGCCGTTGATGTCACTGTCGTTGAGTTTTTGTTGTTGTTTTTTTAGACCTTTTTTCTTATTGGTTTTTATGTTTTGTTTTTAGTTCCGGTTCTTCTTCCCAGTTTTCTTCTCCCTTCTACTCCTATGGCTTAAGAGCAGTGTGCCGTTAGAATTATATGCCTGCTAATTGACTTTGCATTGCTAATGAAAGAATATTTTCCATATTCTCCAAGCTAACGGTACGGAAAATGCTTGACCGTAGATTGGGATGGGGATACTCTTGGGTACATGGGGCGATACTCATTGAATGAACTTGAAAATTCTGTGCGTGACTCCATGTGGAAGTTGTTGATTTATTTTAATACAATTTTTATGAAGGGGAAATTCTCTCCAACAAAAAAAGAAACAATGGTTAGGCAACAAATGTTGTTGACGGAAATGCAGGAAAAACTTTTAATGGACTGAAAGTAGTGACAAACTGTTAGGATCTGTCTAAATGGAATTGTTTCCTGTACCTAAGAAAAAGTTTGAAAAGAACATCACACCAGTTGAACTAGTTCCAGTTCAGATACTTTTTCATCATTACTATTATCTATCAGACTGCAGGGGCTACATAAATACATTTTTTAAATAAATTTTTGAGTGCTCCAAAAGCGATTGGATTATTATTTGTATATATTCTTTTTAAAGTAATTAAACTTTATTAAAATTAAAATTTTTCATTGCTTTTTTATTGTTTTTTAATTGTTGTTCCTTTTCTTTGTCATCAATTTCATCATTTATCAATTTGATTCCATTTTTCCATAAAACACTTTCGCAGACTTATTCAACCGCACTTTTCAATTTGTGATCAATCAACCAATTGCCTCGGGATAGGATGGGGATGTGCACTCGGGAATGGGTATGGCAAGGGTCCGGACGGGATGGTACAAATTTTGATTGGCCGGAGGCACAGCGGGGCACAGACACGTAAGGCTTTTCCACAACATACGCCTTAATTAACAGTGTATATTCGCCATTATGCTGGACTTTATTTTCCATATTAAATAATCGTTTAATGAGTCGTCAGCCCCGAGCCCGGGCCCGTGCCCGCGACCGGCCTGGCCAAGGCACCTGACACACCTGATAAACGAAGTGGATCGATAAAAAGGCCACCAACACACGCAAACAAAATATGTAGTGTAATTTTACTACTAGTTGGAGCAAACGGAATTTAGACTTTTTGGCACTTTTTTCTTTTCTTTTCTTTTTGGCACGAAAATTGGTTGCAAACTATTTAGACACCCACCAACGAGAGTGCAACGGCAGGGGCCAACCCAAGCAGCTGCATATTCAATTGCACGCGAAACCCACCAAAGAGAGTCAGAGAGAGCGGCAGAGGGCCGACCGTGCGACGACTTTCCGTTCCGTCCGTCTCCGCTGTTCGTGTAGCGCACGCGGCAAGAGTTAAATGCAATCTGAGCAGCGCCAGCGGCCCCAGCGAGCGTCGAGCGCCCAACGCTGGCGTCTCTGCCGGCGTCGTCACACAGCTGGGTCCGCGACTTGTTTTGTTTGCCCAAAAACAGAAGCAAAAGCAAACCACGAGGGAGGAGGGCTGGCTAGTTGTTTGGGGCCGAAACTTTGAACACTCTTTCGGATTGATCGTACGGATGTCAGCTGTATATGAAATATTTTTTAGTTAGTTTAGACTACTAGTAGACTAGTTTACAGGGAAGTTTCAAACATCTGGTCAAAATCAATATACCCTCCTTAAGGGTATAACAAAAGCAGGGTAAAGCCAGCGCAGCAGCAACAAAAATGCTACTAATGCTACTTAGTAGCATAGGAAATTTGTATTACTCGTAGAACTGGGAGAGGGGGGAACTGCACACTAGAAGAGGATGAGAGCGACAGACAGAGCGTGAGAGAGAGAGAGGCAGACAAAGTAGCTAAAGAGATTCGTTCAAAGTGCATGGGTGAAGTAGCTTGTTGTTCGGGATTCGGGTAGGGTAGGGTAGGTCTGCGGTGGAAGGGAATCGAGTGAAAAGAATCAGCTGCGACGCATGCAAGCAGCGCACCAACAGAATTGAGTCAATTAACACTAATAGGGTGGAAAATCAAAGGAAAGCCACTCGGGGAAGTAGTTCACATTGATAAGCTGCATAAAGAGCGAGAGAAAAAGTTTGGGTGAAAATCATGGAAATGTAAGTAAGGGAAACATGAGGACTCCAACAATGGAAAGTCAATGATATGTTAGGCCACTTATAAGACGCCATAATTCTCAATGCAGATTGGATTCGATACTTAAATCACCATAAATAGTAAGCTATATTGAAAAATCCCTAGCATATTAGTTGATCTACTTCCCAAATATTAAAACACAACACAATATATGTAATGTCTGCCTCAGCTCATTTAATTAAGGGTTTGTTTGGTTTGAGTGTGAACATTGTTTGCCTACAACACTGTTTATGAATGCTTTGACGATTAATCCAACACTGTTTATGAATGCCGATTGTATGAATGCCTTGGAACAGAACTAGTTCATTTTTGGGACCAATAAGTGTATGTGTGCGTTTGTAATTGAACTAGTTGTATTAGTAATATTATTAGTGGTGGAGGGATTGTTTTGTTCGAGTGTTAGCCTACTTATAGGGCGCCACAATCCTCAATAAGGATGGGCTTGGAGGTCTTGCCATTGGTGGAGCCGTACGATTCGACCTTTTGGACAATCTCCATGCCCTCGACGACCTTGCCAAAGACCACATGCTTTTTGTCCAGCCAGTTGGTCTTGCCAGTGCAGATGAAGAACTGTGATCCGTTGGTGTTGGCCCCAGCATTGGCCATGGAGAGGACGCCCGGTCCAGTGTGCTTCAGCTCGAAGTTCTCGTCGGGGAACTTGTTGCCGTAAATGGAACGCCCGCCGGTTCCATTCTGATTGGTGAAGTCTCCACCCTGGCACATGAAGTTGGGTATGACGCGATGGAAGGGAGATCCCTTGTAACCATAGCCCTTCTCGCCAGTGCAAAGTGCACGGAAATTCTCGGCCGTCTTCGGGACCACATCCGAGCGCAGCTCCATGACGATCCGTCCCAACTTCTCATTTCCAGCGGTAATGTCAAAGTAAACTCGTGGCAGTGCCATTTTTGCCGAATTCGTGAACGAACGCAAAAATGCCAGATCTAAAGGTGGTTTTTTTTTTCAAAACCAAAAAATTACTTCACAATATTTTTGAAATATTTACCGGAAAAATTGCTTTGGATTATTGGGATAAGAAAATGTAAGATTTAGATGCTTACACCCGAACAGTCGAAGTTGGAATAATGTTTTATTTTGGAGAGGTCAAGTATCAGGACAGAAGCCAAAGCAAATTCGATTTCACAGCCTACTTAATACAACAAAATATTTCAAATTTCTCGCCACTACCTTTTCAGAAATTCAAGAAAAGGTAACTAGATTATTGGGAAGTATAAGAGTATAAGACGTCTAGTTAATTTCTAACAGTGGACAGTCTTATCTTTGGTTTTAAAGCAACTCAGATATCTTTATGGATCTGTACCACGTAACTGTGTTCTCTGTACCCCTCTCATTTGTTTCCCCCACTCTTTAATAAACACAAGCCTCCACCCTAGTCGGTGAATAATCAAACCCTGCATTATTTGCATTTCATTCTCATTTGTGTACCAACCATATATAGTACTAGAGTAGTATGTATCTTTCCATATACCCGATGAGTGTGTGTTCTTATAATTAGGCAAATACTTGGCCAATATTTGTGTACCATGGGCAAATAAAAGAGTTGCTCGAAGCTGTGAGAATTCTACAAGTTTCCGATTTCAATGCGGGAATTTGTTTGTATTCAATATGACTCCCCCACAAACCCCACTAGTTATACATATACATACATATATACTATACATATATACATACTATATTTGTTTGTGTTTGGCTCTATCTGTGTATACAGTACTCGTATTTTTCAGCGTTTTGTTAGTTGTCGGGGCGTCGTACCAAAGTGTTGGCTACTTCGGGGTTAAACACCTAAAAGGGGGGGCCGCAAAGGAAGGTTGGTATACGATAAGATTGCCCGGTAACTAAGGAACTTGTAAACAAAAACTTTGACTCGTCAGAAGTTTGTAAAACTTAACTGTGGGGAACCCGTCATCATCTGTTCGAATAGTTTGGTTGGTTGGTTAATCCTCTTACCAACTGTATGTATTTCGAATGAAATATAACCCAAAAATACCCCAAAAATAGGAAATGATAGAGCTCTTCAACCTACTGTACAGCTTTCATTTCACTTCTTCTTCCTACAAAAATGCCAAGAGTTCACGATGATGTGGTATAAGAGTTACAGGCATAAAAACGAGTGATCCGCACGTAGGCCGTAATTGTTAACTCTCCAGCAGGCCAGGCCAGGCCGTTGCCGGCAACAGCAACTGTCTCATTATTTATTATAAATTGTTGTACGTCCAAATAGCGAAAGAGCCAACCCATAGTTGGTGCTGGACTGTGGCAAGTGCAGCCTCAGCCTCGACTCAGCTCAGCTCGATTTCAGCTGGATTCGACGCGACTAGTTACCCATTAATGTAACACCCCGTTTGCCTTGTACAACCTTGTGCAAAAATACAGAAAAAAGCTAAATAAAATATACAAGACTACAGACATGACGTAATGGAGACTAACAGAAGGCGTAGGATTTGTTGTACTTGGCAACCGCTACCAGAGCAAGAGCCGCACCCTCACCCCCACAACCAGACTAGAGCCAAGCCAGAGCCAGAGCCAGGCCAGGCCAGGCGCCTCTCTGAAGAGCGAGTGGGAACATACATAAATTCACATTATGGCCAATTCTTTGGGCGATTTCTCAGTTCAGATAGAGGCAGCCCACGGCGTACAGTACACGAAGTAGAGACACTTTTCTGGGTTCGTTTTCACACTCACCCCACTACATAGAATTGGTGCTAAGATAAGCTAGGGCCTGAGGTAATTTTCTGTTGTTGTTTTGTTGCTAAAATACGAATTATTAATAGATATGGCAGGGGAAACAGGAAGATAATGGAAGATTGTAAAATTTCGAGCGAAACGAATTACCACCCATCATCCCACCCAGAGAAGAAGAAACCTCCTTAGCAATTGTTCCCATTTAGGCTAAACGTTTTCGTAAACATCTTCGAGTGTATTATTCTTTTTCTTTTTCGGTTTACTTTAAGGCGCATTTGCATTAATTATGATAATTGCAACGTTTATGCTTCACTTCGGTGTGTGTGGCGTGGGTCTGTCCGTCTCCAAGTCATCCAAGAGCCAAGTCTCGTTCCCAGTCTCTTCGGGTCTTTTGTCTCTAAGTTTTGTATTTCTTTGCTATTTCTGGGTCAACGTCACATTTGGGTTAAAATCGATTTTCGTTTATGGGCTTTACACCACGAATTTTTCTCATTCAGTTTTGCCTTTATGCTTTTTATGTTGTGTCGGGTCTGGGGTCTGGGGTCCGGGGTTTTGGGCCTTAAGGTGGGCGCCGCTCAATGAGTGGCAGCAAAGGTGCCAGCAAAATTGTTTAATCGATAAGACGGCCATCGCAGGTGGGTAACCCATTCGTTGCTGTCTCTTTATTGAGAGGTTGTGGGTACAGAAACCGTTTTGCTTTGCCGCTTTCAGCTGATGGGATCGATCGATGAGTGTTGGGTACGTTGTAGGGTGGTGGGGCTTTATTGGTTCAACGGTCTTTTGGGGTGCCATCTTCGTTGGGAAGGAATTTCTTTGAAATTTGCTCTTGTTTTTCGGCCTATATGTTGGTTCGCCCTAACAAGTTTATATAACCAAGAGCCGACCCCAAACGGTTTCTGCTGATTGATGACAAACCGATCGAACAGCTGTCTAAGCCTGTTCCTGCAGTTCCTTCCTCTCTTGCCTCATTTGGTATTACATTATATTCTATTTATGCATTCTACAGGCAGACACCTGGCTGGGATCGGGCTGTTTGTTTATGCGATGCCTTGTAGGTGGCTGCTTCCAGTCAACGCCTTCATCGTGGAGCAAAGAGCCGCCTCAGATTGCCTCAGAGACGCGGGAGGGAGATATTCAATTTGAAAGATTACCAAATCCTAAACATTTTGCTTGGGCAACTCCTCAAGTGATGTCGTCACCGGAGACACTCCACTTGTGCATGTATTAACCCAAATAGATCTTTCCCGTGCCATCTGTCGGAGGTCTCTCAGCGAGTCTCTGACAATTGAACAAATTGCATTTGTGGCATTGTTTTTTTTTTTGTGTGTGTGTGCCTACAGTTATAATTGCATAAGTGCGACGATGCAAAACCACACACAGAGACAGACACAGAGATAGAGAGTGAGAGAGAAGATTGCGATCATCCTCCGACAGCAATGGGAATACGGAAAATCTCTGTCCTTATGTCTTATATAAGCCAATTGGATAGAGATTCTTTTTCTTCCGCCTTAGATATTTCCAAAACCAAAACTGACCTCAGCTTAATTAAGCCGCCAACAGAGCATTAAGAAAAAAAAAAAGGGTGAGCGATGTTGGAATTGGGCCAAAAGAAGTGAAAGAAAAATTAAAACGAAAATCGTATTTGGTTCAGTGAAAATCTTGTTGGATACGCTCAACACTTTCCCGGGCATTGGGCCAAGGTGAGGTGTGGAAAGTTTTCGATTTCCACAGCAAACTTTCCGATACGTTTACCAGAAGATACTCCAGCCCTTTTTGGAACTAGCTTGAGAGAGCTTTACAATTGTGGGTACAGATCACGGTCTAACACGCACCAGGAGCCCCCTGTGTCGCCTCACGATTCCTTGCCACTTCAACTCATTTCGTATGCAGCGCCAAGTTTCACACAACAATCAAACCAAATGCGAGGCTCTTCTATGACTTGTAATGATCTTCTGGCCCTCACTCTACCCTCCATCCTCCTCTCCTCCTCACTCCTGCAAATCGACTTCCGTTTCCCGTTGGCCTGTTGCATAAAAGAACAATTGCGGCCTCTCAGCCTTTCAAAAATTGATTCGTACGTGAGCATTTTTGCAAAAATCTTTTCAGCTTTATTTTTTCCTGCCCTCTTTTGCCTTTCTCTTTACACTCTCACCCTCTCTTGTGAGCTGCGTCTCCCTTTATTTGTTTATTTTTTGTAATTACAAATTTTACACCTGTCACATTCACATCCTACACCTGGCCGCTTTTCTTTTGTATTTTCCTTCAGGAGTAATGAGTGTTCCTCAGCGGAAATCTTTCACTGTAGAGGGCCACAAATTGGAGAGGAAAGAAAGTATTTGTCAAAAAACAGTTTGATTGAGAGAAATGTATGCGTACTTCACCCAACAAATGGTGGATGGATATCTAATCAATTTTCTAATAAATATGGATAGAATTCAGAGAAAAGATGACATTCAAATTGTACCCTTAAAGCATAATGTAAATTATATTTTATGGTATAAAGTTTAACTCTAGTTTATCCGAGACTTTTGCTATTTTTTCAGCCTTTTCCCAGAGCGCATTAATAAAAGTGAAAACATCTGCAACATCCCTACAATTGTCCAACCTTTTTGGTGGTTGGTCAAAAATGCTCCTCAAAGGCAGGCACCACTGCCCCCACGGGGCTGGAAATCAAATGATTTGCAATAATTTGAGGGGCCGGGGGAGTAAATTTCAATGACCTTGAGGCGCCAATGTATTCGGCGTGGCAGTGGCCGGGGAGAGCTTAGTGAAATGCCATCTCTTTCCACTTTTTATATAACAATCGGATCGGATTGGATCGTGGCAGACAACAGCAACCCACACAAGACCAAAAGTAAAGTTTCACCTGCCACTGGCAGGTAGCTACGAACTCCAGTCTCTGGGATGCCAGCAAAGGTGATGGGGGAATGGCGATGCAGGGAGAGAAAACACGTTTTATCTCGTAGTGAAAAGTCACAAAGTCACTTTTCCAGGGAACTTTTTTTCAATGGAAAACATTTTTGGAATTTTGGATCAATGAAAATGATTTCCACATGCGCGAATCTTGGGAAACACATCATTGGCCAAGCGAACTTGTCTCCCGACAAGATCCGTTCAAGTGCAGCTTTTGCCTGCTCATTGGCAATTTCTTTGATGAAATGTCGACAGACATTGACAGTCTCTAATCAGTTTTTCCGCCGAATCATTGCCTCTGCGATTTACTTATATTCCGCTATTCAATGGACACTTTTGAGGGCAAGTTATTGAAACTAATAAATGGGATACAGCGAGGAATCACAATTTTCGAAACCATCCGATTTGATTGTCAAAATATGAATACATATTTCGTTTCCTTTTTTCCATGATGAATGGAGCTTATGCTTACCCTGTAATCGTAGTCATGCCGATTCTCCAAGCTTATGTCGCTGTACATGTCTTCGGTTGTATCACAGTTGGAGCTACGGCCCGAGGAGTTAAAGCTCGATGATCTATACAGTTGGCTAAAAACACACAAAAATTTGAATTCATAAGAAGTAAGTTACTAATAAATAAAAGATAAAATCAATTTTATTTTATTATGTAATTGTCATGTAAATTTAAATCTAACTACATGCCTCCGTGGCGACACCTAACGACGCAATGAAAACGATTTCCCATAGACTGCAGGTGGCGCCAGTTGAAACGGTAAGTAACGCGACTTCATGTAATTTTACATTTCGTTTAGTAGAGACACAAACCAAAAACACAAATCGCTTCAAACTGTAGTTGGCTATGGATCTAAAACTGTAACCAGTAACTGTAGTAGCTTATTAAACTAGTATTTCTTACGTAGGCTTTATCTGGTTATCTGTCTTTGTTCAGATTAGATAAAAATATCTAACTTTTCTCATACGAGTATGGTAATAAGATAATAAATAATAAGACTTACCTGGCTAAGGCATTGGTGCTAATCTGTCTACGGCCAGAACTGAAAATGAAGAAAAAGAAAAATTTAAATATTTCGTACAGAATATCACGAAAAAAATAATATGAATGCCACTAAACCCAAAGAATGGATAAAAAGTAACTAAATCAAATTCATTTGTATAATAAATAAATGGGTTAGTATTGGATTGAGAAGATATTTTGTTAGTTCTTCGCTTCGCTTCGCTTCTGTGTACGCATTCAGACTTTTTTATTTTTTTTTGAATTCATTCATAAATTAATATTAATGTTGAAAATAGTATCTGCAAAGGATTAGCTTTGAATACGAAAACCATCTGGCCACCAACCCATTAAAACCCGATGGAAAAGAAATCATTTGGCAAGATATCAAGATGCAAATAATCCATGACATTGGATGTGATGTGGGCAAAGAAGAGGAGAAGCGAAAATAAACCTGTAAAGCAACAACGAAAAAGACACAAAACGAGCTTGATAATGAAAGGAAAGAGAGAAATAACAACAGAAACAACAATGGAGTGGAGTGGAATGGAATGGGCCACCCACGCGATCAGGTAAAAAAAAAGAAAAGTAAGGAAAAAGCCAAGAAAATGTGTCAGCAGCGACAATAGGAATACGATTCGAATACAAATTAGTGGTATTCCTGAAAGGGATTTTGTTTTGTTTCCAGAATACTCGATACTTTTTAATGGTGAAGATCCGATTAAACGGTCTAACAAACAAACTCAAATGAAAGTCGAGTCGAAAAGACCAGAACACCCTAACTATTTGCACCAGCTACAAACAGCAGCAGAAAAACGAGGAAATCAAAAACCAAAGAGACAGACGGAGGAGAGAAATAGAGACACAGACAGCTTCACTTTGAGTAAAAGTAGAAATTGGGGTGTGGCGTGGCGTGGCATGGAAAATGCTCTTTGTTGCACACAGTCACAGTGCACATCGGAAATATAGGTCAAAGGTGCGAGACATTTTGCCATTTCGAAGGAGCCAAAGCCCCAAACGAAGGGGAAAACATGGACGGGAAATTTGGACAGAAAAGAAAAAATTTATATGGCTAAAGCGTACCAGTGTCTCCCAAACCGTAAAGTTCGCGTAAAACTTGAGCATTCGCGTAATTTTTTTAGTTGTTTGTTTTGTTTTTGCGGTTCCCAGCTAAAGATGATCTCATGGCAAATATTTGTCTGCGCTTGTTGTTCAGATTAGCAAAACCGCAAATAATTTTCGTTTTACATAAAAATGTGCGAGAAAGCATAAAAAGGTTTCCAAACTTTATCAATTTCCCCTCTCTTACTGTTGTCATTCAACTGACTGACTGCCTATCTCTATGTTGGCCCAACTGAACTTATTAACCCAGTTTCAAGTGTCCGTGTACTTCTACCATACCAGTGTACATACATATGCATACATATATGTACATACATATGTTCAGATTCGTCTCATCTGGCTTTTATGGCTCTGCTATGAACTCTATTTTTAAACCAACATAAACCACAACAGGACAAACGTAAAACCCACGCAAAATGAGCTCAAATTTGCACAATATTATTGTATTTTTTTGTCTTCTAATCGACTTTATGTACATAATAAAAACCCTGCTCATAAAATTACCCTGCTCGTAAAAATATGCAAACAAGAAATACAAAAAAAAAGGCCAGCCAATTATTGTTTGGGGGAAACCTGCTCTGATGCAGCAAAATTTTGCGCAATTTGTGCCGAAGCAAATCGAAGAAGTGAAAATGCAAAAAGTCATCTGTGCACAGTGGGAACTGCTTTTTGTAAATATGGAATCTAAAATAAATATTCCTTTTGTTGTATCTATTTATTCAAATTATTTTTTCACATAAAGTCAAAATTTCTGTCTGTAAAAACGGATCTATTTTACATTAAAGACGCTGGGAGCTACAAATGTAAATTTTTTTGTTCCTGCTAGATTGTTAGTTTCACCCACTGTGCTGCCATTTGTCTGGGGGCTGCACTTTATGACTCAATGTGGACTCAATGAGACTGAGACCATGTTATTGATGACATTCAATTGCAGCCAAAAAGTTAAATACTTCGAATCATTGGCTTAAATGTACGCCTTCGCAATTGCATTCTGAATATACAGTGATAATAATCTGGCATCCTTTTACTGAATTTTAAAGAGCGGGTACGCTGTGAGCAGTCGATGACTGCCGCATGCTCTTTCTCTGTGCTCGCTGAAGGAACCTTAATTTGGGAACCATTTTGGTAGACAGCGAACTGTAGTATCTTAACTTTGTTCGAACTCGATCAAGAATACATATATACCATATGGGATCGAAATTATACTTCGTATCTGGTATAATCTCAAATACTCAAATCTCAAATGAATCATTTTTATTATTTCAAAAACCTGTTGATATTTATTTACTTGTTATATGCAACAGTATTTGTATGTATGTTATGACTTAAAACAAAGCCATTGCAATAAGTTGTTTAGTTTCGTTTGCCACTGATGGCTTTATATAACACCATAACACATTAAACTTTTGCACAAAAATACATATGTATGTATATGTATGTAGTTGCAAACTACAATCCACATAAAACAGAAACAGAAACAAAAACTTCCCAAAGAAAACGAATCAGAAAATGACAGTTAATTATAAGCAGCAAAAACGATCGAGGTAATGCCGTGTAATCAGTATAGCAGCCACGAAAAACAAAAAAAAAAGCTGTTTAAATATGATTAAGGTCGTTGGCAGCACATGGAAGAGGAATGGAGGGAGGGAGGGAGGGGAGTTGAATGGAGAAGAGTGCAGTGGAGGCTGAATGACTGAATCAGTTCCAACACATTTGGGTAACCTTGAATCTGTACGGCTATGGCCAGAGTGAGAATCAGAGGCCGAGGGAGTGTTCTCCTTCCCTCCCCTCCCCATCCAGCGACCAAAATGAAATTCGAAACGTGGGCCGGAAGTTATGTATGGTCTGCGGCTGGTTTTCTTTGCCACAGAGTTTACATGGGATTGCTTTCTGAGCGATGGTATACTCGGAATTCGGTCTAGAGAGAGATTCCGATTCTCCACACCAACTTTAGGGGGCAATAAAATGGGAAGAGGCGGAGAGGAAAGCTAGAAAAAACTGTCAAAGCATTCGACCAAACACCTGTTGAATAACAGCCCACCAAGTCAACCCCTCTCGCTCGCTCTTTAGACACCACAATTACCGTTCATTTGCTATCCCTCTGCCACCAGGCCGCCCCTCGCATTGCGTTCCGCTTCGTTAGCCTTTGCCTGAGGAGGGGTCAGCTGAAGCGGCTGGGAATGGGAGGGAGGGATGGGTGGGTGCATGGAGTGGAATTTCAATTGTTGTTTAGAATCAATTGTATAGCAGTACGAGTAGTTTTTGGTTTATGAAATTCATATAATTAGAGGCGGAAAATATGTAAAAGCAACAAAGGCTGCAGCTCGAGGGAGATATGGACCTTCAGCCTATTTGTTACAGGGTATTCGTAATACATATCTATAATATCTGTTATCGAATGTACTAAGTTCCCATCGACACTTGTCCATTTTAGCAGCCAACTGTTAATTGACTGGAGGAGGAGCGGACCACACTCCCCCACTGAAATCACCTGACAAAGGGTCCCATCTCATAACCAGAAAGTGCAGTCTGTTTGCCGTACTTATTATGTGGTTAGGCTTTAAACCTGAACTACTATATACTGAAGTAAAAGTCAAAGAGGCAAAGCCAGAAAAAAACTTTAATGATCCTCAGGCCCAGGCCCAGCCCAGTCGGAGGGCCTTCCAAAAAGTACAAACAGGTACGAGTAAGCCACATTAAATAATCGTCTAGAGGTGTCAAGTTTCTTGAACTTTGCTGTTTAAAATTCCAGCCACCAACAGACAATGGATCGAATGAAGTTTATGTGGCTGTAGGTTTGTTTCTTTATTGTTATTATGCTTCTCTCTGTCTCTTTGTTTTCCACTCCTACTTTGCTCTTTCCTTCTATCTCTCTCTGGGGAATGCGTCTCATAATGGACACGCCAATCCCCAGAGAGAGTCAATCAATCACGATCATCGGATTATGCAAAAAAATAAGGCACAAATAAAGAAAAACTCAAATAATTTGGACAAGCACCTGTCGCAGTCAGGTGAGACTGACCCAGATACTACTGCCAGCTCCTCTCTCCTCTCTGAGTGCCGGAAACTCTTTGGCCTGCCCAAATCAAGTTTTTCTATTTCTATTGCAGAAAATGACTGTTCCGACTGTTCCCAGCGAACCGCCTCAATGCACCGTGACTTACTGTTACTGTTAGGGTTACGGTTTCTGTTTCTACTCGTATTTCAGTTTTTAGCAGCAACTAAAATAGTTGCCAAAGGCGCAGACACACCCCGATCCCTCACTCATTCACTCAACTAGCTCCTCCTCTCCGCACCCGAAACCCCTCATTAGGTGCCTGGGAAGTTCAACTAATTGAAACTATTAAAAACTGTGACTGTAGACAGGTTGTCGTCTCACTACGAGAATCTGTTTCTAGTTGGTTTTTGTATAGCCTTGCAGAGAGGGCCATTTCGACTTTAGCCCAAAGTTTGCACCACAAACACAAAGTCAAAAGAAGCTCAACAAAATGAATAAAAGAAGGCTGCTAGGGTATATAGACTTCGGTGAGAAAAACTGTCTCTTTATGTATTTTGAGTTTGGGTTTTTGATCATTTAATAAGTGAACAATGTCTGAAGTCTCTAATTAAAAGTTCAGTGGGGAAAGGTTAGATGAAGAGAGAGAGAGAGAGTAAAATGTAGAAATCTCTGAAAGTTCAATTTCAATTACTTATAATACTAATACATAATATCTAGGGTTCATAAATGAACTACAAAAAATGAAAAAAATAAAATAAATCTAGTCGATTATCTATTAGAAATAATCTAAAAATAAATGTTATACATGTTTTTGGAACTCTTCTTCCATTGAAAGAAACTTTTAAATCTAACGAACATTTAACTACGTTCATTCAGTTCATTTCTTTTGAAAACTGTTAGGAAAACTCCAAGGTATTAGGGGTCAGGAATTGTCGCGATGGTTGCCATTTTCAAAAGAAACAATGCCCGAGCCAGACCGAGATTTCGTGAGGAAATTTACGTCTTTTGTTGGCCCACAAGGGAAAGTGGGGGCGTGTAGTTCGTAGTGACTGTTGACTGTGATTTCTTAGGAATACTATGTATATTTATAACCACAAAATGAATACCACTAAGTGCAACAACAACAACAACTTGGTGAAATGATTTAGTGAGAATTTAATACGCACTTTTTTCTCATATGACTGCGACGACGGTCATAAGGAAAGTACTCAAAATACTCATCATCCATTTATGTGAGAGATCTCTGTTCGCATGCAATTGTTTGGGACACTCCGCGGAACTTTCGGTCTTTTGTCATTCGGTTAGCTGATTTGGTTATCAGTTTCTGCAGTCATTTTGTTGGCTTTTGTTGTTTCTAACCGATAAGGTAAGTATATATACTGACTTATGGATAAGCTTTAATTTCAGTACTCTAAAGGCACTGGAGTTCCACTGAAAACGACCATTACTAGAGTTTTAGATTAATTTTAGAATTATTTTGGACTTATTTAAAAACGTTGAATAGATTTTTTGGTGCAGTGCATTTTCATGCATTACATCAGTTCTTGATTAACTTCACTTTTCTTTGGATTTCGAGCTTCTCATCCAATTTGTGACGCGAGAAGAGTAAATTTTTATTTGGAAAACGCACACCGAATGCAGTTGAATCGGAATCGGACCGAGTTATCGAGCAATTAGACACACTTTCGCAATGGAATACGCCTCCTCACTTCGCTTCGGATGGTAGTATCGCATTGGATCGCGGTGCGAGGTGCCTGGCCACACTTCACTTTTCATTACGAATCTCCTCAAGCCGAACACCGAACACCGATTTGCCGTCTTGCGGTTAATATTTTACGAACACGCGTCTCTTGTGGCCAAACATCGCTCTGATAACGTCGTTAAAAGCTCTCCGAAAGCGAAATCAAAAGGAAAACTGCAGTCGGCAGTCGGCAGACGGCAGACGGCTTCGCTGACCAACTAACAATGAAAATGTGCAGCAACTGACGGGTAACATTTATATGGCTGCTTCGCGGGTAATTAAGGCTATAAAGATGATTCGAATTTGATTGATGGATCGCGACAAGGCGAGAAAAAAGGTCCAAAGCGGCGGGTGTAGCTCTCTCACGGTGTCGAAATGGGTTCGATTTGATTGCACCCAAGACCTGCATTGAAGTAATTGCTTTTGGAGCTTCAATTGCAAAGGAAAGCGTTTCTTTTGTGGTCTCAAAGGGTGTTTGAAAGAGAAATGATTACTCAAGAAAATATAAAAATACTCCGAGAAAGCTATAACTCTATGATATGAATCTATTATCGTACAATTCTTCATTTCAAATGAACGTAATTAAACACACAATTTTAGTTTAATATTTCTCTCAGTTTTGTCCCTATTTCACTCTTCTTTGATTCTAGCGTACAGAGAGAGAGAGCTCTTTGATTTTGATGGATGGGGATGGGAATGGAAATGGGAAAAGTGCAGCACAAAAGGGCGTGGGCCTCCTGAGAACCGGCCAAGAGTCACGTGCAAGGAACGAGGCAGAAGACATGTCGAAGATAAAGCAGGAAAGGAGATGGAGAGAGATGGATGGACAAGAACATGCAAAGATATGTATTGTCTACTAGTTTCGCCTGGGAATGTGCATTCAATGGAATTTCTTGCTCGTAGACACTACGAGTATTATTGGGCTTGTTGGCTGTTGGGTTTTAGCTTCAGTCATTAAGGCGTGACGGGGCCGTAAATTACCAAAGTGTAAACTACAACAGCCCAAAACTATGTACAAAATCCCATAAAACCGCGCTGCTTTTAGTTAAAAGCGTTTTCTATTCCATGGAAAGCGAAATTTATGGCCAAAACCACAACCGAAAACTAAAAACAAAACAAACAAAAAAAATCACAATTAAGTTTGCGCAAATATTTCGCATTCGCCGCGATGTCTGGTCCCCAAGACCCACACTTTCACATACTTTTTGTCTATTTGTTTCTTTTACGCAGACACCACCGGAACACTGTTCGTCACAGACTCTCTGTGCGGGATTTAATAAATAATTAAATAGTGAATAAAGCGCCGACAGAAAATGTTTGCCCGCACGCGCTTCCAGCCAAGTTCCAGCTCGAACTAACAGCATTCCCCCGACATGGCTCGAAGCGGCAACAACAGCAAAATAAACATAACAGAGAGAGGCAACACAGCAGCGGCAGCGAACAAGTGTGTGAGGAGAGAGAGAGTGAGAAACAGATAAAGCGAGAGATGAGAGCCAGGCCAAGAGCGCCAGCGCGATTGCTCTGCTGCGAAAGGGTTGCTGTTGGAGCGTTGCCAGACTGTTAAAGACAGCCTGTTAGCTGTAACATACCGTTAGCAGCCGGTAAGGTGCCATAGTAACCGTCTGGCAACTTTTCCATGTGTTGCAAAGAGAAAATTAAAACGAAATCTACGAGAAAATGGAGAGACATGAAGTTCGTAAACATTTGGTACTTTTTGACGTATCGTAAGATTACAAAAAATTAATACAGTTTTTACACATGCCCACCCACAGAAAAAATCACCATCGAGACGCTGCCATTTAAGCGACAACAAGAAATGCAAGCCAACTGCCGCATGAGTGCCTCAGTGGAGCCACCGCAAAATGCCTCCATTAGGTGCAGGGGCGCCCATCTTAGCCTAATTGAGGGCCCCCGAAACCAAGCCACAGAGAACTGTGTAATTATAGTGTGTGTGGGGGAGAAATAGAAATAGAGAAATAGAAATAGGAAATAGAAAGGGGGAAGTGCAGCCAAGTTTTGGCAATGGGAGACAATTGAAAAAAACACTTTTGGGCAAGACTTTCCAAGGTTGCATTGAGATACAGAGAATGCTAAGCCTTGAAGAGGAAGGAACATCCTGAGGGATGAAGTGAAAACATATCTTATTGAAATAAAAAGATACCAACGCCAAATATTTAATAAACAGTTACTTGAAATTTGCATAGTCTAAGATCGTTTAGTAGAATTAGAGTTTCCACTGCACCTTTGGCTTGGGCTTGGGTTTAGGGACAGCTCTAACGTTCGGTGGCTTCGCTGCAAGCAATTTGAGTTTGTTTGCGGTCGTCAAAGTAGAATTCTTTGATGGTGGGGGTGAACGGTTCGACTTGAAGCAGTCTTCTATCACCAGTCCATCCAGACTGGCAATCGGACCCTCTGGCAAATCGTGGGACGGATCTTGATCAATCAAAGAAAGCGCACTCGCTCGTTTTTCCCCATTCGCACCAGGAGATGACTCTTGAAAGACTTGACAGATTTCTGACTCTGATATTTGATGGGGCAAGACAGGTACATCAGGAGTTTCCTCTGACCAATTGTCTGTCTGATCATCATCTAAGAAAGGCACTTTCAATTTCAATTTGCGATTTTCCTCTGCTTGATCTTCCCTACCTGCCACAAGAGACGGCTCTGGGAGGGTTACCTCTAGCTCCTCTTTATTGACTCGATTGAGCCATCGCTTCAACCACTGGAATATAAAGCCAACCAACGCCAACAGCACAACGTAGGGCAAAAACCCCAGCACAGGTTTGTAGATCTCAAGACCCTTCAGCAGGAACCAGCAAGCCGATTGCCATTCGTTACAGAATGGCTGAATTTTCAGCCGCGTCTGAAAGTCCATGTCCTGGCGCCACTCCAACATTTTAATCAGTTAGTCAGTTACTTTAAAATTTTGAAGAATTAGAAATTGGAGCTGTTTACTTCTACAAGAAGTCGGATAAAATTTGTGATGTAGTCAGATTTGATTTGAAATAAAATGAAAGGGATACTTTTTCGGGGTATCTTCCTTGTTCCTATTTAATGACAATTGGGGGACTGAAACAAGATATATATGAGCTAAGACATTTAATTGAGGGTTACCATCCGGTAGAGAACTCTTCCTATAGCTAAACTGAATGCTGGTTGCGTTCCCATCCGCAATAGAATACCATCGGCAACACAATGGAGAGGAATATTAACCAACAATTGGACTGATCCGTAAGCATGGATATATGTATATATATCTATATATATTTAACAGAGTTAACAGATTAAATGAAAGTTAAATTGGAACGATAATCATGGCATTTTAGAATACTAGATGAATACTTTTCTTAGATAAAGCAATTTCACATCGAAATAAACATCTCTAAGTGTTTCAGGTACATAGGTGGGAATAACTTCCTGTAAGATATTTCTTTCTAGATATTTTCGCTTTCATTTTTGTCTCAGTGCCTTCAGGGCCATATATTTTGTTGAATGCCAAGTGCAGACCGAAAGCAAAGACAAAGACAAAGGCATTTGCATGAGAACTTCAGAAGGGGAGGAGGGGGAAATCGCTTTGGCATGGGAACAACAGGGTCTGTCTGGAAAGTTGACAGAGCGGCAACATTTCAGGGCCTGGGAAAGGGTTAACTGATCTGCACACGCCTTGAACTCAGGGAAATCTAATTACTCGTATTTCTGCAGATACTCCACACCATTAAAGAAGGTTGCAAACGGATTCAAGATGAAAGCCTGGCCATGCACAAAAACTGTTGGCACAACAAGCATCCATCCATTTGCGTGAATTTTATTTTGGGTCAACTATTATTCGCAACTTGACAAAAGTGTCGGCCTAAATTCTGAAGAATAACAATTGCCTTGCCTCAAGTCAAACCTGTTTTCAGTGCCTCAAACTCCTCACTTCCTCAGAGCAAGAGTCGGAGCCACAGGCAGAGCCAGGCCAAAGCTCTCTGGGCAAATTCCAATGGCATGACTACCCCAGAGAGACAGCGAAACTTGTAAGCCAAGTCAAGCCGAACCAAGGGGAAAAGGAGATTGGTCAGAGCCAGAGACCCGCATCATACGAGTGTCTATGGTTGATACTCGTGTACCTTCAACCTTTCTGCAAACAAGAGAAGAGCGCTCATAGAAGCAGCCAAACTGCTTTTGAGTGGGCAGAGGGGAGAGTGTGGAGAGTGCAAACAGGAAACAAGGTCTCCATGTGAACTCCAAGCAGAACCATCGAGGAAGTTGTATAAACAACTCGCAGATCTCATCTCAAAGTTCTCATTTATGTATGTACTTCCCTTCGTTCCAGTAAAATCTCCCTCCATTAATCTGATATATTTATTATGGGCTCAGTCGCAATTAAAGCAAAGAGAAATGTGCCAATTATTTCTGTAACTTTTATGATGGGCGCCGCAATAAACATAAATTTTGGGGGTTGGCAGAAAGAAAGCTCTCGAAAATGAGTCTCAATTGTATAACAATTGAAGTGGACCCAAAAGATGAGAAAAAACTGATAACGATTGGAGATAGGATGGAGGAAATCCAGCAATAACTGAACAAAACCAATTTAAATTGTAAAAATAATTTTCAAGAAATTCATCTCAAAAATAATACAAATAAAAGGATTGATACAAATTTATATAGTAAAAATAATAGAAATAATTTAATATATATATAGTATATATAACGTAATACGTATAGTAATATATTTATGTACATATTTATGTAGTATGAATTTCAAAGAATTAAGCCAAAACCAAAATGGGCCAAAAATGAGAGTTAGATGGTTTTTTTTTTTGTGTGAGGAGATTCTACATGAAACCCAAAGGAATAGAGGAATTTGGCTTACTGTCTCATGGAGCCCCAACGACGCTGGGATAAACTATCGGGATTGCTGCAAGAAAAATGTGTGAGAGAAAAATTATGTGAAAATATCCATCTAGTGTTCTAACTATCAAGATAGATCGGGTCAATAAGAATTAATTTTGACGGAACTATAATCGCTGATTTTGTTTCATTAAACATGATGAATCATACTCAAAATCATAATGATATTTCATTAATATTTAAGGAAACATCTCTCTATTGAATCTAGTTTCTTTACCTAAGAGTTTTATTTCTATTCTCAAATCACAGGTGCCACAGTACAACATGAACCTGCAACACCCTTCCGTTTTCATATACCTTGCAGCTCGACTGCGCGTACATACTTCGGTTGCTGTAAACGCTGGAATTGAATGAACACAACTCTGTTAAGTGGATGTTAACATTTAACTTTAACATTAATACCAAAAATATGATATTTAAAATTAACAAACTTTGTTATGCTGCTAATTGTTTATGTTCGAAGCCGAAACATAGCATTTTAAAGCAAGTTTCCAAGCGAATCTGAACCTCTGCAGGAAATTGCACAAAGAACAGACTCCATGAGCATTTCCGAATCGACAGAGACAGAGAGAGAGACACGCAACACGCATGAATCACGGCTTATAGCGGCCATATCAGACACATTTGCCCAAGACGAGCATAGAAAAAACTGGTTTTTTGTATGCATTTTAATGCCACAAACTCATACACACACACACACACAGTCAACATTCGACACTCGAGCACATACAGAAAAGGTTAACTATTTAAATTGTGTGGTTTTTGTTTTTGTTTTTGCTACGGACAAATTGAGAGTTTTGATTTTATGAAGTCTCTGTTGGACTGGACTGCCTGCCGACTGGTTGGGGCAGCTTTGTGTCCATTACGTATTCAGCAGCCTGATTATGTGTGCAACCTTATAAATTTCCTACAACTGTAGAGATTCGCATTCGACTCGATGCCATTTTGGGAGTGAGCCGAGTGAGTGACTGATGGAGTGGGAGTGTTTAGGCTTTTACCTTGTCGGTGTCCGTCTCAGACTGCGTCTGGCCCAATTGTCTCGGGGCATTATGTTCAGTTCGTCATCGCTGTAAATGATATTGTAATTAGTTTAAAATTCTAAAGAATATATTTATGTACTACATATTTTTATTGTATGATATGCGATTGAATATTATAGACAGAGAGACCGATCTTCTGACTAACACTGATATGTATGTACATATATCCAATAACGCACTGCATATAAATATGTACAAATATATGTATGTACATATAAACATACTCATTCAACTCACTCTTGGGGCGTGGATGATCCCACATGCGGGGCCAGATCAAGTTCGATGCCAACGCTAGCGTTCAGATTGTTGTTTCCATCATTCGAGTTTCCACTGTGATTGTGCTGCGAGTTGGTACTTCCCACGCTGAGATTATTGTTGCCGATGATGTTATTGTTGTTGTTGTTGTTGGTGATGATGTTGTTGTTGGGATTGGAGCCATTGCGCCCTTCCCTCAGTTGGGCGGGATACTCGTTCTCGCCATAGCCCTCGAAGGACTCGCCATCGGATAATGACGAACACTGAGATTTGGCAACGCCCGCTAAGGGTACACAGAAAGTCGATTATTGCCTGTTGGTTCATGAGTGTGAGTGAGTACTGTACCTGTGCTGGAGGGCGGACTGCTGGGTGTGGGGCTGCTGTCGCCGGACATGGTTTCCGCATAGAGAAAACTGTTTGTGTTGGCTTTGATGGCCGCATTGCTGTTGGGCAACTGAATGCGCGGCATGGGCGCCATCTTGAGTGTGGAAGAACTGAACAAAAACAAAGAAAAACAATCAAAACATTTTTAAAGGAATTGATTCTAGGGGAATCAGTATGACAAGCCGGTCAATAGGTCGCAAACCGGTTATCCAACACCCTATTGCCTACTCAGTGCTTGTAAAACTGTGTTCACCTCAGTTCCTCGAATACCTGAACGTAATTAGCCCTAGGCAAGCCTATATGTACAGGGTTCAACGTGCAACAGGTGCACTTTCTACTTCCGACTTTAATCAAACTTCGACCAAGGCAAAATGCTTTTTTATCAACATATTTTCTATCAGAAAGCGAATTGGGTCGAGGTCTGTTGTGGACACTTCCGTTCCTTAACAGCAATTACCTCCTACTTCAGGGCGTGACTGGCTGGGCCTCACAGCACTTTATGGATGGAGGGAGAGGTTCCCGATCTGAGCGTGAGTAATTACCTATAGCTATTTCTCCTCTAATTGTTGGAGCTCTGCCTTGCCATCATTTTCGGTTTTCTTTTCGTGTTTCACGCTTTCGTTTCTTTTTTGAATTGTCACAGAATTGGTAGACTGATGATGGCTTCAATGGAAGGGTGCAAAAGGGGGAGTATAGAAAATCTATAAATATTGTTGATACAATTGGTCGAGTGTAATGTTGTTGTTGATTCCTCGATTGATTGATACATACATATGTCAGGGCCGTTAGTTGTAAGAGAGTAAGTAGGTCAAAGTTCTCTAGAGGGATTAGGGGAAATGTGTAACACTTATAGGAATACTAAGGCATGATTGGATAGATTTGGGATAAAGTTAAACAAGGCAAAAGTGGGAAGTGGGATTATACTATGAATACGAATGGGTCCTCTTCACGTCTTTGTCTTGTTGATTGAATGAACCATCCATATATCATCTCCAGTTTAACTTTAAGTACTCCAAATGATATGCATTGACATTTAGCCACAGAGCCACCAATTTCATAATAAACTAACCATAAACTTGTGATTAAATATCGATTGTCTGCTTAATGCGATGCAAAGCGTTTCCAGCTGGAATAATATGCCATAATGAGCAGAAATATAGTATGCGATTACATGCGAGCGAGGGGTGGGGTTCAAAAGAAAGCAAGAGAAAATAATAGTACTCGGGTGCATGGACAAAACACAGCAAATCAGCGAAGAGGTGAAGAGCGGATGAGTGAGTCCCCAGTCCCCAGCAGGGGAGCAACGAACTCTGGGCGAACCCAACCAAACAACCAACAAAAATTGCACTGAAAAAATCGATGAAAGTTACTCAAAACAAAAACAAAGTAGAAATTCATAGTAGTACAACCCCCAAAACTTTTCCCACTTATGCAATATTATTATTATTGTGGGTTTCCATGTTTTGCATAAGAGGCGGGCGGGAGGCAGGGCAGGGCAGGGCAGGGCGTGTGTGAGAGCTGCCATCCTCCGTTGTTCACATCGCTGACAGCTATGTATGACACTTGATTAAGTTGCCAAAGACTGATTGCCTCAGGTTTTTATTTTATTTCTCGTAGCATATTTTTTCTTGATTTTTCTTTTAACATGGTAGCTAATGCAATCTGTGTCAGCAGCAGCAGCATCTGCAGCTGCTTGGGACACCAAGAAATACTCGTAAGAAATTATCTTTGTGGTAACGAATACTCAGATACCCTTAGATGCATGCAAATGTCGTTGCTTAGGCCAATTTGATTGGTCAAAACGAATTTTGATAAAAAGTTGCAAGAATAATTTTGATACTTTTCATTCCATTAAAACTATAGAATATAGTAATAGTATAATAATAGCCTCTGATAGGATATAGTCTCATATATAGGGTATATTATCCACAACTAAACATGGATTAATGCCAACAACTAAAAAGCTGCCAAGACGTGCACTAACAGCGAAGAAGCAGCAACAGCTACAATTCGCTTTGAGTTCCGTTAGTGCAAAACTTCGCTCACACTCATCTCTATCTCTCTCTCTCTCACTATCTCACTTCTCTCCATAGATTCGTTCCATAATTATAAGATGTACATATGTATGTATGCACTCCGTATATACTACGTATATTTTATTTCCCATGAATAGTTTTCCTTTGTTTGCAGCTTCTCCTTCTCGCAATCATCGTTACCTGATACGCAAGCGCAAACAGTAATATATGAAATACATATGTACAAATAAATGAATAAAGAATTGTGGGAAATTAAACAAAAAAACAAAGAAGGAATATATAGCTTTAAATAAGAGAGGTATATATCTATATGTACATATACACATTTGTAAATAGGTTTAGTTCAACCTTTCTATGATTTTATGCACTGCAGTTCATAAGCCAAATCATTCATTAGCCATATGCTAAAGAACCGAAATCCGCCTCGAAGAAACGAGTAGGTGGAGTGAATATGGAATTGTTTAATTATAGAACAAATTGTTCCGAAGCGGAGAGTGGGTTGAGGTTGAGTGGGGGCACGGGAACAGGCACAACGCAGACGCTGCGGCGTGCAACAGAGTTTCAGTTTTATTTTTATTAGATGTTATCCGAGACTTGACCAGCTGCCATACCCCCTACCCCCGTACGCCACCCCCCTGGCTTGTGTGGCTAATAAACTTGAACTTGTGTGCGAGAAAAACAATTGAAAAATTGATCCGATGCGAGCCCCACACAGCTGAGATATGCAAGACAATAAGTGGGGGTAGATGGAAGGAAAGATGAAAGGGTAGATAGAGGAGGCCGTAATTCTTGGCCCATTCAATTGCTGTTGTCAGTTGTTTTGTCACACACACATAATCCATCCATCTATCTATCTATCTATCTATAGATGTATGTAATTATGCAGATGTTGTTATGTGGTAATAATGCTTGGGGATTGGGGAACCGCACGTACCACCAAAAGACAGAACATGGCCGAGGGCCATATGGCAGCGGATAGGAGAACGGTGGAGGTCGAATTCGATCCATAACGAAAGTGGATCGTACACTTCAACAGAACAGTTCCGAAATTCCAATGAAAACCCTTAATTAAAAAGAGAGACAGACAGAGATTTCGAAAGATCCTTTTTCTCAAGTGGCAAACAGATGCGCCAGCCAGCATCTCGAGGGTTTTCCCTCGAACTACCTGCTTGAGAGATCGCATAGATAAGTGTAAACTACAGAAATGCACAGCTGTTTCACTCATTTCCCATTTCCCATTAGTTTTGGTTGAGTCAAGTGAGGAAAATCTTATCCAACGCCAAGCCAAATCTGGCAGCGTGCAAATTCTGTGCTGGAAAACGTGTTTAACGTTTTCATTTCGTTGAACTGAAATGCATTTCAAACGTTGAACGTGCTTCTGACTAAATATTCATATAGTCAGAATAGTGATTGATTATTCAACATATTAAAACTAAAATTTCTCTTGCTTTTTACTACTGGAATACCCGTAAAACTCAAGCCTTATTCAACATGAGGAATATGAATCATAGGTTTTAATTTGAGTTTCGTTGATTTTTCGATTTTATAAAAAAAATACTACTATTTTATTGAACAGCAAACATTTACTTCAAAATCAAGCAAAACTTGGAATAACCGTAAAAACTCTTCAAGCCTTATTCAACATTTAAAAGGTATCATTTGTTTCATTTGGATGACTGGAAGTGTTAAAAAATGGGAAAATATGTTGCACATATATGTATGTATAAAATATTACAGCCAATAAAGTATGACAGCCTGCCCCTTGGATCCCCATGGTAAACGCCCACTAAAAGCAAACAAAACGCCCCCACAAAAAGCGACAAACAATCAGAGACAATCAGAAACAAATACCCAACGGATTGAGGCAATATTGATGAATTATACAAAATACAGACTGGAAAAACAACGAAGGAGAAGAGAAAATTCTGTTACAACACTTGAAACGGAAAAATTGGGTCAAACGAGGGAGTGAAATGAAGGGGAACGTGGTGAAAATTAACAAACGAAATGTGAGAGAAAATAAATAAATGAAGTAGAGAGACAAGGCAGAGACTTAATCAGAGTTGTTTGACTTGTTTAAACGGAAGTTTAAATATCCAATATACTTCAGCGGTCAATATGGAGCTTATAGCACTGAAACGCACTGTAGAACTCACACTCTGTCTGTGAATATTTTAAAATCAATTAGTTACTCGAAACTAAGAGACAAATCTCATTTACGCCTCTGTTGACATATTTTTGTTTTATAATTTTATTTATACGCCCGGAACTGTCTGCACCTCCCGAGAGGGAAGAGCACCCTCCGCCTTCTCTTGCTTTGACACTCTATTTCTGATCTGCTGAATGTTTCGTTGGCAGTTCCCACTAATTTGTGCTCTTCCCTGCAGGCTTAACATTCTCCAGGGCGGACAGCCAGCTGTGATTCGAAGGAGAACATTCCATGTCAGGTTTTTGGAGAATGCCCGAATGAATAATGAGGCGGGCGTGCTGGAGCTCCGCGAGTAGATGGTACGAGTGTGGGCAATGCAGAGAGGAATACCAATCGGAAGAATACTATGCAGGCAGACCTGTCTGGCCCATTCCCGGGGAACTGAACCGAGAGGCAGGTCAAGGAGGAAATAGCCGGAGATATGGCAAGACATAATGTATTGGGTAGGAGGAAACGATTTGAATTGAAAACAGGCATCCTTAGTAAACGTTTGTAAGGGGTCCTAACATAGATCTTCGTTTGTAAGATATGTATATGGTATCGAGCAGTATCTATAACAGCCTTCTTCTGTTTGAAGAAGCTTCAGCCGGACAAATGTTTCAGCAATGAAAACCATACAATATAGACACGGAAGTCTTCCTGCGACAGGTAAACGAGGTTCATGCGGATGTGAATACACATGTATGAAAATGTGGTATATAATCATAGTACGAGTCGAATACATATGTACATATGTATGTATCTGGAATCTAGAATACCTAGCGCAGCAATGCAATGACAGGAACAAAAGATGAAAACACATGCAACACAGACAGGCAGACAGAAGCACACATACACACGAACAGACTTTGTTCCAGACGGCGGGCGACTGTCATAAAAAGCGACGACACCTGTTTAAAGTTGTGGCAGTCCCTCCTACTTCTCCCTCTACCACATGCACGTTGTACTCCCCCTCTCCATCACTCTTGTGAGTTCTTTTGGTGCTGCATTTACCGCAATTATTTACTTATGCCATTGCTCGGATGCGGGCTCTTCAAAAAGGTAGAGCCAAACCAAACCAAACAAAACACGGAATTAGATGAATTCCCCAAGAGCATTTCCTCACTAATTATACGATATATGCACACACACACACACTTGCCGATACCCTGTAATCCAAGGGCACAAGAGTAGGTCTAACCAAATTGGGTTCAATTCTGCTATAAAATCGAAAATGATTGCTACTATAACTAGGATAGAAATTTGACATCTATCACTGCTGAACTTATTTGTTATAGGGTATTCTCTAGTCGCCATTTGAGTGCTTTTTCTCGGTGCATTGAACTGGCTGCAGGTGGAGCGGGTGAAGAGGGGAACTTGTTCCGCCGCTGACCCACATTGATTGAATTGCATTTGAATTCATTTTCATGTCCATGTCAATCTCTCAGCCAGTCAGTCAGTCAGTCAGTCGATCAACTAGCTTTCCAGGTTGTCCAAACCAATTACAGTGTAAACTGGAGAGAAGACGTCATCTTGCTCCTCTCTTCAATCAGCTTCAACCATTGCTCTTGCTCTTTCTGTCGCTGCATCGCTCCTTAGCTCTCGCTCTCTCTCTCTCGCCCACCAGCAGCTGGCAAAGCTTTGGGGAGCTTCTTCTTCTAAATACCTGCTGACACGATTCTCATTCCTTGGCTCTGGCATTTCTGGCTGTTTCATCTGTTTCCCTCTTTCTTCGTTTATTCTCTTTTGCTTTGGCACGAGTTCGTTCTCGTCGTGTATAAACAAAGCACAACAAATACAACGAACATTCAAAAAAATAAAATTAAATTAAAAAGTACACACAAAATCGTATTTCGACTTGTTTACCTTGAATCGCATTGAATTGAAGTTCATATAATTAATTACAATTTTAGCTGGCTTTTTGTTTAGTGTTGTTTTTTGTTGCTTTTACTTTTATATTGAATGCGATTTTGTAAAAACCTCTTAATAATATTTCTGAAATGTGAATTGCTTTTTTTTTAATTTACGAGTGAAAGGGGATTTCTGGCAGCAAACTTTTATCACTGTAAATCAATACGAGTAAAACGTTTTAATGCATCCAAGTTTGAACAGTAAAACCTGCAATGGTGGACAGCTGTTTGCCTGGAAATACGCAAAAGTGTAAAGCCCAGATACGGTACTGTGCTAAGTCCAACAACAACGGTAAACCAACCGTATGAGGAAGTCTCAGTCGCACCCACTGCGTCCACACACTGCGTGTATTTTGCAATCTTAGTTTGCTTGGGCGCATGGGTCGCTGGTTCCCGAAGAATAAGTCTTGGAGCAAAGTGAGCATAGACTACCTACCGCAGTTCCAAACGATTTGAGCCACATTTAAGGACCGGTGTATCTTTTAAGACAGCCAAATGGGACGTTGGGTAACTTGATCCTTGCGTGTCCAGCCAAGAGTTGAAAGATCTCCCAAATTTAGCTACAGTCTTTCTTGCCCAAAAGCAATTAGGCAAGAAAATACAAACAAAAAATAAATATGAAGAAAAAACATGAGCAAAGCCGCATAACTGTGCCAAGGCGACCCATTCCAAGCAACGAAAAAGCGAGGCAACATTTATTTTCAGAGGCGCTTTGTTGTTTTTGGCCAGAATATGCAAAGTGCAAATGTGAAACGAGAACCGTTAGAGCGTAAGGGAGATAGCTGCACACAGCACATAGCACATAGCGCATAGCACACAACACACAGCTGTAATTTTAGAGGGCGCTTTAAACAATGTTAAACAGAGGCCAAAATGGATTCTATGGGGGAAATGGAAATGGACACGAAATACATACATATGTATATCAAATTACATGGGGAAGCAGCATGTGTAGCGTGATGCAATGCAGGGGGTTGGGGGTATGGGTAAGAGGAAGCAGCTGCTACTAGAGATTTCCATCTACTCGAAAGTGGGTTTCCGATTACAGGCGGAAAAGGATGAGAGGATGATGCTTCGTTGAGTGGAAGATGGTGCACTTGTGCCCAGGATCTTGTCCTGTGGCAGGTGGTCCCTTAAGGAAATCCGGAAACACTTGTTCCGCTCTCTTTCCAGCCTCAAACCTTCCTCAACTTCAAGCCACAAACTAAAAGAGGCATGAATCAGGTGAGCGGGGAAGGAGATAGAGACAAAAGCAAATCCAGCAAAACTAAAGCCCCAGAGCACAAAAAAGTCAACGACGGCACCAACTGGCACGAACCTGACTCAAACGAACAACAATAAGAAAGGTGCAACAACAACGACGAGTAATACAAATAAAGAGAGGAAAGCAGAAAAACAATTGCGAATTTTCGCATTCGGGAAAATGTTACAACTGTCCCCACCACACACACACACACACACATAAAACACGAACAGTGCCCGAGTCATTTATTTAATTGCCAAAATATAAAAAAAAAACAATGTTCAAATGATGGGGAATACGAAGACGGCGCTCACTTTGAGAATCAATAAACATTAACGTTGCGTGCTCCCAATGTGACAGGGTGACGAAATACGGAGACTAAGATGGTATTTGGATACGTACTACATACTTACATACATACATGTACATATATGTATTCCTGATCACAATGTTAAAGAATCAATAATAACATTGAAAAGGGAGGCATGCTTATAGAAATTGATATATCCGTAGTCTTCTCATTCTTCCGCTGTTGCCTTCACTACGCTACTATGTTTAAGCAAAGAGATACATTCCTCCGTTATTCTCACTGATTGTTTTTGCTAATTATCATGCCTTGACAGCTCTAAAGGTTTTTTGAGGCAATCGAATTTTGAAAACGCTAAAGAGATTAGGGACACTTAAAGCTAACGCACCTGTTTAATTATGTTGATATCCAATTGGAGCAGCAGCGACTGTGGCAGCACAGACCCGTTAATATGACATTAATGTCTTTAAAAACAAAACAAAACCAATTTTTGCACAAACGTTGACACACACACACACAGACACACAGAACACACACACACACACGCGCGCGCGAGAGCCGAAGAGCAGCAGCGAGCAACAGATGGATTATGGGTGGAGGAGAGGGAATGGATTTTCGATACGGCTGCTACAGGTAGAACAGGTAGTCTCTGCTGTTGTTGTGGTTTTTGAAGAAAATATATGAAATTGGTTTAAAAACGTTAACTGCGACTCTTTTCTTGCACTTTCACTCAGGATGGAGGCATTTCTTCACTCTTCGCTCGGCATAGGTGTGTTTTTCGGTCTAGCAAAGGTATTGTACGCGTGCGTAACGTTGGCAACCACCACTGTTGGTTGTGATTTTTCCGCTAATCTGGCTCGCTCCGAACGACAAAAATTGTTTGTCGAAAAGCCCGACTTATTTCTTTTGTTTTAAAGGCAGCTCTCAATTCGTTTTCTTCGACGCGTGCAATTCGGTTTGATAGCGATTGACGATATTTTTATGTGGCTTTTTTTCTGGGGTAAAATATTGTTTATTTTGTGGGATATCAACGGAATTTTCTGAATTCAGAAAAAAATTCGACAAAAACTTGTTGTTTCGTCGTTCGCGGCGAACATTTTTGTGAGACCATTTTCCATTCTCTGGCTACAACATGCCCCTTTTACCACTCATGTTGCCTGAAACATGTTGCTGGCAAGCCCGAACGACAAAGAGGTACGGACAACAGGAAAAACGGGCCAGATAACTTAACAAAAACAACGTAAAACTCACCCCGTCCTACTATCACACCATGCTTGTCTTTACAGCGTCTGTTATTTGAAATTTTCACGCAAGCGAACTCACAAAATACTGTTAAATTCTTTCAGTAGAAAACTCTGTCAAGATATAACATAATGGGGGACCTAGGAGTCAAAACATTAACATGAACAGCGTCAACGCACAATGATCCCAGAATTGATTAAAAATATTTTGTGTATACATTTGTGGAGTACGGCTTATATGACTTTTAAGCCCGTCCTTAGTCTTGGATTTGCTTTTAATTATCACGGATTTGCAAAAGGTTTTATATTTCATAAGTAACTGTTTTTTTTATAACTATACATTTTTTTAAACATAAAAAAATGATATTAGCATGGGCATTTTCATGTTTGTTAAGAGATAATAAAATAAAAACATGTTAGTTAAGTTTAAAAAATACTCCAAGCAACTTATAGTATATGTGTTTGTCTCATATGAATATGTGTTTATACCCGTACTCGAAGAGTAAAAGGGAATATTGTATTTGCGGTAAAAGTGGATGTGCGTAACATAGAGAAGGAATCGTTTCCGACCCCATGAAGTATATATATTATTGATCAGCATTAATAGCCGAGTCGATGTAGCCATGTCAGTCCGTCTTGTTTGCAGCCCATTGCTCGGAGGCTATAAGAGCTAGAGCAACCAAATTGGTTTTCCAGACTGATGTGATATCTCACTCCTAGAAAAGTATTTCAAAATTGCGCCCCGCCCACTTCCGCCCCCACAAAGGGCGCACATCTGTGGCGTGCACAATTTCGAAAATAACAGAAAACAGAAAAATGCAGAATCAACGATCATATCTATCAGAGGCCTAAATCTAAATCGGATCAGATCATTAGTATAGCCACAATAGAGAAAACCATTTCGAAAAACATCGTTCCATCTCGCTCGCACTCACAGACCAACGCGTCGGCTTTGCCCTTTCGTACAAATGAGCGCCTGGATCTCAGAGACTATAAGAGCTAGAGCAACTTTCTGTCCAGACTCCTGTGATACCAAATCAAGACAAGTGTATTTCAAAATTTCCCCACGATCCCTTCCGCCACAACCCAAAAGCTGAAAGTCCACAATTTTGAAGATCGGGAAAAACGAAAAATGCAGTATCGTAGAGAATGATCATTTCGTTTTCTATATACCAGATTGCCGAATATGGTTCAGATCGGATCATTATAGCCACAATGATAAAATTTTCAGCAGCGATATTCCCCACCCCCCGCAACAATATTTACAATAGGGGTTGATAGCCGCTACTGATTCTCTCTCTCGCTCACACACTCTGCCTCGTGGAGTATACGTGTGTCGTTGTGAGAACTGATGTAGATGTAGATAACAGATGCAGGAAAAAATGTAAAATGTAAAAAATGATGAAAAATTTTGAAATTCCACATAAATTACATGTGTACTGACTGAGTACGGGTATAAAAGTAGTGTCGCGATATCGGCGACACCAATCGTTCTTTCTCGTTTTTGTCTTTAAAATTGTGGAAATTTTGAAATAAACTTGTTGAAGTGAGATATCACATGAGTCTGAAAAAAATTGTAGTTGCTCTAGGTCTTAAAATTTCCGAGCACTGGTCGCTCAACCAGACGGACGGACAGACATGGTTATATCGACTTGGTTTTTCTTTATGGGGTCGAAAACATTTCGTTTTCTGCGTTACAAACATCCATTTTTACCACAAATACAATATGCGTATATGCAATATGGAAGATTTCAATGATTTGTAGTCCTAAAGTAGCGCGAAGAGCGCAGGTAAATATATTGATAGGTCAGTGGCCATAGCAGAGCCTAAATGTGTACTCGCCCCACTGTGCCGCGCGCAAAAGAACGCAAACACAAAGGGTACAGAGAAAGGGTCACGCAATAGTTGCTCGCGCCGATCGCCATGAGACGCAGTTTCGGCACAGAAATAGAGACTCTATTTCGGCGCCATCGATATTCGACGATAGTTATTTTTGAACCATCGATAGTGCGTCGATAGTATCGATAGTATCGTTCCACATAGAAATTTTTTTTTAATTTTAATCCAAAAATTTTGATTCAAAAACAAAAAGAATATTAATGTTGTCCTCCTTGAGCCTGGTTCGCCTCTCTGAAATAATTTGGCCAGCCTTGCTGAAAACTCTTTCGGATTCCACGGACGTTGGAGAAATGCACAAGTATTTGATAAAAAAGTTTTTTAATTAGGGAAAGTCAGTTTGATTCACCTCAAATGAAATTTAATATACATAATTATATACAATTGATAATTCGTTTCTTAGGCTTACCTTAATCCATAATAAAGGATCCATTTCTTGTGTGGCTATTGCCCTCTCCAGCTTTAATTATATTTGCATCTGATCGTGCGTTTTCGAGTTTGTTTAAAGATCTCTCCCCAAAAAAACATATAATAAGTCCTGTGAATTTGTCTCCTTTGCCCCGTGCAAATCAATTGAAGTTTCTTCAACGGATAAATTCACCAGTTCGTTTTCAACAAATGTTGATGCTTGTTCATTTTACTGTATTGAAAACCATTATTTTTTAAAACGTGGATCCAATATTGTAGCCATTCTAGTGACGGTCCTTTTGCTCATAAATTGAAAGACTTTTCTAATAAAATGATTTGCATCTTTTTTGCTTCATTGGTAAAATACTTTCGACTTTGCGGTAAAGTCCATATGCCATTTAATAAACGGTATGGTCAAACTTTCCACCAGCTCTGAAAGAAAGCCAAATCTATGTCTTTCAATATATTTAATTTATTGGTGCATTGGTTGTTGTTAATAAAACTTTTCAATGGCATCGTTGGTTTTAAAATGCGCTCAATCATGAAATAGAAACTATTCCATCTAGTGGGTGTTTCATGTAATAGGGTACAAGCAGAGTCTTCTTGAGCTATTTTAAATTTTTCATTCGCTATGGTGCTTTTGCTTTGTATTTAGAAGTTTTTTGGTGGCTAAAGATGCTGTTTTTAATTCGTAATTATAAACGAAATGACCCATGACAGTCAAAAAACTGGCGTTGATGACCACAAGCACTAACCAAAGACATTTTGGGTTCTGGGTTCCGGAATTCAAATTCAGCTGCGACAAATTCGTTACAAGCGGTGACCAATCTATAATGTATTTGGTCAGTGCCACAAGTCACAAGTAATTGAAATATTCCAGATATCTTCAAATATTATTGACAATTTGGCAGAAGTTTCCTTGAATAAATTAATCATCAGCACATCTCTTAAATGTGTCATGCTTGGCAGCTTGAACATGGGATCCAATACCTGAGTGTATTTTACAAACCCTTCATTTTCCATACTATGTATGGCTGTACATCCTTTGCAATCATTGCAGCCAATGCTTTGTCAATGTCGTTCTTTCGTTTTGAATTCGAGTCGGACAAGACGGCTCTCTTGAAGTACGAATCAACTGAGTGCATACTCGACCTACAGCTGCTGCTTGTAGATGCAATGTTGTCGGTATCTGCAACGACTGCTGGAGTTATAGAATCTGGTTTATTAACTTCCAAACCAGGATGAAATCCTTTCAAATGGTCGTGTAAGTTGGACTTATTTCCGCTTGTTTTGTATTCCTTGCCGCAACCCAGGCATTTCGCAAACTTTTTTCGTCGGATCTTTGAAACATTTCGCTTTGAAGAAAGCGATCCATATCTATTTATTTATTCTTACTTTTAACATGATTTTACCACAGTGTTGGAATTAAGACGAAAACTGTTCTAACTCAGTGTGAATATTGGCTGACGCAATCGGTAGCTCCTTTTCATAATTCCATGCAAAATACACATCGAAGAAATGTGCGTGTGTATGCGTGGTAAGGAGAAGAGGAAACGCCGATAACGTACACATACATATTCATATACATGTGCGTCGACCAAATTGTGTCGTTCACTTTTTCTTCTCTCTCATTCCTTTTTGTAAAACCTTCCAGACAAGTCGAGTAACGCATTAACAGTGAAGAAATAAATTACAAATTTATATTCAATAGAAAGATTGCTGGACTTGTTATTTTTAATACACAGAAACCACAGAACACGCGCAAATTTCAATTTTTAATTGTTACTATCGATGTGCTATCGATGGTGGCTCGATAGCGGTCAACCATCGATAGTGCCGAAAGTGCTAGGATAGGTAGGGGTCAAAAATCATCGAAAAAGTGATTACGTAATATATGGACAGCGCCAAATGTTAAGATGCTGCAATAAGAAACGACAGGGCACTGAGTATGTGACCGGCAAAGCGAGTAGACGCGTAATTTTTGAGAGTGCGATCCAGCAACGAGGAAAAGGAAAGAATAACTCAGGAACACGAGGCGAGCCTTACTTTCTAAGTTAAGGATAATACGAAGCTGGTGCAGCATAGGAACCTCCTTTATACATATACGAATACAAGTGAAATTACGTGCTGAGAAACTCATAGTGTTCTAACCTCAAAACTAAGGCTGCATCCCGACGCCCGTGCTACTGCCCCATTGTGCAGAGTCCCCGTCAAGCTCCCCCCTGCAAGGCAAGGTTTGGCAAGGTTCGAGCGCCTTGTGGTTCATACCGATTGGCTTCGATCCTCGCCCAATTGATACAAGCCCACGCCCGATTGGAATTCGTCTACTCGCCTCTGACCCATCGTAAGTACAGTTGTGCTCTCTGGTTTTCACCGAGACACACAGGTACAAAATGCAGTATCGTGAAGAATGATCTTATCTACCAGATTCCCGAATATGGTTTTGATCGGATCATTATTATAGCCGCATATATAAAAAAAATTTTTCATCAGGGCCTCTCTGGGCCCCGCCCCTTTGCAACGAAAAAGTCATTTAAGGATTATAGCCGCTACTGATTCTATCTCTCGCTCACACACTGCTCTCGCACTCTGCCTCGTGCAGCGTACGTGGTGACGACTGATGTAGATGACGACAGATGCAGCAAAAAAATGTAAAATGTAAAAACTGATAAAACATTTGAAAATTCCACATTAATCATACCGACTGAGTACGGGTGTAAAAGAAGTGCCGCGTCAACGGCGACTCCACACGTTCTTTCTCGTTTTGAGCTGGTAGGGCACCAATGCACAGTGGATCCGCTTGTATGGAAGAGCGGCCAAAAATACTAATAATGGCCATAGCGTGCTGAAATTTTTAACAAAAATAAAAAATATTTTGACGACAATTGGCAACAAACAAGACGGACAGACAGACGGACGGACAGACAGGGCTATATCGACTCGGCTATTGATGCTGATGAAGAATATATATACTTTATAGGGTCGGAAATTATTCCTTCTCTATGTTACAGACATCCAATTTTACCACAAATACAATATACCCTTTTACTCTTCGAGTACGGGTTTAAAAACTAAAATAAAAATCAACAAACAAAATATTAAAGAAACAAAAATTATGAAGAATCATCAAGTAATTCATACACAGATGTAAGCAAGGTCGACTTGTCTTTTTTTTTGAAGTTGTCTCAGTCCTGTGTTCATGACATCTGTGTTTGTTAAAGTGCGTGACACTTTCCGACTGTGCTGAAGTCTACATTTTTTTATTTCCTTGTTATTTGACTCTGCCGCTTCCTCCGAAAGCTCTCCAATCGATACTAATGCATGCTTTCTTACAGCTGAACCATGAATTAATATTTTATGGACGGTAGCCAGTAAATAGTGCCATGGATATGCAGCAATTGGATAGTTAGCTGTATCCAGCGCGTAATTTTCAAATTTCTCCGCATTAATTTTGTATCCCGATGCCATGGCTTGCAATAATGTTGCGCATCTATGAAACAAAGATTCATCAATTCCTGTTATTTCGGAGCTCAAAGCTGCTTTAGAAAAGAATTTGTTTGCGATACTTCTATCGTTGGACGATCCTCTACCTCCATCTCTAGGTTTGTCCACTAGTAGTATACTAGTTTTTCGCGAAATTCCTCCTGAATTTGGGTGTTTCTGTTCAAGACTTGAACTTTCTTCTCTGCCACATTTTGACCTCCAGTTTATAAGAAATATGCAAAAAGTATTCAAAGAAGTGTATATATGAATGTAGTGGAGATAAGCCAAATTCATAAAATCTTGTGCGAACTTCTTTACTCAAACAATTTTGTACATTGTTCATTTATGTTGGCTTTGCTCCACATATATTATATAACACGTTGCCGAGGATGATTCACTGATTGCGTTGCTCACCTTTCCATCTACCATAGTAAGATGCAAGCTATGCGTAATAAAATTTTTTTAATAGAGTCGCCTAATTCTGTTGGCTTTTAATTGTTTAATTTTTTCGTGAAAATATTTTGCTTCGTCTTTCGACAGCTTAGCGGTCTCTTTTTAAAATTGAAATATGATAGGTTGACAGTAACGAGTCGATGATGGCCGGGGGTTTTTCCAAATTATTGTGTTATCTATTTGAGTAACCAGTTGGAGAGGTACGTAGGATGTTACAAATAAGCTTCTGTCGTCTAAATCACCGTTTGAAAACTTTTTGCTTGTACTCGCTATGACTCGTACTTCCATCAAAGCCCCATTTTCCAATTAAAGTTATGTTCTTAACTATATCTTCAGGAATAGTTTCAATTAAGTTGGTCTGAAGCTCAATTATACTTGATGCCGTATTGTCTAGTAAGCTCTGTAATTCGACTTCCGCATGAGATTCGTCTATATAAATACCACCAGGGTATCTCATTTTTTTTTAACTTAGCACTTTTTGATAACTCGGAAAAAATTCAAAGGATATTTTACTATTTACAAAGTTTCTTATCAGTAAATATAGGTGTTTCGTCATAGAGGTATCCATTAAGAGCGAAATAACTTCCATGGGATCTGCTGGCAGGAAATTTTGATTTTGATTTTCATTGCGTAGAGCAGAAACAGCGGACTCATCTATTTCGCTTAGCAGAGCTATACGCCGTCGCTTTGTTCTCGTTGAAGCCTCCTCACAATCAAGCTTAGGACGGCCCCGATGAGCACTTAACAAAATTGATTCCTTTTATTAAGCCATCCAGATTGATATTGAATAACTGAAGATTTTTTGCGATTGTAATTTTTCCAAAAGTTACAATTGTTTTGCATTTGTTCTCAATTATTTTTGACAGTTCGCGCAACTCTGGAATAATGTAGCCGTTGTTTTCAATGTTCCCTTGCACATCTGAAATCAATTTCCTCAGCTTTTCTGCGTTGGTTCCTTTTTCTATGCACCACATATTGAAAATATATAGACGTGGAAAATTTAAATATTAATTCATAATTAAATTTATTAAATAAAACACTTAACACCTTAAAAGTAAGACAAACACAATGACATCCATACCAACTTCTAGATACACTAACACAAATAAAACTTTAACTAAACATAAAATAGACGTTCACAAAATACACAAAAAGGCTGCAAACATAGTGCACGCTGAGACGAAGATGAAGACGAAGCTGAAGACGAAAAACAGTGCAGAACAAATCATATGAATTCGCTCGCCCGTAAGCATAGTGCGCGCCGAGACGAAGATGAAGACGAAACGCAAGCAATCAGCTTCAAACGCTGCTGTACTGATTTTTTGAAGACGAATCGCTTGCTATTTTACCGCTTTTTTTTGTTTTAATACCCGTACTCGAAGAGTAAAAGGGTTATATTGTATTTGTGGTAAAAGTGGATGTGTGTAATTTACAAAATATTCAGAACCAAGCTACTTATATATCTGTACCATCACCGACTATACTTGAATCTTCGTCAAATCAATATTCTGATAATGCTTTTACATTAGGAAATATTACATTTTCAAATTAAGTTAAGACAGTAAATAAAAAGTAATTAAATGAAAACTAAAATCAATAAAATTAATAAAACTAAATATATTTTTAATAATTTTTTACCTTAACGTCACAATTAGCATTTCAGCCATCAGATGAGAAATCTATTGGGACTAACATAACAAAAGCGCAACCAATTCTTCTTGCACTGTGCAACCTATTAGCTTACTCGCAACGCAAGCAATTTGTCTTCAGCTTCGTCTTCATCTTCGTCTTCGTCTCAGCGTGCACTATGTTTGCAGCATTATTCGATAAAATTAGAGCCTAAATGTGTTACTCGCCCCACTGTGCCGCGCGCAAAAAGAACGCAAACACAAAGGGTACAGAGAAAGGGTCACGCAATAGTTGCTCGCGCCGATCGCCATGAGACGCAGTTTCGGCACAGAAATAGAGACTCTATTTCGGCGCCATCGATATTCGACGATAGTTATTTTTGAACCATCGATAGTGCGTCGATAGTATCGATAGTATCGTTCCACATAGAAATTTTTTTAATTTTAATCCAAAAATTTTGATTTAAAAACAAAAGAATATTAATGTTGTCCTCCTTGAGCCTGGTTCGCCTCTCTGAAATAATTTGGCCAGCCTTGCTGAAAACTCTTTCGGATTCCACGGACGTTGGAGAAATGCACAAGTATTTGATAAAAAGTTTTTTTAATTAGGGAAAGTCAGTTTGATTCACCTCAAATGAAATTTAATATACATAATTATATACAATTGATAATTCGTTTCTTAGGCTTACCTTAATCCATAATAAAGGATCCATTTCTTGTGTGGCTATTGCCCTCTCCAGATACTGACTTTAATTATAATTGCATCTGATCGTGCGTTTTCGAGTTTGTTTAAAGATCTCCCAAAAAAAAACATATAATAAGTCCTGTGAATTTGTCTCTCTTTTGCCCCGTGCAAATCAATTGAAGTTTCTTCAACGGATAAATTCACCAGTTCGTTTTCAACAAATGTTGATGCTTGTTCAGCATTTGTACTGTATTGAGAAACCATTATTTTTAAAACGTGGATCCAATATTGTAGCCATTCTAGTGACGGTCCTTTGCTCATAAATTGAAAGACGTTTTTTCATGGACTCTAATAAAATGATTTGCATCTTTTTTGCTTCTAAAGTTTGTAGCATTGGTAAAATACTTTCGACTTTGCGGTAAAGTCCATATGCCATAGGTATAATAAACGGTATGGTCACATACTTTCCACCAGAAATTTTCTCACTTGCTTACTGAAAGAAAGCCAAAATTTTCTCTATGTCTTTCAATATATTTAATTTATTGGTGCATTGGTTGTTGTTAATAAAACTTTTTCAATGGCATCGTTGGTTTTTAAAATGCGCTCAATCATGAAATAGAAACTATTCCATCTAGTGGGTGTTTCATGTAATAGGGTACAAGCAGAGTCTTCTTGAGCTATTTTAAATTTTTCATTCGCTATGGTGCTTTGCTTTGTATTTAGAAGTTTTTTGGTGGCTAAAGATGCTGTTTTTAATTCGTAATTATAAACGAAATGACCCATGACAGTCAAAAACTGGCGTTGATGACCACAAGCACTAACCAAAGACATTTTGGGTTCTGGGTTCCGGAATTCAAATTCAGCTGCGACAAATTCGTTACAAGCGGTGACCAATCTATAATGTATTTGGTCAGTGCCACAAGTCACAAGTAATTGAAATATTCCAGATATCTTCAAATATTATTGACAATTTGGCAGAAGTTTCCTTGAATAAATTAATCATCAGCACATCTCTTAAATGTGTCATGCTTGGCAGCTTGAACCTGGGATCCAATACCTGAGTGTATTTTACAAACCCTTCATTTTCCATACTATGTATGGCTGTACATCCTTTGCAATCATTGCAGCCAATGCTTTGTCAATGTCGTTCTTTCGTTTTGAATTCGAGTCGGACAAGACGGCTCTCTTGAAGTACGAATCAACTGAGTGCATACTCGACCTACAGCTGCTGCTTGTAGATGCAATGTTGTCGGTATCTGCAACGACTGCTGGAGTTATAGAATCTGGTTTATTAACTTCCAAACCAGGATGAAATCCTTTCAAATGGTCGTGTAAGTTGGACGTATTTCCGCTTGTTTTGTATTCCTTGCCGCAACCCAGGCATTTCGCAAACTTTTTTCGTCGGATCTTTGAAACATTTCGCTTTGAAGAAAGCGATCCATATCTATTTATTTATTCTTACTTTTTAACATGATTTTTACCACAGTGTTGGAATTAAGACGAAAACTGTTCTAACTCAGTGTGAATATTGGCTGACGCAATCGGTAGCTCCTTTTCATAATTCCATGCAAAATACACATCGAAGAAATGTGCGTGTGTATGCGTGGTAAGGAGAAGAGGAAACGCCGATAACGTACACATACATATTCATATACATGTGCGTCGACCGAATTGTGTCGTTCACTTTTTTCTTCTCTCTCATTCCTTTTTGTAAAACCTTCCAGACAAGTCGAGTAACGCATTAACAGTGAAGAAATAAATTACAAATTTATATTCAATAGAAAGATTGCTGGACTTGTTATTTTTAATACACAGAAACCACAGAACACGCGCAAATTTCAATTTTTAATTGTTACTATCGATGTGCTATCGATGGTGGCTCGATAGCGGTCAACCATCGATAGTGCCGAAAGTGCTAGGATAGGTAGGGGTCAAAAATCATCGAAAAAGTGATTACGTAATATATGGACAGCGCCAAAGGTTAAGATGCTGCAATAAGAAACGACACGGCACTGAGTATGTGACCGGCAAAGCGAGTAGACGCGTAATTTTTGAGAGTGCGATCCAGCAACGAGGAAAAGGAAAGAATAACTCAGGAACACGAGGCGAGCCTTACTTTCTAAGTTAAGGATAATACGAAGCTGGTGCAGCATAGGAACCTCCTTTATACATATACGAATACAATATTGAAATTACGTGCTGAGAAACTCATAGTGTTCTAACCTCAAAACTAAGGCTGCATCCCGACGCCCGTGCTACTGCCCCATTGTGCAGAGTCCCCGTCAAGCTCCCCTGCAAGGCAAGGTTTGGCAAGGTTCGAGCGCCTTGTGGTTCATACCGATTGGCTTCGATCCTCGCCCAATTGATACAAGCCCACGCCCGATTGGAATTCGTCTACTCGCCTCTGACCCATCGTAAGTACAGTTGTGCTCTCTGGTTTTCACCGAGACACACAGGTACAAAATGCAGTATCGTGAAGAATGATCTTATCTACCAGATTCCCGAAAATGAAATTCCTAAATATTTTGATCGGATCATTATTATAGCCGCATATATAAAAAATTTTTCATCAGGGCCTCTCTGGGCCCCGCCCTTTGCAACAAAAAAGTCATTTAAGGATTATAGCCGCTACTGATTCTATCTCTCGCTCACACACTGCTCTCGCACTCTGCCTCGTGCAGCGTACGTGGTGACGACTGATGTAGATGACGACAGATGCAGCAAAAAATGTAAAATGTAAAAACTGATAAAACATTTGAAAATTCCACATTAATCATACCGACTGAGTACGGGTTTAAAAAAGAAGTGCCGCGTCAACGGCGACTCCACACGTTCTTTTCTCGTTTTGAGCTGGTAGGGCACCAATGCACAGTGGATCCGCTTGTATGGAAGAGCGGCCAAAAATACTAATAATGGCCATAGCGTGCTGAAATTTTTAACAAAAATAAAAAATATTTTGACGACAATTGGCAACAAACAAGACGGACAGACAGACGGACGGACATACAGGGCTATATATCATATCGACTCGGCTATTGATGCTGATGAAGAATATATATACTTTATAGGGTCGGAAATTATTGACTTCTCTATGTTACAGACATCCAATTTTACCACAAATACAATATACCCTTTAAACTCTTCGAGTACGGGTTTAAAAACTAAAATAAAAATCAACAAACAAAATATTAAAGAAACAAAAATTATGAAGAATCATCAAGTAATTCATACACAGATGTAAGCAAGGTCGACTTGTCTTTTTTTTTTTTTTTGTTGTCTCAGTCCTGTGTTCATGACATCTGTGTTTGTTAAAGTGCGTGACACTTTCCGACTGTGCTGAAGTCTACATTTTTTTATTTCCTTGTTATTTGACTCTGCCGCTTCCTCCGAAAGCTCTCCAATCGATACTAATGCATGCTTTCTTACAGCTGAACCATGAATTAATATTTTATGGACGGTAGCCAGTAAATAGTGCCATGGATATGCAGCAATTGGATAGTTAGCTGTATCCAGCGCGTAATTTTCAAATTTCTCCGCATTAATTTTGTATCCCGATGCCATGGCTTGCAATAATGTTGCGCATCTATGAAACAAAGATTCATCAAATCCTGTTAAACTGACTCAAAGCTGCTTTAGAAAAGAATTTGTTTGCGATACTTCTATCGTTGGACGATCCTCTACCTCCATCTCTAGGTTTGTCCACTAGTAGTATACTAGTTTTTCGCGAAATTCCTCCTGAATTTCTGTTCAAGACTTGAACTTTTTCTCTGCCACATTTTGACCTACAGTTTTGAACTTTCAAAGAAGTGTATATATGAATGTCTCCAAATTCATAAAATCTTTGACTTCCTCAAACCAGTTTATAATAATATATGCGAAAAAGTACCTTTTCTAATAGAAGTGTATATATGAATTTTGTAACGGAGATTCGCCAAATTGTTAAATTTTTGTGCGAAAATATTTTGCTTCGTCTTTCGACAGCTTAGCGGTCTCTTTTTAAAATTGAAATATGATAGGTTGACAGTAACGAGTCGATGATGGCCGGGGGTTTTTCCAAATTATTGTGTTATCTATTTGAGTAACCAGTTGGAGAGGTACGTAGGATGTTACAAATAAGCTTCTGTCGTCTAAATCACCGTTTGAAAACTTTTGCTTGTACTCGCTATGACTCGTACTTCCATCAAAGCCCCATTTTCCAATTAAAGTTATGTTCTTAACTATATCTTCAGGAATAGTTTCAATTAAGTTGGTCTGAAGCTCAATTATACTTGATGCCGTATTGTCTAGTAAGCTCTGTAATTCGACTTCCGCATGAGATTCGTCTATATAAATACCACCAGGGTATCTCATTTTTTTTGGAACTTAGCACTTTTTGATAACTCGGAAAAATTCAAAGGATATTTTACTATTTACAAAAGTTTCTTATCAGTAAATATAGGTGTTTCGTCATAGAGGTATCCATTAAGAGCGAAATAACTTCCATGGGATCTGCTGGCAGGAAATTTTGATTTTGATTTTCATTGCGTAGAGCAGAAACAGCGGACTCATCTATTTCGCTTAGCAGAGCTATACGCCGTCGCTTTGTTCTCGTTGAAGCCTCCTCACAATCAAGCTTAGGACGGCCCCGATGAGCACTTAACAAAATTGATTCCTTTTTATTAAGCCATCCAGATTGATATTGAATAACTGAAGATTTTTTTGCGATTGTAAATTTTTAAAAAAAGTTACAATTGTTTTGCATTTGTTCTCAATTATTTTTGACAGTTCGCGCAACTCTGGAATAATGTAGCCGTTGTTTTCAATGTTCCCTTGCACATCTGAAATCAATTTCCTCAGCTTTTCTGCGTTGGTTCCTTTTTTTTCTATGCACCACATATTGAAAATATATAGACGTGGAAAATTTAAATATTAATTCATAATTAAATTTATTAAATAAAACACTTAACACCTTTAAAAGTAAGACAAACACAATGACATCCATACCAACTTCTAGATACACTAACACAAATAAAACTTTAACTAAACATAAAATAGACGTTCACAAAATACACAAAAAAGGGTAAGGCTGCAAACATAGTGCACGCAGAGACGAAGATGAAGACGAAGCTGAAGACGAAAAACAGTGCAGAACAAATCATATGAATTCGCTCGCCCGTAAGCATAGTGCGCGCCGAGACGAAGATGAAGACGAAACGCAAGCAATCAGCTTCAAACGCTGCTGTACTGATTTTGAAGACGAATCGCTTGCTATTTTACCCGCTTTTTTTTTTAATACCCGTACTCGAAGAGTAAAAAGGGTTATATTGTATTTGTGGTAAAAGTGGATGTGTGTAATTTACAAAATATTCAGAACCAAGCTACTTATATATCTGTACCATCACCGACTATACTTGAATCTTCGTCAAATCAATATTCTGATAATGCTTTACATTAGGAAATATTACATTTTCAAATTAAGTTAAGACAGTAAATAAAAAAAGTAATTAAATGAAAACTAAAAATCAATAAAATTAATAAAACTAAATATATTTTTAATAATTTTTTACCTTAACGTCACAATTAGCATTTCAGCCATCAGATGAGAAATCTATTGGGACTAACATAACAAAAGCGCAACCAATTCTTCTTGCACTGTGCAACCTATTAGCTTACTCGCAACGCAAGCAATTTGTCTTCAGCTTCGTCTTCATCTTCGTCTTCGTCTCAGCGTGCACTATGTTTGCAGCATTATTCGATAAAATTAGTTTTACGAAAAAATATTTTTGACAGGAAAGCCAATTTCAAAATTCATTTTAAAGAAAAGGCCACTATGCTCTCCGGATCGTGGAGGATCCGGATTTTAAGAAACTGATAGAGCATGTTTCGTATTGCCCTGGATATAAGATGCATACACGTAAAACTCTATCTAAAGTGCTTCTTCCAAACATACACAGTGAGTTAATTGCAAAATGTGAAAAGAAGATGGGTGCAGCATCTGCAGTTTGTCTCACGACCGATGAATGGACATCGCTCACTAATGAACGTTACATGGCTGTAACTGCGCATTTTATAGATGAGGAGAACATGTTACAATCTTCGTATATGCTGGTTTATGAAGCGTTCGGTGAGAGGAAAATATAAAATAAAATTACTGCTATTGCTTCAGATAATGCTGCTAATATCGTATCGGCTATTGAATTAGGAAATTGGCGCCATATTGCATGCTTTGTCCACACTTTAATTATTATTGTACAAAAAGCGCTAGGACCAATGGACAGTGTGAGGGTCAAAGCCAAAGCAATTGTGGAATTTTTCAATCGAAGCTCATCCGAACTCAAGAAGCTTAAAGATATCCAAAGACAATTAAAGCTGCCTGAGCTTTAGTTGACTCAAGATTTTCGAACACGTTGGAACCCAACATACAAAATGTTTCAGCGCCTGTCTATTTTAAAAGATGGAGTTATGGTTGTAGTTTCACTTCTACGCCCTGAACTTGCATTGAACTAGGCAGAATTGGAAATGATTGAGGATGTATTGCCGACGCTGAAGACATTTTTTTTGAAATTACAGCTGAATGATGGTTTGTCATTCAATCTGTCATTAAAACCGACGAAACTTTAAAACCAACCAAAAGTTGCATTTAGGACAAGTACGACAAACAGTTCGACCAAGATAAAAATCCAAGCAACAACACGTACAAGGCGAGCTCAAGGCTCTGAAACAATATCTGGATCCCAAAGTTTTGGAGGCCAAGAAACTTTAGGTGAAGATAAAAAAATTACTGGTTGATTCTGGTGCCCCAAAGCGTAAATCAACTGCCGGAGACGATGCTCCTGTCGCCCCGAAGAAATCCAAAAAGAAGCATTCGACTTAATTTTTATATAATAAATGCAATAACAAATATTTGTATCCCTGTACTATATTAGAATATATAGAAATATATACAATATAAAACGAAAAATGGTTTCAAAGCGTTAACTGCGCCTCAACACGTTTGTTCTCGCTTTGGTTTGATTCGCTAAAAAACATCGATAAACATTCTTATTGGTTTTAGGTATGCAATCAATTGAATCGAGTTTAATACCATCACTAACGAGTTACTTCACAATTTATGATTCGATCGCGAGTGTAAGTTTTAAATGCCTAAGATATTTAGGAAAAAACCCTCACGCCTGGACGTTTGGATTCGAGTCTGACTCTGACTCTGATGATGATCAGCCTCTGATGAAGAAAGTTACTGCCAATGGGGGGATGCCCAAACTGCCGCCAGCACAGCAGGAGCAGATGAGGAGCCGTTTCAGATTAATTTGGAGGCGCTCACTGCCCTAAGTAAAATGTTTGATAATGTTCCAGTCCCACGTACGGTGGAGATTCTGTAAGTTTTGCGTAGAAATGGAACTTAATGGATACATATACTCACAGCTAAGCTGAAATTGAAATTTCTTACAGTGACAAACAGACAGTGCGGGAGACGCGCAAATCCACCAAAAAAACCGACATCGCTCAGCGATCCATTTCACACTCTTTTTGACAATGATGATAAACCCTCGACGAGCGGTCGAGGCTCGTCAGCCAAACAGTCGCATGCACCGAAATCGCAGTAAGCATCCATGCTAGAAACAATTTATGTAGGATGCCGTGGGGGTACCGAAGGAATAAAGAACACCAGAAGCGGTCACACCTATTAATCCTCTGTCTCTACATCGATATCGATACCATCATTGTCGATACCAGATGTACTCAGTTGCAACGAGAGAAAAGAGAGGCAACATACCAAGACCCCGCATTCAAAGATTGGCTGGTCTTAGATGCAGACGATGATGGGAAATGCTTTTGCAATTATTATTAGTCTAGCATTAATGCAAAACTTTGCGATTTGTTGTGTGGAGCAAAATTTCGAGATGCCAGTGCTATGAAGCTAGATAGATAAAAGTGCACGAGAATAATACAAAATATTTAAGGATTAAAGGACATCGCTGATGCCAAAACTCTCGCAGTTCGGCTTCAGGGCTATCTTCCAATTCAAACCAATTCCAATTAAATTGATCAAGCGTCAGCCAATTGATCGCTCTGTTAGTTTCGCATTTAACTACCTCGACACATCCGATGTAAAAACGCATAGCAAAATTCAAAACAATTGGCCGACAAGCAAAAATGTTCGAACTGCCCCTCACGGCCGACGGCCAAAAAGTATATGGATTGTTTTCAAGGGCTGAAGATACAAAAAATATGTGAGCGTAAAAAGAAGACGAGGGCTCCTGTCGCCCGTTTGACTTAATTTGTATATAATAAATACAATACGATAACAAATATTTGTATCCCTGTACTATATTAGAATATATAGAAATATATACAATATAAAACGAAAAATGGTTTCAAAGCGTTAACTGCGCCTCAACACGTTTGTTCTCGCTTTGGTTTGATTCGCTAAAAAACATCGATAAACATTCTTATTGGTTTTAGGTATGCAATCAATTGAATCGAGTTTAATACCATCACTAACGAGTTACTTCACAATTTATGATTCGATCGCGAGTGTAAGTTTTAAATGCCTAAGATATTTAGGAAAAAACTCTCATGCCTGGATGCAAGACCCCGCATTCAAAGATTGGCTGATGTTAGATGCCGACGATGATGGGAAATGCTTTTTGCAATTATTGTTAGTCTAGCATTAATGCAAAACTTTGCGATTTGTTGTGTGGAGCAAAATTTCGAGATGCCAGTGCTATGAAGCTAGATAGATAAAAGTGCACGAGAATAATACAAAATATTTAAGGATTAAAGGACATCGCTGATGCCAAGTACAGCTTGTTACTAAATGAAAGTTACTTGCCAACTTGATTGAAACCGGCACGGAAACGCAAGTGTTATGGTTGGTTCTAAACAAAGTGCTTACACGGAGTTAAAGAAAATGGTTCCCTCCTTAATTTTAATTAAATGTGTATGCCATTCACTGCAATTGGCTGTCAGTAGTGCCACTAAACATTTTTACCCGAGGCCTTAAAGTATCTTTTTATACAAAACATATAATTGGTTTTCCAAAAGGCTAAACGGCAATCAGATTACAAAACGAGAAGGGACGTGTTGTGTCGCTGATAACGCGACAATATTTTTATACCCGTACTTTACACATGTGAATTATGTGGAATTTTCAAATGTTATATCAGTTTGTACATTTTACATTTTTGCTGCATCTGTCATCTACATAAAATTAGTTCTGTAATTTACAAAATATTCAGAACCAAGCTACTTATATATCTGTACCATCACCGACTATACTTGAATCTTCGTCAACGCAAAATGATAATTTACATTGCGGGAAATATCGCATTTGAAAATTAAGTTAAGACAGTAAATAATAATGTTCCGAATTAAATGAATTCTAAAAATCAATAAAATTAATAAAACTAAATATATTTTTAATTTTTTTTTAATCTTAAAATCACAACTTTTAGCATTTCAGCCATCAGATTTGAAATAAACTTGGGACTAACATGGAGAAAAAAAAAAGATCTACATACCTCTTAATTCTTCAGATGCGCTCATTTGTACGAAAAAGGGCAAACCTATTAGCTTCTCGTTGGTGCAAGAAAATTTGTTTTCGAAATGGTTTTCTTCGTCTTACTAATCGTTTGATTCGATTCAGATTTTTCTTTATGATTCTGCATTTCATTTTTCGTTATCTTAAAATTAGTTTTACGAAAAAGATGTTTGACAGGAAAGCCAATTTCAAAATTCATTTTAAAGAAATTTCCACTATACTCTCTGGATCAATTTGGAGGATCCGGATTTTAAGACGCTGATAGAGCATGTTTCGTATTGCCCTGGATATAAGATGCATACACGTAAAACTCTATCTAAAGTGCTTCTTCCAAACATACACAGTGAGTTAATTGCAAATGTGAAAAAGAAGATGGGTGCAGCATCTGCAGTTTGTCTCACGACCGATGAATGGACATCGCTCACTAATGAACGTTACATGGCTGTAACTGCGCATTTTATAGATGAGGAGAACATGTTACAATCTTCGTATATGCTGGTTTATGAAGCGTTCGGTGAGAGGCAAAAAATATAAAATAAAATTACTGCTATTGCTTCAGATAATGCTGCTAATATCGTATCGGCTATTGAATTAGGAAATTGGCGCCATATTGCATGCTTTGTCCACACTTTTAATTATTATTGTACAGAAAAAAGCGCTAGGACCAATGGACAGTGTGAGGGTCAAAGCGGTCAAAGCAATTGTGGAATTTTTCAATCGAAGCTCATCCGAACTCAAAAGCTTAAAGATATCCAAAGACAATTAAAGCTGCCTGAGTTTTAGTTGACTCAAGATTTTTCGAACACGTGGGAACCCAACATACAAAATGTTTCAGCGCCTGTCTATTTTAAAAGATGGAGTTATGGCAAAAGTTTCACTTCTACGCCCTGAAATTTGCATTGAACTAGGCAGAATTGAAATGCTTGATAGATAAAAGCCGACGCTGAAGACATTTTTTGAAATTTAAGCTGAATGATGGTTTGTCATTCAATCTGTCATTAAAACCGACGAAACAGTTTAAAACCAACCAAAAGTTGCATTTAGGACAAAACGACGACAAAAGTTCGACCAAGGAAAAAATCCAAGCAACAACACGTACAAGGCGAGCTCAAGGCTCTGAAACAATATCTGGATCCCAAAGTTTTGGAGGCCAAGAAACTTTAGGTGAAGAAAAAAAAATTACTGGTTGATTCTGGTGCCCCAAAGCGTAAATCAACTGCCGGAGACGATGCTCCTGTCGCCCCGAAGAAATCAAAAAGAAGCATTCGACTTAATTTTTATATAATAAATGCAATAACAAATATTTGTATCCCCTGTACTATATTAGAATATATAGAAATATATACAATATAAAACGAAAAATGGTTTCAAAGCGTTAACTGCGCCTCAACACGTTTGTTCTCGCTTTGGTTTGATTCGCTAAAAACATCGATAAACATTCTTATTGGTTTTAGGTATGCAATCAATTGAATCGAGTTTAATACCATCACTAACGAGTTACTTCACAATTTATGATTCGATCGCGAGTGTAAGTTTTAAATGCCTCAGATATTTAGGAAAAAAACTCTCATGCCTGGATTCCAAGACCCACATTCAAAAATTGGCTTTCATGTTAGATGCCGACGATGATGGGAAATGACTTTTGCAATTATTGTTAGTCTAGCATTAATGCAAAACTTTGCGTCGATTGTGTGGAGCAAAATTTCGAGATGCCAGTGCTATGAAGCTAGATAGATAAAAGTGCACGAGAATAATACAAAATATTTAAGGATTAAAGGACATCGCTGATGCCAAGTACAGCTTGTTACTAAATGACTTGCATTACTTGCCAACTTAATTGAAACCGGCACGGAAACGCAAGTGTTATGGTTGGTTCTAAACAAAGTGCTTACACGTTATTAAAGAAAATGGTTCCCTCCTTAATTTTAATTAAATGTGTATGCCATTCACTGCAATTGGCTGTCAGTAGTGCCACTAAACATTTTTTTACCCGAGGCCTTAAAAGTATCTTTTATACAAAACATATAATTGGTTTTCCAAAAGGCTAAACGGCAATCAGATTACAAAACGAAGGGACTTGTTGTGTTTTTGATAACACGACAATATTTTTATACCGTACTTTACATGTGAATTATGTGGAATTCTCAAATGTTATATCAGTTTGTACATTTTACATTTTTTGCTGCATCTGTCATCTACATCTACATTAGTTCTCCCAACTATACACGTACACTGCACGAGGCAAAGTGTGTGAGCAAGAGAGAGAGCGACGGGCGGCTATCAACGCTAAATGTTAATATTGTTGCGGGGGTATCGCTGCTGAAAATTAATTTTATCATTGTGGCTATAATAATGTTCTTGATCTTAACCAGATTCGGGAATCTGGTAGATATGATCATTTTTTACGATACTGCATTTTTCGTTTTTCCCGATCTTAAAAAATTGTGGACTTTCATCTTTTGGGTTGTGGCGGAAGGGGTCGTGGGGAAATTTTGAAATAAACTTGTACTGAAGTGATATCACAGGAGTCTGGAGAAAAAGTTTGGTTGATCTACATACCTCTTATATTCTCTCAGATCCAGGCGCTCATTTGTACGAAAGGGCAAAGCCCTTGCTTGGTCCTATCGTTGGTGTGTGAGAGAGAAAGTCCGAACGATTTTTCTCTAGTTCTTTTAACCTCCGAGCAATGAGCGACAAACAGGACGGACAGACATGGCTATATCGATTCGCTATTGATTCTGATCAAGGTAATTAACAAAAAATATATATTTAAAAGTATATTTTTTTAATTTCATTTAATCATTAATATAAATATGTTATGTGTATAATGTGCTTCCCGATGAACGGATGATCTCGCACCAACTAATATTATCATATTTACAGCTCTAGTGCCCTGGCGTTCCTCATTGCAGCTCATTGCTCTGAGTTTTCGAGAACTTTTCGGACAGGTCCCGTTAGTCCTCTCTGCCGCTGTCCTCTCTTTTCTGTGGTGAAACTACGTCTCAATGCGATCGACGCTAGCAACTGTTACGGGACCTTTTTGTTGTCCGTCTTGTGTTTGCGTTCTATTGAGCGCGGCACCGTGGGCGGGTACTGTACGAACGTGATCAAAAAATGTATTGATCAACGCGTAGGTTCTGCTGCGGCCACCGGCCTAATTTAATGGCGCCCTCACAGCTACATATATCAACTTTTTTAGACTTTCAAAGTTCATTATATTCATTCATTAAAAAATGTAAAGCCTATGATATATAATTATTATATTATATATTCCATCACCAACAGTTCTCGGTTACATACCTGGTCGAGAGCACTAACCATACAACATCATACGAGTATATACATATGTATGTAGGTCATCCCGAACAACGAATTTGTCGCAGCTGAATTTTGGGTCCCGGAACCCAAGGGTATTGAACATGTTCGCTCATGACGTCATGCGATAGAAAATCCAGCAAGTCTGTTACACGGATATAAAAATGTATGTCTGTATTGTCTTCAACTTTTTCAACTTCATATTCGCGTTTTTGTCTTGTGGCTCGTGGTTGCGAAAATGAGTGTGCGTACTGTGTACCCACATACTGTGCGTGTATTGGTTATAGAATTTGCTGTTCTTGTTTCGCGTTGAAATTTTTATATTTCTTTCCACATACCCTGACCTTAGATTTTTTTGATATATTGACGCGTTTTGATGAAGCTTGCCCCAGAATATATCCTTTGTATGTTAATTTGTTTTAGATGGAATAAAATAATGGGTAAACCGATATGCACATGTAAATACTCATAATGGATATCATGTTTGACCTTACATTCGAAGAGATGCCCATTAGAGTATTGAAGGTGCGACATGCAAGTATTTTTAGTAAAAAGGTTTTATGTGTATGGTCAGTGGTATAATTCATATGTAAAGCAAACAAATAACCACAAAAATCATAAAAAAATATTTTTCTTACAACAATCGATTTCATAATCCAACTGATGTTGCACCCTCTACAGTTATGTAGAGTCTACAGTCAATAGTTATGTCATTTCATACCACGAATGTGTCGCAGCTGAATTTAGTTTTCCAATAATGTTGGGAAAACTTCGTTTAATTTTTTGTTCACCGTTCTTTTTGTTCGTTCCTGCTTTTTGTCTTTAGTTCAATTTTGAACTCTGATTTATATTTGTAAGCTATCTATTTGTGTAAATAATGTACCACAATTTATGGACGGTTTAACTTTAATAATATGTTTGTACTTGGTAGTTGATATCGTTTTAACAGTTTCAATTATATTTTCTTCCTTTTTGTATGTAGATGACGTTGATGCTGAAAAACAGTAATTCATTTGTCCATTATAATTTAAAAAGTTTTTAAAATATACACTTTTATATGTTACTTTACATATTATTATGTAAAACATAAGGCTTTCCACCTTATTCGGCATCAATAGCGTTGGCCTTTGCGGAGTATTTCTCCTGCTGCAGAAAAATCGCTCACATGGCACCGACGTTTTAAAAAGCATATTCGTATACTCGTGAATATAATTAATATATATAAATATACATACATTTACATATATAGATATAAATATATTCGCTGTGCCCACCAGACCAAATGATCCTGCTTTCTATTCAGGCACTCTTCCGCTGGGTATTTATTTACCTTTTATTATGGCATCATACGTGTTGTTGCTTGGATTTTTACCTTGGTCGAACTGCTTGTCATACTCGTCCTAAATGCAACTTTTGGTTGGTTTTGAAGTTTCGTCGGTTTTAATGACAGATTGATCGTCACCAATCACCAAACCATCATTCAGCTGTAATTTCAAAAAATGTCTTCAGCGTCGGCAATACATCCTCAATCATTTCCAATTCTGCCTAGTTCAATGCAAGTTCAGGGCGTAGAAGTGAAACTACAACCATAACTCCAACTTTTAAAATAGACAGGCGCTGAAACATTTTGTATGTTGGGTTCCAACGTGTTCGAAAAATCTTGAGTCAACTAAAGCTCAGGCAGCTTTAATTGTCTTTGGATATCTTTTAAGCTTCTTGAGTTCGGATGAGCTTCGATTGAAAAATTCCACAATTGCTTTGGCTTTGACCCTCAAACTGTCCATTGGTCCTAGCGCTTTTTGTACAATAATAATTAAAGTGTGGACAAAGCATGCAATATGGCGCCAATTTCCTAATTCAATAGCCGATACGATATTAGCAGCATTATCTGAAGCAATAGCAGTAATTTTATTTTTATATTTTCCTCTCACCGAACGCTTCATAAACCAGCATATACGAAGATTGTAACATGTTCTCCTCATCTATAAAATGCGCAGTTACAGCCATGTAACGTTCATTAGTGAGCGATGTCCATTCATCGGTCGTGAGACAAACTGCAGATGCTGCACCCATCTTCTTTTTTTTCACATTTGCAATTAACTCACTGTGTATGTTTGGAAGAATCACTTTAGATAGAGTTTTACGTGTATGCATCTTATATCCAGGGAAATACGAAATATCTTCTATCAGCTTCTTGAAATCCGGATCCTCCACGATCCGGAGAGCATAGTGGCCTTTTCTTTAAAATGAATTTTGAAATTGGCTTTCCTGTCAAAGTTTTTTTCGTAAAACTAATTTTATCGAATAATGCTGCAAAACATAGTGCACGCTGAGACGAAGACGAAGATGAAGACGAAGCTGAAGACAAATTGCTTGCGTTGCGAGTAAGCTAATAGGTTGCACAGTGCAAGAAGAATTGGTTGCGCTTTTTGTTATGTTAGTCCCAATAGATTTCTCATCTGATGGCTGAAATGCTAATTGTGACGTTAAGGTAAAAAAATTATTAAAAATATATTTAGTTTTATTAATTTTATTGATTTTTAGTTTTCATTTAATTACTTTTTTATTTACTGTCTTAACTTAATTTGAAAATGTAATATTTCCTAATGTAAAGCATTATCAGAATATTGATTTGACGAAGATTCAAGTATAGTCGGTGATGGTACAGATATATAAGTAGCTTGGTTCTGAATATTTTGTAAATTACACACATCCACTTTTACCACAAATACAATATAACCCTTTTACTCTTCGAGTACGGGTATTAAAAACAAAAAAAGCGGTAAAATAGCAAGCGATTCGTCTTCAAAATCAGTACAGCAGCGTTTGAAGCTGATTGCTTGCGTTTCGTCTTCATCTTCGTCTCGGCGCGCACTATGCTTACGGGCGAGCGAATTCATATGATTTGTTCTGCACTGTTTTTCGTCTTCAGCTTCGTCTTCATCTTCGTCTCAGCGTGCACTATGTTTGCAGCCTTACCCTTTTTTGTGTATTTTGTGAACGTCTATTTTATGTTTAGTTAAAGTTTTATTTGTGTTAGTGTATCTAGAAGTTGGTATGGATGTCATTGTGTTTGTCTTACTTTTTAAGGTGTTAAGTGTTTTATTTAATAAATTTAATTATGAATTAATATTTAAATTTTCCACGTCTATATATTTTCAATATGTGGTGCATAGAAAAAGGAACCAACGCAGAAAAGCTGAGGAAATTGATTTCAGATGTGCAAGGGAACATTGAAAACGAGAAAGAACGTACGGAGTCGCTTCGAACGCGACTCTACTTTTATACCCGTACTCAGTCAGTACACATGTGATTTATGTGGATTTTTAAAAAATGTTTTATCATTTTTTTACATTTTACATTTTTGCTACATCTGTCATCGACATCTACATCTACATCATCTACATGTTTTCACAACAACACACGTACACTGCACGAGGCAGCATGTTTGAGCGTGAGTGTGCGTGTGAGAGAAGCTGCAGAAACAATCAACCCCAATAATTGACTTACGCCGCAAGAGGTCGGGGGATTACTGCTGAAAATTCATTTCATCATTGTGGCTATAATAATGATCCGATCTGGACCAAATTCGGGAATCTGGTAGATATGGTCATTCTCTACAATACTGCATTTTTTGCTATCTATCTTCAATATTGTGGATTTTCGTGGATTTTTTTGTGGTGGCGGAAGGGGCGGGGCGAAATTTTGAAATACACTTGTTCAGGTTTGGTATCACAGGAGTCTGGGCAAAAAATTTGGTTGCTCTAGCTCTTATAGTCTCTGAGATCCAGGCGTTCATTTTTACGAAAAACCAAATCGACTCGATTTTGTTTGAGTGCGAAAGAGAGGGAGCGAATTTTTTTCGTATATTTGCCTCTATTGTGGCTATATTAATGATCCGATCCGATTCAGATTTGGGCCCCTGATAGATATGGGCTGTCTCTATGATTCTGCATTTTTCGTTTTCTGCTATCTTTAAAATTGTGGACGCCACAGATGTGCGCCCTTTGTGGGGGCGCAAGTGGGCGGGGCGAAATTTTGAAACACTTTTCTAGGAGTGAGATATCACATCAGTCTGGAAAAAAATTTGATTGGTCTTGCTCTAGTAGCCTTCGTGCAATGAGTGAAAAACAAGACGGACGGACAGACGGACGGACAGACATGGCTATATCGACTCGGCTATTGATGCTGATCAAGAATATATATACTTTATGGGGTCGGAAACGCCTCCTTCTGTGTGTTACACACATCCACTTTTACCACAAATACAATATACCCTATTACTCTTCGAGTATGGGTATAACAACGGCTACATTATTCCAGAGTTGCGCGAACTGCAAAAAAATAATTGAGAACAAATGCAAAACAATTGTAACTTTTGGAAAAATTACAATCGCAAAAAAATCTTCAGTTATTCAATATCAATCTGGATGGCTTAATAAAAAGGAATCAATTTTGTTAAGTGCTCATCGGGGCCGTCCTAAGCTTGATTGTGAGGAGGCTTCAACGAGAACAAAGCGACGGCGTATAGCTCTGCTAAGCGAAATAGATGAGTCCGCTGTTTCTGCTCTACGCAATGAAAATCAAAATCAAAATTTCCTGCCAGCAGATCCCATGGAAGTTATTTCGCTCTTAATGGATACCTCTATGACGAAACACCTATATTTACTGATAAGAAACTTTGTAAATAGTAAAATATCCTTTGAATTTTTTCCGAGTTATCAAAAAGTGCTAAGTTCCAAAAAAATGAGATACCCTGGTGGTATTTATATAGACGAATCTCATGCGGAAGTCGAATTACAGAGCTTACTAGACAATACGGCATCAAGTATAATTGAGCTTCAGACCAACTTAATTGAAACTATTCCTGAAGATATAGTTAAGAACATAACTTTAATTGGAAAATGGGGCTTTGATGGAAGTACGAGTCATAGCGAGTACAAGCAAAAAGTTTTCAAACGGTGATTTAGACGACAGAAGCTTATTTGTAACATCCTACGTACCTCTCAACTGGTTACTCAAATAGATAACACAATAATTTGGAAAAACCCCCGGCCATCATCGACTCGTTACTGTCAACCTATCATATTTCAATTTTAAAAAGATACCGCTAAGCTGTCGAAAGACGAAGCAAAATATTTTCACGAAAAAATTAAACAATTAAAGCCAACAGAATTAGGCGACTCTATTAAAAAAATTCTTATTACGCATAGCTTGCATCTTACTATGGTAGATGGAAAGGTGTGCAACGCAATCAGTGAATCATCCTCGGCAACGTGTTATATAATATATGTGGAGCAAAGCCAACATAAATAAACAATGTACAAAAAATTGTTTGAGTAAAGAAGTTCGCACAAGATTTTTTATGAATTTGGCTTATCTCCACTACATTCATATATACACTTCTTTGAATACTTTTTGCATATTTCTTATAAACTGGAGGTCAAAATGTGGCAGAGAAGAAAGTTCAAGTCTTGAACAGAAACACCCAAATTCAGGAGGAATTTCGCGAAAAACTAGTATACTACTAGTGGACCTACTAGTGGACAAACCTAGAGATGGAGGTAGAGGATCGTCCAACGACGAATCGAATAAAATTTGGAGAAACACCAGTCTTCCAAAGTCAGAAATGCATGAAATGACAGAGTGTGGTATTTTTTTTTGTCGCTGGGTGTACGTACCTCTCCAACTGGTTACTCAACTGGAAAAACCCCCGGCCATCATCGACTCGTTACTGTCGACGTTTGACGTTGACGCGACACTTCTTTTACACCCGTACTCAGTTGGTATGACTAATGTGGAATTTTCAATTGTTTTATCAGTTTTTTTTACATTTTTTTTTTTGCTGCATCTGTCATCTACATCTACATCAGTTCTCACAACAGAAACGTACGCTGCACGAGGCAGAGTGCGTGAGCAGTGTGTGAGCGAGAGATAGAATAAGTAGCGGCTATTATCCTTAAATGACTTTTTCGTTGCGAAGGGGCGGGGGCCTCTCTGCTGAAAAATTTATTTTATCAATGCGGCTATAATAATGATCCGATCAAAACCAGATTCGGGAATCTGGTAGATATGATCATTCTCCACGATACTGCATTTTGTACCTGTGTGTCTCGGTGGGAACCAGAGAGCACAACTGTACGATGGGTCAGAGGCGAGTAGACGAATTCCAATCGGGCGTGGGCTTGTATCAATTGGGCGAGGATCGAAGCGAATCGGTATGAACCACAAGGCGCTCGAACGGGGACTCTGCAAAATGGGGCAGTAGCACGGGCGTCGGGATGCAGCCTTAGTTTTGAGGCTAGAACACTTTTATTCGTATATGTATATAAAGGAGGTCCCTATGCTGCATCAGCTTCGTATTATCTTCCGCTTACGAGTCCTTAACTTAGAAAGTAAGGCTCGCCTCGTGTTCCTGAGTTATTCTTTCCTTTTCCTCGTTGCTGGATCGCACTCTCAAAAATTACGCGTCTACTCGCTTTTGCCGGTCACATACTCAGTGCCGTGTCGTTTCTTATTGCAGCATCTTAACCTTTGGCGCTGTCCATATATTGCGTAATCACTTTTTCGATGATTTTTGACCCCTACCTATCCTAGCACTTTCGGCACTATCGATGGTTGACCGCTATCGAGCCACCATCGATAGCACATCGATAGTACCAATTAAAAATTGAAATTTGCGCGTGTTCTGTGGTTTCTGTGTATTAAAAATAACAAGTCCAGCAATCTTTCTATTGAATATAAATTTGTAATTTATTTCTTCACTGTTAATGCGTTACTCGACTTGTCTGGAAGGTTTTACAAAAAGGAATGAGAGAGAAGAAAAAGTGAACGACACAATTCGGTCGACGCACATGTATATGAATATGTATGTGTACGTTATCGGCGTTTCCTCTTCTCCTTACCACGCATACACACGCACATTTCTTCGATGTGTCTTTTGCATGGAATTATGAAAAGGAGCTACCGATTGCATCAGCCAATATTCACACTGAGTTAGAACAGTTTTCGTCTTAATTCCAACACTGTGGTAAAATCATGTTAAAAGTAAGAATAAATAAATAGATATGGATCGCTTTCTTCAAAGCGAAATGTTTCAAAAGATCCGACGAAAAAAGTTTGCGAAATGCCTGGGTTGCGGCAAGGAATACAAAACAAGCGGAAATACGTCCAACTTACACGACCATTTGAAAGGATTTCATCCTGGTTTGGAAGTTAATAAACCAGATTCTATAACTCCAGCAGTCGTTGCAGATACCGACAACATTGCATCTACAAGCAGCAGCTGTAGGTCGAGTATGCACTCAGCTGATTCGTACTTCAAAGAGAGCCGTCTGGTCCGACTCGAATTCAAAACGAAAGAACGACATTGACAAAGCATTGGCTGCAATGATTGCAAAGGATGTACAGCCATGTAGTATGGAAAATGAAGGGTTTGTAAAATACACTCAGGTATGGATCCCAAATGCCAAGGGACACATTTAAGAGATGTGCTGATGATTAATTTATTCAAGGAAACTTCTGCCAAATTGTCAATAATATTTGAAGATATCTGGAATATTTCAATTACTTGTGACTTGTGGCACTGACCAAATACATTATAGATTGGTCACCGCTTGTAACGAATTTGTCGCAGCTGAATTTGAATTCCGGAACCCAGAACCCAAAATGTCTTTGGTTAGTGCTTGTGGTCATCAAAGCCAGTTTTTGACTGTCATGGGTCATTTCGTTTTATAATTACGAATTAAAAAACAGCATCTTTAGCCACCAAAAACTTCTAAATACAAAGCAAAGCACCATAGCGAATGAAAAATTTAAAATAGCTCAAGAAGACTTTTTTGACCCTATTACAAGAAAACACCCACTAGATGGAATAGTTTCCTATTTCATGATTGAGCGCATTTTTAAAACCAACGATGCCATTGAAAAAATTTTTATTAACAACAACCAATGCACCAATAAATTAAATATATTGAAAGATAGAGAAAATTTTGGCTTTCTTTCAGCAAGCAAGTGAGAAAATTTCTGGTGGAAAGTATGTGACCATACCGTTTATTATACCTATGGCATATGGACTTTACCGCAAAGTCGAAAGTATTTTACCAATGCTACAAACTTTAGAAGCAAAAAGATGCAAATCATTTTATTTGAGTCCATGAAAAACGTCTTTCAATTTATGAGCAAAAGGACCGTCACTAGAATGGCTACAATATTGGATCCACGTTTTAAAAATAATGGTTTTCAATACAGTTCAAATGCTGAACAAGCATCAACATTTGTTGAAAACGAACTGGTGAATTTATCCGTTGAAGAAACTTCAATTGATTTGCACGGGGCAAAGGGAGACAAATTCACAGGACACATTATATGATTTTTTGGGTGAGAGATCTCGACACCTCCTTTGGTGGCTATGACCTTTTGAAGGCGATTAGGAACGGAATCGACCAAGGTTTACAGGTATTTTAAAGGAATCTCTTTCCAATTTATTGTCACCTCAGTAGTGATGGTTTCTGCTTTTGTACTGGTCAGATAAGTGCTTCTATTTCGCTTTATTAGCGACCACACATTCTCAATAATGTTTAAATCAGGGCTTTGTGGTGGCCAATCGAGAGTTTCAACCCCAATTTCTATTAAAAACCGAGTTATCATTCTGACCTTATGGCAAGGAGCGTTGTCCTGTTGGAGAATAAATTCTTTTTCTATTAATCTATCGCCGGACCATAACACTTGCGTTGTCCGTGCCGGTTTCAATCAAGTTGGAAAGGTTTGATTTAAAGTTGCTTAGTTCCTGGCAAAGGCTGTTCTCAATCATCTTTTCGTCGACTTCCTCGAGCGGGACTAGTGATGAAAATGTGGAGACCTTGACGCTCCGTGTTGAACTCAAATAGTTTATGGCAACACCTATGTATACAGAATGTAACTAATTGTGTTCTAGAATGATTAGCATTATAACTTACCAAGAGTCTTGCAGACACTCAGTACTTTCATTTAGTAACAAGCTGTACTTGGCATCAGCGATGTCCTTTAATCCTTAAATATTTTGTATTATTCTCGTGCACTTTTATCTATCTAGCTTCATAGCACTGGCATCTCGAAATTTTGCTCCACACAACAAATCGCAAAGTTTTGCATTAATGCTAGACTAACAATAATTGCAAAAGCATTTCCCATCATCGTCGGCATCTAAGATCAGCCAATCTTTGAATGCGGGGTCTTGCATCCAGGCATGAGAGTTTTTCCTAAATATCTTAGGCATTTAAAACTTACACTCGCGATCGAATCATAAATTGTGAAGTAACTCGTTAGTGATGGTATTAAACTCGATTCAATTGATTGCATACCTAAAACCAATAAGAATGCTTATCGATTTTTTTAGCGAATCAAACCAAAGCGAGAACAAAGCGTGTTGAGGCGCAGTTAACGCTTTGAAACCATTTTTCGTTTTATATTGTATATATTTCTATATATTCTAATATAGTACAGGGGATACAAATATTTGTTATCGTATTGTATTTATTATATACAAATTAAGTCAAACGCTTCTTGGATTTTTCGGGGCGACAGGAGCCCCTCGTCTCCGGCAGTTGATTTACGCTTTGGGGCACCAGAATCAACCAGTAATTTTTGTATCTTCACCAAAAGTTCCTTGGTCTCCAAAACTTTTGGATCCAGATACTGTTTCAGAGCCATCAGCGAAGTTGGCTGTAAGGGGCAGTTCGAACACATTTATCACATATTTTTTCTAGCCCCTTGACGACAGCCTTTTTGGCCGTCGGCCGTGAGCTTTACGGTGATTTTTGCTTGCAGCCAATAGTTTTACAATTGCTATGCGTTTTATCGGATGTGTCGAGGTAGTTAAATGCGTAACTAACAGAGCGATCAATTGGCTGACGCTTGATCAATTTAATTGGAATTGGTTTGAATTGGAAGATAGCCCTGAAGCCGAACTGCCGCTGTTTAGATTTGCGCCCCGGTAGCCACTCTTTTAGCTTTTCTTTCTGCAGCGGCAATGCCAAATTGTTGTCAAAATCATTCATGTCGGAGCACAGGACTATCAAGGCGGCATAGCTTTTATCACGCCACATGACCAGCTGATGCTGCAACTCATGCGAGTTGGGCGCACCGCGAATTTGCTTGCCCTCCAATGCCGATTTGGGGCCGGCATCCAGCTCCGCCATGACATCAATTATCGGCTTCTTCAAATTTAATATTCAAGCTAACAGCTTGGTCAGCAGCTTCTTGCTGGCATGATTGAGAGGTCGCTGATCCTTATCGTTGAAGGTGCGACAAAACACTAGATAAACGCACTGCAACGCATCTAGAATTATATCCATGGTTGGCTTCTTGTTGGCAAAGACCTCGATTAGGTAGGTAGTACTGTGAATGCGATCGGATTTTTTTGTTGGACGTTTCTTGCGCTGTGTCGTTTGATGGCGCATTTAAATATGGCCACTAGGCTCTCGTCCAGGCGCTTTGCCGCTTTCCTCATCCATATCGTTCTAGTCCACGCTGTTAGCTTCGCCATCATCGTCGCTACCATTCTCCAGTGCCTGGCTAACAGAGTCGCGAAGCTTATCAAGTCATTTTCATCCAACATGGCTTCATCTTTGTCTTCGTCGTCAGAGTTGCCATCGTCGTCAGCGCTTGAGTCATCGTCATTGCTCTCCTCCTCCTCTTCATTCTCCTCACTGCTGCTCACGTCGTCATCAGCGCTCAGACGATTCGACCATATCCAGGCGCTGTAGCAATTGCATCAAGTGCGGCTGTCCGGGATATGGCAAGATCGATTGTAATATAATTTTGGTAAATTCGCGCTAATGAATACATTATTGAATACACTCAAATACGACAGCCTCCAGGCTGTTTTTTTGATGTGTACGCTAACATACTGACAAAGCCTGTCGACGTTGCGAGACAACGATTGGGGCAACTTGATAGATTTGGTTAACCAAATGCAGGTCATACTGCAACATCCCGAGCTTGAGGCCATCAAAATGAAACAATTTTCAATGCTAAAGCTAATACTGGGTGCGGGCCTCTGTCATGTGTCTGCAGAATCAATCCAAAACGACTGGACTGCCGATCGTTGCAAAACCATAACCATTGGCTTCCTGGTGCGCAGCTGCCATGGTGACATCAACATCTGTTCCATGATTTGCAAAAGACTGCAGGCTTTTTTTGAAGAAATTCATGTCGAAAAAACGGAGAACAGCTGCGCCAAACGGCATGCATTCAATATTGATGAGCCACAACTGGCCTGGGATGTGCTGACAAAACTGGAGGACAGCGACATCAAATCGAATTCCATAGCTCAGATCATTAAAGTTCTTATTCTGTTTGTGGATATGGACTCGAATCCTCTGAGCGTTAACGACGACGAGAGCAGCAGTGAGGAGAATGAAGAGGAGGAGGAGAGCAATGACGATGACTCAAGCGCTGACGACGATGGCAACTCTGACGACGAAGACAAAGATGAAGCCATGTTGGATGAAAATGACTTGGATAAGCTTCGCGACTCTGTTAGCCAGGCACTGGAGAATGGTAGCGACGATGATGGCGAAGCTAACAGCGTGGACTAGAACGATATGGATGAGGAAAGCGGCAAGCGCCTGGACGAGAGCCTAGTGGCCATATTTAAATGCGCCATCAAACGACACAGCGCAAGAAACGTCCAACAAAATCCGATCGCATTCACAGTACTACCTACCTAATCGAGGTCTTTGCCAACAAGAAGCCAACCATGGATATAATTCTAGATGCGTTGCAGTGCGTTTTATCTAGTGTTTTGTCGCACCTTCAACGATAAGGATCAGCGACCTCTCAATCATGCCAGCAAGAAGCTGCTGACCAAGCTGTTAGCTTGAATATTAAATTTGAAGAAGCCGATAATTGATGTCATGGCGGAGCTGGATGCCGGCCCCAAATCGGCATTGGAGGGCAAGCAAATTCGCGGTGCGCCCAACTCGCATGAGTTGCAGCATCAGCTGGTCATGTGGCGTGATAAAAAAGCTATGCCGCCTTGATAGTCCTGTGCTCCGACATGAATGATTTTGACAACAATTTGGCATTGCCGCTGCAGAAAGAAAAGCTAAAAGAGTGGCTACCGGGGCGCAAATCTAAACAGCGGCAGTTCGGCTTCAGGGCTATCTTCCAATTCAAACCAATTCCAATTAAATTGATCAAGCGTCAGCCAATTGATCGCTCTGTTAGTTACGCATTTAACTACCTCGACACATCCGATAAAACGCATAGCAATTGTAAAACTATTGGCTGCAAGCAAAAATCACCGCAAAGCTCACGGCCGACGGCCAAAAGGCTGTCGTCAAGGGGCTAGAAAAATATGTGATAAATGTGTTCGAACTGCCCCTTACAGCCAACTTCGCTGATGGCTCTGAAACAGTATCTGGATCCAAAAGTTTTGGAGACCAAGGAACTTTTGGTGAAGATACAAAAATTACTGGTTGATTCTGGTGCCCCAAAGCGTAAATCAACTGCCACCGGAGACGAGGGGCTCCTGTCGCCCAAAAAAAATCCAAGAAGCGTTTGACTTAATTTGTATATAATAAATACAATACGATAACAAATATTTGTATCCCCTGTACTATATTAGAATATATAGAAATATATACAATATAAAACGAAAAATGGTTTCAAAGCGTTAACTGCTCCTCAACACGCTTGTTCTCGCTTTGGTTTGATTCGCTAAAAAACATCGATAAGCATTCTTATTGGTTTTAGGTATGCAATCAATTGAATCGAGTTTAATACCATCACTAACGTTACTTACTTCACAATTCGATCAGTGTAAGTTTTTAAATGCCTAAGATATTTAACAAAAAAAACTCATGCCTGGATGCAAGACCCCGCATTCAAAGATTGGCTGATCTTAGATGCCGACGATGATGGGAAATTTTTGCAATTATTTTAGTCTAGCATTAATGCAAAAACTTTGCGATTTGTTGTGTGGAGCAAAAATTTCGAGATGCCAGTGCTATGAAGCTAGATAGATAAAAGTGCACGAGAATAATACAAAATATTTAAGGATTAAAAGGACATCGCTGATGGCAAGTACAGCTTGTTACTAAATGAAAGTACTGAGTGTCTGCAAGACTCTTGGAAGTTATAATGCTAATCATTCTAGAACCAATTAGTTACATTCTGTATACATAGGTGTTGCCATAAACTATTTGAGTTCAACACGGAGCGGGGTCTCCACATTTTCATCACTAGTCCCGCTGAAAAGTCGACGAAAAGATTTGAGAACAGCCTTTGCCAGGAACTAAGCAACTTTAAATCAAACCTTTCCAACTTGATTGAAACCGGCACGGACAACGCAAAGTGTGATGGTCCGGCGATAGATAGATAGAAAAAGAAATTCTCCAACAGGACAAAAAAACTGCCAAAGGTCAGAATGATAAACGGTTTTTAAGAATGTTTCGATTCGCCACCACAAAGCCCCTGATTTAAAAATTGAGAATGGTCGCTAATAAAAGCGAAATAGAAGCACTTATCTGACCAGTACAAAAGCAGAAACCATCACTACTGAGGTGACAATAAATTGGAAAAGAGATTTTAAAAATACCTGTAAACCTTGGTCGATTCCGTTCTAATCGCCTTCAAAAAGGTCATAGCCACCAAAGGAGGTGTCGAGATCTCTCACCAAAAATCATATAATGTGTCCTGTGAATTTGTCTCCTTGCCCCTGTGCAAATCAATTGAAGTTTCTTCAACGGATCCAGTTCGTTTTCAACAAATGTTGATGCTTGTTCAAAATTTGAACTGTATTGAAAACCATTATTTTTAAAACGTGGATCCAATTTGTAGCCATTCTAGTGACGGTCCTTTGCTCATAAATTGAAAGACGTTTTTCATGGACTCAAATAAAATGATTTGCATCTTTTTTGCTTCTAAAGTTTGTAGCATTGGTAAAATACTTTCGACTTTGCGGTAAAGTCCATATGCCATAGGTATAATAAACGGTATGGTCACGATCCCAGAAATTTTTGCCAATTTGCTTGCTGAAAGAAAGGCAAAAGTTTCTATTATCTTTCAATATATTTAATTTATTACCATTGGTTATCGATAAAATGTTTTCAATGGCATCGTTGGAAAAGAGAGGCAACATACCAAGACCCCGCATTCAAAGATTGGCTGGTCTTAGATGCAGACGATGATGGGAAAGCTTTTGCAATTATTATTAGTCTAGCATTAATGCAAAACTTTGCGATTTGTTGTGTGGAGCAAAATTTCGAGATGCCAGTGCTAAAAAGCTAAGATAGATAAAAGTGCACGAGAATAATACAAAATATTTAAGGATTAAAGGACATCGCTGATGCCAAAACTCTCGCAGTTCGGCTTCAGGGCTATCTTCCAATTCAAACCAATTCCAATTAAATTGATCAAGCGTCAGCCAATTGATCGCTCTGTTAGTTTCGCATTTAACTACCTCGACACATCCGAAAAACGCATAGCAATTTCAAAAACTATTGACGCAAGCAGAAAAATCACCGCAAAGCTCACGGCCGAAAAAAGGCTGTCAAAAGGGGCTAGAAAAATATGTGATAAATGTGTTCGAACTGCCCCTTACAGCCAATACGCTGATGGCTCTGAAACAGTATATGGATCCAAAAGTTTTGGAGACCAAGGAACTTTGGTGAAGATACAAAATTACTGGTTGATTCTGGTGCCCACAAAAATCAACTGCCGGAGACGAGGGGCTCTGTCGAAGAAAAAATCAAGAAGCGTTTGACTTAATTTGTATATAATAAATACAATACGATAACAAATATTTGTATCCCCTGTACTATATTAGAATATATAGAAATATATACAATATAAAACGAAAAATGGTTTCAAAGCGTTAACTGCGCCTCAACACGTTTGTTCTCGCTTTGGTTTGATTCGCTAAAAACATCGATAAAGCATTCTTATTGGTTTTAGGTATGCAATCAATTGAATCGAGTTTAATACCATCACTAACGAGTTACTTCACAATTATGATTCGATCGCGAGTGTAAGTTTTAAATGCCTAAGATATTTAGGGAAAAAAACTCTCATGCCTGGATGCAAGACCCCGCATTCAAAGATTGGCTGATGTTAGATGCCGACGATGATGGGAAATGCTTTTGCAATTATTGTTAGTCTAGCATTAATGCAAAACTTTGCGATTTGTTGTGTGGAGCAAAATTTCGAGATGCCAGTGCTATGAAGCTAGATAGATAAAAGTGCACGAGAATAATACAAAAATATTTAAGGATTAAAGGACATCGCTGATGCCAAGTACAGCTTGTTACTAAATGAAAGTTACTTGCCAACTTGATTGAAACCGGCACGGAAACGCAAGTGTTATGGTTGGTTCTAAACAAAGTGCTTACACGGAGTTAAAGAAAATGGTTCCCTCCTTAATTTTAATTAAATGTGTATGCCATTCACTGCAATTGGCTGTCAGTAGTGCCAGTAAACATTTTTACCCGAGGCCTTAAAGTATCTTTTATACGAAACATATAATTGGTTTTCCAAAAGGCTAAACGGCAATCAGATTACAAAACGAGAAGGGACGTGTTGTGTCGCTGATAACGCGACACTATTTTTATACCCGTACTTTACACATGTGAATTATGTGGAATTTTCAAATGTTATATCAGTTTGTACATTTTACATTTTTGCTGCATCTGTCATCTACATCTACATTAGTTCTCCCAACTATACACGTACACTGCACGAGGCAGAGTGTATGAGCAGTGTGTGAGCAAGAGAGAGAATTAGTAGCGGCTATCAACGCTAAATGTTAATATTGTTGCGGGGGGTATCGCTGCTGAAAATTAATTATATCATTGTGGCTATAATAATGTTCCGATCTTAACCAGATTCGGGAATCTGGTAGATATGATCATTCTTTACGATACTGCATTTTTCGTTTTTCCCGATCTTCAAAATTGTGGACTTTCATCTTTTTGGGTTGTGGCGGAAGGGGTCGTGGGAAAATTTTGAAATAAACTTGTACTGAAGTGATATCACAGGAGTCTGGAAAAAAAAAGTTTGGTTGATCTACATACCTTATATATTCTCTCAGATCCAGGCGCTCATTTGTACGAAAGGGCAAAGCCCTTGCTTGGTCGCGTTGGTGTGTGAGAGAGAGCGAGAGGGAACGATGTTTCTCGAAATGGTTTTCTCCATTGTGGCTATACTAATGATTTGATTCGATTCAGATTTTCTTTATGATTCTACATTTCTAGTTTTCTGTTATCTTCAAAATCGTGGACGCCACAGATGTGCGCCCTTCGTGGGGGCGGAGGTGGGCAGGGCGAAATTTTTAAACCCATTTCGAGGGTATTTTACAGCCTGGAAAACAATTTGGTTGCTCTAGTTCTTTTAACCTCCGAGCAATGAGCGACAAACAGGACGGACAGACATGGCTATATCGACTTCGCTATTGATGCTGATCAAGGTAATTAATAAAATATATATTTAAAAGTATATCATTTTTAATTTCATTTAATCTTTAATATAAATATGTTATGTGTATAATGTGCTTTGATGAACGGATGATCTCGCACCAACTAATATTATCATATTTACAGCTCTAGTGCCCTGGCGTTCCTCATTGCAGCTCATTGCTTTCTGAGTTTTCGAGAACTTTTCGGACAGGTCCCGTTAGTTCGAATCTCAGGCCGCTGTCCTCTCTTTTCTGTGGTGAAACTACGTCTCAATGCGATCGACGCTAGCAACTGTTACGGGACCTTTTGTTGTCCGTCTTGTGTTTGCGTTCTATTGAGCGCGGCACCGTGGGGCGGGTACTGTACGAACGTGATCAAAAAATGTATTGATCAACGCGTAGGTTCTGCTGCGGCCACCGGCCTAATTTAATGGCGCCCTCACAGCTACATATATCAACTTTTTAGACTTTCAAAGTTCATTATATTCATTCATTAAAAAAATGTAAAGCCTATGATATATAATTATTATATTATATATTCCATAGGTACCAACAGTTCTCGGTTACATACCTGGTCGAGAGCACTAACCATACACATCATACGAGTATATACATATGTATGTAGGTCATCCCGAACAACGAATTTGTCGCAGCTGAATTTTGGGTCCCGGAACCCAAGGGTATTGAACATGTTCGCTCATAACGTCATGCGATAGAAAATCCAGCAAGTCTGTTACACGGATATAAAAAATGTATGTCTGTATTGTCTTCAACTTCTTCAACTTCATATTCGCGTTTTTGTCTTGTGGCTCGTGGTTGCGAAAATGAGTGTGTGTACTGTGTACCCACATACTGTGCGTGTATTGGTTATAGAATTTGCTGTTCTTGTTTCGCGTTGAAATTTTTATATTTCTTTCCACATACCCTGACCTTAGAATTTTTGATATATTGACGCGTTTTGATGAAGCTTGCCCCAGAATATATCCTTTGTATGTTAATTTGTTTTAGATGGAATAAAATAATGGGTAAACCGATATGCACATGTAAATACTCATAATGGATATCATGTTTGACCTTACATTCGAAGAGATGCCCATTAGAGTATTGAAGGTGCGACATGCAAGTATTTTTAGTAAAAGGTTTTATGTGTATGGTCAGTGGTATAATTCATATGTAAAAGCAAACAAATAACCACAAAAAATCATAAAAAAAAATATTTTTCTTACAACAATCGATTTCATAATCCAACTGATGTTGCACCCTCTACAGTTATGTAGAGTCTACAGTCAATAGTTATGTCATTTCATACCACGAATGTGTCGCAGCTGAATTTAGTTTTCCAATAATGTTGGGGAAAACTTCGTTTTAATTTTGTTCACCGTTCTTTTTTGTTCGTTCCTGCTTTTTGTCTTTAGTTCAATTTTGAACTCTGATTTATATTTGTAAGCTATCTATTTGTGTAAATAATGTACCACAATTTATGGACGGTTTAACTTTAATAATATGTTTGTACTTGGTAGTTGATATCGTTTTAACAGTTTCAATTATATTTTCTTCTTTTTTTTGTATGTAGATGACGTTGATGCTGAAAAACAGTAATTCATTTGTCCATTATAATTTAAAAAGTTTTAAAATATACACCTTTATATGTTACTTTACATATTATTATGTAAAAACATAAGGCTTTCCACCTTATTCGGCATCAATAGCGTTGGCCTTTGCGGAGTATTTCTCCTGCTGCAGAAAATCGCTCACATGGCACCGACGTTTTAAAGCATATTCGTATACTCGTGAATATAATTAATATATATAAATATACATACATTTACATATATAGATATAAATATATTCGCTGTGCCCACCAGACCAAATGATCCTGCTTTCTATTCAGGCACTCTTCCGCTGGGTATTTATTTACCTTTATTATGGCATCATACGTGTTGTTGCTTGGATTTTTACCTTGGTCGAACTGCTTGTCATACTCGTCCTAAATGCAACTTTTGGTTGGTTTTGAAGTTTCGTCGGTTTTAATGACAGATTGATCGTCACCAATCGCAAACCATCATTCAGCTGTAATTTAAAAAAAAATGTCTTCAGCTTCGGCAATACATCCTCAATCATTTCCAATTCTGCCTAGTTCAATGCAAGTTCAGGGCGTAGAAGTGAAACTACAACCATAACTCCAACTTTTAAAATAGACAGGCGCTGAAACATTTTGTATGTTGGGTTCCAACGTGTTCGAAAATCTTGAGTCAACTAAAGCTCAGGCAGCTTTAATTGTCTTTGGATATCTTTAAGCTTCTTGAGTTCGGATGAGCTTCGATTGAAAAATTCCACAATTGCTTTGGCTTTGACCCTCACACTGTCCATTGTTCCTAGCGCTTTTTGTACAATAATAATTAAAGTGTGGACAAAGCATGCAATATGGCGCCAATTTCCTAATTCAATAGCCGATACGATATTAGCAGCATTATCTGAAGCAATAGCAGTAATTTTATTTTATATTTTCCTCTCACCGAACGCTTCATAAACCAGCATATACGAAGATTGTAACATGTTCTCCTCATCTATAAAATGCGCAGTTACAGCCATGTAACGTTCATTAGTGAGCGATGTCCATTCATCGGTCGTGAGACAAACTGCAGATGCTGCACCCATCTTCTTTTTCACATTTGCAATTAACTCACTGTGTATGTTTGGAAGAATCACTTTAGATAGAGTTTTACGTGTATGCATCTTATATCCAGGGCAATACGAAACATGCTCTATCAGCTTCTTGAAATCCGGATCCTCCACGATCCGGAGAGCATAGTGGCCTTTTCTTTAAAATGAATTTTGAAATTGGCTTTCCTGTCAAAGTTTTTTCGTAAAACTAATTTTATCGAATAATGCTGCAAACATAGTGCACGCTGAGACGAAGACGAAGATGAAGACGAAGCTGAAGACAAATTGCTTGCGTTGCAAGTAAGCTAATAGGTTGCACAGTGCAAGAAGAATTGGTTGCGCTTTTGTTATGTTAGTCCCAATAGATTTCTCATCTGATGGCTGAAATGCTAATTGTGACGTTAAGGTAAAAAATTATTAAAAATATATTTAGTTTTATTAATTTTATTGATTTTTTAAGTTTTCATTTAATTACTTTTTTATTTACTGTCTTAACTTAATTTGAAAATGTAATATTTCCTAATGTAAAGCATTATCAGAATATTGATTTGACGAAGATTCAAGTATAGTCGGTGATGGTACAGATATATAAGTAGCTTGGTTCTGAATATTTTGTAAATTACACACATCCACTTTTACCACAAATACAATATAACCCCTTTTACTCTTCGAGTACGGGTATTAAAAACAAAAAAAGCGGTAAAATAGCAAGCGATTCGTCTTCAAAATCAGTACAGCAGCGTTTGAAGCTGATTGCTTGCGTTTCGTCTTCATCTTCGTCTCGGCGCGCACTATGCTTACGGGCGAGCGAATTCATATGATTTGTTCTGCACTGTTTTTCGTCTTCAGCTTCGTCTTCATCTTCGTCTCAGCGTGCACTATGTTTGCAGCCTTTTTGTGTATTTTGTGAACGTCTATTTTATGTTTAGTTAAAGTTTTATTTGTGTTAGTGTATCTAGAAGTTGGTATGGATGTCATTGTGTTTGTCTTACTTTTTAAGGTGTTAAGTGTTTTATTTAATAAATTTAATGTATGAATTAATATGAGGAAATTTTTCCACGTCTATATATTTTCAATATCGCTTGGTGCGACTCTAAAAAAAAGGAACCAACGCAGAAATTTTGAGTGAATTTTTAATTTGTTTTATCATTTTGTACATTTTACATTTTTTTACAAACGTCAGAACAGAACTACATCACGGAGTTCTTCGAACGCGACTCTACTTTTGCACGAGGCAGCATGTCAGTGAGCGTGATTTATGTGGAATTTTAAAATGTTTTAACAATCAACCCCATTTTTGACTTATATCTGTCATCGACATCTACACGGGGATTACTGCTGAAAATTCATTTCATCATTGTGGCTATAATAATCATCCGATCTGGACCAAATTCGGGAATCTGGTAGATATGGTCATTCTCTACAATACTGCATTTTTTTTGCTATCTTCAATATTGTGGAATTTTCGTCTTTTTTGTGGTGGCGGAAGGGGCGGGGCGAAATTTTGAAATACACTTGTTCAGGTTTGGTATCACAGGAGTCTGGGCAAAAAATTTGGTTGCTCTAGCTCTTATAGTCTCTGAGATCCAGGCGTTCATTTTTTACGAAAAACCAAATCGACTCGATTTTGTTTGAGTGCGAAAGAGAGGGAGCGAATTTTTTCGTATATTTGCCTCTATTGTGGCTATATTAATGATCCGATCCGATTCAGATTTGGGCCCCTGATAGATATGGGCTGTCTCTATGATTCTGCATTTTTCGTTTTCTGCTATCTTTAAAATTGTGGACGCCACAGATGTGCGCCCTTTGTGGGGGCGCAAGTGGGCGGGGCGAAATTTTGAAACACTTTTCTAGGAGTGAGATATCACATCAGTCTGGAAAAAAATTTGATTGGTCTAGCTCTAGTAGCCTTCGTGCAATGAGTGAAAAACAAACGGACGGACAGACGGACGGACAGACATGGCTATATCGACTCGGCTATTGATGCTGATCAAGAATATATATACTTTTATGGGGTCGGAAACGCCTCCTTCTGTGTGTTAACACATCCACTTTTACCACAAATACAATATACCCTATTACTCTTCGAGTATGGGTATAACAACGGCTACATTATTCCAGAGTTGCGCGAACTGTCAAAAATAATTGAGAACAAATGCAAAACAATTGTAACTTTTTGGAAAAATTACAATCGCAAAAAATCTTCAGTTATTCAATATCAATCTGGATGGCTTAATAAAAAGGAATCAATTTTGTTAAGTGCTCATCGGGGCCGTCCTAAGCTTGATTGTGAGGAGGCTTCAACGAGAACAAAGCGACGGCGTATAGCTCTGCTAAGCTAAATAGATGAGTCCGCTGTTTCTGCTCTACGCAATGAAAATCAAAAATCAAAATTTCCTGCCAGCAGATCCCATGGAAGTTATTTCGCTCTTAATGGATACCTCTATGACGAAACACCTATATTTACTGATAAGAAACTTTGTAAATAGTAAAATATCCTTTGAATTTTTCCGAGTTATCAAAAAGTGCTAGTTCCAAAAAAAATGAGATACCCTGGTGGTATTTATATAGACGAATCTCATGCGGAAGTCGAATTACAGAGCTTACTAGACAATACGGCATCAAGTATAATTGAGCTTCAGACCAACTTAATTGAAACTATTCCTGAAGATATAGTTAAGAACATAACTTTAATTGGAAAATGGGGCTTTGATGGAAGTACGAGTCATAGCGAGTACAAGCAAAAGTTTTCAAACGGTGATTTAGACGACAGAAGCTTATTTGTAACATCCTACGTACCTCTCCAACTGGTTACTCAAATAGATAACACAATAATTTGGAAAACCCCCGGCCATCATCGACTCGTTACTGTCAACCTATCATATTTCAATTTTAAAAGAGACCGCTAAGCTGTCGAAAGACGAAGCAAAAAATATTTTCACGAAAAAATTAAACAATTAAAGCCAACAGAATTAGGCGACTCTATTAAAAAAATTCTTATTACGCATAGCTTGCATCTTACTATGGTAGATGGAAAGGTGTGCAACGCAATCAGTGAATCATCCTCGGCAACGTGTTATATAATATATGTGGAGCAAAGCCAACATAAATAAACAATGTACAAAATTGTTTGAGTAAAGAAGTTCGCACAAGATTTTATGAATTTGGCTTATCTCCACTACATTCATATATACACTTCTTTTGAATACTTTTTGCATATTTCTTATAAACTGGAGGTCAAAATGTGGCAGAGAAGAAAGTTCAAGTCTTGAACAGAAACACCCAAATTCAGGAGGAATTTCGCGAAAAACTAGTATACTACTAGTGGACCTACTAGTGGACAAACCTAGAGATGGAGGTAGAGGATCGTCCAACGACGAATCGAATAAAATTTGGAGAAACACCAGTCTTCCAAAGTCAGAAATGCATGAAATGACAGAGTGTGGCTTTTTTTTGTCGCTGGGTGTACGTACCTCTCCAACTGGTTACTCAACTGGAAAAACCCCCGGCCATCATCGACTCGTTACTGTCGACGTTTGACGTTGACGCGACACTTCTTTTACACCCGTACTCAGTTGGTATGACTAATGTGGAATTTTCAATTGTTTTATCAGTTTTTACATTTTACATTTTTTTGCTGCATCTGTCATCTACATCTACATCATTTCTCACAACAGAAACGTACGCTGCACGAGGCAGAGTGCGTGAGCAGTGTGTGAGCGAGAGATAGAATAAGTAGCGGCTATTATCCTTAAATGACTTTTTCGTTGCGAAGGGGCGGGGGGCCTCTCTGCTGAAAAATTTATTTTATCAATGCGGCTATAATAATGATCCGATCAAAACCAGATTCGGGAATCTGGTAGATATGATCATTCTCCACGATACTGCATTTTGTACCTGTGTGTCTCGGTGGGAACCAGAGAGCACAACTGTACGATGGGTCAGAGGCGAGTAGACGAATTCCAATCGGGCGTGGGCTTGTATCAATTGGGCGAGGATCGAAGCGAATCGGTATGAACCACAAGGCGCTCGAACGGGGACTCTGCAAAATGGGGCAGTAGCACGGGCGTCGGGATGCAGCCTTAGTTTTGAGGCTAGAACACTTTTATTCGTATATGTATATAAAGGAGGTCCCTATGCTGCATCAGCTTCGTATTATCTTCCGCTTACGAGTCCTTAACTTAGAAAGTAAGGCTCGCCTCGTGTTCCTGAGTTATTCTTTTCCTTTTCCTCGTTGCTGGATCGCACTCTCAAAAATTACGCGTCTACTCGCTTTGCCGGTCACATACTCAGTGCCGTGTCGTTTCTTATTGCAGCATCTTAACCTTTGGCGCTGTCCATATATTGCGTAATCACTTTTTCGATGATTTTTTGACCCCTACCTATCCTAGCACTTTCGGCACTATCGATGGTTGACCGCTATCGAGCCACCATCGATAGCACATCGATAATACCAATTAAAAAATTGAAATTTGCGCGTGTTCTGTGGTTTCTGTGTAAAAAAATAACAAGTCCAGCAATCTTTCTATTGAATATAAATTTGTAATTTATTTCTTCACTGTTAATACGTTACTCGACTTGTCTGGAAGGTTTTACAAAAAGGAATGAGAGAGAAGAAAAAAGTGAACGACACAATTCGGTCGACGCACATGTATATGAATATGTATGTGTACGTTATCGGCGTTTCCTCTTCTCCTTACCACGCATACACACGCACATTTCTTCGATGTGTCTTTTGCATGGAATTATGAAAAGGAGCTACCGATTGCGTCAGCCAATATTCACACTGAGTTAGAACAGTTTTCGTCTTAATTCCAACACTGTGGTAAAATCATGTTAAAAGTAAGAATAAATAAATAGATATGGATCGCTTTCTTCAAAGCGAAATGTTTCAAAAGATCCGACGAAAAAAAGTTTGCGAAATGCCTGGGTTGCGGCAAGGAATACAAAACAAGCGGAAATACGTCCAACTTACACGACCATTTGAAAGGATTTCATCCTGGTTTGGAAGTTAATAAACCAGATTCTATAACTCCAGCAGTCGTTGCAGATACCGACAACATTGCATCTACAAGCAGCAGCTGTAGGTCGAGTATGCACTCAGTTGATTCGTACTTCAAGAGAGCCGTCTTGTCCGACTCGAATTCAAAACGAAAGAACGACATTGACAAAGCATTGGCTGCAATGATTGCAAAGGATGTACAGCCATACATAGTATGGAAAATGAAGGGTTTGTAAAAATACACTCAGGTATTGGATCCCAAATTGCCAAGCATGACACATTTATTGCTGATGATTAATTTATTCTGGAATATTTCATATTTGAAGATATCTGGTGACTTGTGGCACTGACCAAATACATTATAGATTGGTCACCGCTTGTAACGAATTTGTCGCAGCTGAATTTGAATTCGGAACCCAGAACCCAAAATGTCTTTGGTTAGTGCTTGTGGTCATCAAAGCCAGTTTTTTTGACTGTCATGGGTCATTTCGTTTATAATTACGAATTAAAAACAGCATCTTTAGCCACCAAAAAACTTCTAAATACAAAGCAAAGCACCATAGCGAATGAAAAATTTAAAATAGCTCAAGAAGACTCTGCTTGTACCCTATTACAAGAAACACCCACTAGATGGAATAGTTTCTATTTCATGATTGAGCGCATTTTAAAACCAACGATGCCATTAAAAAAAGTTTTATTAACAACAACCAATGCACCAATAAATTAAATATATTGAAAGATAGAGAAAATTTTGGCTTTCTTTTCAGCAAGCAAGTGAGAAAATTTCTGGTGGAAAGTATGTGACCATACCGTTTATTATACCTATGGCATATGGACTTTACCGCAAAGTCGAAAGTATTTTACCAATGCTACAAACTTTAGAAGCAAAAAGATGCAAATCATTTTATTTGAGTCCATGAAAAACGTCTTTCAATTTATGAGCAAAGGACCGTCACTAGAATGGCTACAATATTGGATCCACGTTTTAAAAATAATGGTTTTCAATACAGTTCAAATGCTGAACAAGCATCAACATTTGTTGAAAAACGAACTGGTGAATTTATCCGTTGAAGAAACTTCAATTGATTTGCACGGGGCAAAGGAGACAAATTCACAGGACACATTATATGATTTTTTGGGTGAGAGATCTCGACACCTCCTTTGGTGGCTATGACCTTTTGAAGGCGATTAGGAACGGAATCGACCAAGGTTTACAGGTATTTTAAAGGAATCTCTTTCCAATTTATTGTCACCTCAGTAGTGATGGTTTCTGCTTTTGTACTGGTCAGATAAGTGCTTCTATTTCGCTTTATTAGCGACCACACATTCTCAATAATTTTAAATCAGGGTTTAAATCAATCGAGGTTTCAACCCCAATTTCTATTAAAAACCGAGTTATCATTCTGACCTTATTTTTCCTAAATTTTTTCTATTAATCTATCGCCGGACCATAACACTTGCGTTGTCCGTGCCGGTTTCAATCAAGTTGGAAAGGTTTGATTTAAAGTTGCTTAGTTCCTGGCAAAGGCTGTTCTCAATCATCTTTTCGTCGACTTCCTCGAGCGGGACTAGTGATGAAAATGTGGAGACCTTGACGCTCCGTGTTGAACTCAAATAGTTTATGGCAACACCTATGTATACAGAATGTAACTAATTGTGTTCTAGAATGATTAGCATTATAACTTACCAAGAGTCTTGCAGACACTCAGTACTTTCATTTAGTAACAAGCTGTACTTGCCATCAGCGATGTCCTTTAATCCTTAAATATTTTGTATTATTCTCGTGCACTTTTATCTATCTAGCTTCATAGCACTGGCATCTCGAAATTTTGCTCCACACAACAAATCGCAAAGTTTTGCATTAATGCTAGACTAACAATAATTGCAAAAGCATTTCCCATCATCGTCGGCATCTAAGATCAGCCAATCTTTGAATGCGGGGTCTTGCATCCAGGCATGAGAGTTTTTTCCTAAATATCTTAGGCATTTAAAACTTACACTCGCGATCGAATCATAAATTGTGAAGTAACTCGTTAGTGATGGTATTAAACTCGATTCAATTGATTGCATACCTAAAACCAATAAGAATGCTTATCGATGTTTTTTAGCGAATCAAACCAAAGCGAGAACAAACGTGTTGAGGCGCAGTTAACGCTTTGAAACCATTTTTCGTTTTATATTGTATATATTTCTATATATTCTAATATAGTACAGGGGATACAAATATTTGTTATCGTATTGTATTTATTATATACAAATTAAGTCAAACGCTTCTTGGATTTTTTTCGGGGCGACAGGAGCCCCTCGTCTCCGGCAGTTGATTTACGCTTTGGGGCACCAGAATCAACCAGTAATTTTTGTATCTTCACCAAAGTTCCTTGGTCTCCAAAACTTTTGGATCCAGATACTGTTTCAGAGCCATCAGCGAAGTTGGCTGTAAGGGGCAGTTCGAACACATTTATCACATATTTTTCTAGCCCCTTGACGACAGCCTTTTGGCCGTCGGCCGTGAGCTTGCGGTGATTTTTGCTTGCAGCCAATAGTTTTACAATTGCTATGCGTTTTATCGGATGTGTCGAGGTAGTTAAATGCGTAACTAACAGAGCGATCAATTGGCTGACGCTTGATCAATTTAATTGGAATTGGTTTGAATTGGAAGATAGCCCTGAAGCCGAACTGCCGCTGTTTAGATTTGCGCCCCGGTAGCCACTCTTTTAGCTTTTCTTTCTGCAGCGGCAATGCCAAATTGTTGTCAAAATCATTCATGTCGGAGCACAGGACTATCAAGGCGGCATAGCTTTTATCACGCCACATGACCAGCTGATGCTGCAACTCATGCGAGTTGGGCGCACCGCGAATTTGCTTGCCCTCCAATGCCGATTTGGGGCCGGCATCCAGCTCCGCCATGACATCAATTATCGGCTTCTTCAAATTTAATATTCAAGCTAACAGCTTGGTCAGCAGCTTCTTGCTGGCATGATTGAGAGGTCGCTGATCCTTATCGTTGAAGGTGCGACAAAACACTAGATAAACGCACTGCAACGCATCTAGAATTATATCCATGGTTGGCTTCTTGTTGGCAAAGACCTCGATTAGGTAGGTAGTACTGTGAATGCGATCGGATTTTGTTGGACGTTTCTTGCGCTGTGTCGTTTGATGGCGCATTTAAATATGGCCACTAGGCTCTCGTCCAGGCGCTTGCCGCTTTCCTCATCCATATCGTTCTAGTCCACGCTGTTAGCTTCGCCATCATCGTCGCTACCATTCTCCAGTGCCTGGCTAACAGAATCGCGAATCTTATCCAAGTCATTTTCATCCAACATGGCTTCATCTTTGTCTTCGTCGTCAGAGTTGCCATCGTCGTCAGCGCTTGAGTCATCGTCATTGCTCTCCTCCTCCTTTTCATTCTCCTCGCTGCTGCTCACGTCGTCATCAGCGCTCAGACGATTCGACCATATCCAGGCGCTGTAGCAATTGCATCAAGAGCGGCTGTCCGGGATATGGCAAGATCGATTGTAATATAATTTTGGTAAATTCGCGCTAATGAATACATTATTGAATACACTCAAATACGACAGCCTCCAGGCTATTTTTGATGTGTACGCTAACATACTGACAAAGCCTGTCGACGGGGAAGCACTGCGAGACAACGATTGGGGCAACTTGATAGATTTGGTTAACCAAATGCAGGTCATACTGCAACATCCCGAGCTTGAGGCCATCAAAATGAAACAATTTTCAATGCTAAAGCTAATACTGGGTGCGGGCCTCTGTCATGTGTCTGCAGAATCAATCCAAAACGACTGGACTGCCGATCGTTGCAAAACCATAACCATTGGCTTCCTGGTGCGCAGCTGCCATGGTGACATCCAACATCTGTTCCATGATTTGCAAAAGACTGCCAAGTTTTTGAAGAAATTCATGTCGAAAACGGAGAACAGCTGCGCCAAACGGCATGCATTCAATATTGATGAGCCACAACTGGCCTGGGATGTGCTGACAAAACTGGAGGACAGCGACATCAAATCGAATTCCATAGCTCAGATCATTAAAGTTCTGCTGCTCTGTTTGTGGATATGGACTCGAATCCTCTGAGCGTTAACGACGACGAGAGCAGCAGTGAGGAGAATGAAGAGGAGGAGGAGAGCAATGACGATGACTCAAGCGCTGACGACGATGGCAACTCTGACGACGAAGACAAAGATGAAGCCATGTTGGATGAAAATGACTTGGATAAGCTTCGCGACTCTGTTAGCCAGGCACTGGAGAATGGTAGCGACGATGATGGCGAAGCTAACAGCGTGGACTAGAACGATATGGATGAGGAAAGCGGCAAGCGCCTGGACGAGAGCCTAGTGGCCATATTTAAATGCGCCATCAAACGACACAGCGCAAGAAACGTCCAACAAAATCCGATCGCATTCACAGTACTACCTACCTAATCGAGGTCTTTGCCAACAAGAAGCCAACCATGGATATAATTCTAGATGCGTTGCAGTGCGTTTATCTAGTGTTTTGTCGCACCTTCAACGATAAGGATCAGCGACCTCTCAATCATGCCAGCAAGAAGCTGCTGACCAAGCTGTTAGCTTGAATATTAAATTTGAAGAAGCCGATAATTGATGTCATGGCGGAGCTGGATGCCGGCCCCAAATCGGCATTGGAGGGCAAGCAAATTCGCGGTGCGCCCAACTCGCATGAGTTGCAGCATCAGCTGGTCATGTGGCGTGATAAAAGCTATGCCGCCTTGATAGTCCTGTGCTCCGACATGAATGATTTTGACAACAATTTGGCATTGCCGCTGCAGAAAGAAAAGCTAAAAGAGTGGCTACCGGGGCGCAAATCTAAACAGCGGCAGTTCGGCTTCAGGGCTATCTTCCAATTCAAACCAATTCCAATTAAATTGATCAAGCGTCAGCCAATTGATCGCTCTGTTAGTTACGCATTTAACTACCTCGACACATCCGATAAAACGCATAGCAATTGTAAAACTATTGGCTGCAAGCAAAAATCACCGCAAGCTCACGGCCGACGGCCAAAAGGCTGTCGTCAAGGGGCTAGAAAAATATGTGATAAATGTGTTCGAACTGCCCCTTACAGCCAACTTCGCTGATGGCTCTGAAACAGTATCTGGATCCAAAAGTTTTGGAGACCAAGGAACTTTTGGTGAAGATACAAAAATTACTGGTTGATTCTGGTGCCCCAAAGCGTAAATCAACTGCCGGAGACGAGGGGCTCCTGTCGCCCCGAAAAAAATCCAAGAAGCGTTTGACTTAATTTTTATATGATAAATACAATACGATAACAAATATTTGTATCCCCTGTACTATATTAGAATATATAGAAATATATACAATATAAAACGAAAAATGGTTTCAAAGCGTTAACTGCGCCTCAACACGTTTGTTCTCGCTTTGGTTTGATTCGCTAAAAAACATCGATAAGCATTCTTATTGGTTTTAGGTATGCAATCAATTGAATCGAGTTTAATACCATCACTAACGAGTTACTTCACAATTTATGATTCGATCGCGAGTGTAAGTTTTAAATGCCTAAGATATTTAGGAAAAAACTCTCATGCCTGGATGCAAGACCCCCGCATTCAAAGATTGGCTGATGTTAGATGCCGACGATGATGGGAAATGCTTTTGCAATTATTGTTAGTCTAGCATTAATGCAAAACTTTGCGATTTGTTGTGTGGAGCAAAATTTCGAGATGCCAGTGCTATGAAGCTAGATAGATAAAAGTGCACGAGAATAATACAAAATATTTAAGGATTAAAGGACATCGCTGATGCCAAGTACAGCTTGTTACTAAATGAAAGTTACTTGCCAACTTGATTGAAACCGGCACGGAAACGCAAGTGTTATGGTTGGTTCTAAACAAAGTGCTTACACGGAGTTAAAGAAAATGGTTCCCTCCTTAATTTTAATTAAATGTGTATGCCATTCACTGCAATTGGCTGTCAGTAGTGCCAGTAAACATTTTTTACCCGAGGCCTTAAAGTATCTTTTATACGAAACATATAATTGGTTTTCCAAAAGGCTAAACGGCAATCAGATTACAAAACGAGAAGGGACGTGTTGTGTCGCTGATAACGCGACACTATTTTTATACCCGTACTTTACACATGTGAATTATGTGGAATTTTCAAATGTTATATCAGTTTGTACATTTTACATTTTTTTGCTGCATCTGTCATCTACATCTACATTAGTTCTCCCAACTATACACGTACACTGCACGAGGCAGAGTGTGTGAGCAAGAGAGAGAATTAGTAGCGGCTATCAACGCTAAATGTTAATATTGTTGCGGGGGGTATCGCTGCTGAAAATTAATTTTATCATTGTGGCTATAATAATGTTCCGATCTTAACCAGATTCGGGAATCTGGTAGATATGATCATACTGCATTTTTCGTTTTTCCCGATCTTAAAAATTGTGGACTTTCATCTTTTGGGTTGTGGCGGATGGGGTCGTGGGGAAATTTTGAAATAAACTTGTACTGAAGTGATATCACAGGGGTCTGGAGAGAAAGTTTGGTTGAGCTACATACCTCTTATATTCTCTCAGATCCAGGCGCTCATTTGTACGAAAGGGCAAAGCCCTTGCTTGGTCGCGTTGGTGTGTGAGAGAGAGCGAGAGGGAACGATGTTCCTCGAAATTGTGGCTATACTAATGATTCGATTCGATTCGGCCCCTGGTAGATATGGGTCTTCTCTATGATTCTGCATTTCTAGTTTTCTGTTATCTTCAAAATTGTGGACACCACAGATGTGCGCCGTTTGTGGTGGCGGATGTGGGCGGGGCAAAATTTTAAACACACTTCTGGGAGTGAGATATCACATCAGTCTGGAACAAAAATTTTGTTGCTATAGCTCTTATAGTCTCCGAGCAATGGGCGACAAACAAGACGGACAGACATGGCTATATCGACTTGGCTATTGATGATGATCAAGAATATATTTGAAAGGTTATGTTTTAATATGTATGCCAACGGAATATAAAGAGACCTCTGAGCGGCTTCGGCTGACGCTTCCTGACTCTCGCGATCTACTCTTTGCTCTCTCTGCTCTGGGCTCGCTCGATCTCCTCTTTGCGCTCTCTTCTCTCTCGGGGAGGTAACCTTCTTACATTCGGACATCCTGACATTCGTCGAAAAACTTCCACAGTTTGGAAGCTAATCGCTGTCACGTTTGGTCTTTCGATGTCCGGGGCTGCTTTCTTCACGTCGTATCGCCCGTTACGTTTAACGTTGACGATCTGATACGGACCAAGGTATGAACTCGCCAATATTTTTTATTGAATTTCCTTGCGTTCATCTATCTCTATTTTCAGGGTTAAAAGTTGCATTATCTGCTGCATCCTGGCGTCGATGTTTGCCACGCTTCCTTCAGCCATTGCTATCTTGTTTTCTTCTGGGATCAACCTGATTTCGCAATCTTGGTCCGTCTCGGACAAATGTTCATCCAGCAGCAGCAGGTTCTTCTTTTCTATACTTTCTTGCGTTTCGCTTCTTTTTTTCGATGGCGTACGTCTGGTTCTCGGCATCTTCCGTTTTACTTTACGTTGTTTCTTGTGTCGTATGTGACACAAGCGAGCTGTTTTTTCTGATCTCTTGCGAACCGACTCAACGAGTACCAACAACAACGAGGTCGAGCGAATTTTTCTATGCTCCTTTTGTGTTCTTCCGCGTGTGTGTATGCACGTCGCAACAAAAAACGAAACCCGACTACAACGTTGACCGAACTGTTCTTCGCTCCTTTTCTGTTCTTCCTTTCTGTTATTTCGCGTGTATGTATGCACGCCGCAACACAAAAATAACGGAACTTCGCAAAAAAATTTGTCGATTTCTGGGCAAATTACTATAGTTCCTCAGATGAACAGTTGAAAGTTCATCTTAACGACTTTGCTACTTATTTTTTCTCTTCTTCTAAACTACAATAAAAAATGCTCCATCAACTTTAGTCAACTTTTCAACTTTCCAAACCGTGCATTCAAAACAGGACGAGCCCCCAAATGTGAAAGGTTATGTTTTATATGTGTTTATTGAGCAGGTTATATGTAAATGTATGGTAATTGTAATGGTTATATTTTAAATGTATGGTAATTAACAACTGCGACTGACTACAAGAACGACTGCCAACGGAATGTAAAGAGACATCTGAGCCGCGTCGGCTGACGCTTCCTGACTCTCGCTCGCTCGCCCACTAGTTAGACAGACTCACGCTCGCTGGTATTTACGTGACGTGGTGCGGGTACGCACTGTGGTTTCTACCGGGTCGTACATGTAGGTTATTGCCCTTATATAGAACCTACTCCGATATATGCTACGCTTGCTGGATTCACAGTCTATCTGTAGTAACCATTTTGTCCAATCAGGTTGCCGCCGCCGATCGTGAGTGAGTAGTTTTCAAGGAGGAAAGGAGAAGGAGAAGGAAAAAGGAGAAAGCATAGAGATAGGCCTTTTTGAAAATATGATCAAAAATGAACATGAGAAGGAATCTTGTGATGTTGCAGATTTGTGCTTTGAAAAAGTTGACCCCAAGACACTTAAGTGGAGAAAAAGGCCATTTCAATCTCCAGAGAGTGTTTGGGAAGAAGACAAAGCCTGGAGAAGCGACAAATTGATGACGCCGATAGAATATTTTTGCACCTTTTTTGATAGCCGAGTAATTGACTTGTTGACAATGCAAACTGAATTGTATGGGATGCAAGAACACGGCATTGAGCTAAAATGTACTAGAGAGGAAATCAATCGTTATATAGGTATTTTGTTGTACTTGGGTGTTTTAAAATTACCACAACTCAAAATGGCATGGTCAAAATACTTAAAGCTTACAGCTATAACAAATTCAATGCCACGCGGAAGGTTTGAAAAAATTAAGAAATGTTTACATTTTAACGATAACTCTAAACAACCCAAAAAAGGAGATTCAAACTATGATAAACTGTACAAGGTACGCCCTTTACTACAGATTCTCAAAGAAAATTTTGGTAAACTACCCCAGGAAGAACATCAAAGCGTTGATGAACAAATCATTGCGTTCAAAGGTATACCTTCCGTAAGTCATTAAAAATGTACACTTTATCATAATTTCGTTTTACAGGACGATCGACACATAAAGAATACAACCCAGCTAAGCCTCACAAATGGGGTCGGAAAATGTTTACGCGTGCTGGAATGTCGGGGTTAGTTTACGACTTTACGCTGTATGTTGGTGAAGGCACCTGTCCTGATTATGTATTGATAATATCTTCGGATGTTGTGTTATTTTTGGCAAATGGGGTTCATAAGCACAAGAATTTTAAGCTTTTTTTTATGATTGGTTTACGTCAGTAAGCCTTCTGATTTCGTTGAAGGAAATGGGCATTTTTGCAACTGGTACTGTACGTAAGAGCCGCATAAGCAACTGCGATCTGCTTTCAGATGCTGAATTAAAAAAGCGTGGAAGAGAATCGTTTGATGTAAAATGTGAGATCAACAATAATATTGTATGTGGGAAATGGTTTGACAATAAGTCAGTTCAACTTATATCCTCATGTGAAAGCTATGAACCTGTTGGGATATGCAAACGTTGGATTCCAAAAGAAAAAAAATATATTGATGTTTCAAGACCTGCGATTTTTGCTTCTTACAACAATCGTCCCATACCAGTTGATTTGGACGACATGCTCCTGGAACTCTACAAGGTTAACCACATTTCAAAGAAGTGGTACATAAGGATCTTTAATTGGTGCTTGGGAACATTGGTTACAAATGCAGGCTATTGAAAACATTTATATTTGACCAACCCAACGAAACAACACATGCCACTTATTAAATTTCAAACGGAAGTTGCAATGGAGCTTTTACAGAGTACTACCACTACTACATTCGAAAGGAATAGAGGACGACCATCGAATCTTGAAAGGACTAGCTCTATAGTATCCCTAGATACTATGTCCCCAACAAGTAGTCTGTCTTCCCCTCAGTCCAAAAAGTACAGGTTACAGCCGAATCCATCAAACTCTCAGCGTTATGATAAAATGGAACATTGGGTTTGTATTTGGTGAAACAGGACGTTGCATAATGTGTAAAACAGGAACACCAATATCCAAATGCCTTAAATGCAAAGTCCATCTTTGCTGTAACAACAACAAAAACTGTTTTTTGTCATACCATACATAATTTCCAAAAATATATAGAAATAATTGTAAGCTTTCCAAAGAAACTTTTTGTTTATTTTATATACCACTTTGGCCCAAAGTTGCCCACAAGCAACTTCCGGTAGCGCCCAAACCGATCGGCGTGACGACTTGAAATTTTTATCAAATACTTGTTAAATTAATAAAACCATTAATTTAAAAAAAAAAATGTTAATTTCACGGAGAAAATGTTGGGGTCGAAAGGGTTAATCTATAATCATATATACCTTAATCATATTCTTTGTGTGGCTATTGCCCTCTCCAGATACTGCCTTTTAATTATATTTGCATCTGATCGTGCGTTTCCGAGTTTGTTTAAAGATCTCTTACCCAATAAATCATATAATGTGTCCTGTGAATTTGTCTCCTTTGCCCCGTGCAAATCAATTGAAGTTTCTTCAACATTTTTCAACATTGTTCAGCATTTGAACTGTCTTGAAAACCAGTCGAGGATCCAATAACGTAACCATCCTGCTGTCGGTCCTTTGCTAATAAATGGAAATGCGTTTTTATGGACTCTTATAAAAGGTTGGTATAATATGCTTACTAGCCTGCTGGAACAAAGCCAATATTTTCTCGACGTCTTTTAATATATTTACTTTAATAGCAGTAAATGGTAGCGATGCAATGGTTATTGTTAATAAAACTTTGGCAATGGCATCGTTTGTTTTTAAAATGCGCTCAATCTTGAAATATAAACTATTCCATCTAGTAGGCGTTTCTTTTAATAGGGTCTGCGCAAAGTCTTCTTGAGCCAATTTAAAATTTTCAGTCGCTATGTTTAAAAAATCGAATAATTGTGGTTAAAATTAGTAAAGAAAGCTTTAAACAATTCTTCATTATCACATTTCAGCGCATCTTGCACCACCAGATTTAAGGTGTGCGCAAAGCATGGCAGATTGAAAATTTGTAATATTTCAAATGCTGTGAGCATGGAGCCGGCATTATCTGTCACAATGCACACCGTTTTATTGAGGATGTTCCAATGATTGTAATTATAAACAAAACGAACGAGAAATAACGTACGGCGTCGCTGTGAACGCGACTCTACTTTTTTACCCGTACTCAGTCAGTACACATGTGATTTATGTGGAATATTCAAATGTTGTTTCAGTTTTTACATTTTACATTTAACATTTGTTTGCTGCATCTGTCATCTACATCTACATCACTTCTCACAAAAACACACGTACACTGCACGAGACGAATGTGTGAGAAGTGTGTGAGCGAGAGAGAGAATCTGTAGCGACTATCATCCTTAAATGACTTATGCTGCAAGGGGGCGGGGAAAATTGCTTCTGTGGCTTTATTGTGGCTACAATAATGATCCGATCTGAACCAAAACTGGTAGATATGGTCATTCTCTACGATATTGCATTTTTCGTATTTTTCTATCTTCAAAATTGTGTATTTTCGCCTTATGGGGGGCGGGAGTGGGCGTGGCAAAATTTTGAAATAATCTTGCACTGAAGCGATATCACAGGAGTCTAGACAGAAAGTTTGGTTGTTCTAGCTCTTATAGTCTCTGAGATCGAGGCGCTCATTTATACGAAAACCCAACCATCGACTCGTTTTTGTGTGAGTGCGAAAGAGAGGGTATAATGTTTCTCGAAATTGTTTTCTCTATTGTGGGGCCTCTGATAGATGTGGTCTTTCTCTATGATTCTGCATTTTTAGTTTTCTGTAATTTTCAAAATTGTCGACGCCACAGATTTGCGGTCTTTGTGGGGGCGGAAGTGGTCGGGGCGAAATTTTTAAACACTTTTCCGGGAGTGAGAGATCACATATCAAGAATATATATACTTTATATGGTCGGAAATTATTCCTTCTCTATGTTACACACATCCACTTTTACCACAAATACAATATACCCTTTTACTCTTCGAGTACGGGTATAAAAAGAACGTGTGCTGTCGACGTTAACGCGACACTTCTTTTACACACGTACCCAGTTGGTATGATTTATGTGGAATTTCCAAATGTTTTATCAGTTTTTACATTTTACATTTTTTTTGCTGCATCTGTCATCTACATCTACATACATCAGTTCTCATAGCAACATACGTACACTGCACGAGGCAGAGTGTGTGAGCAGTGTGTGAGCGAGAGAGAGAATTAGTAGCGGCTATCAACCCTAAATGACACTTTTGCTGCGAGGGGTGAGGGGGCTCACGGCTAAAATTAAATTGTATCATTGTAGCTACATATAATAATGATCCGATCTGAATAAAATTCGGGAATCTGGTAGATATGATCATTCTCTACGATACTGCATTTTTTGTTCTTTTCTATCTTCAAAATTGCGGACTTTCATCTTTTTGGGGGGCGGAATTGATTTGGGCCCCTGGACTATTTCCACAAACACTCAATTACACTCGGATATAAATATAAAATTTAAATGTTAAATTATATACGTAATAATTAATAAATTGTAAATATATAAACTTGCCAGCGGAAAATTAGACTCATTTGTGTTTCTCCCAAAATTCGCCCGCGCTTTTGTTCTACCCATCATACACGCATGCATCCCCACACATGTACACACACCATGCAATTGCGCGCACATTAGAATATTATTACAATTTTTGAAATATAAAGCAAATCTGTACATATGTACGTAAATTTATATAGAACGATATACATAAGTACATACAGTTGCGAAAAAAATAATAGCACCACTGCAACACATTTTGTTCTTGATAAAAAAAATGCTATTACTGTTGCGATTTTTTTTAATTTTAATTTTTTTATATTGTTTGGTATTCCCCATAAACAAAAACAGTGCTACCGATCTTTAAATTTCACTCTATATATTTTTTTGGGTATTTTAAGAAAAAAGCCCCCAAAAACACCGAAAACGAGGAAGAATTATTTATGTGGAATTTTCAAATGTTTTATCAGTTTTTAAATTTTACATTTTTTTGCTACATCAGTCATCTACATCTACTTCATCTACATTAGTTCTCACAACAACACACGTACACTGCACGAGGTAGGTGTGAGCGTGAGTGTGTGTGTGAGCAATCAGTAGCAGAATTAGTAGCGGCCATCAACCATAAATAAAAATGTATATTTTGTTGCGTGTTGGACTGGGGGCTCGCTGCTGAAAATTCATTTGATCATTGTGGCTACAATAATGATCCGATCTTAACCAAATTCGGGAATCTGGTAGATATGGTAATTTTCTACCATACTGCATTTTTGATTTTTTTCTATCTTCAAAATTGTGGATTTTCGTCTTTTGTGGGGGCGGAAGGGGGCGGGGGCGAAATTTTGAAATACACTTGTTCAGGTTTGGTATCACAGGAGTCTTGGCCAAAAGTTTGGTTGCTCTAGCTCTTATAGTCTCTGATATCCAGGCTACACAAAAATACAAAACCAAATCGACTCGATTTTGTGTGAGTGCGAAAGGGAGGGAGCGAAGTTTTTGCGTATGTTTTTGTCTATTGTGGCTATATAAATGATCCGATCCGATTCAGATTTGGGCCCCTGATAGATATGGTCTTCATCTATGATTCTGCATTTTTCGTTTTTGTTATATTCAAAATTGTGGACGCCACAGATGTGCGCCCTTTGTGGGGGCGGAAGTGGGCGGGGCGAAATTTTGAAACATTTTTCTAGGAGTGAGATATAACATCAGTATGGAAAAAAAATTTGGTTGCTCTATCTCTTTTAGCCTTCGAGCAATGGGCGACGAACAAGACGGGACGGACGGACAGACAGGGCTATATCGACTCGGCTATTGATGCTGATCAAGAATATATATACTTTATAGGGTCGGAAATTACTCCTTCTCTATGTTACACACATCCACTTTTACCACAAATACAATATACCCTATTACTCTTCGAGTACGGGTATAAAAACTAAAACACGCGGACGAAAACGACCTGTGACCCCTCTTCATGTCCAAAGACTGATTCGTCAAAGCAAGAAGGGTCACTTCCAGACAGCTACCGAGGTTAAAAAAAAATCTTAAAATAAATTCGACGGACCAAACAGTTCGCACATACATATCTTAGGCAACATAATCCTAAAGCCTGAAGCCCAAGAAAGGTACCACTTCTAAACGCGACACATATAAACAGGCGCATGAAGCTAGCCAGGGACCATGCAAATTGGACACCCCAAAAATTCAGAAATGGTCAGATGAGTCCAAAGTAGTTATATTTGGTGGGAAGGGATCCTGATCATACCGTATACGACCAAAGAAGTACCCAGTACACCACAACAACTTTTAAAAATGGAGGATGTAGTGCAATGGTATGGGCCTCCCTCTCCTACATTGGAGAAGGTCCAATACATTGGATAAAACCATCATGGATCAGCACGTGTACGTGAATATCATGGAGAAAGTGATGCTACCCTTTGCAGAATATAAAATGCCGATCGTATGGGTCTTTCAACAGGATAATGGCCCCAAACACACCAGCAAGTAAGCAAAGGAACGTTTTGGAGTGGCCTGCTCAGCCTCCTGACCTGATTGCCATCGAAAATCTGTGACCCGACGTCAAGAAGGCAGTTGCTGCTTCCAAGCCAACCACTATCGGATCACTTTGTGAAGAAATTAAAGAGTCCTGGTCAAAAATTCCCCTAAAACGATGCCAGGACTTAGTTGATTCTATGCCAAGACGTTGTGCAGCTGTTATTACCAATAAAGGGCACTGTACTAAATATTAAATTGTGCATATAGATTTAGTATTAATAGTTCAAAGTGTTTAACTAATGGATTCGTCACTTATTGCTTATTTTTTAATTTGAAATCCATTTTTTGAAAAGTGTTGCTATTTTTTATTCGCCTCGTTTTGTCAATTTCACTAAAGTTTCTTAAATAACTTAAAAACTTTTAAAACAAGACATGATTTTTTTTATTCCCATGTTTGTAAGAGTCTCCCCTTTCTAAAAATGTGTTTAAAGTTTCCTTAAAGTTAAAAATGTGAGTTGGGCACTTATTTAAAATTACTTGTGGAGGTGGTGCTATTATTTTTTTCACAGCTGTATACATATGTTTTACATACCTGGTCGAAATAAATATTGGGACACTCAATTTTTCTTTAAAGTAAATCGTATTTGCTTATTTATTATTTTTTTAAATTTTATTCGCAAGTATAAAGAGAAAATGCATTGAAATAAAAATTAATTTTTGTAAATATCTGATCCTTTTCGAGAAAATTCAGGTCCTTATTTTTTGCTGCCTTAGAAATAATTATTGGTACACTAAAATACAAATAATTTTTTAAAATTCCAATATTAGAACAAATAAATTTGTTTTCTTACTTATATTAGTATGTATTGCCTCCACGCTTTGAAATAACTTCAGCCAAGCGATTAGGCATTGATAGAATTAAATTTTGGAGCGTTTTTTCGTCGATTTTGGCCCTTTTTTCGATAATTGGCTTTTTGAGCTGCACCAAATTTTCAAATTGTCGCCTATTGCTATAAACTTTGCTGGACAGTATTTACGAAACATTCTCGATTGGGTTTAAATAGGGGAACACATGCAGGCCACCCCAAAAGATCTATTTTTCGGTCCTTAAATAACTGTTTTGTGGTTTTGGATACGTGGAATGCAGCGTTATCCTGTTGAAATTATTCTTCGATAATTGGCTTTTTGAGCTGCACCAAATTTTCAAATTGTCGCCTATTGCTATAAACTTTGCTGGACAGTATTTACGAAACATTCTCGATTGGGTTTAAATAGGGAACACATGCAGGCCACCCCAAAAGATCTATTTTTCGGTCCTTAAATAACTGTTTTGTGGTTTTGGATACGTGGAATGCCCCAATATGTTTCGCTAAACGGTATTAATACGTCGTCTATGAGGCTTATACTATAACGCTGAGAATTCATTCGAGATGATACAAAACATACAGGGGATCTTCCGGGGTGTCCAAATGCAGCCAATACCATAATCGAGCCGCCCCAAAATTTCGAAATTGCGTTCACGGCGTATATCTCTCCAGTACATCATTTTAACGTCAGGACCATCCAAGTTGAACTTTTTTTTGTCACTGAAGATAACGTTCTCCCATTCACTTGTGCAAAATCTTTACTTTTTGCAAATTCCAGACGAGCTGCTTTGTGCCTTGGCAGAAGCATAGGTTTGCGTACCATTTTTCATACTTAATGTTACTATCTGAACTTAAAATTGGCTGAATACGACGGGTAATGATGTCAAGAGACAGTTTAGCCTTAATATCCCGTGAACTAGTCGCTGTATTTAAATCCAAATTATTTATTTGTCGTTTTGTTCGATCAGACACTAAGCAAGGTCGGCCGGTTTTTACTGTTTTATTATATCCTGACGGGTTTATTTTTTATTTTTTGACAGTATTCTTGCTTATTTCCGCAATATTGGCTATTTCTCGAATGCTTTTCCCTTCCCTGTGCAGATTAAGGATAGTTTTTGCATATTCTCCGACAACTTTAATCCATTCCCCATTTTTACTTTATTAACGTGTGGAACTGTATTAAATGAACTTTTATTTAGCCTTTGATTGTTAAATTTACTTGTTCAGAGCTAAAAAGAATAAAATTCTCACTTTAACTACGAAAAACTTGAATACACAGTCAATTAGCACCACTTTTCTGATGGTGTACCAATAATTATTTCGTACTAGAAAAAAACACGTCTCACAAAACTGGTCAGGAAAAAGTCCCCGAATAAAAAATATATACTTTTAACCTGCCGTTACTTTCTTGATAAGTAGATATATTCAAAAAAATTTGTGTGTCGCTACAAATGCTTACCATTTCTTAAAAATTTTGAAAAATATCTATGATAAGTGAGTGTCCCAATATTTATTTCGACCAGGTATTTATAGTATAAAAAGGTCTCTGAAAAAAAACTTGAATTCATTGACAAAGTTGTTAAAACGGCATACGAAGTCGAAAGCCGACGGCATTTGCAAAATATTTATGTACATACATATGTACATATTTTAATTGAAATAAATGTGTCTAAATTAGGGATAAGTAGATAAGTATATGTACATGCGTAAATGTGCAGTTTCAAATAAGTCAAACAAATAAAAGCTTTAGTTTTTATATTTTATTTATTTTCCATGCCCAAGTGTCCGCTACCTTCCCCCATCCACTCTGCCCGTCTTCATTTATGTTACGGCCGGTCAGGTCATACATACATACGTACTTGCGCATGAAACTCAAAAAACAATAATTTGCCCAGTTCTTTACTTTCTTAGCGAACGCAGAGAACAAAAAAAAACTTGCACGTCGCAGCTTCAATACTCTAATGGGCATCTCTTCGAATGCAAGGTCAAACATGATATCCATTATGAGTATTTACATGTGCACATCGGGCTATCCATTATTTAATCCTATATAAAACAAATTAACATACAAAGGATACAAGAAAATATATTCTGTGACAAGCTTCTTCAAAACGCGTCACAATACCAAAAATTCTAGGGTCAGGGTATGTGGAAAGAAATATGTATGTATAAATTTTCAACGCGAAATGCGAAAACCAAATCCTATAACCAATACACGCACAGTTTGTGAGTACTCAGTACACACGCACGTCTAAGTCACTACGAACCACACACAAAACCCCAAATCCGAAGTCGAAGTTGAAGACAATACAGACATACATTTTTATGTCCGTGTGACAGAAATGTTGGATTGCCTGTGCATGAGGTCATGAGCGAACATGTTCAAAGGGGTTCTGGGTTCCAGAATCCGAATTCAGCTGCGACAAACTCGTTACAGGCCATGACCACTGACCAAATACATTACATACACTGACATTTGGTCAGTGCCATGACCAATCTATAATGTATTTGGTCAGTGGCGTTGATCAATACATTTTTTGATCACGTTCGTACAGTACCCGCCCACGGTGCCGCGCTCAATAGAACGCAAACACAAGGCGGATAACGAAAAGGTCCCGTAACAGTTGCTAGCGTCGATCGCATTGAGACGTAGTTTCACCACAGAAAAGAGAGGACAGCGGCCTAAGGTTCGAACTAACGGGACCTGTCCGAAAAGTTCTCGAAAAGTCAGAGGCAGAAAATGCTGAGAAGCCGCAATGAGGAACGCCAGGGCACTGAATAAATGACCGGCAAAGCGAGTAGATGCGTAGTTTTTATACCCGTACTCGAAGAGTAAAAGGGTATATTGTATTTGTGGTAAAAGTGGATGTGTGTAACACAGAGAATAACACAGCGCTGTCTGTGTCCGTCCGTCTGTCCGTCTTGTTCGTCGCCCATTGCTTGAAGGCTAAAAGAGATAGAGCAACCAAATTTGTTTTCCATACTGATGTTATATCTCACTCCTAGAAAAATGTTTTAAAATCTCACCCCGCCCACTTCCGCCCCCAAAAAGGGCGCACATCTGTGCACAGTGGTTGGGCTTGTATGGAGCCGCGGCCATAAGTACTTCTAGTTGTTATATTGTAACGAAATTTTTACCAAAATTGTAGAGAAATATTTAAAATACAATACAAAAAATTGGCCATACCGTACGTCTGTATCATATAGCTGCCATAGGAACGATCGGTTCGAAATAAGCATTTAGTATGAAATTTTTTTTTGTTTTTATTATATTGAAATGAAATCTAATATTTCTGCATAAGTAATGAGTTTAAATAACTCGGGCGAGTTTAGTCAAAATCGAGATACTAAATCATTTAGCTGCCATAGCAATAATTGCGTCGTCCAAGATCAGCACTCTCTTGTGTTGGTTGCGACACCTCGTGGGCACAGCTTAATACAATTGTTTCCATTTCATTCAGCCAACCAGATTGATAATGCATAATTGAAGCTTTTTTCCGTTTGTAACTATCCCAAAAAGTATTAATTCTGTTACATATATACTTAATACGTTTGGGTAGTTGGCTTAGCTCGGGAGTGTAACCGTTGTTTTCAATATGCTCTTGCAAAACTTCGATCATTTTTTTCAATTTTTCAGCTTTGGTTCCATTTTCTGCGCACCATAGATTAAAAATATGTTGGCGTGCAAAGACTAACTTATAAGAAACGCCTAAAAAGTAAATTCCAATGAAATTAATAAATAAAAATGATACAAATAGGTTAGTAAGAACATTACAAACACGAAAAACGAAGACAAAGCAACAGCACATTAGAAAAAAAAATATCCTTGGAAAACGTTAGACGCCGTTAGTAACCGTTACGATTACACAAGCATCTGCAATTTTCTGCAGCTAATTTTAAAACATTATTACCTTACAAGTAAGACAAACACAATGACATACAAACGAATTGTGAGATTTTGTCAGATCACAACTAAAACTCTGACTAAACAAAAAAAAGACGTTCACAAAATACACAAAAAAGGTTAAATCGATCTAAAAGACACAAAAAATATTTAATCAGTCATATCAAATTTATAATAACAATTTATTCAAGTAAACACCTTCAACTTTAAAATTCATTTTAAATAATTAAATTTCGAGAACTTTTGCGAACGCCTGACCACTTTGAAATTCACTTTTGCTTTGACGTAAAGCTAACTTAACGCAGTTGCGCTGCAAAATTGAACACGTGTTCACGCTTTGCATTCTATTTTTAGAAAGTTCAGTTAGATTTGCAGAAAAAACCGGTTTTCCATACAAAAATTTGGACAATTTAGAGACAAACTTTTTATATTTTGACTAAATATGTTTTGATGGATTTTTGTACTTATGGCCTATGGGCGCAACCACTGTGCTGTGGCGTCCACAATTTTAAAAATAACAGAAAACTAAAAATGCAGAATCATAGAGAAAGACCATATATATGAGGATCCCAAATATGAATCGGATCGGATCATTAATAAAGCCACAATAGAGAAAAACATACGAAAAACTTCGCTCCCTCTCTTTCGCGCTGAAAATTCATTTCATCATTGTGGCTATAATAATGATCCGATCTGAACCAGTTTTGACCATCTGGTAGATATGGTCATTCTCTACGATACTGCTTTTTTCATATTTTGTCTATTTTCAAAAGTGTGGGTATATCGACTCGGCCATTGCTGCTGATAAACAATATGTATACTTTATCGCCTCCTTCTCTATGTTACACACCTCCACTTTTACCACATATACAATATACCCTTTTACTCTTCGAGCACGGGTATAAAAATGAGAAAAAACAAACCAAAGGTTTTGCATCCATTGCTGCCTCCCAAAGTTAACTGGGTTGCCAACAGCCTGGTACACCCGCACCACCGGGGGGGACAGCGTGCCCGGCATTTCAGAGGTGGTATCCCCGAGAGGCATAGTGCACTGCATTTCTCGGGGCCTCAATCCTCCTTCCTTAATAAAGAGACCATAATTTCGAAAATTCTGGCCATAAAAGGAATGGCAGTAATTGGATCAAACAACATATCGGGATGCGTTTGGATCAGTTCTTCGACTAGATCCCTGACAACCACTTTAATGGTGTCTCCGCTTACTTCCAAGGTGTTGTTCTTACAGAATTCAAAGCTGAATGGCTCCTGACAAACTCTGAATTTTCGTTTTAGCACCGCCCTCATCGTGGTCAACTCCCGCTCGCAAGCAATGCGGACTTGTTCGGGAGGATTCACTTCGGTTGGGAACTGCTGTTCCCAATCCTCTTCAAAAACCTTGTGGTACAATTCATTCAGAATTGTGTCATCATGATTAAATTTATTCATCATTAATTTAACCACATGGCGATAATTCCATAGGACGGGAAATCGCTTTTCGGCTTTGGCGAGGGCGAGCCTATTTGCAGGGCAGTCATCGGACATTTGGAATTTTATATTTGATTAGTTTTTACCAGAGCTCGCAAATAACAGTTGCGCACCACTTGCGCAAAAAGTCAGACAAGAACCGTTCACCAGAGTCTCAATCGGTCGCCCCATGCTGTCGCTGCACCAGCATCCAGCCTCTCCGTAGCACTGCCTGGCAGCATAGATTGCAATGATTTGCATAAACTTGCAAACAATTTGGACTGAAGAATTCGAAAATAAATAATTGGTTCACCGAGTCGAGGAACTACTGTTCTCGACAGTCACGTCTCCCAAGGTCAGCACACACCCATCATAAAATGCTCTTTTTATGGGCAGCAAAACTGCGCCCCCAGCAATCATCTTACCTGTGTGTGCTATGTGTGTGTGCTGAATGTAAGTACACTCACACTTGGACAGTGCTATGTGTGTGCTGGATTCCTCAGTGGAGTGTTCCTACTGACTGCATCCTCCCGTGACAGGTTGGCGGAGCTGCGGGCAAATCGAACAGAGTCGGCAATACAAATACAAATAAAAGGTTAAAAAAAAGCGTATTAGTAAATGATGGGATCTAGGTTTTGTTAGGGAGCCACTTACTCGATGTCAGGAGTCCTTTGAGCCTTTGGATCGCTGGTGGCAGGCGGTGCAGGATTCTCCAGCAGGTGTACGTGGACACCCACGAGTCGCGTTATGAACTCACGCGCTTCGCCCACATCCATTAGCTTCTCGCGCCATATTCCGGTTAAACTTTTTATGACTGGTCCAATCCCAAATCTGAGAGATTGCCCATTCGACTCCAGCTCATTGCTGTTGCAGTGATGCAGCTCCAGCTCCTCCGTTGCATATTTTCCGAAGAATCGTTGGAACAGCTTTTCCAGCTGATCTATTTCACCAGCAATTAATTCGTTGTGAGCACTCCAGGGCAGTTTAAGTGCAGACAGTGCAGTCCGGGCCTCCGCCACTCGGGATCGCCAAGACTCGATATTAAAAATCTGGTCCTGTAAAGACCATTTAAGATTTTTTCCGCGTGACCAAATGTGTTTAATCTCTTGGTTAAATGGGTTAAATCGTATAAGTCCGGTAAGTCATAGCTCTTCGCGGCATAGCCCACTGCCTTTTGGTTTGTTTTGTTATTGTCGGATATGATTGCCATTGCATTTTCCAACGCTTTTGGGTAGTGCAATTTTATGTTTTTTATTGCCTTTCTAATGCATTTATACAGAAGCTCCGTTCCGATGGAGTTCCTTGCATTGGCAAAACACATTAATTTGTATTGTTCTATACAAATTAGAATCAGCAGCATTGCGCCAATGGCTACCACTTTCCATTTCGGTAATATACAATGCTGGTGGGTGAAATGAAAACGTAAAATGTTGAACCATTCCAAAGATATATATCTGGATTGAATGAATTAATACTTACATTTGCAGGTATGTCTGAAAGGAACCACTCGTCCAGAATCAAAAAATATGGACGCTCCAATATCTTCCCAAGGGTACTTATGTATTGAACCTCCTTGTGTTCCCGTATACTTCGATCCTGGCTCGCAACGTGCTCAACAGCAGCGGCAATGTGATCCTTTAAATGTCCGTATATGGAGGTCGCAAATACTTCATTAAAATTGTCCATATTCAAAAAAGGCACGCGTATGTTTGTTCGCCAAAAAATCCGTTTGTCTCAAAAGTAAAAGAAAAGTAGTAAAGGTACTAAATAGTACTAAAAAGTAGTAAAGGATGGCAAGGGTGGTTAAAACGTATTCAAAAGTATGGCAACAGTCGTGAAAACATATCCAGCCGGTTGGCAGCTCCTTTTTTTTAATTACACTTACAAATTTGCTCCCTTTTTATTTTGAAAATATTTTGAAAATATGAATGATATGTTATACGTATTTAAGGCATAAATACTTTTTATGTATACTTTTTACCTGTTACTTCAAAAAAAAAAATCCGCGTAAAGTACCAAAAAGTAGTAAACGATCTACGATACGATACATTTCGATAGAATGTTTGGCAAGAAAACATATGAAAACATATCACTCCGGTTGGCAGCTCCGAAGCGTGGTAACAGTTATAAAAACTAAAAGTTATATTTGGTCAATTAATTTATACATTTTTTGAATAACACAGTTTTATCAAAATAAAAAACATGAACAACAAGCAGCTCATTAATAAGTTGATGCTAGGCGAGGAGGGCGAACCCTTGCGCATAGTTCGTGCACGCCTGGAAATGCAGGTTGATATGTTGGAGGTCTTAAAAACAACTGAGGCTCTAACAGAAGAAAAAAATTTGGCATTGGCGGAACGAATGTTGAGACGCTCCCGCAATCACCTAATGATAGCAGAATACAATGAGCAGAATGGAAGAACGTGTGAGTCCGGACACAGCTCTTCCACAACATTATCAAGTTCGGGAGTAACTTCTGCAAACTCAGATTTGCAGCTCTCAGCTCCAGCTCTCAGCTCCAGCTTGCAAACTTTGATCCCGCTGGTGGAAAACGGTGTTCCCATAATGGCGGAAAGTGGAGAACAAATTTTCGTTTTGCAAGAATCAAAGGAAGGGCGTGAACCGAAGGAACAACAATCCACAGCGGAATGCAATCCAACCACAGTGGATACAAGTGAAGCCAATCCCCATGTTCCCCTTGCCAACTCCACACACATTACCACCATGCCCAACGCGGCGGCAATGGGAACGACGACCAGGAACAGGATTGGTCCGGAGGAGTACACTGCTTCCGATATGGAACAACAAAGTTTGGAGCAGCAAAGTGTTAAACAAAAACCCTACGAAGACTTTAGGAAGAAGCGGAACTATGCAGCAAGGCTACGGAGAGTGAAGGCCGGCAAGCCTGTGAAAAAGTTCGACGAATTTATTTATTTGACGGAGGCTCCGCCGAATGCGGATTCGCGTGCACCAGGCGAATGTGTAATTCTTGTTCGGGACGACCCACTACAACGAATCCGGCATCTCAACCAATTTCGTGTTTCCTTTTTTGCTCTGCTCATTCGCTGACCGTTTTGCGACGAGCGAAGAAAAATAAAAGTCTTTTGCATTTGTATGAGTGTATATGCGAATGATCAGCCTACTTGTAAAACCACACTTGCACACTCACACTTTTTAATAAAAGGCACTGAAGTCAAAAGACCGTTTACGATGAGCCTTTCGTTTTTTTCGCTCTTCTGCTGACCCTCAATGAGCGAGCGTTCAGTTGATCGCTCTCTCTAAGTTGTTGTTGAGTGAGCATAAAAAGACCCTCGCAACTGAGATAAGTTAACCGAAAACCAAAACAAAGAGCAACGAAAAGTTCTGTTCAGAGCGAGAGCACACGTGCATCGTCTTTTTCGGTTGTGTTAGTGTGCAGACCACAAAACGAAAAAACGGTTGATTGTTATTTGCGAGCTATGGTTTTTACATTTGACATTTTTTTTGCTGTATCTTTCATCTACATCTAAATATATCACTTCTCACAACAAGACGGTCATTCTCTATGATACTGCATTTTTCATATATTTTCTATTTTCGAAACTGTTGAATTTCGTCTTTTCTGGTGGCGGAAGGGGGCGGGTCAAAAATTTTGAAATACACTTGTAGATGTGAGTTGGTTGCTCTAGCTCTTACAGGCCCCGAGCTAGAGCTGTAAAAACATCGATAGTGGGCCCACTCGATTTTTTCGATGGTGATAGTCCAAACCATCGATAGTTTCGATACTATCAACTTTAAAAATGTTTAAACAATTTTTTTTGCTTATCAACCCTATATATAATCATATGTACATATTCTGCCAAATACAGTATAGTTTGAAAGCAAATGGTTTTTTTTTAATATTTTCTGAAAGATAATACTTTTAACTAACATACAAGAAAACCAATCACATTTTAAGCTATATTGTTTTTATTTACTGATAATATTAGTTGGTGCGAGATCATCCGTTCATCGGGAAGCACATTATACACATAACATATTGATGTTAATGATTAAATGAAATTAAAAACGAAAAGAACGTACGGAGTCGCTTCGAACGCGACTCTACTTTTATACCCGTACTCAGTGATTTATGTGGAATTTTAAAATGTTTTATCAGTTTTTACATTTTACATTTTTGCTACATCTGTCATCGACATCTACATCTACATCAGTTCTCAACAACAACACACGTACACTGCACGAAAAGCATGTTTGAGCGTGATTGTGTGTGTGAGACCTACTTTTAAACCCGACAATCAACCCCAATAATTGACTTACAGCGGTCCCAAGTGGAAGGGGACAGCTCGTAGCTGAAAATTCATTTGATCATTGGGCTACAATCAATGATCCGATCTGAACCAAATTCGGGAATCTGGTAGATATGGTCATTCGTTTACAAAACTGCATTTTTATTTTCAGAATTGTGTCATCATGATTAAATTTATTCATCATTAATTTAACCACATGGCGATAATTCCATAGGACGGGAAATCGCTTTTCGGCTTTGGCGAGGGGCGAGCCTATTTGCAGGGCAGACATTGGACATTTATATTTTTTTATTTTTGATTAGTTTTTACCAGAGCTCACCAGAGTCTCAATCGGTCGCCCCATGCTGTCGCTGCACCAGCATCCAGCCTCTCCGTAGCACTGCCTGGCAGCATAGATTGCAATGATTTGCATAAACTTGCAAACAATTTGGACTGAAGAATTCGAAAATAAATAATTGGTTCACCGAGTCGAGGAACTACTGTTCTCGACAGTCACGTCTCCCAAAGGTCAGCACACACCCATCATAAAATGCTCTTTTTATGGGCAGCAAAACTGCGCCCCCAGCAATCATATTACCTGTGTGTGCTATGTGTGTGCTGAATGTAAGTACCTCACACTTGGACAGTGCTATGTGTGTGCTGGATTCCTCAGTGGAGTGTTCCTACTGACTGCATCCTCCCGTGACAGGTTGGCGGAGCTGCGGGCAAATCGAACAGAGTCGGCAATACAAATACAAATAAAAGGTTAAAAAGCGTATTAGTAAATGATGGGATCTAGGTTTTGTTTAGGGAGCCACTTACTCGATGTCAGGAGTCCTTTGAGCCTTTGGATTTCTGGTGGCAGGCGGTGCAGGATTCTCCAGCAGGTGTACGTGGACACCCACGAGTCGCGTTATGAACTCAAGCGCTTCGCCCACATCCATTAGCTTCTCGCGCCATATTCCGGTTAAACTTTTTATGACTGGTCCAATCCCAAATCTGAGAGATTGCCCATTCGACTCCAGCTCACTGCTGTTGCAGTGATGCAGCTCCAGCTCCTCCGTTGCATATTTTCCGAAGAATCGTTGGAACAGCTTTTCCAGCTGATCTATTTCACCAGCAATTAATTCGTTGTGAGCACTCCAGGGCAGTTTAAGTGCGAACAGTGCAGTCCGGGCCTCCGCCACTCGGGATCGCCAAGACTCGATATTAAAAAATCTGGTCCTGTAAAGACCATTTAAGATTAAGATCCGCGTGACCAAATGTGTTTAATCTCTTGGTTAAATGGGTTAAATCGTATAAGTCCGGTAAGTCATAGCTCTTCGCGGCATAGCCCACTGCCTTTTGGTTTGTTTTGTTATTGTCGGATATGATTGCCATTGCATTTTCCAACGCTTTTGGGTAGTGCAATTTTATGTTTTTATTGCCTTTCTAATGCATTTATACAGAAGCTCCGTTCCGATGGAGTTCCTTGCATTGGCAAACACATTAATTTGTATTGTTCTATACAAATTAGAATCAGCAGCTTGTGCGCCAATGGCTACCACTTTTCCATTTCGGTAATATACAATGCTGGTGGGTGAAATGAAAACGTAAAATGTTGAACCATTCCAAAGATATATATCTGGATTGAATGAATTAATACTTACATTTGCAGGTATGTCTGAAAGGAACCACTCGTCCAGAATCAAAAAATATGGACGCTCCAATATCTTCCCAAGGGTACTTATGTATTGAACCTCCTTGTGTTCCCGTATACTTCGATCCTGGCTCGCAACGTGCTCAACAGCAGCGGCAATGTGATCCTTTAAATGTCCGTATATGGAGGTCGCAAATACTTCATTAAAATTGTCCATATTCAAAAAAGATGCACGCGTATGTTTGTTCGAAAAAAATCCGTTTGTCTCAAAAGTAAAGAAAAGTAGTAAAGGTACTAAATAGTACTAAAAAGTAGTAAAGGATGGCAAGGGTGGTTAAAACGTAGAGTTACGTTTACGTAAAACGTAAATTAGAGCTAGACCAATCAAATTTTTCCAGACTGATGTGATATCGGTTCCTAGAAAAGTGTTTCAAAATTTCGCCCCGCCCACTTCCGCCCCACAAAGGGCGCACATCTGTGGCGTCCACAATTTTGAAGATAGCAGAAAACGAAAAATGCAGAATCATAGAGACAGCCGGTCTGTATCAGGGGCCCAAATCTGAATCGGATCGGATCATTACTATAGCCACAATAGAGAAAAACATACGCAAAAACTTCGCTCCATCCCTTTCGCACTCACACAAAATCGAGTAATTTTGGTTTTTCGTAAATATGAACGCCTGGATCTCAGAGACTATAAGAGCTAGAGCAACCAAACTTTTTTTTGCCAAGACTCCTGTGATACCAAACCTGAACAAGTGTATTTCAAAATTTCGCCACGACCCCCCTTCCGCCAAGTTGTTCAAAAAGACGAAAATCCACAATTTTGAAGATAGAAAAAAAATAAAAATGCAGTTTTGTAGAGAATGACCATATCTACCAGATTCCCGAATTTGGTTCAGATCGGATCATTATTTTAGCCACAGTGATCAAATGAATTTTCAGAAGCAATTCCCCACCTCCTGCAACATAAGTCATTTATTGGGGTTGATTGTGGCTGCAGATTCTCTCACACACACACTCACGCTCAAACATGCTGCCTCGTGCAGTGTACGTGTGTTGTTGTGAGAACTGATGTAGATGATGTAGATGTAGATGTCGATGACAGATGTAGCAAAAATGTAAAATGTAAAAAATGATAAAACATTTTAAAATTCCACATACACTCATGGACAAAATAATAGGTGTGCTTTTTTTTTTCTTTTTAACCTTATATATCTAAGTCATATCTACTTTAATCTTAACAAATCAAAGTTTTTCCAAAACTTATATCAATTGTCTTTAAACAAAAAGTAAAAACAGCTTCACAAACCCTTTAATTTACAAGAAAATTCAAGTTTTTCCTTAAATTCGCCAATTTTGGCTGGACACAATAATAGGTGTACGAAGATAAATGTTTAAATTAAATCGATATTTTACTGTTTTGGTCTTGTTTTATAATAAATTAAGTATCTGGCAGCTAATACTCGGTATATCCGCTGTTATTTTGCAGGACTTTTCTCCATTCGTATTGGCATGAAGGATATTGACTTGCGACAAGTTCCAATTGGAATGTTGGTCCATGTTCTTTTGGACAATATCCCAAAATTAATTTTTATTTTGACAAAAAGTCTTTCCCACCTCTCTTTGGAGTTCAGCCCAGCAATTCTCGATGGGGTTGAGGTCCGGGGATTGACTTGGCCACTCAAGAACATTCGCATTTTGCTCTCGGAACCAATCCTTTACTTGTCGAGAGGCGTGCTTCGGGTCATTATCCTGCTGGAACTTCCATAAAAGTGCCATATTATCCCCGGCATATGGTAGCATTACCTTTTCCAATAGATCTTTGTATACGAATCTGTCTATTATTCCGTCAACACGATGAATCGGACCAACATCATATCATGAAAAGCAGCCCCATGCAATTAGGCTAACACCTCCATGTTTCACAGTTTAAAATGTGTTCCTGGGATCAAATTCTTTTGCCTTTCGGACGACGAACATTCCTTTTGGTATCATTTCCAAATAAATTTAACTTGGTTTCTACATCCAGAGGATATTAAGCCATTTTTTCCCACCCTTCGGTCTGCACCAGATTCTACGATCTAGTACAAATTTTTGCCTCATCTGTAAATTTTTCCGACCGGAGCACAAGGAACCCCATGGGCAATCCTATCTGGTAGGTTTGATATTGCCAATCGTCGGTCCGGGATAATACAATATTCCAAATTTCGTTGTAAATCGTCCTGGATGACTTGAACGGGTGGCGTTTAACCAACTGAACCATGCGATCATCGGTCTTAGATGATGATTTTTTATGTGTTCCCCGACTTTATCCTATTTTTACCGGTTTTAAGGCATTGGTTAAGAAGTTTTGAGATCGTTTCAATAACCTGGCAATGGATTTATAAATTTTTCTTACATTTTGGAGCCGTCGAATGAGAGTTTTCTCCTCCGCACTGCAGTGACGCCCACGACCCATCTAATACAATTTTAATGGATTTTAAGTCCCCATTTAGTTATATTTTCGTAATACCTTACCTTCTGCAACCAAATAATTATCTTATTAAACTGCAAATTAAACCAATTTTTCTCTTCATAAACCTATTTTATTGACCAGCCAAATTTGCAGTCTAAGCACAAAACGATCCAAAATTTTTCTCAGAAAGCTAATAAATCCCAAAAAATTCACCCAATTCGCACCGAAACAGTGTGAGCTTATTATAAAAATAGTTTCCATATAAAAAGTTATGTTTAAAACAATTTAAACCGATATTAAAAAAAAAAAATTTCACACCTATTATTTTGTCCATGAGTGTAAATCACATGTGTACTGACTGAGTACGACAAATAAAAGTAGAGTCGCGTTCGAAGCGACTCCGTACGTTGTTTCTCGTTTTTTAATTACACTTACAAATTTGCTCTTTTTTTTTTTGAAAATATTTTGAAAATATGAATGATATGTTATACGTATTTAAGGCATAAATACTTTTTATGTATACTTTTACCTGTTACTTCGAAAAAAAAAATCCGCGTAAAGTACCAAAAAAAGTAGTAAACGATCTACGATACGATCTACGATACGATACATTTCGATAGAATGTTTGGCAAGAAAACATATGAAAACATATCAGTCCGGTTGGCAGCTCCGAAGCGTGGTAACAGTTATAAAAACTAAAAGTTATATTTGGTCAATTAATTTATAAATTTTTGAATAACACAGTTTTATCAAAATAAAAACATGAACAACAAGCAGCTCATTAATAAGTTGATGCTAGGCGAGGAGGGCGAACCCTTGCGCATAGTTCGTGCACGCCTGGAAATGCAAGTTGATATGTTGGAGGTTTCCAAAAAACAACTGAGACTCTAACAGATAAAATTTGGCATTGGCGGAGCGAATGTTGAGACGCTCCCGCAATCACCTAATGATAGCAGAATACAATGAGCAGAATGGAAGAACGTGTGAGTCTAGGACACAGCTCTTCCACAACCGAATGTTCGGGGAGTAACTTCTCGGAAACTCAGATTTGCAGCACTCAGCCCAGCTGGAGCTCCAGCTCTCAGCTCCAGCTCTCAGCTCCAGCTTGCAAACTTTGATCCCGCTGGTGGAAAACGGTGTTCCCATAATGGCGGAAAGTGGAGAACAAATTTTCGTTTTGCAAGAATCAAAGGAAGGGTGTGAACCGAAGGAACAACAATCCACAGCGGAATGCAATCCAACCACAGTGGATAAAGTGAAGCCAATCCCCATGTTCCCGTTTGCCAACTATGGAACACATTACCACCATGCCCAACGCGGCGGCAATGGGAACGACGACCAGGAACAGGATTGGTCCGGAGGAGTACACTCGCTTCCGATATGGAACAACAAAGTTTGGAGCAGCAAAGTGTTAAACAAAACCCTACGAAGACTTTAGGAAGAGCGGAACTATGCAGCAAGGCTACAAATGTTGAATCAGTTTTTGGCAAGCCTGTGAAAAAGTTCGACGAATTTATTTATTTGACGGAGGCTCCGCCGAATGCGGATTCGCGTGCACCAGGCGAATGTGTAATTTTGTTCGGGACGACCCACTACAACGAATCCGGCATCTCAACCAATTTCGTGTTTCCTTTTTTGCTCTGCTCATTCGCTGACCGTTTTGCGACGAGCGAAGAAAATAAAAGTCTTTTGCATTTGTATGAGTGTATATATGCGAATCTGCGGTCCCGCGTAAGTCTCTGATGGCGTAGCTCACTTTTTAGATGAACGTCACTGTGCGTATGTGGGATGTTTACGATGAGGCAGGGTTTGCTGCTCTTCTGGGATGTTGGCAGAGTTATCTGCTGTGGGGTTTATTATTACGTTGTTGCTGGCTGAGCATAAGTCAACATCGCAACTGAGAATAAGTTAAACGAAAACGGAAAACACCGGAGTACGAAGTTTTATTTGGCAAACGAACTGTTTGGTTGTCTTTGTGTTCTTAAGACAGACCGCAAAACAGAAAATATTCGAACTTTATTAGCCCTGTAAAGTCAATACATCACGCCATTCGCTCGAGTCTGTCATCTACATCAGCATTCTTTGCGCAACAACACGGTGTCCGTTTACAGTTGCTGCGCGCAGAACTCTTAGTAGCGAGTCAGCATTGTTTACAAAATACTACTTTGTTGCTGAGGGGCAAACAGAATGCTTAAGGCTGTGTGTAGTGTTGTTGTAATTTGTTGCTGAGGGCATCCAAATTACTTATGATCGAGTGAATGACAATGTATGACACAAAAAAGAGAATAACTTATGTACTTAGTTCTTAACTACCCCCTCAGAATGATGACCGTCCTCGGTCATATTAAAGTTGTCCAAAGCCTTCTGTATCCTCAGTGATGCTCGCTTTTCTCCTTTGTGCCATAAAAAGGATGAATGAAAATTAGTCCGACGTTCAGGACTGCACCAACTGCGAACCAAAATTTAGGTGAGCCAGCCGCAATTACCTCATTTTTGAAGTCCAGAATTGACTGCAAGTTGTTGATGTTCATACGATGCAGGAGTGGTATGCTTAGTGCCGGGTCATGTCCGATGATGTTTAGGAGTGGTGACATACTCACGGTGCCAGGCTGTTTGCTTGGTGCTTTGCGCAAGTTTATGAACTCCGTGCCATTGATAGCTGCAGACCGTTCGAAAGTTATCAGGAAGGTTCCTGAGACGGTTACTTCCGCGCCATCGTCAGTTCTGACGCGCGCTGTCGCTTCGTTGATTACCACGACGCCGTCATCTATAGGCATTATTGCATTCAGGTGGCTGGGTTGAGTGTGGCAGTTGGCGGTGTTTCCCGCATGAAGGGAGCTAGCACAGGTTTCGCGCCGTGCCCGTTCGCAGAAGGTGTTATGCGTAGTCACAGTGCATCCAGTAACTGCAAATGTATCCCTTTCGCATTCCGCCAGCGTGTCCCGTCGAGTCGCAGAATGGTTTGTTGATGTGAGACGGGGTAGACAGAGACCTTTTGGCATTTAAATTCAACTTTTGGGGTAAGCTATTAATATGTGGATAATATTCTCGGACTGAAGGACCTTGATCTTGAAGCTTCTAATAAGCTAACTATTGGGGTATCTTGTTCAATAAGTGATTTCAGATCGGCATGATCAAGGATTGTTGGATTTACTATGTTTGCTTTTGCCAACGTTATCGTGAGTATTAAATTTTGAATTTCTGTATTAAGTATTCTATTCCTTGCCAACAGTGTCTCAAATAAATGAGGAGTGTCAACCAAATCGCCTTTGCGGGAACTGATAATTTTATTGATAGTGTCTGTCAATCTGTTAATTTGCTTTTTGAGTTTGGGGAATTTATTATGATTCATTTCATCAGTTAGACTCCACCAACTGAGCCTCCGTAACGCGGACCTTTAGGAAATCTGAAGCATCAGGGGTACCAGCAACAACCTTCAAGGCAGTGCCTAATTTTTTCGAGGCTTCGTGCAAATCTGTGATGCCTTGAAGAACGGACAACAAAGTTCTAAGGTGATCTGTATTTACGTCTAGTAATTTGCGCATATGCGACTGTGGAAAGGAATCGGACAGTTTTTCGGTCTCATCTATCATACTAATGAATTCAGAAATGTTACTTGAGTGCCTCAGGTAGCTACGTTGATCGAACACCAGTACTTCCCCGTCTAGGACCGGAATGTAGTTGGCATGCGAGAAGTCGGTGATCCGAGCATTTACCGCTGCTAGTACTACAATAAAGTGAGTGCAAACCTGAAATGGATAAACAGTATAAGACGTTGTTCTAACTCTAATTTGACTTACTAGCTAATTGTGGTGGGACACCTATTTCAGGTTGTCCTTATGGACCACCCCCCCTTAATGAGGACAGACGTTCCCAGGTCTGCTTCGACCTTTTGCTCTGAGCATAAGGGACGTTAATTTGTTCCCCTAACCTCTTGTTGTTCTTCTGGAACACAATTTTCTCCTACCATAAAAACGCGGTTTTGCCTGGATGCATTGCATCTTTTGATGTTGTCTTGCTGTGCTTTAACTAGCCTGTCTTTGACGATTTCGCGACGATCACCGGCTGCTGCGTGAACAACCTCAATTGGTTTCTCGCGGGTTCGATTGAATGCAAACTTTTTTGTATTCTATCGTAGCCTTTAAGATTAACTCTGTAGTGTCGCTGATTTTCTTGTCTAGCTTGAGGCATCTCGCAATTTCGGTCAGGGTGCTATGAAAGCGTTCCACCTGGCCGTTTGAGGTGCTGTGATGACGGGGCCGCATTCACAATGCAAATGCCGTAGGCGTTCCGAGCATAAAAGTGATGGTCTCGGAATTAAAAAGCTGCCTCGTTATCGCAATAAATTGTCTTGGTAGCGGGGAAAAGGTTAACAATTTGTAGTAGAGGGCCTGTGATATCGATTATTGTTCTAGACAATATCGGTTGGACGATTGCAAATTTGGAAAATTTGTCTATGCAGGTCAAGAATTGTTTCTTGTCTGTCGCGAAAATGTCAATATGCAACATTTCACCAGTATAACTTGGTATAGGCGTTTCCCCGAGTTCTTGTTTCTTCGGGTGCCTATCATACAAAATTTTAGTGCAGACCCTGCAGTTCGCCACCACTTCTTTGGCTAAATTGCCCATGTTGGGAAAAATAGTAGTTACGAAGTACTTGCTTAGTATTTTCCTGAGCTGCATTGTGCGCTCGATTGTGTTCGGCAGTTATGATTTCTAACTGGTCGTTTTTGTCGTTACATCCTGCACTAGGTTTTTTGCAATGCCAAAACTGGGTAGCAGGAAAATTAAAATCAGGTCGTGTTGGAATAAGTTGCCAACGTGGGAGATCGCAAAGTATTGCATTTACGACTCCAGAATTCACAACTTCTTTGAGCGTATCAAGAATTGTGCTTTTGTCAGTGTAACTGATGAACGTACGGAGTTTTGCTGCGAAACAGCAACAAGTTTCGCTTTTTAGTGGAAAACGCGATTCCTCCAGGACAATCTGGTTCCTAAAAAGCAATTCAATGGTTTGTCTGTTGAGTCGACCGTGTAGGTCAGGGGAGAGTTCGCTGTGAACGGTTGCAGCGTCCGAACGGAGCTCATCTTGTAGAGCATTAATGTTTTGTCTTGAAAGGGCATCCGCCACCAAATTTTCTTTGCCTGGTTTATAAAACATTTTGGCATTGTGCTGGTCAATGTAAGATTTCCATCTTTTAATCTTGGAATTTGTGTTCTTGTCTGCCACAGCAAACGTGAGCGGCTGATGGTCTGTGAAAATGTTAATTTCCCCTAGAGCCGTACAGAAATTTCTGCAGTCTGCCTAAAGCCCACACAATGGCCAGCAATTCTCTTTCGTTGGTGGCATAGTTTTTGTTCGGCTTGTTTTAAAGCGCGAGAAATCATTGTTATTGGCCTATTGCCTTGGGAGAGAACCGCACCAATTCCACTGGCCGAAGCATCCGTGGTTAAGTCGAATGGTTTCTGAAAGTCTGGATACATTAGCATGACATCTTCTGATGCCAAAATATTCCGCAGACGGTGGAATGCATCGCGTTGAACTTCGTTGAATTCAACAGGGATTTTCTTTGATACGTGCTTGCTAACCGAACCATTTTCCCCTTTAAGTATGTCCGATATCGGACGAGCTATAGCGGCAAAGTCTTTAATAAAAAACCCTATAGTAGCCGGCTAACCCCAAGAAGGACCGAACACTGTAGACACTCTTTGGTTCAGGGAATTCCTGAATGGCTTTAAATTTTTGGGGGTCGGATGTTGCTCCATTTTTGGTTACAATGAAACCCAGAAATTCAATGCTTTCCTTGAAGAATTGAGTCTTTTTCAGGACCTACACGCATGTTGGCGTCGATTAGACATTTTAGCACAATGTTAATGTGCTGAACGTGCTCCGTTTCATTTTTAGAAAAGATTATGACGTCATCAACATAGACAAAGCAAATCTTTCCTATGTGCTCCCTCAGGATGTCGTCTATTGCTCTTTGGAATATGCTGCTTGCATTGCGCAGGCCGAACGGCAGGCGACAGAACTCGTACTTGCCGCTGCATTTTACCGAAAACGAAGTCTTTTCGCGGTCATGCTCCGCAAGGTAGATTTGGTGATACCCAGACTTTAAGTCGAGGGGTAGTGAAGTATTTTGCCTTTCCTAGACTTGCTAAGATCATAGGGATGCTCGGCATGGGGTAACGGTCCGGTATGGTTTTTCGTTCAGTTTCCTGAAGTCGATTACCAACCTTTTTTTTGGGTTACCGCAAGGGTCAGTGCCTTTTTATCAACCACCCATGTTGGGCTGTTATAGGGCGATCTGGAGGCCTAATTATGCCATCGTCCAGCAGTTGTTTGACCTCTTTTGTTTATGAAGTCAAGAAACACCCATGAGACTCGGGTATCTTGAATACACGGGCTCGTTGTCTACTGTTCGGATTGTAGCGACGACAGCAGTATTAAAAGGGAGAGCTTCATCTGCGTTTGAGAAAGCATTTTTTGTTTCTGAGTATCATGTCCCTGAACTGTTTCTTTACGGAAGGGGAACTACGATGTCGTTGACATCGGTGAAGTTCACGTCAGCACATTGATAGTACTGGAGCTTTTCGGATATACCCTGGTATTCCAGAGTATTTTTTCCAAGTTCAATTTGACCCCGGCTCGTCTTGTTAGCAAGTCGAAGAGAGCAGATCGCGTCGAAAGAGTTTAGGGTGTCGAGGAAAAAAAATGGGGAGGTATGTTTGAAAATATTCATCAAGCATTTGCGCTTGATTTCGGTAGACCCGTGGATCGAGTTTACCGAGAATGACTTGGCGACCGGCGTTATGGTTCTTAGCTCTGTTAAGGGCTTAACATAATTTTTGCCGCGCCAGTGTCAATCAACATCTTCAGGGTTCTCCCAGCCAACCGCCGTTCAATGTACGGAAGCCGGGAGTGTTCCTAAAAATTAACCGAGTCGTCACCAGGTGCGTACTCGTTCTCAGATATCTAACTCTTCAACTGCCTCTTTGGCTGCCTTCTCGTACTCTGTTACAGCTTCTTTGGAGTCTGTTTTGACAACATTGTTAACGCGTTGGCGTCTTTGACCTGTTGAACGGTCTGACGAACTCTTGCGTTTTGGTGCGTTGGATTCGTTAGCCTGACGCTTGCTATAGTCGGTTTTTTGTCTATATCTGGAGGAAGAGTCAACTTCCATGGGCTGAGGAGCCTCGGTTTGATTGTCTTTAGGGGCCTGGGGCTGGGGACCGCCATTTTGGCGCTTCACAAAATGGGGATTTCTCTCCTGATTTTGATCATCTTTGTTAAATCTGGTCGGTTTGCCTTGGGCACGGATTTTGTTACCCTCAGCAATTTGCGCTCGGTCCTGCAAGGCTTTAGCGTAAGAGTTGGCAAACATGCTACTCTCAATGCTAGTTTTCTGCTTCTCTGGCCAGGGCCAGAGCGGATGGTAGATCTTTTGGTTGTGCAGGAAACACAACCGCTCTCAATGACTTTTTAAGCCCGGAGATAAAGGCGTGTAAGGCGTCGTCTCTAACCTCCCGGTTGAGCAAATCGGCGCCTTCTTTTGGTCGTTACATTACGATTTTGTTGGTAACGAGCGTGAGTTTCTTTTTAACGTCATCGTAGTATTGCATGAGGGACATTTCGCCCTGCGAGACTAACTCCAAACTTTGTCTCAACAAACGCAAGGATGTTTTTTATCCGAGTATGTGCAATCTAACCTAGCTAGTATTGCATCGAAATTAAGGAACAGTATTGTGAGACACTAGTAAGGCTCCAGCTGGGCCTTTGATTTTTATTCTAATGATCGCAACCGCTTGGTAGTGTGCAGTGCTCTTTGGAAAATTCTTGAATAGTTGGACAGTTCGTACGCGTAGATGGCTGCTTGCCTCCACGCTACATACTCGTCCTGCGCACCGGTGAAATCCGGCACAGACTTAATAATGTCTAAGGGGGATATCGCATCTAGCGGTGGGATCGACGGAAATTTTCTCGTATGTGATGATTTGGGGCGCTTCTACCTGCAAACTCTGTACTTGTGTAGCCAAAGCGGATATTTGTGCTTGAAATTGATTCTGTTGTTGCGCTAAATGGTTGCCTGACGGCACCCTCAACGAGAGCCTGAATTTGAGCTGGCTCCATTTCTTCAATTACAGCGGTGTCTGCTGGAGTAGGATCTACTGAGCAATTAACTTCCCCTCCCAACTATCGTCACTATTATATTCAACTTTTACCTCTCTATAATTCCAACTCATTGGCTTATGGTTGGCACTTTTTAAAAACTTAGGCCGATCGTGAAAGGTCGGCATGTAAAACTGTTGGCAATAATAGAAAATATTGTAACTTGGGGTATGCAGCAAAAAAATGTAGTGCTGCCGAAAGTATGCAGTAATTACTTGTGTAAGGTATGCAATGCTTTATCAAAAAGAGCGCTGGTAAAAGTATGCAACGATTTTTAACAAAAAGTATGCAATAGTTTTGTTTACGGTATCTAATTTTTTTGAAAAATAACGCTGGTAAAAGTATGCAACAAATTTTAGCAAAAAGTATGCAACGTTTAAAAAATGAAATGCTGGCAGAAAAATGCAGCAATATTTACTTTACTTTTTTGTTTTTTAAGATCACACGTATCGGTAATAATTTCTTCAAACCGAAATCACTTATGAACTTACATGACAATGGGTTCTTATTTATTGGTTGGGCGCCAATTAATCCTCTGCGGTCCCGCGTAGTCTCTGATGGCGTAGCTCAAGTAGATGACACGTCGGGTGCGTATATGGATGTCGTTGATGGGCAGGGTTAGCTGCTATGTTGGGATGTTGGCAGAGTTATCTGCTGTGGGGTTTATTATTACGCGTGTTGCTGGCTAAGGCTCAGTCAACATCAATAACTTCAATAATTAAACGATTACGGAATTCACCGGAGTACGATGTTTTTATTTGGCAAACGAACTGTTTGGTTGTATTGTGTTCTTAAGACTCAAGGCTACAAAAGAAAATATTCGAACTTAAGTTAGCCCTGCAAAGTCAATGCATCACGCCATTCGCTCGAGTCGGCGTGCCGTGAAAGCATTCTTGCGCAAGCAACACGGTGTCCGTTTACAGTTGCTGCGCGCAGAACTCTTAGTAGCGAGTCAGCATTGTGGGGTGAAAAATACTACTTTGTTGCTGAGGGCAAACAGAATGCTTAAGGCTGTGTGTTAAGTGTTGTTGTAATTTGTTGCTGAGGGCATCCAAATTACTTATGATCGAGTGAATGACAATGTATGACACAAAAAGAGAATAACTTATGTACTTAGTTCTTAACTTATATGCGAATGATCAGCCTACTTGTAAACCACACTCGCACACTCACACTTTTTAATAAAAAAGGCACTGAAGTCAAAAGACCGTTTACGATGAGCCTTTCGTTTTTTTCGCTCTTCTGCTGACCCTCAATGAGCGAGCGTTCAGTTGGATCGCTCTCTCTAAGTTGTTGTTGAGTGAGCATAAAAGACCCTCGCAACTGAGATAAGTTAACCGAAAACCAAAACAAAGAGCAACGAAAAGTTCTGTTCAGAGCGAGAGCACACGCACATCGTCTTTTTCGGTTGTGTTAGTGTGCAGACCACAAAACGAAAAACGGTTGATTGTTATTTGCGAGCTATGGTTTTTACATTTGACATTTTTTTTGCTTTATCTGTCATCTACATCTAAATACATCACTTCTCACAACAAGACGGTCATTCTCTATGATACTGCATTTTTCATATTTTTATACCCGTACTCGAAGAGTAAAAGGGTATATTGTATTTGTGCTAATTGCTGTCTGTCCGTCTGTCCGTCTTGTTTGTCGCCCATTGCTCGAAGGCTATAAGAGCTAGAGCAACCAAACTTTTTATCCAGTCTGATGTGATATCTCACTCCTAGAAAAGTGTTTCAAAATTTCGCCCCGCCCACTTCCGCCCCCACAAAGGGCGCACATCTGTGGCGGCCACAATTTTGAAAATAACAAAAACTAAAATGCAGAATCATAGAGACAGCCCATATCTATCAGGGGCCCAAATCTGAATCGGATCAGATCATTAATATAGCCACAAGAGGCAAATATACGCAAAAACTTCGCTCCCTCCCTTTCGCACTCACACAAAATCGAGTCGTTTTGGTTTTCGTATAAATGAGCGCCTCGATCTCAGAGACTATAAGAGCTAGAACAACCAAATTTTTTGCCTAGACTCCTGTGATATCGCTTCAGTGCAAGTTTATTTCAAAATTTTGCCACGCATTCTCCCGCCCTCCCAAAATACGAAAATCCACAATTTTGAAGATAGAAATTTTAAAAATAGTTTTGTAGAGAATGACCATATCTACCAGATTCCCGAATTTGGTTCAGATCGGATCATTATTGTAGCCACAATGATCAAATTAATTTTCTGCTGCGAGCTTCCCCTTCCCCTTGCGGCGTAAGTCATTTTTTGGGGATGATTTTCGCTAATGATTCTTTTCGCACTCACACTTACGCTCAAACATGCTGCCTCGTGCAGTGTACGTGTGTTGTTGTGAGAAGTGATGTAGATGAAGTAGATGTAGATTACTGATGTAGCAAACAAATGTAAAAACTTATAAAAAATTTTAAAATTCCACATTAATCACATGTGTGCTTTGACTGAGTACGGGTATAAAAAGTAGAGTCGCGGCAACAGCGACTCCGTACGTTCTTTCTTGTTTCTATTTTAGAAACTGTTGAATTTCGTCTTTTCTGGTGGCGGAAGGGGGCGGGTCAAAATTTTGAAATACACTTGTAGATGTGAGTTGGTTGCTCAGCTCTTACAGGCCCCGAGCTAGAGCTGTAAAAACATCGATAGTGGGCCCACTCGATTTTTTCGATGGTGATAGTCAAACCATCGATAGTTTCGATACTATCAACTTTAAAAAATGTTTAAACAATTTTTTTGCTTATCAACCCTATATATAATCATATGTACATATTCTGCCAAATACAGTATAGTTTGAAAAGCAAATACATTTTTTTAATATTTTCTGAAAGATAATACTTTTTAACTAACATACAAGAAAACCAATCACATTTTAAGCTATATTGTTTTTATTTACTGATAATATTAGTTGGTGCGAGATCATCCGTTCATCGGGAAGCACATTATACACATAACATATTGATGTTAATGATTAAATGAAATTAAAAACGAGAGAGAACGTACGGACATGACGCTTCGAACGCGACTCTATTTTTTTATACCCGTACTCAGTGATTTATGTGGAATTTTAAAATGTTTTATCAGATTTTTTACATTTTACATTTTTGCTACATCTGTCATCGACATCTACATCTACATCAGTTCTCACAACAACACACGTACACTGCACGAAGCAGCATGTTTGAGCGTGAGTGTGTGTGTGAGAGAAGCTGCTGCGACAATCAACCCCAATAATTGACTTACGGCGCAAGTGGAAGGGGACAGCTCGTAGCTGAAAATTCATTTGATCATTGTGGCTAAAATAATGATCCGATCTGAACCAAATTCGGGAATCTGGTAGATATGGTCATTCTCTACAAAACTGCATTTTTTCAGAATTGTGTCATCATGATTAAATTTATTCATCATTAATTTAACCACATGGCGATAATTCCATAGGACGGGAAATCGCTTTTCGGCTTTGGCGAGGGCGAGCCTATTTGCAGGGCAGTCATCGGACATTTGGAATTTTATATTTGATTAGTTTTTACCAGAGCTCACCAGAGTCTCAATCGGTCGCCCCATGCTGTCGCTGCACCAGCATCCAGCCTCTCCGTAGCACTGCCTGGCAGCATAGATTGCAATGATTTGCATAAACTTGCAAACAATTTGGACACTGAAGAATTCGAAAATAAATAATTGGTTCACCGAGTCGAGGAACTACTGTTCTCGACAGTCACGTCTCCCAAGGTCAGCACACACCCATCATAAAATGCTCTTTTTATGGGCAGCAAAACTGCAACCCCCCAGCAATCATATTACCTGTGTGTGCTATGTGTGTGCTGAATGTAAGTACACTCACACTTGGACAGTGCTATGTGTGTGCTGGATTCCTCAGTGGGTGTTCCTACTGACTGCATCCTCCCGTGACAGGTTGGCGGAGCTGCGGGCAAATCGAACAGAGTCGGCAATACAAATACAAATAAAAAGGTTAAAAAGCGTATTAGTAAATGATGGGATCTAGGTTTTGTTAGGAGCCAGTGTTTACTCGATGTCAGGAGTCCTTTTGAGCCTTTGGATCGCTGGTGGCAGGCGGTGCAGGATTCTCCAGCAGGTGTACGTGGACACCCACGAGTCGCGTTATGAACTCACGCGCTTCGCCCACATCCATTAGCATTTCGCGCCATATGCCCGGTTAAACTTTTTATGACTGGTCCAATCCCAAATCTTTTTTTTTTGCCCATTCGACTCCAGCTCATTGCTGTTGCAGTGATGCAGCTCCAGCTCCTCCGTTGCATATTTTCCGAAGAATCGTTGGAACAGCTTTTCCAGCTGATCTATTTCACCAGCAATTAATTCGTTGTGAGCACTCCAGGGCAGTTTAAGTGCAGACAGTGCAGTCGGGCCTCCGCCACTCGGGATCGCCAAGACTCGATATTAAAAAATCTGGTCCTGTAAAGACCATTTAAGATTAAGATCCGCGTGACCAAATGTGTTTAATCTCTTGGTTAAATGGGTTAAATCGTATAAGTCCGGTAAGTCATAGCTCTTCGCGGCATAGCCCACTGCCTTTTTGGTTTGTTTTGTTATTGTCGGATATGATTGCCATTGCATTTTCCAACGCTTTTGGGTAGTGCAATTTTATGTTTTTTATTGCCTTTCTAATGCATTTATACAGAAGCTCCGTTCCGATGGAGTTCCTTGCATTGGCAAAACACATTAATTTGTATTGTTCTATACAAATTAGAATCAGCAGCTTGTGCGCCAATGGCTACCACTTTCCATTTCGGTAATATACAATGCTGGTGGGTGAAATGAAAACGTAAAATGTTGAACCATTCCAAAGATATATATCTGGATTGAATGAATTAATACTTACATTTGCAGGTATGTCTGAAAGGAACCACTCGTCCAGAATCAAAAAAATATGGACGCTCCAATATCTTCATAAAGGGTACTTATGTATTGAACCTCCTTGTGTTCCCTGTATACTTCGATCCTGGCTCGCAACGTGCTCAACAGCAGCGGCAATGTGATCTTTTTTAAATGTCCGTATATGGAGGTCGCAAATACTTCATTAAAATTGTCCATATTCAAAAAGGCACGCGTATGTTTGTTCGCCAAAAAATCCGTTTGTCTCAAAAGTAAAGAAAAGTAGTAAAGGTACTAAATAGTACAAAAAAAAAGTAGTAAAGGATGGCAAGGGTGGTTAAAACGTAGAGTTACGTTTACGTAAAACGTAAATTAGAGCTAGACCAATCAAATTTTTTTTCCAGACTGATGTGATATCTCACTCCTAGAAAAGTGTTTCAAAATTTCGCCCCGCCCACTTCCTGAAAACAAAGGGGCGCACATCTGTGGCGTCCACAATTTTGAAGATAGCAGAAAACGAAAAATGCAGAATCATAGAGACAGCCCATATCTATCAGGGGCCCAAATCTGAATCGGATCGGATCATTACTATAGCCACAATAGAGAAAAACATACGCAAAAACTTCGCTCCATCCCTTTCGCACTCACACAAAATCGAGTAATTTTGGCTTTTCGTAAATATGAACGCCTGGATCTCAGAGACTATAAGAGCTAGAGCAACCAAACTTTTTTGCCAAGACTCCTGTGATACCAAACCTGAACAAGTGTATTTCAAAATTTCGCCACGCCCCCTTCCGCCCCCACAAAAGACGAAAATCCACAATTTTGAAGATAAAAAAAAAATAAAAATGCAGTTTTGTAGAGAATGACCATATCTACCAGATTCCCGAATTTGGTTCAGATCGGATCATTATTTTAGCCACAGTGATCAAATGAATTTTCAAATTCCCCCACTCCTGCAAATAAGTCATTTATTGGGGTTGATTGTTTTGCAGATATCTCACACACACACTCACGCTCAAACATGCTGCCTCGTGCAGTGTACGTGTGTTGTTGTGAGAACTGATGTAGATGATGTAGATGTAGATGTCGATGACAGATGTAGCAAAAAAATGTAAAATGTAAAAATGATAAAACATTTTAAAATTCCACATAAATCATTTACATGTGTACTGACTGAGTACGGTATAAAAGTAGAGTCGCGTTCGAAGCGACTCCGTACGTTCTCAGTCGTTTTTAATTACACTTACAAATTTTTCCCTTTTTATTTTGAAAATATTTTGAAAATATGAATGATATGTTATACGTATTTAAGGCATAAATACTTTTTATGTATACTTTTTTACCTGTTACTTCGCAAAAAAAAATCCGCGTAAAGTACCAAAAAGTAGTAAACGATCTACGATACGATCTACGATACGATACATTTCGATAGAATGTTTGGCAAGAAAACATATGAAAACATATCACTCCGGTTGGCAGCTCCGAAGCGTGGTAACAGTTATAAAAACTAAAAAGTTATATTTGGTCAATTAATTTTAAATTTTTTTGAATAACACAGTTTTATCAAAATAAAAACATGAACAACAAGCAGCTCATTAATAAGTTGATGCTAGGCGAGGAGGGCGAACCCTTGCGCATAGTTCGTGCACGCCTGGAAATGCAAGTTGATATGTTGGAGGTTTTAAAACAACTGAGACTCTAACAGAGGAAAATTTGGCATTGGCGGAGCGAATGTTGAGACGCTCCCGCAATCACCTAATGATAGCAGAATACAATGAGCAGAATGGAAGAACGTGTGAGTCCGGACACAGCTCTTCCACAACATTATCAAGTTCCCTCAGGGGAGTAACTTCTGCAAACTCAGATTTGCAGCTCTCAGCTCCAGCTCTCAGCTCCAGCTCTCAGCTCCAGCTCTCAGCTCCAGCTTGCAAACTTTGATCCCGCTGGTGGAAAACGGTGTTCCCATAATGGCGGAAAGTGGAGAACAAATTTTCGTTTTGCAAGAATCAAAGGAAGGGTGTGAACCGAAGGAACAACAATCCACAGCGGAATGCAATCCAACCACAGTGGATACAAGTGAAGCCAATCCCCATGTTCCCCTTGCCAACTCCACACACATTACCACCATGCCCAACGCGGCGGCAATGGGAACGACGACCAGGAACAGGATTGGTCCGGAGGAGTACACTGCTTCCGATATGGAACAACAAAGTTTGGAGCAGCAAAGTGTTAAACAAAAACCCTACGAAGACTTTTAGGAAGAAGCGGAACTATGCAGCAAGGCTACGTAGAGAGTCGCGTTCGAAGCGGCCCGTGAAGGCTGGCAAGCCTGTGAAAAAGTTCGACGAATTTATTTATTTGACGGAGGCTCCGCCGAATGCGGATTCGCGTGCACCAGGCGAATGTGTAATTCTTGTTCGGGACGACCCACTACAACGAATCCGGCATCTCAACCAATTTCGTGTTTCCTTTTTGCTCTGCTCATTCGCTGACCGTTTTGCGACGAGCGAAGAAAATAAAAGTCTTTTGCATTTGTATGAGTGTATATGCGAATGATCAGCCTACTTGTAAACCACACTTGCACACTCACACTTTTTAATAAAAAGGCACTGAAGTCAAAAGACCGTTTACGATGAGCCTTTCGTTTTTCGCTCTTCTGCTGACCCTCAATGAGCGAGCGTTCAGTTGGATCGCTCTCTCTAAGTTGTTGTTGAGTGAGCATAAAAGACCCTCGCAACTGAGATAAGTTAACCGAAAACCAAAACAAAGAGCAACGAAAAGTTCTGTTCAGAGCGAGAGCACACGCACATCGTCTTTTTTTCGGTTGTGTTAGTGTGCAGACCACAAAAAACGAAAAACGGTTGATTGTTATTTGCGAGCTATGGTTTTACATTTGACAATCTGTTTTTGCTTTATCTGTCATCTACATCTAAATACATCATAAGTTTTACAACAAGACGGTCATTCTCTATGATACTGCATTTTTCATATTTTTATACCCGTACTCGAAGAGTAAAAGGGTATATTGTATTTGTGCTAATTGCTGTCTGTCCGTCTTGTCCGTCTTGTTTGTCGCCCATATTTTGTTCGAAGGCTATAAGAGCTAGAGCAACCAAAATTTTTATCCAGTCTGATGTGATATCTCAACCTAGAAAATGTTTCAAAATTTCGCCCCGCCGTTTTTCCATCTTCAAAACAAAGGGCGCACATCTTTTGGCGGCCACAATTTTGAAAAATAACAAGAAACTAAAATGCAGAATCATAGAGACAGCCCATATCTATCAGGGGCCCAAATCTGAATCGGATCGGATCATTAATATAGCCACAATAGAGGCAAATATACGAAAAAAAAAACGTTCGCTTTCCCTTTCGCACTCACACAAAAATCGAGTCGTTTTGGTTTTTCGTATAAATATTAGCGCCTCGATCTCAGAGACTATAAGAGCTAGAACCCTGAATTTTTTGCCTATGGACTCCTGTGATTCGCTTCAGTGCAAGTTTATTTAAAAAATTTTGGACGCCCACTCCCGCCCTTTGTGGGGGCGGAAGTGGGCGGGGGAAAATCCACAATTTTGAAGATAGAAAAAAATAAAAAATGCAGTTTTGTAGAGAAACCATATCTACCAGATTCCCGAATTTATTCAGATCGGATCATTATTGTAGCCACAATGATCAAATTAATTTTCGCTGCGACAGACGGACCCCTTCCCGGACAGCGGCGTAAGTCATTTCGGGGGATGATTTTCGCTAATGATTATTATGCACTCACACTTACGCTCAAAACATGCTGCCTCGTGCAGTGTACGTGTGTTGTTGTGAGAATACAATATAGATGAAGTAGATGTAGATTAATGATGTAGCAAACAAAATGTAAAAAACTTATAAAAAATTTTAAAATTCCACATTAATCACATGTGTGCTGACTGAGTACGGGTAAAAAAGTAGAGTCGCGGCAACAGCGACTCTCTATGATACGTGCATTTTCATATTTTTCTATTTTCGAAACTGTTGAATTTCGTCTTTTCTGGTGGCGGAAGGGGGCGGGTCAAAATTTTGAAATACAATTTTGTAGATGTGGGAGTTGGTTGCTCTAGCTCTTACAGGCCCCGAGCTAGAGCTGTAAAAACATCGATAGTGGGCCCACTCGATTTTTTCGATGGTGATAGTCCAAACCATCGATAGTTTCGATACTATCAACTTTAAAAATGTTTAAACATTTTTTTTTTTTTGCTTATCAACCCTATATATAATATATATGTACATATACTGCCAAATACAGTATAGTTTGAAAGCAAATACATTTTTTTTAATATTTTCTGAAAGATAATACTTTTAACTAACATACAAGAAAACCAATCACATTTTAAGCTATATTGTTTTTTATTTACTGATAATATTAGTTGGTGCGAGATCATCCGTTCATCGGGAAGCACATTATACACATAACATATTGATGTTAATGATTAAATGAAATTAAAAACGAGAGAGAACGTACGGAGTCGCTTCGAACGCGACTCTATTTTTTTTTTACCCGTACTCAGTGATTTATGTGGAATTTTAAAATGTTTTATCAGTTTTACATTTTACAGTTTTTGCTACATCTGTCATCGACATCTACATCTACATCAGTTCTCACAACAACACACGTACACTGCACGAGGCAGCATGTTTGAGCGTGAGTGTGTGTGTGAGAGAAGCTGCAGCAACAATCAACGCCAATAATTGACTTATGTTGCAGGATGGGGGGAATTGCTTCTGAAAATTCATTTGATCACTGTGGCTAAAATAATGATCCGATCTGAACCAAATTCGGGAATCTGGTAGATATGGTCATTCTCTACAAAACTGTGGTTTTTATTTTCAGAATTGTGTCATCATGATTAAATTTATTCATCATTAATTTAACCACATGGCGATAATTCCATAGGACGGGAAATCGCTTTTCGGCTTTGGCGAGGGCGAGCCTATTTGCAGGGCAGTCATCGGACATTTGGAATTTTATATTTGATTAGTTTTTACCAGAGCTCACCAGAGTCTCAATCGGTCGCCCCATGCTGTCGCTGCACCAGCATCCAGCCTCTCCGTAGCACTGCCTGGCAGCATAGATTGCAATGATTTGCATAAACTTGCAAACAATTTGGACTGAAGAATTCGAAAATAAATAATTGGTTCACCGAGTCGAGGAACTACTGTTCTCGACAGTCACGTCTCCCAAGGTCAGCACACACCCATCATAAAATGCTCTTTTTATGGGCAGCAAAACTGCGCCCCCAGCAATCATATTACCTGTGTGTGCTTTATGTGTGTGCTGAATGTAAGTACACTCACACTTGGACAGTGCTATGTGTGTGCTGGATTCCTCAGTGGAGTGTTCCTACTGACTGCATCCTCCCGTGACAGGTTGGCGGAGCTGCGGGCAAATCGAACAGAGTCGGCAATACAAATACAAATAAAAGGTTAAAAAAGCGTATTAGTAAATGATGGGATCTAGGTTTTGTTAGGGAGCCACTTACTCGATGTCAGGAGTCCTTTGAGCCTTTGGATCGCTGGTGGCAGGCGGTGCAGGATTCTCCAGCAGGTGTACGTGGACACCCACGAGTCGCGTTATGAACTCACGCGCTTCGCCCACATCCATTAGCTTCTCGCGCCATATTCCGGTTAAACTTTTTATGACTGGTCCAATCCCAAATCTGAGAGATTGCCCATTCGACTCCAGCTCATTGCTGTTGCAGTGATGCAGCTCCAGCTCCTCCGTTGCATATTTTCCGAAGAATCGTTGGAACAGCTTTTCCAGCTGATCTATTTCACCAGCAATTAATTCGTTGTGAGCACTCCAGGGCAGTTTAAGTGCAGACAGTGCAGTCCGGGCCTCCGCCACTCGGGATCGCCAAGACTCGATATTAAAAAATCTGGTCCTGTAAAGACCATTTAAGATTAAGATCCGCGTGACCAAAAATGTGTTTAATCTCTTGGTTAAATGGGTTAAATCGTATAAGTCCGGTAAGTCATAGCTCTTCGCGGCATAGCCCACTGCCTTTTGGTTTGTTTTGTTATTGTCGGATATGATTGCCATTGCATTTTCCAACGCTTTTTGGGTAGTGCAATTTTATGTTTTTATTGCCTTTCTAATGCATTTATACAGAAGCTCCGTTCCGATGGAGTTCCTTGCATTGGCAAACACATTAATTTGTATTGTTCTATACAAATTAGAATCAGCAGCTTGTGCGCCAATGGCTACCACTTTCCATTTCGGTAATATACAATGCTGGTGGGTGAAATGAAAACGTAAAATGTTGAACCATTCCAAAGATATATATCTGGATTGAATGAATTAATACTTACATTTGCAGGTATGTCTGAAAGGAACCACTCGTCCAGAATCAAAAATATGGACGCTCCAATATCTTCCCAAGGGTACTTATGTATTGAACCTCCTTGTGTTCCCGTATACTTCGATCCTGGCTCGCAACGTGCTCAACAGCAGCGGCAATGTGATCCTTTAAAAGTCCGTATATGGAGGTCGCAAATACTTCATTAAAATTGTCCATATTCAAAAAAGGCACGCGTATGTTTGTTCGCCAAAAAAATCCGTTTGTCTCAAAAGTAAAGAAAAGTAGTAAAGGTACTAAATAGTACTAAAAAGTAGTAAAGGATGGCAAGGGTGGTTAAAACGTATTCAAAAGTATGGCAACAGTCGTGAAAAACATATCCAGCCGGTTGGCAGCTCCTTTTTTAATTACACTTACAAATTTGCTCCCTTTTTATTTTGAAAATATTTTGAAAATATGAATGATATGTTATACGTATTTAAGGCATAAATACTTTTTATGTATACTTTTACCTGTTACTTCGCAAAAAAAAAAAATCCGCGTAAAGTACCAAAAGTAGTAAACGATCTACGATACGATCTACGATACGATACATTTCGATAGAATGTTTGGCAAGAAAACATATGAAAACATATCACTCCGGTTGGCAGCTCCGATGCATGGTAACAGTTATAAAACTAAAAGTTATATTTGGTCAATTAATTTATAAATTTTTTGAATAACACAGTTTTATCAAAATAAAAACATGAACAACAAGCAGCTCATTAATAAGTTGATGCTAGGCGAGGAGGGCGAACCCTTGCGCATAGTTCGTGCACGCCTGGAAATGTAAGTTGATATGTTGGAGGTTTTAAAAACAACTGAGAGTCTAACAGAGGAAAATTTGGCATTGGCGGAGCGAATGTTGAGATGCTCCCGCAATCACCTAATGATAGCAGAATACAATGAGCAGAATGGAAGAGCGTGTAAGTCCGGACACAGCTCTTCCACAACATTATCAAGTTCGGGAGTAACTTCTGCAAACTCAGATTTGCAGCTCTCAGCTCCAGCTCTCAGCTCCAGCTTGCAAACTTTGATCCCGCTGGTGGAAAACGGTGTTCCCCATAATGGCGGAAAGTGGAGAACAAATTTTCGTTTTGCAAGAATCAAAGGAAGGGCGTGAACCGAAGGAACAACAATCCACAGCGGAATGCAATCCAACCACAGTGGATACAAGTGAAGCCAATCCCCATGTTCCCCTTTGCCAACTCCACACACATTACCACCATGCCCAACGCGGCGGCAATGGGAACGACGACCAGGAACAGGATTGGTCCGGAGGAGTACACTGCTTCCGATATGGAACAACAAAGTTTGGAGCAGCAAAGTGTTAAACAAAAACCCTACGAAGACTTTAGGAAGAAGCGGAACTATGCAGCAAGGCTACGGAGAGTGAAGGCCGGCAAGCCTGTGAAAAAGTTCGACGAATTTATTTATTTGACGGAGGCTCCGCCGAATGCGGATTCGCGTGCACCAGGCGAATGTGTAATTTTGTTCGGGACGACCCACTACAACGAATCCGGCATCTCAACCAATTTCGTGTTTTTTTTGCTCTGCTCATTCGCTGACCGTTTTGCGACGAGCGAAGAAAATAAAAGTCTTTTGCATTTGTATGAGTGTATATGCGAATGATCAGCCTACTTGTAAACCACACACTTGCACACTCACACTTTTTAATAAAAAGGCACTGAAGTCAAAAAGACCGTTTACGATGAGCCTTTCGTTTTTCGCTCTTCTGCTGACCCTCAATGAGCGAGCGTTCAGTTGGATCGCTCTCTCTAAGTTGTTGTTGAGTGAGCATAAAAAAGACCCTCGCTACTGAGATAAGTTAACCGAAAACCAAAACAAAGAGCAACGAAAAGTTCTGTTCAGAGCGAGAGCACACGCACATCGTCTTTTTCGGTTGTGTTAGTGTGCAGACCACAAAACGAAAACGGTTGATTGTTATTTGCGAGCTATGGTTTTACATTTGACATTTTTTTGCTTTATCTGTCATCTACATCTAAATACATCACTTCTCACAACAAGACGGTCATTCTCTATGATACTGCATTTTTCATATTTTTTCTATTTTCGAAACTGTTGAATTTCGTCTTTTTCTGGTGGCGGAAGGGGGCGGGTCAAAATTTTGAAATACACTTGTAGATGTGAGTTGGTTGCTCTAGCTCTTTACAGGCCCCGAGCTAGAGCTGTAAAAACATCGATAGTGGGCCCACTCGATTTTTTCGATGGTGATAGTCCAAACCATCGATAGTTTCGATACTATCAACTTTTAAAAATGTTTAAACTATAATTTTTTTGCTTATCAACCCTATATATAATCATATGTACATATTCTGCCAAATACAGTATAGTTTGAAAGCAAATACTGTTTTTTTTTTTTAATATTTTTTCTGAAAAGATAATACTTTTAACTAACATACAAGAAAACCAATCACATTTTAAGCTATATTGTTTTTTTATTTACTGATAATATTAGTTGGTGCGAGATCATCCGTTCATCGGGAAGCACATTATACACATAACATATTGATGTTAATGATTAAATGAAATTAAAAACGAGAGAACGTGTACGGAGTCGCTTCTCGGAACGCGACTCTACTTTTATACCCGTACTCAGTGATTTATGTGGAATTTTAAAAATGTTTTTATCAGTTTTACATTTTACATTTTTGCTACATCTGTCATCGACATCTACATCTACATCAGTTCTCACAACAACACACGTACACTGCACGAAGCAGCATGTTTGAGCGTGAGTGTGTGTGTGTGAGAGAAGCTGCTG